>CM027844.1:28166538-29597449 GCA_016097545.1 Eucalyptus victrix
GATATGAGAGAGAACACTCAACCAATCACTAGATTACGATCCTGATGCAGGACACTCGACTAAATTATATCTACATTAGATATCTTTGACATCACATATTATGTTAGAATTTTAGGCCTTTTCATAACCCGTAATGCAATTAATTGAAACTGTTCTTTGGGTCCAAACATAGTATATTCTACATAATCAAGCCTCCATGCATTCACTACTCTCATTTCAATTTTAAAACTTATAAACACGAGAATATCTAAAACGGGCAATACTATGGCTTGGATGGCAAACACATTAGTTATATGCAGAAGTAAAGCAAGCACGCAATCGATAAATATGATCACAAAAGTCTCAAAAAGCAAGATTTGGCGTTCAATTCCTATCATTCGGGGATGCTTCTGATAGCAAGAAATCAATTACTCAGAAGACGAAACAGAGCAACATTCACCATTCAACTCCTATATTGTTTCAGGATGCAATCCCGATCATTTCAACAACTTCTTTTAATCTTCTTATTGCGAGCAACATCACAACTCGAGGTCTCACGTCCCTTTATCCAAATTTTCATCTAGCCCAAACCCACTCGAATGGCTTGCAAGAATTAATAATCTAACACGACGAACGAAAAACAAAAAAATAAAAATAAAATAGAACATCAAATTCCTCCAGCGGAAACCAACCTCGCCGCGTGACTCAACAACAGCACCAAAAAAGGAGAAAAGCCCAAAAATCAACAAAAATCCTATCCCACCCATTCGCCTCCATTTCAGCGACAAAACAGCGAAACCCGATCAAAAGCGAAACTTTTGTGTTGTTTTTTTTTTTTTCAATAAAAACACCAACAACACTCAGCCGACTTACTTCAGAAAGGAGGCGGTTCTTCGGGAGAAGCTTGGCGACATCAGGAGGGGAGAACCACATGCCTGCGCACGCCGACAGAAACGAGAAAACATCAGCAATCGGAGATAGCGAAAAAACCACACGACGGCGAAGGCCGCGAAAATCGCTCCGACCTGTACTCGTACGTGTCGTCGAAGTACTTCTCGGAGTACTGGATCTGGCCCATCTTCTCACAAATCCCGACCGAAAATTCCGGCGCGACAACCTGCGGGAAATCGAAGCTGCGAGAACAACAACAACAACGAAAGGAAAAATCGAAGGCGATCAGAGCAGGAAAATCGGGGGCTAAGCGAAGAAGACGAATCGGATTCGATCGGGAGCACCTGCGGGGTCTAGCGGAAGGAGAGAAATCGAGAGCGGAAATGGAGAGAGGAGGAGGAACTGCTGCGGATCTTCAAAAGAGGAAAAGGTAAAGGCGAAAATGAAGGGACTGCCGCGGGGGGCAAAACGGTAGTTTCGCACCCTCGGATTCTTTCTTTTTTTTAATATGGGAATTCCTTTTCAAAAATTTGAAATCCTCCCGCTTAAGCCCGGCGATTCTGAGCCAAAGAAAAATAAAGAAGAAAGCTCGGCGATTAACTGCGGATCAGATCGCGAGTCGTGGGTGGGGCTCGCGTTCGGACCGTTGTGCTCGGTGGGGCCCTCCTCCCGGAAGATGTTCGAGAGGCGCGCATGACGTTGCTCGCATTTGAGGGGGAAATTGCTGATGGTTCGGATTCTTCATGTGTGGTTTGTGGGAATGAACGCTGAGAATCGCCCACTTAGCGGTCATCCACATCATGTGGTCTTCGAAAAAGGGTCGAATCCGATGCTACACCCCGTCGAGTCGAGCTAACCAACAGTCCCGACCTTTGTGGGACCGTCCTTTATGGAAAAAATGCTGTGATAAGAGTTGAATTGATATCTAATTTTGCTAGATAGAATTGAAATATCGTTGAGCATCTTCAACTGATTGATCTGAGCTTCAATCCTTAACCTGTCCCTTTCTATTAAAAAAAAAGGCACTATGGTAGATATCGGTCAAAATTAAGCTTCAATGTGGTAGACAATTTAAAAATGTTTGATGTTTTTTATTTAGTCAAAACAAAAAGTTTGGTGTTGATCGAGCGGATTGAATGAGAACCCCCACATCTTCGATTCATGTGTGCTTTGCCAAACCCGAAGCCACGATAGTTTTGGGATATATGCAATTGGTTGAATCATTTTAATTAGGTAAATCGCCTACTCTAAAAATAAAAGCATTCCCTAAGAATAGAAAAAAAAGAAATAATTTTAAATAAGAACATGAAGTCATTTGTCTATAAAAAAGAGCTTAGAGTGTACATTGTTTTAATTAAGATGAGTGGTCGATTTTGTCTCATTTAAGAACTGGGAATCGGAGACTAGATCGATCGATTTCGTCTAGTTCGATGGAACTGGTGACTATAACGTTCTCGATCCAAACAAGATACTGAAGAAATCTAGAAATCTAGATTGGAGAATCTCTGCTATGCTAAAAGCAAACACCAACAATTGCAAAGCTTAACACTGTAGCATTTGGCAGCATAACAGGAAAATAATCAAGAAAGTTGTCAATCGCAAGCATTGAATCAAATATTTAAAAAAAAAAAAAACACTAAAACCCGCATTCGGTGCAAACAACGCCAACAAAATTCTACGGAACAAGAAACTGATAGATTACGTTGAGGAATTGCCCAAGTTGCGGGGTCAAAGGGAGAGCGGATGAATGATGTGCACCGGAGCTGGAAGCTCTGCAATCGCAATGGAGCTGGAAGCTCTGGAATTGCGCTGGTTCGAGGAGACAATGACGACGGCGATGGTAGATGATAGGTAAAGGTCACACTCGCAGAGGCGTGAGGCTTGGGTAGAGCGTGAGCTTGCGTCAGATGAGAAAGGGGAATCTCAAGCGACAACGCTCGCGATCGCTGCTGGACGACATGGTAAGACGAGAGATAGAAGCCTGAAGTATAGAGATTACTAAGATTGGGGTTTACTTTAGACTATTCTTTAAGATTTTTTTTTTTAAAGAATAAAAATGTAACCAGTCTGGTCCATTGGTCTGGTACCCACCCTAGAACCTAGAATAGGACTGGTGGTGTAACGACTGGTCTAACGAGGATAAGAGTGATTGCCAGGGATATAGAGGGTTCGAATAGATTCTTTGAGCCCAAATTTTTAGACGGAAATGATGTCTTCGAGCGATCAAGCAATTGTGAGAGTAAGTATCTCCATATGAGAGAATGAGTAAGCGAGCAAGTGCACAAGATCTTCAAACGGATTGAAGACTCCCACATATGAATTTGCTAAAGAAAGGAAACCCTAGACAAAACTTCTCTCAATCTCATAAATTGTAATTGTGTGTTCGAAATGAAGAAGTGAAAGCCCAAGTGTAGTTTTGCCCTAATATCCTACTGTATTGGATATTATTGCTAACGTGGAAATGTTATGTCGCATGACAAATGGTGATTGTGGATGGAAGGTTAAAGGGGGCTAGACAAGTAAAAGTTGGTGTTTTTTTCTTGAGACAAAATGAAATTTGAGCCAAATTTGGGAATATGCCTAAAGTTTGTGCTTTTATGGAATCGATCTTGATTTAGACTATATTTATTTAACAGAAATTTAAAAAAAATGTTCAAGATTTTTCGATGTTTGGTTTATAGAAAATAAACATGTCAAGGAAGACATTTTTCTTTCATGGAAAAAAAAACACCTTCAAAAATAGGGAAAATGATTTTCTCTTCCTCCTGTTTTTTCACCCAAACCAAGTAAGTTCTTCTCAATTTATTCCTTTTTAATAATTTTGTATTAAATTCGAATTTTTAATTTAAAAATCATCATTATTATTATTTTTAATATTTTCTATTTTATTTTTCTTTATTTCCTTCCTCCTTCTTCCCCGCCAGCTCCATGCCTTGGTGACTGGTGGCCTGACATTTGACGAAGACGCAAGCCAATGAGCTCAAGGCTCAGCTAATCTAGGTGAGCTCAAGGCTTGACCAATCCGAGCTCCGCGAAGGTCGTCACTGCTGGTGAAAGGAGATGGGGATGGTGGTGATGGAGTAGAGGAGTGATGGAGAGGAAGAAGGAAAAAAAGAAAAATAAAGGTAATTTAAAAATAAAAATAATTTAAAAATTGAGAATATTTTAGTAATGAAAATTAATTAGATTCTCCACACGAAAAACAATAGAAAATACTTTTTAATTGATTTTTAGGTTTTAGCCAAATACGGAAAATAAAGTCATTTTTTGGGATAATAACTTATTGGAAATTTTTTTGACAAATATGACATTTTCGTGAAACTAATGGATATGTAGATTTTTATGGATCGTGTGTGGGAATTTTTTTTAGTAATGAATGTTGTGGATTGCCCTGGTTAGTAGTTGGATGCGTTCACTCCGTCGTCGGCATCCATCTTCCTTAAATGAGGGGCGAATCGGACATTATACCCGCGGAGCTAACCAAGAGTCCTTACTTTTTTTTTGGGTAAAGAAGAGTCCTTACTTTTGTTGGGATTTATGAAAAACGCTATGGTAGAAAAGTAAGGACTCTTCTTTACCAAAAAAAACACCTTCGACAAGCGAGTTGAGCTTCAATCCTTAACCTACCCCTTTTATTAAAAAAGAAGGCGATGCGATAGATATTGGTTAAAAATTGAAGTTTACTGCACTCTGACTATTTCATAAAGTGGTTCTCTTTTTCTTTTTTTTTTTGGAACAAAGAGTTTGGTGTTGATCGAGTGTGTTTAAGACGAGAACCCCTCACATCTTCGATTCATGTGTGTCATGCCAAATCCTAAGCCAAGCATAGCTCTGGGATATGTGTGTTTGGTTGAATCATTTTAACTAATTGAACTACCTACTTTATAAATAAAAGCATTGCCAATGAATTAAAATAATGGAAAAATTCAAAATAAGAGTGTGAAGTTGTTTGTCTAAAAAAGGAGTTCGGAATGAATCTTATTCCGATTAAAACCCCGAGGTGACCAAATCAATTTCACATAAAAACCTGAGCTCGCTAGCCAACAAGTACTTAATTTTTCACACCCTTATTCGAGATCGACTTGGCCACTTCATATTCGCAATTAAAATAATGTTTAGTTTGAACCATCTTTTGAAAAATTGACTCTATTTTAGGCCCGTATTTATATATTTTTTTCCCTAAAATATGATATCTTCCATGAACTCGGGCCTAGGGATCCTCACATGCCGGCCTATTCAAGGAAGCCCTTGTGGGTCGAGCTAGGGAACATCATCACCTCATGAAAAATTAAGCCCGGATTGGCTTGTTTCCTACGCAATTTTGGAGCACTCTTCTTTGATAAACCAATTGGCTTGCGCTTTTGCCGAAAGTTTGGCCATCTCACCACTGAATCACCTCTAGCATAAGCAGCGCACGTTGATTACCTGGCTTGTTTAGGATAATAAGCTCATCTATACCACGTGGCCAATATAACGTTCCGCAACCAGCCTTCATACAAATGTCGTAATATAAGAGCCGACTCAAACGAAAACATAAACAATTCGGATCTTTAAAATTCAAAACAGCGCTTCTAACAGCACAACATCGCTGGAGAATTGAAATCATCACGTCATTTAAGAGAATAGATTTTGCTTCGATGCATTTGACATGTTAAGTCAAAGGATGAATCAATCCTGATGTATCCTAAGTCCATCATCAAAGATCGAAGAGCTGAGGAAGGAAAAAAAAAGAGGGGCGCACAAATCTCAGAAGCAAAAGCAACATTGCTTATACTGCATCGGGCCTCAGACGATACATCATCGCAAACCCTTATCCCAAAATAGTCCGTAAACTCGTAATGTACATCCAAGTACATAGATGGGAGCTGAATCGACTTCCGCTCCCATTACTGAAGCAAAACATAAAAGATAAACGACCCACGAGCCGCTCATAGAATGCCAAAGGATTGAGGTTGCCCTGTGGTGGGGAGAGAAACAAACCCCAGCGAAGACCGGCCCCTGCCGCCCTAACGCCATCCGGCACCCACCGGGTGGCACCGCCACGGTGAAGGCGGCACAGCCATGGAGCGATCACTTGCGTCGGACTGCACAGTACGGCGTAGCCATGGCTCTTCCAATCTAGTGACCAGACTGTGAAGTGAATCGGGGTTTGGAGGGTCTTGGTAAAGGAGAAGGAATTTAAAGGGGCTTCTGGAGGGGATGGTCGCATCTTCCATGGCATATGCTCCGACCACTTCCGCCCACGAACTCCACCCAAAATCTGAGTACTGGATATACGCTCGCCTTTTTCCCTTCCCCACCCTTGTCATGCATCATCACCTGTAATTTCTACCGGACCGTCCCTTCTTTTCGAGGCCTTTTTCCAAGGCCCACTAGCACATGCACGCAACAACTCAAGACAAGCACGTCTTCCGGATGCAGAATATGCCCTTCTTGAGCGGAATTAGGTGCGGGGATATTTAGATCTGGATAATGATCTCTCCAATGATATGTGTAGGTATCGTCATCGTCACATCCCTTCCAAACTCTGTGACCCTTTCCATATCGAGAATCGTAAATTTTTATCTACTGACGCACGGTTCGGAGTATCCTTGCTTGAGCGTGCTCAGAACTCGAGATCTGAATGTTGAGCCTTCAACACCGATGATTTTTTTTTTTGGCGAAAGTGAGAGAATCAACACCGATGATTAAAAAAAAAACACTGATGATTAATCTCCACTTGATGGAGTAATTGCCTACTTAACTCCAAACTTATTGAATGAACGCAAATTTAATTTTAAACTTTTCAATTTTGTCAATATAATCCTAAATTTTTACACGAAATTCAAAAATAGTTATTTCGACCATAATTAGTGGTGTCCTACACGACACAATTACCTAGGGAAAATTTATAGAATACTAGTGTGGTGCTTACTACGGAGTTTCCCAAGCTTGACCAATCACAATTCGGTACTCAATTCAACATGTAATTAACTTATCTTTTGGAGCTGTTACTCACTAATTAGGGTCAATTAGACACTCAAATAAATTGCGAGAGTACATTTTATTTTTATGAACCAGAGAATCAATGGATATAGGCGTGACATTCGGAAATTCTCATGTTCGATAATAACATTTAAGATTAATTCTTACGACTGAAACGCCAAGAGTCTAAGGTGTTAGAAATAAGTTGATAGATTCCGACATGTACATTAATGGTGTAGGACGACAATACTAAACTCGCTGCTATAATTTTTTTTTATAAAATATGTTCAAATTCATATTTGATGATATTCAAGATCCAAATTTATTGAATTAAAATTTGCCTAATTTTTTATATCTTTCATTTGTGATTTTAGTAGATTCAAAACATTTTCAAACTTACCAATGTTCAGAATGGAGATTGGTTTCCTAAATCCTTATTTCTCTTTATTTTGCACACCCCTTCCCATACTTTATTTTGAGACATTGAACTTGGTAGCTTTAATATCATGCATGATATCATCAATTTTAAATTTAGTTCATTAAAATATTGGTGATTCATGCACATACTTCGCTGAATGAGAGACTCATCTTCATTTCCATTAAAATATCTTCTTTTGACAAATTTCTTTGGGCCATTTGTATCCTAGCTATTTCATAGGGGTACTTTATGTGTTGGAACACGTAGGGTGTGCATGACAAAATTTCTATTCCTTTATTTATTTGTTTTTCTATTCTTGGGAACAAGTTTGGAATAGAAATCTGTTTAGTAACGCAAGTTTATTTTTTTATTTCTGAAATAGATTTCTACTCCAAAATAAATTTGGAGCAGAAATCATAAGTTAAAATTTTTAACTTTCTACTTTTGCAAGAAAAATGAGAAATGAAAACTCTTTTTATCATTCACTCTCGTTATTGCTCGCCACTCGCCCATCGCTCGTGGGATGTTGGACGCCTACTGCCAGTTGCCCGCCCGTCATAAGTCACTATATGCTGACCGCCCACCGCCCAATGTTGATCGCCTAACGGGTTGCCGCATTCTGGATGCCCATCGTCAGTCCTCGGATGCGGGTCGCCGGATGCCAAATGTCGATCACCATCACTCGTCAACCTCCAAACATCGAACACCGGATGCCACCGGATGCCACCGAATGCCAAATGTGGGCCATTGGTTATCAATCGCTACTTCCCTAGAAATAGAAATTTTATTTTGTTATCAAACGAATTTCTATTCCAAAAACAAAAATTTTGAGTTATTATTAAACGTGTTTTTTTACTTAGAAACTTGTTCATAGAATAAAAATTAATTTTTGTTTTAGAAATTTTGTCACGCGCACCCTTAACATTTTAATCCCAAGGTCATTATGAGTTTCGATTTCAATTACCCTTATCAAAGTCAGTCAACCCGATCAACCATGGTCAAACTGAGTCAAACTTGTTTGGGATAGGTTTGGACATCCCAGCAACAGGATTGATGCAAACAAGTTAGTCCTAAATGCTATTAATTGTTAAATGTAATGCGATGTAATGCATAATGCCTCGTGTAACTTAATTTTTTTTTTGTTTAGGATTCAAGGAGAATCTCTAATTTTTATGCGATGAATAGTTAAATGGAATAGCCAAAATTTAGATGTCAACAACATAGACAGTATATGGATCAAGTACATAATCTTGTTCTACAAAGATATGTTTATATAAATGAAAGAGAGATAATATTCAATGTTAATCGGATTGGATTACTTAGTCAATATTATCACCTCATGCCCAGCATTTTCTTGTTGGTATGTCTGAATGAATCAATCAAGGAATGCCCCATAAAACTTTTTTCATACGAACATACTAATGTATGTAGCCATTTTTTTTCCAACATTGAGGTTCCTGTGAGACTCATATAATCTAAATGTTGAGAAGCATTGATACGTATGCACCGATCTATGGAAATATAGCTTCATGATGAGATCCATTGTCCCCATTTTCTCTTATTTGGATGTCTCGTTTATCTAAGTCATTAAAATTTAAGATTAATATTTTGAAAAACCCCAAACCGGATACTTGTGACAAATTTATCCAAAATTATTTTTTGACTATAAAAAACCCAAAACTATACTTGTGACAAATTTACGCCCATTGACTATAAAAAACCCTAAACTCGATACATTTATGACAAATTTACCAAAACTAATTTATTTGACTGAAAAAAACCCAAAAATGGTAAATTTATGACAAGTATACCCTTTGCTAAATTGAATTAATACCACAAAAAAATCATAAAAATTGTAAACTGTGACAAACGAAGTATAAAATCCTGAATTGGTATACTGGACAACCGTCACGTGTCATTTAACTTAATAATTTGATAATAAAATTTAATAAAAACTAATAGAGGGTAAATTTGTCACAAGTGTATTAGTTTATATACTAGTTTAGGGTTTTTGGTGGTCAAAAAAATAGCTTAGGATAAATTTGTCACAAGTGTATCAGTTTAGAGTTTTTCAGAGTATTAACCCTAAAATTTATCGATGCGAATTTGGATAATCGTGAGGTTTATGACTAAATATATCAACTATAAAAATTCGTTAGGATACTAACACAGCTCGCAGTACGGAGCTCCCGCTTTGACAAGATAGGTGGAGAAAGTGTCGAGCGCATGGGCCTACACCAGCTTCAAGGCAGAGGTTTGTGCAAGAAAGCAATGCATAAATTTAGCCCATGTTCCATCTATATCGTCGGACCAAGTAGGATTCACGTGGGCGAAGAAAGCACCGGGCGCATGGGTCTACACCGGCTTCGAGGAAGAGGCTTGCACGAGAAAGTTAATGCGTGAATTTAATACTAGATCGATCATTGGATCAAGTAGGATTCACGTAATATCTCACTTTGCCGCTCGTACAATGACTCCTTGACTTGCGGTGTCGGCATTTCAGCTCAAAGCATAGTGCTTGCTCACGCTTCGCAAGCAAAGCCAGGTAATCGGGAATTTGATTCCGCCGACTTGTTGAGAAAAAGGCAAAAGGCGCGGCGCCTTTGTACTATTTCACTCGACCCTTGTGTAGAAAGCATCTCGATGTCCATTAAATTAACGTATAAAATGAACATAAATCTGCATTATCATACCAAAAACTATCTACTCTCTCGAATAAAAAAGGTGGAAGGTTGTTACTGTCTAGGTACATTATAATCCCTCTTAGATTAATTACCATATCAATGCATTGTAACGGTTTGTTATCTAGCATCTCTATCAATATTGATGTTGAATCGATCCAAAAAATTAATTTGAGCGAGCTTAGAAAAAAAGAGATAAATTACTAAAATTAGTTGTTAACCTAATGTACGATAGCCAATTTAGGCATAAATCTTTTAATTTAGCAAATTCAGTTATAAACCTTTTGACAACTTGGTAATATAGTCTTTTCGATCAATTTCAGCTAGAAATTGATAACGTGATCACCGGTCATCTTACATGAAAAGGCCAAAGACTAATGTGGACAATTTTTATAAAATTTTCCAATTTATTTATTTTATTTTCTCTTTTCAACTCTACATCGGCAATATCGTCAACCTAAGTTGGAAAAAAATAAAAATTATTAAAAAAATTTAAAACCCGGCAAAGATCGACTATGCCACATAGATAATTGGCATCCATGTAATTAAATTCCGGTCAAAATTAGTCGGAAGGACTTTGTTGGCAAATAGTCAAAATATTTAGGATTAAACTGATTAAATCAAAAGGTTTAGCCACCGCACAATAGGTTCATGATCTGTTTGGGTAATTATCCCCAAAGAAAAAATTACTGTAGTTAACATCCAGTTTATCGATGATCCAACGCTAAATCTTTTCACTATTACACTTTCATATTCAAAATCATCTTCAACGAAGCTGATCCTTTCGCTTTCATGACCCCAAAAAAAGCAAAAGGAGCTTTCGAATAAGAAATGCGAGGGACGAACGACCTGTGGAATATCTAGGACGCAAGGCAAGAACCATTGTTGCCTTGTTCGAGAAGATTAGATTTAATAATTCTAGGAACATAAGATGTCTTAAGAACTCTCTTTCCTCGCCAAAGAATGATTTTTTTTTTATCTCTTTTATTTCTTTTTTATAACAAGGTCGACTATTTCCTTCCATGCATAACACCCAAGAACAAAAATTCACTATGGTTGCCTAAAGTTCTTCTTGATATTCCAACTTTCGTGTTTTGACCGATGTAAGATTTACTCGATCAAATTGAAAACATTTAAATAACATTTTCACATTTTATCTCGATCCGGACATTAATCCTATCGCTTAAGGCTAGATACTCAGCCAAATTCATGAGAGATGAGTAACATTTTGCTAGAGTTTGATGATAGGCTTCGACTTCAACAGGATGCTAATTCTCTTTCAATGTCGGGCAAGATTAGACAGTCCGATTTCGATCTATTGCGTCACTTTATAAATTATTTTCTATAGATCTACTCTAATGCCCGGGCTCTAATTCATTTTTGTTATTATAGCAAAAAAGGATTATTCTGTACTTAAAACTGACGGAATGGAGCTTTTGCCATAAGATACTGTTCTAAAATGCAATGGTACCGCTGTCGCTAACTTCATGAACAAAACATTCTCGACCTTTTTATTCTATATAAAACCCAAATTCGATCACCAATTCCATGCAAGACGGAGTTAACTGACAGACACCCTTCAAACTCCCAGAAGCATGGCCACCGACCAAGGCCAGCCGCGGCCTCCGCCGCCGCCACA
This sequence comes from Eucalyptus victrix, assembly GCA_016097545.1. Classification (NCBI taxonomy): domain Eukaryota; kingdom Viridiplantae; phylum Streptophyta; class Magnoliopsida; order Myrtales; family Myrtaceae; genus Eucalyptus; species Eucalyptus victrix. The sequence continues at coordinate 28,178,111 of CM027844.1, forward strand.
GCGAAAAGGCCGATTGGGACTCGCGAAATGGCGGCCCTGATCTTGCTGTCCCTGATCGTGCTGGTGGGCTTGGCCGTCTTCATCATTTGGCTCGCCATCCACCCGAGACGGCTGGTTTTCACCGTCGGCGACGCCTTCATCGACCATTACAACTTGACCAGGGACCACCTCGACGCCAGGTTCGATTTCTCCATACGGGCCTACAACCCGAACCGCAGGATGTCCGTGTACTACGAGGATGTCCAGGTGACGGTGGAGTACGACGACCAGGACCTCGCGAGCAGCGTTGCCGAGCCCTTCTTTCAGTCCCACAAGAACGAGACCAAGTTGCACGTGGTGCCGCAGGCGCAGGACGTGGCCCTGGCCAGACGCGTGTCGAGGAACCTGAGGATCGAGAGGACGTCCGGAGTGGTACAGATCAAGGTTCGGCTTCAGGCCAAGGTCAGGTTCAAGGTCGGGATTTGGAAGTCGCGGCATCGGAAGCTCAAGGTTTATTGTGGCCCGGTGCTTGGCCTCTTCTCCAGGGCTCGGACGTTCGGGACGTCGAACTGCGACGTCGAGATTTAGGGCATCGCCGGTGCCGAAAATTCGATTCATCCAGCTATCCTTTCCTGGTTTTCTACTTTATGTCATTCTTTTTCCCCTTCTTTTGAACGAGTGGAGTGTGATTGTTGAACATTATTCGTGATTTTGTATTCCTTGTTCTGAACGATCGATTGGCGGTGTTTCGTGTATAAAACATTCCTATTGTGTCTGCAATTTCTTTACCCTTTTCATCTTCCCCAAACTCATACCTACGAAAATGGACTTTGTCTGTTGTGATCAACTTACATCTTAACTCTCTTTTATGCGTAAGCCGGGCTATAAATGCAAGTACATGATTTATCATTATCGTCGCATCAAATGAATAATCAAAAGAGGAAGCGCGACGGCATCAGAGTTTGTAGGATAACATACGGGTAAAAACATGCATTGGGCAATTGACTTAGATTTTGCCATGACTTTCGTCTCGTAAGGAAAGCAAGAAGGAAAATACGCAGGACGTATCGGGATTGGTCGGGCCTATGTGCATGGATAGTTAATTGCAAAAGAAAATGATTTGGTGATAATTTTCATTTAATCTACTATGAGTATAACAGATCCTTTGAGTCACAAAAAAATCAAATAATAAATTATTTCAAATTGTCGTGAGCTTTACTCCTTCAAGAATTTATGGTTCACAACAAATTGTTATTATGATAGTAATCCAAAAACTGTTACGCTAGTAAAATCCATTACAAAATCGACGGATGATTATACCTTAAACTTAGGACTATTGAACAAAACTAGAGGGCATGTGGCAAAACATAAATTATAAACAATGGGCCACAATTCGTATATCTCGGAAGCCCACAGCCCATCCGTTCTCTTCAGGCGTTTAGCCCAACAGGGCGTCAGCACAGTGTCCAAAAAGGAGTTGAAACCAAACCCAACAATGAAAAACTGTCCGGCCCGGTTTGTGAACTAATTAGTAATTATTCTTCCGTATAAAAGTACGCTACAATCGAATCAAAATTGTCCATATGATTTGGTTCGATTTAGTTTAGCAGTTCGAACCATCGTTTGCCCATCCCTTACAGTGGCTGTCGCCCAACGTCCATGGAATTGCTCTATTGTCGTCTACAAATGTGAATTAACTTTAACAAAAATTTTTTGGGTGAAACTCCATAACTCGTTTTTTAGTTGACCTCGTCCTCCTCAATCTAAATCCTCCATTCGCCGTTGCCTCACTGGCATGGAGTGCTACATCAAAGATTTCATTCTGAGCGGCATGCTCCTCAATTGACCTACCCTTCTATGTCAGTGTATATATATATATATATTATATCGATAAGGTGCCTGAAACTATTTAAATAAATGACAATTTTTTTACTAATAAAAGTGACAAAGAGCTAAGTGGTTGGTAGGTCATTGGTGAGCTAGATTTGGAGTCGGTAGCCTTAGGCTGCTTGGCGTCATCGCTGATTGCACGATGTCCGGTGAGGTTGTGGATGTCAGATCTAGCTTGCCGATAACCAAATTTGACTTTGCTAGTGACGACACGTGATGTGAGAATACTTATAAAATTTTGAAAGTTTAGTAAATGTGAAAGTTGGAAGATAATATGCATTAGTATTCCCAAATACTTAAAGCTAAGAGCCTCTTCAGACTTGCCTTGGATAAAGATCTTCAAAGGAATTCGAAAATGCGGTTACATCTCCCTAAACTGTCAAAAATTTATCGAACATCATTTTTGCTTTGGCCGAAAGGCTTTTGAAGCCCCAAAAGGCATTTGGCTTTGTGTTGCCAACCGCAACCTAAGCACGGCAATCCCCACGTCCTATAGACCTCGATTAGTTTCTACAAATCCTCATTGGGTGTGACATTCCTCTTGTAAATTTGTAATTGCCTGGACCTTGGTTAGGTCGAAAATCATTTTTTTGGACTTTTGGGCCTCAAAGCTGGCAACCGCTCGACAAAAAGACACCAGCTAAATCAAGACCTTGGACTTGGATAAAAAAAAATAAAAAATAAAAATAAAGACCTTGGACATGATCCGAAATCGTACATTTTTTGGATTTTTTTTTAAAAATATATAAATTTCTGAAACTTCCTTTTACTTAGCTGTTTAAATGCCACCTTATTAATTACCCAGAGATTGCACCGAAAGGAAAAAAAATTACCCAGAGAGGAAACCCAATTTAGAAGAATGTAAGTTGCGCCAAACATCTCTCAAGCGACACGTGCAGGGTGTGACCACTGATCACGTCCTCTCCAAGTTAAACCATTGCTTAGAGATCTGTAAGTCATCGGTCCCTGTTCAATGAAACATTAACCCCCCACCAATTCATGCAGCTAAATCCAGGTTATGCCAGTTAAATAACAAAAAGAAAATCCGGGTGCTTGCTTGATGTGAAGCGACACCCGCAATTCAGTCAGCCGGTCGATGTAAATTAGATGGAACGAAGCTATTCCTCCCTCTTTCTGCTCTTCATCGCCATGCGAAAATGGCGTGAAAGCACACGACTTACTCCCGATTCAGATGCTAATATCGCATGAATCTTTTTATTTTTATTTTTTATTTTTTTTAACGAAGTAGGTGATTGGGAGAGTGACTCCAATTGCTGGACCACGTTCGATTAATCATGTAAATCAGTTTTAGTGAAATATGATTTATGATGTAGCGAAATGGTGGGTGATCTTAGATCTCTATTACCCCAAAAGTTAGTTCAAATGAAGAGACTCTCTCATGCACTTATAAACCCATCACTAATTTTTTCCACAACCAATATGAGATAAACTAATAATCTTTTCTTCATATATCGAGTCTTGGGTTACAGCCGTAGTAACTTGTAATTTTCCTGTATGATTATTGGGTTCAAACTTGCTGGAAAGTTAGGGTTTTGGGTCTCTCTCACCTCAAAAATTAATTTAAAAGATGAGACTTTCCCTTACACTTATAAATCGATTCTCATCGTTGAAATGTCCGATGCTGACCGGAGAAATAAGGTAAATGGGAATGACACATGTCGGTGATGGAGGAGTTTTGTGTCTGAATGTTGGGTGAGACTTGATGCCATCGTTGCTCCTATTCAATTTCCCATGGAGATATATGAGTGATTTCTAAAGTATACCTGTCGGGAAGATTCATGGAAATTTCCTAGGAAATTTACAAATCAAATGTTGCGATCCGGACACGGGCCAGTGATTTTGTTCTTTTCCTCCAAGTCCAAGTTGCATCATTCTTCAACTATTTATGCTTGTTTTCTCCCTGCACTTTCATTCTACTTTGGCAGAGCAAATTTCTTTGAGTGGCGCTCTCCAACTGCATGCATTTTCAATTTTAATTCATCTTGCATTAATTGGAAAAAAAAATATATACAGGGTCAATTTCAATAATCAACTTTTAGAATAATATATCGTTCTCTTTGTTTTCCATCAAATACCAAAAGCGTTATCAAATGCCGGTGAGGGCTAGCCTAGCTTGATCTAGCAAGAATCGACTTGGCTAGCCTCAGGCAAGTCTCGCATCGCTAGATCTAGAGGGGCGAGTGTAACTTTGCTTGAGGCTGATGAGGGCAATCCTTGCTAGTCATTACTTGTGGCTGGTCGCCATGGCTTGGTGATAGGCAAAAGGAAAAGGAAAATATAGAAAAGGAAAAATATAATAAAACATGATAAAGAATTGTATAAATTGTTTATGTTAGTGTTAATTGTATTATGTGGGACGGCTGATGTCCATATCAATGATTTTTGGCCAAAATAGTTTGGATGGAATAATTGGCACAAATACAAAAGATTGAAGGCTAAAATTGGTCAAATTGAAATGTTTAGAATTAGATTGGTACAATTGTAATAAATTTATAACCTTTTTGGTACCCAATCAACCTATCCAATCATGAACAAACCCAATAATAACACGATAGAAGCAACAAGAGAGCGTACCAAGTGAACAGTAATATCGACGTCAATGTGAAAATCCTTTTTATGTGAATGAGGGAAAAATTAACTGGATGGCAGAATCTGCTGATCAACAAAGAGGTCTAATCACACCACCTACTCCAAAGACACGAATTGATTCCTTCTACAAGACACCACTACACTTTAAACTCCAAATCACAAACCATGTGCCACCACAACTGAAGGCTGTTCGAGCAAACTGGTTTCGTACCATTGCCTTCCACCGCGACTCCCACTCACGTAACAGTCATCGACTCCGCCAGTTCGCGCTGTTCTGTCATTTACTCAGGAGAAATTGCGGCCGCTCCTTCGTGCAAAAACGCGCGTGCGCATGCATACGAAGGGGCGACTATTTAATGTCCCGGATGTATGTTGTGCCCTAACTTCACGCACAACTATCGTTCCAAATCACTATTTATTCTCATCTATATCCTACCTATCGTTCCGGCATTGTGTTGTCGTCTAGTGAAGTCGCTTCTTTATGTCATGTTTAATGAGGACTGATAAGACAACATATATGAGAAGATTGATAAGAAATATGCTATTTATGAAGAATGATTGCACATTCGATTTTCAAGAACTTTTTGACTTAGTATAGAGTAAATTTTCTATCCATGTCACGCGAAAGTCATAGGAAAAACTCGAATCTTCATCCACAATAACTTATAGCTGGATCCCATCTCTATCTCCTTGTACATACTTTTCTTTTTCATTAGTCATTCGAGTTTATTCCAATAAACAATTCGCGACGTGATCTCGCACCTATCCTATGTCCTGATTTACTCAATACCCTCTAGTTTTTCGATCATGAATTGTAGGAAAATAATAGCAAAACGATAAGAATCGACAGCATTGCATCTATGGATATGGAAACGACAAATGAAGCTGAGCCAACCCTTGAACGTGCGGAGACATTTAGGACCCAAAGTAGACCATGCATTCGATAGGAGCAAAGCGTCGAAATGCTGCAATTATATGGTAGAGCCACCAGGTTCAGACAAAAGAGAAAATATTTATGCCCTGCGGGTCTTCTTGACCCCCTAAAAGATTTGACGTGAAGGAGCAATTCATATATTCATATGCAGAGCGTGAACCAACAATCAAATCGGGGTGCTTCCCCTTTGGATAGGTCTCCAAAAGGGCATGCAGTAAATAGTCCTTAACTTTCTCTTCTCATCTTTTTTTTCCCTTTCATATCAAATGATGGCCAAAAAATCTAGGAAGATATTTTTCTTGCTTGCGCTCTTAGGGTTTCGGGGTCGAGAGGCCGATAAATTCAAATCCATAAAGATAACATGGTTCAATCTGGGCATCATTAGATGAATATTAGAGTTAATGTGGTTTGGTAGGATCATGGTTATATTGTACTGATGTCGTGCCGTGAAGTTGCTGCAAAGTGCTGTAAATTATTGTTTGATGATGCATACTTTAGGGTTGCAGTACCTCAAAATTGGGTGAGATGCAATAAGAGAGTGTAATTGTAGTGGTGTTGTAGCTATACAATGTTTGTCAAACACCTTGAAAATTTGTATTATAGCAGTATCCATTTTTCTCATTGTGGAACTGTTGATGGCATTTGTGCCAAATAGCCACTTAATCAACTGAGGTATAAAGTTGATGTATAAGTGTAATTGACTCACCCTCTTCGGTGAAACGTAAATAATGTAATTCTTATTGTACTTCTTATAAGGAGAAGTATGTTAGGATGGTATGAATCACAATATAAGAATGACAACACGAAATGAATTGCAAAAATTGCATGTGACTCCGCAGATAAAGTTCTTGATATATAGGAGGTCGACATTCCCTTTGTAATTCCATAATTATCTTCTATCGTATGATAGTTGTTGTATGTTATGCTTCTCGTCCTAACTACATTTTCTCTCTCACCATTTCTCATTCTATACCCATGTATTCCTCTCCGACTCTCAAAAATGGGTCTAATTTGTGGTACCGGTCTTTTTTGTTATTGAGAGTCAAAACAACATACATCATGTTAAAAAATGAAGGAGAAAAGAAAGGAAAATGTGGCTCCTCTTCTCCCCCTTTATGTGGCAATTCTTTACTCGGAAGGCAAAGCGATAACATGTATAAAGGGGGAGGGAAAAAAAAAGAAAGAAGAAGAACAAAGAGAAGGGACCAAACTATCTAAAGGCGATGCATTTATACACTGTATTCAATGGGAGTTACTCGTGAAATAATGACCTAGAGAAGGTATCTTGCATGTGGTGGGACTCCTACTTCACAGGCTTTGGTTTGGTATTCATGAGAATGAATCATCACTTCGAAGAAAAGGAAGTTTCTTTCCCTTGGATCTTTTATACACAGATGGGCCTTCCCTATAATTAATTTTCCCTTCTTTCTTTGGATCTTGAGAGGTTTTATAACAGGCTCTTTACGCTACATATAGATTGCTAGGGAGAGGGGGGGACATGTGGGCGAGGAAGGGTGGTCACATATCACATGTTAGGACCTTGGTCATACAATTGTGCCAGAAAAGAAAATGACAAAAATCACACTGTTGAGGGCTTAGTTCTCAACAACAACCATGTGGGTTTTGCGCTTAGATCATGTAGGGATTGGTCAGGTGTCCTGGATGTCCTTGCTATCTTTTGAATGTTGGGTATGGTGCTCTTGATCTTTGATCCCATATCAATGGTGGTTCTGAGGATTTCTGAGACCCCGTGGGCATTAAGTAAAAAGGAGAAACTTTTCTCCAAATTCGTTTTATAAATATAGATTAGGTCTATCCCGCTAATACAAGTAAAAGGGATAGGACGGATTTCACATTGGACTTGTAAACAAATTGAAAGAAAAAAAATCACATACACGTGTTTGATATGTAGCCTTGAATGTGGCGAGACCCATGTGGGGCCACTTGATTAAGCGTGTATATGAGCTTGGCACATTGCGCCGGATGCATCCAAGTACATCTTTCAATACGTTCATAATGAGGAAATGTCAAGAGAAACTTCGCGAGTTGAATTCCTTGACATCAAATTAGACCGGTCTTTATTCCAAAGTTTAATTCATTGAGTTATAAGCCAATATCTATTATAAGTCGCTCCTTTTTATCCCAACTGTCTATTATGAGGTGTTCCGATGACACGATAGATTCTAGCTAAAGTTATCATTTGTATTTTTAAGAGAAAAATAGAATTGAAGTCATGAATTAAATCAAGCCAATTTTTTTTTATTATACTTTAGAACATGTGAAAAAGTTGGGTGAGATTTCATATTGTCACAAAATAGGAAAGCAAGAGAGCATAATTATAATCTGCAATTTGATTGTTACAATAATTATCAATTTACGGAGGAGGAAAGGTGGATGAAAGTAGGTACAAAGTTCTCAAACCTTGAAGCTATTGGGTCAAATAACATTTTTATACAAGATGTTTTAAAATTCAATGCACTTGAGCGTCATTTAGGGGGCACCGCCAACTCCCTATTTTAGGCCGAAAAAATTGCAGGAAAACTTTAGGAAAGGGAGAAAAAGATATGAACTCATTATATCTGAATAGCGTTGTATGAAGCTTGGGGAGAATACAATAGAATAATGCCGCATCGGATTGTTAGCAATTTATGATTATGACTATCGGCTATCGACATGTGACATAGTTAACGATGACGAAAGCATAACTACCGCCACTTCAATGTCACTAATTGTTTCTCAATTAGTGCTATCCAAAACCACTCTATTGTAATTTTACCCATCAAATGAGAATCAAACATGTTAATATTTCAATTATTGTACGAATGATTAACTGTTGCATGTCGGAATTGTTCCTGAACATCCTCCTTAAAGATTCCGAGATAGGACCGAGTCCTTATCAAGTCCAATCGGCGCGTTATTCGCGCATTTTCTTATACAATATCGAGAAACCCTTATTAAGAAAAAGCGTTCATTTTGACCGGTAGTTACTACAGTGCGTTCATCAGATGATCTCCAAAAGCGGCATGACTCCTCCCTCAGCCGAGCCCCGCTCATCGCCGGCACGAGGAGTGCACGTGACCTCACTTTACCCCCTAGCAGAGCGCCGGGGAGCGCGGGACGACGCCGTTTTCGTGCGCCCTTTCCGCCTCCCGCCCACCCCCGTTCGTTACGTTTAAGGATGTGGGTTCCGTAACCGGCCGCCGGGGGACACGTGGCGGGCCGTGGTGGATCCGCAGGGGGTGATTTTATAGACGTTAGTGTTACGGCAAAATTTAAGGGAGGGGGGAGGGGGAGAGTGACGTGTCCCTCCCCATTTAATATTTCCAAATCGCCGCTCATCTCTCCTCCCTCTCCTCCCTCCCTCCTCTCTCTCTCTCTCTCTCTTCACTTTCTCTCTCTAAGACCTCCTTCAAGTTTTTCGTTGCCCGTTTTGACATCTCTCCCTCTCCCCCCTCCTCCCTCCCTCTCTCTCTCTCTCTCTCTCTCTCTCTTTCTCTGTCTCCGTCTCTTTCTCTCTCTCTCTACCCTGTAACTTTCTGCGCAGCTTAGGTTTTTCGTTGCTTTGCTTGGAATTCAAGGAAGACGGAGCTCTCGAAAGGTACGGGCTTTCCGATTTTACTCACGGAATGCGTGTAATTTTCGCAGGATTGGTTCGTTTGTGTTTTCGGGGGATGTGTTTTGTTTTTTTTTTTTTGGTTCTCTCTCTCTCTCTCTCTTTTTTTTTTTGGGTTTTGCGGTGCGGAAGCTTTGATCCGTTTCGTAATTTCAAAACCATTTTTTGACTTTGGTTTGAAGACGAAAGCTTGTTTGGTAGAGAAGGGAGAGAGGGAAAGTGGGAGAAATGATTTGTTTTTGGTCTGTTGATTTGGGGTTTCTGGATTTGTCGAGGTTAGCGAGCTCGAGATGCCTCGGTGCCGAGCTCCTTTGGGGGGGCTGACTCTTTTCGTGGCTCTGCCCACCGGATTTGCAAATTCGGGACAAATCTGGGCTTCCGAGGTTCGATTCATTGCTCTGCAGTTTATTTTCCTGTGGCAGCGTCGTTTATTGGAGTTAAGGTTGCCCGTGGTCTGGATTTTGAGCGGTTATTTTGGTTCTCGTTGGTCCATTCCTTTTCAGGGTGTTGAAGGAGGGATTTTGGTTTTGTTTGTTTTGTTCTGTTCTATGAATCTTTTGCTCGATTTATGCGAGCTCTTGTAACATAGGTTTGCTTAGAGAATGTTGAACTGAACAATTAATGTGCTACGGAAAGATAATTGTTGCTTCTGATGATTAAAACGTGTGCATCTATCTCTGGTTCGATGACTGTGTCTAATTTCCTCGGTGCATTTGTACAGTGAAGTTTGTTGGGCTTCAGATCTCTGATGGTCTTGATGGCAAGTTGTAGACGATGAGCAGCTCTGTCTGGGATGCAGTGGCCTCATTCTGATGGAATCCTCTGTTGGGATATGATTCCCCTGATTCATGCGCTTTTTGTGCATTTGAAGCAGATGGACTGAAGGGTCTGATTTTTAGTGAGGAGGATGGCTATTGCGGGTCTGCACAATGTTTCGGTGCTTGATTCTTCTTTCCTCAGAGATTCTCAATCTTCAGGAGCCAGAGGACAGGCTGACCATGGGATGTCAGGCACTCGGGCATCCTCCATCCTGCAGATGTGGCGGGAGCTTGAGGATGAGCATGCAGTGAGTCGTCAAGATAGAATCGGTGAAGGATTGATCCATGAAACAAGTGACGTTTCAACTAATGATCTCTCAAGTATCAACAGTTTTGAAGAAGGTGAGAGTGATGTGGTTGAGAATGGGAATGAGTCTGGAACATGGTCTGACAGTCAAGCCGTGTCACAAAATGAGACCTTGGAAAACAACAATCTCAGCCAGGAGCATTCTTCTGATTTAGGAGAAACCGAGAGAGAAAGAGTGAGGAAAATATTTCGTGAATGGATGAACAGTGGTGTTAGAGAGTGTGCATCCGACATTTCTCAAATTGCCGATCATCCAAGGGCACAATGGCTTGGGGAAACTGAGCAGGAGAGGGTTAGAATAATAAGGGAGTGGGTACAGACAAATAGTCAGAGAGGTCCTTGTGGTGACAGCAGAGAACAGGCCGCTGAAATTGGTGCTCAAATTGAACGGGTGCGCAATGGCTTGCTTGTGAACGGAAATGAAGTCCGAGCTGACAATATCAGACGAGGCATTCGCAGAGTATGTGGTAGACAGGTTCTACTCGACATGTTGAAGAAATCAGAGAGAAAGGCAAAGAGAGATCCAGGGGTTATTGCAGCAGCAGCCGGTTTCACAGTTTGCTCATCGCAACCGCATTCAGGTGCATATAGTGTATCTCTGTTGGAAGTTTGGTTATTCATATCTTAGTTTCTAGATGTCAATGTCGAGTCTTTACGTTTTTGGATTCATAAAATTTCACTCAATGACGTAGTGGTACAATAATGGAAATTGCATTTATTAGCGATTCCTTTGCTGTAGCAGTTGTTAAAGAAGCTGGATCTAAATAGTATTCATTAAACAGGACTGAACTTCTAATTCTCTTCTTCACTGTGAAGCCTTTGCTGTTGCTTTTCAAGCTTTTTGATGAGCAAGGCCTTGTTTATTATGACACATAGACAGGGCCAAATGTCTTGTCCAATTGATCTTCTTAGATTTCTAAGTCCATGAACCTTAGTGAAGCTAATAAGCACCCAAGTCTTCCTCTTGCTCTTTGTTTTTGCATTCATCGCATTCTTCCCATGTCAAAACTGCAAAAGTAGAAAACCAGAAGTTTGTTGCATAGCTGGTGTTTTTCTGAGATTAACTGACATACTGCATGTTCATGTGCAGTCATTGCTTAGGGGTAGATTTTTGCGAAATGAGAGGACAGTGAATGAAGGAACCAGTTCCTTGGCAGCTAGCGAACTGGGTTTATTAAGGAAAAGACAGACAGTTTCTGGTCTCAGGTATGTTGTCTTGAGTGCTCTGTGAAGTTTAGATTTATGTCCCTTGAACTTGGAGCCATTTTTTTTTTTTTTTTTTAATAGTATATTGTATTTCGTTTCTTTCTATTGCGTTTGCAGTCTGTTCTTCCACTATATTCATGATAATTAACTAGTTTGAACATTCCAAATTCTTATACCTGGTATTTTTTCCCCTCATTAATGAATCAGGGAAGGATTTCTTTCCAGATTGGACAACTCTGTCAGTGGTGAAGTGAGCACCGACTTTGATAGCTCTTCTAGCAGTGAAATCAATGATAATCAGCAAGGACATGGTGGCCAAAATAATTTGCCCGTGGTCATGGATGATAATCTTGAAGGAACTCAGCCTTCTAATGCTGAAAGAAATACCCATGAGTTGTCACATGGTAGAGATAATTTAGGATCCATTAATCAAGAAGTTGGATCTGTGGATGTTGCTGAAGAAAGGCAGGTTGAAGTGCTAGCAAATGAGTCACACAACAAGCAACAGCCAGTTGCTGCTCAGTTGACGGATGTGGGTGGAAGTCAGGCAGACAGTTCATGTGAAAGGGGTGATCGGTCACCCAATGAAATTGGGCAAATTGATGTCCCTGAGCATGCTTCTTCACATCTGATACGTGGAGTAGAGAGTGCCATTGGCGATGGGGCAGGATCCACTGCTAACACTGAAGAAATGCCAGAGGCAGGGCTTGTAAGTGAGTTGAGGAATAGTCAAATGTCAATTGTTGCTGGATCGATTGATATGGTTGATGGGGAGGTCAATGTACGTACTGACGAGCCATCAAGAGATTTGCAGATTGAATCCGGAGAACCTACTCATTCGGATCAAGTAAGCGAAGTACTCTATCGTTATTCTGAGACGGTACGAGAGGGAAACTCTGTCCATACTCTATTGGAACAGACAAGTTCTTTTGATGAAAACGCTGCTGAAAATGTAAGATGGCGAGTTTCGGCCATCCAAGTTCAAGATTGGCAAGAAAGCCGCTCGGGAAGTGAAGGGAGTGATCTCCATGAAGCAGGTGCCCAATCTAATGGACAAATTGGCAGTGCTGGTGAGGTTTCTGATGAATCTCCCTCAGAAACCACTGTTAATGAATGGTCGCAGGACCGATATGCAAATGAAGACATGGAAGGTAGCCCTCGAATGGAGTATGAGGTTGAAAATGGGATCAATAGTGTCCAAGAGGATGGGCAGAGTTGGTCTGAAGGTCATTCTGAACAGGGAGATGTTTCCAATGGAAGAGTTGGCACATTTTATTTACCAGATGATGATAATGTGTATAGCACGGAACTCAGGGATCTTCTGAGTAGGTAAGAATTTTATTTAACATAATTTTATGTTTGCCTGGCCCTTATAGTGGGAATTAAAAGTTGACAGAAGTTATGTTGGTGTGCAGGAGGAGTGTTTCTAATCTTCTTCACAGTAGATTTCGCGAGAGTCTTGACCAACTGATACAATCATATGTAGAAAGGCAAGGTCAAGCTTCTGCAGATTGGGAGTTGCATGGTACATCTCCTACTCCTGCAACTGCAGAGGAGGAGTTGGAGCAGATGAGTGGAGAAAATGATGCTCAGATGGATGCTGTTGAGAACCCCTCATTTTCGCTACCACCATTTCCAACCCCTTCAATTCAGTCACGCTGGGATGAGGACTTGCACCATGATGGTTGGCCACAGCATGACATTCATCAACACATGGGAGTTGTATGTTATTTTTCTGATTCAATCTTGGAACTTTCATTTTTTTAATGTCATCAACACAAATATGATTCTCTGTTAGTTCTAGCTGTATCCTCCTTTTTTTTTTTTTTTTTTTTTAATGTTCAGAACCCTGGGGGGGGGGGGGGGGGGGGGGGAGGGGTGGGAGGGAGACCTTTCATGGTTTCCAGTTCGACATTACTGCAATTTGTTGGTTTTATTGAAATTTCTTAGTTGGGCAGAGGATTTCCACCCTTGGCTCTGGTCTAAATGCAAAATAGTTGGCCTTGGACAAGACTTGTCTTAAGGCTTGATCAGCATCTTCACTAAAGTTTCAAATTGCTCTATGCCTGAACGTTTAGTGAAAACTGAAAACTTGTTTTTCATTTTTTCTCTGACAAACCTTGGTGATAAGCCTTTGTTTTAGAAATGTGGTTGTGCTTTCTCATTTTGAGAATTGCTAGTAAAAAGTTAAACATCAATGTTTTGCTTGTTGAAGATTGAGAGATTTTATTCTGTCGCTCCTCTTAATTTTCAATAAATATTTGGATGTTCTGGAGTTGTGTTGTGATATTTCAGAGTTGTTGCACCTTTTAGCATTGCCTAAATTTATCAGATGAATTTGTGAACTTGTGGCAGGAATGGGACATCATTAATGATTTGAGGGTGGATATGGCTCGGCTTCAGCAGCGGATGAATAATATGCAAAGGATGCTTGAGGCTTGCATGGACATGCAACTTGAGTTGCAGCGTTCAATTAAGCAAGAAGTGTCCGCAGCACTAAATCGCCCAGCGGGCTCACAAGGTTTGCATTTCCTGAGATTGCAGTTGTTTAGATATTTGGTGTTTTCCCACCACCAAATCTTTTTCAGCATATGAAACTGGAGGTTCTTTCTTTTCTTAATATGTTTATGTTTTTGAGGTACATACTGTGTCATCCTTAAAATGCTTTGGTTGCCGATAGGCCTATTTGGCATTTGCAGTTGCCTGCAAACTGGGACATTTTCCATCTTCTGTGGTCAAGCAATTCTCATGTCATGTTGTCTGTTGCAGGTGCATGTGTAGGTGGTGGTCTGATGGATGACGAATCTAGGTGGGATTCTGTGAGAAAAGGAAGTTGCTGTATATGTCACAACAAAAACATTGATTCTTTATTGTACAGGTAGCCCCTGAAGTCTTTATCTTCCCAGTGCAGATTTGGGGCATCTTGCATCACGAATGATTTGAGCTCATTGTTACTCCAATCCCCTGTCAATTTGCTTATATAAATGCTCCATGTTGCAGATGTGGTCACATGTGCACGTGTTCCAAATGTGCGAATGACTTAGTTCAGAGTCAAGGGAAGTGCCCAATGTGCCGGGCACCCATTGTTGAGGTTATACGTGCTTATTTTATTTCATAGCTGCCAGGCCAGGAAGAGAAATATCACTTTACTGACAACTGCATTCCTCGCGCCTGCTCAAGACTCCTTCAGGTATTGTTCTTTCTGAGACTCTCGTGCACCATCTTTACAAGAATCAACGATTGTGAATTGTGCTGAAAGAATTTATCCATAAACCGAAATGCCAAGAAAGAAGGCTATGATTAGTCGGGTAAAGACAATGATAATATCTGGAACAGCGGTTGAGAAAATTCGTTCTCATTCATGATGGCGAATTGGCGGGTATGGCTACGAACACCGAATCTGGTTCTGGCTGTATGTATATTCATGGCGATTCTGTCATCCTGTGCAGGTTTTCAAGAACTGAGTTTGATGCTTGAAAGACAGGTGAGGGCTGTGATAGTCTTGGAGTTCGATGTCTTCTTCTTTAGCTTCACACTTTTTATCTCCGTCGATGCCACGGTTCTTCCGAGCAACGGCTAGGTTCACCGGTTCAGTACAGAGAACCAAAAGAAAAGAAAAAAAGATGATTGGTTGTAGTCTGTTAAGAGGTGGAGTGTGCAAGCATTAATTCCCTAATAATCATAGAATTAATTTTGCCCCCACTTTTTCAAGCTATTCTTTTGAATATTACTTGTGACTACTGTCACGAAAAGGAATGTATTATAACTTATGCGAGGGTGTTGACAACATCATAGCTGCTTTGCCTTCCATCTCTCTCTCTCTCTCTCTCTCTCTCTCGGTCTTATCTTTAGGTGTCCAAACGCCACAAGAAATGAGATATGACCTCGTTACGTACTTGCTGGAATTCAATATCTGTCTCGATTGTTTAATAGAGTCGTCAACATGTGCCAATCAGTCGTTCCTGGTAATGGCTACAGGCAAGGCGGTCCATTCGGCTTGCCAGCCGAAGCCCGCCTATGGCCTGAATGAGTCCTCGACTCGTTGCCTTCGCGTGCTTGGCTGGCACCATTTGGGCACACGCCCGAGCCCGCCGGCCCAGGTCTAATTGCTTTACTCAAGATGTGAAGTCTTTGAAATCGGTCTAAATTGAGACTCCATCGTGATACAACAGGGAGTTTCATCGGTAGCGAATTGAAAGTACACAAAAATTTCATGAATTGTTCAAAGCCGACAGCCTCTTCACATTTCCTTCAGAGTGTATTTATACATCCACACGTGCGAGGGAACAAAAAAACACATGTGCGGAACCGCACGTGCCCCTCAGAAACTCATCGTCCTCTCCAAGGAACGCCCCTCCCACGCTACGGAGCTCGACCAACTGCTGCTCCTCCTCGCACCCGATCCTCCCCCTCCTCCACCGCCCCCGATCTCCGGACACGTGTCGCCGCTCGCGGCCGTCGATCCGCCCCGAGCTCGCTCGCGCTGCGAGCCGCCTCCATCAACCGCGCGTCCCTGCAGACGGGGCACGACACGTGCGCGCACAGCCACCGGTCGATGCAGTCCGCGTGGAACACGTGCGAGCACCGCGGGATGGCCTTCACCACCTCCTCCTCCTCGAAGTCGCTCAGGCACACGGCGCACTCCGCCTGGTACTTCGCGCCGCCCCCGCCGTAGGCGAACGCCGGCAGCGACCGGATGACGGCGGGGTCGAGGCCCTTCCGCGCCGCCGAGCACGGCGGGCGCCCCCGGCGGCGCGTGCGGCGGGCTCGGCCTCCTGGGGCCGCCGCGGTGGAGGGGGCGGCGGGCCCGGCGGGAGGCTGCGGCGGCTTCGGCGCCCTCGGCGAAGCGGCGGATGTAGAGGGAGAAGAAGCCCATGAAGAAGAGGGCGGTGAGGAGGACGAGGACGGTGAGGCCGACGGAGGAGTCGAAGGGGGGGTTGGTTAGGGGCGGCCGCAGGGGGTCTCCGATCGAGGCTGACGGTGGGTTAGCGGCGGCGGAGGAGAAGGGGTTCGGAGGGGGAGGTTCGGCGGGTCTTCATCGTTTGGGAGGTAGAGGGGCTTGCGGAAGTGGGGTTTCATCTGGTGATGAGAAGGTGGCGGGTGATGTTACGGGAGTCAAGGCGGGAGTGATCAGTAAGTTTGAGGAAGGAGTAAGGAGAGATGGAGTGAAGGCGAAAGAGCTTTCCAGAGATAGAGAGAGAGAGAGAGAGAGAGAGTGAGTTAAGGTTGGAAGAGTTTGATGGAGCCTCTTTCTACCATGTCGGCAGATACGAGAATGTAGAAGTTGAATTATTGGAAACAGACAAGAAAATAGTACCGCTGGTGAAGTGAAGTGAAGGAGTGGGGAAGGATCAGTCAGATTAAGGTTATTTTGACGTGGGTTTTCCCTTTCAATCAAAATATTTAAACGACCTTCAATCAATTTTATCAGGCTGACATTTCATATGAGAGAGTCCATGTCGAGTGATATATAAGTAAGCATCCATATTTAAATGATCACCACATTATATGATTATTTCAAATATTCATTTTGAGAGTTTGACCTACATCTTTAAATAGTTTTTGTTGTTAGAAAGTCCAATCTAAAATTTTAAGTTAATAGGTAAAGAAAAACTATATGAATATAAAGAGTATTTAGGATTCTAAATCAAGCGATGTTCGATAAATTTTAACATCCATATTATATGGTTATTTTGAGTACTCTTTTTGAAGGCTCGATTCATGTGAAACGCGCATAATTGTTTAGAAACAAAAGTATAAATCTCTAAAGTCATATACAGCACATACCGCAAAAAAAAGTGATTAATAAGTTTGACCTTTTGAGTTCATTTGTAGCTTAACTGTAATCATCTCAAGCAGCTCGGATATCTTAGTTTTCTATTCAAGCAAAACTCAAGAAACAAATATCATGTTTGACCGAGTTCGAGTTGTTTCGAGCGCGAAAAATGTGCGAGTAGCGAGTAGAGTCGGGCCAAGTTTGATATCGACATGAATCTCATCCAACCTACTACGTTGAAAGGGTGTTGAGCTATAAGGAGAATCTTTCTTTTTTCATCTTGATTAAAACTAGTCTGACAAGAAGGTAGCCAGGTGCTGCTTCTAGTTTAATCCAGTTGAACGTGGATGCCTCCATAATCCCACGTCCTCGGTGCAAAACCTACTTTCGAAGAGTTGAACCCTGATGCTGATGATGGTGTTGCTGAGAGGGGCTCGTGGCATTGGACCCCATCGGCGGTCCGTCAGTCATCGAAGCTTGTGCCAGACCCTTCTGAGCCAGGTTCCAAAAAACTTACTGTCCCACCGAGGTATCTGCGTAAATGATAGATATCAATCCATCCTTGGATTCTCATAAATACTTCCTCATGCTTTTCCCGTGAAAAGTGCTACATCAATCAAGTGAAAGCACTGAAATCTTCTGCGAAAATTGTCGAGGAAAAGAGGAAACCGCACCCCATGTTACAAGACTATCCAGGGCCTTTTAACACCCGGCCAGTTCTTTTTTGGTGCGGCAATATTCTTGGGTCGTATAGTATCGGGTGACCACTGAAATGGTGAATGATCGAGTCAAAGTTGAGTCGATACAATGCCAAACTCGAGCTTTAACTCGGCTTGCGCAAGCAGTGCTTGAAAGTGGACCCAAGTTGATGCATCTAGTCTTCATGCTCAAGCTTGAATGTTATGTAAGTTTTAAGGACCATTTGTCCATTTTCGCATGGGAACTCAGATGAAGTCGATTAGACTTACGAGCTTGTCGAGAAGCGCTCTTGCTACTTTGAAGTCGACCTGACAGCATACTCCGACTTTGATCAAGTGTACTTTCAGTTCAAATGGCAGAAAGCTGGTGAGGGTAGCCGGAGATCTAGATGGTTGATGGTGGTTAGCACCTTCTAATAACATCTTTGTCTCAGTATATAGGTGGTGCTTGTATACGCACTTTTTCCATTTTTGGTTCATTAGCTTGTGTTATAGATTAGAAATTTTCTGAGAAGTTGCACCTGGGTAACATTCTTTATACAAAGCGCATCTCTTGCAATAAGTTGAGCGATATATAAACTGCACCCATCTCTCTTCTACATTTCTATCAACTCTTCGTTCTGACTATTTCGTTGAAGGGTTTTTATTATCTTCTCTAGTTACAGCAAGGTTGTTGCTTACACATAAAATAAAAATATCCCTATTTTATGTAATGATGACATATATTGGTAATCCTCTGGGAGTCATGATTAAGAGTTCTCCCAATTATCAACAATTCTGGTTATTTTGCCCTAATATATAGTGTGAACTCTTTTCTTTATTTATAAAGGTGATAGATTCATATGAAATAAAATACGTAGCAAATAACTTGTATGAAAAACAAACGAAAAATCTTACAAACGCATGGACTAGTATTAAATGCGATGTCTCATCCAGCGTGCTGAGTTAGAATATCAAAGATGGATTTACTGAAAGAGCTACTAAACTCTTTTTAGTAAATGAACTTATGCCTAAGACCTACTCGAACACGTAAGATCGGTCATTTTTGAACTTAAAAAGCCAACACGCAAATTTCAAAAGAGTCTTCTACGCCACATAAACAAGCCCTAAATCTCTATTACACAGACAAAAATGAGTTAAGGGGCCCCACCTACGGAAATCAAAACACAGAAATCACGAACACAAAATACAAATTCATCATCACCAAAAAGTCGGAAAAGAAAAAACACTCAGTCAAAGAACCACATAGCCAGCACTAAATGAAACCATCCTAAGGCTTGGACTTGGCACCACCACCACCGCCACCGTCATGCTCCATGTAATTTGTCACGGCCTTAGCCCCCTCCGCAATGGCGTGCCGCCCGAGCTCGCCGGGGAGCACCAGCCGGACTGCGCCCTGGATGTCCCGCGACGACAGAGTCTTGATCCCCGCGTAGCTCGACAGCCTCGCTGCCTCAGCGGCCAGCCTCTCAAACATGTCGTTCATGTACCCATTGAGCACTTCCATTGCGGCTGACGATATCCCGAGCCGCGGATGCACCTGCTTAAGCACCCGGAACACGTACCTCTTGTACTGCTCCTCCCCACCTCCTTCCCCGACTCTCCGCCTCCGCCTCCGTCGCCCTCCTCTTGCCTTCTCGTCCACTTCTCTGGCTCTCTTTGGCTGGTTCTTTGCGTCGACGTCTTCTTGCTCTCTGCGGTCCTTCTTGGCTTCTTGCGCTGTTTTCTGGCGTTGGGTCTTGTCTTTTGCCTCCGGTTGTCTAGGCGTTCGCGGTGCTTCAGTGGCGGTTTCTTTCTGTGGTGGCGGCCGCACGGGGATTTCGACTGTCACTTGTTCGGCTTCTTCCGCCAACTTGTCTTCCACCGTTACGGTGGTCTTCACGACCTCGCTCTCCGGTTCTTGCTGCAGTGTTTCGACGCCATTTTCAGCTTCGGCAGCCAATTTCTGATCCTTCTCGACGAGAGTGACCTCGACAGTTTCTTGGACCACCTTCTTCGTTGTCTTGACGACCTTGGCCTTACGCTTCGGAGCCATTAGCGTCTCTCTCTTCTCGAGCTTTCTTTCTATAGTGATCAGAGCTCCTCTTTTTCCCTCGCTTTGGAAGCAATTTGAAAATGTTGGAACTGAAGATGAGCGGGGGTTTTAGTAAACGGAAGATTTCTGAGAGAAGGGCGTGGGGTTGTCGGGGGGGTTCTGGAGGAGGACACGTGGAGGACACTTGTCGAAGAGCGCCAGCGATGGGATGACTACGTGGGGTAAAAGTAAACAGTAAGAGAGACAGACGAGGTGCTTCTGGATAGGTTTCCGCCAGGTAACACCTGTGGGATTTGTCGCAGTTTCCCTTCACTTTAAACTTACTAATTTCATTTGCTTTTTTCGTGATTAGTGAACATAATCGTAGAGAGTGGAAGAGGTCTTGACTCGACGCTCGAGTAATCGGCAGAATTTTCCAGCATCGTCATCGGGATTAGTGGATTGCGACATGCATATACATTTCTCTAAACTTTGGATGATTAGTGGTAGGCCCAATTACCTCAATGGTAAAAGTTTAGCTCTAAGTTTTGTTGAAATCGGATTATATTGGGCTTTGTTTGGACAGCTTTGCTTTCTACAAGCAGCATCATCGATTGTAGATACAAGTAGAGATTTTTGATGCAGACAAATAGTTTTGTTCATGAAAATGCCCACTAAACATGTAGTTGACACTTCAACATATAGTAAGTATATACAGCTTCCTCTCGCCAAAGAATCTATGCATATATAACTTAATTAAGAAAGTTATTATTCTTGACAGCTATGGAGACATAATCAACTCTGAATCAAAGCTACTATCTATTGTAAAGTTTCTTTATCCCTTCTGCAACCTACAAAACCCAAATGCCCTAATATAAAGTTTTGTTCGACCACTGTCAAATACATGCTCAACAACACGAAACTTTGTTATGTTATAAATTATACTAATTCCTTATCGACATTGGAACTAAGAAGGATAGTTGGGCCAACAAACATCCGTCTCGTTTGTATTTTGGATACCTTTATAACCGTTGAAGACTATTGAAGTGATGAATTCCCGAAATTTAAAGGGCGTGGGGGACAAACAAATTGTTGAAGTTACCATTTTAATATCTAGTATCAACCCATTTGATGTTACAAAAGATCTTTTGCAGGAAGGTTGGCTAGAGATTTCTTGTAAAAACACTAGTCCCGCACTTCTGAAATCCATAAAGCCGGATAGATTGCCTGGCTTGCATGGTTTATTACCTCGTCCATTCCCAAGCTGGCCACCTTCTCCTCAAGAACCCCAATATCCTTCGAGTTAAGCTTGTTGATCAAAGTAATACTCGAAATGGTCGACGTCGGTTTCACAGCCAGGTCAATCATCACCATGTAAGGCACCACCCCTTTCACAAAATCTCCTGCCCGGGAGCACCAGGACCCGGAAGAGGAAGTCGACACAGCCCTTGCCCCCATTGTCGGACAGCACCGTCTGGCTGCTGTCGTCCAGCGGCAGCTTCAACCTCACTTTGCCTGCCTCCATATCTTTTGAACCTTCGCGATCTAGCGAGAGAGAGATAGGAACAACTTACTTGCTTGTGCTCTTTTTCTGTACGTACGGCGATAGATGCATCGTAAAGTCAAGTGTATGTATACCAAGAATGTGCTTCTATTACCATGCTTGCGAGGGGTAATCATTTCTCCGATCTGCATGACATGTTAAAGTTGATACATGTTCTAACAATACAAAACTAGATTTTGGAAGAGACAATTCCACATCCCTGGATAAGTAATGAGCTGGCATCGAAACCTCAAGATGACGTCCGTTTAACTGCAAATTTTGCCTTCTACTCGAGTTTCTAGCGTGTTAGGAAAGAGAGATGCAAGACTAATGCACTCGGTTGAGCAAAGGCGTGCTTAGGAGCAAATTCGCCCTTTCAGTTCCCTAAGTCGATATGAAAAACCGTCGTATCAAAGACAAAAGCATGCTTAGGAGGAAGTGGTGGCCTAAGTGCTAGTCCAACTATTTGTCCTCAATATGGTATAGTTGTCTCGTTAAAAGGAAGACTTTCTTCCTTCTCCATTCCCTACGTGCGCGGTTGAGCAATGTGCGAAACTTCTCAAGCCCAAAATTTTAGCTGAAGGATTTTCTCGTGCAACAGCCATAAGAATGTCTATAATTAAAGCTCAATGTTGCGCTCAAAACAAAGAAGCCATAGAGCCCAAACGTGAGGAGAGGGAGAGGGAGAGGGAGAGGGAGAGAGAGGGAGGGAGGAGGGGGGGGGGGAGAGAGAGAGAGAGAGACAGAGAGAGAGAATCAGAGTGGGTTGTGGAGAGTGTGGTCGAGAGAAGTTCGTTTTACAACCAACGTGTTTGAGAGAATGTTGGAACGAGAGATTGCCGCTATTGCCGCTGTTGCTGCTGTTGGTGGGAAAGTCCAGGAAAAGATTGTCCAAGCGAAGGATACTTGTGCGAGGGCTAAGAGAGCTTCCTCGAAGGATCTCATGTACTTCTTCACAGAGAGAGAGAGAGAGAGAGAGAGAGAGAGAGAGAGAGAGAGAGAGAGAGAGAGAGAGAGAGAGAGAGAGAGAGAGAGAGAGAGACTCGCCAAAATGAAATCCGTGATGGACGATTTCCACGAGGAGTTGAAGGAGCAATTTGACGAGTTTAAAGAGTCGCTCTGTGGAGAATTCTCGAGCGCACGAAAGAGGTGATGCCCTTGAGACCTTGACCGAGCTTGAGATTGTCGAGGATGAATTTAAAGCTTACAAGTTAGTCATGGCAAGTGAGCTAGAGATGATCAAAGATAAACTCAAGGCTTGCAAAACTGCCATGGTGCAAGCAGTGGTCACCTTGATGCCGAGTCCAAGAATGGATGCTCCTAAGCCAAAGGAGTTCAAGGGAGACCAGTCTGCCAAAGAGTGGACAACTTTATATGGGGCATCGAGCAATACTTCGATGCCATGGGAATCAAGATGATGGGACTAAGGTATGAACTATGACTATGTATTTGACTGATGTTACTTTGCTTTAGTGGCAGGATTGGCGTAATGATAAAAGGCAGGGAGCCAAACCGATCATTCAATGGTCCAATTTTGTTGCCACTTTCTACGAGCAATTCTTCTCGGAGTGTGACAAGCATGAAGCTCGGAACAAGCTTTGTCGTCTCTCTCACATGGGGCATATTCACAACTATGTACGGGAGTTCTCTAAGCTATTGTTGGAGGTTCCGGATCTGACCGAGTTCGAGGCACAATTCACATTCATGGTTGGGCTCAAGCCTTGGGCAATGTTGGAATTGGAATTGGAATGTGGGGAGGGGGGGGGTGAAAAGAGCTATTAAGAGCTCTTGCCATAGCCGAGTCCTTGATTGAGTTTGGAGTAGTGAACCTTCTCAGCTCTGTGAAGACTCAAGCACCACCCAAGAAATCTCTAAGTACAAGTTTGCCGTTTGTGAAAGTCAAGGTCTATGCCTTGGTTGACCCGGGTGAGTCAAATATGTTTTTGTCAACTGAAGCAGCGAAGAGTTCGAGTCTTCAAGTGGATTCGACCAGACATCAATTCAAGGTGATCAACTCAGATGAAGTACTGCACATTAGCATTGCTCGGAACATGGAACTCCGAGTTGGTGAATAGAAGGGCAAATTCTCTATCAAGGTAATTTTCACTTGAAAAATATGATTTTATTTTGGGTTTGGAATTCTTTGATAGTGCGAATGCCATGATCGACACGAGAATAAAGTCGGTTGTTATCACCGATCCAAGATGCCCATCGGTGGTGCTTATGATCTCTTTGGGTTGACAGTAACAAAAAGCATCTCCACGATACAATTCGTCATTTGATAGTTTACTATTGCCTTGAATCTTTATATTAAGAACCATTTTGTGGTTAGTATTGCAACAATTTCAGTGGAGAAAATCTTGACCATCTTTAATATGGTAGGAGGCTCAAATTAGAGGTAGCAAAATATATCAATAGGTGGTTATAATCATGGACATCAGTCATATTTATATTTAGTTAAATTTTAGGTAAATGATACCCATGACTTATGACCTATCAATCAGAAATATGTTAAAAAAAGCATGGCCCCTTTTTCATTTCCAGCTTACCTTATGGAGATCACTAAACTTTTATTAAGTAGACCACAATGGATTTCAAAGTGAAAGACAAAACTCCAGAAATTTTTCTTTATATTTAACTTAATTTTTTAGGTGAATGATACCCAAGACACTATTTTTGCGGCTCACACACTTTGCCTTTCATAAATTCAAAACTGCCGAACTTTTCATAACACTCAAATGTTGACATGTAAATTCACATATAATCTTTTTTAAAAATATTAAGACAGAAAAGTAAAAGAATTTTTCTTTTTACTTGGCTCAAGGGTAACGAGCCAAGTTTCATAGTTCTAAACTGTTGAGTTTTTCCATCGAAATCAAAGGAAATAGTGGGCCAGCGGTGGTGGAAACAGAGGCGGTACTGTGGTGACGGCAGGTGTTGACTTACTCGACACTCTCAAAACATGGGTTCCACATATGGGTGGATTTGGTTGTGTCGGAATATTTATCGATTATATTTTATGAGATGAAAATAAATAAATATGAATTTAATGGGTTAATTTGGGCTAAACTCAGATATGTGACCCACCCACGACTCTCCCAAATTCGGGTAGTAGAAACCCCCCTCTTGCAAGATTATTTCCACCCCTACTCCCAATTACAATGGCAAAGATCCTGATTGTGTTTACCACACGATCTAAAGGAAGAAAGGTAGCCCTTTTACTTTCTTAACAAAAGTCCTGCCAACATCATTGAATAAAATCTCTTTTAGAAATACTGGCCCAAAAAAGAAAGTCTCATTTAGATGTAGAGAAAAAAAGGCCTTATTTTACAAACTTATCTTTTTGGATCAAGTTAACAAGTGCTTATTAAAGGTGGGCATGATTCTAGGGTAGAACCTGTAATTTGAGAATCGAATTAATAGGAACTTGTAAGTTTTAGGTTCTAAGGTTTGTATGGTAGGTTTCGGTTCCTAAAAATGAGGTAACTATTTTGACAAGTAGGTTATAAATTCTTAGTTGGAGGAACCTGGAACTTGGAAGCTTGAACTTGTAATTTGTAACTTAGAACCTAGAACAAGTTTTAATATTTTTCTTAGTTCATATTTTCGTGCAATCTTGCGATATAGTTTGAGCTTCCATTTTATGTTTGAGACTTTTACTTTATTAATATTCATATTTTCCATGTGTGAATTGTGCACTTGCATTAAATGTTTTAATTTACTACATCGTTCAATTAATAATATAAGTAGAATATGGTAGATCATGAAATTGACTTTGAAACTTGTGATAGGATTGGTTTTAGGTTAAAAAAAAAAAGGAATCTGTTTTAACGTGGTAGGTTCCGATTCTAGGTGGAACCTGGAACCACTCAACCCTAGTGCTTATGGACTCTTGTGAAGCATATTTGATTTTGAATATTTCATTCTATAAAACAATAATTACACAAAATCAAAGAACATAATAATGAATGATTGAAAAATGTTTTCCCAAAAATAATTGATTTATCATTTGAATTAATTAGCTAAAGAATTTTTTCATTATCAACGGCGATTTATGTTTAAATATTTTTGTGGACGATGAAATATTATTATTTAATTCGTTTTTGTAAATAATACAAGCGATCATTCTTAGAAAATATTTTCCAAATCATTTATTTTCTGTGAAACAATGGGAGCCTACATAAATCATTTTTCGACATTTGGTTTGCTTAGGAAAATGAGTTGATGGAAGATGTTTTCCCAGTCAATAGAAAATTCATGCTTAGATTTAGGAAAATGATGTCCTCTCTAAAAATCATAAATCATTTTTAAAATATGACTAGATATTTAGGCATAGAAACCCTAACACTGGTTCTTGGTCTTTGTGTTTAGGATAAGTCTCTAGTGCTCAAGCCTGGGTTCATCGAGGTCGAGCCCTTGACCTTAGTGCTCATGCCCCAATCCCCAATACACTCCCCAAATCCATTGAGACAGAGCTTGGGACTCCGGTGTTCGTGCCACCGCCCCTAGCGCTTGGGCGTGGGTCCACAAAGGCCAAGTGTGGGATCCCAATACTTGAGCTTGGATCCCCAATACCCCGGACCGGGTCCACAATGGCCATGCCCTAGTCCATTGAGGCCATGCTTGGAACCCCAATGCTCACACTTAGGTTCATTGAGGTCGGGTCTAGGACCTTAGTGCCCATGCCCCATCTTCCGGTGCACGAGTCGGGGTGACTCTAGTGCTCATGCTTAGTTCCCTAATAGCCTATGTGTAAGTTACTAGCGCTTGAATAGTGTATGTTTTTGTAGGAAAATCAAATCGGATTTTTTTCATACCAATGAAGGAAAATATTTTCTCGTTTATTTCAGATTTTAGCCAAATAACCGAAAATACTATCATTTTTATGGAAAATGTTTTTCAAAAAAACATTTTCCAAAACATTTTCCATAAATGTCATATTTTTGACGAAATAAATGAAGCCTAAAACCTGTAAATTTTCTTGATTAATGACTTAACTAGTATCCATACGACATTCATTCAAAAAACTCGATTTATTCATGTACCATACATTATTTTACTCTCCCTCTGTCCCTCCCTCCCATTGCATGAATTGCTTAGGCAAGGTCGCCCATCTCAATCGAATCCGAGGAGAGGCCTGAGCATGACAATGTCAAATCCAGCATGAGTAATAGCAATAAATGTACACACAAGTGGTGCTTGGGTGGTCAGGATGACTGTAGATGTGTCCACAATTGGGGTCGCCGACGGGCCGGTAGTGCATATGAAGGGGTGATGGGAATTAGGAAAATAGGGAAAAAAAGAAGTCTAGAGAAAGAAAGAGTAGATAGAGCGAACGTGTTAGGTCTGAATGAGGAGGACTTTAATCCGCAAAATTTCTTGGATATCACTATTTTTCAACATGAATAAACCGCATTCCCATTTTTAACGAAGTACCCGAATCCATAATAAATATATTCTTTAGTTGTCCATAGCCCCCACAGCTTTTCTGCTGCGCATCGGCTCCTCGGATTCTTCTGCCCTTAAAGTTTCTAGGCTAGCCTTTTCACCATGTATGGAATCAAAAGGAACATACATATTGACTTTGTTGAGCGTGTGACCTCGATCATTGGAAACTAGAATCACTCACTTAAATATATAAAATGGTCCAGCCGCACTCTCAATCATTCATGGGACTTCTACTTTATTAAGCAAGGTAAGGATGCTTCAAGTCGACTACTTTAATTCGTCCAAGTGGTTGAACATGGTGGTTGGCATTTGAAATTCCCGCTCGGATACGTCAAGATTACTGGGATAACTCCAATTTCTTCCGCACCAAATACTCATTCTATAATCGTGCTCATCATTCCAAGCTCTTATTCTACTTAACCGAGGCAAGAGTGCTTGAGAAGACATTGCTGATTACTTTTTTTTTTTTCCCTGAATATACGTTCTCAACCTTTTCGCGCAATAAAGTAAAAGTTACTCTATCTGTCACATCATTTCTATAGTAAGTCATTACAATATTTTAACAACACGAAATTGGTTCTGTTGTTAGTTAAGACAAGAACATGTGTGCATTAGATGCACTAATCACGCAGTCCAAAAGATGAATCTTGCGAGCCTACCTGTTCGAGGGTCGGTCAATGTTGCGTACATTAGCACGTCTTTGAAATTCACGTCGATGAGAAGACTATGACAGAAGGGAATAGAAAACTGGGGAGCTCGTGCGCAAGCTCCCTTTATTCGCAACAAGTCAAGATCCGATAAGGGTTTTAGGGTTTCCATTTGTCCCCTACCGCATGCACGTGATGCATGGGAAACTTCGCTCACGGAACCCGATGAGGAAACGCGCAAAGGGGTATCTTCTCATTCGATGAAGGGGTTCCCCAGTGAGGAAATCTGTAGGAGGCGAGCGATCTTCCGGATTCAATCATGCATGATGCACAGGTAAAGGGAAGAAGAAAGGGATTGTGCTGAGTCAACGGCAGTGATCTTGTTGATTTCGATGCCATGTTCAGTACTTGTGCGATTACCTCGGAATGTTTAAACTATGGGAGAATAATGGTCTTAGAGACATTTAGGAAATGACCGACCGAAATTAGCAAAATCTTTTGATTTTCGAAAGGGATAAGAAAGCATGTATTTTAACTCTGTAATATCATCATAGTTTTCAACCTCAACCTTTTCTTCTTCCCATCAAGTTCTCTGTATCAATCGGTTTGTGCAAGGGCGGCCCTTTTGTCCAACATGGTCATGTGACATTGCTGATGTGGCAAGACGTTTTTACACATAATGCTGATGTGGTGGTCTGATGAAGTTATACCAGCAAAACACTTGAAGGGAGAGAGAATGAGAGAGCGATTTAATCCCCCACAGCTCTTTTGACAATAGAGTCATCTATCTCATTCGAGTTGAGCAAGCTGATGAGTCTGTCGTTTGCCCTAGCGTTTCTTTCCCGATCAATAGTTTGACATTTCCTTCGAAATCTCACCTTAATAATTAAGAATGAAAAAGGGCACACAACACAGCATCAGAAGACCACCATTTCTCTCGATAGTCCTCATTTTCTCTTCATCCATTTTAATTTATGATAACATTGGATCTGATTGTACGTCTGAGAAGTGATGATGAAGATTACCTCAGTTGGGTTTTCTCTTCAGTTGTTTTAAGCAAGTTGATTGGAGTGTAAAAGTTGGGACTTTTAGCTGAATCCTTCTTGTTCATTTACCCAACAAGCTTGGATATAAGAATGCCAAATAAGCCACACCAGGCTATAAACGAGAGCAAGCTACCAAATTAACCCCTTATATTTTGAGGATTTTGATCCATAGTACTTGACGATCGTGATGCACAACGTCTATGTCTTATCTATCAGGGTTTTGATTTCCCTCCATCATCTTCTTGCGGGGCTCATGCCTTTTAACTCTGAGTTAGAGTGATGGAAGTAGAGCGATGGAAGGTCCAAATTGAAACGATTCGCGACTTACTGCTCAGCCATGGTGCCAAAACGTTAAGTTATGAGATGAAAGCGGATCAATTATCCTTTCAAGTATTAGAGAACGAAAGAAAATCGAAGCCATAGGGCCTTATGCCCAGTAGATTGCACCTAGAAAAAGAAAAAAACAGAGATACAGTAAATGTAGGAGCTACAAACACATCATGTTGAGTGAAAAAATGGGCGATAGAGAGCAAGAAGCACTTAATTTGCATCTTTCGTCTATTTCTTATGTACAATAGATGAACTTCACTAACTACACTTCTCGTCAAACAATCACTGCCCAGATTATCCCCAAAACAAAAACATGTCACATGCGCACTAGACATCAGATTGAGCAATAGAGACTAGAAACATCGTAGAGGAAAATTTACGGGGAATCCAAAGCATAAGATCTTGGAAATTAATCAAATCTCACACGCTCATGCACCGTTTCTTCACGGCTGGAGATAGCTTGAAGCTTGACTGGAAGAACGAATCGAGCTCCTCCCGCCCCTTGCTCGTTGATTCGAAGAAGTGCAATTTTCTCTTGTTCTGAAAACTCACGGGCAGTAGATGAACTGGCTTGCGAGGTGTTGGTGGGCAGCTCCGGATTGCGGGGATCTTGTGATGTTCCGAGGTTGGGGTTCGACACTGTTCGTCGCCGTGATCAGTGTCGTCCGATGGCCGATCGAAGTTAGTGGTTTCACTCTCGCCTTCTTCTTCATCGGTTCCGAGACATCGAGGCAATTCCTGGGGCTTTAATGGCGTTTGATGCGAAGAACTGTGATCTCTAGGCATGGTGGAGGTGATTAAAGGGCTAGTTCGATTAGAGAGAGAGAGAGAGAGAGAGAGAGAGAGAGAGAGAGTTGCGTAGCCTTCTTATCTTGAAAGCTATGTCTACCATATAGTCTTGCACCTTCTTCCCCCTCGTTATCCTCCTTGTCCTTATATTACCTGTTTTATTTTCGAATATTCTATTCCCTGCGACCATGCTTTGAGGGGAGAGAGAGAGAGAGAGAGAGAGAGAGAGAGAGAGAGAGAGGTTGAAAATCACTCGCAAGTTGGGTGAGTCACTTTGGAAAAATGGGTAACCCGAGAAAATTGAAACGTATTCCGTAAGCAACGTCTACGTGCAAATTATTTGACCTCAACCAAGACTTGCACTTTACACATTTCATTTAGGAGTTGATCCTTTTGAAATTGATGAGGCTGAATACGAGTAGAATACCGTCAAATTCACTATATATATGGTGCCTTTTATTTCATTAGTCTTGGGTTTGACTTTTGGCTTTTGGTTATAGTATGAAATGTGTGTAAATTTTTCAACCCTGGAAACTTTTAGACCCTTGTAGATATACCCAGAGGCTATATTTTTCGTAGCTTTCCCTTTGCAAATTATATTATTACTTTCATTTAGACGAGAGATTCGAGGCGAACTTAAAAGAAATATACCGCACACAGGTTAAAGCCCCTCAAATACGCACATTAGCTTTCCGAATTCCATTTCTCCCGTCCCTGAACTTCACCATGTACTATTGCACAGAAGGAAACTTCTGATGGCTGACTAGACATCCAGGACTTGTTCTATAGCAGATGCTCCCTGTGCACATCTCTCAAACTCATGCATCGAAGCATCCTCATATAATGCTTTGTCGCATTTTCTGTCTTATTTTGAAAGGAAGAACGATCTCAACTCATAACAAATTGACTCACAAGGAGTAATTAATTCTCGGTATAAGTCCATCATTTATATTTATCCCGTCCCCATGTGCATGATTTCAGGGAACACACAAATGTTAGAGAGAGAGAGAGAGAGAGAGAGAGAGAGAGAGAGATGAACATGAACAAAAGAAAAATAGTCATGACCTATTTGGGGAATCCCATGCAGAATACAACAAGGACCGACCCAGACGCAGAGATATTATCATCATCCCCATCACCTGTCACTTCACCGTCTCTATCTCCCACTCTCTACTCGTCTCTACACTACAACGACGTTGCCTCGGATACCCCCGTCTTGTCCGCGAATGGAATATATTATTCTCTCTCTCTCTCTCCGTCACACACGTCGTTGGCATTTTCCTGGTGCAATTTACCAAACATCGTGCGGACGTAAGGAAACCCTAGTTTAGACTTTTTGGCGTTTTTGTGATCTCTCCAGTTAATGGCGGGTAATGTCGACGGTCTGGTCTGGCAGTGAAGAAAGTTATCGCGGCATGCGTTTCCACGTGCGAAATTATGCACCAAACATATTGTTTCTTCGTAGCCCTAACAGCAACATGTGTCTCGCTGTTTTATGGCTTGAGAGGTTACATAGTTGTATATACTACACGCGTCGGCTGTTGTACTATCCATATAGGTATTCATATGCTTGCACCAATGAAGTGCGTCGGGAGTTATAAAACTCGAGTAGTACTACATAAATTGATTGAAAAATCAAACACAATCGATTTGCCATGGGTCAATAGGGCCAATTAATTACCAAAAAAAGTCCCAAAACTATTATATGCATGGAAATTCAGTTTCAAATCATTCAATTTAATCAATTTAATCATAACCCTTTTCACTATTTGCTAATGTAGTCCCCATCAATTATGGTTGGAAATTACTAACATGATATTGGTTGTTTGACGTGGCATGAGCAATATGTAGGATGAGTATTAGCAATTTTTGTAATTTTTTATTATATATTAATAAATTTATTTTATTTTATCTTTTTATAATGGCCAATGATAGCGACCCATGTTGGCCATCAGATGAGGGCTTGCAAGCTCCCTTGCCAAGCACTAGCGAGGGTTATGGCCCTCACTGACTGCAATGGCCTAGCCTAGGGCCTTAACTGCTACATGAACCATAGGCAAGGCCTTTGTGATTGGCGACCCTTGCCGACCACAATAAAAACAAAAAAAAAAAAAAAAAGAAATAAAAAATTCACATTTTTAAAAAAAAATTGTAAAAGTCGTACATGTGAGTGCCATCATATCATGTAGGGATTGAGGTTTACGTTAGTAATTTCTGGTTAAAGTTGATCGAAAGACTATATTGATATATTATCAAAAGTTTTATGATTAAATTTGTTAAATTGAAAGGTTCGGGATTGAAATGATATTCGTATAATAGATTAATGACTTTTTCTGTAATTTTCCCCAATATGGATGCCGTTCATAAGCAATTTTTAGCTAGGACATGTAAATGTTTTTATGAATGCGCTCCATTACGAATTTAGTTTTTAATAAAGTTTACCACTAATTCTAAGTCCAATGAAGATTTAGGATTTCATTTTACTTTGTGCGCAATGTTTTATTATTTTTAGTGTAAATTTTCATGCTTTTTACATATTTAGATATCATGATATCACCGGACACTTGTAATTTATCGTCATTAAATTACCTAATCTATTATTGTTGCAAGAACCGTCGAATGCATAATTGGTACTTAAGGGCTTTTTAGTCTTATGTTTTAACTTTCAGCGATAGTTACAGTACTTTCCATAACTTTATGACAGTTTTTCAGTGACGCGATGCAGTGGGGTAAAAAGAGAATGAATTTCCAATGGAAATTAGAGGTTAATTTGTTTTGCGAAAATTTCATAATAGAAGAAAATATATCGTGAAAGTCATTTTTCTTGTTGGATGGTGGACTTGAATGTGAGTTGGAAAAGTATCTCGATGTTCATAACTTACTTTCAAAAGTTATTATCCCCTTTATAATTGTAATTTATTCCCAACATAAGATATTGATGATATCGAAATGCTTGTCTAAGATATTAACAATTTCCCGACAAAAAGAAGAAGAAGATGTTAACAATATATTAAGTATAAAATTTATTTTTTATTTTATTATAAAATCAACCTAAAAGGATGCAAAGAAAAGAAAAGAAAACTCAAATAATTACCAAACTTAATCCGTCAGTGTTCATAAGAATTCTTGTGAGAATGGTTCTCCATTCTAACAAAATAATCAAAGAATGATACCACAATAAGCATCCAAACAAAAGGGGCCAAAGAGGAGTGAAGATCAGTAGCGAGAGTACATAGATCGGAGCTCTACGCGTGCGGGTGGGAAATGAGATTGGAGTATGAAGAAATCATTTTCTATAATTTTACTATTTTTTCTACTGATTACCCACTTTGGGCGAACCAAACACATAAAAATTTGGAAAATATTTTTATGAGAGTCTTCTTTCATATAGCAAACAAAAGATATGAATAGTCGATGTTGGATGTACATGCCGCTATGTACCAAAGTCATTAGGAAGGAAATGTACCCGTTTCTGCATGGGCGCGAAAGTCCCACATTTTTGGCTCCTTCCTTGTGCTTCTTCTCCAAGCTTCTTCCTCTTTTGACAAGCATATAAACAGTGAACATAGTTATAGACAATGTTACTGTACATTTCTTATCGAATTTTAGTATTTTACTTCTTGGATTAGGTCCTTAATCATGGATGAAAAAAGATATTTAGCGCATCAAATATGTCTCAGTATAATGACCTTTTATAATAAGGACAAAGAGTGGTCACCTAGGCCAGAGTGCTCGAATAAAGAGTGGTCCTGTTAGGCTTTTAGAATGGTGAAGGGAGCATGAATGAATTGATTTGCATACCAAAACAATGGAATGCGTGCCTTGGATATATATGTGAAAATTGAAATTAACTCTCGGAAATGCTTTTTGACATAACAACAAACTTTGCTTCAAAACTCCAAAGTTAAGTGTACTCATACTAGAGCCTTCCTCGAACGGGTGACTTCTTGGGAAAGTGCCTATTTGTACCTCAAAAGAGAAAACCATGGAACTTAGTATGGAATGGCTCAAGGCAGATAATATCTCGAGTGAGTTAATATATGGATGTCACAATCACAACCAAATATATACACTATCTTGGAGAAACATCTCTCCAAATGACTCACAAAGCATGCCTCTAGGCCTCATACAATTCTCCCATTAGCTTACCAACTAGTGTTGGTTTATCCACTTTCATTTGATTCATTTGCCGACATTCATTAACTTTTATTTTGTTACTTACCACGTCTTCAAATTTACCGACTCCATAAAAAATTTTCAACCCTAATTAGAGTGCTTGTCAATATTTTTCCGTTGAAATTACCAACTAGTTTCACCTTACTGATTTTAATTTAAGTTTGCTACGTGCGTTTATTTGGTACTATTAAGCACTGACTTCTATTATCCTTTGCAAACTTCTATCTACACATTAACTGTAAATTAGATAATTCCTCCCAGATATCTCTCGCATGTTATATACTTCTCTCTCTGGTATCAATCTTTTGAATGAGCACAAGATAGAGGATAACACCAGCATGAAATTGCGGAAAAAAGAGAGAGAAAAGGTTCAAGCCTATGCGTTTATCCCCGAGAACGTCAAAACAACAAATTTGAGGTGAAAAGATGCTAGGTGGGGAATCCTAGGAGATTCGTGGACCAGCTGACATAACCATCCAAACGAGTTGTGGTGTACGAAATTCGTGTCAGAAACTACTCACAAATGATACAAATATCTCAGATGTCGTACTTTCCTCCTCGAGCTCTGACTCGGAGGAAACCGTGGCCTGCTTTTAGGGAAATGTGAACAGAAAAAGATAAAATAAGTTGGCCAGGCGGCGATTGGAGGGAGGAACGATAGGCACGTCCGTCGCTAAGGATGGACTTGAATAATGATTTTAGGTCCGCCAAGGATGATTGCCATCCGAATCAAATCGATCTCAATTTTATTTAGATAGGTAGGCCTGAAAAAAGTTTGTTTACCTGTGCACATGAAGGAAAAAAAGCCATTTTCTATACATGATTTCTTAAAGGAGGATTACCCGGATCTTGTTCCAACCAACTATCTTTTGACATAAGTTATGTCATCCTTGGTGATGATATATCTATTTCTTATTAGTGTGGATATTAGTGAGTTTTGGCATGATAATTTGCCCATGAAACTTTCTAAAGGAATGATGCAAGTAACTTTGGCACACTAAAAACATTGATCTTTAAAATCCTAGATTGATAACATCTTTTGAGGGAACAATTTTTTTTTTAAATTTATTGTTTTTTTTTTGCTAGGCCAATAATAAATCTTTTAATTTAGCCAAGTTATCCCAATTTTTTTTTTTGATAATTTACCAATTGAGTCATTTCACCTACTTTTCACCTAACATGGTTGATGCTAATGTGAACAATATTTATAATTTTTTTTTCCCATTGTGTTGTGACCCTTGCTAGCCATGGACTAGGGCGAAAAGAACCTCGCCTAGATCTAGTGAATGCCTTTGAGCCCTTGCCTGTAGCGGCAAGGCCGCGATGGTCTCGCCTAGGGCTATTGTTGCCTTGTTGGTTGCGGGTGAGGTGGCCCTCTTCTAGTCTAGGCAAGGGTTTCATGACTAGCGAGGGTCACTGGTAACCCATGTTGGCAGAGTGGAAAAAAAAAAACAAAAAAAAATTGAAAAGTTCTAAAAAGTTAAGAAAAAATTACAAAATTTGTGAATGTTAGCGCCAAAGATGGCTGTCATCAATATTAGTGATTTCCAATTAGTTTTGGTTGGAAGGATTCAATTGACAAATTCTCAAAAGATTTAGGACTAAATTCTCCAAGATTTGGTGGAAGCTCTCCTCTCCTAATTAGGTGTAATCTAAATTTGGAAGCTTTTTTCTTCAATCTAAATCTAGATTTGAGAGTTTCTTAGAAGTGTTCAATTTATGGTGGTTCAACACGTTATCGTTGTTGTTGTTGTCGTCGTTTCCGTGTGGCGATAGTCATGAGAATGCCAAACCTAGGCGCACACTACAAGCCATAATTTCTAGAGGAAAATATCTTGGTGTGCACCCATGACTGGCGGTTTCGATGATTGGCTGTCTTTTTATTTATTTATCTTATATTGTAATAGATTTGGTCTTTGGGATAAGATTGTGCTTTCCTCTCATGTTTGATTATAGTAAATGAATGAAATTTTCTCTTGACAAAAAAATAAAATAAAATAAATTAACCAAATTAAAAGACTTATAACTGAATTGACATATGTCCAATGAGTTTAGAACTATTTTTGATAATTTTCCCACATCTTTTGTATGATTGAGATAATTGATAGAGTAATTAAATGGCGTGATTGGAACGGGTAGAGCGAATAGTAGGAGAAATCAAGGCAACTTGTAATTAATCAGCCAAAATGTCTTCTTCGCTAAAACGGTTTGACGATGGCTATCCAACAACGCCTACTGCCAACAACGGTCATGATCGAACATTAGGTCGGACCCAATTACACTAATGAGTGATGCGATACTATTTTTTTTTTTAAAATATCTAAGTCCTCGCAAATGTTTTACGTAATTATTTACTTCATACGCGGCCTGCAAAATTGATTTCCCCAGCTAGTATATGTTAAATTCACATAATAAATCTTTTAAAATTTTAAACAAGATTCCTCTTTGTTTAGGTTAATTTTCAAACTGGTACATGTATAAATAAAACTAATCATCCTAGTGTTGATCAAATCAGTGCCACATAACTATCATGCCAATGTTTAGTGTGATTTAGTTTAAAATGCATCAAATTAATTGAGATCAAATTTTGACAATATCGTTGCGAACTTATCATGGTGATTTCTCTGACGGCTTATCTGCATGATACAGCATAACTAAATAGGTTTCAGTTTGGCATAAATAGGTATTTGGACATGAATTGATACAAATTAATGCATGAGAGTCTCTCTCTCTCTCTCTCTCTCTCTCTCTCTCTCTCTCTTTTATTTATTTATTTATTAAATTTTAAATCGAGCCCATAAACTTACAAATTACTTATATAGTTTAACGTCGTTTTGTAAACTAATTTTGTGAACGGATCTCATTGGTTTTCCATGAATTCCCGCCTCTTATGCCTAATGCGATGCAATGACTGCTATGAAAAGAATGATGAAAGGCAGAATAAATCTATGAATAGCTAAAGCTGGTTATTATAGTCTCAATATTATTCTCGTCTTCTTTCTTTGCCTAATACGTGTATAGCTAATGCTACAATTCTAATTGAGACACGATGGTTTCATTAGTCGTCAGTGTATGAACTGAGTGAATAAGTAAACCTCTCTCATTATATGACATGGCCGTGAAGCTTCTGGGCTTGGCTTTAGTCTTCACATATTTGGCACGTTCCCATAGTGTCGTGCACGTTGCGAAAAAACGATGGACTCAATTAAATGAGTAATTAGAGGCGATCTAAACATTCTTGTTCTTGACAATGTTGAAGGACATTGTTTCTCGCCACAAGACCTCAGTTTGGCTTCGACGTTGGATCATCCTCTGTCCGTTGAGACCGTCGGTTGGAATTGAGAATTGGGCCTGATGCAGTTTAAACTTAAAATTGGGCCTGCTTCGATCAATCTCCTGCTTTAAGGGTACAAAATGAAATGCAGCTTCTTCTTCATTCAAATCTCTTTATGAATGGATAATCAAGTCGCTGATTGGGTGGCGAAGACCTGTTGTCTAAATACTCTTCCCTTTTCTTGGTTAATTCAGCCCCCCAACCTTTGTGGAGCATACTATATTTTGATGCCCCTTCTTTGGGCCTGTTGTCGAAGAACTTTTGATGATAGATAATAGTAGTTTTTCAGACCCAAAAAAAAAAAAAAAAAAAGAAAGTAAAATCTCTTTTTGTAGGGGAAAGAGGCATGATCGATTTTCTTGCATGAGAACGAAGAACTTCGATTCACTGTGAGCACCTTGGAAGTGGGAAGAGATGGTTAATAGGTTCTCATTTCCTGGTTTTGTTATAAGATGGTATGCTAGGTCGATTTTCATGGATAATACCGGTTCCATCTGAGAACCCGACTTCTCAAGGAAAGGAAATCCGACTGTCTTACAAATTAGCAGATTACTTATATTTATTGGCTAATCTAATGTAATTTATTAGGTGGTATCCGCTTATATATTGCTAAATACGGTAGACACCGAATCATTTGCATAACCATCGATATACAGCGTTTTCATTCAATCCAGGATTAAGATCTATATACATCTATAAACTCAGTGAGGGATCTCGTGGGAAGTCCAAGTTCTAATAGATGTATTGTGCAACGCTCTATCATCTCCGTATCCATCTCTTGGCCCATCTGTCTTGCCTTGGTTAACAGAGACATATTTTAAGTAACATTTCCATCCGTTCAAGCCCATTCCTAAGTGAAAAATATCATCATTTCATATAAGAATTAAGTAGTTCATAATTATAGTTAGACCAAATAATTCATTGACCCATCTTAAGGTATCAAACCTTTGGTAGTTTGTCCTAGATATGACAACGGGGTGTCAACTTGGCGGGCCTGAATTGGCCAAGCATAGCTCACTTGGACTGAAAAATAACTATGTGTGTCGCCGGGAGTTGATCCACATGGCAAAATACCTTTTGCCGAAAGTTGATTTTCGATTATTGTTGAATTGGGTTCGGTGGCCGCTCGGGTGGGAAGTTTATTGCGAAACAAGAGGTAGAACTAGTTATTGTGCAAGAACTCGAAAGATTGATTGATCTATTGAAAGATACATATAGTTTGTGTTGATTGTGGAGATCCTTTTATGATGATTTAACATGGTTTATATAGCCTATTAGAAATTGTAATTGCTCTTAAGTGGTTAATGATCAAAGTAATGATTACAACCACATTTCCATAATTTTAGGCTTCATAATCACCTTTTATGATTGCATGTTAGCTTTATCTACAAGTAGTTATAACTCTTCAATTGTCACTGGACCCAACTGCATAGCCATAATTTTAGACTCTATGATCACTTTCCTTGATTGCACATTGACGCTCTCTACAAATAGTTATGACTTCTCAATTGTCATTGGATCTAACTGTTAATTGACATCTTTATTGTCTTTGAATTCTGCATCGTTGACCAGTCGTTATAGTATGCCGATAATTGTACTATAGTAATGGTTAATGACAGTTATCTCCGCTATTGATGATTCATTAATGGTATAATTACTTTAACACCTATTTCTAAGGAGTTATGTTGACTTAGAAGGCTTGATCATCTTTGGATATCAACAGTAATCAATTTCTATTTACAGTTAAATGCTTTAGCTTGGCCCGACCCTGGCTGTCCATTTGAGCAAGTCTCGTAGGACCGCAGGTGATATTTCTCATCGCCATATTTCCTTGTGGGATGGATTTTTCATGGTCACACAAAGCAAATATCTTCTTAAAACTTTTTAGATGGAGCTGATTTCGACCTAAGGTGCAATGCCACCCGAAATGGTCCCTAAAATATTCCTTTTATCAAATTTATTGATTTTCTCTGTTGAACCACTTTTCTAATACTTCCCGT
This sequence comes from Eucalyptus victrix, assembly GCA_016097545.1. Taxonomy (NCBI): domain Eukaryota; kingdom Viridiplantae; phylum Streptophyta; class Magnoliopsida; order Myrtales; family Myrtaceae; genus Eucalyptus; species Eucalyptus victrix. Next base: position 28,217,269 of record CM027844.1, read on the forward strand.
TTGCCCATACTGAGTAACGCTAGTTTAGTGGGAAAACACATATATGACAATTCCTACCAACTTTTGTGAATATATCTCCCATAAACATTGAGGCATTGTGGCTTTATAATATAAATTATTAATATGCAAGCTACAACAATTCACAACACAGCTTTAACGCGATACAATTACAATTCTGTCATAGCTACATACCAAACGGACTTTTTTAAATCAGATTCACAATAATGAGGCATAATTTAATTCCAGAATGAGCTTGGGAGATGTTCCTTTGGAGAGATTTGACGTTGTATTTATCCTTAAAGCCATTATGGCACGTCACCGGCCATTCAACTCCATGTTTTTCTTGCCTAATAGGGAATGCAATGATTTTCTGAATGTGGTCACAATGCATGGCAACATAGATGCTAGCCTATTTGGTGTTTTCCCGGGAAGAAGACGAGTGGACCCAGTCTCAGTGAAAAATGATGCGAGACCACGTTCGCATGTTATTTAGAAAAAGTTGATGTGAGAATTGAGGTGTCAGAGATTTCCACACTTAAAGTTGCCGACTTCTTCTATAATTCCACAGTTCTACTAGATGCCACACCTTGTCCAAGCTCTCTTGCCTCGGTGATAACTTTCTGCCCTTGGATCTAGTGTGGGCTTAGTCTATCCACCAACCACACATCTACTAAAGGGGCTCCTATCTAATAACATCTTTCACAACCTGAGCCAATGTGCCTAGGTTAGTACCCAAAAGGAGTACTCTAAATAACCAAATAAGATTGTTACCGTGTGGAGATGGATGTTGATTATAAGTTAGGCCTGCTCCAATTGATGTAAGTCTTGGAATGTTATGCATATAAAAGTCGTTAATTAGACCAACAAAATTAACAGCTGGTACTTATATTTGCAAGATCCTGCTAGACTATGTAGCCACTTCAAATAAATGTGAATGAAGCTATAACATTTCAATGAAGTTCATTTGGGTTAGCACCCAAATATAGTACTCCAAATAGCCAAATAAGATTGTGACGTGGAGATGGATGTCGATTATAAGTCACTCAACAAGACCTGTTCCAATTGATGTAGCTCTTGCAATGTTATATATATACAAGCCATTAATTAGACCAACAAAATTAACAGCCGGTACTTATGTTTGCAAGATCCTGCTAGATTTTTTAAGCGCTTCAAATAGATTTGAATGAAGGTATAAATTTTCAATGAAAATTCCCCGCAGGCCGATTCTTTTCAAAGAAGTGTTCGTTTTATTCTTTTTGGCCAAAAGAGGTAATAGGTGGTTTGGAAACAAAATTATGAGTATTCCACTAGAAAATGTGGACCCTTGGGTGCGATTTAAATAGAAATGGAGCTTAAGTAAACAATAATTTTTAGAAGATCAACATTGACCCCTTTAAATGTCGACATCCCTCATGTTTTCCCTTAGCGACATGAGAAAAACGCTCGATGACCCTGTTAAATGTCGACATCCCTGCTGTTTTCCCTCAGCGACGTGAGAAAAACGATCGATCGTGTTGGGCCAGTGGCGGCTAAATTCAACAAAATTTTAAAACAAAAAAAAATTCAATTGTCCTTGTCCTTATTGAAGCCTACGATGTGAAATCGACAAAGTAAAAGGTTATTGAAATTTCTTATCCGAATTGAGACAGAGCATATGCTGGCTTGTGTGTGTGTTTTGTATTGCTTTTTGTTTTTTTTTGTTTTTTTTTTTTGGGTGTAAATATGTAAGTATCCTTAATCAGATGAGGTACATAAGCTGAAGGGATGTTGGCTTATGTTTTACTTTGTCTTGAGCTAGTCCTTTTTATCAAGAGTTTCTTGAATATTTCATGACCTCAAGGGTGTTGATTACTTACGTTAATACATTATACACTTCTGAAAATGTCTACAGAGCATAAACTCACAAAATAAATAAATAAATTATACCACCATTATTTTCTTTTGACGGAATAAACTTAATTGACTTGATTTTATAGTTGAAGTTAGTCTAGAGCAAACCAATGGTGTTAAATTAAGTGGGTTTCGTGTAAGACTCATATGGTTTAACGATTGAGATTAAGTTAACAAATAACAGATGCATATATGAATATTTCAGGAATAAGTGGTCGATTCACTTTAAATCAGGGCGCAGGACGTTGGATGCCTATATATATATATGCTTGTGAAGGTGTCTCCTTTCTCAACCCTTCGCCTTGGGATTAGCCAATTCATAGACCCACCGTATGTTTGGAATTCTTCACAAGCATACTTCCTGTCCACACTGCACACCACGACTCCTCCTTGGCCCTCTTTCATCATCTATTTTATTGTATGCATGCAAATTCAGTTTCAAACCATTCAATTTGATCAATTTAATTATAAGCCTTTTAACGATTTATTAATGTAGTCTCCTGTCAAGTATGGCTGGAAATTACTAACATAATATCAGTCGTCCGACGTGACACGGGCAATATATAGGATAGGAATTGACAATTTTTGTAAATTTTTTATAATATATTTTAAGTTTATAGCAACCCACGCCAAACACTAGCGAGGGTTATGGCCCTCACTAACTGCAATGGCCTAGCCTAGGGCCTTAACTGCTGCATGAACCATAGGCAAGGCTTTTGCGATTGGTACCACAATGATAACAAAAGAAAAAAAGAAAAATTCATTTTTTTTTAAATTGGAAAAGTTGTATATTTTAGTGCCCATCATATCACGTAGGAGGACTGAGGTCTATGTTAGTAATTTTTGGTTAAAATTGATCGAAAGGCTATTTTGATATATTATCAAAAGTTTTAGTATTAAATTTGTTGAACTAAAAGGTTTAGTATTGACTGGCATTCGTACAATAAATTAATGAATTTTTTGATAATTTTTCCCAATATGGATGCTGTTCATAAGCAATTTTAAGCTACGACATGTAAATATTTTTATGAATGCGCTCCATTGCAAATTTAGTTTTTAATAAAGTTTACGACTATTACTAAGTCCAATGAAGATTTAGCATTTCATTTTACTTTGTGAGCAATGTTTTATTATTTTTAGTGAAAATTTTCATGCTTTTTACATCTTTAGATATCATGATATCACCGGACACTTGTAATTTATTGTCATTAAATTACTTTGTCTATTATTGTTGCAAACCGTCGGATGCATAATTGGTGCTTAAGGGCTTTTTAGTTTTATGTTTTAATTTTCAGCGATAGTTACGGTACTTTCCATAACTTTATAACAGTTTTTCAGTGACGCGATGCAGTGGGGGTAAAAAGAGAATGAATTTACAACGGAAATTAGAGGTTAATTTGTTTTGCAAAAATTTCATAATAGAGGAAAATATATCGTGAAAGTCATTTTTCTTGTTGGATGGTGTGCTTGGAAGTGAGATGGAAAAGCATCTCAATGTTCATATCTTAATTTCAAAAGTTATCATCCCCTTTATAGTTATAATTTATTCCCAACATAAGATATCGACGGTATCGAAATGCTTGTCTAAGATATTACCAATTTCCAGACCAAAAAAGAAGAAGATGTTAACAATATATTAATTATTAAATTTCTTTTTCATCTTATTATAAAACCTAAAAAAGATGCAAAAAAAAAAAGAAGAAGAAAAAGATAATTCAAATAATTACCAAACTTAATCCGTCAGTGTTTATAAAAATTATTGTGAGAATGATTCTCCATTCTAACAAAATAATCAAAGAATGATACCACAATAAGCATCCAAACAAAAGGTACCAAAGAGGAGTGAAGATCAGTAGCGAGAGTACATAGATCGAAGCTCTACGCGTCCGGGTGGGAAATGAGATTGGAGTATGAAGAAATTATTTTCTATAATTTTAATATTTTTTCTACTGATTACCCACTTTGGGCGAACCAAACACATAAAATTTGGAAATATTTTCATGAGTCTTCTTTCATATAGCAAACAAAAGATATGAATAGTCGGATGTTGGATGTACATGCTGCTATGCACCAAAGTCATTAGGAAGGAAATGTACCCGGTTCTGCATGGGCGCGAAAGTCCCACATTTTTGGCTCCTTCCTTGTGCTTCTTGTCCAAGCTTCTTCCTCTTTTGACAAGCATATAAACAGTGAACATAGTTATAGACAATGTTACTGTACATTTCATGTCGAATTTTAGTATTTTAATTCTTGGATTAGGTCCTTAATCATGGACAAAAAGAGATATTTAGCGCATCAAATATGTCTCATTTTCCTTTTAGCACACAAGGATTGACGAGTACTAATTATTGGATACTTGTTTTTGGAACTGCGATAAACAAGAGGAGCCCCTCATTTGGTTCTGGGAATGATATATATTGAAAATAGAATTATTGTCATTGTTTAACGGGTAGGAAATACTCCAAGAAAAGATGATCTTATAGCCTAGATGAAAATTGGTCATATCACGCTTAGATTTGGAATATTTATTCCGCGGTCAGTATAATGACCTTGTATAATAAGGACGAAGAGTGGTCACTCGGGCTAGAGTGCTCGGATAAAGAGTGGTCCTATCGGGTTTTTAGAATGGTGAAGGGGACATGAATGAATCGATTTGCATACTGAATCGATGGAAAATGTGCCTTGGATATATACGTGAAAATTAAAATTAACTCACGAAGACGCCTTTTGACATAATAACAAACTTTGCTTTGAAGCTCCAAAATTAAGTATATTCATGCTAGAGCATTATTAGAATGGGTGACTTCTTGGAAAAGTGCTTATAGACAAAACTATGAGACTTGGTATGGAATGGCTCATGGTAGACAATATCTCGAGTGAGTTAATATATAGATGTCACAATCACAATCAAATAAATACACAATCCTAGGGAAACATCTCCCCAAATGACTCGCAAAGCATACCTCTAGGCCTCATACAATTCTCCCATTAGCCTATCAACTAGTATTGGTTTATCAACTTTCATTTGATTCATTTGCTGACGTTCATTAACTTTTTTTTTGCCTTACTTACCAAGTCTTCAAATTTACCGACTCCATAAAAAAATTATCAACCCTAAATAGAGTGCTTATCAATATTTTTCTGCTTAAATTACCAACTAATTTCACCTTACCGATTTTAATTTAAGTTCGCTACCTGCGTTTATTTGGTTTTATTAAGCACCGACTTCTATTAGCCTTTGCAAACTTCTATCTACTCATTAATTGTAAATTAGATAATTCCTCCCAGATATCTCTAGCATGATATATACTTCCCTCTCTGGTATCAATCTTTTGAATGAGCACAAGATAGAAGATAACACCAGCATGAAATTGCGGAAAAAAAGAGAGAGAAAAGGTTCAAGCCTGTGCTTATCCCCGAGAACGTCAAAACAACAAATTTGAGGTGAAAAGATGCCTGGTGGGATATCCTAGGAGATTCGTGGACCAGCTGACATAACCATCCAAACGAGTTGTAGTGTACGAAATTCGCGTCAGAAACTAATCACAAATGATACAAATATCTCAGATGTCGTACTTTCCTCCTCGGGCTCTGACTCGGAGGAAACCGTGGCCTGCTTTTAGGTAAACGTGAACAGAAAAAGATAAAATAAATTGGCCAGGCGGCGATCGGAGGGAGGAACGATAGGCACGTCCGTCGCTAGGGATGGACCTGAATAATGATTTTAGGTCCGCCATGGATGTTTACCATCCGAATCTAATCGATCTCAATTTTATTTAGATAGGCAGGCCTGAAAAAAGTTTGTTTACCTGTGCACATGAAGAAAAAAAAGCCATTTTCCATACCTTATTTCTCAACTGAGGGTCACCAGACCTTGTTCCAACCGATTATCTTTTGACATGAGTTACGTCATGGTCGGTGATAGTAGATCTATTTCTTATTAGTGTGGATATTGGTGAGTTTTGGCATGATAATTTTCCCATAAAACTTTCTAAAAGAATGAACATTAAAAACATTAATCTTTAAAATCCTAGATCAATAACATCTTTTGAGGAAACAAAAAAACAGTTTTAAACTTATTATTTTTTTGGCAAGGTTAGTAATAAATCTTTTAATTTAGTGAAGTTATCTCTAAATCTTTTGATAATTTATCAATTGAGTCATTTCACCTAATTTTCACGTAACATGGTTGATGTTAACGTGAAAAATATTTATAATTTTTTATTTTTTAAAATTTTCTTTTTCTTTTCCTTTTTTCTCATTGTGTTGTGGAGGGTCATTGGTAACCCTTGCTAGCCATGGACTAGGCGAAAGGAACCTCGCCTAGATCTAGTGAAGGCCTTCGAGTCCTCGCCTATAGTGGCAAGGCCGCGATGGCCTCGCCTAGGGCTATTGTTGCCTTGCCGCCGTAGGCGACGTGGCCCTCTTCTAGTCTAGGCAAGGGTTTTGTGATTGGCAAGGGTTGCTAGTAACCCATGTAGGCAAAATGAAAAAAAAAAAAAAAAATTAAAAGGTTTCAAAAAGTTAGAAAAAAATTACAAAATTTGTGAATGTTAGTGCTAGCCATATCACAAGATGGCCGTCATCAATGTTAGTGATTTCCAATCAATTTTGATTGGAAGGACTCGATTAACAAATTGTAAAAAGATTTGACTAAATGTGACATCTTGAAAATTCAGTTCTGTTTTCAATTGAATGAATCGAGCCTTTCATCGATGTGCCTCTAGTGCTATTTTCTGAGTTGATCACTCATGAGATAACTAGATTATCTAGGGAAACCATTAATGGATTTTAACCGCAATAGACTTGAGAATTCGACCATGAATCGACTGCTCGACCATGCTAATCTGCAAGGGTAATTATGGCACAGTCAAAAATCTATCAGAGACCGGAGATAGGTCGATTCGACTGAGATAGGTGATCAGAGTGTAGGTGATTCCACCTAATTGCAAAATTCTCGTCGATTGGCACTAAACCGATTTTTCTGTCGTTTTAGTACCTTGTGCATGTATTTAAAATCTCGAGATTTTCACGATCATTGAGAGTTGCCAATGTGTCCAAGAGGTACGTTGTGGCTCGAAAATAATCGACCACGGGTTAATTGCACTAAAGATTCTTAAAAGCTACCCTGTAGGTTAGGTCACACTAAAATCACGTCAGATTGAAATTAACCGCGAATTTGAACCCGATTTTAGAAATTGAAAGTTTTGTAATGTCACGATTTATTTTAGGAACGTTGACTCATCTTTTGAAAAATTTTCGGAGAGTTCGGGATTTTTATAGAAAATCGATATGGACGATTTGGAAAATGAATGAAAATTTGGATTGGCCGAATTGAGGAGAGTTTTGACTTCCAAGCCGAGCTATTTAGCGATGGGCACTTGCGAAATGGTATGTCATTTTTCTTCAACATAATTGGACATCAAATTTGGGGAATTTTTGGGAATTTGGGGAAGAATTGAAGCTCAATTGTGAAATTCGGAGCTAGGATGAGGGTTGCATATTTTGGCTTCAATTTGGTTTATTTGTGGAAATTACATGCAAGAAAGTAATAGGGGGACCAAAGGATAAACCTAGTGGCTTTTGGGGGGGACCAAACATTAATGAAGATATTTGTTTTGCAGATTTTATCCCCCCCCATTGGCAACTTCTCTTATACGCCTCTTTCCCCTTCTCCGTCTCCTTCATCACTCGAGATCAACCCCCCTCTCTATTGGCTCCTGCTTTGCTTTCATTTTCCCTTTTTCCTTTGATCAGCAAGCCCCACGTTTCCTCTCTTTCTCTCTCATTGCCTCACCGCCTCATGCTCTCTGCCCCTCTCCTCCACTCACTCTCTCTTTCGCAGCCGCGTTAGCTCCATTCAAACGAAGCTGACCTCTAGAAGTTGTTGAACACGCCTGCTCCTCCTCCAAGTCTTGCCGCCTGCAGCCACACACGTCCACCATTGTTTGTCCCCTGCAAGTCAACCTTCATCCACTGAAATCCCTTATTGTTGACTCCTTCATGTCCCATCGCACCATCTCTCTCCAATCCTCTCTCACTACTGCCTCTGTCTTTGCTCTCATTTGGTTCCTTCAAAGACCGTTGCCACGGTCTTGGTCAACGTTGCATCTCCACAAAAGCAACAACTGTCCACTGCCTTGCATAAAGCCGAGTCCATAGTCTGCGTTTTTAGCCAGCTTGTCTACAACTCTCCACCAAAGGCACCCACTAGCGAAGCCAGCTCAACCGTGAGCCTTGTGGCCGATTTCAGCTCGGCCCGGTCTCCGTTTGGCGTCGCCATTTCGGAGTTTATCGCTCGTCTCCGTGTTGCCGTCGCCGTGGACTCACCGGCTCGCAAATCCGGTGAGTTTACTCACTAAACTCTGCTTAGTGAGTTAATTATGCTTAGGGGTAATTAGTTTAAGTTAATTAAGGTTTAGGTGGTTAGTTAGATTATAATAGTAATTTAATTATCCAGTTTTGCATGTTAGGTGGTTAGATTAGTACAATTAACAAGTAGATAGGCCGTAGTATTTATCTAGATAGGTTAGGAAATTTTCCAGTCCCGTTTTGGTATTTAATTTAGCGTTTTTCGGCATAAGTTTACAATTATGGCATTTATTGGTATTTAATTAATTAATTTTTTCAATTATTTAATTAATTATTAATTTCCGAAAATTAGACCGAGATAGCCGATAATCAGAATTTTGTGCCGATCACAATTGTGTGGTTGGATTATTTATTTGGATGATGATTTGTGCAAATTGTGTGTTGATTGTAATTTTGGGTATTCATCCTAAAATTTATTAATTTCAATAATTAATTAGAAATTACCGGGTGTCGGTTTACAACGCCAAAAATGTTTTTAGACACTATATAAATAGTGAGATTTTCTAAAATAAAGATATTATATTTTTGGCTCGGGCCGACCGTGTACTCGCACACGATTATTTTTATTGGGTACATTTTAACACGATGAAATTGAGGAATTGATATGCAAAGCACAAGATCCTTGGCCAGGAGTAATTTATTGTGGTTTAGCTTTGACGAGCAAGATTATAGTAGCTTCGGTGAACACTATAGATATTAGCTTCGACGAGCAGTATAATTATCTAGCAGCTTCAGTGAGCAAAAATAATTTAGTAGCTTTGGTGAGCAAATGTTATCTAGTAGCTTCGATGAGCAATATAGACATCAGCTTTGGTGAGTATTGATATATGAATATACTATTAGCTTCGGTGAGCTAGACCATCTATTTTAGCTTAGGTGAGTAGTGTTCAAGTCGATAAAGTTTATAGATGGCATTGATGGTATGGAGTCAAATGAGTGGATTGATTGATGGTTGAATTGGATTGAAATGATTGGATGATTATATGAATTGTATTGACTTGCAGGAATCTGAGGCGAAGGTAAGTCCTCTGACCTTGCTTGTGCTTAGGTAGCCTGTGGGGCCTATTTCCTTCATAGTCGGAGTTTAGGGATTGAACTTGTTGAGACATTGTCTCAACCCGTCGTGGGCTCAACATTTTTAGGTCCTTAGATGGCGGTCTTGGAGGACTCGAAGCCTCGAAGTCTGGGGAGGTGGAGACCGAAGGATCGGCGAACGTGCCCAGTTAGTTAGTCTTAGGACAATTCCCCTTTTTGTTGAGCCGGTCTTTTTGTAGACGGACTAGTGTTGTATATAAATCCGTGTGTTTATAAAAGGCATGTTTTGGTTGTGATTTTGTTGTCTGCTTTCCTATCCCAAGCTTTTGGTTGTCAGGGGATTTGTTTCGCTTCCACATGCATATTAAAATGAATGGGTCGGCGACACGTCCTGGGATGGGCACGTGCTCGAGGGTTGGGGCGTGACAACCCCGCCCAGATTGGTATCAGAGCTGGTTAATAGTTAGAGTGATAAGGTGTGATAGGTTCTTGTGATGGTTAATAGGAAAGGCTTTTATTTCATGCAGATGCATGTGATTGATAGTTGTTTGGTAAATTGTTTATGTGGATCACTCCGTTTCTAATTATGTATGGAATTGTGGACAGGTTTTGTAGAAAGTCTACATCATGAGTGATCAAGAGCAGATGACTCCTAGAAAGAGGAATATCGGATTGGTAACTCAGGGTATGACGCTGACAAGGGTCGGTGCCCGAGGTGGTCGTGGTAGAGCGCTAGCTCAGGCTAGCGCTAGTGGAGTAGCACCACCTTTTGTTGGTGCTAGGGTAGCAGCCCCTGGTGATTCGAGAGTGGACGAGATCATGCAAGTGTTAGAGACAATGGGAAATCGGATGAAGTAGCAAGCTTATAATCAAGCTGCCGTCACCACTGCTACCGTAGCTGCCAATACTGTCACCAATGCCACCGTTGATGTTACAGCTGCTGTCATTGTCATTGCCGCACTTGGTGCCGCACCTACCGAAGTTCCACCTGGGAACGTAGTTGCTGGTAGAAAGAGGTCGATTCATAAACTGGTGGAACAATTTCTAAAGTTGAACCTGTCAAAGTTCACTGGCGTAGGAGATCTCAAGGCTGCAGCCCATTGGATCTAGGAATTGGAAAATACCTTTGCAAAGAATGATGTGCACCGAGGCGAGAAGATTGTTCTTGCGCTATCAACCGAAGGGAATTACAAGCACTTGGTGGAGAGCCACTAGAGGGATAGTGTTTCTGAAAGGTGTGGTTCCGGAGTGGAACGCCTTTGTTGAAGTATTCAACAATAAATACTTTTCTGACTGTGCTAGAGAATTGAAGATGGCTGAATTCTAGCGCCTTTGCCAAGGCTTAATGACTGTAGATCAGTATAAGGCGAAGTTTGCTGAACTGTCACAATATGCCCCTAGATTGGTCGAGGATCAAGTAGATCGAGCTCGAAGGTTTAGAGATGGGCTTAGACAGGAGTTGAGAAGTCCGCTGGTGCTGTTCAATTTGAAGGATTACAACGACTTGTACGAACGAGCCCAACTGATAGAGAGAGACCTGAATGAACAAGCCGCTGCATCTGGGTCGTGGTTTGGTTCTAACAGAGATGGGAATAGGTTTAGGAAAAGACCCATGATTGGAGGAAGGTATCTGATTCCACCCAATAGGAAGGATGGAATAGGAAAGTTTACACCAAGATAGAATGGTGCATGTCACTTTTGTGGAATGTGACATGGATTAGCCCTATGCCCCTTAAGGATGGGTGCCTGTTTTGAGTGTGGCTAACACGGTCACTTGGCCAGAGATTGTCCTAGAAGGCAAAGGGGACCACCGCAATTACCGCCGCCACCACTGTTGGGTCATAATAGAGGATTCATGCCACATAATGCACAATAGGGTGAACTGAATAGACCTCCAACTCAGGGAAGGACATACGTTATCCCGAGAGGACAGGCTGAGGATGCACCTAATGTGATTACGGGTACGGTCTCATTGAATGACCATGCTGCATATGCTTTGTTTGACCCTGGTGCCACTCATTCATTTATAGCTGAGTAATTTGTTAAGTTGATAGGATTGAGCTCTGAATTGTTGGAGTCAGTGGTTAGCATATCTACACCATTAAAGGATAAGATGTTAGCTGCATTGGGTTGTCCTGGTTGCAAGTTAGTGATTGATGAGCCAAAGGGTATGATAGATTTGTTAGTCCTAGCCATGTATTTTGATGTAATAATTGGCATGGACTGGCTTGCCAAGCAAAGAGCTAAGATGGACTGCTATCGTAAAACGATTCAATTTAACCTATTAAGAGGCGAGAGCTTCGAAATTATTGGGAGTCGAGGAGGACCCTCAATTACCTTAATCTCGTCGCTTGAGGCAACCCGATTGTTAGACAGGGGTTGTCAAGGTTATTTGGTGACTGTCGTGGATACGACATTTGAGGAGTTGAAGATTAAGGACATATCTGTGGTCCAAGAATTTCCAAACGTGTTTCCAAAGGAATTACCAGGCTTGTAGCCAGAGAGGAAAATTGAGTTTGTGATTGAGTTGGCTCCCAGGACAAAGCCAATCTCTAAGGCTCATTACCGGATGGCGTTGTTTGAGTTGAAAGAACTGAAGGTACAGATGCAAGAATTGTTGAATAAGAAATTTATACATCTTAGTGCATTACCTTGGGGAGCACCCATTCTGTTCGTGAAGAAGAAAGATGGTTCGTTGTGTTTGTGCATCAACTATTGTTAACTTAATCAAGTAACGATCAAGAACAAGTATCCATTACTGAGGATCGACGACTTGTTTGATCCGCTGCAAGGAGCGTCGATATTTTCTAAGATTGACTTGAGGATGGAATATCATCAACTGAGGATTAGAAATGAGGACATCCTAAAGTCAACGTTTCGTACTTGATATGGCAATTATGAGTTTACTATAATGCCATTTGGTTTAATGAACGCCCCAGCTGCTTTCATGGATATGATGAACCGTGTGTTCAAGGAATATTTGGATCAGTTCGTGATTGTGTTCATTGATGATATCTTGGTATATTCAAGGAGTGATGAAGAGCATGAGAGTCATATGAGATTGGTACTTCAAACCCTGAGGATTCATCAGCTGTACGTTAAGTTCAACAAATGCGAGTTTTGGTTGACTTGTGTTGTGTTCTTAGGCCACGTGATTTCAGGTGAATGAATCTATATGGACCCATCTAAGATAGAAGCAAGTGATCAACTGGTTAAGACCGACGATTGATAGAGTTTAGAAGCTTTTTGGGTTTAACCAGGTACTACGATGGTTCGTGGAAGGGTTTTTAGCATTAGCGTCGCCGTTGACTCGACTACTAAAGAAGGAAGAGAAATTTGTCTGGACAAACAAGTGCGAGTGTAGTTTCCAAGAGCTTAAGCATAAGCTGACTACCACACCTATATTGACCATTCCATCTGGTCCTGGAGGAGATGAGATCTATAATGATGCGTCATTTAGAGTATTGGGTTGCGTGTTGATGCAACATCGTAGAGTTGTTGCATATGCGTCCGCACAATTGAGACCTCACGAGCTGAATTAAACGATGCATGACTTAGAACTCGCAGCGATCATTTTTGTTATGAAGATTTGGAGACATTATTTGTGTGGAGAAAGATTTCGGATCTTCACTGACCATCAAAGTCTTAAGTATTTATTCTCTCAAAAGTAGTTGAATATGAGATAGCGTTGTTGGATGGAACTCCTGAAGGATTACGATTGTGATATTCTGTATCATCTTGGAAAGGTAAATAAGGTCGTAGATGTGCTAAGTTGAAAGTCCTCAGTTGTACAGATGGTGCTTAAAAAATGGACCTTACTTGAGAAGGCTCGAGATTTGATTTTCAAATTTGAGGTAAGCCACCTTACAAATCTTATGGCTACTCTCAAAATTGAATCGGAAGTACAGATAAGAATCAAGACGTTTTAGTGGGCAGACCAAGAAATTTAGAAGATTTTGCAAAAGAGCACCGAGAAGAAGAATGCTGACTTTCAAGTTTTTGAGGAAGGAACGCTGAGGTTCAGAGGACGATTATGTGTACTTGACGATGCAGCACTTAAAGAAGAGATTTTATTGGAAGCTCATTGTAGCAATTATAGCATTCATCTTGGTAGTACGAAAATATATTAGAACCTACGTCAACACTATTGGTGGTTTGGTATGAAGGCAAACATTGCCAAGCATGTCGCCAAGTGTTTGACGTGTCAGCAAGTGAAGGCACAACATTGTAAGCCGAGAGGATATTTGCAACCTCTTGAGATTCTCGAGTGGAAATGGGAACATATCATAATGGATTTTGTGACAGGCTTACCAATGAGTCAGAGGGGTAATGATTCTATTTGGGTAGTGGTCGACAGTTTGACAAAGTCGGCTCACTTCATTGCAGTATGAAAGGACCTTGATTTGGACAAGCACGCTGAGTTGTATCTACGTTAGATTGTTTGTCTGCATGGAGTGCCCGTGACGATTACTTCAGACCGAGACTCAAGGTTTACAGCTGCATTTTGAAAAAACTTGCAGAGTGCTTTAGGAACGAAGTTCCAGTACAGTGCGGCTTATCATCCTCAGACGGATGGCTAGTCTGAGAGGACGATTCAAACTCTCGAAGACATGTTGTAAGCTTGCATTTTGGATTTCAAGGGAAGTTAGGAGGAACGGCTTCATCTTGTTGAGTTTGTCTACAACAACAGCTATCAGTAGAGTATTCAGATGACTCATTTTGAAGTGTTGTATGGCAAGCAGAGCGTGTGGAATGCCTATGTGTTGGGATGAAGTCGAGGAAAGGAAAATCATAGGCCTAGAATTAGTCTAGTAGTCAGTGGATGTAGTTGCCGTCATCAAAGACAGATTGAAGACTGCTTAGAGCTATCAGAAAAGCTACGTAGATAAGCATCGAAGGCCTTTAGAATTCCAAGTTGGTGATCATGTTTTTCTGAAAGTGTCATCAATGAGGGATACTTTGTGCTTTGGCAAGATAGGAAAGCTGACTCTGAGGTACGTAGGTCCATTTGAGATTCTTGAAAGAATCGGGATCCTAGCATATTGTCTTGCATTACCGCTGAGATTGGCGCAAGTGCATGACATTTTTCACGCGTCAAAGTTGAGGAAGTATGAGCTTGACTCGACCCGTGTGCTAAATTTTGAGGATTTAAACGTGGATGACAGAGTGTCATACGTGGAAAGCCCGGTTTAGACTGTGGATTGAAAAGAACAGGTTCTGCGTACCAAGACCATCCCGTTGGTCAAAGTGGTCTTGACAATACCACGACATTGAAGAAGCAACTTGGGAAAGTGAAGAGTCGATGAGACGACTGTACCCCCACTTTTTTGTTTAAAGATTGTAATATTTTAAATTTCGAGGACGAAATTATAAGAGGGGAAGAGTTGTGGCATCTTGAAAATTTAGTTCTATTTTTAATTGAATGAATCGGGCCTTTTATCGACACGCCTATAATGCTATTCTCCGAGCTGATCACTTATGAGATAATTAGACTATTTGGGGAAATCATTAAGGGATTTTAAGCGCAATAGACTTGAGAATTCGACTAGGAATTGACCCTCGACCGTGCTAATTTGCAAGGGTCATTACAACACAATCGAAAATCTATCAGAGACCAGAGATAGATCGATTCGACTGAGATAGGTGATCAGAGTGTGGGTGATTCCACATAATTGCAAAATTCTCGTCGATCGGCACTAAACTGATTTTTCTATTGTTTTGGTACCTGTGCCTGTATTTGAAATCTTGAGATTTTCATGTCTACCGAGAGTCGCCAATGTGTCGAAGAGGTACATTATGGCTCAAAAATAATTGAGCACGAGTCAATTGTACTCAAAATTCCTAAAAACTACCTGGTAGGTTAAGTCATGCTAAAATTACATTAGATTGAAATTAATTACGAATTTGCATCCGATTTTAAGTTCTGTCATGTCATGATCTATTTTAGAAACGTCGACTCATCATTCAAAATTTTTTTGGAGAGTTCGGGATTTTTATGAAAAATCGATACAGATGATTTAGGAAACGAACAGAAATTCGGATTGGCCAAATTGATGGGAGTTTTGACTTCCAAGCTGAGCTATTTGGCTATGGGCACTTGTAGAAATGGTATAGCATTTTTCTTCAACAAAATTGGACATCAAATTTGGGTAATTTTTGGGAATTTGGGGGAAGAATTGAAGCTCAATTGTGAAATTTGGAGCTAGGATGAGGGCTGCATATTTTGGCTTCAATTTGGTTTATTTATGGAAATTACATAGCAATGCTAGAAAGTAATAAGGGGGACCAAAGGAGAAACCTAGTGGCTTTTGGGGGACCAAACATTAATGAAGATATTTGTTTTGTTGATTTTATCCCCGCCTATCAGCAGCTTCTCTTGTACGCCTCTCTGTTGGCCTCTGCTTTGCTTTCATTTTCCCTTTTTCCTTCGATCAGCAAGCCCCACATTGCCTCTCTTTCTCTCTCGCTGATGCACCGCCTCACGCTCTCTGCCCCTCTCCTCCACTCACTCTCTCTCTCACAGCTGCGTCAGCTCCATTCAAACGAAGCTGACCTCTAGAAGTTGTTGACCACACTTGCTCCTCCTCCAAGTCTTGCCGCCTGCAACCATGCACGTCCACCATTGTTTGTCCCTCGCAAGTCAACCTTCATCCACCGAAATCCTTTCTTGTTGGCTCCTTCATGTCCCACCACACCATCTCTCTCCAATCCTCTCACGCCGCTACCTTTGTCTTTGCTCTTATTTAGTTCCTTCGAAGACCGCTGCCTCTTCATCCACGCGTCCTTAGCATCAACGGTCTTGGTCAACGTTGCATTTCCACGGAAGCAACAACCGTCCACTGCCTTGTAGAAAGCCGAGTCCATAGTCTACGTTTTCAGCCAGCTCGGCAACTCTCCACCGAAGGCACCCACCAGCAAAGTGAGCTCAACTGTGAGCCTTGTGGTCAATTTCAGATTGGCTCGGTCTTCGTTTGCATCACTGTTTTGGAGTTTATCGCTTGTTTCCGCGTTGCCATCACCGTGGACTCATCGGCTCGCAAATCCGGTGAGTTTACCTACTAAACTCTGCTTAGGGAGTTAATTATGCTTAGGGTAATTAGTTTAAGTTAATTAAGGTTTATGTTGTTAGTTAGATTAGATTAGTAATTTAATTATCCAATTTTACATGTTAGGTTGTTAGATTAGTGCAATTAGTAAGTAGATAGGCCGTAGTATTTATTTAGATAGTTTTCAAAATTTTCCGGGCTTGTTTTGGTATTTAATTTAGCATTTTCAGCTTAAGTTTACAATTATGGCATTTATTGGTATTTAATTAATAAATTTTTGATAATTATTTAATTAATTATTATTTTTCGAAAGTTAGACTGGGATAGCTTAGGTGAATGAAATTTTGTCTTGATCGCAATGATATGGTTGGATTATTTATCTAGATGATGATTTGTGCAAATTGTGTGTTGATTGTAATTTTGAGTATTTATCCCAAAATTTATTAATTTTAGTAATTAATTAGAAATTACTGGGCGTTGATTTACAACGCCAAAAATGTTTTCGTACACTGAATAAATAGTGAGATTTTCTAAAATAAAGATATTATATATTTGGCTTAGGCCGACTATATACCCACATACGATTACTTTTATCGGGTACATTTTAAGACGATGAATTTAGGCTAAGTTGGGTATTTAATTGAGGAATTGATGTGCAAAGCATAGGATCCTTGGCCAGGAGTAATTTATCGTGGTTCAGCTTCGGTAAGCAAGATTATAGCAGCTTCGGTGAGCACTATAGATATCAGCTTTGACGAGCAGTATAGTTATCTAGCAGTTTCGGTGAGTAATAGTAATTTAGTAGCTTCAGTGCGCAAATGTTATCTAGCAACTTCGGTGAGCAATATAGACATCAACTTTGGTGAGCAGTGATATATGAATATATCTATAAGCTTCGGTGAGTTAGACTATCTATTTCAGCTTAGGTGAGCAATGTTTGAATCGATAGAGTTTATAGATGTCATTGATGGCATGGAGTCGAATGAGTGGATTGATTGACGGTTGAATTGGATTGAAATGATTGGATGATTATATGAATTGTACTGACTTGCAAGAAGGATCTGAGGTGAAGGTAAGTCCTTTGACCTGTGCTTGTGCTTAGGTAGCCCTTGTGGCGTATTTCCTTCTTAGTCGGAGTTTTGGGGGTGAACTTGCCGAGACATTGTTTCACCTCGTCATGGGCTCAACATTTTCAGGTCCTTAGATGTTAGTTGTGGAGGGCCCGAAGCCTCGTAATCTGGGGAGGTGGAGACCGAAAGATCAACGAACATGTCAAGTTAGTTGGTTTTAGGACAGTTCCTCTTTTTGTTGAGCCGGTCTTTTTGTAGATGGACCAGTGTTATATATAAACCTGTGCGTTTATAAAAGACATGTTTTGGTTGTGATTTGTTGCTTGCTTTCCTATCCCAAGCTTTTGGTTGTCAGGGGATTTGTTTCGCTTCTGCATGCATATTAAAATGAATGGATTGGCGATGCGTCCTGGGACGTCGCATATTTATCGACCACCGAGGGATGGGCATGCACTTGAGGGTCGAGGCATGATACTAAATCCTCTAAGATTTGGCGAAAGCTCTCCTCTCCCAATTAGGTGTAGATCTAAATTTGGAAACCTTTTTCTTAGATATAAGTCTAGATTTGAGAGTTTCTTAGAAGTGTTCAATTTATGGTGGTTCAATAACATAATGGTACTATGCTTAGAATCGTGGAAAACAGAGTTAGGTTTTTTATAGGTATGCTTTCCTACAATAGGTGAACTTCTTGTTCAAGCCCTTCGGGACAGCTTTTTAACAGCAAATTATTCCGAATTTTATTCAAAGCATAGAGACACATAGGGGTACCAAGGCGTAACATTTCTAACTATCAAAGTTGTATTTTTTTGAGGATCCTACCATACTGGAGAAGAAGAGGTGATTAGAGAGACATTGAGAAATTTTTCACAAACACTCACTTTACTTGAAGGGACTCTACCCAACACATTACATCATTTTTGCCTTTTATAGGCATTAAGAGGTCGTAATCAAATAAGGACCAAGCTCTTGGGTTTGAAAATAGAGGCTTTAGAAAATCCAGTCGGGAATTATTCTAGGCGATATGAACAATAACTGTAAATAATGATTTCCCTAACCTATTGCTACAATGACCTAATTACAGGCCTATCTTCCGTTATCGGCATTGTAGTCATAGTCTGAATCATAAGAGCTATGCATTGCAATAAGATGTTCTTCACATTTTTGTTCAAGTTTTGAGAGTTTAATATTAGAAGGGCTTTGAGTGACTTGCGTTTTTAGGGTATTCCACATGTTTATGCCGCTTGATGATGATGCTTCTTCATGAGTCCTAGAGGATCCTGGAGTATTAGTAGGCATGTTTGGCTGAGGCCAATATGCTCGTTGAGCATAGTAAGATATGTTTATTTCAAGAGATAATGATAAAGGTCCTTGATTATAGGGATCTTGAGAGAGAGGGCCCCTCATTAGGCACAGGGGTCATGAGATGACTGTGCAAGATCATCCGTGTTTGCCATTTCTTGCTCATGTGATGGAGGTGTCATTGCTTATTCATATTCCTTGAGTGTTTCTCTAGGTTTTGATGCAAGGCTATAATGATCCCATATGGTAGGTATAGTGTAATTCCATACGCCTTTACGGATGGTCCTATTTTCCTGGTATAAAACTCTCTGGAGTTCTCTGTACTAGTGCTCATCACAACCAACACAATCGGGAAAAGACTTGTAAATATGGGCTTCCGTAAGGTGTGGTTGAGATTTATATCATGTGGTTCCTATGCTTTGTAATGCATTGGTAATGGTGCCATTATTTCGTATAAAAGCCCATGGATGTCGAAGAGACACAACTGTGTGGATTTTTGGGTATGGTCGGACAATTCTCAGCTCTTGTTGTAAGAGGTGCTTCTAATGAATGGGAGGATAGAATTAGTTGAAGACAACTATGAGGTTCCTATCGCTCTCTTTTTCAATGTTTCAACTGAGTATGAATATCCCGATTAGGTTGGCAATAAACCTTATGGTTGGATTTTCAATAGCTATTAAGTACTTATTAATCAAGTACTATAACAGCCATCGGAATTCATAAAGGAAATCATCTTCCTTCCAAATCAGAGGGTGTATGAATGGATAGTTGGATTTTAATCCAAGAGGGTAAAGGATTGAGCCTCAATGGAGTTTGAATAGATTCGTGTGGCATTGCCACATGAGGTTTTCCAAATTTTCAATGAGGCTATCATTATGGATTTGTTCAATAATCTCCTAGGGGTATTTCAAGCTTGGCTAGTCTTGTATCCTCTCGATCTTATGTTTTTCATTGTGATAAAAAGTATGGAAAGCATGTCTCATGATTTACATATTGATCTTTGTAGATGCTTTTGGTCTAGACAGAAATCAGCAAACACATTCCTTTTTCCAGCAATATATTTGGTCTTGAAAGAATATTTTGAAAGCTATTTAACCCATCGGAGCAGTTGGGAATTTGGAATCTGCTATTATTTGAATTTGGTCCTATGAGGAAGAGATACCATATCTAGTTCCACCAAGAAATGATGGCGAATAAGATGGAATTTGAATTTTTTTATTCTATTTTTTACCGACAAGATTTCCTTGAAAATGGAATGATAATGCATTTCAGCTTAGGAAATCTTCCACTTTTGTAAGTACAAAGGTGTTGCTTAATCGCCGCCCGGTATTCATTATTGGCATCAATTTGGAGGAATCTCTTTACCGTATATGGAATTTGCAACAGGGGGAGAGTTTGCCTGATCTCCTTAAGTTTAGCGACGCTTTGGTCTCGGATTTTCCCAAGGTGAAGGATTTTTCTTTAGCATGATGGCAATGGAATCAGCAATATTGCAAGGTTGGGAACAAAATCTCTGAGATAATTAATTATCTCAAAAAAATTGCCGAACTTGCTTTGTCGTGACGTTCTCTTCTGGAAATTTTAGCAATTCCCAAGCAATGTGTGGCCCTGGATATTATGTTCCTTTGTTAAGGTGCATACAAAGAACTTCGATTTTTGTTTGGACAATATTCATCTTTTTCTGAGAAAGAATAATCCCATTCTTCTTTACAATGTCTACAAATTGTGCAAGGAGTTGGCAGTGGGATTCTTCATCAAGGCTATAGAGCAAGATATCATCAATGTATACTGTTGCACTTGACAAGATTGGTTGGAAAATTCGACACATGGCATTTTCGAATAAGAATGTGGCTAACTTAAGGCCAAAAGGAAGAACTTTTCATTGCAAATGCTAGTTTGGAATATAGAACTGTGTCTTAGGTCTGTCTTCATGATGAATGCCCAATTGCTAAAATCCGCTTTTAAGATCAAATTTGAAATAGGTGTGGGTTTTGGATGATCCAGCAAAAAATGGAATTTCTAGAAGGTAAAGGGAATTTGTCATCTTAAAAATCAAATTTGAAATAGGGGGCATAGGAATGAATGGTTTATTTATGTACGAAGTGTTATTTGCTTATTAATTATCTCATGCCCGCGTTCCCTGCATTGCACTACACCATGGCATACATTTCTTGTCGTTGGACTTGGGCCGCATAAGATTTTTTAGGATGGTGTTGAGGTGGATATCACTCCAACTACAACCATGTAGTATGAGTCACCCATTTCAACCCCAAAATTTCTTTCTTGATATCAAAGGTCCCCACCTTGGTTTGCAACCATGCGACAATGGTCGGTTCTTTGATGAAGCCGGAGTCATGGGTAACATGACTTAGCCATGATCTTGTTGGTTCGGTTTGGTGATCTTATGGCTCCATTTTGAGCCGTATAGAGTAGAAATCGAGCCACATCTCATATGCATGTCTATGTAATTAAAAAAAAAAAAAGAGAGAAAAGTCGCCCCTCATTGTAAGTATCATTCTTCTTTTCATTTGTTTTTTTTTTTAATTGAATTTTCATTTAGAAATTTGCATAGACCAATTGAATGTTCTCAGTTATGTAGGGTTACAATAAAATAATTGGCAAGCACTCTTGATAATGAACCTTGAATATAAATTTCAAGCCTATTTGATCTAGCCCCATTGAACATATGACTATGTCTAAATTTTCAATTATGGGCTTAAAATCACTTTTTGTTTAGAAATTCTTTCAAATCAAGATTATATTTTGGGGCACAAAAAATTGAGATCATATTTTCGATCAAATTCTTTCTTTATCACATTCGAGGATTGAAATTTAGATAATATTCTGTGTATAGATTTCTCAAAATAAAAGTCACCTCATTTTTCCATGAGTAAAATCACAAATCAATTTCAAAAATCAGTGCCACTTTTGCAATGAAACTTTTAGAATAAGGGTGGACATTCGATTGATGGCTACAAATTGATTTTTTTAATGATGTCTTCTCTAATGATAAAATCTTGGCGAAATGCTAAAATCTCATAAGAGGGACTATGGGGCATATACCGTCACCTCGATTTTGTTGTAAGAAGTGACCTCATTGAGAGATCATTTTCTCATTCACATACTGATATTGTTGTCTTTTTGCAAGTTATGCGCGATGCTCCTTGACATTCTCGTGTTTGACCACATAGAGAAGTGAATTCTAGAGCTAGGACAAGAGTTGATTTTTATTCTTATCTATGCAAGAGTTTCTTGCATTTTATCATTGTTTTTATTCTTGTTAAGAATCATGTTTTCCATTTTGGGTTTTGATTGCAAATCCAATTGATGCTTTTGTAAATCACGCGACTCACATTTTTTCAATGATGGAATTCAATTTCATGAAAATCATCTTTAAAAAAAAAAAAAACTTAGAAGTGTTTCAAATGAACCTTTGCGTCTACCTTGAAAATGTTTTGGAAATGAATTTCGAGAAAGCTTTGCTTAAGGCCCTCTCTTCACGTGGTCACTTTCTCAGGTAGAATGAGAGTTTATTTGAGATCGGTATCTACCCCTTCTAAAAGATAAAAGTGTAGGCTCATGTAACTTGAGGAGCAAGCATGCATCGAGGCTTTGTCGACGCCAATCTTCCATAGAGGCGGAACTTAGTTGAATTCCGTTTTGGGAAGTTTCTTTATTTGGAGATGCCTTAGGTGCCAAAATAGCCCATCGATCTCGTTCACTTTGCATGATGAGACAAATGAGGGGAGTTGCCAAGCATCCAAAAGGCTAATTCGAAGGAAGAGTAAACTGTATCAATTCCAGTTATCCATTTCTGATACCGTTTGTGACATGACTTTCTTTTCCATTGTCAAAGAGACATCAAGAGTACCAAATTTTGTATTCCATCAAATGCAATGGAGCATTATTAAGTCATGTTCATCCTAAACAATGAAAGATTCAAATGAAATAGAAGGGCAATATTATCCCTTCCTCCATAAGAGATACCTTGGAATGTTGATTGCCCGACTTTGGAAAAATGATGTATTTTGTTCCTAAACTTCATTCTCTTTAGCATAAAGAATGACATATCCTTTTCTTTGGTACAGGACAAACTCAAACAAAACAAGGGTTTGTCAAATAAAGAGTGGGGGAGTAACGTTTGACTAAAAAAATCTCTCCTTCCCCCACTAATGAAGTGTGTTGGGACAACATTGTCAAATTCATTAAGAAAGGATGTATCGTTTCTCAATTGAACCTAATTAAGTATGGAAATAACCTATTTCAACTCCTCTTCTCACAAGGTGATAAATGGGGGAAAATGTAGCACCTTAATCGTAGAAGTAGTGCCTTCTATCAAGGAATCATGCTAAGACTTGATTGTCCATTTTGGCGTAAAGGGATGTGTATAGTTCCTAAATGATTCCCAATCGAGCGAGGAAATAACATGTCCAATCTTTTCTTTGTAGGCAATAAATGGACAAATCATCTAAAGAACAATATTCTCAAATGTGGAAGCAAGGAGCAATCCCTCTTCTTTCAAAGCAAGATCTTGAAAAACACATCTAATGATTCATATTTAAATTTTTCAATCTCTTTATCAATTAAATGTCTCTTTGAAAAGAGCATTTGAAAAAACATGAATTGAACTTTATAAATTGTTGTATAAAATAAAGAAGTGCTTTTCATGGATAAAATCAGGACCACATAGCCATTTTTCAATCAAACCTAGCCACTTCAGGCAAAGTTCATATCTGAAAAATGAAAACATGTGAAGGGTAAATTGTGTCTATTCCAATTGCTCATTTTGATAGCGTCTCTGACATGATTTTTCTTTTTTTTGCCCTTTGATAGGAAGATATCAAACACTTAAAGGCAAACGCAAATGAAGGGTAATGTCGAGTTACCAAATATCCACAAGGGTGAATCCAAGAAATGTTAGCTCCCAAATGATAAAAGCGAGTGATGGGTAATAATGTATTGTTTCCAACATTTCAATCCTTATATATTTTTGCGCTAACATATTCTTTCATATTTTTTACAGGTTTACCGAGTCACCATGCCGCAAGTAAGTACCATTCTTCTCAAAATTAAATGAAAAAAAAATGGAGAATTTCCATTACAAAAAGAACCTTTGGCACTTTCCTATAAACAAGCACAAAAATGAATAATTGAGAAAAGAAAAAAAAAACTTTCTACAAACTTTTTGAACATCATTTTTTTATCTCAAAATTGTTTTCTCGTTTTGTGGGTTATTCATTTTGAATCAAATTTCCTTATGGAGATTGATCTACTCAGATGATCTCAGTAGAGTGAAATGGAGACGTTAACCATGCCAAGGAAGAAGTGTTTAGGATGAAGAAAGGCAAGCCATTTCCAAACACATCATTCAAACACTTTTGAGAGTTGAGTTAAAAGCGACATTTTCTTAGGACAAATGATTCATTCGCATTGAGTGCAATGATCGAAATGATAAAGGCATTTCCTTCATCAATCCCAAGCATTGTACTAATCTCTTGTTAGCCATTTGGGCCGAATAAAGATGATCATTCAAAGTACCCTTGTCGAGAACGACCCTACATTGGGCCAGCGTAGGAGGTTATGGTTGTGTTGTAGCATGAAGGATTCAGAAATACTTTCACTTGCATTAATCTTCTGGTGATAGCTTCAGAGGAATTTTCATCAAAGCTTGACTCATCCTAAGGTGAAGAAGAGCATTTCCTTCTCTACCCAAACACTAATACCCACTGCTTTAACCAATTTGGGCCTGATTGTCCATTTTTGAATCCCGAGCGGTGATCATCTCCCTTCATTTGGGCAAGGCATAAGGATTGATTACATACAATTGACATTTATGAGAAACCGTGAAAAGCATCCCGAAAGTCATAAGAGCTCCAAAAGTTCAAAGAGCAAAAAGTTTGACAAAATTATGGGGCATGAAAAAGCAGTGTGCCTGGTAAAAGTGTTGGAGAAATCTTTCTAGAATATTTTGAAGCTGACAAAACGTTTCTATTAGTCTAAGTTTGGATATTCGAAGACCGACAGTTTAAAGTCTGAAGACTTTGTAATCTCAAGACTCAAGACTCAAGACTCAAGACTATTCTCACCGACGTCTTTCTAATCCAAAGACGAAGGAAATCCAAAGCCGAAGTATATGGTTGAGGATTCGATCCTATCCTCTGGAGAAGATCCCTTGGTTGGATAATCATTTCGGATTCTTTTGATTCTTATCTAGATCGATTGAAGATCCGATGGTCGACGAAATATTCTTGGAATGTTCTATTCTTGGAAATCAAGATCCTGATTGTATGGGCGAACAGGATTGATGGGCTATCATCAGGTTCCTTGAATAGCTCGGATGATCTTCTTGATTGATTCCGTCCAACGGGTAGATTGGAGGAATTCCTTTGGTAAGTGCCAACGGCTATGATGGCATAAAGGAGTATAAAAGGAAGACGTTCTAGTTGTTTTAAGAGCGTGATCGATAGAAAAATTCCAGAGTCTGAAGAACCTTGATTATTAGTCGATACAGTTCGAGCGAAATTGTATACACAGAGAGTGTTTATATTTGGTGACACCTTGAGGGAGTGTGGTAGATCATCTACACCTAGAAATCAAGGAAGATCAACACTGTAACATCTCTTTGTTCATAGTGGAATCCAGCCAATTGGCTGTCGGTGCGAAGAGTGGACATAGGCTTGAATCAAGCCGAACCACTATAAACCGCGTGTTCAATTCTCTCTTTCCTTTACTCGCCTTACGATTGATTTTTAATTATTGCAAATCCTTCAACTGTCTAAGTATTGTGCAATCTTCAAGAAAATTTTTATATACCTATTCACCCCCCTCTAGGTACTCGTACTAGCTATATCAAAAAGCAAGGCCAATGCCCTTAAAAAAGAGCCAAAAGGTTGTATCTTATGTGAAAGAAAAATAATCAAAGTCCAAGTGCCTGCGTAAAAAAAAAAATCATCGCAAGTGTAAAGAAAATTAGAGAAAGAAGCAAAGCTCCAATACATAAATGATTAGTTAAGGGATTTTTGAGATGTGTTGTGTTTTAAAAGCTAAATGATTTCAAAAGATCGAGTAACCTGGTCACGATGCTATGATGATCACCGACTCTTAAAAAAAAAACGTCTTGAAAATTTTAAGCCTTTCGAGCCTCTCCCGAGCTAACATTACAACCCTATTTCGAAGTCTCTTCGATTAGGATGGTTCGAGTGAAAATGAGAATGCCACAAAGAAGCTACTGCTTGAAGGAGTGGAAACAATTATATCTTTTCTTATCTTCCAAGTTTTCGATAGGTAAACTTGATGAAGATAGCGACAAATGTTCATTTATTGGCCTCAAAGCAATAATCCCTTTGTGTAAGCCCATGACCAAACCTATATTGCAGTCATTTCAAAAGATCTTTTTAATCAATCAAATTGTGCTCATCGCGAATGTTTCTGAAAGCCTTTGACTGACATGGGTTATGTGAGATACCTTTAGCAATTAGTTACTTTCCATGTGAATGGATGGGATCATGCATCCATTTTATCGAGAGCATGTGAGAAATCCTTTCTGACTAAGAAGTTCTAGTTTGGCATACTTAATGAGCCTTTTTCACGAGTTGTAGTCCATCTGATAAGAACTTGACTCCTAGAGAATTTGATGATTAATGATACATCCCCGAGCAAGATGATAGTTTTGCGCCACATGATGCTGATTGACGACGAATATTTTTTTTTAAAGCAGTCGGAATTAACTTGATTAGCCTATTCAATCAATGCTATAATATTGTCAATATGTCTTTTAACGACATCTCTAATGACATTTGTTCAAGTTGAGTTTGACAGGATTCCTCAGTGAAGCCATGTGGTTTTCAAGGGGTTAGCGAGTGCTTCCCTAAAAACCAAAGGTTCATGGTCAACCTCAAACTATGTCATCTACAAGGTTCACGGTTAGCATTAAACCATGCTATCTCCAAAGGTTCATGGTCAGCCTTAAACCATGTCATCTGCAAAGGTTTATGGTCAACCTTAAACCATGTCATCTACAAGGTTCATGGTTAGCCTTAAACCATGGCGTCTCTAAAAGTTTATGGTCAGCCTCGAACTATGTCATCTTCAAGGTTCATGGTCAGCCTTAAACCATGCCGTCTCTAAAGGTTCATGGTCAGCCTTAAATGGTCTCCAAAGGTTCATGGTCAGCCTCAAACCATGTTATCTACAAGGTTCATAGTTCGCCTTAAACCATGCCGTCTCCAAAGGTTCATGGTCAACCTGAAACCATGCCGTCTCCAAATGTTCATGGTCAGCCTTAAACTATGTCTTCTCCAAAGGTTCATGGTCAGCCTCAAACCATGTTATCTCAAAATTTCATGGGTTTTCCTTAAATCATGAACCCGGTGGAGACCCGTTATTACGTGGCAAGACCTCATTCCTTTTCTTTCTTTCTTATGACATGGCGTGCTTCTATAGCCTAGGGTCTCTCTTTCTTCTTATGACACGGTGTGCTTCTGTAGCCTGGGGGTCTCTCTTTCTTCCTATGACACGGTGTGCTTCTGTAGCCTGGGGTTTCTTCTTTCTTTTTATGACATGGTGTGCTTCTGTAGCCCGGGGTCACTTCTCTCTTACGACACGGCATGCTTCTGTAGCTCGGAGTCTCTCTTTCTTCCTATGACACAGTGTGCTTCTATAGTCCAAGGTCTCTTTTCTCTTACGAAATGGTGTGCTTCTGTAGCTTGGGGTCTCTCTTTCTTCTTAGACATGGTGTGCTACTATAGCTCGGGATCTCTTCTTTCTTCTTATAACATGATGTGCTTCTGTAGCCCGAGGTCTCTCTTTCTTCCTATGACACAATGTGCTTCTGTAGCCTGGGATCTTTCATTCTTCTTATGACATGGTGTGCTTCTATAGCTTGGAATCTTTCTTTTTTTCCTCTTATCCATGATGCATTTCATAACCCGGAGCCCCATTTCTTGTCCTAGTGCGAGCCTATGCATCTAGGGTTTTTTTACCACCAAAATAATTTAGGTACTTTCTATCTTTGAATGCAGCCTCTTTGAGGCTACATTCAAAAAGGGGCATGATGTCCCAGCCAATGATTAGATCTTTGTTGAAAGAGACTAGATTCGAAAATTTTAGTAGTTATGGAGCATTGAGGGACAAACTTGATAGTTACTACGGTAGTTCGTACATTCATAGAAAAAGTATCTCTTAAGGTAGAATTGAAATATCGAATGCAGGAAGTCTAATATTCTTCAAGATAACTTTAGTGTATAGAATTGAAGAATTTGCACCAGTATTTATAAGAGTAATGACTGTGATGGGTTTAACAAACTTTGAGGTGAAGATAACAAGGAATGACACAACGAGTATGTTTGGATGGTTCTTCATCCGCAGAAAAAAATGATTCAATGTCATCATTTTCGAGTGAAAACACCCGCTTTCGATCTCTATATGATGTACCATATGGTTCCGATCTTTTTTCACTTGAAGGCAATTTTTAATGAAATGACCCTTTTGATAGCAGATGAAGTATTAAGTTGATTTCTTGAGATTTGAGCGATCTTTTCTTTTATGTAGGAATCACCATTTTTTCTTTCTCCGAAAATGCTTAGATCCATACTTGGATTTTCTTATCCAAAACTTCTTGAAATGCTTGTTCTTTCTAGAAGACTTTCCGCAAGAATTATCACAATCTCTTTTGGAACAATTAATCTTTAGCTATTGGTGTGAACAAGCTCCATCAAGTTCTCTGTTGTCCGTGTCGCGACCTAAATTTCGGGTGCACCACCTATGGTTTAGGCTAATGGACTACTAAGTTTTAAACTTAGCTTGGTCTCTCCCAAGCCCATACCAATTCGCGACTTAGGTTCAAGTTTTTTTTTAACGTGCAAATGGATTATATTTAGGAGTCGTCACTAATCAGTTTACGATAGGTCGATTAGACACCTAAGTAAAATAATTGGAGAATTATTTTACTTCTATGAACTAGATATTTTGAGTACGGGGACTTGGTTACACTAGACTTTTCTAATACCCTTTTAGTACAATTTCCTTTTAATTTCAAAAATGTTTTTGCAAGCAGTTTGGTTTAATTTTAACCTAAATTACTATCATACAATAGGGTGATCACATGAGTGCTCAATCATTATTAAACACTCCATGAATCAAACAAATTGCATCAAAAGAATTAAACACACAAAGCAAGCAATTATTTTTTGGGTTTTCTGAAATTAGAACTTTATCATAAAACATGCACTTTAACTATATGACATAATTTTACTAACAAGCTATTTCTAATTAAATAAACCTAACATGCAAACTAATTGACATGTACATAATATTTTTGTATTTTTAATTAAAATTCGTAACAAAAAACTAATTAAATTATCTAAAATGAATAATTTTCTAATATGTTTTAGGGTTTAATTTTACTTAAACCCTATCCTATCTTAGAAAACTATTTTTTTTCAAAGAAAAATGAGATTATTAAAGTGTGCAAACATTATTTAAGACTTTATCTATAAAAGAAATTATTTAGATCCAATCCTAATCTATTCTAAATATTACTTGAATGTGCAATCTAAAAATGCAATCCTAATTTACAAAACCAACATATTCCAATACAAGATTTGATTTTTTTGATTTTGATTTTTTAGTGTTTTTCAAGACAAGCAATTATCAAATAGACATTATAAACAAGACACTCAGGATATTCATCAAATGAAGGATTAAAATAATTGAAAAAAATAATCCGTTATCTCACGGATTAAATTAACAATTATTTTAACCCTAAACATCACAACATATAAGAAAGTTCAAAATAATTAAAAATTTAATCTGAAATCTTCCGGATCAAATTTATAATTATAATGACCTAATACTAAAAAAATTATCAAAATGCCAAAAAAATCAATATAATTAAAAAAATGACCTGAAGTCTTACGGATCAAATTAATAATTATAGTGATTTTGGGTAACAATACCCTAGGGATAATGCCTAAAATATTCAAATAATTAGCATCAACATACCATCTTCTAACTTAAGCAATAATAAAAAAACCAAAAAATAAAATACAATAAAATAAATGAAAAAAATAAAAATAAAAATAAACTACCCAAGGGACTTAACACAACAAGCTTGTGGTTTTGATAGTATGTTGACGCAAAGGCAACAATGATGGTGGGCGGCGTCGGGCAGTGGGAGGCGTTAGTGGCAAGCGTTGGTAATGGGCGGAGGCACAACAGCAGGGGGTGAGCATCGTCGATGGGCGTGGTAGCATGGGCGAGGACGTCGGATGCCGGGTGAAGCTGTTGTGGTGGCAAGTGAGCGGGGGTGGCGGCGTCACTGGTTGCAGGTGCGGTTGTCAGGGTTGCAAGTGTGGTCGTCAGAACTATAGCCATTGAAGACAGGAAAAGATGGAGTGGTGTTGGCCGGGAGTAGCAGGCATTGGGCTGAGATGTTGCTAGTTGTAGAAGCAGTGGTGGCGAGTCTAGGCGCAACGGTGCAGGTTGTTGCGGCGATAGTGATGGGTAGAGCGTAGCAAACAAATACGGTGGCGCTCGCGGCAGTGGTGCGGGTGTCGGGTAGCGGCGCGAGGTGGTGTTCGTGGCTGTGGAGGCACGGGTCGTAGAAGCTGAGGCGTGGTAGTAGTGGTGAGGGATTGCTGTGTTGACTACGGTTGGAACGCAGTGGCAAAGACATGATGGGTGCTGGTCGCTAGTAAAGGGGGGTTCGGTGCGCGGCTGTCAACGATGGGTGCGGTTGTTGGGCCGAGGCATCGAGTAGTAGCGAGGAGTGGAGACCTGAAGAAGAAGACTCCCCTTTTAATTTTTTTTTTTTCTCATGTCTATTCTCCCTCTCTCTCTCTCCGTACTTTGTTGCTGACTTGCTTCTTTCTTTTTTTCTTTGCCATGTTAGAAAAAGAAAGGGAACAAGACCTTTCTTGTTGACTAAAAAAAGACTAATTCTCCACTTACGCTTCCTTTCTTTTCGCTCTTTTTTTGCACTTTTTTTCTCTCTTTTTTTTAACGCTTTCTCTTGTGCACGAATTCTTTCTTGGACCCCCTTACATCTTGTGCGAGTCAACTCCTTTTATAGTGGTTCCAAACGATCGCTTTCCATGGAAATTTTCAAGCTTCCATTCTCTGTTGCATTAATTCGTGGATGCATATTGAAGCGTGATTTAGCAATTAGCTCGATTTTTCCTCGAATGCTTTGATTCCTTGCCTTTTATCAAATTTCTTGCCTTTTTTATTTACCCAATTTCTTTGATTGAGAATTTGCTTCCATATTTACTATGATTTGAATATTTGTCGGAGCAAGGGTAACTAATCGGAATTTCCACCTTCCATTCATAATCAATCGATTGATTCTTCCCTTATTTCCCTTTTATTTGCTCTAATGTAATTTTTTTTAGAGCTTAAAAATTAATTCCTTATTTTCTATGAACAAATAACCGGGTTGCCAAAATTTAGGTGTCAACAAAATGCTCTCTTTGAAGATGAGATTGTAGAGGTGACCTTTAAAGATAAAGTGAGACCTAAATTTTGATCATGCACATGCACCGAATGACTTTTTTTTTTTTTTTTTTGGAAAAATGAATCCAATTTTGAAATGCAATTTATATAATGCATGAAAATGTTAATGCAAATGTATGGTGCAAAAAGAGAGAGCATACCCGTAGTTACTTACCAATCAGCTTTGGTATAGCATCTTGAGGTACATGATAAATCTTCATTTATTCCACAAGTACCTGGTCTTCATTCAGTTCATTGAAGAGTCTAATGTTTATCGAAATACCTAGATTCAAACTAAGGTATGATGAAAAAGATCGAAAAACATTCATATCCAGAATGAAATGTTTAGCGAAAATATTTAAGACATTTAGATTCAGATTGAAATGTCAAGATTTTGGGAACTTGAAATACCTAGATCCAGACTAAGGTATAATGAGAAAGATCGAAAAACATTCACATTCAGAGTGAAATGTTTAAACGAAAAGAATTAAGACATCCAAATTTAGACTGAGATGTCAATATTTTGGAACTCAAAATACCTAGACTATGTTATAACGAGAAAGATCGAAAAACATTCACATTCAGAGTGAAATTTTTAAATGAAAAGAATTAAGACATCCAGATTCAGACTGAGATGTCAAGATTTTGGAACTCAAAATACCTAGATTAAGGTATAACGAGAAAGATCGAAAAACATCCACATCCGGAGTGAAATGTTTAAAGAAAAGAATTAAGATATCAAGATTTAGACTGAGATGTCAAGATTTTGGAACTCAAAATACCTAGACTAAGGTATAACGAGAAAGATCGAAAAACATTTACATCCAGAGTGAAATGTTTAAAGGAAAAAAAAATTAAGACATCCACATCCATACTGAGATGTCAAGATTTTGGAACTCAAAATACCTTGATCTAGATTAAGGTATAACTAGAAAGATAAAAAAACATTCACATCTAAAGTGAGATGTTTAAATGAAAATATTTTGTGATATTCAGATCCAAACTGAGATGTCAATAACGGATTGAAAGCTTTTGGTGAAATTCATGGATTCTCAATTTCTGAAAAGGAGCTTAGGCTATAGAAGCATGCCGAGTCGATGAAAAGGATTCCGGGCTACGAAAGCACGCTAGGTTAACATAAATGGATATCGGGCTATGGAAGCACGCTAGGTTAATCAAGGAACTCTGGGCTATGGAATCATGCCGGGTTAATCAAGGGGGACATCGGGCTATAAAAGCACGCTGGGTTGATAAAGATGGACCTCGGGCTATGGAATCATGCTGAGTCAATGAAAGAGAGACATTGTGCTATAAAAGCACTCCGAGTCAATTACTTGTAGAGATAAAATTCAAGAATGTTTGAGACGAATCTCGAGACTTCAGGGAACAACTTGAACATCAAGTATTACTCGGTCTTCAAGGAAATATCAACCTGAATGAGAAATAGCTTTTCTAGGACCCGCATTTTTCTACAGTTACCTATTAGAGCAACAAACATTGTCTAGAACCCATATCATTCTACGGTCGCCTAAATGGGAAATCACTTTCTAGGACCCGTGACTTTCTACGGTCGCTTGAATGGGAAACAACTATTGTCTAGGACTCGTACTATTCTACGGTCGCCTAAACGTAAAAACACTTTTTAGGACCCGTACTTTTCTATGGTCGCCTGAATAGGAAACACTTTCCACGACCCGTACCTTTCTACGGTCGCCTGAATAGGAAACGGATATTGTTTAGGACCTGTACCATTCTACAATCACCTAAATGGGAAAACACTTTTCAAGACCCATACCTTTTTGCGGTCACCTGAATGAGAAACGTATATTATCTAGGATCCGTGCCATTCTACGGTCGCCTAAACAAGAAAACACTTTCTATGACCTGTACGTTTCTACGGTTGTCTGAATGGGAAATAGATATTGTCTGGGACCCGTACCATTCTACGGTTGCCTAAACAGGAAAACACTTTCCAGGACTTGTACCTTTCTACGGTCGCCTAAAATGAGGTCTTGCTTGGCTAGAATCCGAACCTTTCTTCAGTCGTCTAGCATTGCGGCATAGATTATTTGACCAAGACTCGAACCTTTCTTCAGTTGCCTTAATCAAAATGAATCTGGAGAAAAATCTTTGGGGGACAGCTCGACTGAGTCGAGTGTCGATGCACTTGAGAGAGAATACCTACACAATGACAAGTATTTAGAGTATGGGTAGAGATATACTTACTTGGTGATATCTCTGGTTCTTGAGGATATATCTCCTGGAACTTAGATATCCTGTGGAGGTCTCTCACCTCCTAGTAGAAATAAATTTTGAAACATTGAGGATTTACCTTAAATGTTTGTGAATGTTTTTCGTCTCCTAATATCATGAGGTATTCTGAAAGGAACCTAAATGTCAGGAGTTCTTGGGTCTTCGAGAAAACATTACTCGTCAAACATGATTAGAGCAAAAATACATTCACCAAATAAATAAGCAATTAAGGCTATTTTGAAACACACACTTCAAAATTTACTAAAGTTTTTTTTTTATCAATTCAATCGAGGTTTATGCATAATGACTTATGTATTACCCAAATCTCCATTGGAGAGAATTATCGTTCAAGACAATTTTCACTCATGACATGGATTTTTTTAATAATGCTAAATGAGAGATTTTCAGTTAGAAAGGACTTTCACACACTCTCATTTAGAATGGCTATTTTATGAGAATCATTCTATCTCACCACATTGACAAGGGTCTGAGTATTCTTGCAAGCAGTGTGACCTTACCAATCTAAGAGGTCTTTAATAGGGACTATAGTGTGAGCTTGGTCAATGGCTTAACAAATGGACTCTTTGAGTCAAAGCAATTGAAAGAATGATATTCTGCAATTATCTTTGGGTTTTCAAGTTAAGAACCCTACAAAATGAGAAAGAAATGATCTTGCCCACACTTCTTCAAGCAATGCTTAAGACATGTGAAATCTTTACGTCAATTCAAGTGCCATAATCAGAAGAGACTTTGCAAGGGACATAACGTAGGCTAGGTTCATGGGTTGAGAAACGAAAAATTGTTAGGCTCAAAAAGTATTTAGGGTGGTCAAAGTTGGTGATTATCTTAACATTTCCACCAATTTTCTTCTTCACAATCGAAGATTCTCCATTGATTGTAACATCTCAGCATTTGAGTTGTTCAAGTATCGCTTCACTGGTGATACGACTTGTTGCAACCAATGTTTGATTTTTCTCTATAGGTATTAGCCTTACTTTTACCAAGCACATTGCTTTTCTGATGCCCTTAATTTTCATTCATCGTATGCCTATGGGCATCAACTTTGCTTTTACTAAGCACATTGCTTTTTCATGCCCCTAGTTCTATATTGTATGATTCAACATTTGGACTCTATCGGTGCTTTGGACCATGCTCCTTGAATGATTGTCCTTTGCCTTGCTCCAATGTGGAGGATGATCATCAACTGGGTTTGAAGAAATGAAATTGTAGGCTCAAATGGGCTATGCAAAGGATATAAGTATGTAGGATAAAGAAAGAAATGCTCTTCATCGTCCTAAGGCACTTAAATTATCACATGAATTTAATGTAATAGCATGACTTGAAGATTGATGCAAGTGAGAGTAATAATTTTTTTTTTCCATTTTCCTCATCTCATGATGCCATCTTACCTCCAAGTTGCCCCGATGTGGGGTGGTTCTTGACAGGGGTAATTTAAAAGGAATCTCCATAAGTGTATGAGACTCAAAGGGGCTAAGCAATGGATCATCTATAGTGTTTGAGATAGAGAAATAAACTGCCCCTCATTGTTTCAGTTATTGTACCTTTTGCGAGAAAATTCTTTACCTTGTGGATATGAACCTTCCTACACTCACCTCACAAGTGTATGAGTATGGGACTGTGTATAGGATATGGTTCACCTTGCATCATCCCGACCTATCTCATTTAGTATGCTCAATTCATTCCACATCATTCATTAAATTAGTCCATCTTGATGTTCTTTAGTGGAATTGGTGGACTAAATATGTAAGAGTCACCATGCAAAATCCCTCTTTAAAAGAGCTAAACAGCTTTAAGCATGAAAAATTGTCAACTTCAAAACAAACAATTTACCACATTAAAAAAAAATGGTTTTAAGCATTCATGCAGGGGGTTGCTCTACCATAGGATTGTCCCTATCATTCAAGACTAAAAATCCACTTTTGCCCCTACACAAGAGAACATGCATGAATATGATACTATGCAACATCAAAGTAAATTCAAATTGCACATCTGTTTTGGCTTGTATTGAGATTTTGTCTTAGTCATGTCAATACTAGAATCAGAGTGCCCCCGTTCATCATCTCTTTCACCAAAGATGGATGATCCTCTTTCTTTTACCAAAATTGGATGATCCTCTTTTACTTGCCCCTCGTTTTTATTAACTCTTTAGAAGTGTGATCTCAAACTTGTTGAGTAACAAACGGTTGGGCCTAATGTGCCTTTTTTAGATACTTTCTCATCGGGCCAAGAAAGTGATGCTCTGAAACATGAAGTAAATGAGTCGAGAAAATTAAACAGCTAACCTAAAGCATGCTTTTGGAAATAGCTTGAAAAATGATTTTTTTATTCTCTTTTTGGGGGAAATTTTTGGATGAGGAAGCATAAAGAAGCCCGGTCCTTAAAATTCTCTTTGGATGATATATATATATATATATTCATTATTGGATATCATCACCGGGCTGGTTTGGCATATCCCATCATGTCCTCAAAACAAAACTTGTAATTTTATTGATATTCATCAATTGAATTACATTTATTAAATGGTAAATGCAATGCTCAATCCCTAAATGGAAAGCCAAAAAGAAGAAATTGAAAACATTTTTTTTAGAAAACAATAAAAATTCCCACACAGGGGAATGTGCGAAAGCAATAAATGAGTCACTCTCGTGGGCTAGGGCCCATTTCTTCTAATGGTCCTTTGTCAATAGCGCCTATAAAGAGGTCATTGAACAGACTTTTGATTCCTTCTAGTGCATTATCAGGGTTCTTTGTCTTTGGAGGTGCCGGATTGTCCATGTCACCCCATCCGTCTGGGACAATATCCCGAGGGTCAATGTAAAAGCTGGGGGGAGTTGAATGCTTCACATAGTAGTCGAATTTGTCGCTTGGCTGTCCCAGGGTGTCCATCACTTCTACTCGATCATGCATCATTCTAGGAGGGCCAAGAAACGTCTTGCGAATGTTGAGAGGTAACGAGTTTTGCCTCCCTCGCTCATGCTTAGGTGGCAAGTTTTGCCTTCGTTGTCTCTATCCTCCAGAATTTTTTCCACCTCTTCCATGGTGTCCTAATCCAGTAGAACGGGACCTCCGAGGGACTTCAATGGGGGTTTCGAATGTCTTGACCTCTTCTTCTAAGACCATATGGTAGCATCTGAAACCTCAAGAGTGGAAATGAACTGTATGACGGTTTTTCCCATCGCATATAAAACAAAACTGACGACAAAACCTTATCATGGACCGACAAAATTGCAATGAAGTAAGTAAATTGCAAAGTGAGAGTTCATATAACTTACTTTCATCGGGAAGGGATGACAATCACATATACACACGCATAAAGTGTGAGGCTCGATTTCTATCTAGACGGCTTAACAAAGTGGAGCTAAGAGGATGATTTGACCGTCGTAGTCTCACGTTCAATGTGTTAGGTCCTCTTAACTCTGGCTTAGTCGAATCGAATGCCCCATAGTCACGCAGTCTCACAGATATGGAAAAATACAATTGATACCAAGAAAAAACTTTCGAGGAAAAGAATGTCAACCTCTACATAGTAATCTCGCTTTCAAGAAAGTATCATTCTCAATACCATCCTAAAAATCTTACCGCAGCTTAGGTCCGGCAGTAGGTTGTGTGTGCAATAGTGTAGTGCTAAAAGCAATAAAACATGCATAATATTTTAAATGCAAACAACACTTCTAATCGGGAAAAATGAATCATTAATCCCAACACCTTTATGCAAAACAAGGATTAGCAAAGACTACTCTCCTTATACCTCCCATCTGCAAGAACATTTAATACCTTAAAAATGTTAGGGATGTACTTGGAATCCTTGCTGCCAAGCAAAAACATTTTTAAAAGAAAAAGAAAAATTGGCCTAAGTCAACAAGAGTTTTAACACAAGTCCTTAGTGGAGTCGCCAAGTTGTCGGGACCTAAATTTCGGGTGCACCACCTATGGTTTAGGCTAATGGACTACTAAGTTTTAAACTTAGCTCAGGCTCTCCCAAGCCCATAATAATTCTTGACTTAGGTTATTATTTTTTTTTTAACATGCAAATGGATTTTATCTAGGAGTCACTACTAGTCAATTTACGGTAGGTCGATTAAACACCTAAGTAAAATAACGGAAGAATTATTTTACTCATATGAGCCGGAGACTTTGGGTACGAAAACTTGGTTACACTAGACTTCTCTAATGCCCTTTTGGTACCATTTCTTTTTATTTTCAAAAATGTTTTTGCAAGCAGTTTGGTTTAATTTTAGGGATAAGTGCATTAGAAGTCCTAAAATTTATCATGAAAATGCAATTGAGTCCTAAAACTTTCAAAAAGTACAATTAAGTCCAAAAACTTATCATGAAAGTTTAATCAAGTCCTAAAACTTTCAAAAGGTTCAATAAAGTCCTAAAACTTGTCTCGAAAGTGCAACCGAGTCCTAAAACTTTCAAAAAGTGTAATCAATAGAAGGACTTAGATTGAACTATTTTGATAAGTTTTAGGACTTGATTGCACTTTTTGAAATTTTTAGGACTTAATTGCATTTTTTGACGGTTTTAAGAGTTAATTGCATTTTCATGACAAATTTTAGGACCTCCAATGCACTTATCCCTTAATTTTAAACTAAATTACTATCATGCAAGAGGGTGATCACACGGGTGCTTAATCATTACTAAACACTCATTGAATCAAATAAATTGCATCAAAAGAATTAAACACACAAAGCAAGCTATTATTTTTGGGTTTTCTGGAAATTAAAACTTTATCATAAAACATGCACTTTAACTACATGACCTAATTTTACCAACAAGTTATTTCTAATTAAATGAACCTAACATGCAAACTAATTGACATGCACCTAATATTTTTGTATTTTTAATTAAAATTCATAATAAAAAATAATTAAATTGTCTAAAATGAATAATTTTCTAATATGTTTTAGGGGTTAATTTTTCTTAAACCTTATCCTCTCTTAGAAAACTATTTTTTTAAAAGAAAAATGAGATTATTAAAGTGTGCAAACATTATTTAAGACTTTATCTATAAAAAAAATTATTTAGATCCAATCATAATCTATTCCAAATATCACCTAAACGTGCAATCTAAAAATGTAATCCTAATTTACGAAACCAACATATTTCGATGCAAGATTTTATTTTTTTATTATTTTATTTTATTTTTTTAGTGTTTTTCAAGACAAGCAATTATCACATAGACATTATAAACAAGACACTCAGGATATTCATCAAATGGATGATTAAAATAATTGAAAAAATAATCCGTTATCACACGGATTAAATTAACAATTATTTTAACCATAAACATCACAACATATAAGAAAGT
Organism: Eucalyptus victrix; assembly: GCA_016097545.1. Lineage (NCBI taxonomy): Eukaryota > Viridiplantae > Streptophyta > Magnoliopsida > Myrtales > Myrtaceae > Eucalyptus > Eucalyptus victrix. The sequence continues at coordinate 28,256,058 of CM027844.1, forward strand.
TCAAAATAATTAAAAATTTGATCCTAAATATTACGGATCAAATTAATAATTATAGTGATTTTCGGTAATAATACCCTATGGATAATGCCTAAAATATTCAAATAATTAACATCAACATACCATCTTCCAACTTAAGCAATAATAACAAACTAAAAATAAATAAAATGAAATAAAATAAATGAATAAAAATAAAATAAAAATGAACTACCTAAGGGACTCAACATAATAGGCTTGTGGTGTTACTGGTATGTGGATAGAGAGGCAACAATGATGGTGGGCGGTGTCGGATAGAGGGAGGCATCGGCAACAAGCGCTGGCGACGGGCGGAGGTGTAGCAGTAGGGGCGAGAGTTGGTGATGGGCGCAGTAGTAGGGCAAGGACGTTGGACACTGGGCGAAGCTTCTGTGGGGGCAGGAGAGCAGGGGCGATGGTGTCACTGGTTGCAGGCGTGGTCATCAGGGCTGCAGGTGCGGTCATTGAGGCTATAGCCATCGAGGATAAGTAGAGACGGAGCGGTGTTGGTTGGAAGGAGCAGGTGTCGGGCTGAGATGCTACTAGTTGTCGAAGTAGTGGTAGTGAGTCCAGGCATGGCGGTGTAGGTTGCTGTGGTGTCGGCGACGGGTGGAGCGTAACGGGCAGAGACGGTGGCGCTTGCGGCTGTGGCGTAGGTGTTGCTTGGAGGACAAAGGGCAACGGCTATGGTGCGGGTGGTAGGTAGCAGCGCGCGGTGGTGTTCGTAGCTGTGGAGGCGTGGGTTGCAAAAGCTGAGGCACGGTAGCAGTGGTGAGGGTTGCTACATCGGCGATGGGTGGAATGCAACGGGCAGAGATGCGGCGGGCGCTTGTTGCATTCAGCTAAATTTTTCCCCGAATGCTTCAATTCTTTGCCTTTTATCAAACTTCTTGCCTTTTTTATTCACTTGATTTCTTTGACCAAGAATTTGCTTCCACATTTACTATGATTTGAATATTCGCCGGAGCAAGAGTAGCTAATCGGAATTTCCACCTTCCATTCATAATCAATCAGATTGATTCTTCCTTTATTTCCCTTTTATTTGCTCTAATGCATTTTTTTTAGAGCTTAAAAATTAATTCCTAATTTTCTATGAGCAAATAACTAGGTCACCAAAATTTAGATGTCAACAGTCCGTAAGGTAGGTTTGCACCATTTGATGCTTTAAGCACAAATCATCAAGGCACAAATGAATCTCTTATTGTATTTCTCCTAGAGGAATGTCCACAATTCTCTTTTGTCTATCGAGAAAAGATCTCTTAATTTGTTGGGATTACTCTTTGGGAATGGAGGTTAGAAAAACATGTTTTAGGTTTGGATCAGCTTCAATGCCATAAAAGAGCTTGAACATTTCTTGATAATGTTTGTCAAGATATCTTTTCTTGAGAGAGTAACATTTTCTTTCAAAAAACATTTTCTTGATAATGTTTGTCAAGATATCTTTTCTTAAGAGAGTAACATTTTCTTTCAAAAAACATTTTTTCTATTTTTTTTTTTTGGTAAAGGTAAGTATAATATAGATTTTACCAAATGAATATACAAGGAGAGGAAGCTTGGCACCAACAAAACAAACACTCAAAAGACAAAGGAGTCAAGAGAGTGTAGGGGTGCCGTGGTACCACAAAAAAAAAAAAGGAGGCAAACAGCCACTAGGAGGCAAAAACAACAAGAAGAATGGGAAGAACACAATCAATCAAAGATTGACGACGGCAATTCCCAACTTTGTTGCAGTCTTCTATTCCGGGGAATGTCTGGGACGTGATTGAAGGACAAGGCTTTATCCTTAATCGCATTATAAAGATGCATCTTCAATGCCGGCAGGAAAAGGGGGTGGTTGTGAAAGATAATCTCATTTTGTACCTTCCAAATAAGATAGCATAAAGCTCCAAAAGCAAAGTGAGCCAAGGATTGGTGGAAACTATTGTCAGCAAGAGGAAACTTTTTTCTATTGAGCTCATGAAGGTCATAAGGTTTACTAATGAAAAAAAATGGTAGAGGAGGGCAATGGCTTGGCCAAAGTCTAGTGAAAGCAGAAATTGAACTTGGTCTTGTTTTGTCTCCAATTGCCACCAATGTTTGAGGGTACCTGTAAACCTTGTGACAAATCCAAAAAGGACATCATACTTGTCATGATTTGTGGGAGCTTCAGCATTTAGCCAAGTATGGAATTATTCGAATCTTTATGGCCATTTGGAGTAAGGAACATCGTTGACAGTAAAAAACTATTTATAAGAGGGAATTAGATTCTATGATGGATTGCTTGGTTGGACAACCTCTGGTTCAGAAGGGTTAGATTCCATCTCTTCATTTAAAGGATCATCCATAAAAATTGATGAAATGGCTTGTACAATAGGAAATGATTCAATGGCGGGGACTGAAAAGGAGGAAAAGGATGAAACATACACTGAATCTAATTCCGAATCATAATTGATCGAGAAAACCAATTCTAATGGAAATTGAGTTTGGTCTTTCAATGTAGTAGGATCATGCTATTCTTTTTGATTGCCTAGATCTCTCAAGAATGATTCTAACGGGTTGGACATCATCATTTGGTCTAGCTTCTCCCTTATAGAAATCGAGGATTCTTTAGGAATTTTTTCTTTTCACTTTCCTTTTCTTAATCGATCCAGTTCTTTAATATGGTTTTGCATCTCTACCACATCAATCTCTCGTTTGGTAGGGGTTTCAGTGAGAGAAACAAAGATATATGTGCTCTGAGATGGTGGTGGAAGCGAATACTTAGTTCGCAACACAGTTGGGAAAGGATTAGAAGTCTTAAATTTTCCTTTTTCAAGAAGTTGAATTTGTCTCTTGAGCTTCTCTATTTCTGCCTTTGGGCTTTCGAGATGATGATATTCCAAATGTTGTTTGGATTCCAAGGCATGAAGCCTTTTCTGGAAGTTCGAAAGCATCTTCTTGGTGGTTTCATCATATCTCTTAAGATCTCTTTGCACATCCACAAGATTGAAATTAATTGTCTTGAAAGTATTGTCGTGTGCTAAGAGAGTCTCTGATTGCCAGTTGAGGATGGCTTTAGGAATAAGAGTCCTCTTTTTTTTTTTTTCCTATGTTCATCCATGTCAGTGGGGGCGGGTATTTTCAGAACATAATGATATCTCCCTTACGAGTTGATAAATTCTTTAGGGGCAGGGAAAGAAAGTCTAGAACTTTCTTGAGGAAGAGGAAGAAAGTCTACTTTTTGGAACATAACGATGCAAGAGCTAGGTAATATTTTCTGGTTGGGTGATGTTTCTCCTAAAGCGCCAAGTGGGTATGAATGCTTCTTTGCCCATTTTAAGATTGGTTTGGAGAATGGGGAAACAACTGATTTTTTGTGAGGAAGAGGTGATGTTGGTGGTAAGGCTATTGAGATGGGAGGTGATGAAGCGAATTCTAGTGGGTAGAGTTGGAGCATAAGAAACCATGAATTGAAACTTATCACACTCATTAAGGTATCAACGGAGGAATCTCCATTCAAGTACCTTTGATACATAGTATCCTTTGGTTTCTTGAGTTTTTGTCTAGGTCTTGCATTTGAGTATATTTTGTTAGGAGAATTTGTGTAGTAAGAACACTGACAAAAATGGTCCAAAAATAATGACCATATCAATCCTTATAATAATGGACAAGATTTCAATTACTCGAAAGTATTGAACAAGCCTTTTGGGATCTCGCTCGAGACTGATTTTGGAATACATGGTCCAATCATGAATAGGGTTTGGAAGATGGAACGATTCTTTTCCTTTTCCTTACCAAATTTGATGGCAATAGTGCCATCCATTTTTCTTACAAATTCGAGTCCGAGGAATGGAAAAGGTTGTTGTTTTGGTGTAGCTTTTCATAGTTAGTAATTTAGGTCTCTAGAAGGAGCTTGACCACTTCTCCTTCGAGAATTTGTCCGAGAACATGGATGCATGATGCTTGATCATTCTGCATGGAGATGAATAGAGCATCTTCATTTTCATTCTAGAAATTTAGATCAAGGGTATGGTTATGCACTCGATAAATCATCTAATAATGTGGGGTTGCTACAATAAAGTCAACAGTTTGGGGTGCTCCAGTGAGTTGATTATGAACTTTCAAGAAGGAAAGTAGCTGAGAGTCTAAAAGGGCAACATTGAAGTTTGGATATAAGGTCACAAAGACTATTCCGACATTTAAAGTGGTTTGGACAGTACCAATACAAGCATGTTGGTATTCTAGGAACCAAATATCCAATAGAGCCATTCTGGCCACAACTAGCAGGCCTTTACGACCATGAAATGTGGGAGCAAGACGGACAGCTCCATAATGGACATGAGAGTATCTCTATTGGATCCATTATTTGGGAAATTTTGGTTGAATTTGAAGAGTAACAAAATACTCATTTTCAATGGCTGGAATGAGATGTTGACTGAACTTGGAGGATTGCACTTACTCTTTAACTTCTTTAGGTTTGACGAATAAGTTGCCAATTAGAGTGGATAAGGGAAAACGATGAGGCGGGTTTAGCAAAAGCGAATATGGGTTCATAAGAGAGAGTTGAGTTTCAGAGATTTTGGTTTCATCACTAAGAGAGACCTCATAGAGGTAGTTGATCTTAGAAGAATTTGACACACGAAAGTCTAAAAGAGATAGGGAAGATAGGGTAAGAGCAAGAGTAATTAGGGCTTCTAGTATTTCAGATCAATCATGGTATGGAAATATCTTCTTAGCACTAGATTCACTGGCTTGAGCCTATGGAACAAATCATGTTAAAAAGGAAACCATGGCTTTGATACAAATGAATGGTACTATGTTGAGAATTAGGGAAAACGGAGTCGGTTTTCCCCAAGTATGCCTTCCCACAATAGGCGAACTTTTGTTCAAGCCGTTCAAGGATAGCCTTTTAGCAGCAAATTATTCCAAATTTTAGTTTAGAGCATAGAGGCACTCAAGGGCAGGGAAAGAATATATTAAGTAATGCTAGTTTAGTGGGAAAACCCATATATGACAATCCCTACCAACTTTTGTGAATATATCTCTCATAAACATTGAGGTATTGTAGCTTTATAATATAAATTATTAATATGCAAGCTACAACAATTCACAACACAGCTTTAACGCGGTACAATTACAATTCTGCCACAACTACATACCAAACGGACTTTTAAATTAGATTCAGAACAATGAGGCCTCGTGTAATTCCAGAATGAGATTTAAAGATATTCCTTTGGAGAGATTTGACGTTGTATTTATCCTTAAAGCCATTATGGCACGTCACCGGCCATTGAACTCCATGTTTTTCTTGCCTAATAGGGAATGCAATGATTTTCTGAATGTGGTCACAAAGCATGGCAACGTAGACGCTAGCCTATTTGGTGTTTTCCCGGGAAGAAGACGAGTGGACCCAGTCTCAATGAAAAATGATGCGAGACCACATTCGCATGTTATTTAGAAAAAGTTGATGTGAGACTTGAGGTGTCACAGATTTCCATACTTAAAGTTGCCGACTTCCTCTTTAATTCCAGTATCCTACTAGATGCCACACCTTGTCCAAGCTCTCTTGTCTTGGCGATAATTCTCTGCCCATGGATCTAGTGTGGGCTTAGTCCACCCACCAACCACGCATCTACTAAAGGGGCTCCTATCTAATAACATTTTTCACAACCCGAGCCCATGTGCCTAGGTTAGCACCCAAAAGGAGTACTCTAAATAACCAAACAATATTGGGGCCGTGTGGAGATGGATGTTGATTATAAGTCAGACCTGCTCCAATTGATGTAAGTCTTGGAATGTTATACATATAAAAGCCGTTAATTAGACCAACAAAATTAACGGCTGGTACTTATATTTGCAAGATCCTGCTAGACTATGTAGCCACTTCAAATAAATTTAAATGAAGCTATAACTTTTCAATGAAGTTTATCTGGGTTAGCACCCCAATATAGTACTCCAAATAGCCAAAAAAGATTGTGACGTGGAGATGGATGTCGATTATAAGTCACTCAACAAGACCTATTCCAATTGATGTAACTCTTGGAATGTTATATATATAAAAGTCATTAATTAGACCAACAAAATTAACAGCCGGTACTTATGTTTGCAAGATCTTGCTAGATTTTTTAGGCGCTTCAAATAAATTTGAATGAAGATATAAATTTTCAATGAAAATTCCCCGCAGGCCGATTCTTTTCAAGAAAGTATTCGTTTTATTCTTTTTGGCCAAAAGAGGTAATATGTGGTTTGAAAACAAAATTATGAGTATTCCACTAGAAAATGTGGACCCTTCGGCGCGATTTAAATTAGATATGGAGCTTAAGTACACAATAATTTTTAGAAGATCAACATTGACCCTGTTAAATGTCGACATCCCTCGTGTTTTCCCTTAGCGACATGAGAAAAACGCTCGATGACCCTGTTAAATGTCGACATCCCTCCTGTTTTCCCTCAGCGACATGAGAAAAACGATCGATCGTGTTGGGCCAGTGGCGGCTAAATCCAACAAAATTTTAAAACAAAAAAAATTCAATTGTCCTTGTCCTTATTGAAGCCTACGATGTGAAATCGACAAAGTAAAAGGTTATTGAAATTTCTTATCCGAATTGCGACAGAGCATATGCTGGCTTGTGTGTGTGTTTTGTTTTGTTTTTTGTTTTGTTTTTTGTTTTTTTTTGGGGTGTAAATATTTAAGTATCCTTAATCAGATGAGGTACATAAGCTGAAGGGATGTTGGCTTATGTTTTACTTTGTCTTAAGCTAGTCCTTTTTATCAAGAGTTTCTTGAATATTTCATGACCTCAAGAGTGTTGGTTACTTACGTTAAGACATTATACACTTCTGCCAGAAAATGTCTACAGAGAATAAACATACAAAAAATAAAATAAAAAATTATACCACCATTATTTTCTTTTGGCGGAATAAACTTAATTGACCTGATTTTATAGTTGAAATTAGTCTAGAGCATACCAATGGTGTTAAATCAAGTGAGTTTCGTGTAAGACTCATATGGTTTAACGATTGAGATTGAGTTCACATTTAACAAATGTATATATGAATATTTCAGGAATAAGTGGTCGATTCACTTTAAATCATGGCCCAGGACATTAGATGCCTATATATATGCTTGTGAAGGTGTCTCCTTTCTCAACCCTCCGCCTTGGGATTTGCCAATTCATAGACCCACCGTGTGTTTGGAATTCTTCACAAGCATACTGCCTGTCCACACTGCACACCATGACTCCTTCTCGGCTCTCTTTCATCATCTCCTTCATTTTATCCATAACTTCGATTTATGGACAGAAAATTTACATTCCGACCCTGACTCTACAACTCGAGGACTTCCTCCGAGATCCGGAAAGTGCAGTTTCGGCATCCATAACAGACGATTTCGAAACTTTCTTCTTCAACCAAACGCTCGATCATTTCAGCTACACACCCCAGAGCTACGCCACCTTCAAACAAAGATACTTTATCGACTCCAGATACTGGGGTGGCGCGAATTCTAGTGCGCCGATCTTCGTTTACCTCGGTGCTGAATCGTCACTTGATGGATCCCCGACTTTGATCGGGTTTCTGAGAGATAATGCAGCTCAATTCAAAGCTTTGTTAGTTTATATTGAGGTAGCACATTTGACTTCTACCATTTTTTTTGGGGGGCCCATGCATGGATGTTTTTTCTGTCTAATTTCCGCTTCCAACCACGTAATTAAATTCTTCTTTTCTTGTGGAATTTTCTTGCCAGCACCGGTATTATGGTCAGTCAATTCCACTTGGGATGAGCTTCGAAGAAGCTCTCGAAAATGCAGATATTCGTGGATATTTTAGCTCGGCCCAAGCTTTGGCTGATTATGTAGCCGTTATCATGCACGTTAAGAGGGAACGAAATGCGATTAAATCTCCAGTTATTGTGGTGGGAGGATCATATGGAGGAAGTAAGTGCAATGGGTATCATGTTCTATCCATTTTTCTGTATGGAGGAAAGAAATAATACAAAAAGGGTCCATGCCAAGTTTGACGGGTTTTGATATCCGTTCTCTGTTGATTATGTAAAAAACCAATGATATGTGAAAGTGACGAGTTGTTATTGTGATTTATTTTCAACAAAAATGCTAATTCCTGTTTTAGACAAAAAAAGATATATCAAATCATTATATATATTGTTGAATTTAATAGTTAATACCAATTTCAGTGCTTGCTTCATGGCTCCGGCTAAAATATCCACACGTGGCCCTTGGAGCTTTGGCCTCATCAGCTCCAGTGTTATATTTTGAAGATATTACACCCCAGGATGCATACTATTCAGTGGTCGCCAAGGATTTCAAGGTTATTACACCTGTAATTTCTCTTCTTCTTTTTTTGTTCTAATAATGGAGTGTGCGGTGCTTTTCAAGCATCCAAAGAATATCCATTGATTGATGCAATATCCCTATCTTCCCATTTTGCGCACACAAGGTAAGTACATGAGTACCTGTATTCTTGCTCCTAGGGGATGGCATCGATAGAATTCAAGGATTTAGTTATTAGTAAATCTACCTAAAGTGAGAAAGTTATCCAAACTTACCATCTCAATAATCTTTAGGATCTTGATATCTATTCTTTGTTTTTCATCATTTGTCTTGAACCATGGTCGTTTTGCATAGGAAACCAGCGAGACTTGCCACCAAGCTATAGCAAACTCCTGGTCAGAGATCGATAGAGTTGCTAAAGAGCCGGATGGCCTTTCAAACTTAAGCAAGATCTTCAATACTTGCCGGTATGTGGTCTGATGCGTCATCTATTATGTGTCTTAATACCCAAGTGCTTATAGATTATTCCCATCCAATTTCTCAATTTAAGGGGGTTGAATTGACTCAATTTACCTTTTGAGATCTGGAACCTCATCGACACTCACTCTTCTGTTCAATGTGGAGTTTCATGATCTTCAAGGCTGAATTGTGTCTTTAAGAATGTGTCTAAATGTTAATTTATCAAGGAGACACAATCAACCACAGAATAACCATTGCTTATTTTGTGTGTAGGCCTTTAGAGAGTGGGGCTACGCTGAAGTCCTTCTTGAAAGGGTTGTACGCGAAGGCAGCTCAACATGATAATCCACCAACATATCCTGTGAGACTGATATGCAAAGGCATTGATGGAGCAAATACTACTGAGAATGACATTCTTGGCAAAATATTTGCAGGCGTTGTCGCCTATTATTGGAACTCCACATGCTATGTCAATCCTCCCTTACCTGTTACTCCATCTGGTTGGAGTTGGCAGGTACAATACTCTACATCATCATGCTACGTCCATGTTCATGCCAATCCAAGCACGCCCACAATGGGGTCTATTTTAATTGCACGATCCCTTTCTTGAAATCTTCCTCGAAAAATTGTGTTCATCTAAGATAACTTACAATACTAAAAGGGAGAATTGCTTGCAGAGATGCAGTGAAATGGTAATGCCCCTAGGCATCACAAACAATTCTATGTTCCCACCAGCGCCTTTTGTCTTGAAAAGCTTCATGGAACGATGCTACTACGATTATGGCGTTGTGCCTCGCCCGCATTGGGTCACAACGCACTACGGTGGCCATGTATGATTTCAAGTGACTCTTACAAAATATATGTTTGGCTCTTTTTTTTTATCAGTAAATTAGATTGGTTTCCATGCACTAAATTGAAAGTAAACATTACCATTGACGTCCTCTACCATTTTTTTGCCCCGGTTCTTGCAGGATATAGAACTAATTCTTCGTAGGTTTGGTAGCAATATTATCTTCTCAAATGGACTTCGAGATCCCTGGAGTGGTGCCAGGTATAAAAAATTATATGCTTATATCATACATCCAAAGAATTCAAATTTTACGTTACTTAATCACGTTTAACAATTTGGTCTCTTTTTTAAATTTAGGGTCCTGAAAAACATTTCAGAGAGTATCATCGCTGTTATTACAGATCAAGGTACATAACTGAGCTATTGATTTGTTTTTTGTGACTCGTCTCACGTCCTTGTGAATCACACAAGAGAAGGACAATGTTGAAGCATGTTAAGAAAAAGTAGCAGTGGATCTTGAATTCTTTAATCACTGGGTATATGCTCTGCAGGTTCTCATTGTGTGGATATATATGCAAAGAATCGAACCGCTCCAAATCCAAATTGGTTGGTCAAGCAGCGAGAAACTGAAGTTGAGATTATAAAAGGGTGGATAGCCCAATATTATGCCGATCTTCCTGCTTCCAAATGATCATATGATGAATTGTTATTGCCATAAATAAGGGTGATGAATCTATTCGGGAAAGCCATTTCAATAACATATGAGAACAAAAGAATAAGGCCTATGCATTTCACCAATAAAGTTATCCTTATATTTCTTTGCTCCATTAGAACGAGCTTTTATTCAAGAAAAGTAATATGACTTCACCCAATATTCTTTGCTTCCAATTAATTGTAGGACTCCAGCAAAACATTTAAAACTACTGGTCCTTTTTATTGATTAAGCGTAGATTTTCAAGCCTATGCTTTGCAGTGTACAAAATTCATGTCATAAACTACTCACAAATGATTAAGGGTGATCGGTTTCTAGTCCAGTCCAATTTAATTCCACTTAGGAGCCGTAAACTGGATCGAGGACTGGTTTCCATCTTTTGGGACTAGGAATTGGACCGGTTCAATAGAATTGGCCACTTAGCCAAAAAATTAAAAAAATTTAAAAAAATACTAAAATTATTACAATTTTAGGATTTATCGCTATTTTTAGAGAATTAAATATTTATATTTTTAAAAAAGTGTCGGTTCGGTTTGTCGATTCGATTCCCTCGAATCGAGAATCGACCCGAAAACCACCGGTTCTATTTTTATGGAATTGGGAACTAGACCGACACTCTTAGTAACTATACCAAATTGACCGATCCGATCCAATTTGAGTGACTCCTGATCCGTGCCATTCAATATGGTCAGCCCTACAAATGGTACAAATCTCTCGGATGTTGTACTTTCCTCTGGAGCTCTGACTCGGAGGAAATCGTGGCCTGCTTTCGAGTAAACGTGAACAGAAAAAAATAAAAAAAAAAATAAAAATTGGCCTGGCCGCGGTTGGAGGGAGGGACGGTTGGCACATCCCGTCATCGCTAAGTACGGACTCAAATAATGATTTTAGGTCCGCCGTCGATGATGACTATCTGAATCTCATCGATCACATTTTCACCTAGATAGGCAGGCCTGACCAAGTTTGATTTACTTATGCACATGAAGAAAAAAAAGCCATTTTCCATGTTTATATTCTAACTAGGGCCACTCAACCTTGTCCCAACCAACCACCTTTCAATGTGAGTTACATTATCGTCGGTGGTGGTAGGTATATTTCTGATTAATGTGGATATGGCTGAGTTTTGGCATGATAATTTCCCTAGGAAACTTTATAAAAGAAGATCTAGGCAACTTTGGCACAGTAAAATCACTAATCTTTAAAATCCTAGTTTTATAACATCTTTTGGGGAGCAAAATAAGTTGTAAACTTATCACACTTTTGTCAACTTAAACCTAAATCTTTTAATTTGACCAATTTGATATTAAATCTTTTGATAATTTACCAATTAAGGTACTTCAGCCAATTTTAATTGAAATCACTGACCAATTCCACGTGATATAGCCAACGCTTACATAGATAAAATTTATCATTATTTTTTTGAATTATTTTTTTTTTGTTTTTTGCCATTGCGACCTTTGCCGGCCATGCGCTAGGGCGCAAAGGCCCCCGCTGCGGCCAACAAGGCTGTGGAGGTCCTTACCTAGATCTAGCAAGCACTCGCTTGTGCCCTTGCCCAAGGCCATCACGATGTTGCTGATCGCGGGCGAGGTGGCCCTCATCTAGTTTGGGTGAGGCCTTTGTGGCGGAGAGGGTTGTCAGTGAACCTCCCTAAGACAATGAAAAAAAAGAAAAGAAAAATGAAAATTCCAATGAATTTGAAAAAATTACAATTTTTTTCCATGTTTTTTCTTTGTCGGAAAAAAGGAGGGCGAATTTTTTTTTTCCACATTAAAAGGGAGTATCCGCTTCCTTGTCCCAGCGAGGATGCTCCTCAAGCCTCGGATGGGCTTTTTCGTCATTTAAGGTTCTGATGGGCTCAAAGAGGAAACAAAAAATGGATGGCTGAAGAAGAAATAAAGGAATGGGCTGCAAAAGATATAAAAACGAATGGGCTGTGAAAGCATTAAAAAGAATGGGCTTTAAACCGGCCCACTCGACTCTTTTTAATTTTTTTTTTCATTTTTATCTCACCTATTTTTATGCATCATTTCATATATACTTTTATATATATTTGAATTTTTTTGCAAAATAAACGAATACCCTAAAAGTTGGCAAAAACTTAGGTGTCAACCATATAAAATATATAGACATTAAAACTAATCATTCCATGTGTTCAGATCAATATCATATAATTGTCATGTCAACACTTCATTGAGACGTGTTGTGATTTTGTTTAAAGTGCATAAGTTTAATTGAGATTGAATTGCAACAACATATTTGCAAATGGGGTCGGAATTCTTTGATGACTCATCCACGCGAAAGAACACAATTATATAGGTTTTAGTTTTTCTTTTTTTGGGTCAAAATATAAGTTTGAGTTTGGTATACATTAATTCATGTCATTAATAGTTATTCTATGCGGTGACTTGCTTGGCCCATTTGGATGGGAATTGTTTAAATTAACGTACGGAAGTTTTTCTCTCTCTCTCTGTTTTTTTTTTGCTCTCTCTCTCTCTCTGTATTGAATTCTTAAATGACCCACAAACTTAAAACTTACTTATATAGTTCTACGTCTTTATTAAATCAATTTTGCTAATGAATCTCAATATCTCTGCCATTGGCTTTCCATGAATTCCCACCTCTTTTGCCTAGATGCTATGGTCGCTATGAAAAGAACGATGAAAGGCAAAATATAATTATGAATAGCTAAAGATAGCTATTATAGCCCGAGTATTTTTCTTGTCTCCTTTCTTTGTCTAGCACGCATAGCTAATGCTGCAATTCAAATTGAAGACACTTGAACGCGCGAAGCAGATCTTCCTCTATCTGAGGCCAAACCAAAGCTGTTGGGCTTTGTTGATCTCTCTGTGGCCCGCTGCAGAAGATTTGTGAACCAGGCCGTTGACTGGCTAGCTAAGACCCAGCAGAACAAGAGCCTGGCCCACGATTGGCTGGCCAATCCCCCCGAACCGTTTTGGAATTTACTTTGCTCCGAGTCTTCTATTATGTTGTTGCAAACTCTTAATTAGTAATTGTCGACACATAAATTTCACTAAAGTTAATTAATTTAAAGTCTGCGTTAAGGGTTATGAATTAGTCAAAAAAATTATTATTCAAAAACAAAAGAGTTAAAAACAATAGAAGAAAAAAAAAAAAGCCTAGAGGTCGGGTCGGGCCCGATCCGGCCATGGCCCGACCTGACCCGCCCCCTTCCTTCCTCTTCTTTTCCCCTCGCATGGGCCTAGGCCCAGCCCGGCATCTTTTCCTCCTTCGCGGCCCATCCCATCTGTCTTCTCTCTCTCGAGCTCAAACCTGCAAAAAAATAGGAAACAGTAGCGGAGACAAAGAGGAGCAGAGGATCGCGAAGGCATAGGACGGCGTGATCCCAGGGTCGGAGATCAAGTGGCCGCAATAGGCTGGCGGTGGCAGGAGCCATGCGCGCCTGTCATTGGCCGTGCTTAAAAGGAAGAGAGTAAAGAGAAGAGACGGGGGTTTGAGCGAAAGACAGAGGGTCAGAGAGAGAGATCCAAAAGGGGGTTCGAGCGAGAGCAGCCGAGAGAGCGAGAGGGCTGAAATTTAGCCCCGGCCGAGCGTTGTCTAGTCGTCCTCGACGCAAACCGGCGCAACGGAGCTCGCGGTTCCCCCCTTCTTCCACGTCCTCCGACGTTGGTTTTGGCCGAGAGGGACCAACAAGAGCGTGAGCCAAGAGAGTGATCTGCTGTCGTCGGTGGTTCGTCGGTCAGCCGCCGTCCGCCGCAGTACCCCCACCGAACCAAACCAGGTGGTTTTCTCCGGTCAGGTATGTTCCATTTTCGTAGGGCGTCGGACCGGAGCTCGTGGACAACCCGTTCGCATGAGCTTTTGTCCCTCCGACCCCCGTAGGTCTTTATCCAAGTCTTTGTGTGTTTTTGGTCGTTTTCCGAGAATCCCGATCCCATTTCGAGTCCGGATTGAGTAGGAAATCTAAACATTCGGTAATGCTCGCGAACTGTTTGTATAAATGCCTAAGTGAAGCCCGCATAACTATCTCTGAATCTTTGTTTATCATAGGCGTCCGTCGTTGCTAGACGTGTTTTGTTGTTGTTCTACACGCTTTTGTCTCGTCCATTCCGAGTTTACATTGTTGTGGTTAGGACTTATGGCCAGGGCTTATTTTTGTGCAAGTTATGTCCCGTCTTCCTCCTTGTCCGTTTAGGGGAGAGAGTGGGTGTCGGCTTGGCGGTGGCCCGAGTGCGGGCGGTGTCGATGTGGGTGACGAAAAATAGTGAGGCTCGTTTAAAATGGTACTGGTTTGATCGATGAGTTTCCGTGAAAGAGGGTGTAGGAGAGAAGGTGGCTTTGGCGTGCAGAGAGGTCGCTGGAAGAAGAAGACCAAAAAAAAAAAAAAAAAAAGAACCAAGAGAAAGAGAAAAGTATCGAAAAAGTGAAAAAATAACAAAACAAAAATTAAAAAAGAAGAGAAGTAGAGGAAAACCCAAAAAGAGAAGAAAAGACAGTAGATGGGGGGTGTTCGGTGAAAGTGTCAGAAGGGAGGACGGAAATAAATTAAAAAAAAGGAAAACAAAAACAAAAAATAATTAAAAAAAAGAGAGAGAAATCAGGAAAAAAAAGAAAAGCAAAAAAATTAAAAAATAGAAAACTAAAATGGCAAAAGCTGGCCTCGGGAAGAACAGTCGGGCAGAACGTGCAGGGGAAAGGATGAAGTAAGGAAACGATAAAAAAAAAAACAAAAAAAGAATCATTAAAAAAGGCTGTAAAAGAAAAATGAAAAAAAATGTTTTTTTTTTTTTTTTAATTCGGCTGGGGTTGGATCTGGTTTTGGTTGGGTCCACGGGCCGAATTGGGTTTACTCGGTCCGAACCCATTTTCGTGAAGTATAAAAATATTAAATATTAAAAATATATTAAAAATTCAAAAACTTAAAAAAAAAAGAGAAAATCAAAAAAATTAAAAAAAAGGAAAAAAGAAGGAAATTTAAAAAAAAATCTGAAAATTCAAAAATTCAGAAAACATTAAAAATTTGACAATTTAAAAAAAATAAAAAATTTCAAAAATTAAAAAATGATGGAGTTTGGTTAGGATTTGCCATATATTGTCTTTTAGTGTAATTAGGCCTTTATTTATTCATGTATTAATTATATTGCATGTTTAATTATGTTTGATTGTATGTGTTTAATTTTATTATAATTAGGATCTTGGTAGTTATGATTATTACTTTAATGATTGCGCACCATATGATCACCTCACATGTTAGTGGATAAGTACAAAATCAATCCAAATTACCTGACAAAAATCATTTTTTTTAAATAAATAAGATTAGGTACGAAAGGGCACTAATTAGTCAATTAGTGTAATCAAGTCTTTGACTTCAGATTCTTTGGTTGCGTAGGAAGTAACGTATACTCCCATGCCTCACTGGGTTTCTAGCTGACCCCAAGAGGCTAGTGGCGACTCATTTTGTGCAAAATTTCTTAAATATATCCCAACGTCACACGGGGTATGGGTTTAGGATAGCCCACGTCTAATCATGGGTCGTGTTCTTTAGGCAATACTCCTAAACCTATTCCCTCCCCCAAGGGTAGGTCGCGATAGTAATGAAGTCTCTTTATTTCCAACCAGAAAAATAAAATGAAATTGAGACACGATGGTTTCATTAATCGTTGGCTTACGAAGTGAGTGAACGCGGAAACCTCTCTCATTGTACGACATGGCTGTGAAGCTTCCAGGCTTGTCAATCATTTTCTCTCCATTAAAAGCGTCGGCTGGAATTAAGGGTTTGGCCGAACGCGGTAAAAATGGCCATCTTCGATCAATTTCCTGCTTAAGAGTCCGCACTTCTCGAGCTACGGAAATCCATCCATCTCTCTAATTAGCGAACCCTTTATATTATCGGCTAATGCAATATATTTTATTAGGTATTATTCTCTTATCTACGGCTAAATCCGATGGACACCGAATCATAAGCATAAAAAAAAAAAAACCCACGTTATACTATCTTTCTTCAATCTGGAACTAAGATCTTTATGAATCTATAACTCAAAGAGGGACTGTTGAGCACGGAATTGCGGCTCTAGTACCAAATGTTGAGAAAGATTGGGAGTTTGTTTGGAAAAAAAAATAAAAACACATTCTTTTATTAGAGGCACTCTCTTTATAGCATTTGTTCTTGCGCACAAACACGAATGAAAGCACTTGGCTAATGATAGCCTTCGCAAGGGAGTGGTTTGCTCCCCACATATCACTTTAGGATAGTGGTTCACCCTTTATGGGTGCGTTTGGTGGGACTTTTGGGAAAAGGCTATTGAGAAAATGTAAAGGACTTTAGGTTGAAGAGGCTTTTTAGAATGCAAATTATGTTTGTTAAATTGTAATATGAAAGTTCATTGTGAAGTACATTTGAGTAAAATAGTGTTTTGAGAGATTATAGTTACAAATGACTTTTGTGATTAAAAAAATTATCAAAAGAAAAATAAAAAAAATTGGTCGGCAAGGGCAGCGGTTGTCAGCAATTGAAATCTATTGCCAGTGGTTGACATCTAACTTAGGTAACCTCGGAGACGACTAGGGAGGGCTGTTGGGGTTTACTGACCCTCGAAGGCCACCGGTGAAGGCCGCATGGGGTTGGGTGACCTGGCCGCGACCCATATCTAGGGTGATGAGGTTCCGCGACCCTACCACGACCCAAATTTAGGGGTGGTGAGGTCACACGACGCCATTGCAACCTAGATTCAAGGGTGACGAGGTCGTGCGACTCACGCGACCCAAATTGGGGGCGGCGAGGTCCTCTTGTGATCTCGCCACCCCAAATCTAGGTTGCGGCGAGGTCGGCGACCCAAACCTTGCAGCGACCCAGATGGCACAACAGTCGTGCAACCCCCACGACGACTACATCTAGTCGCGACCAGATTTGCAATCGGATGGGTTGCGCGACCTCGGCGACCTTCGCACGAAGGTCACGGTGCAGCGGGCACGATGATGGCCGGTAATTGCTTGCCCTTCACCAGCGATTGCTCATGGAGGAGAAGAAGAAGAAGATGAATAGTGAGGGCAAAATCGAAAAAATGAAAAACCAACAAAGATAATTTGAGAATTTTTTTTTATTTACCCCTTTAGCTCAGCTTGCCGAGAAGGCTAAAAGCCCAAAGCAACCCCTAACCTGCCTTGGGCTTTCAACTTTGTGAAAGCTAGCATTTTCCAAATGGGGTTTGAAATTTTTTTACCAAACACCCCGAAATTGGCCCAAGGATCTTTGGGGGTTCAAAGTGGCTTCTCATAGCCACTCCCAAACACACCTTATATCATTTTTGAGATTAGTGGTTCATCCCTCTTAGAAATATCTTGAATTCTTTGAGAAGGGAGAAGGTGAATCTTTTTCTTCAATACAGATCTAGCAATCATGTCAAGTTGGTTTTTGGAACTCTTCTTCCATAGGCTTCCTCCATTTTGCCCTCATGTGTGGCTTTCTCATATGTAAATTGCTTTACTACTCCAACATCCTTGATCGATGCTACATTCGCATATTTAGGATTTGGTTTCCTCCCCTTTGTTGATCTCTTGAGTTGAGGCATATGCTCTTCAAGTTCTTCCTGACTTGGCCAAAGCTCTTCCTGATTTGGTTTCCTCCACTTTGTTTTCCCAGCGATTATACACTTACTTCTTCAATCGGATGGGTCTTGCCAAACCCATTATCATCTTCCATTTTTTCCATAGCTTCTTTAGGCATTCTACTCTTTTGAGTTTTGTCCACAAGAGTTTTGTCCACGTATAGCTCTGTGCTGGCCTCACTTAGACATATTTTATTTGATGCCCTTCCATGATCAACGTATTTGTGGGTTCAAATGTACATCTTTACATTGTTTGTACAAACACCACGTATTTCTCGAGTCTGTAAATAGTGATACAAATAATTGGTTTTTCTTCATGCCTCGCGTGTGATACACGTTTTGGAATTTAATTTGCAATGGACTGAACTAGGGTGTCATCACTATTTGATCAATGGGGGTAATTAGCAACCTTGATTTACTTGTGGGGACAACTATTTGTCTACCGGTTTACTTAGGCATGCTGGATAGCTTGTGTCAATCTCATGTCATCTAAATTGAGCACCATGAGTCAATTGTCCAATTATCATAATTGATTATTTTATCACTTACCGTGATGAAGACCATTGCTCATCTGACTCGGTGATGGAGGTGGCTGTAAGCTTTTCTTATTCCTTAAATGCAATGGACGCTTGGAAATCCTACTTTTTTTCAATATTACGCTCCTTCATTATTGACGCTACAACATTTCCTTCTGCTTGTTTGAATTAATAGTCCTTGGCAAAGTGACCTATTTGCCAAATATATAGTAGTGACTGTCTTGCCTCCGGCTATCCTTATCTTCTTTCTTGTTATCTCTCCCTTGATCCCTACGAGCTACCCCTGCTTGAATGCTTCTTTATGGTCCTCTTTGTCTGTCTCCATGACCTTTTCTCTATTTTCCATCAATAATGCCTGATCGTTTCTCCTCTTACTCTTGAACCTTGCTTTATTATTAAAGAGTACACTTTTATCATTCTTGACATTCTTAATTGAGACCTTAGACAACTATTATCTAGATACTCTTGGTTGGCTAATATTTACAACTTAGTAAGAGTTATGTCTCTTACCTATCCATGGGTGGTTGTAACAATTTCGGTATACTCTAGCCATGGGGAAATTGTCTAAAAAATCCTAAATCTATTGCACTTTTGCTAAATTCCATCCTAAATTTTTTAATTGTGCTAATTGAGTTTAAACATTTTCACGTTTTACTGATTTACTATATTCGGTTAATTTTGATCGAAAATTACTAACGTGGACACCGATTATCTTATGTGGCATGGCTAATTTTGACGTTAACAATTTTTAATAATATTTTAATGTTATTTATTTATTTAGTTTTTACTTTTTTTCCCTATATTTTCCTTTTTTATTTTTCTTCCTTTTCCTGTTACTAGCCTTCGTTGAGCCTCATTGATGGTCGGTGGAGGTCTTTGACCTTAGGTGAGGGCTGCGTGGGTTGCCCTCGCCTGACGAGGGTGACCCTTACAAATGGCCGACCGAGGCAACTCTTGTCTATCGAGGATGGCCCATGCCAAGCCAAGCCCAGGCATCCCTTCCCCAAAACTGGCTAGGGTGGCAACCTTTTGCCAACCATAAATGAGACTTGACAGTGGCCAATAGAGGGAAAATGAGAAAAAGAAAATGAAAAGAAGAGAAAGAAAAAGTAAAGACAGAAAAAAGAAGAAACTAAAATTAGGAAAACAAAGAGAGAAAGGAATAAAAATTTTGAAAAAAAATTAAAATATTCTTCAAAATTAGGGAATTTTTTTTCTTCAATGGTGATATTAGAAGAAGTCCACTTTTTTTTTTTTTTTTTTTTAAATATATTTTGCAAAGCTCTGTCATCTCAATATTTAGGAAAAATTCCTAAACTAGTCTTAAATCTATTGAACGTATGCCAATTTGTCATAAATTTTCTAGTTTTGTCGTTAATCCTAAATCTTTACATGGAATTGCAATGTAGTCATCTTAGACAATTTTTGTTGGAAATGGCTAATGTGATAGTGTCCTATGTAGGACTGTCGGCAATTACTAGGGCCACTACTTTAGCAAATTTCGGGGAATATCGACTAGATAGATTACATTGGAATTTTGCACAAAATTGAAAATTTAGAAATAAATTAATATTCATACAATATATTTATGACTGATTGGATAAGATTTCTTGATATTTATTTCTTGGCTCATTCAGTGCTGTTTCGGCTTGATCTGCCCATCATTTGAGCAAGTCTAGTTGGACCATCGGTGATATTACTTGTTGCAAAAATCTTGTTGGAGCTTTTTAGATGGAGTGGATCACAAGCATGCCATCGAAAATGGTCTCTAAAGTATTCCATTGACCAGATTTTTATTTATTTTCTCATCTAAAGCACTTTTCTAATACTTGTCGTTCGCTTGGTTAAAGGCTAGCATAGTTTGAAAACAAATATATGGCAATTTATACTAGCTTTTAAGAAATTATCTCTCCCAACCATTATGGTTTGCACCTCTAAAATATGGATTACAAATGTACAAATTGCAACACTTAACAACCCAAATTCAACGTGATAGAGTTACGGTTCTATCACAGCTATAGAACAAATCTACCCTTAAATCACTTTCAGACAAGGCATCATGCAATTCTAGAATGAGCTTGGTCAAAGATTCCTTTGGATATATTTAATTTATTTGTCTTGTTCATGAAGATAGTGATGACCTTAAATTGCCGTGATTGGACGTTCCTAGGACCATTCGACTCCATGTGTTTCTTGCCCTCATCTAGAATGGAATGGTTTTTCTAATATGCTCACGATGCATGTCAAAGTCTAAGCTGCCCAGTGTGGTTTTTTCTCCGGAAAAAGTGAGTGGAGATGCACACGCGACGATGACTTGATGTAGTCTTAGTGAAACACGATGCGAGACTACATCCATGGAATATTGTCAAATCCGGTTCGATCCATTTGGTTTAAGTCCTCACAAGAAATATTTCGAATAATTACTCAAGATGGTGATCATTAAAGATGGGTGTTTGTTGAGAAAACATTTCCTAAGTGGTTTCGATGATTGACAAAACTTAGAAACTTTATTTCTAATAAAAAGTTTTTTAGGTGGAAAGTTTGAAGGAATAGGATTAGATGATTTCAATCAAAATCAAAGTTGTGGTTTATTCTTCCTTCCTTATACATTCTATCAAATGGCTAGGAAGGAGATAAACATTATTGTGCAATGGCTAGTGGCGATTGATTGGATTTCTGCCGTACTTATAAAGAGTTTAAAAATGAAAGTCTTGCTAATATTTTTGGGAGATTCAACTTTCCTGAAAATTCTTATTAGAGGCGAAACATTATTTCCATTCGTAAATACTCGACTTTTTGAAAACCCAAGCTACTGTATGGGCTGCAAAAAATATGGGAAGCCTTACTCTTGGCAATTTTGAAGCAATCGGATCTTCTTAACCAGATCCGAGGCCAATCAGTAGATTGGTTGGATGATCCTTTTGGAGATATGTCCAACGGACAACTTAGACCAGGAGGAATATAAGAGGAGATTTGGAAGCTGAAGGGTCAGAATGTGCATTCGCAAGATTTGAAGCTTTTCATTCCAAGAGTCCGATAGTGTTTTTTTTTTTTTTTTATCTCATATATTCGTCTTTGTTGAGCAATATTGCGTAACCCTTTAGAGGTTGAGAGCGTGAGAAGTTGTTTACACAAATTTAAGTACTTGTAACTCAGGACTTGCAACATCTAATTGGTTGTTACTACTAGATTCCAGCCAATAGGCTGTAGCGTGGGAGAGTAAACGTGGGTTTGCAAAAACCAAATCACTATAATCTTGAGCGTGCAATTCTTTGACCCTTACTATATTTATTTATTGTGGTAGAATTGTACACTAGTAAAATCTGACCATTTCATCAGAAGTTGTCTTGTTGCAATATTTGTTTAAATTATTTCATTTCTGCGCAATCACCTATTCACCTCCTTTAGGTGATAGTTTTAGCCATAACGGTGTTTACTTTGGAATCACTTGAAAAGGTTAAGAGCCGTACTTTATTCGAGCTCTTTAGTAGTAGCGATAACTCCCTGCCCTTCTAAGGTTGGGTATGGGTTTAGTCTGTCTGCAAACCACAGGTCTACCGAAGGGGATCTTGTTCGGTACCATTTACAATAACTTGGTCCGGTCCACCTAGCATTTAAAATGAGTTCTCTAAATAATCACACGAGGGATTGATTATTTTAGAGCGAGTGTTACCTTATGAGTTAGCCAATGAGACTTGTTTATAATTAAAAATGAAATAAAATGATAAGGCTTGTCCTAATCGATGTGGGCCTTGAATCGCTATATGTATACTTCACATCAATTTGAATGAGGCTATAAACTTTCGATGAAGTTTCCTCGCAGGTCGATTCTTTCCAAGGAAGTACGCGTTTTCTCATTTTGGACAAAATATGTAGTAGTTGGTTTGGAAACAAAACACGAGGGATTCTCATCTAGAAGATGTTGAACCTTCGACATGATTTGAATTAGAAATGGAGCTTAGTACAAAATAATCTTTGAAAGACCAACATTGACCCAAAACTCTGGCCGTAGCAAAAAGAAAAGTAGATCGTAAATGGGATTCTCCCATTGGAATGGTAGGCAAGCATCAACAGCGACGGTTGATTGGACAATTTTCCTTTCCATGAAGGATATCTGTGAACACAAAAATACGTGAACATGTCCATTTGAATTTAGTGCATTTCATTGCATTTGAATTGTTGGATCCGGCGAGTCTCACGAAAGCTTTACATTTCATTGCATCTAAAAATTTCATGAGCAACGAAAAAGTTGCGTCATGGGTCGTGCTTTTAGGATAAATCCATTATACAAGGTTCATCAAATTAAATAATTTACCATAGAATGTAATGATCATTTCGAGCAGGTCCACTGCTTCAGTGCTTCCGAACATATATCCGCGAACCCAATACTGGCTTCTGCCACTGAGGCCCCTTTATGCTTTTTCCAATTATGCCCTCCACGATCTCGCGGGGCTAGCCTGGCGGACGAACGTCCACTAATCTAAAGGCCTCCCGAAGACCTTTGATGAGCTCGACTTTGATGAGGAAATTTGGACCGTTTTATGGTCAAGTATTCGAGAGTATGCCTTTTGGTACCCCAGACGCCGTGACCCAAACGGAATGAACATATAAGTAAATAATAAGCATTCAAAATTCTTAACAAAGAAAAAAATTCTTAAAAAGAGAGAAAAAAATCTCGATTAATTTTAAAGAGGACATGTGTCCATGTGGATTGAAGATACATAAGAGAAATGTTCAAATGCAGGACAAAAAATATGTTAAATTATGAACTTTTGAAGGTCAATGATGGCAAAAAGAAGAGCATTTAAAATAATCATGGAAAGAGTGAAAAGTAAAATGTGAGAAAATGTGTAAACAGTATTTATGGATCTATTTGTTTAAAGAAAAATTATTTCTGGAAAATTGTTTTCCAACTTTTCAGTACTTTGATGGCGAAAAACTAATCAATTTATGGAAAATGTTCTTCATGAACTGAAAGCAACAAGAGGTAAAACAACACCCCTTCTCGATAAGTGGGAAATCATTTTCCTTAAATCATAAAATAAATAAAAACTTCATAAAAAATATTTCCGTCATTATAAAGTTTTTGACGAAACAAACACACCCAAAATGTCAACATCCATCGTGTTTTGCAAAGCAACGTAAGAAAAACACTCGACCGTGTTGAGCCGGTTGGTGGAAGAACAATTCAATGAAATTAACATAAGTCAATTGTCTCTGTCCTTATTGAAGCCCACTCCGTGAACTTGACAAAATAAAAGGTTGTTGAATTTTCTTAACCAAATTCACAATCAATGGAGCATGTCCTTTTTATCTAGAGGTTCTTGGATATTTCGTGACCTCGAGAGTCGTCGATTCCTTGCGCTAATACATTATAAACTTATACCCGGAAGATGCCTCCAGAGCATAGACGTAAAATAGAACATGTCATACGACCATTACTTTCTTTCAAATATAATAGAATTTTGTTGTGGCCAAATGAAGTTAATTGACTTGGTTTTGTAGTTGAAATAAGTGTAGAGCATACTGTGTTACATTAGGTGGGTTTTACATAAAACTCATACGGTTTAACGATTGAGATTAAGTGAGAAAAACGATCGATTGTGTTGAGCCAGCGGAAGCTAAATTCCACAATTAAAAAAAAAATAATAATTCAATTGTCCTTGTCCTTATTGAAGCCTACGATGTGAAATCGAATAAATAAAAGGTTATTGAATTCTCTTATCCGAATTCAGACGGAGCATATGCTGGCTTTTGTGTGTGTGTGTGTGTATGTGTATTTTTTTTTTTTTTTGGGTGTAAATATGTAAGTATCCTTAATCAGATGAGGTACATAAGCTGAAGGGATGTTGCCCCATGTTTTACTTTGTCTTGAGCTAGTCCTTTTTATCAAGAGTTTCTTGAATATTTCATGACCTCCAGAGTGTTGGTTACTTGCGTTAATACATTATGCACTTCTGCCATAAAATGTCTACAGAGCATAAACTTACAAAAAAAAAATAAATAAATTATACCGCCATTATTTTCTTTTGGCGTAATAAACTTAATTGACTTGATTTTATAGTTGAAGTTAGTCTAGAGCATACCAATGGTGTTAAATTAAGTGGGTTTCATGTAAGACTCATATGGTTTAATGATTGAGATTGAGTTCGCATGCAACAGATGTATATATGAATATTTCAGAAATAAGTGGTCGATTCACTTCAAATCATGGCGCAGGTAAGGGTGTGCATGATCTGGGTGGGCGGTTCATGGCCTAGAATTAAGAACCGCCCGCTAAGGATTGGTTCCAAAAAATTGGAACCAGGAACCATCCGTTGTTGCATGGATCCACCCAAGAACCGAACCGCCGGTTTGGTCCGATTCCCAGGTGGATCTATGGAACCGACCTCACCAATAATAATATCGTTTTCCAAATCCTGCTGTGAGTACTTTTCATATTGAGTAATATTTTTCTTTAAATCGAATCGGCTTAATTAAGGGTACAATTTTTCTTTATTTTATTGGAAAACACTACCAAAGAAGAGAAATAGGTTTTTTTTTTTTTCCTATTTTTGAATAATTTAAGTTGAAATCTAAAATATTCTTTAAGTTCAAGATTCTGGATGATTGTCATATGTAGATCATATTTTCCTTTATCCTCTAACAATGCTCAATCTCTTACAACATTTGCTTTATTGAATTTTTTTTTTGTAGAAACAATTCCACCGGTACTCTACATATTCTTAAACATAGTGTTATATGTGAGTCCCGAAAGTATTCTTTGAATGAGCTATTTGTTGAGTTGTTGAAAGGCAGCTTACACACTTTACTAAATTCATATTAAAACATGGAAACCATGAGAGGAGATGGAGTCATAAAATTTAGATTTGCTAATTAGTAATTTCAAAACTTATTTTAATATTAAAAATTAAAATATTATTATAATATAATCGGTCCGGTTCAGGTGGGCGGATCCATCTATGGAACCGAGAACTGGACCGGTACCCACTGGTTCCCATAAATTGGAACCGGGAACTGGGCCGGTTCCCTCAAGAACCACCGGTTCCGAGTGGTTCTGGTCCAGTTCCGGGCGGTCCGAGCGGGTCCTGATTTTTTTGCACACCCTTAGGCGTAGAAGGTTAGATGCCTATATATCTGCTTGTGAAGGTGTCTCCTTTCTCAACCCTCCACCTTGGGATTAGCCAATTAATAGTCTCACCGTGTGTTTGGAATTCTTCACAAGCATACCTCCTGTCCACACTGCCCACCATGACTCCTTCTGGGCTCTCTTTCATCATCTCCTTCATTTTATCCATAACTTCGATTTATGGACAGAAAATTTACATTCCGACCCTGACTCTACAACTCGACGACTTCCTCCGAGATCCGGAAAGTGCAGTTTCGGCATCCATAACAGACGATTTCGAAACTTTCTTCTTCGACCAAACGCTCGATCATTTCAGCTACACACCCCAGAGCTACACCACCTTCAAACAGAGATACTTTATCGACTCCAGATACTGGGGTGGCGCGAATTCTAGTGCGCCGATCTTCGTTTACCTCGGTGCTGAATCGTCACTTGATGGAGCCCCGACTTCGATCGGGTTTCTGAGAGACAATGCAGCTCAATTCAAAGCTTTGTTAGTTTATATTGAGGTAGCACATTGGACTTCTACCATTTTTTTTTTTTTTGCGGGCCCAGGCATGGATGTTTTTTCTGTTTAATTTCTGCTTCCAACCACGTAATTAAATTCTTCTTTTCTTGTGGAATTTTTCTTGCCAGCACCGGTATTATGGTCAGTCAATTCCACTTGGGATGAGCTTCAAAGAAGCTCTAGAGGATGCAGATATTCGTGGATATTTTAGCTCGGCCCAAGCTTTGGCTGATTATGTAGCCATTATTATGCACGTTAAGAAGGAACGAAATGCCAGTAAATCTCCAGTTATTGTGGTGGGAGGATCATATGGAGGAAGTAAGTGCACTGGGTATCATGTTCTATCCATTTTTCTGAATGGTGGAAAGAAATAATAGAAGAAGGGTCCATCAAGTTTGACGGGTTTTGATATCCGTTCTCTGTTGATTATGTAAAAAACCAATGATATGTGAAAATGATGAATTGTTATTGTGATTTATTTTCAACAAAAATGCTAATTCCTTTTTTACACAAAAAAATATATATATCGAATCGTTAGATAAATTGTTAAATTCTAATAGCTAATGCGAATTTCAGTGCTTGCTTCATGGCTCCGGCTAAAATATCCACACGTGGCCCTTGGAGCTTTGGCCTCATCAGCTCCTGTACTATATTTTGATGATATTACCCCACAGGATGCATACTATTCAGTGGTCACCAAGGATTTCAAGGTAATTACACCTGTAATTTCTCTACTTCTTTTTTTGTTCTAATAATGGAGTGTGCGACGTTTTTCAAGCATCCAAAGAATATCCATTAATTGACGCAATATCCTTATCTTCCCATTTTGCGCACACAAGGTAAGTACATAAGAACCCGTATTCTTGCTCCTAGGGGATGGCATTGATAGAATTCAAGCGTATAATTATTAGTAAACATACCTAAAGTGAGAAAGATTTCTAAACTTATCACCTGAATAATCTTTAGGATCTTGATATTTATTCTTTATTTTTCATCATTGTCTTGAACCATGGTCGTTGTGCATAGGAAACTAGCGAGACTTGCTACCAAACTATAGCAGACTCGTGGTTAAAGATCGATAGAGTTGCTCAAGAGCTGGATGGCCTTTCAAACTTAAGCAGGATCTTCAAGGCTTGCAGGTATGTGGTCTGATGCGTCATCTATTATGTGTCTTGATACCCAAGTGCTATGGATTATTCCCATCCAATTTCTCAATTTAAGGGAGTTGAATTGACTCCATTTACCTTTAAGATCAGGAACCTCATCTGTGCTCACTCTTCTGTTTGATGTGGAGTTTCATGATCTTCAAGGCTGAATTGAGTCTTTAAGAATGTGTATAAATGTTAATTTATCAAGGAGACACAATCAACCATAGAACAAACATTGATTATTTTGTGTGTAGGCCTTTAGAGAGTCGGGCTGAGCTGAAGGACTTCTTGAAAGCGTTGTACACGGCTGCAGCTCAATATGATAATCCACCAACATATCCTGTGAGACTGATATGCAAAGGCATTGATGGAGCAAATACTACTGAGAATGGCATTCTTGACAAAATAGTTGCAGGCGTTGTCGCCTATTATAGGAACTCCACATGCTATGTCAATCGTCCCTCAATTGTTCCTCCAAGTGGTTGGAGTTGGCAGGTACATTACTCTACATCATCATGCTACGTCCATGTTCATGCCAATCCAAGCACGCCCACAATGGGGCCTATTTTAATTGCACGATCCCTTTCTTGAAATCTTCCTCGAAAAATTGTGTAGCATCTAAGATAACTTACAATACTAAAAGAGAGAATTGCTTGCAGAGATGCAGTGAAATGGTAATGCCCCTAGGCATCACAAACAATTCTATGTTCCCACCAGCGCCTTTTGTCTTGAAAAGCTTCATGGAACAATGCTACTACGAGTATGGCGTTGTGCCTCGCCCGCATTGGGTCACAACGCACTACGGTGGCCATGTATGATTTCAAGTGACTCTTACAAAATATATGTTTGGCTCTTTTTTTTTTTTATCAGTAAATTAGATTGGTTTCCATGCACTAAATTGAAAGCAAACATTACCATTGACGTCCTCTACCATTTTTTTTTTTTTTTGCCGGTTCTTGCAGGATATAGAACTAATTCTTCGTAGGTTTGGTAGCAATATTATCTTCTCAAATGGACTTCGAGATCCCTGGAGTGGTGCCGGGTATAAAAAATTATATGCTAATTTGATCCAAAGAATTCAAATTTTACGTTACTTAATCACGCTTAACAATTTGGTCTCTTTTTTAAATTTAGGGTCCTGAAAAACATTTCAGAGAGTATCATCGCTGTTATTACAGATCAAGGTACATAACTGAGCTATTGATTTGTTGTTTGTGACTCGTCTCGCGTCCTTGTGAATCACACAAGAGAAGGACAATGTTGAAGCATGTTAAGAAAATGTAGCAGTGGATCTTGAATTCTTTATTCACTGGGTATATGCTCTGCAGGTTCCCATTGTGTGGATATATATGCAAAGAATCGAACCGCTCCAAATCCAAATTGGTTGGTCAAGCAGCGAAAAACTGAAGTTGAGATTATAAAAGGGTGGATAGCCCAATATTATGCCGATCTTCTTGCTTCCAAATGATGATATGATGAATTGTTATTGCCATAAATAAGGGTGATGAATCTATTCGGGAAGGCCATTTCAATAACATATGAGAACAAAAGAATAAGACCTATGTATTTCACCAATAAAGTTATCCTTATATTTCTTTGCTCCATTAGAACGAGCTTTTATTCAAGAAAAGTAATATGAATTCACCCAATATTCTTTGCTTCCAATTAATTGTAGGACTCCGGCAAAACATTTAAAACTACTGGTCCTTTCTATTGATTAAGCGTAGATTTTCAAGCCTATGCATTGCAGCGTACAAAATTCATTTCATAAACTACTCACAAATGATTAAGGGTGATTGGTTTCTAGTCCAGTCCGATCCAATTCCACTTAGGAGCCATAAACTGGACCGGGAGGACTGGTTTCCACCTTTTGGGACTGGAAATTGGACCGGTTCAATAGAATTGGCCACTTAGCCAAAAAAATAAAAAAAATAAAAAAAAGTACTAGAATTGTTACAATTTTAGGATTTATTGCTATTTTTAAAGAATTAAAAAATATATTTTTAAAAAAGTGTCGGTTCGATTTGTCAATTTAGTTCCCTCGAAATCAAGAATTGGACTGAAAATCACTGGTTCCATTTTTATGGAATTGAAAACTAGATCGACACCCTTAGTAACTGTACCAAATTGACTGGTTTGTTCCAATTTAAGTGACTCCCGATCCGTGCCGTTCAATATACTCAGCCCTACAAGTGATACAAATCTCTCGGATGTTGTACTTTCCTCTCGAGCTCTGACTCGGAGGAAATCATGGCCTGCTTTCGAGTAAACGTGAACAGAAAAAAATAAAAAAAATAAAAATTGGCCTGGCCGCGGTTGGAGGGAGGGACGGTTGGCACATCCCGTCATTGCTAAGGACAGACTCAAATAATGATTTTAGGTCCGCCGTCGATGATGACTATGTGAATCTCATCGATCACATTTTCACCTAGACAGGTAGGCACATGAAGAAAAAAAAAGCCGTTTCCCATGTTTATATTCTAACGAGGGCCAACTCAACCTTGTCAAAACCAACCATCTTTTGATGTGAGTTACGTTATCGTCGGTGGTGGTAGGTATATATCTGATTAATGTGGATACGGCTGAGTTTTGGCATGATAATTTGCCCGGGAAACTTTATAAAAGAAGATCTAGGTAACTTTGGCACAGTAAAATCACTAATCTTTTTTTTTTTTTTGGTCGAAAAGAAGTGACATGGTATTCTTACTTAAAAGGAGAATTACAAGATAAGAGCGGACTAATGTCCGAACATAATATATTCCAAAGAGGCATTGGCGGGTTAATCCACCAGTTGAAAGGGAGCGTGTTCGCTCGGTGAGAACGTGCAATCCAGTCCGCAGCCCGGTTTTCTTCGCGTGTACAACATTTCACTTGGACATTCACACACTGGCCCAGCTCTTGTTTGCATTTTCTGACCACTTCTTTTAAATTCCACTGTGAATCGGCCCGGCCCATTACTTGATCAACTGCTGGACTACAATCTGATTCGCATATCCAACGAAGCTGTTGACTTCTAAAGTCCCCCACGTGCCTCCTTTGAAAGTCTTGGATATAAAAGAAGCCGTGAAAGAGGGCGTGGAGTTCCGCCTCCTGCGAAGAAGAAGCCCTAGAAGTACTTGCGAAACCCTCAACCATCAGCCCCGACGAATCCCTCGCAACTCCAGCCACCGAGCAAATAAACTCGCCGGGAATCCAAGATGCATCCACATTCAACTTCAGTTCAGATCTATCCGGGGGTTTCCATCTTAGAGGTAAGTCTCGATTAGGGTTTGGTCGATTCTTTCTCGTCTGTCCTTGAGTACCAATTGAGTGCTGTTCTTGCGCACATCTCAGCGTGTCAGCCGAATTCGGTGCTTTTGCTCGGAAGATCCAGGCGTTCCTTGCCTTCCAGATGTACCAGAGAATCAATCCTGTATATTCCCAGTCAGGTATGTCCTTAGTTGTGCGAAGAGCATCCATTATCCACTTATCAGCTCGAGTAATCGCATTTGTTAGACTTAAACCCGTGCAAGTTGAATCTGCCCATATGCGTTTGGTCCATTTACACAAAAAGAAGAGATGTTCGGTTGATTCTACCTTCGCATGCATTGGACAAAGTGGATCTCGTGATGATTTTTCTTCTGTGTAGGTTTTCCCTCGTGGGGATGGCATTTTGACATAGCGCCAAGAGGAAAGTCTTGATTTTCGGTAGCACTTCAAGGCTCCAGATTCTTGTCCATAAGGTACGTGGCGGTCGAAACGAGCAAGAAGCCTTATTTATGTTTTGCCGTGAATTGACTACAATTGCTCATTGTAGCCGCTTTTAACAAGATATTTTCCAAAGAGTGTTGCCTGTCCAAACTAGATAATCTGGATGCGATAGCGGGTTCAAGGAATAGCCAGAATCTCATTGACCACATCTTCGTTATACAAATGTTGAATCTTTTGAACATTCCACTCTCTCGGAATTTTCCCGTATGAGTTCGAAACCATCGGGGTTCCGATGTATTGCTTTGTCCACCCCGTACCTCTTGTATCAACCATTTATCTTGTCGAATACGAATAGATTTCCCATCCCCAACCGACCATTTGATGTTTTCTTTAATTGTATCTCTGCCAACAATCAAACTACGCCATCCCCATGAAGGACGTTGTCCGCAAGACTCGCTGTCCCGAGAGGTCCCAAAGGGGGAAAATATAGTCCTTTCAAGACTCTACTACACAATGCCAAGGGGGAGTTGGATAGCCTCCAAACTTGCTTGCCTAGCATGGCATAATTAAAGGTAAGCAAATCTTTGAAACCCATTCCTCCTTCATCTTTACGAGTTTTCATTTCCTCCCACTTTTTCCAATTAATTCCCCTCTTCTTATCATCTTTTTTCCACCAGAATGATGCAATTCGCTGTTCAATGGATCGATAGATAGATATTGGAAGCTTAAAGATGGACATAGCATGCATAGGGATGGACTGAACAACGCTTTTAATCAACACCTCCTTGCCTGCCTTGGTAAGTAATTTCTCTTTCCACCCTTCAAGCTTTGAATTGACCCTGGCTAATATCCATGCAAAAAGTTCTTTTTTTGATTGTCCCCAATCTGTAGGAATACCTAAATACTTCCCTGTTTTTTCAAATACTGGAACCCTTAATTCCGTGGCCATATTTCTTTTCAATGTATAGGGACAGTTAGCACTAAAAACACCCCCGATTTGTTTAAGTTTATAGCTTGGCCCGAAGCATAACAAGATCTTGTTTCAATAGCAATGCCAGGTTTTGACATTCCATGATAGTACCATCCATAAAAAAGATAACATCATCCGCAAACAATAAATGTGATAGTGTAGGACAAAACCTGTTCAACCGAATTCCTTTGAGACTACCATCCGTAATAGCTTTATGCATCAGCCATGTGAGAACATTAGAGACCGAATAAATAAATAAGGTGAAAGAGGGTCGCCTTGTCTCCCCCTTGAGGGATGGAAAAAATTAGTAGGTTCTCCATTAATCTTCACGCCGAAAGAAACTGTAGACACACATTGCATGATAAGTGTGATCCACTTTCCACAAAATCCCATATGCTGCATACAATCCCTCAAAAAATCCCGTTCAATTCGATCATATGCTTTCTGCATGTCTAGTTTTAGGATGGCCTGATGTTTGTACCTTTTTTTTGTGATGCGCAGTTGGTGTAATACTTCCTGCACAATAAAAATATTGTCCTGTATCTGTCTACCTTGGACAAATGCACACTGCTCTGGCTCAATAATAATAGGTAACCACTTCTTTAGTCTGTTTGCTAGAAGTTTTGAAATTACTTTGTAACTGAAGTTGCATAGGCCGATAGGTCTCGTATTGACTTATGGTTTCGTGGTTCTTCACTTTAGGGATTAAGGATATATGCGTCTGGTTGAGTATGGGATCAAGAAGCCCTGTCTGGAAAAAATTCAGAACTAACTAGAACAGGTCAGTTTTTATATTATCCCATGATTTTTGATAAAACATACCATTGAAACCATCTGGGCCAGGAGCTTTAAGTGCTCCCATTTGAAAAACAACTTCTTGGACCTCCTCAATCGTAGGTACAGCCACAAGATCATCATTCATGTGTTGTGTGATAGGTGAGGGACATTGGGTGAGAATAGGTTGGTATTGCCTTGGGCCCTCTGAAGTATATAACTCTTTATAAAATGACAGAATATGGTTGCGGATTAGGCTTGGATCTCTACACCATTGTGCATCTTCCATTTGCAGCATTGTTATTCTATTTCTCTGCCTCCGTTGGATAGTTGATGCATGAAAAAATCTGGTATTCTTGTCTCCCCATTGCATCCATTTAATCCGGGACCTCATACCCCAAAATTGTTCCTCTTGTCTGTGTAATTTTGCTATCTGCTGAATAATGCTCTGTTTTTCCTTTCTGCTAGTGTGCTGGTCATACCGATTAGTAAGCTCTGTAAGAGCCATATTCAACTCTTTTATCTGCAGCCTAGCATTAGCAAACTTTTCTTTACTCCACTGTGCCAATACTTTAGATGTCTCCTGTAATTTTTCTGAAAAGGTGCATGGTGAGATAGAGTTAGATTTCCATGTTTGTTGCATGAGTTCATAATACTCTTCATGTTCTGTCCAGAAAACCTCCATTTTGAAAGACCTCTTTGTCTTTATCTTCCCAGGGTAGAGTCGGAGAATAAGAGGACTATGATCCGATCCAATGGCTGGAAGGGCTTGTACTTCAGCTTCAGAAAAGGTAATTCTCCACTCTAAGGTGCATAGTGCTCTGTCTAAACGTTTCTTCACAAGATCTTCCCCATCTCTATTATTGGCCCAAGTATATGCACACCCATGACTATCCATGTCCATTAGGGAGAGGTCATTTATCATATTTCTGAATGCTGCAATTCGACTATTATCCGCTTCTTTTTTCCCAACTTTTTCCCACACATACAGAATTTCATTAAAATCACCCATGCATATCCATGGCCAGGAACTATTCGGTTTAATGTGACACAAAGTTTGCCACAAGTTCAGTCTCTCTCCAAAATTGGTAGATGCATGGATAAAAGTAATTTGCATATGTTGCCTACTATCTGGATCCATACAATCTACATCAATATAATGCTTTGAACTAGTTTTTACCTTCAATAACACTTCCTCCTGCCACATAAGAGCTAGACCCCCTGCTGTTCCTGCTGGATTAACTAGGAAAATTTTCTGGAAGAGTAATTTTTTGCAAACTTTTTCCACCATAGCCTCTTTGTTTTTAGTCTCCATAAGAAATAAAATGCTGGGCCTTTCTTTAGCCGTTAAGGCTTTTAGCTCTTGAATTGTCTGGGGGTTGCCCAGCCCCTGACAATTCCAACTAACAATTTTCATGACGTCACAGGTGGCTTATTAGGGCCAGCCACCAGAGCCCATTCTTGTCCTTCTGCAGCCAGATTAGTGATCACTAATCACTAATCTTTAAAATCCTAGTTTTATAACATCTTTTGGGGAACAAAATAAGTTATAAACTTATTACACTTTTGTCAATTCAATCCCAAATATTTTAATTTGACCAATTTGATCTTAAATCTTTTGATAATTTACCAATTAAGGTACTTCAAATCAATTTTAATTGAAATCACTGACCAATCCCACATGATATGGCCAATGCTTACGTAGATAAAATTTATCATTATTTTTTGAATTATTTTTTCGTTTTTTGCCATTGCGACCTTTGTCGGCCATGCACTAGGGCGCAAAGGCCCCTTGCTTGCGGCCAACAAGGCTGTGGAGGTCCTTGCCTAGATCTAGCAAGCACTCGCTTGTGCCCTTGCCCAAGGCCATCACTATGTCGCCAATCGCGGGCGAGGTGGCCCTCATCTAGTTTGGGTGAGGCCTTTGTGGCCGGAGAGGGTTGCCGGTGAAACTCCTAGCACAATGAAAAAAAAGAAAAATAAAAATAAAAATTCCAGTGAATTTGAAAAAATTACAAACTTTTTCCACGTTTTTTCTTTGTCGTAAAAAGGAGGGCGATTTTTTTTTTCCCACGTTAAAAGGGGTAGGAAGGATGTCACGGTTTCTGCTCTTCGCTGTTTTCTTCAGCGAGTATCCGCTTCCTCAAGCCTCGGATGGGCTTTTTCTTCATTTAAGGTTCTGATGGGCTCAAAGAGGAAACAAAAAATGGATGGCTGAAGAAGAAACAAAGGAATGGGCTGCAAAAGATATAAAAACGGATGGGCTGTGAAAGCATGAAAAAGAATGGGCTTTAAACAGGCCCACTCGACTCTTTTTTTTCTTTTTTATATATTTTTTATTCATTTTTATCTCACCTATTTTTATGCATCTTTTCATATATACTTTTATATATATTTGATTTTTTTTGCAAAATAAACGAATACCCTAAAAGTCGGCAAAAATTTAGGTGTCAATCATATAAAATATATAGACATTAAAACTAATCATTCCATGTGTTTAAATCAATATCATATAATTGTCATGTCAACACTTCATTGAGATGTCTTGTGATTTTGTTTAAAGTGCATCAGTTTAATTGAGATTGAATATCAACAACATATTTGCAAATGGGGTCGGAATTCTTTGATGACTCATCTACGCGAAAGAACACAATTATATAGGTTTCAATTTTTTTTTTTTTGGGTTGAAATATAGCTTTGAGTTTGGTATACATTAATTCGTGTCATTAATAGTTATTCTATTCGGTGACTTGCTTAACCCATTTGGATGGAAATTGTTCAAATTAACGTATGAAAGTTTTTCTCCCTCTCTCTCTCTCTTTTTCCCTTTCTCTATGTATTGGATTCTTAAACGACCCACAAATTTAAAAATTACTTATATAGTTCTACGTCTTTATTAAATCAATTTTGCTAGTGAATCTCAATATCTCTGCCATTGGCTTTCCATGAATTCCCACCTCTTTTGCCTAGATGCTATGGCTGCTATGAAAAGAACGATGAAAGGAAAAATATAATTATGAATAGCTAAAGATAGTTATTATAGCCCGAGTATTTTTCTTGTCTCCTTTCTTTGTCTAGCACGCATAGCTAATGCTGCAATTCAAATTGAAGATCCTTGCACATGCGAAGCAGATCTTCTTCTATCTGTGACCAAACCAAAGCTGTTGGGCTTTGTTGATCTCTCTGTGGCCCACTGCAGAAGATTTGTGAACCAGGCCGCTGACTGGCTAGCTAAGACCCAGCGGAACAAGAGCCTGGCCCACGACTGGCTGGCCAATCCCCCCGAACCGTTTTGAAATTTACTTTGCTCCGAGTCTTCTATTATGTTGTTGCAAACTCTTAATTAGTAATGAAGTCTCTTTATTTCCGACCAGAAAAATAAAATAAAATTGAGACACGATGGTTTCATTAATCGTTGGCTTACGAAGTGAGTGAACGCGGCAACCTCTCTCATTGTACGACATGGCTGTGAAGCTTCCGGGCTTGTCAATCATTCTCTGTCCATTGAGATCGTCGGCTGGAATTAAGGGTTGGGCCGAACGCGGTAATGATGGCCATCTTCGATCAATTTCCTGCTTAAGAGCCCGCACTTCTCGAGCTACAGAAATCCATCCATCTCTCTAATTGGCGAACCCTTTATATTATCGGCTAATGCAGTATAATTTATTAGGTATTATTCTCTTATCTATGGCTAAATCCGATGGACACCGAATCATAAGCATAAAAAGAAAAAACCTGCGTTATACTATCTTTCTTCAATCTGGGACTAAGATCTTTATGAATCTATAACTCAAAGAGGGATTGTTGAGCACGGAATTGCGGCTCTGGTACCAAATGTTGAGAAAGATTGGGAGTTTGTTTGGGAAAAAATAAAAACACATTCTTTTATTAGAGGCACTCTCTTTATAATATTTGTTTAGAGAATTTCTTGCGCACAAACACGAATAAAAGCACTTGGCTAATGATAGCCTTCGCAAGGGAATGGTTAGCTCTCCACATATCACTTTAGGATAGTGGTTCACTCTTTTTGGGTGCGTTTGGTGAGACTTTTGGGAAAAGCTATTGAGAAAATGCAAATGACTTTAGGTTAGAGAGGGTTTTTAGAATGCAAATTATGTTTGTTAAATTGTAATATGAAATTTCATTGTGAAATACTTTGGAGTAAAATAGTGTTTGGAAATATTATAGTTACAAATGACTTTGTAATAAAAAAAATTATCAAAAAAAAAAATTGGCCGACAAGGGCAATGGCCGCCGACGATCGAAATCTGTTGCCAATGATCGACATCTAACTTAGGCAGCCTTGGAGACGACTGGGGAGGGCTGCCTGGGGTTGACTGACCCCCAAAGACCACCGGCGAAAGCCGCATGGGGTTGGATGACCCCGCCGCGACCCAGATCTGGGGTGACAAGGTCTCGCAAGCCTGCCACAACCCAAATTTGGGGGTGGTGAGGTCACGCAACACCACCGCAACCTAGATTTGGGGGCGACGAGGTCGTGCGACTCGCGTGACCCAAATTGGGGGCGGTGAGGTCCTCCTATGACCTCGCCACCCCAAATCTGGGTCGTGGCAAGGTCAGTGACCCAGACCTCGCAGCAACCCAGATGGTACAGCGATCGTGCAACCCCTATAGCGACCACATCTAGTCGTGACCAGATTTGCGACTAGATGGGTCGCGCGACCCCGGCGACCTCCGCATGAAGGTCACGGTGCAGCGGACGCGATGGTGGCCAATGACTGCCTGCCCTTAGCTAGTGACTGCTCACGGAGGAGAAGAAGAAGATGATGAATAGTGAGGGCAAAACTGGAAAAACGAAAAACCAACGAGGATAATTTGAGAAGAATTTTTTTTTTATTTACCCCCTCAGCTTAGCATGCCGAGAAGGCTAAAAGCCCAAGGTAGCCAAAGCAGCTCTTAACCTATCTTGGGCATTCAGCCTTGTGAAGGCTGGCATTTTCCAAATGGGGTTTGAAATTTTTTTACCAAACACCCCTAAATTGGCCCAAGGATCTTTGGGGGTTCAAAGTGGCTTCTCAAAGCCACTCCCAAACGCACCCTATATCATTTTTGAGATTAGTGGTTTATCCCTCTTAGAAATATCTTGAATTCTTTGAGAAGGGAGAAGGTGAATCTTTTTCTTCAATATAGATCTAGCGATCATGTCAAGTTGGTTTTTGGAACTCTTCTTCCATAGCCTTCCTCCATTTTGCCCTCTTGTGTGGCTTTCTCATATGTAAATTGCTTTAATACTCCGACATCCTTGATCGATGCTACATTTGCATATTTAGGATTTGGTTTCCTCCCCTTTGTTGATCTCTTGAGTTGAGGCATATGCTCTTCAAATTCTTCCTGACTTGGTCAAAGCTCTTCCTGATTTGGTTTCCTCCACTTTGTTTTCCCAGCGATTATACACTTACTTCTTCAATCACCTGGTTCTTGCCAAACCCATTATCATCTTCCATTTTTTCCATAGCTTCTTTAGGCAGTCTACTCTTTCGAGTTTTGTCCACGTATAGCTCTGTGCTGGCCTCACTTAGTCATACTTTATTTGATGCCCTTCCATGATCAACGTATTTGTGGGTTCAAATGTACATCTTTACATTGTTTGTACAAACACCACGTATTTCTCGAGTCTGTAAATAGTGATACCAATAATTGGTTTTTCTTCATGCCTCGCATGTAATACACGTTTTGCAATTTAATTTGCAATGGACTGAACTAGGGTGTCATCACTATTTGATCAATGGGGGTAATTAGCAACCTTGATTTACTTGTGGGGACAACTATTTGTCTACCGGTTTACTTAGGCATGCTGGATAGCTTGTGTCAATCTCATGTCATATAATTTGAGCACCGTGAGTCAACTGTCCAATTATCATAATTGATTATTTTATCACTTACCGTGATGAAGACCATTGCTCATCTGACTCGGTGATGGAGGTGGCTGTAAGCTTTTCTTATTCCTTTAATGCAATGGACGCTTGGAAATCCTACTTTTTTTCAATATTACTTTCCTTCATTATAGATGCTACAAAATTTCCTACTGCTTGTTTGAATTAATAGTCCTTGGCAAAGTGATCCATTTGCCAAATATATAGTAGTGACTGTCTTGCCTCCGGCTATCCTTATCTTCTTTCTTGTTATCTCTCCCTTGATCCCCACGAGCTACCCCTGCTTGAATGCTTCTTTATGGTCCTCTTCGTCTGTCTCCATGACCTTTTCTCTATTTTCCATCAATAATGCCCGATCGTTTCTCCTCTTACTCTTGAACCTTGCTTTATTATTAAAGAGTACACTTTTATCATTCTTGAAATTCTTAATTGAGACCTTAGACAACTGTTATCTAGAATCTCTTGGTTGGCTAATATTTACAACTTAGTAAGAGTTATGTCTCTTACCTCATGGGTGGTTGTAACAATTTCGGTATACTCTAGCCATGGGAAAATTGTCTAAAAAATCCTAAACCTATTGCACTTTTGCTAATTCCATCCTAAATTTTTTAATTGTGCTAATTGAGTTTAAACATTTTCACGTTATACTAATTTAGTATATTCAGTTAATTTTGATTGAAAATCACCGACATGGACACTGATTATCTTATGTGGCATGGCCGATGTTGACGTTAACAATTTTTAATAATATTTTAATGTTTATTTATTGTTTATTTTTTTTCCTTTTTTCCTTATATTTTTTTTTCAAATTATTTTTCTTCCTTTTCCTATTACTAGCCTTCGTTGAGCCTCGTTGAGCCTCGTTGATGGTCAGTAGAGGTCTTTGACCTTAGGTGAGGGCTACGTGGGCTGCCCTCGCCTGACGAGGGTGACCCTCGCAAATGGCCGACCGAGGTGACTCTTGTCTATTGAGGATGGCCCATGCCAAGCCAAGCCCAAGCGTCCCTCCCCCAAAACTAGCTAGGGTGGCAACCTTTGCCAACCATCAATGAGACTTGACAATGGCCAATAGAGGGAAAAAGAGAAAAAAGAAAAATGAAAAGAAGAGAAAGAAAAAATAAAAAAAGAAGAAAAGAAGAAAAAAAATTAGGAAGAAAAAAAGAGAGAAAAGAATAAAAATTTCGAAAAAAATAAAATATTCTTCAAAATTAGGGGAATTTTTTTTCTTCAATGGTGATATTAGAAGAAGTCAAATTTTATTTATTTATTTAAATATATTATGCAAAGCTCTGTCATCTCAATATTTAGGAAAAATTCCCAAACTAGTCTTAAATCTATTGAACGTACGCCAATTTGTCATAAATTTTTTTGTTTTGTCAATTTAATCCTAAATCTTTGCATGGAATTGCAATGTAGTCATCTTAGACAATTTTTGTTGGAAATGGCTAATGTGATAGTGTCCTATGTAGGACTGTTGGCAATTACTAAGGCCACTACTTTAGCAAATTTCGGGGACTATCGACTAGATAGATTACATTGGAATTTCGCACAAAATTGAAAATTTTAGAATTGAATTAATATTCATACAATATATTTAGGACTGATTGGCTAAGATTTCCTGATATTTATTTCTTGGCTCATTCGGTGCTGTTTCGGCTTGATCTGCCCATCATTTGAGCAAGTCTAGTTGGACCATCGGTGATATTACTTGTTGCCATAGTGCGAGATGAATTTTCCATGGCTACATCAAGCAAAAATCTTGTTGGAGCTTTTTAGATGGAGTGGATCACAAGCATGCCATCGAAGATGGTCTCTAAAGTATTCCATTGACCAAATATTTATTTATTTTCTCATTTATAGCACTCTTCTAATACTTGTCCTTCGCTTGTTTAAATGCTAGCATAGTTTGAAAACAATTATATGGTAATTTATACTAGCTTTTTAAGAAATTATCTCTCCCAACTATTATGGTTTGCACCTCTAAAATATGGATTACCAATGTACAAATTGCAACACTTAACAACACAAATTCAACGTGATAGAGTTACGGTTCTATCACAGCTATAGAACAAATCAACCCTTAAATCACTTTCAGACAAGGCATCATGCAATTCTAGAATGAGCTTAATGAAAGATTCCTTTGGATATATTTAATTTATTTTTCTTGTTCATGAAGATAGTGATTGCCGTGATTGGACGTTCCTAGGACCATTCGACTCCATGTGTTTCTTGCCCTCATCTAGAATGGAATGGTTTTTCTAATATGCTCACGATGCATGTCAAAGTCTAAGCTGCCCAGTGTGGTTTTTTCTCCGGAAAAAGTGAGTGGAGATGCACACGCGACGACGACTTGATGTAGTCCATTTGGTTTAAGTCCTCACAAGAAATATTTTCTAATAATTACTCAAGATGGTGATCATTAGAGACAGGTGTTTGTTGAGAAAACATTTCCTAAGTGGTTTCGATGATTGACAACTTAGAAACTTTATTTCTGATAAAAAGTTTTTTAGGTGGAAAGTTTGATGGAGTAAGATTAGATGATTTCAATCAGAATCAGAATCAGAGTCATGGTTTATTCTTCCTTCTTTATACATTCTATCAAACGGCTAGGAAGGAGATAAACATCCTCGTGCAACGGCTAGTGGCGATTGATTGGATTTCTGCCATACTTATAAAGAGTTTAAAAATGAAAGTCTTGCTAATATTTTTCGGAGATTCAACTTTCCTGGAAATTCTTTTTAGAGGCGAAACATTATTTTCATTCGTAAATACTCGACTTTTTGAAAACTCGAGCTGCTCTATGGGCTGCAAAAAATATGGGAAGCCTTACTCTCGGCGATTCTGAAGCAAACGGAACTTCTTAATCGGATCCGGGGCCAACCGATAGATTGGTTGGATGATCCTTTTGGAGATATGTCCAACAGACAGCTTAGACTAGGAGGAATATATGAGGGGATTTGGAAGCTAAAGGGTCGGAATGCGCATTCACAAGATTTGAAGCTTTTAATTCTGAGAGTCTGATTAGTGTTTTTTTGATCTCATATATTCGTCTTTGTTGAGCAATATTGCGTTACCCTTTAGAGGTTGAGAGTGTGAGAAGTTGTTTACACAAATTTAAGTACTTGTAGCTTAAGACTTGTAACATCTAATTGGTTGTTACTACTAGATTCCAGCCAATAGGCTGTAGGGTGGGGGAGTAAACATAGGCTTGTAAAAGCCAAACCACTATAATCTTGAGTGTGCAATTCTTTGCCCCTTACTATATTTATTTATTGTGGTAGAATTGTATACTAGTAAGATCTGACCATTTCATATGAAGTTGTCTTGTTGCAATATTTGTTTAAATTATTTCATTTCTGCGCAATCACCTATTCACCTCCTCTAGGTGATAGTTTTAGCCATAACAATGTTTACTTTGGAATCACTTGAAAAGGTTAAGAGCCGTACTTTATTCGAGCTCTTTAGTAGCAGCGATAACTCCCTACCCTTCTAAGGTTAGGTATGGGTTTAGTCCGTCCACAAACCACAAATCTGCCGAAGGGGATCTTGTTCGGTACCATTTAAAATAACTTGGTCCGGTCCACCTAGCATTTAAAATGAGTTCTCTAAATAATCACACGAGGGATTGATCATTTTAGAGCGAGTGTTAACTTATGAGTTAGCCAATGAGACTTGTTTCTGATTAAAAAGAAAATAAAATGATAAGGCTTGTCCCAATCGATGTGGGCCTTGAATCGCTATATGTATACTTCACATCAATTTGAATGAGGCTACAAACTTCTGATGAAGTTTCCTTGCAGGCCGATTCTTTCCAAGGAAGTACGCGTTTTCTCATTTTGGACAAAATAGGAAGTAGTTGGTTTGGAAACAAAACACGAGGGATTCTCATCTAGAAGATGTTGGAGAAATTTTCTTGAAGGGTTTTGAAGCTGACAAAACGTTTCCATCAGTCTAGTCTGAAGATTTGCAGACTCTACTATTTAAAGTCTGAAGACCTCAGGACAGCCAGACTCAAGATTCAAAATCTATCCTCATTGACAGTTCCTAATCTGTTGAAGAAGGTCTATCCAGAACTGGATATTTCATTAAGGATGTGACCTTATCAATTGGAGAAGATCTCTTGGATAGATATGACATAACGGAATCCTTTATTTGACCATGATTGATTCGAAGATTAAGGATCCGATGATTGGCGAAGTATTATTGGAAGGTTCTACTTATGGAAACCGAGATCCTGATTGTATGGGCGAACATGATTGATGAGCTATCGACATATTCTTTTAATAGCTCGAATGATCTTCCTAATTGATTTCGTCCAACGGGTAGATTGGAGGAATTCCTTTGGTAAGTGCTAATGGGTATGATGGCATAAAGGAGTATATAAGGAAGACGTTCCAGTTGTTTGAGTGTGTGTGCGATAGAAGAATTCCAAAGTCTGAAGCTCCATGTTCTTAGTCAATTCATTTGTTGAGCGAAATATTTTACACAAAAGAGAGTCTATATTCGTGAGAATCCTTGAGGAAGTGTGGTAGAGTATCTACACTGTGAAATCAAGGGAGAACTTTGCTGTAACATCTCTTTTGTTCATAGTGAAATCCAGCTGGTAGGCTGTCAGTGCAGAAGAGTGAACGTAGGCTTGGAATAAGCCGAACCACTATAAACCTTGTGTTTAATTTTCTCTTCCCTACTCTCTGTTTTACTTTGATCGTAATTCATTTTGATAACCTCAGGAGAATTTCCTTTCCATTTTCTACTTAATATTGTTCGCATATCATGAAAAATTATTATACACCTATTCACCCCCTTTTAGGTGCTTATACTAGTTATCTCAATTGATATCAGAACCTGTGTAGTCACTTTGTTTGAAGTGTTTTACTTCAGAGTCAAAGATCCATGGCTAGTATGTCGGCTCCGGGGTTGGTAGAAGGGCAAAGCAATACCAGACCGCTTTACTTTGATGGAAATGACTACAACATATGGAAAAACAAGATGAAGGCGTTCCTAAGATCAAAAGATCCTCTGGAGTAGGACGTTGTAGAAAAATGAATCATTCCTAAAGCTGCACCTGTCTCAGAGAGAGGAAAAGATACTGTTAAGTCTAGTGAAATGACTCAGGAAGAGATAACCAAGAGACAAGCTCTTGATGCAAAATCAATTTATTCTTTATATTGTGCTTTGTCACCTACTGAATATAACATAATATCTTCTTGTGTTATAGCGAAAGAAGTTTGGGATAGATTATATATTACCTATGAAGGAACCGATCGAGTGAAAGAAACAAGAATCAACATTCTCCTTGGTCAATATGAAGCCTTCAAAATGAAATCAGGAGAATCTATAACTGACATGTTTAGTCGTTTTACAGAAATCGTAAATGGTCTTGAAAATCAAGGTCAACCAATTTCTGATCCCATGAAGGTAAACAAGCTACTGCGTGGACTCTCCAAGGATTGGAATCACATAAAGACCTTAATCAGAGAGACACAAAGAATCATGCCTCTATCAGTTGATGAGTTGGTTGGGACTCTTCAGTCTTATGAAGTGGAATGAATCAATGAAGACGAAGATGCTAAAGGTAAGAAATCCATTGTATTAAAATCCAATGATGATTCTGATGTTATAGATTTTGAAGATGATATGGATGATGAGGAGTTTGCTCTCATGATAAGAAGATTCAGAAAGCTGAACAGAAAATGAAGAAGATTCAATCTAAAGAAACAGAGTTTTCAAAAGCAACAAACTAAGTCTGTTGAGGATGATGAATCAAACAAAGATGTAGTCTCGTTTTGAATGTAAGAAAAATGGACACATCAGACCCAACTGTCCTATTTTGAGGAAGAAGAAAGGAAAAGCTGAAAAGTATCAAAAGGCTCTTAAAGCAGAGAGCTGGAGTGATACAGAGTGTGAAGAAAGTGATGATGATTATGCTAATGTATGTCTAATGGCACAATCGATTTAGATTCGAACTGAGATGCACTCAAATTCGTAAAGTGAATTTGAGGTGAGTAACTTTAAAATTCCTATTAAAGTTTCAAAATACATTGATGAATTGTGTTTTAGTCTTAAGACTTCTCTTAAAAGAATTTCCGAACTCAAAAAGGAAAATTTTGCTCTAAAATAACAAGAAAATGTTTTGAAAGAAAAAGTGAAATGTTTAGACAATAATGTTTCTTCTCTTAACAAAAGTGAATATAATCTTTTAAAAGAAAATGCATTCTTGAAAAATGATATCTCAAATATTTCCAAAAGATTTTCTATAGGATCTGAGAAACTGAAAAAATACTTTATGTTCAAAGACCTTATTTCAATAAATTTGGTTTGGGAATGACCGCTAAAATCATTCCTTTAATTTATTTTTCTAAAGTGAAGGAAAGAATCAAACAAAGACCCACAAGAGATGCTTACAAAAATCATTTTAAAAGAATCTTTGTAAAACTAGT
The DNA here is from genome assembly GCA_016097545.1 of Eucalyptus victrix. NCBI lineage: Eukaryota > Viridiplantae > Streptophyta > Magnoliopsida > Myrtales > Myrtaceae > Eucalyptus > Eucalyptus victrix. The sequence goes on from CM027844.1 coordinate 28,300,952, forward strand.
AGGTCGCAATGTTCTCAGATGTTCAAAGTGCAATAGTGCATATTATTTTGAAAAAGAATGTCCTATGGTTTGGAAACCTATTAAAAAAGTATGGGCAAAAACCACATATCATAGTAACACCAATGGACCCAAGAAAATATGGGTACCAAATAAAGTTTGAGTTTCTTTTTTAAATGCAGGTCATTATCAAGAAAAAGGTAAAATGGTATCTGGATAGTGTATGCTTAAGACACATGACAGGAGACTCAAATTGCTTCATAAAACTCGTTCGAGTAAATGGTGGAAAAGTCTCATTTGGAGGAAACAGCAAAGGAAATATTGTGGGATTTGGAACTCGTAAAGATTGGAAATCTCACAATAAACAATGTTTCTTTAGTGGAATGACTCAACTACAATCTGCTAAGTATTAGTCAGCTGTGTGATACTAGTTTCAAAATCAACTTTTAAGAGGGAATATGTTCTGGAATTAGTAAAGATTCTACTCAGTCATTCATGGGTCGAAGACATGGAAATAACTATCTCTTAGATGTGAAACCGGATGAATTGCAATGTCTGATTTCAATTCAAGACAAAGCAAACTTATGGCACAGAAAACTTGGGCACATCAATATGAAGTAGATAGCTAAAATTTTAGCAAAGAAGCTTGTTCGTGGTTTACTCAAGCTTGTTCGTGGTTTACTCAATCTTTCATACCAAAAGTCTAATCTATGTACACCATGCATATTGGGAAAACATGTAAGAAATTCCTTTAAACCAATAAATCAAGTTTTCACTAACCGTGTACTGCAGCTTCTGCATATGGATCTCTTCGGACCAACCTGAACACAGAGTATTTGAGGTAAGAAATATTGCCTAGTAGTTGTGGATGATTACTCATGATTTACTTGGGTGTATTTCCTGGCAAGTAAGTCTGAAATTTTCTCTTACTTTGAAAAATTTGCTAAAAAGGTTCAAAATGAAAAAGGGTATGTTATTTCAAGAATAAGAACAGACCATGGAGGTGAATTTGAAAATCAAGATTTTACAAAATTTTGTGGTGAATCTGGTTTTTAGCACTTGTTCTCCTCTCCATATACTCCAGAGCAAAACGGAGTTGTGGAAAGAAAGAATAGGTCGCTTCAAGAAATGGCTAGAACTCTTTTAATAGAAAGCAATATCTCTTCACGTTTTTCGGCTGAAGCAGTTTCTACAGCATGTTATATTATTAATAGAGTTTTTCTAAGGCCTATTATAAAAAAAAACCCTATGAGTTATTCAAAGAAAAGAAGCCTATTGTTTCATATTTTCATGTGTTTGGATGCATATGCTTTATATTGAAAAATGCAAATGATCGAGTTGGGAAGTTTGAAGAAAAGTCAGATGAAAGCATCTTCTTTGGATATTCAACCTCAAGCAAAGTGTACAGAGTCTACAACAAGAGGCTCAATTTGTGAAAGAATTAATGAATGTTAAATTCCAAGATTCTATGCAAAATGAATATATTCAGACTCATCTTGAAGAATCTGAACCTGCTCTAGATTCTACAAAGTCTAAATCTCAGGAAGCAGCTCACACTTCGAAAGACCAGCAACAAATGATTATTGAAGATTCAAATAAAGGAAGTGATCATCAACCTGACAAATTAACCAGCAACTGGAAGCATAAGTCCAGTCATCCCAAAGATCTTATTATTGGCGACATTAATGAAGGAATTCGCACAAGATCCAAAAGACGAGAAGAGTCTAGTGCTGTGGTTCTTATTTCTGAAATAGAACCCAAAAGCATATAAGAAGCTTTATCTGATGAAAGCTAGATTGAAGCTATGCAAGAGGAGCTTAGGCAATTCAGGATCAATGATGTCTGGGAATTAACTCCCAAACCGAAAGGTAAATCTATTATTGGTGCTAAATGGGTTTTCAGAAACAAGATGGACGAGAAAGGAAAGGTCATAAGAAACAAAGCAAGACTTGTGGCCAAGGGATATACGCAAGAAGAAGGGATAGACTATGACGAGACTTACGCACCAGTAGCAAGGTTAGAAGCAATTCGATTGTTACTTGCATTTGCTTGTTTTAAGAATTTCAGGCTATTCCAAATGGACGTCAAAAATGCTTTCCTAAATGGATTTATCCACGAGGAAGTCTATGTGGAACAACCGCCTGGGTTTGAAAACCCAAGGAAACCAGACTCAGTGTTCAGACTCAAAAATGCTTTATATGGTCTAAAACAAGTACCCTGAGCTTGGTACGACAGGCTGAGTAAGTTTTTAATTCAAAATGGCTTTCTTAAAGATAAAGTAGATACTACTTTGTTTATCGAAAAAGAAAGCAAGAGTTTTCTGCTTGTTCAAATATATGTAGATGATATTATTTTTGGATCTCCTAACGAAATTCTGTGCAAGAAATTCTCTAAGTTTATGCAGGATGAATTTGAAATGAGCATGATGGATGAGTTAACCTTTTTTCTCGGGCTTCAAGTAAAACAACCGAAGGAAGTAACTTTTATTCATCAAGAAAAATATGCTAATGATCTTGTCAAAAAGTTTGGACTGGATAATTGCAAAAACACCGATATACCAATGTCAAGTTCCCCGAAGATAGACAAAGATGAAGGAGGAAAGAAAATCGATCAGAAGTAATACATGAGTATCATTGGCTCACTTCTTTATCTTACTGCTTCTAGACTTGACATTTTGTTTAGTGTTTGCATTTGTGCCAGATTTCAAGCAGACTCTAAAGAATCTCATCTAAATGCTGCAAAGCGTATTATCAAATATATTGCATCAACTTCAAGCTTTGGTCTCGGTATCCTAAAAGGGAGACTTTACTCTTCTTGGATACTCGGGCGCAGACCCTAGCGGATGCGTAGTTGATAGAAAGAGCACCTCGGGTACTTGTCAACTACTTGGAGGCAAGACAGTGTCTTAATTTTCAAGGAAGCATAGTACAGTAGCTCTTGGAAGTTGTTGTTCACAAATTCTGTGGAGACTTTGGAATTGAAGACTCATGCACGGAGATTAATTGCGACAACACCAGTGCAATCAATCTCACCAAAAATCTAATTCTTCACTCAAGAGCAAAGCGTATAGAGATTCGACATCACTTCATTAGAGATCATGTTGAGAATGGAGAAATCTCGATTCAGACTCAGGACTAAAAGTCTAAAGACATCCAGTCTCAGACGATGAAGTTTTTCTTTAGTAAGTTATTTTATTTCATTTCGAAATCTCATCTTGAAAAGGTACGACCATCAACCGTGTTTGATTATTGCTATCTTTAATTGACGTGATTATTGCAACGTTTCCTTTTTGAAAAGGAGTTATTTTTTGAAATGACTATTATCTCGAAAAATGCAATTATTTTTTAAAAGGCATATTTTTACTTTCCTTTATGACGTTCCGTTTGCCTCTCTTCGACTGTCCTATATACTATTGCTTCTTCTTCACTTTACTCTCAAAAACCCTAAGAGATCAACGATCTTCCATTCCTGTTTTCTTCTCTTGTTTAATCTACGAAAAAGTTGTCATTTTTCTTGGGAAAGTCAAGTTTGGAATCTTTCAAAAACCGTGAAAGATGTCGTCTCAAAGGAAGTCTTCAAGGATTGCAAGCAAGGGACCGCAAATGCATGAGGGGCCTACGCACTTTGATCTCACCAAGGAAGAAGAATCTCCTCGTCAATAGCAGAGCCCACAACATTCTCAGCAGCGTTATTCTCCTTCATCTAGTCCACAGGATGTTGCTCATCAAGAAAATGAAGAAATCATCGAAGGTGCAGATCTTGTAAGAATTCAAAAGCCCTCTTTTATTTACAAGCTTTATCGTGCTTTGAAAAGAGGAGGAACTCCATTGAACTACATTGATGAATTTCTTAAGGACAAAAGGTATGTAAATGAGTACATCTTTTTGCGAAATATGAAGCGTTTAGGAATTGCCGCTGCGGGGTTGGCAGGAGAAACCCTTGCCAATATCCCAAGTGATCCGCGTGTTGGAGGGCTGAATCAGTCAGATGGGAATGATGATGATAAGTTGTACAGTCAGTTTCAACCGAGAATGGGTGTTGCGGCAAAAATTCGGGAAAAAGGACCGACTTGTTTCGTTCGGAAGAACAAAAGCGTCTCTACTTTAAGTTGTTGAAGCGTGGGGTGATAAACCCTAGAAGCGTAGATTTAGATTTCCTTGATGCTGTGAACGTAAATTTGAGGGAAAAATTTAGTCTTCTTCAACTTGAATAGTTCTGTTCTGACTCTGCAGAGGCCTATGCTGAATTCACTGCATATTTCTATTTGAATCTCAGTTTCCTAAATGCGAATAAATTCTCTTTTAGTGTCCGAGATTAGGACTATGTGGTGGATGTAGATATGTTGGTTGATGTCATTAGGGTTGAGAGAGGGAGATATCAACCTATCAATGTCTCAATTGCTCGTGCTACGCTGGAATTTGTTAAGGATAGAATGACAGAGGAAAAGATTTCCTACTTGAGGATGAGCGCATTTAACATTCTGCTTCACAAGATTGTCATCAATTGCCTCAGACCAAAATCTACTTCAAAGACTGATGTTTCAAATTCAGAGGCAAAGCTGATGTATGCCATCATTACTGGGAAAAAGTTTTCTCTTCCTCATACTATTATGTTCCACATGTATAGAGCAGTGGTGAAGGACAAAGGTCAACTTCCTTATTCAGGTCTTGTGACAAAGTTATTTAGACATTTGAATGTTCAGCCTCCACGAATTCTCTGTAAACAATCTTGTGATCATATGGTGGTAGGACTGAAAATGGTGACTAAAATGCGTCTGAAGGAACTAAGTAAGGCGTTGGAGAAATTCAAGGAGAAAACCCTTGTCAAAACTCATCAAATCTCTTCGGCAGCAAAAAGAAAAGGGAAGGAGCCCATGGTTGCTCCATCTAAGAAAAGAAGAGCACTCATCGTTGAGGATGAAGATGATGAGGAAGACATCACCATTTCTGCTATGGCATTAAAGAACCTAAGTCGTTCTGTTTCAGAATCAACGAAACAACAAGAGAAAGACGCAGAACAGGGGAATGGAGAAAGAGAAGAGAAAGATGCAGAGGAAAAAGAAACAGATGAGAGAGAAGAAGGAGAAAGAGATGCTGAGGAGGAAAGAATTGAAAAAGACGAAGAAGCGGAAAGAGAAAATCAAGAGGAAGGAGAGCATGAGGTACATTCTTCTCCACCTGAAGGCATGGAAACAGGGGAAGATCGTGAGAAAAGAGGAATGTCCTCATATCCTACAACTACTGAAGGAGTCAGTTGCTCTCCAGCAGATCCAGAGGACATCTATGCCTCTCAATTTCTTGAGGAGACACATGATGTTTCATCGCCCAATCTGCGCGATTATGCTGATTTGCCGTCGTCTGCCTTTACTCCATCAGATCGTGTCAAAGCCAGTACACAGACCGATAATTCAGCAGATTTTCGCAGAATTCTGGATGTTCTCTTGGAAATGCGAGGTCAGATATATGCTCTGGGATGCGAAGTTCAGAATTTGCAGAATCAAGGTCAAGCTTCTTCAGGTTCTTTGAATGATCATATCCAAGCCTTTTCTCTTCAGATTCAAGCTAATGCTAAGGGTGAGGATGTTGCACAACTGAAGGAGGAATTAAAAAAGCGGGAAGGCATTGTCCAGTCAAGGGGAGATTTCCAACTTTTTCGTGTTCCCAAGCAATCTTGACTCTATTCTATTTCCATCTCAACTTTTTTTATGCTGACAAAAAGAGGGAGAGATGCAAGATTTGAAACTTTGACTTTTTAATCTTTTGGATTATTTTGGATTGTTTTGATGTTTGACTTGACTTTTGTGTCTAGATGTGGACTGAATTTGGATTTGGATTTGATTGCTTATATTAAGTATTATTAATATCTTATGAATGGCTTTACTCACATGCAAGACTAACCCATTTTCTGTGGTTGCAGATTCTAGTGTTTTCATTAAGCCATTCATCTTTATAAGATATCCATATTTGTTTGAGTAACACTTTGCAGGTCAAAGTTATTCAAATCTACAGGAAAGTTTTGTCACAATCAAAAAGGGGGAGATTGTTGGAGAAATCTTCTTGAAGTGTTTTGAAGCTGACAAAATGTTTCCATCAGTCTAGTCTGAAGATTTGCATACTCTACTATTTAAAGTCTGAAGACCTCAAGATAGCCAGACTCAAGATTCAAAATCTATCCTCATTGACAGTTCCTAATCCATTGAAGAAGGTCTATCCATAACTGGATGTTTCATTAAGGATGTGACCTTATCGACTAGAGAAGATCTCTTGGCTGGATATGACATAACGGAATCTTTTATTTGACCATGATTGATTCGAAGATTAAGGATTCGATGATTGGCGAAGTATTCTTGGAAGGTTCTACTTATGGAAACCGAGATCCTGATTGTATGGGTGAACATGATTGATGGGCTATCGACATGTTCCTTTAATAGCTCGAATGATCTTCCTAATTGATTCTGTCTAACGGGTAGATTGGAGAAATTCCTTTGGTAAGTGCCAACGGGTATGATGGTATAAAGGAGTATATAAGGAAGATGTTCCAGTTGTTCGAGTGTGTGTGTGATAGAATAATTTCAAAGTCTGAAGCTCCTTGTTCTTAGTCAATTCATTTGTTGAGCGAAATCTTGTACACAAAAAAGAGTCTATATTCGTGAGAATCCTTGAGGAAGTGTGGTAGAGTATCTACACTGTGGAATCAAGGGAGAACTTTGCTGTAACATCTCTTTTGTTCATAGTGAAATCCAGCCGGTGAGCTGTCAGTGCGGAAAAGTGGACGTAGGCTTGGAATAAGCCGAACCACTATAAACCTTGTGTTTAATTTTCTCTTCCCTACTCTTTGTTTTACTTTGATCATAATTCATTTTGATAACCTAAGGAGAATTTCCTTTCCATTGTCTGCTTAATATTGTTCACATATCACGAAAAATTATTATACACCTATTCATCCCCCCTCTAGGTGCTTATACTAGCTATCTCAGAAGATATTGACCCTTCGACATGATTTGAATTAGAAATGGAGCTTAGTACAAAATAATCTTTGGAAGACCAACATTGACCCAAAAATCTTGCCGTAGCAAAAAGAAAAGTTAGATAGTAAATGCAAGGATTCTCCCATTGGAATGGGAGGCAAGCATCAACAGCGACGATGGAAAACATTTAGAGTTGATTGGACAATTTCCCTTTCCATGAAGGATCTCTGTGAACACAAAAATACGTGAACATGTCCATTTGAATTTAGTGCATTTCATTGCATTTGAATTGTTGGATCTGGCGAGTCTCATGTAAGCTATACATTTCATTGCATTTAAAAATTTTATGAGCAACGAAAAAGTTGCGTCATGGGTCATGTTCTTAGGATAAATCCATTATACAAGGTTCGTGAAATTAAATAATTTACCGTAGAATGTAACGATCATTTCGAGCAGGTCCACTGCTTCAGTGCTTCTGAACATATCCGCGAACCCAATAATGGCTTCTGCCACTACGAGGCCGCTTTTTACTTTTTTGCAATTATGCCCTCCACGATCTAGCGGGGCTAGCCTGGCGTACGAACGTCCACTAATCTAAAGGCCTCCCGAAGACCTTTGATGAGCTCGACTTTATGAAGAAATTTGGACCGTTTTATGGTCAACTATTCGAGAGTATGCCTTTTGGTACCCCAGACGCCGTGACCCAAACGGAATGAAAATATAAATAAATAATAATCATTCAAAATTCTTAAAAAAGAAAAAAATTCTTTAAAAAGAGAAAAAGTCTTGATTAATTTTAAAGAGGACGCGTGTCCATGTGGATTCAAGATACAGAAGAGAAATGTTCAAATGCAGGACAAGAAATATGTTAAATTATGAACTTTTGAAGGTCAATGATGGCAAAAAGAAGAGCATTTAAAATAATCATGGAACGAGTGAAAAGTAAAAAGTGAAAAAAAGTGTAAACAATATTTATGGATATATTTGTTTAAAGAAAAATTATTTCTGAAAAATTGTTTTCCAACTTTTTGATACTTTGATGATGAAAAACTAATCAATCTATGAAAAATATTCTTCATGAACTGAAAGCAGCAAGAGGGAAAACAACACCCTAGGAAATCACTTTCCTTAAATCATAAAATAAATAAAAACTTCATAAAATATATTTCCTTTATTGTAAAGTTTTCGATGAAACAAACACACCCTAAATGTCAACATCCATCGTGTTTTGCAAAGCAACATAAGAAAGAAACTTGACCGTGTTGAGCCGGTTGGTGGAAGATCAATTCAATGAAATTAACAAAAGTAAATTGTCCCTGTCCTTATTGAAGCCCACACCGTGAAATCGACAAAATTAAAGGTTGTTGAATTTTCTTAGCCAAATTCACAATCAATGGAGCATGTCCTTTTTATCAAGAGGTTCTTGGATATTTGGTGACCTCGAGAGTCGTCGATTCCTTGCGCCAATACATTATAAACTTATACCCGGAAGATGTCTCCAGAGCATAGACGTAAAATACAACCTGTCATACGACCATTACTTTCTTTCAAATATAATAGAATTTTGTTGTGGCCAAATGAAGTTAATTGACTTGGTTTTGTAGTTGAAATAAGTTTAGAACATATCAACTGTGTCACGTTAGGTGGGTTTCACATTAAACTCATACGGTTTAACGATTGAGATTAAGTGATTACACGTGTAAGATGTATGTACGGATATTTCGGGAATAAGTGCTCAATTCACTTCAAATCATGCCCATGAAGTTAGATGCCTATATATGCTCATACCTCCTTTCATTGTCCCACCGAGTTTGGAATTCTTAATAAGCGCACTTCCTGTCCACACTGCATGCCATGGGTCTTTCTCATCTCTCTTCCATCATCTCCTTTTTTTTATTCACAGCTTCGATTTCTGGGCGGAAACTTTACACTCCGACCCTGAGTCTACAACGCGAAGGCGTCCTCCGAGATCCGGAACGTGCAGTTTCGGCTTCCATAGCAGACGATTTTGAAACCTTCTTCTTCAACCAGACGCTCGATCATTTCAACTACAGACCCGAGAGCTACACCACCTTTCAACAAAGATACTTGATTGACTCTAGATACTGGGGTGGTGCGAATTCTAGTGCGCCGATCTTCGTTTACCTCGGTGCTGAATCGCCAATTGATGGATCCCCGACTGTGATTGGGTTTCTGAGAGATAACGCAGCTCAATTCCAAGCTTTGTTAGTTTATATTGAGGTAGCATATCTGACTTCTACCATTTTTTTTTTTTTTTTGGGGTTCCATGCATGGATGTTCTTTCTATCTAATTTCTGCTACCAACCATGTAATCGAATTCTTCTTTTTCTTGTGGAATATTTCTTGTCAGCATCGGTATTATGGTGAGTCAATTCCACTTGGGATGAGCTTTGAAGAAGCTCTCCATGATACAAATATTCGTGGGTATTTCAGCTCGGCCCAAGCTTTGGCTGATTATGCAGCCATTATTATTCACGTGAAGCAGAATTTGACAGCCAGAGATTCTCCAGTTATTGTGGTTGGAGGATCATATGGAGGAAGTAAGTGCAATGGGCATCATATTCTACCCATTTTTGTGTACGGTAGAGAGAAATAATAGAAAAGGGGTCCATGACAAATTTGACCGGTTTTGATATCCGTTCTCTGTTGACTATGTAAAAAACCCGTGATATGTGAAAATGATGAGATGTCGTTATCATTTATTTTCAACAAAAGCACTAAATCTTTCTTTGCGCGAAATAGATATATCTTATCATTATATCAAGTTGTTGAATATTAATAACTAACACGAATTTCAGAGCTTGCTTCGTGGTTCCGGCTAAAATATCCACACTTGACCGTCGGAGCTCTGGCCTCATCTGCTCCAATATTGTATTTTGATGATATTACCCCACAGGATGCATACTATTCGGTGGTCACCAAGGATTTTAAGGTACTTACACCCGTAATTTTTCTTCTTCTTTTTTAGTTCTAATAATGATTGTGTGGCACTTTTCAAGCATCCAAAGAGTATCAATTAGTCGACGCAATATCCCTATTCTCCCATTTTACGCACACAAGGTAAGTATTGACTGCACATATTCTTGCTCCTTGGGGATGGCATAAATAAAATTGAGGGGTATAGTTATTTGTAACCATACCTTAAGTGGGAAAGAATACAAACTTATTGCCGGAATAATCTTTAGAATCTTAATATCTGTTATTGGTTTTCCATAATTTGTCTTAAACCATAATTGTTTTGCACAGGAAGCTAGTGAGACTTGCTACCAAACTATTGGAGACTCATGGTCAGAGATTGATAGAGTTACTCAGGAGCCTAATGGCACTTCAAACTTAAGCAAGATGTTCAAGACTTGCAAGTATGTGGATTGATGCATCATATGTTATGTGTCTTAATACCCAAGTATTATAGAGTATTCCCATCCAATTTCTCGATTTAAGGGAGTTGATGAATTGAGTCAATTTACCTTATGAGATCAGGAATCTAATCCACACTCGCTCTTTTGTTTGGCAGAAAGTTTCATGATCATCGAGGCTGAATTGAGTCTTTAAGAATGTGTGTGAATGTCAATTTATTAAAGAGCCACAATCAATCATAGACTAACTATTGCTTTTTTGTGTGCGTAGGCCTTTAAAGAGTGGGGATGAGCTGAAGAACTACTTGATGTCGTTGTACGCGAATGCAGCTCAATATGATGATCCACCGAGGTATCCGGTGACGGTGATATGCAACGGTATTGATGGAGCAAACACTACTGAAAATGGCATTCTTGGTAAAATATTTGCAGGCGTTGTTGCCTATAAAGGGAACTCCGCATGCTATGTCAATCCTCCCACTAATGTTTCTCAAACTAACTTGGGTTGGAGGTGGCAGGTACGATATACTCTAGATCATATTTAGGCATCATGCATTTCAATCTAAAGGATGGATTTTGATCAATCTGAGTTAAATTTTACTCTTCCTTTTTGGGTCCAAACTGTTTTACAATGACAGCGGACTTGGGCAGTAGCCTTATGTCCCAATAAGGGGATCATCAGGTCTATGTTCATGCTGATCCAAGCATGCCAGCTGATCGGGTCTATTTTAATTGACTCCATCCTTTTCTTGAAATCTTCCTCGCAAAATCGTTGTTGTCTGAGAGAACTTCTGGCACTAAAAGGGAGATTTGCTTGCAGACATGCAGCGAAATGGTAATGCCCATAGGCATCACAAACAATTCCATGTTCCAATCACAACCTTTCTACTTGAGCAGCTTCATTGATGAATGCAATGATCAATATGGTGTCACACCTCGCCCACATTGGATCACTTCATACTATGGTGGTCATGTAAAATTTCCAATTACTCTTAGAAAATATGCATTCGGCCCTTGTTTCAATCAATAAATTAAATTCTTTCCTATGCACAAATTTCGAAGTATGTTTTACCGTCATCATGCCCTTACGTTTTTTTGTTGTTGTTGTTGCAGGATATAGAGCTAATTCTTCTTAGATTTGGCAGCAACATTATTTTTTCAAATGGACTCCGAGATCCTTACAGTAGCGCAGGGTATACAACATTATATGTTTATCTCCACAGATTTAAAGAAGTTAAATTTCACAGTACTTAATCACGCTTGACAATTTGATCTCTTTTCCAATCATAGGGTCCTAAAGAACATCTCTGATAGTATCATCGCAGTTTACACAGAGAAAGGTACATAATCAGTCGATATGTGTGTTGTTTGCAATTTTAACTTACGCATCCATGGATCACACAAGAGAAGAAAAAGATTGATGCATGATAAATTTTATTTTTGGCTGGATCTTGAATTCTCTCATTGGTGAGTATATGCTTTGCAGGTTCCCATTGTTTGGATATACTTGCAGAGAAGAAAACGGATCCAGATTGGTTGGTCATGCAACGAAAAGTTGAAGTTGAAATTATAAAAGGATGGATAGCCAAATATTATTCTGATCTGCTTGCTTTCAAACAGTGATATGATGAACTGTTATTGCCATAATTATGGATGGTAGTTGATTTGGAAAGGCCATTTCAACGACAGATGAGAATAAAAGAATAAGGCCTATGTACTTCACCATAAAGTTATCCTTGTATTTCATTGCTCCATTAGAACGAGCTCTTAATCAAGGAAATCAAAATGACTTCATCCAATATTATATTTAAGCCATGTATGTAGTCCATAATAAGCTTCCAGCTAACTGACCCACATTTAAAACTGCTGGTCTATTTTTATTGGTCAAGCGTAGATTTTCATTTTATTTAAAATTTCATAATTTGTGGCATGGGCTTATGGATCCACATTCAACGCAAGAACTTAGGCTCTAGTTCGATTTCCCCTCTCCATGACATTACCTCCTGGCAAATCCATTTACGTTATGCCTCCTGCAAAATGAAAGATATCGAATTTCTCGATCGCCCATCTCTCGCATCTAACTTCGAGATTGGATCGCACCTTTCAGTGTCATCTATTATAGAAGCTAATAATTTTGGCCTAACATATACCTATTTAGGTGAGCCTTTTTGTCATTAAAGGAAGAAGAAGATGCACTAAATTTCAGACTTATGTCTGAAACGATCAATAATCCTTGTGTTCCCACGTCATCATTTGATCATTCCCTTTTATGTCCTGCTTCTTGTTATTAATTACAATGATATTCCATTTGGGTGTTTGAAAGGACTCAATCTAACATTTACAATACCAATCATATGCAAATTTTATTCATGGTCACTGAATTAAACGTTTTTCGAATAAATTAAATATATTTTTTAACTGTTCACAATTGTAAAAGTAGAAAGCTTGACAAGGTTTGGGGAAAAAAATACGCAAGTCTGGCTTAACACATAAATTTGGAAGAGCATTCAAATGCCAATATGGGCACCGAGTTAAACGAGTAAAAAGTTAAAAAAAAAATTCTCCGTAAGACCCACATATTCATTTTCATAAAATACAACAGACCCCTCGTGTTCTTCCTAAACGACATATAGGAACGACAGTCAATCGTGTTGAGCTAGTCAATGGAAGCTCAGTTCATGGGGGAATTACCCATGCCGATTGTCGTTGTCCTTATTGAAGCCCACAACGGGAAATCGACAGAATGAAAGGTAATTAAGACGTTTGGTTCGAAGAAATCAGTGAAGAGACCCTCGATTAGTTGTCACGATCTGTCTACAATAAAAATAAATTTTATTTATTTTCTACATATAATAGAAGTTTCTTTTGGCCTAGTCCATATAATAGAATTGATTTTGTAATTGAACATACTCCTAGCAAACTCCGTAACATTAAATAGGTTCCATGTGAAACTCAAAGATTCTGAAGATCAAGACTAAGTGACTTCGCATGTATAAGACGTATGAAGAATATTTGAGAATAAGCACTCAATTCCCTTAAAACCATGGCCCAGGATGGCAAATGCCTATACATGCTTATGAAGGTGCCTCGTTCCATTGTCCTCCTAAGTTTGAAATTCTTTGTAAACGTCTTTCTTGTACATACTACACACTATGACTCTTTCTTGACTCTTTTTGATAGTCTCCTTCATTTTGTCCACAGCTTCAATTTATGGACAGAAAGTTTTCACTCCAACGCTGAGTCTACACCGCAAAGACATCCTTTGATATCCTAAATGGGCGATTCGAAACACATAACAAATGATTTTTGAAACTTTCTTCTTCAATTAAACACTTGATCATTTCAACTACAGACTAGAGAGCTACACTATCTTCAAACAAAGGTTCCTGATCAACTCCAACTACTGGGGTGGTGCGAATTTTAGTGTGCTAATCTTTATTTACCTTGGTGTTGAATCGCCACTCAACGGAACCCCATCCGGGATTGGGTTTCTGATCGATAATGCAGCTCAATTAAAAGCTTCGTTAGTCTATATTGAGGTAGGACTTTTAAATTCTACCATGCATGGATGTTCTTTTCTCTAATTGAAGCTTCTTACTACGTAGTTAAATTCTTCTTTCCTTGTGGAATTTTTCTTGTTAGCATCGGTACTATGGTGAGTCAATTCCACATGGGATGAGCTTCAAAGAAGCTCTCAATGATGCAAATGTTAATGGGTATTTTAGCTCAGCCCAAGCTTTGGCCGACTATGCAACCGTTATCATGCACGTGAAGCAGAAATTAAAAGCTGGAGATTCTCCAGTTATTGCGGTGGGAGGATCATATGAGGAAGTAAGTGCAACGGGTATCATATTCTATCCATTTCTTTTAGCATAGACCGTGGAATTAATTACTTTTTGACGGTTTGTGCCACCTTTAAATTCGAATATGAAAAAGTTGAATCTCATTCCAAACTTCTCGTTCACTCGCGCGGGTACATGTGGTAGAAAGAAATAGAAAAAGGGGCTCCCATTATATACACACATGCATATGTTACAGCCGGAATAAAGGAATGATCCAAGAGGGTTCTACACAACGACCGTAACCAATCCTTGGAACAAGCAACCCTCAATCGGTATCTCTAAATCCTAGGGTTTTCTCGAGTGTTCTAGATTACTCATTGGGGCGGGCAATACAGTAAATGTATGAGTATGTTATAAACATGGGCAATTGCTAGTTGGGGAGATACAATCTCCACCGTTAAATTGAAAAGAGATTTACGGATACGGTTTGTTCTGTATTTGTATATACAAGAGTCTCCTCCCCCTTATTGTAACAACTCATGTACAAATGAAATACAAATCCAAAACTTCTGTCTCTAGAGTTTCTCTCTCTAAGATCCTTGTGAGTCGAGTGTGAGAAAGGCTGCTTGAGAGAAATTCTAAGATCGCATAGATTAGAGAACACTAGATCGATCAGCCTATGACACATACATACATACAAACACAAAATATTATCTGTTGCACAAGGGTTGTGATTTTGATACATGTTCTAAATTGTAGAGGTGATGGATTTCAAGATATGTAAGCTCTAGATTTAGAACTAGGAGCCTTCCTATTAGAATTAATTCCCAGTTTTTGGAACTTAGAAACTATCTTGTTTGTCTTGAAGCCAACCCTAAAACCTATTTTGTTTGTCTAGTCCACTTCCAATCTACCTAGGAACTAGTATTTTTTTATTTATTTATTCTATAACAAATTAAGACAAATAGCAATTATAACAAAATAGTATGAGCAATCAAATGGCTCAAAAAAAAAATTATCTATGCGAAACAAATAGAAATATAAAGGAATAGGAAAGTTAAGCTTAGTTAAAAATAATAAATCATCTTCTTTCAACTTCAAAAATCATGTTCTAACCGGTTCATGTGGCCCTTTTAGCTCTGGCCTCATCAACTCTAATATTGTACTTTGACCATATTTACCCACAAGATGCACACTTTCCAGTATTCACCATTCACCAAAGATTTTAAGGTAATTACACATGTAATTTCTCTTCTTCTTTCATGTTCTAATAGTGAAGTGGGTGGCACTTTTAAAGCATCCAAAGAATATCCATTGGTTGACATGGTATCCCTATCTTCCCATCTCACGCACACAAAGTGAGCATGTAAGTACACATATTCTTACTCGTTGAGCTTGGTATCAAGAGATTCAAGGGTGTGCTAATGCTAAACCACACTGTAAATGAGAAATACATACAAACTTACCATTCAAATGATCTTCAAAATTGTGATATATTTTCTTTCTTTATCATAGTTTGTGTTGAACCTTCATCGTTTTGCATAGGGTGCTAGTGAGACTTGCTACCAAATTATAGGAGGCTCATAGTCAGAGATCGATTGTCACGCCCCGATCCTCCAAGCACGTGCTCATCTCTTTTTAGTCGATTAATAGTGACGTCCCATGATGCATTGCCAACCCATTCATTTTAATGCACATGCGGAAGCAATTAATAAATCCCCAGACAACAATAAGATGTGATAGGAAAATAGGGCTCCAAATTTTCAAACCAAAACAAAATTCTTCTAAACAAACAGGTTTATTTATAACATCGGACTATTTACAAAACATCGGCTCAACAAAAAGGGAATTGTCCTATGACCCATTAATCAGACACGTTCGTCAATTCTTCAGTCTCCACCTTCCCAGATTTCGAGGCTTCCGGTCCTTCACCAACATCATCTAAGGACCTGAAAATTGTCATATAATAACCAGCGAGAAAATGTCTCGGCAAGTTCAACCCCTTAAGACCCGACTAGGAAGCAAATACGCCATAAGGGCTGCCTAAGCACAATACGGGTCAGAGGACTTACCTTGGCCTCAGTTCCTTCCTGTAAGACAATATAATTCAAATAGTTATTCACTCAGATTGAATCATCGATCAATCGAGTCAGTCAATTACATGTCATCACGACCTTCCCCTGGTTGGTACATTCAATACTATCTATAAAATCTTATTAAATTAGGACTGCTCACCCAAAACTGATAAATAGATAGTATAGCTCGCCCAAAACTGATAGATTAGGGCCCCCGGGCTATCATAGTATACTATATATGCTCGCCTAAAGCTAATAATAAAGTATACTACTCACCCAAAGTTAATATATCGCATGTAGGCCGATATAGTATACCAGTATACTACTCGCCCAAAGCTGACATATTGTCCGTAGGCTGATATAGTATACCACTCCAACCATATAGTCAATTCATCATTTTTATCATACCTGATAAAAATAACTGTGTATGAGTACATAGTTGGCCTTAGCCAAAATATAGTATTTTCACCCTTGAAAATCCTATCATTTATATGGTCCACCAAAATATTTTTGGCATTGTAAACGACGCTTGGTTATTTTCCAAACAATTACCAAAATTTATTAATTTAGGAATAAAATCCTAAAATCACAATTAAATCAATTCAGCACAAATTAGAGCTCAAATAAATAAACAGGTTGCACCACAATAACCAGCATAAAATTTCGGTTACCGGCTATCCCTGTCTAATTTTCGAAAAATAAATAAATAAATAAATACGGAAAATATTAAATAAATGCCAATAACTCCAATTTAGGCTCGTAATGCCTAATTGGATGTCGAAACGGACCTGGAAAATTTTTGAGGTTCGTTAATTAAATAATAAAACGTGTCTACTTGCTAAATGTACTAACTAACCACCTAACATCCGACCAAAAAAAAAAACCACCTAACATGCATCGGTAGATAATTAAATTAACTAATCTAATCTAATATATCCATCTAATTCATGCTTAATTAATCTAATCAACCCATAAGCATAATTAACCGACTAAGCGATGATTATTGAGTTAAACTCACTTGATTAATGATCTGCTTGGATTAAAACGACGGGGACGCGACGGCGGCCGATAAACCCCAAAGCGGTGGCGCGACGGGGGCTCGAAACGGCCTGAAAACAGCCCCGCAAAGCCCACAATCGAGCTGAGTTCTTGCTTCTGTGTTGCTGGACTTGCTGCCTCGATTCCACTTGATCGAGCTCGCTGGTCGAGCTGCTGGTCTTGGCGATCGCGGGTGATGGAATGGCCAGGAACTGGGCTGAGCTGCAGCTGCTGGCTCGCTGGATCGCCAAAGTAGTTGCTGAACGAGTTGAAGCCGCGAGTTGCTTCAGGCATGAAGCCGTGGCGTCAACGCAAGGGGAGCTTCTGAAGTCTTCAACCGAACCCAAAATTAAAAGCTAATAAAGTAGCAGATGGGTGGGCAGAAAGAGGGAATCGGCGCTGGGGTCAAAGAGGCGTGCGAAGGGATCAATGAAAATGAAAAGGGAAGCGGCTAAATGGGAGGAACCAGCTGGCAGAAGGGAAGAGATGAGGAGCAGGGGTGTGTCGGCTAGGTAAAAGAAAAAAGGAAACGTGCGAAGAGGGAGGAGAGAAAGACCGTGGGGGCAGCGGCTTCGTTTTGACCGAACAGGGAAAGGCAGAAAAAGAAATAGAAAAGAAATAAAAGAGAAGGGATAAAGGAGAAGGATTGTCGACTAAGAAGGGGGAAAAAGGGGACGTTCGAGAGAGAGAGAGAGAGAGAGAGAGAGAGAGAGAGAGAGATGTGCGGAAAGAGAAAGGTACATGAGAGGCGAGTGAGAGAGAGACCGAGGGGAAAATTAAATAAAAACATCATATATTTAATCAATCTTGTCCCACAAACTTCCATTCCATCCAATTTGATCCCAAAAAAATCCCAAAGTTAAAATACTTGATCATCACTTGTATTCTTGCACCATAATTTCCCCAAATAACGAGTCTTGAGTAGCAAAAATGGCCATTTCCTTTCAATTCCAAATTTTTTTTTTCGGAATCCGATTTTCTCAACAAATTTATTCGATTGAGGCCCGATTTGATGCAGAAAAAGCCCATGAAATTACCTTTCACTAATTCACTCACCTCAAATGCCAAAAATTCCTTCAAATGGGTCAAGCCAAATTTCCGTTCGTTTTTTGAATCGTCCGAATCAATTTTCCATAAAAATCCTGAACTCATCGGAAATTTCTCAAAAATGAGTCAACGTTCCTAAAATGATTTGTGAAATGACAGGACTTTCAATTTCTGAAATTGAATTCAAATTCGCGATTAATTTCAATTTGACATGATTTTAGTGTGACATAACCTACTAGGTAGCTTTTAGAAATTTTTTTATGCAATTGACCCGTGGTTGATTTTCTTCGAGCCACATGTACCTCTTCGACGCATTGGCGACTCTTGGTTGTCATGAAAACCTCAAGGCTTCAAATACGGACAAAGGATGCCGAAACGATAGAAAAATCAGTTTAGTGCTGATCAACTAGAATTTTGCAAATTAGTGGAATCATCCACGTTTAGCCACATATGTGACATCCCAAATTTATGATTCTGTTTTCAATTAAATGAGACGGACTTTTCAACGACGCGCTTATGGTTCAATTCTCTGAGTTGATCACTCGCGAGATAACTAGTCTATCAGGTGAAGCCATTAAGGAATTTAAATGCAATAGGCTTGAGAATCTGACCATGAACCGACTGCTCGACTGTATAAATCTTCAACGATCATTACGACATTATCAGAATCGAATAGAGATCAGTAATAGGTCAACTTGACTGAGATATGTAATTAGAGTGTGGGTGATTCCACCTGATTTCAATATCCTCGTCGACCGGCACTGAACTGATTATTTTGTCGTTTTGGGTACCCTGTGTCCGTATTTTAAACCTCGAGATTTTCACGACAATCGAGAGTCGCCAATGTGTCGAAGATTATTTCGTGGCTTGAAAATAATCAACCACGGGTCAATTGCACTGAAAATTTCCTAAAAGCTACTCGGTAGATTAGGACGCGCTCAAATCGCGCCAGATTGAAATTAACCGTGATTTTAAACCCGGATTCAGAAATTGAAGGTTCTGGCATGTCACAATTCATTTTAAGAACGTTGACTCATATTCAGAAGATTTTTCTAAAAATCGAGATTTTTGGCGGAAAAGCAAAGGCCGTTTTTGTTTGAGATTGTCAGAGGGCCGTTTTTAATCGAATCTTCAGGATGCAAGTTGGATCATTTGATGGGGAAATGTCATGAGAAGGCCAAGGACACATGGGTTGGTTTAATTGAGCTTCAATTGATTAGAATTAAGAGAGAATTGAATGGATTGAATGGGGGAATGTTCAAAATTCGTAGCTCCCATGGCACACCACATTTTGCACCTATTGCCAAGCTTGTAGAGGAAGCTTGGAGGAGAGAGAGTGGCTGAGGTCATGTGGTGTCATGGTGGGGGCAAAGCCAATGAGAAGATGGCAAGTGTTGAGCTCTATAGAGCCCAAGGAGACCCCCCACTCTTCAGCAGCTTCTTCTCCCTTAATTCAAGGCTTTCTCCATTATTGTTGAAGGAGAGAAGCTCAGCATAAACCAGAGGAACCGAGCAGAATCAGCCCTCCACGGTCGCATGCCCATCGGACCCCATTTCCCCCTCTGTTTTTCCCCTCGTTCCAGTTTATGCTCCAGCCGACCTTTCGCCAAAGATCCAAGTAAAAAGTTAACTTCTCGGTTGAATCAGCGAACGAGCCACCCATCGCCGTGAAAACGACATCTAGCCCATACCGGAGCACCTCGCCGCTTGCTGGAACGATTCTCCGGTCGTCCCGAAATCCGGTGAGAATCTGCCGCTCGCCGGACCGCCTGGTTCTGCCCTGCTCCGCCTGTTTCGCGTTTTCTTGCTGTTTCGCCCCTTTCCGACCCTTTCTTTGCCCATCCCAACCTCCAGCAAGATCCCCTTGACCCCCGGGAGCCACTGGTTGCCAACCACCCACTCACCGGAGCTCCGATCAGCCCGTTTTCGCCGTTGAAATTGCTGGTTTCTTCTCTGCAGTTCAGTCCAAATTAGAAGCGGAAGACAGCAAGGTTTTGGAAACTTTGTGGCCCGTTTTCAAGCCCTTCCCGGCCTCCGTTGGTGTCGCCGCTTTGGGGTTTATCGACTGCCTTGGTGTCGTGGTCGCCGTGAACTCACCGGCGTGCAAAACCGGTGAGTTTATCCTCTAAACCTCGCTTAGCAAGTTAATCATGCTTAAGAGGTGTTTAGATTAGTCTAATTAGGTTTAGGTGGTTAGATTAGATTATTTTAATGTAAATTAGATTATTTGTATGATTAGTTTAATGGATGTTTAATTAGGGCTAATTGTATATTTAAATTAGTGTAATCTAATTTAAGCCCTAATTAATTATTTTTAATTAAATAATTATTTCGAATTTTTAAATACTATTTTTATTATTTTATATTATTATAATATAATATTTAATTATTTAATTTTCGAAATTAAATTTAATTATTTAATAATTTCGAAAATTTTGCCGGATGGCGGTTGTTAGAATTTCGCACTAATCGCAGCAGTGTGGTCGGTTTGTGCTAATTATGTGTTAAATTGCGAAATTGAGTGAAAATGATGATTGTGGTTAATAATTCCAAAAATGTGGAATTAAGTGAAATTGGAGAAGTTTTGGTATTTAACTTGAAAATACCCGGTGTTAGTTTCTAGCACCGTGATTGGTTTGTATGGCCAGTTTGAATCGATTGGATTGATTGATTGATTTAATTGAGGTATGGATTCGGTTATTGTTGAATTGATAGCTTTGGCGAGCAGTTGTTTATATACGTATCAGCTTGGTCGAACAAATATTATATACATATACGCTATAGCTTCAGTGAGCTATCTATATGCTACAGCTCCAGTGAGCTATCTATACGCTACAGCTCCAGTGAGCTATCTATACGCTACAGCTTCAATGAGCTACCGTCTATATAATATAGCTTTGGAGAGCATTTGTCGTATTAACGACTGGTTTGATAGACGGTATGGAAAGATAGATAATATGATTGAATTGAATCATTGTGAATGATCGGATTTGGTTGAATTATGAAATGTACTAACGTGCAGGATTGGACTGAGGCGAGGTAAGTCCTCAATCCTCTTTGTGTGGCTAGAGCACCTTGGGGCTTACTTTCTTCCTAATCGAGTTTTAGAGGGTAGGACTCATTGAGACATTGTCTCATCCCGGTTGTGGGATAATATTTCAGGTCCCTAGATGGCGGATCCTCCGGAGCTTTTTGGTAGACCAGTGAGGGTCGTTGAGAGGATTTTTGACTTCGCCGATCTCGACTGAAGAGCTAGCGAATGGACCTGTCTAGCTGATCTTAGGATGGCTTAGTTTTGAGGACTGATCTTCTATAGATCTTTTGTAAATAGCCTAGTCCTGTAAATGAACTGGTTTGATATGTATAAAAAGTATGTGGTTGGTTTTGAAAAGGTGATCCTGCTTTTCTATCCCAATTGAGTTTTGTCTGGGGATTATTTATCCACTTCCGCATGTGTAATTAAAAAGAATGGGTCAGCGACGTGTCCTGGGAAGTCGCATTTCTATCGACTGCAGTGGGATGTGCGCGTGCTTGAGGTTCGGGGCGTGACAACATATCTCACTCGAACTAACTTATCTCTAATCTCTTATCAATTTTTAAGTGTGCCGTAATGACCCTTGCAGACTAGCATGGTCGAATAGTCAATTCCTAGTCGAATTCTCAAGTTTATTACATTAAAATACCTTAATGGCTTCACCTGATAGGCTAGTTATCTCGTGAGTGGCCATTTCAGAGAAAAACACTATAGTCGCGTCGATGAAATGCCCAATTTATTCAATCAAAATCAGAATTGAATTTTCAGTATGTCACATCGATAGAGTTGTTTGTGAGCCTAATGGCACTCCAACCTTAAGCATGATGTTCAAGACTTGCTAGTATCCCCAAATTCTCAGTGTGCCTTCTGAGATCATGAAGCTAACCCTCAGAGACTTTTTTGGTGTGTGGATGTTTTAGGCTTTTAGAGAGTGGAGATTAGCTGAAGAGCTACTTGAAATATTTGTATTGGAGAGTAGCTCAATATGATTATCCAGCTAGGAATCCGGTGACAACGATACACAACAACATTGATGGAGCAAATACTACTGACAATGGCATTCTTGGCAAACTTTTTGCAGGCATTGTCGCCTATAACATGAACTCCACATGCTACGTCAATCCTCCCATTAATGTATCTCAAACTAGTTTGGGTTGGTGGTGGCATGTGCGTTCTCTACATTATCATTTTAAATCATTAGAGAAGGCCCGATGGGTATGGATTATTTGGGTGGGTTAGGTTAATGCATTTTCATCTCACGAGTGGATTCGAACCTGGTTGAGTTAACTCTATTTCAAAGTGGACATGGTTAGGAAAACTATTCCCTTTCCGGGTCCGAATCATTTTATATTTATGGCAAACTTGAGCAATGGCATTTTGTTGGGAAAATTGTCCAAAGTCCTAAACCTATTTCATTTTTACCAATTTATTCTTAAATCTTTCAATTTTGTCAATTGAATCAATTTGGTTAGGAATTGCTAACATTGACACCGATCATCTTACATGGAACGGCCGCCACTAATGTTAACTTTTTTTTTTTTTTTTATAATGTTTTAATAATATTTTGATTTTTTTTCTTCTTTCCATTTCTTTACCTTTTATTTTTGTATTTTGGATTAAGGCTAGCACCCTTACCAACACTAGGCGAGGGCATCCCCACCCTCGCTAGCCATAGTGAGGGCTGCCAAGCCCTCACTGACAATTGTGAGGGCCGTGAGCATGATGCTCCAGAATGTTATGCACCATACATGTCCTTTCCGTTTGTCCTCATAATTATAATTATGCATGTGGAAGCACAATAAAACATTCACAACATTCATTATAAGTAATCACATGAGTTTGATATTATAAATAGATATTTATCTTTATAGAAACCTCAATAGTTATCAACACAACAAACACAACAAAATACATGATCCTAGGAAGGGTTGGGGTCACCTACACCTACGCTCAAAAGCTTGCTTGTACAAAAGTCAAGCTACCCGCTACAGGTCAACAACCTCGCCCATCAACTCATCTTCATCGCCATCAAAACCCCTCAATGGTCCAATAAATTTGCCCTCGATGTTCATGCATCAAGCAATAAACTGATGGGGAACCTACTCTAGAAGCCCTATGTCAACCCATACAGTGAAACTATACTTAGAATAGACTACCATAGATCCAGGATGAGCACATCTTCAAATACATAATCAAAATCCATAAGAGCTTCAAAAAGTAATGGCAGTGGGCAATTCATCATACATATCTTGAAGAGTAAAGAAGTGAGCTAATGTTCAGTAAATGAAATTTCTAAGCCTAAGGTGGGAGATCACTTTACTAATAAACTTGGAACAATCAAACAATGTGAGTTAAAAGTATTATAAAAAGACCATGTATGACAAGTGTATAAATATATGCATTTCTCTTTTATCATGATTCGCCCAAGGAAACCAATATCATCAGTACATAAGATTATTTACTCATTTACAAGCGAATGGCATAACATATATGACGCGAGGCTACTTCTTTTGTGTTTGCCTACATGTAATTATATATGCACAAATACATGTAACTATATATATTTTTATTTCTCCTTCGAACACCCTAGAGCATCCCTATATATCGTTCATCACAGCTCCAAGACATCCCAACACATGTGTCATCCCAACTCATGAGGCATTCCAATACATGAAGCATTGTAATTATTATCGTTTAGGTGATTAACATATATATTTAATCACATAGCAGCATTGAATATGCTAACAATCAATATCCAATACACAATATGTTTTCATACATGTTATTATTTCGCATGTTTATTTCTTTTCATTTCTTGTCACGCCTTTCATTGATCACATAATAATGACATACTTTCCTCCTTGCATTTCTCATGTAAGCAATCTTAAAACATTCGGCAAATCAACAAATAGGCATACTTGTTAAGTGGGTATACTTGGCCAATAGCAAGTAGATATACTCAGCAAATCAGTATACTTGACAAGTTGTTATTTTTGGGAAGTGAACATGAGCAATAAGTATTTACATTCAAAAAGTGAATATAAGCAGTATGTGGTAATATTCAACAAGTGAATATGAATAGTAAGACTCAGCGAGTGGTTATGAGCAGCGGCCGGTGAGTATGTGGTGAGTTTGATTAGCGATGTGTGATTATAAGGTGAATATGATTAGTGACTGGCAAATATAAGGTGAAATGATTAGCGATAGAGAAGTATAAGATGAATATCATCAGCGACCGGTAAATATAATGTATTATGATCAGTGACAAGTGGGTATAAAGTGAATATTACCAGCGACTGGTGATTATAGGTGATTATAAGGTGAATATGATTAGCGGCAGGTGATTATAAGGTGAATATGATACAGCTGGAGAATTCATTAAAAAACCAGTAACTACACAAAATAGATTCGAAAAAAAAAAAAATACCGAAAAGTCACGATGTTGCTTCACGGTAGGGGATTGGCTGGGAGTCGTCTTGGAGCAGCAGGTGTAGGCGGGGAGCAGCGCCGGCGTTAAAATCGTGACAAGTGGGGAGGAGCCCACAAGATCATGGCTAGGTGGTTTTCGCACGAGCAAAACAGCGACAACGTCGGATGAAATCACGAGGGAGGTAGGAGCTATGGTGGTGCTCGGCAGTAGGCGAAGTAGCAAGGCATGGTCACGAGGGATCTCGGCCGTGACTCTCTCTCTCTCTCTCTCTCTCTCTCTCTCTCTCTCTTTGTTTCTAATACCTCTAATATGTCCAACCTCTTCAATTGCGAATACTAAGAGTCTATTTACAGTGAGAATTAGATTTCTTATTCCGTAATCCAATTATGGCCTTGGGTGTATTTCAGTCCTTGTTGGTTTACTAAAATTAAGCTTAAAGCCTCCTATCAGTTTTAGCTCTAATGCAATCATGGGGGCTCAAGTCAACTCATTAAATTTAGAACCTTCCATCCACCACCGATCAATTTAAATGCAGTATATACAAGCCTATCAATTAGCTATCAATGTGGAATGCTCCTTAATAACTATATGTACTTTAATTAATTAATTTTTGTTTAGCGGTTAGTGTCAATCCCTAAATTTCTGTGCAATGATTAACCAAACCGTCATCAAAATTCAGGTGTTAGCATTAATAAAATATTCCATGGAGACAAGCAACCATGATCACCCCCTCTGCGCAGACCCAAAACCACTACAAATATAGATCTACAAATTGTAGAACAAGTCATAGGCTATAGGAACCACCAAGAGAGATCGATCCAAAGAATAAAATTGCAAGTAGTGCACTACTGTGACAAGCATAAAAAACTCGGATTCTTTGCCACCAATGGACAAGCAAAAGCAGTGACAATGGAGCGGATCTTAGGATTGTATTTCTCTCTGATACTGTGTTTTAATGAGGATCATAAAAGTCAAAAAAAAAAAAAAAAGAGGAACACCCAATGATTAACGTGGTTTATATGACCGCAAGAATAATCCCTTGAAAGCGTACAATCATGGTAATAATTCCTCAATTCATCTTGTTACTTTTGGGCGGATTCATTATTCTTTAAAAGGGAGTAATGTAATGGGCAATAGTCATTTATTTGGTAACTTCAGCTATCGCACACCCAACCAGATTTCCTACCATATTGGGATGAAGGCGATCTGGCATCCTTAACGTTTCAACACTATATATGCTTGTGAAAGTGTCTCTTTTCTCAGCCCTCTGCCTTAGGATTAGTCATTTCATTGTCTAACCAAGTTTGAAATTCTTCATAAACAATCTTGCTGTACACACAACGTACCATGACTCTTTCTTGGCTCTCTTTCATCATCTCCTTTATTTTATCCATAGCTTTGATTTCTGGACAGAAACTTTACAGTCCGAGACTGAGTCTACGACGTGAAGACATCCTTCGAGATCCAAAACGTGCAGTTTCCACATCCGAAACTAACCGTTTCAAAACCTTCTTCTTCAACCAAACGCTAGATCATTTCAATTATAGACCCGAGAGCTACTCTACCTTCAAGCAAAAATACTTGATCAACTCCAAATATTGGGGCGGTGCAAATTCTAATGCGCCAATCTTCGTTTACCTAGGTAACGAATCACCACTCGACGATCAACTGACCGTGATCGGGTTTCTAACCGATAACGCTGCTCAATTCGAGGCTTTATCAGTTTATATTGAGGTAATACATTTGAATTTTATCCCCCCCCTTTTTTTTTTGGGGGGGGGGGGAGGGGGTGTGGTCATGCATTTTTGTTCGTTTTGTCTAATTTCTGCTTCTAAACACGTAATCAAATTCTTCTTTTCTTGTGAAATTTTTTTTGCCAGCATCGGTATTATGGTGAGTCAATTCCACATGGGATGAGCCTCGAAGAAGCTCTCAAAGATGCAAATATCCGTGGGTATTTCAGCTCGGCCCAAGCTTTGGCCGATTTTGCAGCCATTATCATGCACGTGAAGCAGGATTTGAAAGCCAGAGACTCTCCAGTTATTGTGGTGGGAGCATCATATGGAGGAAGTAAGTGCTGTGGGGGTATATTCTATCAATATCCATTCTCTGTTGACTTTGTAAAGTACCTGCTATACGTGAAAATGATGAATTATTATCGTCATTTATTTTCAATAAAAATACTAATTCATTTTTCTACGCAAAATATACATATATATATATCAAATTGTTATATTAAGTTGCTGAATTCTAATAACTAATGCAAATTTCAGTGCTTGCGTCGTGGTTTCGATTAAAATATCCACACGTGACTCTGGGAGCTTTGGCTTCATCGGCTCCAATACTGTATTTTGACGATATTATCTCGCAGGATGCATACTCTTCAGTAGTCACCAAGGACTTTAAGGTAATTACACCTGTAATATCTCTCTCTTTTTAAAAAAAAATATAAATAATGGAGTGTGCTGCATTTTTCAAGCAGAATATCCATTAATTGACAAAATATCCCTATCTTCCCATTTTATGCACACAAGATAAGTACATGAGTACACATTGTTGCTCATAGGAGATGGCATCAATAGAATTCGAGGGTATAGTTATCCTTAACCCTATCTCAAAGATATTCAAACTTATTGCTTGAATAATCTTAAGGATCTTGATATCTATTCTTGATTTTTTTTTTTTTTATAATTTGTCTTCAACCATATTTGTTTTGCATAGGAAGCAAGCGAGACTTGCTACCAAGCTATAGGAGACTCATGGTCAGAGATCGATAGAATTGCTCAAGAGCCTAATGGCACTTCAAACTTGAGCAAGATGTTCAAGACTTGCAAGTATGTGCTCTGCTGTGTCATTTATTATGTGTCTCTCAATACCCAAGTGCTATAGAGTACTCTCACCCAATTTCTCAATTTAAGGGATTTGAACTGAATCAATTCACCTTCTGAGAAACAGGAACTTAATCCGCGCTCACTCTTCTGTCGGTGTGAAGTCTCATGATCTCCAAGGCTGAATAGGCTTGTTTTATTAAGGAGACACAATCATCATAGACTGACTACTGATTTTTGTGTGTGTAGGCCTTTAAAGAGTGGGGATGAGCTGAAGGACTACTTGATATCAATGTACGAAGGTGCAGCCCAATATGATTTACCCCCAACATATCCGGTGTCAGTAATATGCAACGCCATCGATGGAGCAAATACTACTGAGAATGGCATTCTTGGCAAAATATTTGCAGGCGTTATCGCCTATAACACGAACTCCACATGCTACGTCAATCCTCCCACTGCTATTTCTCAATCTGGTTTGGGATGGGGGTGACAGGTACAGTACTCTACATCATCTTTAGGCATCAAGACCCATCGGGTCTCCATTATTTGGGTGGATTAGGATAATGCATTTCGATCTCAAGGATGGATTGTGCCCTGCCCAAGTTAAATTTTACTTTTCCTTTTCGGGACCAAACTATTTTACAATTAGGGCGGACTTGGGCAATAGCCTTTTGTCCCAATAAGGGGATCATCAGGTCTATGTTCATGCTGATCCGAGCATGCCCACTAATCGGGTCTATTTTAATTGACACCATCCCTTTCTTGAAATCTTCCTCATCAAATTGTGTTGCGCACGAGGAAACTTACAATACTGAAAGGAGGATTTGCTTGTAGAGATGCAGCGAAATGGTAATGCCCAAAGGCGTCACAAACAATTCCATGTTCCAACCAGACCCTTTTAACTTGAGCAGCTTCATTGATGAATGCAACCACCAGTATGGCGTGGTGCCTCGCCCTCATTGGATCACTACATCCTACGGTGCTCATGTATGATTTCCAGTGGCTCTTAGAAAGTATATGTTTGGCTCTTATTTTAATTACAAATTTAACAGGTTCATATGCATATTATTCACAGTAAATTTTAGCATCATTGTCCTCTACCTCTTTTTTTGTTGTTGTTGCAGGATGTAGAGCTAATTCTTCGTAGGTTCGGCAGCAACATTATTTTCTCAAATGGACTCCGTGATCCTTTCAGTAGCGCAGGGTATATAACATTATATGCTTATCTCCACACATTTGAAGAATTTAAACTTTACATAACTTAATCACACTTAATATTTCTATCTTTCTTTCTTTTCTTTTTTTCAATCTTAGGGTACTGAAGAACATTTCCGACAGTATTGTTGCTGTCTACACAGAGAGAGGTACATAACCAAGCGATGTGCGTGTTGTTTGCAACTTTTCTTACGCACCTATGAATCGCACAAGAGAAGAACAAGCTTGATGCATGTTAAATTATTTTCACCAGATCTTGAATTCTGTCATTTGTTAATATATACTTTGCAGGTGCCCATTGTTTGGATGTATATGCAGAGGATCAAAGCGATCCTGACTGGTTGGTCATGCAGCGAAAAACCGAAGTTGAGATTATAAGAGGATGGATAGCCAAATATTATGCCGATCTTCGTGCTTTCAAACAATGATATGATGCATTGTTTGATGGATTGTTATTGTCATAAATAAGGTTGATGAATTGATTCGGGAAGGCCATTCCAATGACAGATGAGAATAAAAGAATAAGGCCTATGTATTCTTTGCTCCATTAACGAGCTCTTGATCGAGGAAATCAAAAAGACTTAACCCAATTTTATATTTAGGCCATGTATGTAGTTCACAACAAGCTTCCAATTGTTGGACTCCGATTAAACATTTTGTGGATAATGGATTTTTTTTTTTTCATTCATTCATTTTTGAAAATCATACAAGCAATCATTTTTAAGAAAATATTTTTAAAATCATTTATTTTTCTCAAAATAAATGGAGCCTTAGAATTGTTAATCTTTCTTATTGACTTGGCATAGATTTTCATTTTATTTCGACTTTCGTATTCTGTGGCATGAGTTTATGCACCCAAATTCACTACCCGAGCCAAGGATTAGTTCTGATTTCCCCTCTCATGGCCATTTGTCATGGAACCATGGTTATATGAACTAATTCAAAACAAAAAGAATCCTTACAATTGCAGTGGGCCTAGTCTTTTCAATAATTCGATGGCCAAGTTTGGCACAACAATTTTATAAGCCTGATTTTATTTGTTAAATTTTGATCTTTTCACGTGATTTTACGTGATAATCATCATGAATTTATGCAGATTACAATTTTTTTTTTTTGTCGGTCCTACTTTATTCCTACTTTAACACTCACTTTCAGACTTTTGTTCTACATTCTTGCAATGCGTGAGAGTCAAAACTCACTTCTGAAATTAAATCATTCCTATCCCAACCCTCCTAAGAAAATGGAGATTCAAACCCCCATCTCTCCCTTCTAAGTTAGAAGGGTGGAGCTGCCACATTTTCACATCTTTTTTCTGTAGCACTTACAATTATGAATCTTTTTTTTTGGGGGGGGGGGTTCAAAACATCCGTTTATTTCATTAAATACCACTAAAATAAACATAATTGGTGGAATTCAAAACATAAGAGATCTCAAAGGGGCTGGCTAATTAGTCACAAAGTACGACGGAGTGCCTTCTTCCGGTAAAGCCTTTCCAATCCAATCAGCTAAAAATTTCGCTCCTCGTGGACAACGGGCTAGATGAACGCCTTTGAGTCTGGCCAGATTGCTCCTGCATTCTTCTATCATGGCGCTCAAGCTCCAACAATTCCTTCGGCTGAAGGCGCATGCACGGAGTTCACAAATCCAGCCAACATTTTGCCCGTCAAGTCGTTGCGGACACCAGCTATGGCACCTTCCCCGTCCATATTGAGCTTCAAAGCGCCGGGCTTGGGTGGCTTCGACTGTGCAAGTACGGTCCCCCCTTCTCACTCGGTTCGCTGCAATTGGGTGCCGACGTCTGTAATTTTGTCCTTAGCATAGGCCGTGCAGACGATTGTGTTCGGATCTGGTCTTCTAGAGGGAAAAACGAAGGCATTGCGGGCCTTCCGGAGCTGCCATAGGGCCCTGGCGAGCAGCTCCCGTGAAGATGAGTATCTATTTTGTTCACTGAAGTCGTGCACCCATTTGCCGATTCCCGTTACATTGCTGTTTGGGAAGGGAGTTCAAATTCCAGATGTGCTTCCATAGGGCTTTTTGAGTTTGGTAGGAGGTGGAGGCAATGTTTTGATGGCAGGTTGTTCTGTGGTGTTTGTATGCTGCGGTAAGCATTTTTGACAGAATAATGCCCATGTTCTGCTTCCGGTCCAAACGAGTTTGTCTTCTTTTGGGGTTGAACTCAATGGAATAGATATGATCTCTTTAACGTCTTCCGCGAACGGATACGTCTTCCGCGAACGGATCAGCAATTTCCTGTTCATTCCGTTCCTGCTCTCCATGGATGATCAACTAAGTCTTCCACTTTTTGGGGATCACCCAAGTTTGCAGGTCTCCCGAATATTGATGTTCTTTCCATTAATACTATTTCTAGAAATGTGACTCTTATTTATTTAACATAAAAAGTGAAATATCAAGAGTAGACAATTTGTAAAAGTAAAATAAGTATATTATATTTATGATGTATTTGATAACCATTCTATTCCCCCAATAATTTCTGATAAAAATGATTATTTTTTATTCTGTTTTGAGAAAAATTCTAAGCATTTGAAGGCATTTGGTAACTACGCAAAATTTTTATTATTAAAAAATTAAAAGAAATAAAAAAATTATACCGAGATAAAATTGTATTTGGTATTGTCCTCAAAATTTCTAATCCAAAAAATTTCTTCTAATTTTTAATAATTTTATTACTTTTTTTAAAAAGTGAAATATCTTCTTTTCTTTTATTTATCTTCTTCCTCAACCAATCACTGGCCTTAGGATGACCAGCAATTAGCCAAACGAGGGTCGGTGACCTCGCCGAAGGGTCATCGGCCCTTGGCGAGGCTGCACCTCGTCGATCGAGGAGGGCAGCTAGGTGAGGCTTGCTAATGGCCAAGGGAGGCTTGGGCGAGGCTCACCTGGCCATCGGCGAGCTCACTGGACCTCACCTTGACTTGGCCAACCTCCAGTGAGCTCACCAGAGCTCGCCCAGCTGGTTGCCAACGAC
This sequence comes from Eucalyptus victrix, assembly GCA_016097545.1. Classification (NCBI taxonomy): domain Eukaryota; kingdom Viridiplantae; phylum Streptophyta; class Magnoliopsida; order Myrtales; family Myrtaceae; genus Eucalyptus; species Eucalyptus victrix. The sequence goes on from CM027844.1 coordinate 28,332,731, forward strand.
CAGCAATTGTGGCGGCCATGAAAGAAGAAGAGAAAAGGAAGAAAAACAAGAATGAAAGAAGACAAGAAAAGAAAAAAAAGATTTTGGTTGGCTGATTTTGGAATTGTTTATGGGAACAAAGAATCATTTTTTTTTTTTTTTTTTTTGTACTTGATTCTACTCCAAATCTATTCCCAAGAGCAAAAAATCTACCAAACAATTTTTGCTTCAAATCTATTTTAAGGAACAAAATAATATAATCAAACACTATTTGGCCTATTGCCAAACGCACCTTTAATGTCTAAAATATATCTTTTTCCTAAAATTTTGTTGAAGAAAGTAATATCCTTCTTATTTTAAAAGCTATTTCATTTATATACTCGTTTGGGAAAATTGTCTAAAAGAATCCAAAACCTACCATACGTTGGCCAATTCAATTCTAAGATTTTCAACTTTGCCAATTTAATTATAATCCTTCACACGATTCTCCAATTTGGCCAATTTGAATTTAAAACATCTCATTACAATTGAATGGGAGGATGCAAAGAATCCAATATTTGATCCACCTACGATGAATCAAATGATTATGTATGTACATACTAGGGATAAATTCATAATGACGTCAAGTATAACAAGTGTCTTGATTGTAAAAATCTATCAGACTAACGATTTAGTCACATCAATATTAAATCCATAATACACGGTTTAGAAATTAAATAAGTTACTAAGGAATTCGATAGGCTTGGATTGTGATGATCATTCTGAACAAGTCAGTTGCTTCAATTCTTCGACCGAGTTAGCGCGTGGAAACGTGCAAACAAATATGTAGAGAACTGTTCAAATACACGAAGAACGGACGCTACAAGTCGTCTCTTCTTCAACCTAAATTTTTTTTTTATTTATTAACAAACTAGCATTTTTGTAGCCAAATTGCTCGTCTTCTTTTTGGCTACGTAAGACAACGACATAATTATTTTGCTAAGAATAATTCATTCCCAATCTTATCCACAGCCCATTAAAGGTTAATCTCTTGGCATCTCTCTTGAGAGGCGCAAATGCACCTGAGATATTTTACTTTGGCAAAACAAAACTGTGGCTCTACTCCCCACCACATATCTACTTACATAAAATATTTCACATCCCTCATGTTTTTCCTAAAAGACATAAGCAAAACCCCTGGTCATCTTGACTTTTGAGCCAGTCACCGGAAGCCCAATTCAATGAAATTACAAAAAGTCAACTGTTATTGTCCGCATCGTAGTCCACAACGTGAAATCGACAAAATAGAAGGCTGTTGAATTTTCTTATCCAGATTCGTAATCAATGAAGCATCTGCTGCCTTGTGTTAAATCATATACTATCTCTAGGGTCTCAAACTTTATTTTGTTTTAGAATTCTTAAATCGTTAGATTATAAGGTGGTTTAATATTCAAATATTAGGACAACAAGCACTTGGATAAGCCCCTTTTTTCCCTTTTTTTGGTGTTTGATTTTCTCTACTCAATCTCTCTATTCTCTCTATTATATATTTGCAACTAAAAGTTTTTCGAATTTGTTTACTCCTATTTTGTTTTACCAAAATGTGTACTGGTCTTAAACCCTAGGATTAATTTTATTTATGCCAGTGGCAAATTGAACTCGCCTTTTATTTTCACAGTTTCAACATAGCTCCTATCAAAGACTCCGTCTCAAATGAACGATTATCCACGTACTCACCCCCTTACCGCATGATCATTCACTTTCATGCCACGCTTGTTCTTGTTCTTAATCACAATTATATTTCATTTGGTGTTTGAAAGGACTTAATCGGACACTTATAACGTAAATTATCTAATGACATATTCGATTGTGAAGGTAATCCAAATATATGACAATGACATAATAATTTTGATAAAAATAACTTTTTCCATCTCACCTGTTAAAATATTTAAATAATAAAACCACAAAAAAAAAAAAATCTAATAGCCTTAGCTTTTAAAACAATCGATAGTAATCCCACTCACATCATTCACGCCTACATATTCAAGGTTGATCTCTTGGCATCTCTCTTGAAAGAGAGATATTCCTCTTTAGACATTTACCTTCTTAATGTGACAAAACCATCTCCTAGAATTTATCCGGTGGAATTTAGTATCATACAGTCTCATTTTCTTCTAAACTAGAAAAGTTCATGAAGGCATAGTGTCTTCAGAATAGCGATCTTCTTTAGCATATATGCGTTAATGCGGATTCTCTTCATAATTACTCAAAATGGTGATATATAAACCAGAACTAATCAGAAAAAAAAAAAAAAAACCAGAACTAAACAAAGAAAAAACTACGCAAGTCTCACTCGGCACATAAATTAAGAAGAGCTTTTTAACGTCACATAAGGGCACCGATTCACGAATAAAATCGTGGAACGAGTGATAAGTGAAAGGTTCCTCTTTAGAGTAAGGAAAAACGAAGTTTACCGGTCACTAACGTAAGAAAAGGGACAAAATTGTCCAAAAAGTTCTAAACCTATTGTACATGGGTCAATTTAGTCATAAACTTTTTATTTTGTCAATTTAATCATAAATCTTTTGATAACTTGCCAATTTAATCTAATATTTCAATTGTGCCAATTTAATCTTATTTTTTTTATGATTTGCTAATTTAGTCTTAAACCTTTTAAAGATTTGTTAATTTAATTATTTTGATCAATTTTGGCGAGAAATGATTGATGTGATAATTTAGTTAGTGCCGACCGCCCTATGTGGCATAGTAGGCGCAAACTTAGACAATCTTTTACATTTTTAAATTTTTCTTAATTTCTTTTTTTTTCCTTTTCTTTCTTTTTTCTTTCCTTCTTCCGTTGGCCCTCACTCCACACCCTCGCTTTGGCCTGCACAAGGGCCATGAGGGCATCACAAGCCTCGCCAAGTGCATGGAGGCTGTTAGGCCAAATAAAAAAAGAAGAAGAGAAAAACCAAAAAATTATTAAGAATGTCAAGGTTAGCACCAGCCATGCCACATGGGACCGCTAGTGACTATGTCATCAATGTCTAGCCAAAATTGATTGAATAAACTTAATTGACAAAATATGAAAATGTTTAGAACACAATTGGCAAAATCAAAATATTTAGAATTGAATTAGCTGAAGTGCAATAGATTTAAGATTTTTTGGACAATTTTTCTTAGAATTTGAAATGCCATAGTAACAAATGATAATAGGTTTCTATGACCACACTGGAAACCAAAATGTTCAATTGCGGTGCGCAAGCATAAGGTCGCACAAGTTTTATAAATTTGAGGCAGCACTTATTGGCCAAAAAATTTAAACTTAGTGATCACTTGGGATGCCTATTTTCCCATTTTCAGAAGGTTTTTTTCCAATTTGTTTCTACATCTATGTTTTGCCAAACCGTGTTCAGGTCTTATACTCTAGGATTATATTATTTATGCATTTTCACGGTTTATAACTGGATAGTTCCTAACTTATTAATTAAGCGGTGATCTCTGGGCACCTTACGGAATAAAAGCTGAATATTCGATCGTCTACCGAAGACTTTGTCGCAAACAATAAATTATCCCAATATTCCCATCTCATCCTTGTTATCAACGGCAATCATATTCCATTTGAACGTTTGAAAAGGACTTTTAGTCAAACAATAAGAACACATATCAGCTAACGGCTGATTTGTGCCGCCGGCTGTATGGTGGTTCTAGGGTCATCAAAAAAAAAAAAAAATCAGCTAACGGCATAATCAGTTATTAAGGCAATCTAAATATATAAATACAGGTTTGAGTACTAATCTCTTATAAAGTCAAAGGTTGTGTATTACATAAATAATATGAAACCATTGACTACACAAATCATTACCACCTTTTTATTCTTTCTTCTAATTTTGTAATAAAATTCATATGGTTTTTGAGCTATGTCACCTATAGTCATTATCCAGATGCTGAATTGTTCCGACGTAATTTCGCATAGAAAATAATAGTACAAAATGGGATCAGGGTTTGCTATATAAAGGTGACTAGTTAATGCCAAGGAACATCACGAAAACCCTTCCCTTCGCATGCATCCTTTAGCCTAAGCAATGACCAAAATTCATAACATGTCTTCATCGCATTATAGCCTACTAGTCATTCTGATACTGAGCTTAGCGTGCGTTGCTACCGGAGAGAACATGGATGGTTACAATATTCCACAGCTAAGCATACTCCGCCGAATATTTATAAAAGATCCTACACGGCCGGTCAGCGCTTCTGTGTCGACAAATGATGAGCATTACAGCCTGTAATATTCTTTCTTTTAATTTCGTAAGGAAACTCACACAGATTTCGAGCTGAGTCACCTTTATTCTCCTGATTTTGCATCGTTTTTATTGTGAAAACAAGGGTCGAATAACAAAATAGACGGAATAAATAAATAAATTGGATATCAGATTTACGTGATTCAGTTGTAGGGACCTACATCAAATGAGACAATGAAGATTGTAATTACACTTGAATCATTCAAACACCCTTAGTGTTTTCCAATTACACCTAATAACTCACGCAATGTTTAGCCACAAGTTTCCCAACAAAACAGCATCTCAATCTCATGAAAAAATTCACAAATCTTACCATAAGATTTAATTGACTCGACACTAAAATTATTGATATAATTCCGCGAAGAAAAGTCCACCCGAGCACTCGATCGGAACGGCACTTCAAGATTTTTTTCTCTTTTTCTGGACAAGGACGGCATGACGACTACGCTGCTTTTCTCATCAACAGGACGCTTGCAGCAATATATCACGCGAGCAAGGCATGCCCAAGAGAAACCCTTGAATTGGTTTACATATGACACCATCAGAGAAAGTCCCAAATAAGACTGGTCGAAAAGTCCATGCCGACTAGGATTAAGAAACAAAATCCAACCATGTTTTTCTTTCCTTTTATTTTATTTTGTTTCTTATTTCCACTAGGCAACAAACTGCGCAATAGCCTTTGCTTTTCTTTGATTTAGTAAGCTCAAACTCGAAACATATTTTAATAGTTTTAATATTATTCCGCATAGAATATAAAAGTGCAGACTGGCCTCGCTAGTTCAAGGTGAAGCAGTTGACGCCAAAAAAACATCACAAGGATCCTCCTCTTCTCCCCTGAGCAATGGCCAGACACCCTACCATGTATCCATCGCATTATAGCCTTCTGATCATTCTGATACTTTTTTCAGCTTGTGTTGCTGCCGGAGAGACCTTAGATGGTCACCGTATTCCGAAGCTGAGCGTACGCCGCCAGACATTTATTCAAGATCCTAAACAAGCAGTTCGAGCTTCCGTCTTATCAGAGGACTTCCAGACTTTCTTTTACAATCAAACCCTCGATCATTTTGATTACAGGCCTGAAAGTTACACTACTTTCAAACAAAGATATGTGATCAATTTCAACTACTGGGGTGGCGCGAATGCAAGCGCCCCGATCTTCGCTTATCTTGGTGCAGAAGAAGCCATCGACGATGACATAACCTCTGCCGGGTTCCTGACAGATAATGCAGCTCAGTTTAGGGCGCTTTTGGTCTATATAGAGGTAATAAAAGTGCCCCATATCGTTTGCCTTGTTGTACGTTCTTTTTTCCTTATGTTTGGCGTGCATATGTATGTATTCGAGCAATTGACGAATGTAAATTTGAAATCTTGCAGCATCGATTTTATGGTGAATCAATCCCTTATGGTTTGACACTCGACAAAGCACTAAGCGACACCAATTTTCACGGATATTTCAGCTCAGCGCAAGCTCTTGCCGATTATGCAGAAATCCTTGTATACCTGAAACATAAATTGAACGCCAAAGATTCTCCGATAATTGTCATTGGAGGATCATACGGGGGAAGTAAGTGAAAATATTTTTCACATAGCAGCATTTTGACCACCGCTATAAATCGAAATTAGTAAAAATAGCCCGCTACTTACATTGAAGAGAACAATTTTAATCTGCCGAGGGTCATTGTTCTTGAATTTTTCATGGATAGAGCTTTTCCTAAAGAGTGTTAGTCATATTGATAATGAAAATCCATAGAAAGTTTGATAGCTTTCCGTGAATTGCATTGAAGAAAGTTCCTACTCTCAGGTTAAGAGGAAAACATCAACAGCTTATATTCTACATATAGCTTATAAGTACGTCTTTCAATCTTCATATATTTAATTTGCAGTGCTAGCTTCATGGTTCCGACTGAAGTACCCTCATGTGGCACTCGGAGCTTTGGCATCATCTGCTCCAATTCTCTACTTTCTTGACGTCACACCTCAGGGTGCATACGACTCAGTAGTCGCAAAAGACTTTTTGGTGATCTTTATTTGCTTGATTTATACCTTATTCTTTCGCATACGTATCCTGTCATCAAATTGATCACCTGAATTATTGTTTGTTTGATTTTTCAGGAAACCAGTTTTTCTTGCCACCAAACCATAAGACTCTCCTGGGAGGAAATTGATAGAGTTGCTGCTGAGCCTCATGGTCTTACGAAATTAAGCAACACTTTCAAAACCTGCAGGTGCGTGGACGATGGAATTGAGAATCATGCATCATATTGCATTTTGGATACTTTTCAGTATTTTTTTGTAGTATAAGTAATTCTTAGAAAATAAAATATATCATTAAAAATGTATAGCGTGCACTAACGGTGAATAAAACATTTAGCAAGCGGTTTATCCACTCATGATGTGAGATTTTCACCTATCGACTCCCTGACTGTCAAATTTAGGACGGACAAGACCATTTGTGAAATGCATGCGTCCAACATGATATAATGGTTTCAAGTTCCGATATCAATTTAAAGTAGAAAAGATATGCTTTATTGACGAATTGAAATTTAACTATGCATATCTTTCTTTTTTTAGACCATTGCAAAGTTCTTCGCAGCTCAAGGACCACCTGATAGACGTCTACAGGGCTGCTGCTCAGTACAACGATCCATTCCTACGTCCAGTGAAAGCGACATGCAATGCCATTGATGGAGCTTCTCCAAGAAACGACATTCTCAAGAAGATTTTCGCCGGCCTCGTCGCTAACTACGGAAATTTGCCGTGCTACATCAATCCACCTTCTACACCTTCATCTCAAACTGATTTGGGTTGGTCTTGGCAGGTACACACTATAGTCCGATATCATGAACGCATTTTAGTTTACTACTATCAGTTGAAATCAACTCGAATTGATTAAAAAAAAAAATCTAATTTCGAACTCGAGTGATAAACGAACAATTCCAAGATTCGGTATTATATCTACTATAAGTCTTATGTTTCAGAGCTGAGTCTGGTGTAGTCTAATGATCAAGCCAAGTAGCTCGTGAATTGTTCTGACTCATTTATATCCTTATTGGCTCTACCTGATAGTGATGTGCTCGGCAGAGTAAGAGTCGATAGACACAGTTTTGAATTCTTTTGCCATTATTAGTTAATCTTCGACTAACAAAATGGTGGTCGATTGGCTTTGCAGACGTGTAGCGAGATGGTGATGCCCATAGGCATCACCGAGAATACCATGTTTCAACCAGAACCCTTCGACCTTAATAGCTACAACAATGACTGCAAGAGAAGCTATGGCATCACACCTCGACCTCACTGGATCACTACTTATTACGGTGGTCATGTAATGTCACGTGAATTAAATTGTATATTTAGTTCATAATTTTATTTATATAACATTTTCTTTTACCGAACAAAGTATAGCGCTTTTCTTCATTGACTATGAAAAATTGCAGGACATAAAACTTGTTCTGCACAGATTCGCTAGCAACATTATTTTCTCCAATGGGCTTCAAGATCCTTATAGCAGTGGCGGGTATGTCTAGCTTCGAAACCTATAGAGATTCCTGTGAAAACATCACTAAATTAAATCAGATTGCAAAATAATTCATATATATCGTCAATCGCAGGGTCTTGAAGAATATTTCGGATACTATCATTGCGGTCTACACAGCTAAAGGTACATGTCAACTTGATTCGTCTCGAACCAAAGTCAAATAAAATGGATTATCTTTCCATCTTCAGATTTATGGACGCCAATTGAATCACTGAGATTAATTTCGTAAAAAAAATTATATGTAGGTTCGCATTGTTTGGACATACTTCCAGCTACGAAAGCCGATCCCGACTGGTTGGTCAAGCAGCGGAAAATTGAGATTGAGATTATACAAAAGTGGATCGCCACATACCATGCCGATCTCCGTACTGTGGGAAAATAATTAACATATATCACATGGGAAGGTCATCACATGGTATAATGCTAATAGTGTAGTAAATAAAGACCAGGGTTGTGTTTTTCGTTCATCATCTTGTGAGGAGTGAGAAATGTGTGTGTGTGTGTGTGTGTGTGGATGTGGTAGGTATTTAGAGGGAGGGAATGACATGAAGAACTAGCTAGTATCGTCGCACATGAGAGCAGCTTAAAATGATGATCCACCAATATATCCAATGACGATTTTATGCAGCCGCATTGATGGAGCAAAAACCTGTGAAAATGGCATTCTTGGCTAAATATTCGCAAGCATTGTTGCCTATAACATGAACTCCACATGCTACCTCAATCCTCCCACTTACGTACATCGAAAGACAAGAAAGTGATTATAAAACACGTAAGCATTAGATTGATGATAGTTGATTCTTTAATTAAAGATATGCTACCAACGAGTTATAAAAATCATGTATTCAGAATGGGCATTAGTCCGATCATGTAAATTTTTCTTTATATAGAAAAATTTGTGAGACTTTTATTCATTTGCTATGTTTTTCTCAATACAATTGTATATATTTAATTATTCTAAAAAAATAATTATATTTGACCTAGAATAAACATAAGTTTATTCATTAAGTTATTTTATCACATATGGGCTAATCAAATGCATTGTGATACACTAAAGATAATACTCATTTTAAGAAGACTCATTACCGTGATTTATGTGTTTTATTTCAGCATAAAGTTTGTGGGTTTGAGTTAATATTTTGTTGACACCTAATTTGTGTTTTCAAATATATAAAAATATATATTAATTAAAAATAACTAATTAATTAAATTTAAAAAAAAAAAAGTGGAAGGGGCCGGGTCGGGCCGGATCCGGCCTTGGCCCGGCCCACCTTTTTCTTTACTTTTCCTTCCCCTCACGCGCGGCCCACCAGCCCGGCCCATCCTCCTTTCTCCTTCGGCCCGGCCCGCACCCATCCTTCCTCCCACCTGCTGTCCTACGCCCGAAGACCTGCAGAAAACAGAACAGAGGGAGCAGCGACAGAGGAGCAGGGGAATCGGTGTGGCAGGCGAGCGGCGTGATCCGCGGGTCGGGAGCAGCCCGGCCGGCAGCTGGCACTACAGGGGTCTTCTCACCACGACCTACAGAAGTAAAAGGAACAAATAGGGAGAGAAACCGGGGGAGAAAGAGAACACAAGCACCAGGCGGGGGGAGAAACAGAGAGAGAAACACAGAGAAAAACCTAGAGGAAAGGAAGGAAAATAGGCCGGATAAGGAGCCGAGGAGCCTTGGAACGTCCAGTTGCCGCCAGTGAGCTGCCGACGCCGCCGTAGTCCTCGGAACCCGGTAGTACAGAGAGAGCGAGAACAGGGGAGGAGAACGGCAGCACAAAGAGCACGAAGCCGAGAGAGACGGAGAGAAGGCCGGAGAGCGAAACCCAAGAGCCGAGAGCCACCCCTGGAACGTCCAGCCACCGTCGGTGAGCCGCCGACCGCCGCCAACTCCTCGGAACTCAGGTTGGTATTTTAACAAACATTTGGTATGCATTTCTTGATTAAGCCAGCCGGAGCTCGTCTCGACCAGTTCGGGCGAGCTCCGGCCACCATTCATCCCCGCCGCACTTTCCGTTGTCCTGGCATGCCCCAGTAGCCCCCCTAGGTTCGCATTCGAGTCCCGGCCGAGCCCGAGACCCTTGCCTCTTGGAATGCTCGCTACCTGTTCGGTGAAACGCCCCAACGAAAACCGCCCCTATTTTCGCTGTTTAGGGCCCCCCTCGCACCCTTCTCTTTCTGTCTCGAATCCCTCTCCCTTCTACGCGCCTGCTGGTTCGTGTTCTTGGAGCTGCGGGTCCTTTTGCACACATTGTCGCCGGAGTTCGCCCCAAGACGGTCCTCGCCGCAACCGCCGGACCCAGCCGACCTCCGACGTCGAGGGCGGTCGCCGCCCGCCTAGCCGAGGCAGCACCGTCGCGGTCCTCAGCCGGAGAGGCCGTCTGCGCCGTGCACCATCGCCGTCGCCAGCGCGCCCCCCCCTCCCCCCGCGGGGGGTCGTGGAGCAGGGGCCAGCGGGCCGAGCTGGGCCAGATCGCGCACTTCTATTGAACTAAAAGGGGATTTGCTTCCAAAGCTGCAGCGAAATGGTATGCCCCGTGGGCATCACAAATAATCGCCCTTCATCTTAACAAGATTCATTGATGAGTGCAACTACCAATGCGGCAGTCGGGCCTCTACTGTGGTGGTTATGTATGACTTCTGCTAACTTGGAAAATATATGTTTGTCTTTTATTTCTACGACTAGATTAAACTAGTTTCCTTGCATAAAGTATCAAGTAAACCTTGCTATCGTTGTCGTCCACCTCTTCTTTTTTTAGCAGGATATAGAGCTAATTCTTTTTAGATTTGGTAGCAACATTAATTTTCTCAAATGGAGATCTAGATCCTTACAGTACTGGGGGTATAAAAACTTGTATGCTTATCTCCATACGGCCATTGGAAGAATAAATTTACATTACTTAATCACACTTAACAATTTGACATCCTTTTCACTCTTAGATCCTGAAGAACAATTCTGACGGTATAGTCACTATCTATACGAAGAAAGGTACAAAACCAGGCCATTTTATCTGTTGCTTGTAACTTGTCTCAAGTGCTCATGAATCCCTCGAGAAGGAAACCTACTTAAATTAGGAATATAACTCCAAAGAAGAAAGTATGTTTATAATTTCTAGCTTGTTTAGGGGCCAAACCATAAGCCCCATTTTGATTTGAAATATATCTACTTGGATTAAATTTCCTTCACAAGCTCAAAGTCGAGATATATTCTCATCTGTGGTTATATGTTTTCCAAGTTCATGTTGTTTGGATTTAATACTAAAGATGCAAACTGATCTGGATTAGTTGGTCAAGTGGTGAAATTCCGAAGTGTGGATAGCCAAATATATGCCGATCTTCTTGCTTTGAAACGATGATGTGTTGAATTGCTATTATAGAAAATATGGATGATAAATTGATTCGTTGAATTGCTATTATAGAAAATATGAATGACGAATTGATTCGGGAAGGCCATTTCAATAATAAATAAGAGCAAAGACTCCTCTATATCTTACCAAAAAGTTATCCTTGTTTTTCTTTATTCAAATAGAACGAGCCAAATGACTTCACCCAATTTTATATACTTGACAACAAACTCCCAATTAATTTTGGACTCTGGTAAAACCTCTGAAACTGCTGGTCTTTTTTAATTGATTAAACATAGATTTTCATTTTATTTTGATTTTCATATTCTGTGGCTCAAGTTTATGGATCCACACTCACTCACAGGCTTAGGATCAGTTCTATTCTCCCTCCTAGTAATTTAAACTAATTTCAGGGGGAGAATTGTCCAAAAAGTCCTAAACCTATTATAGTTTTGCCAATTTAGTTCTAAACCTTTTAACTTTGTCAATTGAGTCCTAAACGTTTTCACTTTTTACCGATTCAGTCAATTCGGCCAATTTTGACTGGAAAATGCTGACATAGATGCCGTCGGTGCCACGTAAGACTACCGGTTGTTGATGTGGACAATTTTAAATAATATTTTAATATTTTTTAAATATTTTTTTATTTATTTTCTGTTTTTTTCCTCTCTTTTTTTCTTCTTTTTGGCTTTTTTTGGTGGCCGGTAGCCGGCCACCAACCAATTGGCCTCACCCGCCACTGGCGAGGCCCGGTTCGGCGATGGCGACCCCCGGCAAGGGTGCCCTAGCCCCAGTGAGAGTCGACCTCGCCAGATCTGGCGAGGGTTGCCCTCGCCGGGGGTCACCCTCACCGAGGGTCGCCGTCGCCGTCGCCCGGCCTCGCCTGTGGCGGGCAAGGCCAGCCGGCCGTCACCTATGGCCAGTGGCTGGCCACCGAAAAAAGCCAAAAAGAGGAAAAAAACATAAAATAAAAAAATTCAAAAAAATTATTTAAAATTGTCCATGTCAGCGCCGGCAATCCTACGTGGCATTGGCGGCGTCCACGTCAGCATTTTTTGACCAAAATTGGCCAAATGGACTGAATCGGCAAGAAGTTAAAATGTTTAGGACTCAATTGACAAAGTTAAAAGGTTTATGACTAAATTGGCAAAACGGCAATAGGTTTATGACTTTTTGGACAATTCTCCCTAATTTCGGGAAACAACCGTTTGTTTAGTACGGCACCGGAGCACAAATTAATAATTCGAATCCAGACACTCCCTCTCAATTTTCTTCAACATAGTATTCCTGATATCCTATCGGTTTTCCTGTTCCATGGTGATCATATTGAGTTACTTTCACATACTGTCTTGCACATGTAAGGAACCGGCTCGCGTGCTAGGGGCAGCGTTAAGTAATACGTCGTATATGCATTATTGGACCTTCCTAGCACTTTATACTTTTTGCAAAAGAACAATTTGAACTAACCACCATCATATTCATTTTAAACATTGCACCAATCAACCCGTGTTTCGAGAATTCCTTCATGCAGTTGAAGAAGAAGTCTCCGTGCGATCCTTTATCGAGCGGCTTTAAGAATTTACTCCCCCGGTTCGGCAACAGGAAAGGAATCGTTACGGAATTAGTGCGGCCGACAGGAAAAGAAAGTTTAATCCAAATAGGAAAGTAACCCATTGGGATTTTCTTTTATTTCCCACTATAATTGTCTTAACAAATCGATCAATATTCTCCAATCGGGTCGGCTCTTGTATACAGGCTCAAAGTCAAAGTAAACCTTACCATCATCTTTCTCTTCCTCTTTTTTTTTTTTTCTTTTTTTTTGTTTTTGGTTGCAGGATATAGAGCTAATTCACCGTCGGTTTGGTAGCAGCGTTATCTTCTCAAATGGACATCGAGATCCTTATAGCAGCGAAAGGTATAAAAAAAAAATTGAATGTTCATCACAGCACATTCATCCGAAAGAGTAAAAGTTTACATTACTTAATCACACTTAACATGGAAGAACAATCTAGACAATATAGCCATTGTTTACATAAGGAAAGGTACATAACCAGGGCACCTTATTTGTTGATTTGCGACTTGTCTCACATATTTTCTTGCTTGTTTGGTCATCAAACAATAAGCCCTATTTGGATTTTAATTTTCTATTTGAATTGAGTTTCCTTCATGGGCTCAAACTCATCACTAATTATATGTGTTGTAAGTTCCCGTTGTTTGGATTCAAAGATACAAATCAATCCAAATTGGTTGCTCATGAAGGGAAATACCAAAGTGGGGATAGCTGAATATATGCCAGTCTTCTCTCTTTGAAACACTGATATGTCGAATTGCTATTACAAAAATGATGGATGCTAACTTGATTCAAGAAGGCCATTTCAATAATAGGTAAGAATAGAATTTTGAGTCCTCTGTATCTTACCAAAAAGTTATCCTTGTTTTGGTTTGTTCCAAATTTAACTCTTATTGACCGAACTCATAAATAAAGAAAGATATTCACCATCCAGCCAAGAAGTTAAATCTTTGGTACGGCAACCTAGGACAGTATTGTCCAACAGGAAAGAAATCATTACGTGAATTAGTGTGGCCTTCAAGAAAAGAAAATTTAATCCAAATAAGGTAGTGATCCGTTGGAATACCTTTTATTTTCCAATATACTTGGTATTACTCGGAGGGTTCTAAGGAGAAGGGCACGTTCCAGCGCTCTATCATCTCAATATCTATCGCTTGGCTAAATCTGTCTTGTTTCTACTAACAAAGACATATTCAGTTACTTTAGGCGCACAACATTGTTATCCATGCAAGCAGATCCCTAATGATTTATACTTAGAGTTAAACCTAATGATTCATTAAACTCCGTCTTAAGATATCATGAAATGAATCATCATTCATTTTCATTGCTTAACGTACAATACAAATATTTACACAACATATTGCTTAAAAAAAAAGAGAAGGAAATAATTTACGCAATTTCTCTAGCTAATTCTAAGAGATACGCTGAAAAAACAAAAAGGAAATCCTAATCGATAATAAGAGATACACCAAAATTAGAAAAAGAAAATGTGATCTTTAGCAGTTCCGTAATATATCGAACCTCTGATGGTTGGTCTGAAATATGACAATGGGGCGGCAACTCGACAGGCCTAATTTGGCCTCGACATAGCTCGCTCGGACCGAAAAATAAGTAAGTAAATTTTATTTACGATTAGATGCTTTGATGTGGAGTTAGGCTTGATGCCGCGAGCTCGACCCAATCCTGTTTGCCCAATTGAGCAAGTACATAAAGAGGCCTAATAACCCCTCTGTCAGCACCTATGTGTTGTGTCACTATTTCAGCCACTTGGCCTCGATTCATGAATCGATAAACGTGATCTTCCTGCCCCTTAGATTCAGGATAGATAGGTCGATAGGCTTCACCTTCTTGCCCCCTAGAATTAGAACTCAAAGGTCGATCTTGATTCGGATTGTTGACGTTAGGGCTAAGTGGCACATTTGGCCTATATGGAAAAATTTCCTACATTTGGAGGCAAGATTGCATCATAAGGTGTCACGGTATCCCCATTTGGAATTGGGCAAACAAGAGGTCCATTTTGATTAGCCACAAAATTGTTGACAAGATTAATATTAACTGGATTAACTTGGTTATTGAAAGATTACGAGTTTGGTTTATTTGTTAGGGAGGGGGCCCAATGGTTTACAAAGAGTATGACGTGGTTACTTAAAGTTTACAATTGACTTTACAAACAGAGAAGTTACATTATCCACGAGAAGTTACTCCATAGTCTCCTATTATAGCAATACTTTTTTTGGGTAAAGGTAAGAATCCTATTATAGCAATACTTATTAATAAGAAGTTACAACAATCCTAAAATAGTAGCAATAAAAATACCCACCCAACAATTATCCTTGATTGCTCGATGTTGATATCAATGACTTTGTCAATTCAAGGTTCTCATCAATAACTTCATGTTATGTGTCGTCATCACTTCATTGGTGAGTTGTCAATTCTCTTCAAATTATCAATAATTCTCTTCATATATGACCAAACTCTACTCTCATCTTCTAAATCTATCACTTGTCAATAATAATCAAAAGTTTTATCATTTTTTAGGGTAAACAGTAGAAATTTGGGATCATATTTGTCCTGTTGATAAATATAGTAATGACACTAAGGGCGCGTTTAGTAACGTTTCTATTCCAAGAAACAATTTTTTTAACAAAAATAGTTTTTTTTTTTTAAGGAACAATTTCTAAGTATAAGAACGTGTTTGATAACTCTAAAAAATTTCTATTCCAAGGACAAATGCATATGGTAAACTTATATATATATATAATATATATATATAATTTTTTATATATATATATATATTGTTTCTTTCAATTTTTTGATATTTTTATTTTATTTTTCCTTTTTTCTTCTTTCTTCCTTTTGGCCAGTCACCAGCGACCGGCCTCAACCATGGCTGGCGACCGGCCGATGAGGGCCAGCAGCCTCGCCCAGCCACGGCAAGGCTCGCCAGCTCTTGGCAAGGCTAAGCCTCGCCTTGGTTGGGCCAACACAAGGTCGGCCTCGCCTTGGTTGGGCGAGCTCGGCCTCATCGGATCTAGGCAAGCTTGAGCTCACCCAACCAAGGCGAGGTCAAGCCTTGCTAGGGGCCGGCAACGCTCCGGCGAGGTTACCGTCCAAAAAAAAAAAAAAAGAAAAATGAGGAAAAAAAAAAGAAGTGTTTCTTGGAAGTGTTCCTGGAAACAAGAAACAAGTTTTTTCTACTTCTTGTTTCTGTTCCAAATTTGTTCCCAAAACAAAAGTGTAAACAAATACATTTCTGTTCTTTTTTTGTTTCCTAGAACAAAAGAACATAATTTTTTGTTCTAGGGAACAAAAACAGAAATAAACAAATAGGCCCTAAATTGCCATGATTGCATGTAGCTTGACCATTCAACTCCGTGTATTTCTTGCCCTCTTCTAGATTGTAATGATTTTGTAATGTGCTCGCGACACATAAAATGCCAAAGCTTCTTTTCGAGGAAGTATGCTTTTGATATAAAAATAGTTTCTAAAGTTGAAGCATGATTCTTGGTAAATAAAATAAATAAATAAATAAATAAGTAGTGTGATTCTTTTCTGGGAAGCATGCATTTTTTTTTCAACTTTTTAGGCTAAAAAGAGGTAGTTGGGTTGGTTTATAACAAAACAATGAGGATTCATCTAGAAAAGGGTGGTCCTTCTGCGTGATTTAATTTAGAAATGGAACTAAAGTACACATGAGTATCTTCAGAAGATCAACACTGACCGTAAATTCTGGCCGAAGCAAAAGGAAAAGTGGATTCTCTCAATGGATAGGGAGTAAACCTTCCCCACGAGAGGATTCAACGTGCGACCATCAAAAGACTAAGTGATTGTCCAAGCCATGAAAGCAGAGCTGTGCATCAATTACATTACTTTTGCGCGGGTTAGAATGCGAAGATGTGGTCTAATTAGAATTTAGCACATTTCCTTGCAATTGCATCATGGGATCCAGTGAATTCCACGTAAAATCCACCTATGATGAATCAAATGTATTCTGTGGGTACATGTACCAGATAAATTCATGAAAGTGTCAAGTATAACAAGTGTCTTGACTTTGAAATTGCTTGAGTAATGAAACACCCACAACATCAACCGGGTTCTTAAAATGAATCCATAATGCAAGGTTTAAAAAATTTAAAATAATTTACTAAGGAAATAATGGTCATTTCAATCAAATCCATCGCTTCAGTGTTTGAAATAATTGCATAACAATTTTTAGAATATTTTGAAAATAAGTCATAAATTCTTAAAGAAATAGTTCTCACAACAATTTATAGTTATTTATAATTTGGTTTTATATGTTTCATAATAGACTGTTATTCTTATAATACATTAATGACGATTACGCAATCATTTCTCTAGTGAATATCATCAACTAACCTACTTCTGCCAGTGCGAGCCCCTTTATGCTTTGCAATTAGGCTTGACAATCACGCGCGGACAACTTGCCAATAATCTGAAGGCCTTTAAAGTTTCAAAGGTCAATTATTTGCTAGAATATATACTTCATACTTTTGCAATTAGGCCCTCACAATCACGCGTGGACGACCGGCCAATAATCTGAAGGCCCTTTAAAGTTTCAAAGGCCGGATAACATATTTAAATACCCCGTCTAAGCAGTTAATTTTTAATCTCATCGCATGATTACGTGAAATACGTGATGGTTTTAAGCTGAGCATATGGAGGGTTTTGCTTTTTACTGTCTCATTTTTTTTTTCTGGTAACATTTGAAATTTGACTTTTATTTATTTATCATGAAAAAAATGAAATATTTAAAATCTTAGCCCTCGGTAGACCTATTAAACAGGTGGGTCGGGTCGGGTTTGGGTCAGGTCATAAATGGTCCGACCCAAATCGACCCATTTAACCCGTTTATGACCCATTTGTTGTAGTGCAAATTTTTTGACCCATACCCGACCCGACCCATACCCAACCTATACCTGACCCATTTAACGAAACCTAAAAAAGCTTATATATATTTTAAAATGGTATTGATAACATGATTTTATACAATACAAATGTAATGGATAATTTTTATAATGTTAAAATATTTATTTTTTATTTTTTAAAAATTAAATTTTTAATTATTTTTAATTTTCTTTTTCTTTTTCTTTTTCTCTTTTCTTTTTTCTTTTTTCTTCTTCCTCTTCTTTGGCCAGCCGCCGACCACGACAACGGTCGGCGACCGGCCACAAGCGAGCTGGCTCGCCCAACTCGCCGACGCTAGCGAGCTCGAGCTCGCCCCTCGCCGGATCTGGCGAGGCTGGAGCCTCGCCCAATGCCGGCGAGTTCGAGTCTTGCCCGATCGACGAGGCTCGGGCCTCAGCGGACGTCGGCGAGGCTCAAGGCTCGCCGGTCGTCGGCGAGGCCTCCGCCTCCCCAGATCTAGTGAGTTCAAGGCTCGCCGGCATTGGGCGAGCTTGAGCTCGCCCCTCGCCAGATCTGGTGAGGCTGGAGCCTCGCCCAACGCCGGCGAGTTCGGTCTCGCCAGATCAATGAGGCTCAAGCCTCACTGGGCATCGGCGAGGCCTCCACCTCGCCAGATCCGGCGAACTCGAACTCACCCCTCGCTTGATGCCGGCGAGTTCGAGTCTCGCCAAATCGGCGAGGCTCGAGCCTCGCTGGGTGTCGACAAGGCCTCCGCCTCACCAGATCCAGCAAGCTCGAGGCTCGCCTAGCCGGTCACTGGACATCGCCGTGCCGGTGGCTGGAGGAAGAAGAAAGAAAAAACAAAAAAAGGAAAGAAAAAAGAAAAAATAGTTAAAATAAAAAAAATAAAAAAATAATTATAATTTCGGTTTTTATAAAAAAAATTGTAAAGTTAAAGAGAAGAGAGAGAGATAGTAAGGTTTTGAGTGAAAATAAATGAATTCATTTCTAATGGGTTGATAAATGGGTCATAAACGGGTCAGAGAGCTGATCCATTTAAAACCCATATATCTTACTCTTGACCCATTAAAACCCATTATAGGTGCTTTATGAAATAAAGCTTGACCCATTAATGACCCATTTAACCATAAATGGGTCCATAAATGGGTTGCACAACCCATTTAACACCTCTAGCCCTCAGCTAACGCTCCGACCAGCCCTTTCCCCACATATTCTCCGGCCTTCCCATCACGTATCACCCTCACCATCGTCCATCGCGTCGTGGGAGATAATGTGATTGAAGAGCACGGAACGGGCAAACAGGGCAATTGCATTTTCCTCCGAAGAGGCCTAGAGTCAATCCAACTCCCGGACAGAAAACGAACGAAAATAAAGCTGCAAGCGAGAAGCATAACGAAGACATCCACTCGCAACTCATTCACGAGTGCGAGAGCCTGCTGTGGCCGCAAGACCCCATAACAAATAAGGCAATAGAACATGCACCTCGAGGGCCAAATCGCACCGGCTTCGCCGAAGCAGCTCGCGAAGCATTGTGATCATGTTCTTCTTCAGGAGGTGCCCGAAGGTGGAGCAGCGGCCCAGCGCAAGCGACCGAAGGTCCTTGCTGCTGGACTGCTTTAGCGCCCGCACGTCTCAGATGGCTTGATGCTGAGGGTCCTCCCCTCTAGATTGGGCCTACAAATTTGAGGTGCTCCATATATAACCTGTTTAAGCAATTTTGAGTTAATAAATGAGTTCAAAACCATTTTAATAGATCTACAGCACTAAATATAAATTAACGAGTTAATAAATGAGTTCAAAACCCATTTTAATAGACCTACAGCACTAAATATAAATAAGCTATAAGTCGGAATCAATTACCCGAATTAACCGTTTTGCCCCCTTTCAATTTATTTCATTTTTAAATGTAGTTTCTTGGAAGCCCCTAAGACTTTCAAGTCCAGATCCGTCCTGCTTTTAATTCTCCGCGCCACCAAGCATAAAAACTTCATCTTTCGTAGTTGACCCAATCAAGGGAAGAAAATACTGGATACATGTACAATGTAAATGCACGTGCCTCGCGTGCATGGGTGATATGATTAGCACGCCAACATGAAGCACGAGGGAATCTGGAAATTGATCGAAGGGCGAGATGCGTTTGCGGTCCAAATCGATGTTTCTGTCGGACTAATGTTCTAGTCATCGGGTCCCTCCGCGGACGCATAAAGCTTAGAGTCTTATAGCCACTTGATAATCGCACATGAATTCACTGTCGTCGACCTCTGACCTTTAAGTGAGTGGTAGATTAGCTTTATTGACAAAGAAGGCATTGTCCCATGATGTGAATCACTGGGTTCGTGCTTTTGTTCTTCATCGATCTTGACCTTTACTCTGCATGTGATGATCGTTGATATACCGAAGAAAAACAGAAAAAAAAAGATGTAGATTTTGGAAAGATTTCGATTTGGACGTCTCATCAACGTGGACACGTGCTTGAATAATTAGAAATCACTTGAAGCTTTGTGGTAGGATCATTCGACAAAAGTTTTTGGTTCTTTGGTCCATATTAGAATGAACTTTCTAAGGCAGCTTCGTGGTAGGACTATTCAACAAAACTTTTTTTCCCACTCGGAAAGCATTCTACGTCCGCATAATTTGCCAGGGCAGGGAAGTTAAGTTCACATTACAAGGTATATATACATCGCACCATCATGTCTAAACACTTAAATTTTCAGGCAAGCCGCCTGAAATCCCAATTGGCTTCGAACCTATCTATTCTTTTTAGGTCTCTTTTTTCTCCTCCCTTTTGTCACGTACCTGCTTCATCTTGCGCAAATTATGACTACAAACCCCGGAATGTCTTCACACCGTCGCCTTTGGATCGCTCTGCTATTGCTCTCGGTGTCTGTTGCTACTGCACATGTCTTAGACGATGTCGATATTCCAAAGCTGGGGATGTCCCGTCCAGAGTTCTTGCGAGACCCGGCACGCGCAGTTCAAGCTTTGGTCGCAGAGGACTTTGTGACTTTCTTCTACAACCAAACCCTCGATCATTTCAACTATAGACCTGAAAGTTACACTGCCTTCAATCAAAGATACGTGGTCAATTCCAAGTACTGGGGCGGAGCGGATTCTGGCTCGCCGATCTTCGCCTATCTTGGTGCAGAAGCACCAATTGATGGCGACATAGCTACTGCCGGGTTCCTCACAGATAATGCTGCTCAATTTAGAGCACTCCTGGTATACATAGAGGTATTTTACAAAAGAAAATTCTGAAATCGCGTCACTACTCTTACTCGATGCTCTCACTGAAGTCCATTTATGTTGTCAAATTTATTATCCTTGTAGCATCGGTTCTATGGAAAATCTATCCCCTATGGAATGACATTAGAAAGAGCCCTTGGCGATGCCGACACCCGCGGATATTTCAGCTCTGCCCAAGCGCTCGCCGATTACGCGGAAATCCTCATCCACTTAAAGCAGAAATTGAAAGCCGAACATTCTCCGATAATTGTTTTGGGAGGATCGTATGGGGGAAGTAAGTGACTATATTCTCACCAACATCTTACACGCGCCACATACATACATATAGCTTACATGGTAGTTAATTTCCATTTATAAAACCCACTTGCAAAACGGGTCGAAAACTCCGAGTACTTACTTCATTATGAATTTCAATGAATATCAATCTTTAGTGTTAGCTTCGTGGTTCCGGCTGAAGTATCCTCACGTGGCACTTGGAGCTTTAGCTTCATCAGCCCCGATTCTTTACTTCGACGACATCGTTCCTCAGGATGCATACTATTCAATAGTCGCAAAAAGCTTTTTGGTAAGATCTATTTGCTCTGTATTTTTCCCCTTCTGTTTCCATTGCCACGCGTTTCTATGTTAAATCGATTGCCTAACAAATTTGTTCTACGAGATTTTGTAGGAAAGCAGTTCTTCTTGCCACCAAACGATAAGACGATCCTGGGAAGAAATCGATAGAGTTGCTTCTGAGCCTCGTGGTCTCACGAAGTTGAGCAACACCTTCAAAACTTGCAGGTGGAAATGGCTTCTTCTTTTTAGCTGATTCTGAATGTAATTATAAAAGCTCTGACTCTGTTATTTTCCTTCTGTTTAGTCCCCTGCAAAGTTCATCAGAGCTCAAGAACTACCTGAAATCGCTGTACGCAAAAGTGGTTCAGTACAACGATCCATCCACACAACCCTTGAAATTTATATGCGACGCCGTTGATGGAGCTCCTCCAAGAAAAGGCCTTCTGCATAAAATCTTCACAGGCCTTGTTGCCATCAATGGCAACTTAACATGCTATGTCAATGCACCCCCTTCTGGTTCAGATGCTCAAACTCTTCTGGGATGGTTTTGGCAGGTAGGCAATATGTACCTATCACCTATTATATACGACTTGCATTTTCATCACATTACTTTTTATCGCTTTGTTAGCAAAAATTGATAAGACAGTTGTCCCATCGAGTCAAATCGATGTGATTATTTACTACTCAAGTTTAGCTCTTCTCAATTATATGCTAACACCTCTAATTCCCACTGGTGGTGGGCTTGAATTTTGAGGCTCGAGTTCACCTACAAGAAGTGTTTTTAGGCTTAAGGCAAACCCGATATCATCTGTTCTTGAAAAGCAAGTTTAAGAGTTATAAAAACTGAGCTTGATGCTGGAAAGAAAGGATCAGATGTGTGCTTCTAATGTTTTTCTCCCCTCTTTTGGAATGATCTGATTCTCTAATGTCCTAAATGGCTAAAGATGGCTAAAGTACTTAAATTCAATCATGTTCTCAAACTATTCAGGCTGCAGTTGAACTCAAAAAGAATCGAGCTGAGTTTGATTGGGCAGTCCATAATATATATGAGTTTGAACACGCCATGCGTAGTGGTTGGACTCTTTTACACCATATGCTAAGAGAGATCTGTGCAATTTTCCTTTTCTTGAGTCTACTTTTTTTTCAAAGAAATAATCAAATAAAACTGTACACTTGGTGTTAATATTCCCGTTCCTTTTGTTGGACTGAAGAGAGCTCATCTGGCTTTTTGCAGACATGCAGTGACCTGGCGATCCCTATGGGCATTACCAGAAACACTATGTTTCCACCAGAGCCTTTCAATCTAAACAGCTTCAGCAATGCCTGCAAAAGTGCGTTCGGCGTCCCACCTCGTCCGCATTGGGTCACTACCTATTTCGGCGGTCATGTAGGCCACTCTACAAATCAACTAAATTTGGCTGCTTTTTTTTTCCTACCTCTTGTTTATTAATTTTTGTGCAAAAACAGAAGAAACGGCTTCAGGCCTCAGCAATCCCAGATGTTAATTAAATTTTCACTAATTTCCTTGTTGACGATGACATTGCAGGACATACAACTAATTCTACATAGCTTCGCTAGCAATATAATATTCTCCAATGGACTTCAAGATCCTTATAGCAGTGGCGGGTATGCCTAGCATCGAAGCTTGTAGTTTTTTTTATGAAACATCACTTTCTTTATCAAGTTTAATGATGATTCACATTCATCAATTATATCATAGGGTCCTGAAGAATATTTCTAGCACCGTTGTTGCGATCTACACAACCAAAGGTATATGCTCAACCTAATTTATCTCGTACCAAAGTCATATGTTGTTTTTGAACT
Source organism: Eucalyptus victrix (assembly GCA_016097545.1). Taxonomy (NCBI): domain Eukaryota; kingdom Viridiplantae; phylum Streptophyta; class Magnoliopsida; order Myrtales; family Myrtaceae; genus Eucalyptus; species Eucalyptus victrix. The sequence goes on from CM027844.1 coordinate 28,355,939, forward strand.
TAGAAATTAATTCTTAATTTGATTTGCAAAATATTTTCTACATAGGTTCTCACTGTTTGGACATACTTGGAGCTAAAAAGAGCGATCCGGATTGGTTGGTCGAGCAGCGCAAAACCGAAGTCAAGATTATGAAAAAATGGCTCGCCAAGTACTATGCGGATCTACGTGCTTTCAGAAATTGATATCACATGTATAAGTAATGAATATATAATGGTAATATGGTGGGAGAATACAGACTAGGTGTAAAGCTATTACATAAGTGTTGTACCATCTCGGGCAATATGGTCTTGAAGATTTACATTGTTCGCCGCAGTAAATCTCAAGGGTTTTTCTCGGATGCACTACCTCATCACTTATGCTTGCCTAGATAATTTACCTATTTAGTTTATCCAATCAATATCAAAAAAAAAAAAAAAAGCATTCCATAACTATTTTATTAATACAAATATGACATATTTCAAAAAAATAAGGGAAACGGCGAATAAATTTATTAATGATAATTATTACGTATCACGTCATCAGCTTATTTGACATGAGTAATCCTGTTTTTTTTTTTGTTGGGGGGGCCAGATTGTCATCTCCCTTAGAAAGTGGACAGCCAATCTTTTTCTTTTCGGGAAAAAATCCTCATCTCCCTTTTTCTATGATATCTAGAATCTTGATAAATATTAAAGAGGACACATATGTACGTGGATTCGGTTGGATCAAGGGAAAATTTCAAATAAAGATTCGGAGTGAATTTATATTCTCAAATAAAGACCTAAAATGATCAAGTTAATCTCTATTAAGGACCTTAGCTTGCTAGCAGACATTTTCCAACGATTAAAATAGGGACAATTTTATCAGAAATTCGTGATTGGAAAAAAAAATGGGGAAAATTCTAAATTAATTAAGTTTAGGTTTTCATTTAGATATTTACGTTTTCTTCTTTCTTCTCCCCCATTGCTCCTCAGTCCACCCACTCATGTATATCCAAGTGGACAGGGTTGCGCTTCGTTTACTTCTAAGTGGACAGGGTTAGGAAAACTTTTCCCTTTCTGCGTCCGAGTGATTTTACAATTACAATGGACTTGGACAATGGCCTTTTTGTCCCATTACAGGGATCATTAGGTCTATGTTCAGGCCCATCCAAGAGCACCTATTAATCAATTCTATTTTAATTGCACCATCCCCCTCTTGAAAACTGGTAAAATTTGGTAGCGTCTAACAAAACTCACACTTCCATTGAACTAAAAGGGGATTTGCTTCCAAAGCTGCAGCGAAATGGTATGTCCCATAGGCATCATCACACTTCATCTTAACGAGATTCATTGATGAGTGCAACTACTAATACGGCAGTCGGGCCTCTACTGTGGTGGTTATGTATGACTTCTGCTAACTTGGAAAACATATGTTTGTCTCTTATTTCTATGACTAGATTAAACTAGTTTCTTCGCATAAAGTTTAAAGTAAACCTTACTATCGTTGTCGTCCACCTCTTCTTTTTTCTTTTTTTTTTGGCAGGATATAGAGCTAATTCTTTGCAGATTTGGTAGCAACATTAATTTTCTCAAATGGAGATCCAGATCCTTACAGTACTGGGGATATAAAAACTTGTATGCTTATCTCCATATGGCCATTGGAAGAATAAATTTTGCATTACTTAATCACGCTTAACAATTTGATATCTTTTTCAAACTTAGATCTTGAAGAACAATTCTGACGGTATAGTCACTATCTATAAAAAGAAAGGTACAAAAATAGGTCATTTTATTTGTTGCTTGTTACTTGTCTCAAGTGCCCATGAATCCCTCAAGAGAAGGAAACCTACTTAAATTAGGAATATAACTCCAAAGAAGAAAGTATATTTATAATTTTTGGCTTGTTTAGGGGTCAAACCATAAGCCCCATTTTGATTTGAAATATATCTACTTGGATTAAATTTCCTTCCCAAGCACGAAATTGAGATATATTCTCATCAATGGTTATATGTTTTGCAAGTTCATGTTGTTTGGATTTAATACCAAAGATGGAAACTGATCTGGATTAGTTGGTCAAGTGGCGAAATTCCAAAGTGTGGATAGCCGAGTATATGCCAATCTTCTTGCTTTGAAATGATGATGTGTTGAATAGCTATTACAGAAATATGGTTGATGAATTGATTCGTTGAATTGCTATTATAGAAAATATGGATGATGAATTGATTCGGGAAGGCCATTTCAATAATAAAAAAGAACAAAGAGTCCTCTATATCTTACTAAAAAGTTATCCTATTTTTCTTTATTCAAATAGAAGGAGCCAAATGACTTCACCCAATTTTATATTTAAGTCGTGTGCTTGACAACAAACTCCCAATTAATTTTGGACTCCGGTAAAACCTCTGAAACTGCTGGTCCTTTTAATTGATTAAACATAGATTTTCATTTTATTTTGATTTTCATATTCTGTGGCACAAGTTTATGGATCCACACTCACTCACAGGCTTAGGATCAGTTCTATTTTCCCTCCTAATAATTTAAACTAATTTCAGGAAATAACCGTTTGTTTAGTATGGTACGGGAGCACAAATTAATAATTCGAATCCAGACACTCCCTCTCAATTTTCTTCAACACAGTATTCCTGATATCCTATCGGTTTTCCTGTTCCACGGTGATAATATTGAGTAATATTGAGTTACTTTCACATGCTGTCTTGCACGTGTAAGGAACCGGCTCGCACGCCAGAGGCGCCGTTAAGTAATACGTCGTATATGCATCATTGGACCTTCCTAGCACTTTATAACTTTTGCAAAAAAAAAACAATTTGAACTGACCACCATCATATTCATTCTAAACGTTGCACCAATCAACCCGTGTTTCGAGAATTCCTTCATGCGGTTGAAGATAAGTCTCCGTGCGATCCTTTCTCGAGCGGCTTTAAGAATTTACTCCCCCGTTCGGCAACAGGAAAGAAATCGTTACGGAATTAGTGCGGCCGAAAAGAAACGAAAATTTAATCCAAATTGGAAAGTAACCCATTGGGATTTTCTTTTCTTTCCCAATATAATTGTCTTAACAAATCGATTAATATCCTCCAATCGAGTCGGCTCTTGTATACAAGCTCAAAGTCAAAGTAAACCTTACCACCATCTTCCGGGAAAAGTACCAAAAAAGTCATAAACCTATTGCCTTGGTACCAATTCAGTCCTAAACTTTTCAATTGAAACAATTCAATCCTAAACCTTTTACTATTGGTACCAATTCAGTCCATCCGGCCAATTTTGGCTGGCCAACACTAACGTGGATGTCGGCTGATAGCCGGATGCTAACATGGCAATTTTTATGATTTTTTAATTATTTTTCGAATTTTTTATTAATTTTTTATTGATTTTTTTTTCTGTCTTCTTCCTTGCGTTAGCCGGCGAGCCTCCAATGAGGCTTGCCAGCCACTATGCGAGGGCCACGACCCTCGCCAGCTCGCTCGGCCTCTCCCAAAGCCGCGGGCAAGGCTGGCCTCGCCCAGATCAGTCGCCAACAAGGTGGCTTTGCCCAGTGCCACGGCCGAGGCTGGCCTCGCCCAAATCCAGGCGAAGCCTCCTCACCGACGGCTCTAGGAGAGGCCGGGCGAGGGCTGCGACAATATGCCATTGTCTACATAAGGAAAGGTACATAATTAGGGCACTTCATTTGTTGCTTTGCGACTTGTCTCACGTATTTTCTTGCTTGTTTGGTCATCAAACAACAAGCCCTATTTGGATTTTAATTTTCTATTTGAATCGAATTTCTTTCATGGGCTCAAACTCAAAGTATATTCTCATCACTAATTATATGTGTTGTAAGTTCCCGTTGTTTGGACTTAAAGATACAAATCGATCCAAATCGGTTGCTCATGCAAGGAAATACCAAAGTGGGGATAGCTCAATATATGCCAATCTTCTCTCTTTGAAACAATGATATGTCGAACTGCTATTACAAAAATTATGGATGCTAACTTGATTCAAGAAGGCCATTTCAATAATAGATAAGAATAGAATACTAAGTCCTCCGTATCTTACCAAAAAGTTATCCTTGTTTTGGTTTGTTCCAAATTTAACTCTTATTGACCGAACTCATAGATAAAGAAAGATATTCACCGTCCAGCCAAGAAGTTAATTCTTTGGTGCAGCAACCTATTGTCCAACAGGAAAGAAATCACGACGTGAATTAGTGTGGCCTTTAGGAAAAGAAAATTTAATCTAAATATGATAGTGATCCATTGGGATACCTTTTATTTTCCAATATACTTGATATTACTCAAAGGATTCTAAGGAGAAGGGCACGTTCCAGCGCTCTATCATCTGTCACAAAGAGTCGCTGAGCTTAACAAAGGTGAGAAGCTCTATGGCGATAATTATGAGATATGGTATATGAAAATCCAATACGAGCTGGAAGAGCAAGAGGCACTAAAAGCTCTTAACCTAACCATAATAGGACCTGAAGAAGGAAACACTGCATAGCATAAGAGAGGTTACGTATTTTGAGAAAGAGAGATTACGCTCTCTCTAAAGTTACGTCTTCAAAAATACCGTTTTCTCCCGAAGAAAGCGGAAGCAAGCCCAGGAATCACCGATCCTAAGGTACATCACATAAATGAATGTACCTTATTTCCACAGACTAAACACCGGTGTTGCGACGCAAGGAAGAATCCACGCAGTTCTTCAGAGGATTATCCTTTTTTGTTCTTCGGGAGAAAACAGTATTTTTGAAGACTTAACTTCAGAGAGAGCATAATTTCTCTTTCTCAAAATACGTAACCTCTCGAAAAATTAACCTCCTCAAAGATTTTCCCTTTATCTTTAATAATTTCCTCTATGGGCCCTCAACTCATGGGCCCGGCCTTTTGGGCCTAACATGGGCAGACGGGCCAACTTAGACCCATCAAAAAGGAAAAAAAATCCATCAGTCTCAGTATCTTTCGCTTGGCTAAATCTGTCATGTTTCTACTAACAAAGACATATTCAGTTACCACCGCCCGCGGTGGAAGCGTTGGTTAGGGCTTGGTACCCCAAACGCAGGGGGAAGGGTTCGAACCTCCGTGGAAGCGATGCTTCAATGCATAACGCGCGTCTTACCTGCGCTTGGGGGTCAGCGGTGGGGGCCCCCGGCGCTCCAGGGTTTACTCTCCTCGCGAAGCGGCGTTCGGAGGTTCCCTGGGTCACCAAAAAAAAAAAAAAAAAAAAAAAAAAAAAAAAAAGACATATTCAGTTACTTTAGGCGCACAACATTGTTATCCATGCAAGCAGATCCCTAATGATTTATACTTAGAGTTAAACCTAATGATTCATTAATCTCCGTCTTAAGGTATCGTGAAATGAATCACCATTCACTTTCATTGCTTAACGTACAATACAAATATTTATACAACATATTGCTTAACAAAAAAGAGAAGGAAATAATCTACGCAATATCTCTAGCTAATTTTAAGAGATACACCTAAAATCAAAAAGGAAATCCTAATCGATAATAAGAGATATACCAAAACTAGAAAAACAAAATGTGATCTTTACCAGTTTCGTAATATATCGAACCTCTGGTAGTTGGTCTGAGATATGACGATGGGGCGGCAACTCGACAGGCCTAATTTGGCCTCATCATAGATCGCTCGGACCGAAAAATAAGTAAGCAAACTTTATTTACGGTTAGATGCTTTGATGTGGAGTTAGGCTCGATGCCGCGAGCTCGACCCGATACTGTCTGCCCAATTGAGCAAGTATATAAAGAGGCCTGATAACCCCTCTGTCAGCACCTATGCGTCGTATCACTATTTCAGCCACTTGGCCTCGATTCATGAATCGATAAACGTGATTTTCCTGCCCCTTAGATTCAGGATAGATAGGTCGATAGGCTTCACCTTCTTGCCCCCTAGGATTAGAACTCAAAGGTCGATCTTGATTCGGATTGTTGACGTTAGGGCCAAGTGGCAACATTTGGCCTATATAAAAAAATTTCCTACATTTGGAGGCAAGATTGCATCATAAGTGTCACAGTATCCCCATTTGGAATTGGGCAAACAAGAGGTCCATTTTGATTTGGTTTATTTGTTAGGGAGGGCGCTCAATGGTTTACGAAGAGTATGATGTGGTTTCTTAAAGTTTACAATTGACTTTACAAACAGAGATTACAAATAATTATTAAAAAATAAATAACCTTTCCATGGCTACGAGAAGTTACATTATCCACGACAAGTTACTCCATAGTCTCCTATTATAGCAATACTTATTAATAAGAAGTTACATCAATCCTAAAATAGTGGCAATAAAAAGACCCACCCGGCGATTATCCTTGATTGATTGATGTCGATATCAATGACTTCATCAATTCAAGGTTCTCATTGATAACTTCATGTTATGTCTCGTCAATCACTTCATTGGTGAGTTGTCGATTTTCTTCAAATTATCAATAATTCTCTTCATAAATGACCAAACTCTACTCTCATCTTTTAAATCTATCACTTGTCAATAATAATCAAAAGTTTTATCATTTTTTAGGGTAAACAGTAGAGATTTGGGATCATATTTGACCTGCTGATGAATATAGTGATGACACTAAATTGCCATGATTGCACGTGGCTTTACATTCAACTCCGTGTATTTCTTGCCCTCTCTAGATTGTAATGATTTGGTAATGTGCTCACGACACATATAAAATGCCAAAGCTTTTTTCGAGGAAATATGCTTTTGATTAGAAAAAAAAAATAGTTTCTAAAGTTGAAGCGTGATTCTTGGTAAATAAAAATAAAATAAAATAAAGTAGCCGTGATTCTTTTCTAGGAAGCATGCATTTTTTTTTTCAACTATTTAGGCTAAAAAGAGGTAGTTGGGTTGGTTTATAACAAAACAATGAGGATTCATCTAGAAAAGGGTTGTCCTTCTGCATGATTTAATTTAGAAATGGAACTAAAGTTAACACATGATTATCTTCAGAAGATCAACACTGACCGTAAATTCTGGCCAAAGCAAAAGGAAAAGTGGATTCTCTCAATGGATAGGGAGTAAACCTTCCCCACGAGAGGATTCAACGTGCGACCATCAAAAGACTAAGTGATTGTCCAAGCCATGAAAGCAAAGCTGTGGATCAATTACATTACTTATGCGCCGGTTAGAATGCGAAGATGTGGTCTAATTTGAATTTAGCACATTTCTTTGCAATTGCATCATTGGATCCAGTGAATTTCACCTTAAATCCACCTATGATGAATCAAATGTATTATGAGTGTACATGTACCAGATAAATTCATGAAAGTGTCAAGTATAACAAGGTGTCTTGACTTTGAAATTGCTTTAGTAATGAAACACCCACAACATCAACCGGGTTCTTAAAATATATACATAATGCAAGGTTTAAAAATTTTAAATAATTTACTAAGGAAATAATGGACATTTCAATCAAGTCCATTGCTTCAGTGCTTCAAAATGATTGCATAACAGTTTTTGGAATATTGTGAGAATAAGTCACAAATTTTTGAATAAGTAGTCCTCATAACAATTTATAATTATGTGAAATTTAATTTTTATATTTCATAATAGACTGATATTCTCATAATATATTAAAGACAGTTACACAATCATTTTTCTATTGAATATCATAAATAACCTACTTCTGCCTGTGCAAGCCCCTTTCTACTTTGCAATTAGGCCTGACAATCATGCGTGGACAACAGGGCAATTGCATTTTCCTCCGAAGAGGCCTAGAGTCAATCCAACTCCCGGACAGAAAACGAACGAAATTAAAGCTGCAATCGAGAAGCATAACGAAGACATCCAATCGCAATTCATTCACGAGGTGCGAGAAACTGCTGTGGCCGCAACATCCCATAACAAATAAAGCAATAGAACAAGCAACTCGAGGGCCAAATCGCACCGGCTCTGCCGAAGCAGCTCGCGAAGCATTGCGATCATGTTCTTCTTCAGGAGGTGCCCGAAGGTGGAGCAGCGGCCCAGCACAAGCGACCCCAGGTCCTTGCTGCTGGACTGCTTTAGCGCCCGCACGACTCGGATGGCTTGATGCTGAGGGTCCTCCCCTCTAGAGTAGGCCTTTTTTTTTTATTTTACAAACCATTTTAGATTGGGCCTTCAAATTTGAGGTGCTCCATATATAACCTGTTTAAGCAATTTTGAGTTAATAAATGAGTTCAAAACCCATTTTAATAGACCTACAGCACTAAATATAAATAAGCTATAAGTCGGAATCAATTACCCGAATTAACCGTTTTGCCCCCTTTCAATTTATTTCATTTTTAAATGTAGTTTCTTGGAAGCCCCTAAGGCTTTTAAGTCCAGATCCGTCCTGCTTTTAATCCTCCGCGCCATCAAGCATAAAAACTTCATCTTTCGTAGTTGACCCAATCAAGGGAAGAAAATACTAGATACATGTACATGCACGTGCCTCGCGTGCGTGGGTGATATGATTAGCACGCCAACATGACGCACGAAGGAACCTGGAAATTGATCGAAGGGCGAGACGCGTTTGCGGTCCAAATCGATGTTTCTGTTGGACTAATGTTATAGTCATCGGGTCCATCCACCGACGCGTAAAGCTTAGGGTGTTATAGCCACTCGATAATCGCACATGAATTCACTGTCATCGACTTCTGATCTTTAAGTGAGGGGTAGATTAGCCGTATTGACAAAGAAGGCATTGTCCCATGATGTGGATCACTGGGTTCGTGCTTTTGTTCTTCATCGATCCTGACCGTAATTCTGCTTGTGATGATCGTTGATATACCGAAGAAATACAGTAAAAAAGATGTAGATTTTGGAAAGATTCCGATTTGGACGTCTTATTAACTTGGAGACGTGCTTGAGCGGTTAGAAATCACTTGAAGCTTTGTGGTAGGATTATTCAACAAGAGTTTTTGCTTCTTTCGTCCATATTAGAATGAACTTTCTAAGGCGGCTTCGTGGTAGGACTATTCAACAAGACTTTTTTTCCCACTCGAAAAACATTCTACGTCCGGATAATTTGACGGGGCAGGGAAGTTAAGTTCACATTACAAGTTATATATACATCATTCCATCATGTCTAAACACTTAAATTTTCAGGCAAGCCGCCTGAAATCCGAACTGGCTTCGAGCCTGTCTATGCTTTGTCTCTTTTTTCTCCTCCCTTTTGTCACGTACCTGCTTCGTCCTGCGCAAATTATGACTACAAACCCTGGAATGTCTTCACGCCGTCGCCTTTGGATCGCTCTGCTATTGCTCTCGGCGTGTGTTGCTACTGCACATGACTTAGACGATGTCGATATTCCAAAGCTGGGGATGTCCCGTCCAGAGTTCTTGCTAGACCCGGCACGCACAGTTCAAGCTTCGGTCGCAGAGGACTTTGTGACTTTCTTCTACAACCAAACCCTCGATCATTTCAACTATAGACCAGAAAGTTACACTGCCTTCAATCAAAGATACGTGGTCAATTCCAAGTACTGGGGCGGCGTGGATTCTGGCTCGCCGATCTTCGCCTATCTTGGCGCAGAAGCACCAATTGATGGCGACATAGCTACTGCCGGGTTCCTCACAGATAATGCTGCTCAATTTAGAGCACTCCTAGTATACATAGAGGTAATTTACAAAAGAAAAGTCTGAAATCGCGTCACTACTCTTACTTGACGCTCTCACCGAAGTCCATTTATGTTGTAAAATTTGTTATCCTTGTAGCATCGGTTCTATGGAGAATCAATCCCCTATGGAATGACATTTGAAAAAGCCCTTGGCGACGCCGACACCCGCGGATATTTCAGCTCTGCCCAAGCGCTCGCCGATTACGCGGAAATCCTCATCCACTTAAAGCAGAAATTGAAAGCCGAACATTCTCCGATAATTGTTTTGGGAGGATCGTATGGGGGAAGTAAGTGACTATATTCTCACCAACATCTTACACGCGCCACATACATACATATAGCTTACATGGTAGTTAATTTCCATTTATAAAACCCACTTGCAAAACGGGTCGAAAACTCCGAGTACTTACTTCATTATGAATTTCAATGAATATCAATTTTTAGTGTTAGCTTCGTGGTTCCGGCTGAAGTATCCTCACGTGGCACTTGGAGCTTTAGCTTCATCAGCCCCGATTCTTTACTTCGACGACATCGTTCCTCAGGATGCATACTATTCAATAGTCGCAAAAAGCTTTTTGGTAAGATCTATTTGCTCTGTATTTTTCCCCTTCTGTTTCCATTGCCACGCGTTTCTATGTTAAATCGATTGCCTAACAAATTTGTTCTACGAGATTTTGTAGGAAAGTAGTTCTTCTTGCCACCAAACGATAAGACGATCCTGGGAAGAAATCGATAGAGTTGCTTCTGAGCCTCGTGGTCTCACGAAGTTGAGCAACACCTTCAAAACTTGCAGGTGGAAATGGCTTCTTCTTTTTTAACTGATTCTGAATGTAATTATAAAAGCTCTAACTCTGTTATTTTCCTTCTGTTTAGTCCCCTGCAAAGTTCATCAGAGCTCAAGAACTACCTGAAATTGCTGTACGCACAAGTGGTTCAATACAACGATCCATCCGCACAACCCTTGAAACTTTTGTGCGATGCCATTAATGGAGCTCCTCCAAGAAAAGGCCTACTGCAGAAAATCTTCGCAGGCCTCGTTGCCATCAATGGCAACTTAACATGCTATGTCAATCCTTCTGGTTCGGATGCTCAAACTCCTTCGGGATGGTTTTGGCAGGTGGGTAATATGTACCTATCACCGATAAATGCAACTTGCATTTTCATCACATTACTTTTTATCGCTTTGTTAGCAAAAATTAATAAGATGGCACTCCCATCAAGTCGAGTCGAGTCGATAGGGCTAGTAAAAATACATAGAGGGGGATGAATAGGTGTTAAAGAAGTTTTTGCAAGACTTAACAACTTAATTCGTCTTTTGAGAATAATAGACTGAAGATGTAAAAAACTGTAAACAGTTATATAAGACTACGAATTAAAGTAAAGAGTTTAGGGAAAGAGAATTGAAACGCAAAGTTTATAGCAGTTCGGCTTAGACTAAGCCTACGTTTACTCTCCCGCACTGACAGCCCACTAGCTGGATTCCACTAAGAACCAAAAGAGATTTTACAGTCTCACGTCCTTGATTCCACAATGTAAAGACTCTACCACACTTCCTCAAGGTCTCACAAGTATTTAATCTCTCTTTTGAGTACAACTTAAGCTCAGTGATTGAATCAGCAAAGAATTAGGAGTTTCAGACTTTGGAATTTTTCTTTCACGTAGACACTCGAATAACTTGAGCGTCTTCCTTATATACTCATCCATACCATTATAATCGTTGGCACATTTCAAAGAAGTTCTTCCAATCTACCCGTTGGACATAATCAATTAGGGAGATATCGAGTTATTTAAGGAATGTGATGATAGCCCACCAATCTCGCTCGCCCATACAATCGGGATCTAGGTTTTCATAAGTAGAACCTTCCAAGTATACTTCGCCAATCAACAGATCTAATTATCCGAATTGATTTCGATAAAAATAATTGATCATGAGATGCTATCTCTAGCCATGAGATCTTCTTCAACCACGAACCAAATCCTTAAAAATATACTCGCATCTGGATAAGTCTTCTTCATCAAATAAATCTTTTATTCGTCGGTCTAGAAGCTATCAATGAGGGTAGACTTTAAATCTTGAGTTTGAAGGTCTTCAGACTTTGACGATAGAGTCTGCAAGTCTTCAGACTAGACTGATGAAAACGTTTTGTAAAATTCAAATCAAATAATGAAGTTTTCTCCAATAGAGTCAAATCAATATAATTATTCACTACTCAAGTTTAGCTCTTCTCAATTATCTGCTAACACCTCTAATACCTGCTAGTGGTGGACTTGAATTTTGAGGCTCGAGTTCACCTGCATGAAGTGCTTTTAGGCTCAAGGCAAACCTAATATCATCTGTTCTTGAAAAGAAGGTTTTAGTTCAAGAGTCATAAAAACTGAGCTCGAGGCTGGAAAGAAAGGATCAGATGTGTGCTTCTAATGTTTTTCTCCCCTCTTTTTGGAATTATCTGATTCTCTAATGTCCTAAATGGCTAAAGATAGCTAAAGCACTTAGAAATCGATCCTGTTCTCAAACTATTCAGGGTGCAGTTGGACTCGAAAAGAATCGAGCTGAGTTTGATTAGGCAGTCCATAATATATTTGAGCTCGAACACGCCATGCGTAGTGGCTTGACTCTCTTACACCATATACTAAGAGAGATCTGGGCAATTTTCCTTTTCTTGAGTCTACTTTTTTCAGAGAAATAAGCAAATAAAACTGTAAACTTGGTGTTAATATTCCTGCTCCTTTTGTTGGACTGAAGAGAGATCGTCTGGCTTTTTGCAGAGATGCAGTGAGATGGCGTTCCCTATCGGCATTACCAGAAACACTATGTTTCCACCAAAACCTTTCAATCTGAGCAGCTTCAACAATAACTGCAAAAGTGTGTTCGGCGTCCCACCTCGGCCGCATTGGGTCACTACCTATTTCGGCGGTCATGTAGGTCCCTCTACAAATCAACTAAATTTGGCTGCTTTTTTTTCCTACCTCTTGTTTATTATTTTTTGCGCAAAAACAGAAGAAACGGCTTCAGGCCTCAGCAATCCCAGATGTTAATTAATTTTTCACTAATTTCCTTGTTGACGATGAAATTGCAGGACATACAACTAATTCTACATAGGTTCGCTAGCAATATAATATTCTCCAATGGACTTCAAGATCCTTATAGCAGTGGCGGGTATGCCTAGCATCGAAGCTTGTAGATTTTTTATGAAACATCACTTTCTTTATCAAGTTTAATGATGATTCACATCCATCAATTATATCATAGGGTCCTGAAGAATATTTCTAGCACCGTTGTTGCGATCTACACAACCAAAGGTATATGCTCAACCTAATTTGTCTCGTACCAAAGTTATATGTTGTTTTTGAACTTAGAAATTAATTCTTAATTTGATTTGCAAAATATTTTCTACATAGGTTCTCACTGTTTGGACATACTTGGAGCTAAAAAGAGCGATCCGGATTGGTTGGTCGAGCAGCGCAAAACCGAAGTCAAGATTATGAAAAAATGGCTCGCCAAGTACTATGCGGATCTACGTGCTTTCAGAAATTGATATCACATGTATAAGTAATGAATATATAATGGTAATATGGTGGGAGAATACAGACTAGGTATGAAGCTATTACATAAGTTTTGTACCATCTCGGGCAATATGGTCTCGAAGATTTACATTGTTCGCCGCAGTAAATCTCAAGGGTTTTTCTCAGATGCACTACCTCATCACTTATGCTTGCCTAGATAATTTATCTATTTAGTTTATCCAATCAATATATTAAAAAAAAAAAAAAGCATTCCATAACTATTTTATTAATAAAAATATGATATATTTCAAAAAAAAAAAAAAAGGAAAAGACGAATAAATTTATTAATGATAATTATTACGTATCACGTCATCAGCTTATTTGACATGAGTAATCCTTTTTTTTTTTTTTTTTTTTTTTTGGGTAGGGGGGCCAAATTGTCATCTCCCTCAGAAAGTGGACAGCCAATCTTTTTTTTTTGGGGAAAAAATCCTCATCTCCCTTTTTTTTATGATATCTAGGATCTTGATAAATATTAAAGAGGAAACATATTTATGTGGATTCTATTGGATCAAGGGAAAATTTCAAATAAGGACCCGTAGTGAATTTATATTCTCAAATAAGGACCCAAAGTGAATTTTGTGTCAAATAAAGACCTAAAGTGAATCCATTGTTTTAAATAAGAACCCGAAGTGAATTTTATGTCAAAAATAAGGACCTGAAATAATCAAGTTAATCTCTATTAAAGACCTTAGCTCGCCAGCAGACATTTTCCAACGATTAAAATAGGGACAATTTTGTCAGAAATTTGTGATTGGAAAAAAAAAGGGAAAATTCTAAATTAATTAAGTTTAGGTTTTTCATTTAAATGTTTACATTTTCTTCTTTCTTCTTCCCCGTTGCTCCTCAACCAAATCATTGCTCGGTCATCGCCGTGACTCTATTCTCATCGCTCCTCGCCTTGCTTGACCGGCAAAGAATTTGGGTCTCCGCAAACAAACAAAGAAGCGTTTGATTTTCTTCTTGTTTTTGTATTCCTGCATCAACCAGTGGAGAATTTGGGTCTTCGACTTTGCAGAGGATGGGTACAAGGAATGGGGAGAACTTCGGTCTTTGACTTTGTAGAGGATGGGTACAAGGAACGGGAGACTGTAGAAAACCTAGGGTTTTTTTTCTTTTTTTTCTGTTTTAGGATTTGTTAATTTTCCCTAGATTTTTTTGGGACAAAATTTCCCAAACTCCGGTCGTCGGAAATGTCACATGCTTGATAGCCGGCGAATATTTTGCTAACTAACAAGCTTAGGTCCTTATTTAGAACTGACAACCACTTCATGTCCTTATTTGAGACAATAGATCCACTTTAGGTCTTTATTTGATACAAAATTCATTTTGAGTCCTTATTTGAGAAAATTGGCCCACTTTGGGTCCTTATTTGGAATTTTCCCTTGGATCAATTACATGTAAAATCTTAATTAAGAAAGAGGGGAAACTTCCTAGTTCTAATTTTAGGGAGACAAATGTTTAAAATGCACCGAGGATGAATACTTCGAGTCATACAAACTTAACTAATCAGTGTTTTGTAGCCAAATTTAATGTATATTTCTTTTTGACTAAGACAACGACATAATTATTTTCATAAGAATGACTTCTTTCCATCTCACCCACAGCCAAAGATTCGGCAAAACGAAACTGATGTATTGACATAAAACATGATACGTTCCTCGTGTTTTACAAAAGGTTAATCGTCCTTGTCCCCGCTGAGGCCCACAACGTGCAATCTGCAAAATTATAGGTGATCAAGACGTATAGATCGAAGAAATCACTTAAAGAGACCCTCAATTAGCTGTCCCGATATCACCAAAAGAATTTGAAAAATAGGGATGCATTTGACCGAACTCAAGAGGCTCTTGAATGACTCATGACCTCCGGAGTCATGCTTGTTACTTACAGTTATACATTATTCATATTAGCCAAAACATGTGTACTGAGCATTTACTTATAATAAAATTAATAGCTATTAGTTTTCTACATAGAATAGAGATTTCTTTTGGCCGAAGCAAGATATAATAGACTCGATAATGTAATCAAACATACTCCTAGCAAACTATATTACATTTAGTAGGTTCCTTATGGAACTCAAATGATCTCAAGATCGAGACCGAGTGGCTTCGCACGTATATGATGTACGTAAGAATATTTCGAGAATAAGCACTCGATTCCCTTAAAACCATCGCCCAGGACGGGAAATGCCTATATGTGCTTATGAAGGTGTCTCGTTCCATATCCTCCTTAGTTTGGAATTCTTCGTAAACATCCTTCTTGTACCCACTGCACACTATGACTCTTTTTTGGCTCTCTTCGATCGTCTCCTTCATTTTGTCCTAAGCTTCAATTTCTGGACGGAGACCTTACACTCCAACACTAAGTCTACACCGTGAAGACGTCCTTCGAGATACTGAACAGGCAATTAGGGATCCCGTAAAAAACGACTTTAAAACCTTCTTCTTTAACCAAACACTCGATCATTTCAACTACAAACCAGAGTTATACCACATTCAAACAGAGATATTTTATCAACTCCAACTACTGGGGCCGCGCGCATTCTAGTGCGCCGATCTTTGTTCTCCTCGGTGCCGAATCAACACTCGACGAAGCCCCAGTTGTGGTTGGGTTTCTGACCCATAACGCTGCCCAATTCCAAGCTTTATTAGTTTATAGTGAGGTAGTACATATGAGTTCTACTATTTCCTTCTGAGTCCATGCATGAATGTTCCTTTTGTCTAACCAAAGCTTCTAACCGTGTAGTTAAATTCTTCTCTTCTCGTGGATTTTTTCTTGTCAGCACCGGTATTA
The DNA here is from genome assembly GCA_016097545.1 of Eucalyptus victrix. Taxonomy (NCBI): domain Eukaryota; kingdom Viridiplantae; phylum Streptophyta; class Magnoliopsida; order Myrtales; family Myrtaceae; genus Eucalyptus; species Eucalyptus victrix. Next base: position 28,371,846 of record CM027844.1, read on the forward strand.
TGGTGAGTCAATTCCACTTGGGATGAGCTTCTAAGAAGCTCTCAAAGATCAAGATATTCGTGGGTATTTTGGCTCGGCCCAAGCTTTGGCCGATTATGCAGCCATTATCATGCACGTTAAGGAGGAACGAAACGCCAATAAATCTCCAGTTATCGTGGTGGGAGGATCATATGGAGGAAGTAAGTGCACTGGGTATAATATCCCGTTAATATTTGTGAGCATCAACCGCGGAATATTTTTTTTTTCCTAGTTTGTTCTGCCTTCTAATTAGATTCAATCTCATTCCACACTTATTGTGCGTGTGCATATGTTAGAAACAGAAAAAAGGATCCTGAAAACTATATATAACTATTCGGAGACGAGTATGTAAAATTACCGATAGTATAAATATTATGTAAAATATTCAGTTGTTGCTACCCTTCATTATCCATGAAAATAACGGTCTCTTATTTACGTTAAAAAGATATTTCATCTTATTATCTAAAGTTTTTACATTCTAATAGCTAAAGCAAATTTTAGTGCTTGCTTCATGGTTCCGGCTAAAATATCCACATGTGGCCCTCAGAGCTCTAGCCTCATCAGCTCCGATACTGTACCTTAATGATATCATCCCGCAAGATGCATACTATTCAATGGTCGCAAAGGATTTTAAGGTAATCACACTCACAATTTATCTTTCTCATTTTAATGATGGGTTGTGCGGCACCTTTTTGAGCATCTAAAATATATCATTAGTTGGCACGATGTCCCTATATTCTTGCTTATAGGGCATAGCTTCAAGAGAATTCAAGGTTGTGGTTATTCAAAACCATGCCATAAGTGAGAAAGACACACAAAGCTATCCCATGAGTAATTCTTGAAATCTTAATATGACTTCTTCCTTTTCATGGTCAGAAATTGATAGAGTTGCTGAGGAGCCTAATGGCATTTCAGACTTAAGTAAGATGTTCTAGACTTGCCAATATGTGATCTATTGCATCATCTATTATGTGTCTTAATCCCAAAATAAGTGGAATGCCATAGATATCACATCCAATTTCTCAATTTAAGGACATTAAATTTATTCATTTTACCTTTTGAGGTCATGAACCCTAACCCAGGCACACTCTTTTGTTCGATAAGATGTTTCATGATTTTCAAGGCTAAATCAAGTCTTCTATAATGTGTGTGACTGTTAAATTACGAAGGAGATTGAATCAACCATAGATTAAGTACCGTTGCGTTTTTTGCGTGGATGTGTTAGGCCCTTAGCGAGGGGGATGAGCTAAACTACCACTTGATATCTTTGTATGCGACAGTAGCTCAATATAATTGTCCACCAAGATATCCAATGACAATTATATGCAACGACATAGAGGGAGCAAATACTACTAAAAATGGCATTCTTGGTAAAATAGCTACAGGTGTTGCCGTTGCCTATTACGGGAGCTCCACATGCTACCTCAATCCTCCTGCTATTGTATCTCAAACTCAAACTCAAACTGCGTTGGGTTGGAGGTGGCAGGTACGATACCCTACACTATCCTTAAGCATAAGGGGAGGCCCATTCTTGAATCTTCCTCGTAAAAATTGGGGAAAATTCCAAATAAGGACCCAAAGTGGGCCAATTTTCTCAAATAAGGACTCAAAATGAATTTTGTATAAAATAAAGACCTAAAGTGGATCTATTGTCTCAAATAAGGACATGAAGTGGTTGTCAGTTCTAAATAAGGACCTAAGCTTGTTAGCTAGCAAAATATTCGCCAGCTATCAAGCATGTGACATTTCCGACGACCGGAGTTTGGGAAATTTTGTCCCAAAAAAATCTAGGGAAAATTAACAAATTCTAAAACAGAAAAAAAAAAGAAAAAAACCCTAGGTTTTCTACAGTCTCCCCGTTCCTTGTACCCATCCTCTACAAAGTCAAAGACCAAAGTTCTCCCCATTCCTTGTACCCATCCTCTGCAAAGTTGAAGACCCAAATTCTCCACTGGTTGAGGTAGGAATACAAAAACAAGAAGAAAATCAAACGCTTCTTTGTTTGTTTGCGGAGACCCAAATTCTCCGCCGGTCAAGCAAGGCGAGGAGCGATGAGAATCGAGTCACGGCGATGACCGGGCAATGATTTGGTTGAGGAGCAACGGGAAGAAGAAAGAAGAAAATGTAAACATTTAAATGAAAAACCTAAACTTAATTAATTTAGAATTTTCCCCTTTTTTTTCCAATCACAAATTTCTGACAAAATTGTCCCTATTTTAATCGTTGGAAAATGTCTGCTGGCAAGCTAAGGTCTTTAATAGAGATTAACTTGATTATTTCATGTCCTTATTTTTGACATAAAATTCACTTCGGGTTCTTATTTAAAACAATGGATTCACTTTAGGTCTTTATTTGACACAAAATTCACTTTGGGTCCTTATTTGAGAATATAAATTCACTCCGGGTCCTTATTTGAAATTTTCCCTAAAAATTGTGTAGCATTTAAGAAAAGTTACACTTCTATTGAACTAAAAAAGGAGATCTGCTTGCAGACCTGCAGCGAAATGGTAATGCCCATAGACATCAAAAACAATTCTATGTTCCAACCAGGCCCTTTCATCTTGAGCAACTTCATTGATGAATGCAACTCCTCATTTGGCGTCCTGCCTCGATCGATTTACTTGGTTTAAAAAACTTCACGTTCTGACATAATTTAACAATTTTTATATAATTTCACATAAAAAAATAATAGTATAAATTGAGACTGTGGCTTACTCTATATAAATGTGTACTAGTTGAAACCAAAAAACATCTCAAGGATCCTCCTCTTCGCATACCTGCTTTTGCCTAAGCAATAACCAAACACCCTAACATGTCTTCATCACTCTATAGCCTTTTGATTATTCTGATACTTTTCTCAGCTTGTGTTGCCACCGGGAAGAACTTAGATGGTTACCATATTCCGAAGCTGAGTGTATTCGGCTGAACATTTATTCAAGATCCTTCACGGGCTGTTCGAGCTTCCGTCTCATCAAAAGATTTCCACACTTTCTTTTACAACCAAACCCTCGATCATTTCATTTATAGGCCCAAAAGTTACATTGCTTTCAAACAAAAATACGTGATCGACTCCAAATACTGCGGTGGCGCAAATGCAAGCGCCTCGATCTTTGTTTATCTCGGTGCAGAAGGACCCATCGGCAACGACATTCTTGGGATCCTCACGGATAATGCGGCTCAGTTTAGAGCGCTTTTGGTCTATGTAGAGGTAATAAAAATGCCCCATATTATTTGCCTGGCGTACGTTCTTTTTCCCTTATGTTCGGTGCGCATATGTTGTATCCAAGCAATTTACGAACATAAAGTTGAAATCTTGCAGCAACGGTTTTATGGTGAATCAATTCCATAGGGGTTGACACTTGACAAAGCACTAAGTGACCCAAACATCCGTGGGTATTTTAAGCTCTTGCCGACTACGCGGAAGTCCTTGTATACCTAAAACAGGAATTGAATGCCAAATATTCTCTGATAATTGTTGGAGGACCATACGGGGGAAGTAAGTGAATATATTTTCACATAGCAGCAATATGACTACCACTTAAAAAAAAATAGCCCACTAGTAACATTATAGAGAAGAATTTTAATATGCCGAAGGTCATTGTTCTTGAACATTTCATGGAAAGAGCTTTTCCTGGAGAGCAATAGTCATATTGACAACAATAATGGAAAGTTTGATAGATTTTCCTCAATGGCATTGAAGAAAGTTCCTACCTTTAAGGGGAAAACATCAACAGCATATATTCTCCATAAATACTTTTTAAATACGTCTTTCAATTTTCATATATTTAATTTTCAGTGCTAGCTTCGTGGTTCCGATTGAAGTATCCTCATGTGGCACTCGGAGCTTTGGCATCATACGCTGCAATTCTCTGCTTTCCCAACCTCACACCTCAGGGCTAGTACTTTTCAGTAGTCGCAAAAGATTTTTTCTAATCTTAAGTTGCTGGATTTATACCTTATTCTTTCGCATGCATATCCTGTCATCAAAGCGATCACTATAATTGTTTGTTTGATTTTTCATGAAACTAATTCTTCCTGCCACCGAACCATAAGGCTCTCTTGGGAGGAAATTGATAGAGTTGCTTTTGAGCCTCATGGTCTCACGAAATTGAGCAAAACTTTCAATACTTGCTGGTGCGTGGATGATGGAATTGAGAATCATGCATCATATTATAGCATGTGCGAACGGTGAATAAAACCTTTACACGAGAAGTTTATCCACTCTTTGATTTGAGAGTTTCAACTATCAACTCCCTAGCTTACCATCAAATTTAGAATGGATAAGACCACTTGTGAAATGAAAGTGTCTAACATGATCTAATTTTCCGATATTAATTTAAAAATAGAAAAGGTATGCTTTATTGACGAATTTACATTTAACTATGCATGTCTGTCTTTTTTCAGACCATTGCAAAACTCTTCACAGCTCAAGGACTACTCGATAGACGTCTACGCGGGTGCTGCTCAGTACAATAATCCATTCAGACGTCCAGTGGAAGCGATATGCAATGCCATTGATGGAGCTTCTCCAAGAAATGACATTCTCAGGAAGATCTTCGCAGGCGTCGTCACTTCCGAGGGAAATATGACATGCTACATCAATCCACCTTCTACACGTCCATCTCAAACTAATTTGGGTTGGCCTTGGCAGGTACACACTGTACCGATGTCATGAACGGATCTTAGTTTACTACGACCGGTTGAAACCGACTTGGATTGATTATGAAAAAACAAAGCTAATTTCAAACTCAGGTGATGAACGAACAACTCCAAGATTCGGCATAATATGCGTCTAATGTTTCTGAGCGGAGTTTGGTGTAGTCTAATGATTGAGTGGAGTAACTCGTGAATACTTGTGACTCATTTACATCCTAATTGACTCTACCTGATAGCGATGTGCTAGGCAGATTGAGAGTTAATGAAGACAATTTCGAACTCTTTTGCAATAATTAGTTAATCTTTGACTAACAAAATGGAGGTCGTTTGGCTTTGCAGACATGTAGCGACATGGTGATTCCTGTGGACATCGGCCAGAATTCTATGTTTCAACCAAACCCTTCGACCTAAATAAGTTCGTGAAGGACTACAAGAGTAGTTATGGCATCGCACCTTGGCTACACTGACCACTACTGACTACGGTGTCATGTACGATCACAAAAATAAAATCATATATATATATAATATATATATGATTGAACAACATATGACTCTCTTTAGTTTCTTCATTGACTATGGGAAATTGCAGGACATAGAACTTGTTTTGCACAGGTTCGCTAGCAACATTATTTTCTCCAGTGGGCTTCTAGATCCTTATAGCAGCGGCAGGTACACATAGCATCAAAACCTATAGAGATTCCTTCGAAAACATCATTGAATTAAATCAGATTTCGGAATAATTCATATACATTGGCAATCACAATCTTGAAGAATATTTATGATATTGTCATTGCAGTCTACACAACTAAAGGTACGTGTCGACTTGATTCGTATCAAACAAGGTCAAATAAAATTTGATTATCTTTTCATCTTTGGATTTATGGAAGCCAATTGAATCGCTGAAATTAATTTTGTAAATATAATTTTTTTATATGTAGGTTCACATTGTTTGGACATACTTCCAGCTACGGAGGCCGATCCCGACTAGTTGTTCAAGCAGCAAAAAACCGAGATTGACATTATAAGAAAATGGGTTGCTACATGCCATGCTGATCTTCGGGCTTTTGGAAAATAATCGATATATATATCACATGGGAAAGTCATCAAATGGTATAATGCTAATGGTGCAGTAAATAAAGACCATCTGTGTGTTTCGTTTATGTTCCGGTGAGAAGCGTGAGCAATTTGTGTGCGTGTGTGTGTGGTGTGTTAGGCCTTTCGAGAGTGGGAATGACCTGAAGAACTTATCCTACTGAAAATGGCATTCTTGGCAAAATATTTGCTGATGTTGTTTTCTATAACAATAACTCCACAAGATGTTGGAAGTTTGTTTGTAAAACAAACTAAGTGTGTGTTTTCTTGTCCCACATAGAAAAAGTGGGAGGATGTGGCCCAGGTAATAAGTGTGAGTGCTCTTTAATAGGGGTGAGCAGGTCCAGGGTGGGTAGGGTCTAGACCTGGACCCTGTTCCCTACCCTGTTATAACTGGTTCTCCTTTTCTGGACCCTATTCCCTACCCTGTTTTCATTGGACCCTGTTCCCGGCCCACCCTGTTTTTCCGGTCCGGGAACAGGGTTGACCATGTTTATATTAGAACCTGTTTTGCTTCCTTGTTGCTGCTCTAAATTCAACATAGAACTTTCACATGGGTTTGACAGTTCATAATAAGATCAGAAGCTGAAGAGTCTTAACTAACGATGGTTAACTATTAAGAGGAATTTTGCATGATTAAACTTGTAAACTACATAGATCAAACGAACAAATTTGGTGTCATTCAGCTTCACCAACGAATTCGGTGTACATAAGATCTTTAATACTCATATCGAGATCGAAAAGGGGACAAAAAAAGCGCCTCATCACCCTAAAATTACAAAATGCCCAAACTTGGGCCTTTGGCGAGGGCTCTTCCTCTTCCTCTGTGTGCATAGTACTAATAACAAGCAACAGTACATTGTTTTGCTTCCAAGACAGAGAGATTGTGTCATGATCCGGACTGGCTGGCCATGGGGTTACGTTGTCACTGACACTTGTCCCGAGTTGTTTGTCTGTAAAAAAATGTTCGGTTTCGCATCCCGTAATTAAAATTCCTAACTTGCACCGGGAAATTAGGAAGGAATCCTTCGACTCGACTCCCGGTTTGTGCGAACGTGTGCTTTGCGCGTGAGCGACATATGCGCCGTCTCTAACTGTTCTTAACAGTATGCGTAGTTTGACAATCAATTGAGAAAATATGTTAACAAGTTATAAGATATGATAATATCATGTATCATTTCTCAATCATGCCTTAGGGGCATTTTATCAAACAGATTTATGGCCGACGATTTGAGGAGTAGATTTTACTGATCCAATTCTAGACTCGTGGACTGACTCAAATGCCAATGATTCGAAATCAAATGACCCAGTTCATTCAAGCCCGACACAGAAGGTTGAACGTAGAAGGTTGAACTTCGGTTCCAACTACAATCAAACCAACGTATAGCAGCAAAGAATCAGACGTTACCTGATTTAAAGACGATGACGAAGCCGCGACCCGTGAGTCAAGGGGAGTACAAGGCACTGGCAGAAGTTGAAGGCGCTGGAACGAGAAAAAGGCCTTTGCCGGTCGCGGTTCCGGAGAGGAAAGCAGGAGGTGGAATGGCGAGATTGAACGGAGGCAGCGTCGGCGCTCGGGTGCGAGCTTGGCGGGGGTCAGCAGCTTCGTGATTTCGGGAAGCGAGGGCAGTCCGGCAGCTTCGCGAACGAGATCGTCGACTCCTCGTCGGGCCGGAGGAGGTCCCGCCACAGGGCGAAGGCGATGGAGAGCCCGAACGCGTCGGACGGCGAGAAGGCGACTCGCGGGACGCCGCGGTCGCGGGCGAAGCGGTGGGTCCACCCGAGGAAGAAGTCGGAGAGGAGCGGGAGGTGGAGGTCGAGGAGGTCACGGACTTTGGCGATGAAGCGCACCCGCGGCGGGGGGCTCTGGGGAAGGCAAGACGAGAGGCTGGAGCGAGGAGGAGGAGGCGAGGAAGGGGTCGAGCAAGTGGAGGTTGTCGGGGGTGACGACGATGGTGACGGTGACGGCGGGGGCGGCGGGGCGGGGGAGGAGGAGGAGCTTGGCAGCGGTGGTGCGAGCGCGAGGTGAACCGGGAGAGTCTGGTTCTTTGCGTCTGCACCTCTAGCCCTTTGCAGGTAAAGAAAGAAATAAAATTAGGGTTTGCTTTAGGCGTAAAAACCGGTTCTCCAACCGATTCCCAAACCGGTCCGGTCGAACCGGTTCCCGGGTGGGTAATCCCTCGGAACCGGTTCCCGGACCGGTTTAAACAGGGTCTGCGTTTCGGGAACCGGTTCCCGGCCCGGTTTTAACCGGAACCGGTTCCCAACCCTGTTTTCCGGGTGGGTCGGACCGGGAACCGGGTAAACCCGGTCCGGTTGCACACCCCTACTCTTTAATGTATTTAAAGAAAAAACATGAGGTATGGGCTAGACCCCACAATACTTGCATGTAGTTGCATGATTTTAGCAAGATTATTAGGCGCACTTAGCATTAACCCCTTTATTTTTATTTTATTTCGTATGGTTATCTTATTAACCTTTACTATTTCAAAGGTTTTTTTGTTTATTAAGTATTTTTAGAAATTATGAAAATTCAGAATTTTATTTATTTAAAAAGTATTATTTTTATTATTTAGAATTTTTTATGTGTGTCTTTTCAAGACAACTTTTGGAAATTACACTTGTTCAATTTGCAATAATTCCAAAAGGGTTGCGTTTGTTCATTTTGCAACTCCTTCCGAACGAAGGGATATCTTTGTTCAATTTGCAACCTTTGGCGAAAAGTTATCTATGTTCTTTAAGATCAATTTATATTTATATATATATGAGATCATTTTCAAGTCTTTTTTTTAAAACTACAACCATCTTTTCAATTTTTTCCTAAAGAGATCCTGAAAAAATATTAAAATTGCTACTTAGTAGTCTCATTTGAGATTTTGTTATATCTTGGAGGATATTTGGTAGTGATCATTGGCAACTCTGTGAGGCAAATAAATCCTTAAAAAAAATAAAGGTGATATCACGTATCAAAATCTGACTTAATTGCTCTATTAATTCAAAGCCATATGTTTCCAACACATGCTACCTCAATTTTCCCACTCATGTATATCCAGAGTACTTTGGATTTGAGGTGGCAGGTATGGTACTCTATATCTTAATCTTTAAGCATTAAAGGAGGCCAATGGGCCTTGACCGTTTGGGAGGGTTTGGATAATGCATTTCGATGTCATGGGTGGATTCAAACCTGGTTGAGTTTTGATTACTTCTAAGCGGACAGCGTTAGGAAAACTGTTCCCTCTCTGCGTCCGAGTGATAATACAATTACGATGGACTTGGACAATGGCATTTTTGTTCCATTACAGGGATCATTAGGTCTATGCTCAGGCCGATCCAAGAACACCTATCAATCAATTCTATTTTAATTGCACCACCCACTTCTTGAAATATTCCTTGTAAAATTTGGTAGCGTCTAACAAACTCACACTTCTATTGAACTAAAAGGGGGATTTGCTTCAGCGCTGCAGCGAAATGGCATGCCCCATCTTGACAAGATTCATTGATGAGCCCAACTACTAATATGGCAGTAGGGCCTCTACTACGGTGGTCACGTTTGACTTCCGGTAACTTGGAAAATATATGTTTGTCTCTTATTTCTATGACTAGATTAAACTAGTTTCTTTATATAAACTTTAAAGTAAACATTTCCATCGTTGTCGTCCACCTCTTCTTTTTGTAGCAGGATATATAGCTAATTCTATGTAGATTTGGTAGCAACATTAATTGTCTCAAATGGAGATCTAGATCCTTACACTACCGAGGCTATTTAAACTTGTATGTTTATCTCCATACGCCCATTGGAAGAATAAATTTTCACATTACTTAATCACGCTTAACAATTTGATATCGTTTTCAATCTTAGATCCTGAAGAACAATTTTGATGGTATAGTCGCTATCTATATAAAGAAAGGTACAAAACCAGGCCATTTTATTTGTTGCTTGCGACTTATCTCAAGTACCTATGAATCCCTCAAGAGAAGGAAATCTACTCAAATTAGGAATATAAGTCCAAAGAAGAAAGTATATACATAATTTCTTACATGTTTAGGGGTCAAACCATAAGCCTATTTTGATTTGAAATATCTACTTGGATTAGCTTTCCTTCACAAGCGAAATCGAGATATATTCTCATCAATGGTTAATGTTTTGCAAGTTCATGTTGTTTGGATTTAATACCAAAGATCTAAACCGATCTGGATTAGTTGATCGAGCGCGAAATTCCAAAGTGTGGATAGCCGAATATATGCCGATCTTCCTGCTTTGAAACGATGATGTGCTGGATTTCTATGACAAATGTGGATAATGAATTGATTCGTTGAATTGCTATTACAGAAAATATGGATGATAAATTGATTCGGGAAGGCCATTTTTAATAATAAATAAGAACAAAGACTCCTTTATATCTTACAAAAAAGCGGTAATTACACTATCAGTGCCAAAAGTTATGTGTGGCACTCACTTTGGTGCCAAAAGTTTTTATTGGATCATTTAAGTGCCAAATCGAAGGAAAAACGATCACTTTGGTGCCGCCGACAAGAGATTCTGACCAAAATAATTATGTGGCTTTTATATTTTAAAAAAAAAATTGACATAGCTTTTAAACAACGTCGTTTTGCTATCTTAAGTGGATAGCCTCACAAAAACGACACCGCACAACTCATTTTGGGATTTTTTTTTATTTGGAAATTGAAATTAGAGTTTTGATCCTCGTTGGCTGCCGACCTAGCTTGCTCGGCCGCCGTCGCTCAACCGTCGACTTAGCTCACTTGGCCACCATTGCTTGGCCGCAACTTGAGGTGCATGAGGTTCTTGCACTTGAGCAAGATCAGCATGAGCGTGTCATCGCCGAGGCTCAACGACTTGCACCAAGTTGAACTCGCGATTTCTGTGTGAGCTTCGTGACCGAGTCAAACTCGCATGAACAACACCGAGACCACGTCCAACAGCTCCAAGTGGGCATGGAGAGCAAGCCTCTGGCAGCTCTAGCCATCAATCACGAGCCAGCAACGGCACACGAGGGAGCACCAGCCCCAGTTGCTGGAGCCTAGGTACTAGAAGACGCAAGCTAGGCACTCGTCAGGGAGATCGGAGATGGAGAGGGAGAGATTGAGGGCGGCGCACTCATCGGCAGCCTCCCCGAGCACCGGCCAAATCACGACTTTCGACTTGGCCACCGAGTGGCCGTTGTCGGGGTCAGGGTCGGGGTTAAAGCCGCGGCCACGGCCGCCAAGCGCGGGGGCCGTCGATGACAGCAACTAGCTAGAGTTTAGGGTTTTGAATTGGGGGAGACACACCAAACGGCGTCATTTTGTTGTTTAAATGCTAACTGTACTCTCCGACAAGCCACATCAACTTCAAAAATTAATAAATAAAAAAGTGCTATGTCGGATTTCCGGCCAACCAGATCGGAGTTGGCACTAAAATGATCATTTTTCAAACTTTTTGGCACTTAAGTGATCCGATAGAAACTTTTTGGCACCAAAGTGAGCGCCGCACACAACTTTTAACACTGATAATGTACTTACCCCACCAAAAAATTATCCTTGTTTTTCTTTAGTCAAATAGAACGAGCCAAATGACTTCACCCGATTTTATATTTGAGTTATGTACTTGACAACAAACTCCCAATTAATTTTGGACCCCGGTAAAACCTCTGAAACTGCTGGTCTTTTTAATTGATCAAGCATAGATTTTCCTTTTATTTTGATTTTCATATTCTGTGGCACAAGTTTATGGATCCACACTCACTCACAGTCACAGGCCGGGGATCAGTTCTATTTTCCCTCCTAATAATTTAAACTAATTTCGAGAAATAACCGTTTGTTTAGCATAGTACCGGAGCATGAATTAATGATTCGAATCCTGACACTCCCTCCCAATTTTCTTCGACATAGTATTCCTGATATCCTATCGGTTTTCCTAATCCACAGTGATCATCCTGAGTTACTTTCACATACTGTTTTGCACACGTAAGGAACCGGCTCGCGCGCTAGAGGCGGCGTTAAGTAATACGTCGTATATGCGTTATTGGTCCTTCCTAGCACTTTATACTTTTTGCGAAAATGAATTTGAACGAACCACCATCATATTCATTCCAAACATTGCAAAATCAACCCGTGTTTCGAGAATTCCTTCATGCGGTTGGAGAAAGAACTCTTCGATGCGATCCTTTATCGAGCGGCTTCAAGACTCTACTCCCCCGTTCGGCAACAGGACAGATATTATTACGGAATTAGTGCGGCCGTCAAGAAAAGAAAGTTCAATCCAAATGGGAAAGTAACCGATTGGTATTTTGTTTCTTTCCCAATATACTTGTTTTAACAAATCGATCAATATCCTCCAATCGGACCGGCTCTTGTATACAGGCTCAAATTCAAAGTAAACCTTAACATCGTCTTCCTCTACCTCTTTTTTTGTTCTTGGTTGCATGATATAGAACTAATTCATTGTATGTTTGGTAGCAACATTATTTTCTCAAATGGACATCGAGATCCTTATAGCAGCAAAGGGTATTAAAATATTGAATGTTCATCACCGTCCATCCATCCGAAGAGTAAAATTTTACATTACTTAATCACACTTAACAATTGGATCTCTTTTTCAATCTTAGGGTACGGAAGAACAATCTAGATGGTATAGCCATTGTCTACACAAGGAAAGGTACATAATTAGGGCACCTTATTTGTTGCTTCGCGGCTCGTCTCACATATTTTCTTGCTTGTTTGGTCATCAAATAATAAGCCCTATTTGGATTTTAATTTTCTATTTGAATCGAGTTTCCTTCAAGGGCTCAAACTCAAAATATATTCTCGTCACTAATTATATGTTTTGCAAGTTCCCGTATTTTGGATTGAAAGACACAAATCAGTTACTTTAGGCGCACAACATTATCATCAATGCAAGCAGATCCCTACATGAAAAATATCATCATTTTGAATGAAGACAAAGGAATTTATACTTAAGAGTTAAACCTAATTATTCATTAATCTCCTTCTTAAGGTATCGAACCTCTGGTAGTTGGTCTGAGATATGACAATGGGGCGGCAACTCAACAAGCCTAATTTGGCCTCAGCATAGCTCGCTCGGACCGAAAAGTAAGCAAGCAATTTTTTTTTTTGGTTAGATGCTTTGATGTGGAGTTAGGCTCGACGCCGCAAGCCCAACCCGATCCTATCCACCCATTTGAGCAAGTCTATAAAGAGGCCTAATAACCCCTCTGTCAGCACCTATTTGTTGCATCACTATTTCAGCAATTTGGTCTCGATTCATGAATCGATAAACTTGATTTTTCTGCCCCTTAGATTCAAGATAAATAGGCCGATAGGCTTGACCTTCTTGCCCCCTAGGATTAGAACTCAAAGATCGCTCTTGATTCGGATTGTCAACATTGGGCTAATTGGCACATTTGGCCTATATGGGAAAAATTCCTACATTTGGAGGTAAGATTGCATCATAAGGTGTCACAGTATCCCCATTTGGAATTGGCCCAACAAGAGGTCCATTCTGTGAAAAATTTTGATTAGCCATATAATTGTCAACAGGATTAACATGAACTGGATTAGCATGGTTATTGAAAAATTACGTTTTGTTTCTTTGTTAGGGAGGGGGCTCAAGGGTTTACAAAAAGTATGATGTGGTTATTTAAAGTCTACAATTGATGTTACAAATAGAGATTACAAATAGTTATTGAAAAAAGACATAACCTTTTTAGTGGTTACAAGAAGTTACATTATCCACTAGAAGCTACTCCGCAGTCTCCTATTATAGCAATACTTTTATATAAAAAAATTACAACAATCCTAAAATAGTAGCAATAAAAATAACCACCCAATGATTATCCTCGATTGCTCGACGTCAATATCAATGACTTCATCAATTCAAGGTTCTCATCGATAACTTCATCTTATGTGTCATCAATGACTTCATTGGCGAGTTGTCGATTCTCTTCAATTTATCAATAATTCTCTTCATAAATGACCAAACTCTACTATTATCGACTAAATCTATCATTTGTCGATAATAATCAAAAGTTTGTCAATTTTTAGGGTAAACAGTAGAGATTTGGGATTGTTTTTGTCCCGTTGATGAATATAGTGATGACAATAAATTGCCATGATTGCACGTCGCTTGACCATTCAACTCCGTGTGTTTCTTGCCCTCTTCTAGATGGTAATGATTTTGTGATGTGCTCGCGATGCATTTAAAATGTCAAAGCTTCTTTTCAAGGAATTATGCTTTTGATATAAAAATTGTTTCTAAAGTTGAAGCATGATTCTTAGTAAATAATACAAAAACATAGTGTGATTCTTTTCTAGGAAGTATGCATTTTCTTACTTTTAGGCTAAAAAAGGCAGTTGGGTGGGTTAATAACAAAATGATGAGGATTCATCTAGAAAAGGGTGGTCCTTCTGCGTAATTTAGAAATGGAACTAAAGTACACACAATTATCTTCAGAAGATCAACACCGACCGTAAATTCTGGTTAAAGAAAAAAGAAAAGTGGGTTCTCTCATTGGATAACCTTCCCCAGCCATAGGATTCAGCGTGCGAGCATCAAAAGACTAAGTGATTGTCCAAGCCATGAAAGCAGAGCTATGCATCAATTACATTACTTATCCGCGCGTTAGAGCCCAAAGATGTGGTCTAATTTGAATTTATTGCATTTCCTTGCAATTGCATCGTTGGATCCAATGAATTCCACATAAGATCCACCTATGATGAATCAAATGTATTATGTGTGTACATGTAATTCATGAAAGTGTCAAGTATAGAAAGGGTCTTGATTTTGAAATTGCTTGAGTAACGAAACACCCACAACATCAACCGGATTCTTAAAATAAATCCATAATACAAGGCTTAAAAAATTTTAAATAATTTACTAAGGAAATAATGGTCATTTCAATCAAGTCCATCGCTGCAGTGCTTCGAAATGATTCCGTTGATCAAATCAGATTCTATAAATCATTTTAAACATATTGAATATCATCAACGAACCCAAAACTGACTTCTGCCAGTGCAAGCCCCTTTATACTTTTGCAATTAGGCGCTCACAATCACGCGTGGACAACTTGCCAATAATCTGAAGGCCCTTTAAAGTTTCGAAGGTCAATTATTTGCTAGAATACATACTTTATACTTTTGCAATTAGGCCCTCACAATCACGCGCGGACAACCTTCCAATAATCTGAAGGCCCTTTAAAGTTTCAAAGGCCAATTATTTACTAGAATATATACATAGATGAGGATTATTTTCATAATTATTTTTGGACTGAAAACGACTTGTAGATACCCACATTGTAAACCTAGAAAGTTTGACAAGGTTGGGGTTAAAATACAAATGTCTGCCTTAACACCGCGAGTTTTTTTTTTTTTTTTTTAACTTTCTAGGTTTAAAATGGCAGAACGAGTAAAAGCAATCATGGAACGAGTAAAAGCAAAAATATTCTTCGTAAGAGCAAGGGAAAACAAAGTTCATCACCAATGACAAGGCGTATGTTGGCAATAAAACATGACACATCCCTCGTGTTTTTCCTAAGCTCAATCCATGAAAATTGCACAAGTCAATTGTCCTTCTCCTCATTGAAGCCCACAATGCGAAATCGACAAAATAATAGGTTATTAACACTTTCAGTTCGAAGAAATCAGTGAAAGAGACCCTCAATAAGGGATGCATTTTCTTATACGAATTCATAATCTTGAAATCGAAATAGGAATGCATATGAACTATAGTAATTAAATCATATGCCGGGTTGTGCTTTACTTGTCTTGAGCGACTTCTTTTTATCAAAAGGTTCTTGAATATTTCACGACCTCGAGAGTTGTTAATTACCTACACTAATACATTATACACTATAGCCAAAAGATGTCTAAACAGCATAGACTTACAATAAGTGCTCAATTCACTTCAAACCTTGGCCCACAGACGGCAGATGCCTCCATATATATATATATATGCTTTGAAGGTGTCTATTTCATTGTCCTACGAAGTTTGGAATTCTTCATAAACATACTTCGTGTACACCCGACACACTATGACTCTTTCTTGGCTCTCTTTGATCATCTCCTTCATTTTATCTGCAGCTTCAATTTCTGGACGGAAACTCGACACTCCGACCCTGAGTCTACACCGCGAACACAATCTCCGAGATTCCAAACGTGCAGTTTCGGCATCCATAGCAAACGATTACGAAACCTTCTTTTTCAACCAAATGCTCGACCATTTCAACTATAGACCAGAGAGCTACACTGCCTTTAAACAAAGATACTTGATCAACTCCAACTACTGGGGCGGTGCCAATTCTAGTGCGCCCATCTTCGTTTACCTTGGTGCCGAATCGCCAATCGACGGAGAGCCAACTACAATCGGGTTTCTAACTGATAACGCGGCTCAATTCAAAGCTTTACTAGTTATATTGAGGTAGTACATCTGAATTCTACCTTCCTTTTTTGGGGAGTCCATGCATGAATGTTCTTTCTCTCTAGTTTAAGCTTCTAACTACGTAGTTGAACTCTTCTTTTCTTGCGGAATGTTTCTTGTCAGCATCGGTATTATGGAGAGTCAATTCCACTTGGGATGACCTTAAGAGGAGCTCTCGAAGATGCAAATATCCGTGGGTATTTTAGCTCGGCCCAAGCTTTGGCCGATTATGCAGCCATTATCATGCACGTGAAGCAGAAACTGAAAGCCAGATATTCTCCAGTTATAGTGGTGGGAGCATCATATGGAGGAAGTAAGTGCAGTGGGTATCATATTCTTTCAATATTTTAAGAGCATAAACCGTGGAATATTTGAATTTTTTACCGGTTTCTGCCCCCTTTTCATTCGAATATGAAAGAGGTCAATCTCATTCCGAACTTATCGTTGTGTGTGTATGGGAGAAAGAAAAAATAAAGAAGATACCACCGAAACATGTGTGTATGTATGTGAGAATTTTGACAGGTTTTGATACCTGTTCTAAGTTGCGCATGTTAAAAATCAATGGTAATTCAGAATAAGCTGTCACTACCCTATACTTTTAACGAAAATAATAATTCTTTTTTTACACGAAAACGATATAATACCTTGTTATTTTAAGTTATTAAATTCTAATAGCTAGTGCGAATTTCAGTGCTTGCTTCATGGTTCCGCCTAAAATATCCACATGTGGCCCTCGGAGCTCTAGCATCTTCAGCTCCGATACTGTACTTTGACCGTATTACCCCACAAGATGCATATCACTGGGTTATCACCAAGGACTTTAAGGTAATTACACTCGTAAATTCTCTTCTTCTTTTTTGTTCTAATGATGAATCGTGCGGCACTTTTTGATCATCCAAATAATATCCATTGGTTGATGCAATATCCCTATCTTCCCATCTCCACACAAGGTAAGTACATGAGTACAATATTCATGCTCTAGAGAATCAAGAGATTTTATGGGTGTGGTTATTCGAAACCATTCCTTAGATGAGAAAGACATACAAACTTACCACCTGGCTGATTTGAAATATTAATATCTATTCATTCATTTTCATTGTTTGTGTTCGATCTGGACTATTAATATATATTCGTTCATTTTCATTGTTTGTGCTGAATCTTGGTGGCTTTGCACAGGAAGCTAGTGAGACTTGCTACCAAACTATAAGAGATTCATGGTCAGAGATCGATAGAGTTGCTCACGAACCTAATGATCTTTCAAACCTAAACAAGATGTTCAAGACTTGCAAGTATGTGATCTTGTGCTTCATCTATTATGTATCTTAGTCACCAAATCAGTGGAATGCTATAGGGTATCCCCATCCAGTTTCTCAATTTAAGGGAGTTGAATAAACTCAATTTACCTTTTGAGATCATGAACGTAATCCACAATCACTCTTCTTTTGGTGTACGTTTCATGATCATTGAGGCTAAATTGAGTCTTTCGAGAATTTGTGTGGATGTTAATTTACTAAAGAGATTCAATCAATCGTGGATTAATTAGTGCATTCTTGTGTGTGGACGTGTTAGGCCTTTAGAGAGTGTGGATGAGCTGAAGAGCTACTTGAAATCGTTGTATTGGAGAGCAGCTCAATATGATGATCCGCCGATATATCCAGTGACAATGATATGCAATGGCATTGATGGAGCAAATACTATTGAGAATGGCATTCTTGGCAAAATATTTGCAGGCGTTGTTGCCTATGACGGGAACTCCGCATGCTACGTCAATCCTCCCACTGATGTCTCTCAAACCAATTTGGGTTGGAGTTGGCAGGTAAAATCCTCTGCATTATCATCTTTAACCATTAGAGGAGGCACGATGGTTCTCGATTACTTAGGCGAATTTGGATAATATAGTTCGGTCTCATGGGTGCATTCTAAACACGCTGAATTGAATTTACTTCAAATTGGACAAAGTTAGAAAAACAGTTCCCTTTTTCGGTTTCGAATGATTTTCCAATGAAGATGGATTTAGGCAATTGCCTTTTGTCCCAATACGGGAATCATCAGGTCTATGTTCATGCTACTCCAAGCACACCGTTAATCGGGTCTATTTTAATTTCAATATCTCATTCTTGAAAACTTCCTCGTAAAATTGGGCAGCGTCTGAGAAAACTTAGGCTTCTATTGAACTGAAAGGGAGATTTGCTTGCAGAAATGCAGCGAGATGGTAATGCCCATAGGCATCACAAACAATTCCATGTTCCAACCACATCCTTTCATCTTGAGCGACTTCATTGATGAATGCAACTCCTCGTACGGCGTCATGCCTCAACTACATTGGGTCTCTACTTACTACGGTGGCTATGTAAGATTTGCAGTGACCCTTAGAAATTATATGTTTAGCTCTTATTTCTATCGGGAAACGAAACTAGTTTCCATGCGTGAAATTAAAACCCAATTTACCATCGTCATCCTCTACTCTCTCTCTCTCTCTCTCTCTCTCTCTCTCTCTCTCTCTCTCTCTCTCTTCTTTTTTTTTTTTTTTTCTTTTTTTTTTCAGGATATAGAGCTAATTCTTCGTAGGTTCGGTAGCAACATTATTTTCTCAAATGGACTTCGAGATCTTTGGAGTAGCGCAGGGTATCTAAAATTATATGATTATTTCTACACATCTGAAGAATTAGAATTTTATGGTACTTAATCACTCTTAACAATTTCATCTCTTTTTTCAATATTAGGGTCCTGAAGAACATCTCAAATAGTATTATTGCTGTCTATACAGAGAAAGGTACAGCCAAGCAATGTATTTGTTGTTTACGACTTGTCTCATTTGCCCGTGAATCATTCAAAAGAAGAAAACCTACTCAAACTAGGAATCTAACACTGATGTGGAAAGTAATTTAACAATTTCTTGCTTATTCAAGTGTCAAACCATATGTATTATTTAGATTTGGATTTTTTACATGGACCGGGTTTTATTTCACTGGCTCAAACTCGAGATATATTCTCAAATTTGATTATATACTTTGCAGGTTCTCATTGTTTGGATTTATATTCAGAGATGCAAACGGATCCAAACTGGTTGGTCATGCAACGAAAAACCGAAGTTAAGATTATAAAAGGGTGGATAGCTGAATATTATGCCGATCTTCTTGCTTTCAAACAATGATGTGATAACTGCTATGGCCAAAGATATGGATGATGAAATTAATTCAGGAAGGTCATTCCTATAACAAATGAGAAGAACAGACAAAGCCTTCGTTTCTCACCGTAAAGTTATCCATGTATCTTTGCTCCTTTAGAACGAGCTCTTAATCGAGGAAAGCAAAATGACTTCACCCAATCCTATGTTCAAGTCATGTAGTTCACAATAATTTTGAAACTGCTGGTCTTTCTTATTGATTAAGCATCGCTGTTTTCAGTCTATTTCAATTCTCATATTCGTGTAGCGTAGGATTAGTTCATTTCTCCTTCCCACAGCAATCCGTCCTAGCATATCCATTGATATCATATCTCATGTGAAACGGAGAATTGTCGAATGTTCTTGATCGCCCATCCCTCCCATCTAAACTTCAAGATAATATAGCATGTTCCAATGTTATCTAGCTTTATGGAAAGATGATTGGGCTTAGAATGTACCTATTTAGGTGTGCTTTTTCGTTGTTAAAAGAAGAACAAAAAATCTCAAGTTGATTCTAATATCAAACTAAATCCACATGATTGATTCAGTTGTCCAAGTGATTCTGATTGTTTTAATCTTCACCAAAGACCATTTCATTCGCGACTATTGATTGTAAATTCTCCCTAGATCAGTGTATTTGACTTGTCCGTAGTGTGCACAAATCGGTGTATACATAAAACAAAATTAAATCTTTGCTTATAGTAATTGCAGTGTGCCTAGTCTTTTCAAAAGTTTAATGGCTAAGTTTAAAATAACATATTTAAATACCCAGTCTAACCAGTTAACTTTTAATCTCATCGCATGATTACGTGAAATACGTTTTGGTTTTAAGCTGATTATATGGAGGTTTTACTTTTTATATTTTTTTTTTGGGTAAAACTTGAAATTTGACTTTTATTTAGTTATCATGAGAAGAATGAAATGGTTAAAATTTTAGCCCTCAGCTAACGCTCCAGCCAGTCCTTTCCCCAGATATCCTCCGGCCTCCCCATCACGTATCACCCTCACCGCCGTCCATCGCACGAGCGAGAAGATGTGATTGAAGAGCTAGGAACAGGCAAACGGGGGCAATTGCATTTTCCTCCGAAGAGGCCTAGAGACACAATCCAACTCTCGAACAGAGAACGAACGAAATTAAAGCTACAAAGCGAGAAGCATAACAAAGACATCCGATCACGAACTCATTCAGGACTGAAACCTGAACCGAACCCCCATTAAAGCAATAGAACAAGCACCTCGAGGGGCACCGGCTCTGCCGAACAAAAGCATCATCATGTTGTGCTTTAAGGCGCTCGATGGAGCCTACCCATTCGAGTGACCGTCCTCCTCGCTCCTTTAGCGCCTGCACGACTTGGGTGGCTCGATGCTTAGGGTCCTCCCGCTCTAGAGCGGCTTTCGGTTCTTGCTCCGACCCTTCGTCATAACTCTCATGGCCTTTGGGAGTGACCGAGGTCGGGGACGATTGCCTGGCTTAGAGATGGAGGGGAGAGAGAGAGTAAAGAGAGTACGTGCAAATGGGTTGATCTTAGAACCCATTTACTTTAGGCTTGTTATTTTACGACCCATTTTAGATTGGGCCCTTCAAATTTGAGGTGCCCCATACGAAACCGTTTAAGCAATTTTGAGTTTTTAAATGAGTTCAAAATCCATTTTAATAGATCTAGAGCACTAATATAAAAAGGACTTTGCTAGCATAATAGCTTTTAGGATACTGTAAAAATAACAATTTATTATGAACCACAGATTTTTTAAGAAGCGGGTCTCACAACAAATCATAATTTTTTTTTATTTGGCTTTTCATTGTCCTAAACATGATATTAATCTCACAGTAAATTAAGAACCATCACGCATTCATTTCTCATATAAATTAGCTATAAGTCAAAATCAATTACCTGAATTAGCTGTCTTGCCCCCATTCAATTTATTTCATGAGTCAAACATAGTTTCTTGGAAGCCCCCAAGACTTTGAAGTCTAGATATGTTCTGCTTTTAATCCTCCGCGCCATCAAGTATATATAGGGCTTTGCTAGAGCACTAGATATAAATAGGGCTTTGCTAGCATAATAATCTTTGGGGAACTGTAAAAATAACAATCCATTATGAGTCATGAATTCTTGAATAAGCAATCCTACAACAATTTATAATTATTTGTGACTTGGTTTCTCGTTGTCCTAAATACACTATTATTCTTATAATAAATTAAAGACCGTCCCGCAATCATTTCTCATATAAATTGGCTATAAGTCGGAATCAATTACCCAAATTGGCTGTCTTGCCCCCATTCTATTTATTCCATGAGTCAAATATAGTTTCTTGGAAGCCCCTGAGACTTTTAAGTCCAGATCCGTTCTGCTTTTAATCCTCTGCGCCATCAAGCATGAATGCTTCATCTTTCGGTGTTGACCCAATCTAGGGAAGAAAATATTAGATAAATGTACAGGGTGATGTGATCAGCGCGCAATCATGAAGCACGAGACGATCTGGGAATTGATCGAAGGGCGAGATGCGTTCGCGGTCTAAATCGATGTCTCTGTTGGATTAGTCATAGTCATCGGGTCCATCCGCCGACGCATACAGCTTGGAGTCTTACAGCCACTTGCTGATCGCACACGAATTCTCCGTAGTCGACTCTGACAAAGAAGGCATTATCCCATGATGCGAATCACTGGGTTCGTGCTTTTGTCCGTCTTTGATGGTGACCATATATCTGCATGTGATGATCGTTGATAAACCGAAAAAATGCAGAAAAAGATGTAGATTTTGGAAAAATGTAGATTTGGACGTTTCATCAACTCGGAGACGTGTTTGAATCGTTAGAAATCACCTGAAGCTTCGTGGTAGGATTATTCAACGAAACTTTCTGGTTCTCTTGTCCATATTAGAATGAATTTTCTAAGGCGGCTTCGTGGTAGGATTATTCAACAAAACTTTTTTTCCCACTTGAAAAGCATTCTACGTTCGGATAATTTGACGAGGCAGGGGAGTTGAGTTCGCATTACAAGGTATATATGCATCGCACCGTGATGTCTAAACACTCAACTTTTCAGGCAAGCCGCCTGAAATCCGAATTGACTTCGAGCCTATCTATTCATTTTAAGTCTCTTTTTTCTCCTCCTGCACATGCTTCATCTTGCGCAAATTATGATTACAAACCCTGGAATGTCTTCACACCGTCGCCTTTGGATCGCTCTGCTATTGCTCTCGGCGTCTGTTGCTACTGCACATGACTTAGAGGATGTCGATATTCCGAAGCTGGGGATGTCCCGTCCAGAGTTCTTGCTAGACCCGGCACGCGCAGTTCAAGCTTCGGTCGCAGAGGACTTTGTGACTTTCTTCTACAACCAAACCCTCGATCATTTCAACTATGGACCAGAAAGTTACACTGCCTTCAATCAAAGATACGTGATCAATTCCAAGTACTGGGGTGGCGCGGATTCTGGCGCGCCAATCTTCGCCTTTTTTGGCGCAGAAGCAGCAATTGATGGCGATATGGCTAATGTCGGGTTCCTCACAGATAATGCTGCTCAATTTAGAGCACTCCTGGTATACATAGAGGTAATTTACAAAAGAAAAGTCTGAAATCGCGTCACTACTCTTACTTGATGATCTCACTAAAGTCCATTTATGTTGTAAAATTTACTATCCTTGTAGCATCGGTTCTATGGAAAATCAATCCCCTATGGAATGACATTAAAAAAAGCCCTTGGCGACCCCAACATCCGTGGATATTTCAGCTCTGCCCAAGCGCTCGCCGATTACGCAGAAATCCTCATACACTTGAAGCAGAAATTGAAAGCCGAACATTCTCCGATAATTGTTTTGGGAGGATCGTATGGGGGAAGTAAGTGACTATATTCTCACTAACATCTTACACCCCCACATACATACATATAGCTTACATGGTGGTTAATTTCCATTTATAAAACCCAGTTACAAAATGGGTCGAAAACTCCAAGTACTTACTTCATTATGAATTTCAATGAATATCAATCTTTAGTGTTAGCTTCGTGGTTCCGGCTGAAGTATCCTCACGTGGCACTCGGAGCTTTAGCTTCATCCGCCCCGATTCTTTACTTTGACGACATCGTTCCTCAGGATGCATACTATTCAGTAGTCGCAAAAAGCTTTTTAGTAAGATCTATTTGCTCTGTATTTTTCCTCTTCTGTTTCCATTGCCATGCGTTTCTATGTTAAATCGATTGCCTAACAAATTTGTTCTACGAGATTTTGTAGGAAAGTAGTTCTTCTTGCCACCAAACGATAAGACGATCCTGGGAAGAAATCGATAGAGTTGCTTCTGAGCCTCGTGGTCTCACGAAGTTGAGCAACACCTTCAAAACTTGCAGGTGGAAATGGCTTCTTCTTTTTTAACTGATTCTGAATGTAATTATAAAAGCTCTAACTCTGTTATTTTCCCTCTGTTTAGTCCCCTGCAAAGTTCATCAGAGCTCAAGAAATACCTGAGATTCCTGTACTCACAAGTGGTTCAATACAACGATCCATCCACACAACCCTTGAAACTTATGTGCGACGCCGTTAATGGAGTTCCCCCAAGAAAAGGCCTTCTGCGTAAAATCTTCGCAGGCCTCGTTGCCATCAATGGCAACTTAACATGCTATGTCAATGCACCCCCTTCTGGTTCATTTGCTCAAACTCTTCTGGGATGGTCTTGGCAGGTGGGTAACATGTACCTATCACCTATATATGCGACTTGCATTTTCATCACATTACTTTTTATCGCTTTGTTAGAAAAATTGATAAGACATTTGTCCCATCGAGTCAAATCAATATGATTATTCACTACTCAAGTTTAGCCCTTCTCAATTATATGCTAACACCTCTACTACCTGCTAGTGGTGGGCTTGAATTTTGAGGCTCGAGTGCACCTACATAGAGTGTTTTTAGGCTCAAGGCGAGCCCTATCTCATCTGTTCTTGAAAGGCGAGTTTAAGAGTTATAAAAACTGAGCTCGAGGCTGGAAAGAAACGATCAGATGTGTGCTTCTAATGTTTTTCTCCCCTCTTTTGGAATGATCTGATTCTCTAATGTCCTAAATGGCTAAAGATGGCTAAAGTACTTAGAAATTAATCCTGTTCTCAAACTATTCAGGCTGCAGTTGGACTCGAAAAGAATCGAGCTGAGTTTGATTAGGCAGTCCATAATATATTTGAGCTCGAACACGCCATACGTAGTGGCTTGACTCTTTTACACCATATGCTAAGAGAGATCTGTGCAATTTTCCTTTTCTTGAGTCTACTTTTTTTCAAAGAAATAATCAAATAAAACTGTACACTTGGTGTTAATATTCCTGTTCCTTTTGTTGGACTGAAGAGAGCTCGTCTGGCTTTTTGCAGACATGCAGTGAGATGGTGATCCCTATGGGCATTACCAGAAACACTATGTTTCCACCAAAACCTTTCAATCTGAGCAGCTTCAACAATGCCTGCAAAAGTGTGTTCGGCGTCCCACCTCGGCCGCATTGGGTCACTACCTATTTCGGCGGTCATGTAGGTCACTCTGCAAATCAAATAAATCTGGCTGTTTTTTTTTCCTCCCTCTTGTTGATCAATTTATGTGCAAAACCAGAAGAAATGGCTTCAGACCTCAGCAATCCCAGATGTTAATTAAATTTTCACTAATTTCCTGATTGACGATGAAAAATTGCAGGACATAAAACTAATTCTACATAGGTTCGCTAGCAATATAATATTTTCCAATGGACTTCAAGATCCTTATAGCAGCGGCGGGTATGTGTAGCATCGAAGCTTATAGATTTTCTATGAAACATCACTTTCTTTATCAAGTTTAATGACGATTCACATTCATCAATTATATCATAGGGTCCTGAAGAATATTTCTAGCACCGTTGTCGCGATCTACACAGCCAAAGGTATATGCTCCACCTAATTTGTCTCGTACCAAAGTTATATATTGTTTTTGAACTTAGAAATTAATATTCAATTTGATTTGCAAAATATTTTCTACGTAGGTTCTCATACTTTGGACATACTCGGAGCTGACAAGAGCGATCCGGATTGGTTGGTCGAGCAGCGCAAAACCGAGGTCAAGATTATGAAAAAATGGCTCGCCAAGTACCATGCAGATCTACGCGCTTTCAGAAATTGATATCACATGTAAAAGTTATGAATATATAATGGTAATATGGTGAGAGAATACAGACTAGGAATAAAGCTATTACGTAAGTTTTGTACCATCTCTGAGCAATTTGATCTCGAAGATTTACATTGTTCGCCGCAATAAATCTCATGGGTTTTTCTCGGATGCACTGCCTAATCACTTATGCTTGCCTGGATGATCTACCTATTTAGTTTATCCAATCAAGATCAACAACAACAACAAAAACCATTCCATAACTATCTTATTAATAAAAATATGACATATTTCAAAAAAAAAAAAAAAGAAGAAGGAAAAGATGAATAAATTTATTAATGATAATTATTACGTATCACGTATCAGCTTATTTGGTGGGGATGGGGAGGGGGGGATGCAGATTGTCATTTCCCTTAGAAAGTGGACACCCAATCAATTTTTTTTGGAAAAAATCCTCATCCCCCTTTTCTGCCAGTGAAACGATAATAATTATATCTAGAATCTTGATAAATATTAAAAGAGGACACGTATGTATGTGGATTCTGTTGGATGCAGATTGTCATTTCCCTTAGAATCTTGATAAATATAATATCTCACGATGTAGAGTTTCCCCTACCGACCTGGTAGTTGTCTTCTTCTTTCTGAACCCTAATCTCAAAATTTCTCTTTAGCTTCAATTTTCTTCTCAATTCTGGTTGACACAACAGTTTAACCCATGAATTGCTTCGATGGGCTTATCGACATCACATCTTTTTTCCTTTTGAGAGGTCACCTTATTTCAAAACCCTCAATTCTATAGTTATCCCACCACCTTCTTCGGTGGTTCCGAATAGCTCTCGCATGTCTTCATCAAGCTTTCCCTTACGCTACTTCCAGATTCTGCATGCAATCACTTTAGCAACCCACCTCCACTAGTTTTCTATTTGAAGTTGTTCCCCTAATGGAGAATACGAATTCGGCTGAGGAAGCTCGGTTAGCTGCCTTATGTACTCAGTTAGGCCAACATTGGTCACCTAACGCAATTGAAGAGTGGGACAACGCACCTCCTGCAAAGAAAGTCGAAGAATGTAAGTTGATCCTTGTCGGCAAACTTCTTGCCAACACATTTGTTAATTTTTCAGCCTTTCAGCACACGATGAAAAAAGCTTGGCATTTAGATAATGTTGATATCACTCAACGCGAAGAAGGACTTTATGTGTTCAAATGTAATTCGGAGGAGGAAAAACAACGTGTTCTCGAAAATGGACCTTGGTTATTCTCTAACAATTTGCTTATACTCAAACGAGGGGTTCCTAATACGCCCTTGCACTACTATAGCATTACTACTTGTGCGTTTTGGTTGCAAGTATTAGGCTTACCTCTAGAACGATGCATGGAGCAGTTCTTAAGTAAGGTAGTAACGGATGTTGGTCAGCCTTTGGAAGTTAGAATCGAGGCGAAAGAAGAATCGACATTCAGAACTAGGGGTGAGCGTGGTTCCGGGTAGAACCGGGAAACGGAACCGAACCGGAGGAGGGTCCGGTTCGGTTCCCGGTTCTGAAGAGGCTGGTTCCGGTTCCCGGTTCCTTTTTTCTGGGAACCGGCGGTTCTCGGTTCCGGTTCCGGTTCCGGTTCCTAGAACGGGAACCGGAACCGGAACCGAAACCGGTCAAATTCAAAAAAAAAAAACCCTAAATCCCCCCTTCCCCCCTTCCCTCACGTGATTTCCCCCTCGATTTTCCCTCCCTCCCCTTTCTTTTTTTTTTTCTCTCTCTTTCTTTTCTCTTCTTTTTCCTCTCACGTCACTTCCTGCCCCCTACCCCTACTTTTTTCTTTTCTTCTCTCTCTCTTCTCTTTCCTCCTCTCTCGGCCGAAACCCCCCATTCTTCTCTTCTTCTTCTTCTTCTCTCTTCTCTGTCCTCCTCTCCCCCATTCTTCTTCTTCTTCTTCTTCTTCTTCTTCTTCTTCTTCTTCCTTCCTCTTGCAAGGGGTGAGCACGATTCCCGGGTAGAACCGGGAATCGGAGAGCCGAACCGGACCCTCCCGTTCTCTGCCACTGCCCGTCGCCGACGCCGGACGCCGCTGGACGCCAGTCGCCCCGCACTCGTCTCACCCTTGCCTCCTGCACCCTTGACACCGTGACCCCTCACTTGCCTCGCTACTCAGCCGCTCGCCGTCAATGCCGCCAGTGGATGCCGCTCGTCCCCTTGGTGAAGGCCTCTCGCCACTCGCGCAGCCGCCCCCAACTCTGCTCGCTCGGTCGCCCTCAACGCTGCTCCCCTCCGACGCCGCTGGGCCAGCCGCCCTCAACACCGCTGGCCTAGTCGACACTTGACTCTGCTTACCAATCAGAGACGCTCGTCCCAAGTCTTTGTCTCAATATGCTTGTAAGGATACGCTAATTTGGATGGTTTAACCTGAAGATTATGATTCATGGGCACTTGAGTTGGGTTCTTCAGGTTGGCGGTCACCATTTGCATTTTGCTCTGTGATTTTTGTTTTGTGATGAGGCATAACTTGTCTAGTTCGTGTCAAGTAGATCTGATGGGACTTGTAATACTTATGCAATCTGATTATACTTGTTTTTTGATGAAGCACATCTACGAGGTGAGCTGTTGATCCACCGCCCCTTCCTCAAATCAAAGGATGGGATGTGTTTTTAAGTCATGAGCAAGCAGATTTGCTCATCTTGTACTGAATTTCATTTTTTAGGGAAGGGGTCCTCGTTGCTTATGTTATATCCTGTAATCGAGCCATAACTACTTAAGAATTGGTAGCTGACTTGATTAACAATCTGTGCACATCTTCTTTGATTTTTATGCTGTTATTTTTTGTCCTTCACACGATATGTTTGATTGATATCTAGCATGCAGTTTGGTTACACAAAAGCGTTTGAGTCACATTATTTACCTAAAAGATTTTGGTACAGTAAATGTATCGAACCCTTGAGAGGATAATGGCATGTCTTCTGTTCTCTTTTCTCTTATGAAATGTCACTCTAGCTTTTTACTATTCCATCAGGTCCTTAATTGTGAGTTGTTTTAGAGTCAGAGTAGATGATGAAGAAGAAGGATCTTTTGGTTTTTATGGATGTCTCCATTGATGGGGACCCTGCTGAATGAATGGTTTTTGAGGTACTCATTTGTGAATGCGAATCTTAAATTTTTTTAACATCTGTATGCCCTCAGTTATTGCATTTCTTTTGAAATTTGCTGCAGATTCTTCACAATCCTTATCTGTTGATTGGCTTTCTTGTGAATCCGATTCAACAGCTTTTTCTTGAAGTTGCTCCAAAGACGGCAGAAAATTTCCAAGCACTCTATACTGGAGAAAAGGGAATTGGCTGGAAGACAGGGAGGCCACTACACTTGAAGGGGTCATTTTTCCATCGGATCATTAGAGGCTCTATAGCTCAGGTATGTTTGTTTGTTCATGTAAGAGCTTTGTTCTAGAGAAAGTTTGGCATTTATGGTTGTGTAAGGCTAAATAGGTTCTTTTGGTTAGTTACCTTTCTTCATGCTGTAGGATACAGGGCTGATGCTCACGACTGCTTTTCTTGTGATATAGTTTTAAGGTTGTACTTACCATGTTGTCCACCCTTTGATCTTTGCTTTGGTTAACATTTCACATACATTTCTTTGAATATTATCTTTCTCACCATTGGATTTTTCATTAATTTTTTGTTATTTTTCTTTTTCTTTGCTTTTTGCAGGGTGGTGATTTTCACAAAAGACATGGTAAGAATTTTTTTCATGGCTGTCCAATTTGTCTGTTTGTTTGTAATTTCACTCATCTTCCATGGTTGCTTTTGAGGCCTAAACTTTGGATTTGCTTGTTATGTGGCAATTTATTGAGGTTCTTTTTTTCTTTTTTTGTCTTTGGTTTCTGTTATGTGCATCTCGTTGGTCAAGATGGACAACGCTACAAATTGCTACTGGTGAACAGGCCAATGGCCATCATATGTGATTATGCGCATATACACGACCTGTTTACTTATTAGTTAGTTTGGATGAGTCTAGTACGTGTCACTACACATTCATCACACCAATGCGTTCTTTGAAAGCTATGTTACCTTTGAATCTCAACAAAATGCTGTTCGGTTTTGAATTAATAGTCTAATGTTCTTTTATGGACATAGAAGCTTTGGTTTGTCTCTTTCCTTCTTCATTATAGTTCAAATCTGAAAATGAAAAAAAAAAAAAAAAAAAGAACCTGTTGGAACCTGGAACCGACCCTGGAACCTGTGACAGGGTCGGTTCCAGGTTCTTGGTTTTGACGGGTAGGTTCCAGGTTCCAAAAAATGAGGAACCTGTACCCGAGGGTAGGTTCCAAGTTCCAAGCGGAACCTGTAAGGAACCGGGAACCGCTCACCCCTATTCAGAACAACAATAGTTAAAGTTGAAATTTATCTCAAAGAACCTCTTAAACCGAGTAAACTCATACGTGTGGAAGGGAAAAATATTTGGCTCAATTTTCGTTATGAACGGTTGGCACATTACTACTACTCTTGTGGTGTTTTAAGCCACTATGCATCCTATTGTAAAGATATTTCTTATGATGAGGCCAAGTTTGAAGGGAGGGACAAGATGTATCATGGACAATGGTTACGGGCTGAGGTCAGGGAACACAGCCCTTATTGGCAGGCATTTACTCAAGACGAATCTGAAGAAAGTGTACCTAAAACACCTCCGTCTGGGCTGCTGTTACTCCCTACTGCACCTGTTGAGATACATACACAGCCAACTTCTATGGATAATCAGACTGTTCAAAATCTCAATACCTCAACTGTTAACTTCATGGCCAATTACCCTCTGGTTGACACTTCACAAGGTGTTACTATGCACAAGATGGAATTGGTTGCATCCCCTGTACAAGCAAATAAGACAGAGGTCAACGTATTTCAATCTGACGCATTATCATCAAAAAATCCAAAAACCCTCACTTGCAACCTAAAACGACTCCTTTAAAGAAAGCTAAGAGACGTCTTATTCTGCCAAACACTCTTGATGAAAGCACTCTGATGGAGACTATTGTACACTAGGCTAAAAGCGCCAATGAGAGGGCTATGGTGGCTTGCCCAAATAAGCCACCAATTGACAAATGAAGATATTAAGCTAGAACTGTCAGGGACTGAGCAATTCCCTAACAGTTCGAGCTCTTAGGGTCGTAGTGGCTCAAGATAAGCCCGATATAATATTTTTGATGGAGACTCGGAATCAGGAACTAGTTATTAAGCAAATCTAATGAAGGCTGAATTATAGCAAGAGTTTTGTGGTGAATCCTCAAGGTTTGGCTGGAGGGATGGTTCTTTATTGGACTGACCAGATTTCACTTACTGTCATGGCTCATACTTCCCATTTTATTGACAATATTTTTTCTGAAAATAGTGGCGTTACGCCTTACTGTTTTGCATGGTCCAGCTATTTATCAATAGAGACAACTATTATGGGCAAAATTGAGGCAAATTAGTCACTTCAACACTCAACCTTGGGTGTGTTTAGGAGACTTTAATGAAGTTTTATATAACTGGGAGAAAGTAAGCAAGAGACCTGCTAAGCCTTATCAACTGCAATCCTTTCGGGATTTACTACATAATTGTGCATTGATGGACTTGGAGACTAAGGGTTGTGCCTTTACTTGGGGCAATAACAGAAGTGGACAAGAGATGGTTAAAGAGAGACTAGACCAAGCTTTGTGCACTATTGAATAGCGTTTAACATATCCAAAAGCTGAAGTTGTGGCTTTACCTGCTATAGGGTTGGATCACAATC
Source organism: Eucalyptus victrix (assembly GCA_016097545.1). NCBI lineage: Eukaryota > Viridiplantae > Streptophyta > Magnoliopsida > Myrtales > Myrtaceae > Eucalyptus > Eucalyptus victrix. The sequence goes on from CM027844.1 coordinate 28,403,053, forward strand.
CAATTCTATTAACTACTAATATCAAAACAGGGAGGGAAAAGAGTTTTTACCTTTGAATCCTTTTGGCTTGAGCATGAAGAATGCAGACAGGTGGTAGGGGATTCTTGGTCAGCATTATCATTCAATAGCTCCTCAATTTCCCAGAAGATTCGGGCAACGACTAGAGCGCTGACCAAGTGGAGTAAATCAACCTTCATAGAGGGTCATCGTCAAATTGATCTTCTACAGCGGCAACTTCAACAATACACTAACAACCTACTTGTAATTATGATGAACATTAGGTTAGATCTTTGAAAGAACAAATATAGAAAAGCTGGTTACAAGAAGAACAATATTGAGGGATGCGTTCTAGAATTAAATGGATGAGATGGGGAGACAGAAACACTAGATTCTTTCATGCAACCAAGTACAAAGAAGAAAAAGAAATAGAATCAGTATCTTGAAGGATGACAATGAAGAGTGGATCAAAGAACCAAATCAACTGAAACATATGACTCTTTCTTTCTTTAAAAAGCTTTACACTTCGTGTGGTCAAAGAGCCTTTGAATTTATTCTATTGCTGTGACATCCAAAAATATTCAGTATTAATTTCAATTGAATTAATCAGGTCATTTTAGGAGCGTCGACTCAGTCTCAGAAGATTTTTCGGAGATTCGGAGATTCTTATGGAAAATCAATTCGGACGTCGCGGAAAAATGACGGAAATTCGTACGAGCTGAATTTGAGAGAGTTTTGACGTTCAAGCCAAGCTATTGAACGTTAGGAACTTATAGGAAGTTTGTGGAACTTTTCTTTGGGAAATTTGGACATCGATTTGGAGAATTGAAGGAAGAAATTAAAGCCAAAATTCTGTAAATTCGGATCTAGGCTTAGGGCTGAAATTTTGGTATCAATTTGAAGTATTTGAAGTATTAAAATGCTGAGGAAAGTATTAGGAGACCAAGTCATTAATGAAGGAGATAAAATTTCTGACATTTTCCCCTTTTTCCAAGCCTTCCCGTGCACGCCTCTGCTGGTCCTTATCTTCGTCGAACAAGTCTCGCTTGAAGAAAAGGTTTCAGCCGTTCGCTCTTGCGTGGCTTTCATTTCTCTTCGTTCGGAACAGCGCTCCACCGAACAGCCGCATGAAGCCAGCGAAACCGTGCGTCGAAGCGTCCACGATCTCTCCCCCAACCGCCGGCGTCCACCGAGCTTCCATCTTCAACGCCCGAAGTCCTCCTCCGAAGCCAGCTCTTTCGGTCAACGCATCATCATCAGCGCTCTCTCTCTCTCTCTCTCGCCCCTCACGCTGCTACTCCACCACCATTTGCTTCTCCACGCGTTCAAGCTCGGACCTCCGGTCAACACTCGCGAAGCACAAAGCAACCGATGTTGACCCAAGCATCCACGTGGCCAGCGACCTTCAACCGTTGAGAGCTCCGAATATTGACTGAAATGTGCCCCAAACGTCCACGAAGCAAGCCCACCGAAGTCCCTCGGCTTCCACGCTTGGTCCAAGCCCCATTTCTTTCGGTCAATCTTCACCCAACGAAGACCGAGCAGCCCCACCGAATAGAAGACCAAGCTGCTCCTCCGGTCAATCTTCAAGGCCACCGAAGCCCCGTTGACTTCGTTCTTTCCACGCGTCCTCGGCCCGGGGAAGCCGCTTTGGTCAACGAAGCCGGCTACCGAAGCCTTGGTTGATCTTCAGCTCCTTCGTCCTCTCCGCGCGGCAACGAATTCAGCCGCCTCACGTGCCAAAGATCGCCCGTAGCTCATCCATCGAACCCCGGCGCTGCGCAGCCTTCGATTTGCACTTTTCTTCAGACCCAAGAAAGAAATCCAGTCCGCTTTGTATTTCAGCCCAACTTTGGCTTAAGTTTCAAGCCCAATTCAGTTTTGGTCTCGGTCCATCTTCAAGGAATTCTGGCCCAGCAAGCAGCCCTCAATTCAGCATCTTCAGGCCCAGTGGATTAAAGAAATTAGCTCAATCTTGAAGCCCAATGTTTCTTCGAGCTTGCGAAGTTCCTGGCCCGGCCCAAGTTCGGCCGCCGTTGCGTCGTCGTTGCAATGTCCCAGTTTTCGCTTTGTGAAAGTGAGTTTTACTCACTAATGCCTCCTTAGTGTGCTAATTACACTTAAAGGTTGATTAGTTTTAATTAAATGTAATTAGGTTGTTAGATTAGAATTGATTAGATTATTAGTTAATTGTTTTGCATATTAGTTGTGTGATTAGTGTAATTAGATAGAGAATTACTTGTAGTATTTATTGGATGCTTCCTGGGATTTTTCCCGTCCCTTATCGGGTGTTAATTAAGCAAATCGGGCCTAGGGGGAATTTTTAGGAATTAAATATTAATTTTGGAAATTAATTATTTAATAATTTATTTCTCGGAAATTCAACTAGGATGGCTAGTGACCGGGATTTTATGCTGATGATGGTGGCGCAGACCGTTTATTTAATTGAGCTTTGTATTGTGCTAAATTGAATTTATTGTATTTATTTATTTAATTTTCGAAATTAATTATTTAATTATTTATTTTCCGAAAATTCAACCGGGATGACCAAGACCGGAATTTCGTGCTGATTGTCGTGGAGCGGTCCGTTTATTTATTTGAGCTTTAATTTGTGTTGAATTGATCTAATGGTGCATTTTTAAGTATGTTATTAAATAAGGCAATTTTGGCCTTGTGATTGAGAATCGGTCGAGAATCGGTGTTAGTATCGAAAGTGAAGTGGTAAATCACCTGGAGGATTCACGTGGCCCAGTGAATTGGAATGTCACGTGGCTGGGTGGTTGAATATGTTATCTTGGCGAAAAGGTAGCCTTAGAGAATGCACGTGGCTCGGAGACTCGGTATGTCTTCCTGGAGAATGCACGTGGCTCGGTGACAGAGCATGACATCGTAAAAAGGGTCGGGTGGGACCGTAAAGCCACTAGATCTTGAAAGGGTCGGGTGGGACCATAAAGCCACTAAATCTTAGAAAGGTCGGGTGGGACCGTAAAGCCACTAGATATTGATAAGGTCGGGTGGGACCGTAAAGCCACTAGATATTGATAAGGTCGGGTGGGACCGTAAAGCCACTAGATATTGATAAGGTCGGGTGAGACCGTAAAGCCACTAAATCTTGGAAAGGTCGGGTGGGACCGTAAAGCCACTAGATCTTGAGAGGGTCGGGTGGGACCGTAAAGCCACTAAATCTAAGGAATTGCTGGGCATTGGATGAATGACCCAAAAATGGTCTAACTGACTTGTAATCAACTAGGTTGATTTATCGATGATTTGATCTGAGTGTGACTTGATGTGATTCACTGCCTTGATTCGATGTTGCGAATTGATTGATTGAATGGAAATGACCGTGAGTGGTCTTGTTGGCGTGAAATCGATTAAGTCGATTAGATCGATGCTTCGATCTGTGATGTTATTGCTTGGGTGCCTATTTGATTTGTGCTAATATGCAGGTGGAATCTGAGGCTAAGGTAAGTCCTCTGACTCATGTTGTGTATAGGCAGCCCTAAGGTGTATTAGTTTACTAATCGGGTCTTAGATGGTAGAACTTGCTGAGACGTTGTCTCAGTGGTTATTGAATAACCATTTCAGGGCCTGGATGAGGAGCCTAAGGAGCATGAATCTGATGAGGAGATCCCTGTTGAGGAACCTGAGGAGGAGTACGTGAAGGAGAACCCCGAGAATGATCCAGAGTAGGATCCTGTTGGCGATTGCTATAGAATTAATTTGAGTAGAAACCAATCGTTTTAGTATGGCTTGTATATGATCATAAGGATGTGGTTTTCAGGTTCAGGTTTTTAGTCCTACTTGTATATCCCATTGCTTTATTGTCTTGGGGATTTTTATAACTGCTTCCGCATGTGCATATAAACAAGAAAGGGTCGGCGATATGTAGTCCTGGGGATATCGCATAATAAAATCGACCACTAAAGTTAAGGGATGTGCGCGTGCCTGAGGATCGGGGCGTGACATCCTCTTTTTGTGGTATCAGAGCAATGGTTAGGTATTGGAGTGATAAGGTGCGATGACCTATGGGATAGTAGTAGGAAAGGCCTTTAAATTCATGATTGGTGCATGTCTTTGATAGCTGATTGGTAGAATTGTTTGTCATGTGTGAATTGCTTGCTTTTAATTATTGTGGATTTGGAAGGCAGAGTGTTGACTCTAGCCAGTTTGAGTGTAAGAGTGCCACCGCGGGTTGGTACTAGTGTAGCAGCATTGACTGATCTTAAGCTCGATAAGATTGGTTTGATGCATGTGTTCCTTGGGGTTTGGATGAACCAGTATGATCAGAATCAAGTTGTTGTTGCTACCCTTGTTGAGGTCCAACCTGGAAAGATAGTCAGGGAATAGATTTCAATATTTGAATCAAGATTCAGTGCAAGCAGATTGGGAATTCAGTCAGGGTAAAGACTGATGTTGAGAGAATGGTATTTTATTCCACCCAATAGCGAATGTGGCATAGTCAGGTCAGTATTCAGATTAACGGAACATGTTGTTCTATGGAAGATGGTATGAATCAGTCTCGTGTATTTTGAGGACAGGAAATTGTGGTAAGTGTCGCTGGTACGGACAATGATTTATGGGTTGTTCGCATTAGTAGATGGAATCTCGACAACTGTTACTGTTATCACCGTTGGTAGAACAGTTCAGGAGAAGTGCGCCATAGAACGCATTGTGGAATTTCTGGAATAGGTCTCTGGCACAAGAAATAGTGCATCCTAGCACTTGACAAGAGGTAGAAGACTCACCAGATAGGTGTCGAAATTGTGGAAGAAAACCTGGATGAATTCAATATCCATGTATGGTGAGAAGATCAGAAATGAAACCGACCTGGCATTAGATAGAGGAAGAATGTTTTGGGGGAAAATTCTATCAGAGTATCGTAGCAGAGTTTGGATGAAGTTTGGGGAACTTCATTTTATGGAAATAAGTGGAAGAAAGGGGAATCACTAGTTATTGTTGTTTGAATTGATAGAACCGAAGATACGGATGTGAAGATTGATGAATGAGGAATTCATACATATTGGTGCATCGCTTTAAGGAACATCAGTTTTGGGGAAAGAGAAATGAAGATGGTTCATTGCAATCATGCATCAACCATTGTCCATTTAATTGGGTGACTTGTTATAAAGAGTGTTGATGTCTTCAAGGATCGACTTGAGGACAGGTTATCGTCAGTTGAGAACCAGGAATGAGGTTATACTGAAGACAACATTTCGCACTTGATTTAGCCTTGTGATAATAATGTAAAGTCAGTTGATTCGACGAACACTTCAACCGCTATCATAGACTTGACAAACCAAGTATTCAAAGAATATCTAGATCAATGGTGATCGTGTGGTGTAGTGACATTCTAGGGTGTTCATTAAGTGATGAGGATCACGAGAGCCCTTAAGAATGGTCATGTGATTACAGGTTAAGGAATCTTCATGGACCCAGCCTAGATTGAATCGGTTGTTTATGAAACGAGACCGACATCAATGTCAGAGATCAAAAGCTATGGGGATTGGACAGATTACTACAAAAGGTTTGTGAAAGAATTTTCAGTATCAGTACCATCGCAGGATTGACCTCTTGAGAAAGAAGAGAAATTCATCAGCATAGACAAGTATGAGGATAGTTTCCAGAGCTTAAGTAAGAACTGACTATCATACTTGTGCTAAACTCTTCATTTGGCTTTGAAAAGCATGAAGTATTTAGTGATGTGTCTTGTAAAGGACTGGGTACGTATTGATACAACATGAGAAGATTGTTGCATCACTGTTCCGCCAGTTGAGACCCAATAAGTGGAATACGAAGCGGTGTCGTGAACCAGAATTTGGCAGAACTATAATAGTGATATCAGATATCACCTTGGAGGAACGAAATGAGTCATTAATGTGTTGAGCCGAGAGTCTTCAATTGTGCATAAACTGGCTAAAGTTTAGGCTTTACTTGAAAAGGATTTGAAATTTGGTTTTCAAATTTGAGGTAGGCTACCTTTGAAATTTTATAGCCACCCTCAAAATTGAGCCAAATGTTCAAGTTAGAATCGGCACCAAATTGATAGATAAAGATGTTCAGAAGATCTTATAAGAGGATACTGGTAATAAAGAACCAGACCTTAAGATTTCTGAGGATGGAAAGTTCAGGTTCCATGAGTAATTGAATACACTTGACAGTGTAGCACTCAGGGAAAAGGATCTTGTCGGAAGTTCACTATAGTATTGCGGTTTTGACCAGATGGTGCAAGTAAATCAGAATCGACATCAGCTAGATTAGTAAGCTGATATGAAGATAAATACAGCTGAGCAGGTTGTGAGTGTTAGAAGTGTCAGTAAGTGGAAGCTCGGTAATGCGAACCGGGAGAATTGTTGCCATCACTTGAGAGTCCCAAGTGGAAATGGAAACATATGGCTTACTAAAGATTCAGGGGATTACTGATACCATTTGAGAATAGTGGTTGATCAATTGATGGAGTTGATCCACTTTGGTACAGTATGAATAGATATTGTTTTGAGTGTGTAACATCCAGATTTCGGACTCTGATTTCGATTAGATACATTGGGCATTTCATCGACACGATTATAGTGTTTTTCTCTGAGTTGGCCACTCATGAGATAACTAGACTAGCTGGGTGAGTTATTAAGGACCTTAAGGCAAATAGACTTGAGAATTCGACCAATGATCGACTTCTTGACCGTGCTCATCTTTAGAGATCATTACGGCACAGTATAAAACCCGATTTGAAATCAAAGATAGATCGGTTTGACGGAGATGAATGACCGATCGTGGGTGACTCCACTAAATTGGAAAATTCTCATCGACCGACACTAATTTGATGTTTCTATCGTTTTGGCGCCCTGTGTCCGTATTTGAATCTTTGAGATTTTCACGACAATCGAGAGTCGCCAATGTGTCGAGTGGGTTTATTGTGGCTCGAAGAAAATCGACCACGGGTCATTTGTCCTAAAAAGCTCTGAACACTACCCAGTAGCTTAGGTCACACTAAAAGCGTGTTGGAATGAAATTAACCGCCAATCTGAGTTCGATTTCAGAAATGGAAGATTTTATCTTGTCACAGAGTGAGTATACCGAAGTGTGTGTGAATCAGATAACTCGCCGGCATGGAGTGCCGGGGATGAATTATATTTTGAATCTAAATCATAGATTATAAAGTTGGCAAAGCTTCAGAGGGTTCTTTATTAAGCAGTGTATATTAGATGGTACAGAATTTCAGTGGTGAAAAGAAAGTGAATAAAGATTTCAGGCCAAAGTCGATCAATGAGTCGGATTGGATTACCAAGATCGCGTGCGAGTTATATCGATCTTGACCAAAGGTTCCCGCCAGATTAGTCAGATAGTTTCTTTTTAATCGGTGCAAAGCAGAGTGTACAGGATTTCAGTCGGTTGAGGTGAGATCAGAAATCAGAAAATCGCAAGTCTAGAGTCAACTCAGAAATCAGTGTTTATAGTTGTCAAACTAGTGTCAGAGTAAAGACTGCTCAGAACTGTCAGAAAGCTTGAATCGTTGAGGTTCAAAGGTTCATTAGGGAGTCGAGAAGAAGAGATCAGATGTGAATGATGGAGTATCATATATGAGAAGCACAGTTTAGTTGTTGGTTCAGAAAGAGCAGAATTTGTGTACTGAGATGATCTACTTAGTCAAAGTGATCAGACAACACCACAAGACCGAAGGGTTAGCGTGGGAAAAAGTGAGGCTCGATGAGACGACAATACTCCCACCTTCCGTCTATGGATTGGTAAAGGTTTAAATTTCGAGGACGAAATTTTTATAAGAGGGGAAGAGTTGTGACATCCAAAAATATTCAGTATTAATTTCAATTGAATTAATCAGGTCATTTTAGGAGCGTCGACTCGATCTCGAAGATTTTTCGGAGATTCGGAGATTCTTATGGAAAATCAATTCGGACGTCGCGGAAAAATGACGGAAATTCGTACGAGCTGAATTTGAGAGAGTTTTGACGTTCAAGCCAAGCTATTGAACGTTAGGAACTTATAGGAAGTTTGTGGAACTTTTCTTTGGGAAATTTGGACATCGATTTGGAGAATTGAAGGAAGAAATTAAAGCCAAAATTCTGTAAATTCGGATCTAGGCTTAGGGCTGAAATTTTGGTATCAATTTGAAGTATTTGAAGTATTAAAATGCTGAGGAAAGTATTAGGAGACCAAGTCATTAATGAAGGAGATAAAATTTCTGACATTTTCCCCTTTTTCCAAGCCTTCCCGTGCACGCCTCGCTGGTCCTTATCTTCGTCGAACAAGTCTCGCTTGAAGAAAAGGTTTCAGCCGTTACGCTCTTGCGTGGCTTTCATTTCTCTTCGTTCGGAACAGCAGCTCCACCGAACAGCCGCATGAAGCCAAATAAACCGTGCGTCGGCGGTCCACGATCTCTCCCCCACCGCCGGCGTCCACCGAGCTTCCATCTTCAACGCCCGAAGTCCTCCTCCGAAGCCAGCTCTTTCGGTCAACAAAGCATCATCCGGCGCGTCTCTCTCTCTCTCTCGCCCTCACGCCGTTACTCCACCACCATTTGCTTCTCCACGCGTTCAAGCTCGGACCTCCGGTCAACACTCGGCAAAGACAAAGCAACCGATGTTGACCCAAGCATCCACGTGGCCAGCGACCTTCAACCGTTGAGAGCTCCGAATATTGACTCGAAACAGCCCCAAACGTCCACGAAGCAAGCCCACCGAAGTCCCTCGGCTTCCACGCTTGGTCCAAGCCCCATTTCTTTCGGTCAATCTTCACCCAACGAAGACCGAGCAGCCCCACCGAATAGAAGACTTCTGCTCCTCCGGTCAATCTTCAAGGCCACCGAAGCCCCCGTTGACTTCGTTCTTTCCACGCGTCCTCGCCCGAAGCCGCTTTGGTCAACGAAGCCCCACCGAAGCCTTGGTTGATCTTCAGCTCCTTCGTCCTCTCCGCGGCAACGAATTCAGCCGCCTCACGTGCCAAAGCATCGCCGTAGCTCATCCATCGAACCCCGCGCACAACGCAGTCCGATTTGCACTGTCTTCAAGAAAGAAATCCAGTCCGGCTTTGTATTTCAGCCCAACTTTGGCTTAAGTTTCAAGCCCAATTCAGTTTTGGTCTCGGCCCATCTTCAAGTAATTCGCCCAGCACCACAATTCAGCATCTTCAAGCCCAAGGATTAAAGAAAATCAGCTCGCCTTGAAGCCCAAAGATTTCTTCGAGCTTGGAAGTTCTTGGCCCGGCCCAAGTTCGGCCGCCGTTGCGTCGTCGTCTCGGTGTCCCGGCCTTCGTTTAGTGCAAGTGAGTTTTACTCACTAATGCCTCCTTAGTGTGCTAATTACACTTAAAGGTTGATTAGTTTTAATTAAATGTAATTAGGTTGTTAGATTAGAATTGATTAGATTATTAGTTAATTGTTTTGCATATTAGTTGTGTGATTAGTGTAATTAGATAGAGAATTACTTGTAGTATTTATTGGATGCTTCCTGGGATTTTTCCCGTCCCTTATCGGGTGTTAATTAAGCAAATCGGGCCTAGGGGGAATTTTTAGGAATTAAATATTAATTTTGGAAATTATAATTTATTTCTCGGAAATTCAACTAGGATGGCTAACCGGGATTTTATGCTGATGATGGTGGCTTTATTTAATTGAGCTTTGTATTGTGCTAAATTGAATTTATTGTAATTTATTTAATTTTCGTCAAGAATGCAACTTTTCAATTAGGAGCCATAAAATCGCCCTAAATCACCTGGAGGATCTAATGGTTTAAATGGATTGTTCTATCATAGTTATTGGGATATTATTCATGAAGATGTTTTTAAAGCAATCCAGAAATCGACTTTTTCATAATAGGAAGAATGTATTAGTTTACTAATCGGGTCTTAGATGGTAGAACTTGCCGAGACGTTGTCTCGGAAATAACCATTTCGGGGCCTGGATGAGGAGCCTTGAATCGATGAGGAGATCCCCGTTGAGGAACCCGAGGAGGAGTACGTGAAGGAGAACCCCGAGAATGATCCAGAGTAGGATCACTCCATCTTTTAGTATGGCTCTAATCCCTAATCCCATTGATCCCAAATATAAACAAGAAAGAGAGGTTAGATCAAATGCAACTTTTCAATTAGGAGCCATAAAAGCCCTAGGATCTAATGGTTTAAATGGATTGTTCTATCATAGTTATTGGGATATTATTCATGAAGATGTTTTTAAAGCAATCCAAAATTTTTTCATAATAGGAAGAATGCCAGCGGATCAACTTATGTAATTTCATATCAACTAAGATTATCTCCAAAGTGTTGGCAAATCACACGAAGCCTTGGTTGCCAGATTTGATCTCTAAAGAACAAAGTGCTTTTGTATCGGGCAAACAAATACAAGACAATGTCCTGCTAGTTCAGGAGGTAATTCATCAAGTAAAGTTCAAAAAAGAAAGAAACGGTTTCAGGGGATTCTTAAATTGGATATGCATAGAGCATATGATAGGGTGGAGTGGGATTTTTTTACAAGCTCATCTTTGTCGAATGGGATTTAATGATCGTTGGGTAACTTGGCTGATGCGGTGTGTTACTAAAATCTCTCTCAGTGTAAAGTTCAATGGCGAAATTCTTATCTATTTTCAACCATCAAGGGGACTCACGCAAGGTGACCCCCTCTCTCCTTACTTGTTTATACTTTTGGCTAATTTACTCTCCAACCTCATCCAACAAGCTGTTGACATGGGTAATCTACGAGGTATCACACTTAATAGATGGTGTCCAACTTTATCCCATTTATTCTTTGTTGATGATGCTATCTTTTTTATTGATGGTACAATCAAGGAATGTCAGAATTTAGAAAGTATTATAAATCAGTATTGCCTAGCCACAAGTCAAGAAATTAATAGGAACAAATCAGGTTTGTTTCTTACCAAGTACTACCCTCATATCCTTAAGACTAACTTGGCAAGCGAATTAAGAGTACCATTGTTGGATAAAACTGGCAAATATCAACGTATACCTTCTTATTAGGGGTCATCAAAAAGGGATATGTTTGCCTGGATTGTAGGAAGAGTCAATGCTAAGTTGGAGGGATGGAAATTAAGTCTAATTTCTAAAGGCGGGAAAGAAATTCTATTGAAATCAGTGGTTCATGCTTTACCTCAGTATGCTATGATGACATTTAAAATTCCTATTTCTATATGCAAATCTATTGAGAAAAAAAAATAGCCTGATTTTGGTGGCAAAACAATAGTAACAGAGCTAGTATTCACTGGAAAAATTGGGACTTTCTGAAAGAGAGTAAGGAGAAAGGAGGGATGGGATTTGAAGACCTAATATCCTTTAATAAAGCCCTATTGGGGAAGCAAGCCTGGCAACTTTTTCATAACCCTTCATCTCTATGGGGCAGTGTTTTTAAAGCTTTATATTTTCATTCTACATCCCTATGGAAAGCGGATAAGGGGACTAGACCTTCTTGGGGTTGGCAAAGTCTTCTTTTGGGCAAAGATTCTATTTTCGATGGACTTAAATGGTCAATTGGAAATGGAAAATCCATTAGTGCTAGAGAGGATAAATGGTTGAATATGGGCATTCTAGGTGGGCCAGTGAATAGGGAGGAACCGAAATTAGTAGCAGGGTATATTCTTCCTGAGCAGAATAAATGGAATGTCGAGCTTCTTCATCAGACATTTCAGCCACAGATTGTTGGGGAAATTCTAACTAGTAATCTATGGATAATCTCATCTGAGGATAAACTATGTTGGACAGCCACACAAGATGGAAACTATACTGTTAAGAGCGGATATCATTGCATCAAACAATCAGCATCTAGCAAGGTAAATTTACATGCATCCTCTTCTTATATTTCACCAACAAAGCTTTGGAAACAGATCTGAAAGACAAAGACAGCCCCAAAAATTCGTACTTTCCTATGGTCTTTATGCCAAAATGCGTTACCTACCAAAGCTAATTTGTTTCAACAAAGGATTACCCCTAACCCTTTTTGCAAACTCTGTTCATCTAATACTCCTGAAACCCCTGAACATTTGTTTCTCCTTTGTCCATCGACAAGTTCTATTTGGCGCAACCCCAGAGTGCATATAAAAACTTCCGGTTCTACAACAAACTACATAGATAAATGGCTTGTACATATTATTTAGTAGAAGGGGAACATATCGGCATTTGAGATCATTGCAGCTCTTTTGTGGCAAATTTGGAAGGCTCGGAACCAATTTATCTTTCGCTATCAACGTGCCCATCCGGATATTCTTGTTGACATAGCCCTGAATTTGGCCAATTTTTGTCTCAGCTCTCAATAGCAGGAAGCACCCTTAGGGCCTACACGGCAGAACCCTAATAGTATCTGGCAACCACCAAAGAAAGGAGCTATTAAGGCAAATATGGATGGCACCTTTCTTAGCCCAAATCATATCGGTGCAATTGCAAGCATAGCTTGAGATCACACTAGTAGAGTGATCGACGGATTTACACGCAGCATTCACGCATCTACAGTACTCAAGATGGAGACCCAGGCACTTTTACATACACTTAAGGATCTATTGCAGAAAGGCAAAACCAATTCTCACCTGTAGCTTGAATCAGATAACCTCATCCTTGTCGAGACCATTAATCAGAGTCGTTTGCCACCATGGGAGTGTCGTGCTCTATTCGCCGAATTTGCAGCCCTAGTGCCCTATTTTCCCAATCTCTCAGTGAAGCATTGTTGACGTGAGGCAAATGCCCTAGCTGATTGGGCCACGAAAGCCCACGGGCGAGGCCTCCTTCCATCAATTTTTTTTTTTTGGAAAAAATCCTTATCCCCCTTTTCTGCCGGTGAAACGATAATAATTATATCTAGAATCTTGATAAATATTAAAGAGGACACGTATGTATGTGCATTTTGTTGGATCGATTACACATAAAATCTTAATCAAGAAACAGGGGAAACTTCCTAGGTCTAATTTTAAGGAGAGAAATGTTTAAAATGCACCGAGGATGAATACTTCGAGTCATACAAAGTTAACTTCGAGATCCTTGGAGTAGGGGAGGGTATCAAAAATTATATGCGTGTCTCCATAAATCCGAAGAATTTAAATTTTCCATCACTCAATCATGCTAAAGAATTTGATCTGTTTTCAATCTTAGGGTCTTGAAGAACATTTCAGAAAGTATCATTGCTGTCTATACAAAGAAAGGTACATAATTGGACAATGCGTTTGTTATTTGCGACTTGTGTCACATACTCATGAATCATACAAGAGAAGAACAGAACAACATCGATGCATGTCACAGAAATTTTTGGAGGGATCTTGAATTCTTTAATTTGTGAGTATATGCTTTACAGGTTCTCACTGTTTGGACATACTTGCAGCAAATCAAAATGATCCAGATTGGTTTATCATTGAGCGAAAAACCGAAGTTGAGATTATAAAAGGGTGGATATCCCAATATTATTATGAAAGGGTGGATATCCCAATATTATTATGACCTCCATGCTTTCAAATAATGATCTGATGAACTAATTCAGGAAGGCCATTTCAATAAAATGAGAATAAAAAAGACTAAGGCCTATGTTCCTTACAATAAAATTTTCCTTGTATTTCTTTGCTCCATTTGAACAAGCTTTTAATCAAAGAAAAACGACTTCGCCCAATTTTAATATCTAAGGTAGTTCCTAACAAGCTTGGAAATTATTGTTTTATTCGATGCATTACCTCATCGCCTATGCTTACCTAAATAATCTACCTATTTAGTCTGTACAATCAATAGAAATTACGTTTATAATTTTATTATTCACAAAATATGACGTATTTCCAGAAAAAAAAAAATAGTCTATCAAAAACAATTATTGACACATGAGAAAGGAGATAGAGCCTGCTCTTTTGTTGGGCTTGGGCCTATGAGGAACAAACCGTGTGGTCCAATAAAGTGGCAGGATGCTGTCCGAGGTCTTGCCCGGGACTTCTCCAGTCTCTCTCCCTTTCCATACTTGTTCTTAATCTTATGTCAAATTGCCAATTACGCTCCAAATCTGTAAAACACCACATTCAAGAGTGTGCTTATTTCGCAAAAAATCGATAATTTAGAGAAAAAAATTATAACTTTGATCTTTAATGTCACTTTACAAAATGAGTTAATAAGAAATATCTCCATCATCAAACATATGTTGTTATTACAATGATGTTATCAATTAGTCAATTTACTAAGCGAGATCATAGATAAAAGTTAAGAAAATCATCTCCAATTTCAACAATCAAAACTCGAACGTTTGGTGCTCAAAACTCAACTTGAACTCAACTGGGTATTAAAATTTCTGCTCAAACTTGTTTCAATTAGAAAATCAAGATACTTGATCTTGATTCAATTACAATCAATTTACAAATGAGATCGAGCTGATCTTTAAAAAAAAAACTCTAATAGTGTAGGTACATTATATAACTTGGAGGATATCTATGAAATTTTTAACTGATAACTTTTTCAAGAAAATAATATAATAAAAAAAAAAACCTCAGGCTCAATTAGACTCGCAAGCTCGATTTGACTTGACAAGATATTGGAATTGCTAGAGCTCAAAGTTATACTCGTCAAAATTGGTCATTACTCCGTTTCTTAACTCATATGAGTGTTAAATGAGTTAGTTATATTAAGTAAATGGATCATACATGAGCTTAAACATAATATGAGTGTCGAATGGGTCATAAGCAGGTTTACAACCCACGGATATGACTCTATCTCTTCATTCTTTATTGCCCTCACTCGATTTCTTATTCGTCACTCCACATTATCATCTCAATTTGGATATAATTTTTCGTAGATTGAGTTAAATACGAATTATTTGAACAATATGTGTTAGGTCAAGTATGGATCAGTAGATTTGTATTATATGAAAATGAGTTTATTTAGATTGATCCATTTTCAACTCGCCCACCCGCACCCACCTATTTGATGGATCTAGTCAAAACTAGCTCAAATAAGATAGATTGATCTCGACCAAATCCGAACTATATGCTAGCGGCTTGACTCGTATCTTCTTGGTGCAAAGTGGCATTAGCATGCTCAGTCAAGGGCTCAAATTGTTGAACGACCTTCTACTACATCGCCTCAGTCAAAGTTTCAAATCGTTAAAAAGGCCGTTTACTCGATCAATTCCTACCCTGACGAAAGCTTCAGGTATTCAAAGCAATACGAAGCATGGCCAGCAGCTATCTAGTGCAATTCCATCTCGACCACGCCCGCTTTTGAGAAATAAATCAGATGGGAAACTTTGAACAAGACAAATGGAGAAAAAGCTCGACATGAAGTAGTGCTATCTGGGCCCTCGTTTGTCTAAACACGAAAATAATTATTTCGGTACACATTTTTTTTAATTAAAAGAAGGCTTCAACCTAAGCAGATGAATCACTCGAGCACATAAAATATTTCATTAGTGCCTATCGATGACCTAATGAGCCACGTAAGATGCGAAGTAAATGCGAATTAAAGCCAAATTGGTGGCGCAAAAATGGATTATATGTGCGTGATGATGTGAAAGATCACACTAACTTTTTCTTCTAATCTACATACACACAAGATATCTTCGCACCATAAGCACTAAACCTACTCTATGAGATTTTGATTTGCTTAACCAATTTACTTGCTATTTATTATGCTCCATATAAGTCCTCATGATCAAGGATACGTTGGCTTCGCATGAAAACCTCATTACAAAGGAAAAAATATTCTATGTAAATCATTTTTTTTAAAGTAGTTAGTTTTCATTTGTTCAATAATTCAAGAAAAGTTATTCTTTTATTTTCAATAAGAAAATTCATTTTCCTTTGATCTAAATTTATTATTTTTAATTTGTAAAAATATTTTCAGTAAATCAATTAATTCTCTATTATCTAAATATTGAAAAATCAGAAAAATAATTTTTTCGAAAATAGTCTTCCTATCAATTGTTGGTGCAACAATAAACGAAGGATGGTCCAAGACAAATTGATCTATTTCTTCCTAACCGGCTATATCGCCAAATCCCCTCGTTGTCCACGGACCCACATTTTCTGCTTTCAATTATCTCGTAAATCCACGTGTCCCACTCCTGCCACAACTCAATGATGAATAATGTCGCAAAGGACATCTAGTGGAATGTTATCCAACATCTCGAAATTATCAAAAAGAAATAAGTAATAATAAAGATGGTAATTAATTATCTGCGAGTTTTGTCCTTTCTTGTGATGATATGTCGATATTATCAATTATCTTTTTTTTTTTTGAACGAGATATTATCAATTATTATCAATTATCTTGTAAAGGAGGAAAAAAAGGGGAAAAAAAGAAACAGAAAATATTTCTTCTTTGTGTTTTTCTTTTTTTCTTTTTTTTGGGTAATGTGATTGGAGATTGAAGATGTCTTTTTCACGAGTCACCTGCTCTTACGAACGTCTGTCCTGGAATGGAAGTCAAAACGTGAACGCGTCCCTTGACAGCTCGAGATAATACCAAGATAATGTATCGTTGACTCTTTCCGCGGCGGATGGGTTGCGTGCTGAAACCTCAGACAGCTAGAAAATTCTATAATTGTGGGTTCATGTAATAGCAAATCCTAAATAACTGAAATGACATGAAACAACTAAAAATTTAAGAAAAATTATCTAATTAATCTTAAATTTATTATATAGATATCAATTCAATTATAAATCTTCTAACTTTACTATTTTAGTTTCACACGTTTGCACATAACTCCAACGGTGTCCTTCCAACTAGGGTGTTGGAACCGAGCTAGAAAACCTAATTGAAAATATAACCGATTCAAACTAACCCAAATTTTTGTGCATTTCCAATTCAATTCGAGTTTTTATTCGAACAGTGAAAAAATAACCTTCTTTCTTTTAATTTTGATTTAGGACGCGGTTTAGTTCAAAGTTAATGTACCCTCCAATGATTCAACTCCCCTCCTTTCAATTCTAGCCAATTTTTGCTAAAAATTATTGACGCAATGTACAAATGTCAATTGAGGACAACTAGCAATAACTAAATTGCCACATCAATGATTTTTAAACAAAAATTTACCAAAATGATAGCATTAGAATTTCGTACAAAAGTTTATGATTTAATTTAGAAAAAGTTTGACAAAACTATTAGTAAAAGTTAAAAAATTTAAAACGAAATTAATATCCATATGATAAAATTAGGAATAGTTGAATAATTTCCCTAAAATAAATTTTATGTCCCTTGAACGTCGTATTTACTTTGAATAATGTGTGAAATGAATACGTTGCAGACGAAAAATTCGACCGAATTACACAAGCAATGACGCACGCGGCGTCGGCGACTTACGAGGATGCGACGTGAATGTTCTTCCGTGCGACGTGGCGTCATCGCTGTGGCTCGTTGACTTCCATTAGGGGAGAACAGGCCGGGGTTAGGTGAACGAGATGCAGAGGAAAATAACCAAATAAATAATTAACTAAATAATTATTTGATGCTGGCACAAGCATTGAAAAGATCGTCACGAATCATGACATTATAGGTCGAGAATTGGCGATGCTTACAAAGTTTTTCAACCGCCCAATGAAACAATCTTTGCAGATTATAACGAGGGACACAACATCTAAGGACGACGAGAACTGGGCAAATCTCGTCTGCTCTGAAAATCACTATAATTAGGTGACTTCATGAAGGCGAAAGTTCGATAACTTCAATTCAATATAATAATTTTTAAAGATTAATATTATCAACAACCCTAAATCAATATATTTATAATAAATTTACTTCAAACTAATTTTTTAACCATAAAAATATTAAACCAATACACATGCACAAAAAACTTTAAATTTTCTACTAAAATTATAGATTAATATCATGAATAATCATAAACATGTATATTTATGACAAATAAGGAATGAGACCCTAAATTAATTGATAGATGCCATCCAACTCAGTAATCCAATAGCAAAATTTAACGAAAACTTATGACCCATAAATTTATCACAAATATATATATAATTATATAATTCTTTATATGATTAAAAATCATTAATTTATAAAAAAATAATTTGTTAATTTATCACGAGATGTACGGTTTAATATTTTTTGTGATATTAACATTTTTATTTAAAATAGTAGATTTTAGCGATATTGTTTGTATTCCATTTAATGGATTATGCATGAATTTCGTAATGCAAATATGGAATGATTATCTGGGGGAAATAAGGACCGTAATGTATCAAATTTGACTTTTTAAGATCAAATTTGTCAGTAATGTATCAAATTTGACTTTTTAAGATCAAATTTGTCTCGGTGGTCAACGACGCTATCTTGTGGAATCATTCGCCTGCGCCTTGAACCAACTTCTGCATCATTCTAAACGTGGTGAAGGCTCTCCTAGGAAGCAACTACAAACTCCTATTCTTGTTTTCCATTTTTTTTTTTTTGCTTTTGCACTTTTTTATTAATCTTTAGGAAAAAATAATAAATTATACGCGTGGGAATTGGGAGCAGGTCCGGCCAGCTTCCGTAGTTGCTAAGGACAATAATTCGGCACTAAATAAAACAAAAATCAAATCAAATTGGGCGAGATTCTCTCTCCCTCCATCCATCTTTTAAAAGCCGACCAAAGAGTGAATAATTGCATTGGGCTTCGTTAAAGTGAGCAAAAGCACATGTAAGATGGGGGCAAAGCCAAAGGAAACTAGGAACATGAGGCTTTTTGGTGAGAAGATGTGGGAGTTAGTGTTCAAAGGGGCCACTCCATCCTCCCTCTCCTGCCACGAATTTGAAAATAAAAAAAAAAAAATCGAATTTTTACTCAATAATTTGACAGAAAGGGATTTGGTAGGACCAGCCAAAATCCAACCCAACAAGGAAAAACCGGGGTTACCATAGAAAAACGGCCTAATTCCCTCAAAAGATGGTAACTTTAAGTTCAATTTTTATTCTATCTAAATATTCTATCTAAATTCTTTTTATCTAAAAAAAAAACTCTTAACTTTTGCTCTATCCTCAAATTTGTTAACGCATCCAAAAATCACTGTTAATTTCTTCATTACTATCGACATCAGAGCCAATTAGGGATTTATTTTTATAACTCCCATCTTCATCAACACCCTTGCGTTGTATGGAACAATGGCAGCCTCCTAATTTTGAGAAAAATCAATGACAATTTTTGGATGCATGGAGTGGATTTGTACTACAATAAAATAAAATAAAAAGTTTAGAATTCTGTTTTAAATAAAAGATTGGGACAAAATTGAAATGATACCTGAAATTGGAGTTCTTAGGGAATTAGCCCAATGAAAGACAAAATCCCTTTTTTATTTGGCAAATTAGGTCACATTAATCTTCAATACGCACGTTATAAATTCAAGAAATGATTGATTTGATTCAAGTTTGTAAAGGGTGGTAAGTGGGTACACCCCCCACCTTTTCTGCTAAAGTTGCCGTCTTAATTAAGCATTACCATTTTCTCAAGTAATTACATGATCGAGCATTACTTCTGTTGTCAGTGTAAAGTTAGAATGACAGGAATTGACTAAGAGAACATTAGGTTGGTACAATTTGACTTAAAGGCAACGTTTTTCTTATGCCAATTTGTTGAGAAAAAGATTTATTAGGTGCTCCCCAGAATATATTATATTTTTCCTAAAGATAGATCTCTCCTTCTATCCTCCTAAGTTTGTTGAATTCTACGTGGAAATCAAAAACAAATATTTATCCACGAACAACTTTAAAAAAGCTTCATTTGATTAATATCATCCACAAAGGGAAACTAATTTCTCACATATTATTAATTAATAATTTATTCTTGTCACCGGTGAATTTTAAATGCATGACCAAGTAACTACGTTAATAATTAAATCCTATTTTTTTTTAATCTTAAAATAGTACACCACATAAATAATACAAAATAAAGAAAATGACACAAATGATCAATGCACTTTAACTCAATGTATAATATAATTCCTAAAATTTTAATTATTTTAATGTAATCATTGAACTTTAATCAAATATACGATATCATTCCTAAATTTTTAAATTATTCAATGTGATTTTTAAATTTTTAGTAAATATTCAATTTAGTCAATGGACATATACCAAAAGTTCATGCATATACCTTGTACTAATTAAAAATTTAAGGATGATGTCACATATTTAAAATAAAGATGAGGAATCGCTTTTACCCATAAGTTGAAAACTCATGGACAATACATGGAATTGTCCGTACAAAATATTTATATAATCGCGATTACCCTATCGGACAACACCAACCGAGGTTTCTCCGTTGTTTTTTATTTTGGTTTTTTTAAGGTTCCGCG
The DNA here is from genome assembly GCA_016097545.1 of Eucalyptus victrix. Lineage (NCBI taxonomy): Eukaryota > Viridiplantae > Streptophyta > Magnoliopsida > Myrtales > Myrtaceae > Eucalyptus > Eucalyptus victrix. The sequence goes on from CM027844.1 coordinate 28,423,296, forward strand.
GCGTGTCAGAGTTGGCGAAGGATAGCGCGTTGGGTTGGGGGGGGTGTGGAGGGTGGGGAACGCGTGCGAGCGCGTGGGTGGCTGACCAAGGAGGAACGTGGAAGGGAGAGGGGAGAAGACTTCAAGGAAAGATCAGAAACAGATATAGAGATAGAGAGAGAGAGAGAGAGAGAGCTTGCACGACAAAAATCAATGAATGGAATTGTATAAATAAATCTGGCCCGAGTCAGAACGACGACGCGATCTTCTTACATTGCCGAAGCTTCTGTTGCCCTGTCACATTCTCTCTCTCGCTCTCTCTCTCTTCGACGTTTTCTGGGCTTTGTTTTTGACAGATCCCACACCGTGCCCGCCTTTAATTCTTGCTCCCCAATCCGAATTCTCGTCGCCTGGACGACCCGGAACGTGGGTTCTCGAGATTCGTTGATTGGTTCGCGTTGTTGGGTTCGTCGAGAAAGGGAGAGGGGAGGCGTCTGTCATGGCGGCGGCGGCGGCGGCGGCAGGGTTGTTGATCGCCGTGGCGGCGCTGGCGTCGGCGTCGGCGGCGGCTGCGGTTTCCGGCGGGTTTCCGGCGGCGATGGTGCTGGAGCGGGCTTTTCCGGTGAGGGGTCACGCGGACATGGGTCAGCTCATTGCTCGGGACAGGGCCAGGCACGGCAGGATGCTGCAGTCCTCCGCCACCGCGGTCGTTGATTTTCAAGTTGCAGGCAGTTACAATCCTTACGTCGTTGGGTACTTTCATGAACTTTCCTCTTCGAAATTTTCGATTTTTCTGTTCGCGAAGTTCACAGCTTTTTTATTCGGTTTCTCGGAATACAAGTGGTCCTTTTGTTGGTGTGCTTCGCAAGTTTCTGTTTTTTTTTTTTTTTTTCCTTAATGAATGAATCCACCGATCGGTGCGTTTCGCTTGCGTTCTCTCTCTTCATCGTGTTCTGCTGTTTTTCAGTTGGGCATTGCTAGAGTTGGAATTCGGCAATTCTCTCCCTTTGTCTTTTGTTCGGTCCTTATTTCAGTTAAGCTTAGCAATGATTGGAATTGTAACTTGTTTATTGCGGTCATACTGATCATGGATGATTTTTCTTTTTTGGGTGGATTATGTGTAGGCTTTATTACACAAAAGTGCAACTGGGTAACCCTGCAAAAGATTACTATGTACAGATTGACACAGGAAGTGATGTTCTGTGGGTTAGTTGTAGCTCCTGCAGTGGTTGTCCCACTAAGAGTGGACTACCTGTGAGTACAATTCACACCTTCCTCTTCACATACATGATATGCAAAAAGGCAGCCACTAGGCATTGACACTTCAAGCATGTCTCTACAGATTCAGATCAATTCATTCAATCCGTCGAGCTCAACGACGGCTTCAACGATCTCTTGCACGGACAAACTTTGCACCCAAGGGGTTCAGTCGTCGGACGCGATCTGCTCTTCACAGACGAACTCTTGCGGTTTCTCATTCCAATACGGAGACGGTAGTGGGGCTTCAGGTTATTATGTGTCTGACCAGCTGCATTTGAACACGGTTGTGGGGAGCTCTCAGTCTGCTAATACCTCAGCTTCTGTTGTCTTTGGGTAATTCTGAATTTAAGATGCAGCATTGTGTTATTGCTTGTCAAATTTCTCGGGGAATTCGTTTCGTTTTTCTTTTTATTTCCAATTATATGGTGAATTATGAAACAGGTGCGGCACATCAGTAAATGGAGAATTAACAAAAACAGATAGGGCAGTTGCTGGGATTTTTGGGTTTGGGCAGCAAAGTATGTCCGTTATTTCTCAACTGGCTTCACAGGGAGTAGCACCCAAAGCGTTCTCACATTGTTTGAGTGGAGACGGGAACGGTGGGGGCATATTAGTCCTTGGCGAAATTGTGGATCCAAATATAGTCTATAGTCCACTTGTCCCGTCACAGTATGTCTTCTTCTATTCAACTTTCAAGCATCCTTTTTTCTACAATTTTTTTTTTTTTGGTTTTAATTCACGAGATGAAAGCTTGATAGATTGTATCTTGGAAGTTCTTCATGACTTGTTCGCTATAAGTCAATAATGTTGATTTCTGGATTTGGTAAATTCAGTGTTTGCAGTATCTGTTATGTAGCTAATTGACAGAATAGGGAAATTATAGGAACAAATTTTACTATCATTACAAAATAAATTTGAAGTCTTTAGAGATTTTGTAGTAAAAATGTTTCGACATTTCTACACATTTTCTTGGTTCAACTCTGATTGCTCATTACCTTGTTAATATAATTCAGTTTATGCTCTAATAGCTTTGGTAATTTATACAGCTTATGTGAAACAGAGCATACAAGTTCACTAGTAAGTGAAAAGAAGAGGAATAAATTTGCTTACCATATTTCCGTAGCATGATGTACTCTTCCCTTTTCTTCCTTAAACTTGTAAAATATATCTAGGTTAGCGCTTTTGTGAGCTAAACTTTCCTCACATGGAATTGTCAGTGATTATTCAAAACCTGAGTCATGAAGTGGTGAACATTGAGTTATGAACTTCAGACATATGTAAGACAGTCTAACTGATAATATCTGACAACTTCTTGTGTCCATGATTATTGGACATCTTTGACCTTTTACTATGGTAAAAACAATTAGGCTAACACATCATAGTTGGTTGAATTTGCGGAATTGGTCAGGGTCTTTTGAAAATTTCTCTTCAACTGATTTGCAGCACAAGATGCTTATTCTCATGTTTGTAGAACCATTTGTGGGGAATGAGGACGATGGCATTTTATGGTAAATGCATGTTGTGTTTCCGTTGTTGTTGCTGCTGCTTTGGTTGTCATGAAAGTTATCTGATGCTCAAAAAAAAAAAAAAAAAAAAAAAAAAAAATCTTACCTTATTAAGAAGTTGCATCTTCAAGCAAGTGCTTTGATTCCACTAACAGCTGCTGATATTCAAGATTTTGTCATCTGCTCATAGAGCAATTGCTTGACCCAAGTTCTCTGTTATTGAAGGCCTCATTACAATTTGAATTTGCAAAGCATTTCCGTGGCCAGGCAACAACTGGCTATTGACTCATCAGTATTTTCAACATCAGGCAGCCAAGGGACTATCATAGATTCAGGGACGACACTGGCATACCTTGCTGAAGGAGCTTATGACACTTTTGTTACCGCTGTAAGTTCCGAAGCAACAATAAATTTATAACAAAACTGGATGCACCCAAACACAAAATAAATAAATGCCAGCAGAATCAACAAGTTTCCAAGTTAGGAAGTCTCCAGCAACTCATCTTGATTGCTATTACTTAGAATAATGACTACAACCACTGAATTTTTCTGCTCAGATTGCAAATGCTGTTTCTCAGAATGCTCAAAGCGTTCCTACCCAAGGAGCTGAATGTTATGCCACCACATCCAGGTTTATTTTCTTACCAAGTCTATAATTTTTCAATTGGTTTTGGTAGACTAATATACGGTCTTTGGTCACATCTAGTGTCACGGATGTGTTTCCTCAAGTTAGCTTGAACTTTGAGGGAGGGGCTTCCATGATATTAAGTGCTCAGGATTATATGTTACTGCAGCAATCTGTAAGTGGATGAGAAGTATATCTCTTATGCTTTGTGAAGTTTTTTTATGCTTTCTTGATACTATTTTCCACAATGAATTTGTAATTGCTAATTGTCCATGGATTGGTCAGCTAGTCTGCCCCTTCGATTCCATTGAAATCCTAGTAATAACTCCAGTCATTTGACCTTTCATGCATCCCCATTTACTTTTGTGATGAAAAAATTTGTTTTCCTTGAGTAAACCTCGATACAAGCAAAGATCTTAGCGTATCTTTGCGTATGCTATAACGGCGCAAATGTGGACATGTTCTTCACAATTGAGGAAAGTGTGCTTTAGCAAAACATCAAAGTCTCGGTATAAGTTGCAGTTTCTGTTTGCCAAGGTTCAAACACCTCCAAGAGCTTTTATTTCTGAAGAATCACACGTTGACTGATTATTTAGTTTCCTTGTGATAAAGACAACAGTGCTTGCTGTGTCAGAAAGTTTTTACTACTTGCTTCCCCCTTGAAATTTACTTTTCCAAATCAGCACACTTTGACATCAATATGGTTGGAAGGTGCAACATTAGCATGTCTGTCCTGTTTCTCTTTCTTTATTCCCTTTATTCTGGCTGAATTCTTTTATTTTTTCCCTGCTTTCTTTCAGGGCAGCCCTGAAATATGGTGCATTGGCATTTCAAAAGTACAGGGGCAGGATATTACAATTCTAGGAGGTACAGAACCCTGCTCAAAGCTCTTTTTTCTCTTACTTATTAGCTACAAAAGTTTCAGAATGCGGAGTTATATTACTCAGGATACAAAGTAGTGTGCAGCATGACGACTGACAAACGCAATCTCATAGAAGAAAGTCAGGACTAAGGGAAACTCTGCTTTGGCTGTGAAGATCATAATTTTGCCAGTTCTCATGTTGCCACGCATTGAAAAATCTCAAGCTTCATTCTGTTGAACAGAAGCCTACATAAGAATCCATGAACTGACAACTTTCCTACTTCCCAATTAATTTGTCAATTCCCAAAAGACACAGCTTTTCAATTGAGTACAGGTGCTGAATAAGCAGGCTAGTTATCCTGAGTATCACCTTTCTTGCGTATTTTACATGATATGGAAATGATTTTCTTTATTTAGCCATGGTATCCCTTGATGGATTTCTTTTTCTTTTCTTTTTTTTCCTCACGTTCCTTGCATTCTTTACATTTGTTCATCTTGAAAGAAAGATGACTTATGTCTCGCTTTTCTTGTTGTTCATTTATCTCCCTGTTATTAAGTAAGGTTTACTGTAGCTTTTTTGCAACTCTTACTCTTTGTTTACTATCAAACTGTGTAATTGATTTCAACCTGGCGGACCAGTCTAATGATAAAGCCAATATTGCGATTTTCAGACCTTGTCCTACAAAACAAAATCATCGTCTATGACCTGGCTGGGCAACGGATCGGATGGGCCAATTACAATTGTAAGTTTACTATCCATTCCTTAATTAGTTACTGTATCCTAATTTGTTACTTTTAGCTTATTTCTATAGGATGTATCAAACATGCTTAGTGTCGAGTAATTATATCTTCCTTTTCCTTCCAAACCGAAACTTCTTAGAACTCAGTAGATGGACGTTTCTCACAGCATGTGATTGATATGTTTGCACTTTTAAAGACATGCATGCACGTACCACGGAAGAACCATACTCTGAAGAACTTGTCGACAGGGTCATTATACATGACATGCTTGTATTTGAATTCTGAATATGGGTCATATCTTTTCTTAGCATTGCTTGACCTGACCTTATACTCTACTTTTCAGGTGCACAGTCCGTGAATGTGTCAACAGCTAACAACGCCAGTACAAATGAATTCGTCAACGCAGGACAGCTGAGTGATAATAGCTCACCTAGAAGCATGCCTCACCAATCGTTACCATTGATCATGATATTAATGCTCAGCATTGTGTTATTCCTATAGCATCTATCGAAGGAAAGGGGTCTGCGTTCATTTCTTCACAGTATATTTATGCTGCTTATTTCTTACTCACGCAGCAGCAAGCGAGATCAATTGATCACTTCTTTCGAAGCCATTTTGCTGCTCTGGTGTACCATAGTTTTGCATTTACTTCATTTCGAGGATCAGCATATTTATTCATTCAGTCAGTGTAGATTTATACTTCATTAGGCTTGTGATATAGGCAGTGTTGTAGATGACATTTAGATACAGTTTATTCATACGTCATAAATCAATATTCCATTTCTTTTTCTCGAAATGAGACTCCGATTCTGGGACTCTTTGACAATGACATCACGGCACCGCAGTCTTGTGTAGATGAATTGAAATCGAGAAAGTTGTTCTAAGCTAATGCAGGAGGGCACAAAGCTAGATATCATGTTTTCGCATTGCGAACAGAGGTCTGTTGTACTGAGGTTTCTTGCGAGATAAGTCACGAAGACTTCCAAAAATGTTCATCTAGGTACCCAATTTGGCTCGTTCTACAAGATGACGTTCTACAAGATGACATTCTCCATGAGCAAGAGCATTTGTACCGAGTCATTTTGATGACCCTTTCTTCAATGTTCACTCGGTGCTATTACCAAAACTCGTAAGAGCCAACATGATCAATTTGACCAAACGAGCAGCTGAACTTATCGAGAAAGCTTGAATCGATTCAGGGTGTGAATCAAGATTCAGAAATTCTTGTGGCAATTGGTGATTGCTGCTAAATTAGGGGACCACTGTGAATAAAGTCTAGCTAAGATGAACTGATGAAGCGAGCTGTCTTTTTGACATGATGCAATTGGACGATCAAACTGTTCTGTTTTCAAAAGAATGCATTTTCCCATTTCTATGAGAGTCGAGAAATGTAAAAACACTGTTGGTAAAAAAATAAATTACTGTGGAACCTGATTTCTTAGTCCGTTGTTGATAACTTAATGATCACTGATTCTTTCGTACGTTTTAATAACAATTATACATCTTTCTTACTAATATCTTGAATTTACAACTCTTACATGAATTTACTAAACTTTCTTCGAAGCCAAGACGTTGGCTTAGGTCCAGCCCATGAGGTTTGGACGCATGTGGCTTGCTCAAGGCCAGCTTCATGAGCCGTTACCTTGTCGCCAACGCCCCCACGGCGACAAGCAACTTCTTTGGTCACTTAGGTCTGCTTGTTCACTAGCTAAATAGCAACTGATTCTATTTTTTTATTTTCAAAAAAAAAAAGAATAAAAATCTATTTGGTAACTTTTTCGTTCCGAAGAACAAATCTATTTTCGGGAATAGATTTGGAATAAAATTAAGAAGTAGAAAGTTGTCTCTTTATTCTCAAGAACAATTCCAGATCAAGCTAATTTTTTTTTTCTCTTTTTTTTTCTCTTATCTTCTTCTTTCTCATTGCCAGTCACTGGCCATGCGAGGTCTAGCAACCTTGTCAGAGCCTTGCCAGGCCTCGTCGCCAACCGCTGGGAGATCGGCCTTGCCTTGGCTTGGCGAGGCTCCAGCGAGGTTGCTAACCATTGTTGTGGTCAAGGTCCGGCTAGAGAAGAAGAAGAGGGATGGCAAAAGAAAAGGAAAAAAGAGAAAAATAAAATGAAAGTATTAGAAAATTTAAAACGAAAAAATCTAATCCACAAAAGAATTTGATATTTTACCAAACACATTTTTATTTTGGGAATATAAATTTTGGATAGTTACAAAACGCCTTCATATATTCAGAAACTCGTTTAAGGAATAAAATAAAAAACAATCATTTCTAAGCAAAAATTGTTCCAAGAACAAATTAGTTACTAAACGCACTCTTAGGAAATGGCATGCCAAGGGCTTGAGTTGAGTTGGCTCTAGGCAAGCTACTATACTATATTTTTACCATGAGATCCATCACAAATCGAGTTCAAGAACGTGGGAATGGATACTAGACATAAGCTGATTTCCATGTGTTAGAAGATTGACATTTATTAGCTAACTTATGGAAATGATTGTCAATTTTCTTATTTCATTTAAATTCACTTGCTACTTGTGAGAAATTCTTTTTACTGACAGTGGGCAGTGTGTCACGTAAAATGGTCAAGGATAATTGGATCACCACATCAATGATTTACAACGAAAATTGATCGAAATGACTGCATTGAAATATTACTAAAGATTTGAAAATTTTAAAACAAAGCACCGCCATGGTCAACCAATTTGGCTTGCAGGCAACTAAGTTTCACCAGAAAGGTTCGAAAATTTAAAATAAAAATGTTAACAAAAAGTCCTTTATAAAGTATAATTTTTTTTTAAACGGCATTTAAGTCAAGTTGCTTCCCAATGTGATTTTATATTACAATTTATCAACTACTATTTATATTTTGGAAATTTCCTTTCACCTAAAGTTCTTTGTATTTTCCCAATACCCTAAAACCAAATCAAATGCTTCCTATATCCGTTACTAGTGGAATTAGGCAATTTAGAAATTCGGATTCCTCTGTTATCCATAATTATGTCAACCAAATGTTTCAAAGAATCTACTTCGAATTTTTGCTTCCTTCGATCTTTGACTCGTAGATAATACATATGTGCTGTCCGCTTTCGTTGGAAGCAGTGTCTAGTTGTTATACAAAGAGCATTATTAAAACCATATGTAATCTCAACCAACACGCCTAACTTCTTTTGTTGGTCGGAACCAACAAACCAAATTTGCAGGGTTGACTATCCAGCTTTTCCTCTGTTGAATCTAATCTTTTGCGCAGGTGACAATCGCGGTCCATTGTCGAAATTGTCCGCAAGTTGTTGTCCTACGCAGCTAATATGAACTCGTACACGAGACCGCTAAGAGTGTCAATGACAGCTACTTCAGATATTATATCGACAATGCGACGCACAAGGTCGCGGAAGAAGATCATATCCCTGTGGCAGACCCGAGCTAGCTAGTGTCGAGCCCATATATGGAGGTGCATAACCGGCTGAGATTTCCATTCCTTTGACTTGGAATTTGATGGGGCAATTCCGTTCATGTCCATGCCCTCATAGTCGCCAATAGAGGGATTGATCATTGTTCATCCTTGATTCATAGTGACCGAAGCATAAACACATTTGTAATACCAGGACAAACCGGGCGACATTCAAGTCATCTGGAATAGAGGAAGCATACGATCGTATTTCTATGACAAACAGAGAACAAGGTGAATCCTTGGTATATAAGACACTGTCAGACGCGTGTGCGAGGAGTGCTTTGCTTGTCATCTGTACTTTTTGCCGGCAAAAGTGGCAATCTGGTTGAAATTTAATTGTCTGGAAAGCATTTTGGTTTTACGGTTCAGGCATGTTCTTGCACTCAAGATGCTGTTGTTTTCGCTCGACAATATATTGCTCATCCGGAAGCATCTTGGTTCATGCAGCTTCACCCCTCGTGCCCGCTTCCCTATCACCAAAACGTTAAGGAAAGAAAATGAATAACCAAACCGATACCACAAATAAGCATCGTTTGCTTATAATCATCCTTGTATACACAACAGGACATCGGGCCTCAGATTGACATCCGTAGAGATTAAAATGCAACTTCGTGGCATTTGAAATTTGACTGCTGAATGAGCAAGAGAAGATTAAAAAAAAATTGATTTATTCAATTGAACTTTTGCAGCTTATATCATCACGGTGCCATTGCATCTAAACTGGCAGAACCATCGTTTTATTCCCAGAATTAATCTGGTTAAATAATGGCACATTATATCCCACGGGGATCATTAAATGAGGACTGGCTCATTCGTCCCCTAAATCTGTTAGGACTAATGGGAGTGAAAGACAACCGTCAACTGCATGACCGTAACTCCTTGCTCAGCACAAGCGACTACAAGCATACTCGCGGGAGCAATCTGACTGCGCATTTATAGTTACTGTGGAGCACACACTAACTTAAGGCAAACACTTATTATCTGGGGAGGCTTCGGAACGTCACCAAAGATCCGCATTTTGCAAAGCGCAAACAAGATGCAGAGTAGAAGGATCTGACTGCTCGACAAGAGATCTTCCTCTATGTTTCTTGTAATGCTTGTGGGTTCCCTCATAACAAACAAAGGACAATACCTTCAGTTCCCCAGCCATGCGACCTGCAAATAATATCAGAGGTCATGTTCCGAGACTCAGACACAGAATATGCAGGGTATGTGAGTTAAGTTAGGTCGAGAGCATGAGATGAATGGATGTCAATCTTTTCATTTACCTGCCCAAGCTAATGATGCGTAGTTGGTCTCTTCAGATGATCAGCCAAACTGGGACTGAGACTCCACTTGACTGATAATACTAAATTGTTATCATCAGTTCAATGGGTCCATAACTCCCAAGGAGAACGTCAAGTTATTGCGAAACCATACATATCATAACCAGTTTAATGCAAGATGAGTCGGAGTAAATTTTCTCACTCACCAAGAATTGGTATCCAAGTTACAATATTTTCCTTGCCTTGAGATATGCAAACATAAGGAAGAAAGCCACAACAGCACCAAAAATAATTCCGGCAGTTGTCAGCCAAAATGCGAACTGCATCAGGTAAAATAAAACACAATCATACCCCAGGGACAATCAGTGAAACCATAGGGAAAACACAAACGAACAGGTATATAGCTTCACATACCACATGTTCTTCGAGATAGGACTTGAGATTCATGCCAAAAATACCTGCATGCATGGGAAAAGCTCTTTCTGTTAGCAGGATTAAAATGACCAGTGACGAAAAGCTCTATAATGACTGGTGACAATTAACAAATCCCTCAATTAACCCCATCATGATCGTACTTATAATTGGTCCCAAAAAAAAAAACCATACTTCTATTGCACACAATCTATTCAAAATTGTTCTCTCGGATTACAGTTACATGCATCATGGACTGGCTAAGCAATCCATGCCTTGTTGTCGTTCACATAATCTGAAAAAGGTTTATACTGAATTCCTATTTCATTCATTGCAATAATCGGACTTTTTGTTCTTTGATTACGATGACCAATCTAAGATGCATGCAGCAGCAGCAGTAACAGCAAAAATAAAACAAGTCTTATCCTCTAAAGTGGTTTCAGCTATATGAATCTATCATCCCATTGCACCCCATCCGTTATTAGATGCTGAGTAGGATCAATAACCAGTCTTAGATGCATATGCAATAAAAATAAATTTAGAAAAACAAATGGATATTCTGCTTTGCTTTTCTCAGAAAAGCAGAAGTAAACAATTGCAGTCATGTGATAAAACAAAATGCAATCAAAGCCTAAAGAACGAGTAAAAGTGGCCTAAATTCATTCTACTAGATCAAACCAATCATTTAACAAGAGTTCTTGGGGACCACGATACTATCACTAAAAGAGCAAAAGTTTCGATACAGTTCTTACGTTCTTATTGGTTCTATTCACCATATCAACCTCATAATTTAATGTGTTTTCCCAAGCAATTGTGTGGTCAACAGATCACGGAATATCACAAGACAATCACTAATGACGGTATAATTTATTTTATATATTTTTTTGCAAATACCACCTCTAAACAATTTTGTCCAATACCGTATGGAAAAGGTACCTGCAATCAATGCACCAACTGCCACACAAAATGCTCCAACCTGAAGAAGCAACTCCACCCTACTGACTTCAAGCCTCCGAGAGCTGATGAAGAAAGAAATCAAAATTTCATAGCTGATTTCCACTCATACAACCACTACAAAAGTGGCGCTCAAAGAGTGAAGGGAAGAGCAAGTTTTACACATTTAGTTGCACTACACATGAAAATGAAATTTCCCGATGCATTCAGTCTTCAAGTGGAGCATGCTCTTAGTCCAAAATCTAATATGGAGAATAACATGTTCAGTAGTCCAACAGATAATTCACGGTAAAGAATGTTATATGGATTCAAACAATTCACAAGCATTATGGAGATGCTAATCACTGGCATTTTTGCCATATTAGTATTTACTAGAGAATGATGAAGTGAACCAAAACAAGTAAAGAAAAATACAGTGATCAATTCACTACAGAAACTGAACAATAGTGACGAACTGATAGAAAAGCAAATATCTGTCAGACCTTAAATTGACAGCGATAGAGTCTTCCATTTCTTTGGCAGAATCAAGGAGTCTTTCAGCTTGACCATGACAAGATTCACATCTGCAATGGTAGATGTGAGCAGTAAGCAGAGCTGCTTAAAGGTACCTTGTAATAGGGTGAGCTTATCGTGACAAACTTTCCTCTTCCAGTTTATTTCCAAGGAAACTTAGATTCCATGGGATTACGAAAGAAGCACTATTTACGCTAGTTGAAAATGATCATAATCTGTTTGATAGAAAAAAAAAACAGATATTTATCCGACACAAATTATAAATCAGAAGGACAGCAGCCATGTTCTCTCATTAAAAGGCTAGCCTGCTTCGATTCGAACGAATGGTAATATCAGCCACAAAATTTAAGCAAATCCTCCAGACACGCGACTAGATAGCACCAGTACTCTTTGTTTTTATCCTGTCCAATAAAGACTCTCTTGCATTAATGAATCTTTTAATCCAAACTTCCAGGGAAAATTCAGTCAGCCATTTTCTGTGACACTCATGTAATAATTAATAACCCAGTATTAGAGCTAACAAGCTTTCAGTCTGCAGCTGTCATTTAAATCTGGCATGACTATGTACATCAAGAGACATAGGCTTTTCACAGAGCCAGGCATGATTCAAATTGATGATTTCGCTGTGCAACAAACTGTCAGAATTAATATATTTATCGTTTCATGCAGATCCAGTCAACAGTGTGAGTTAATAAGAGGGTTCCTTAAGACTTTAAAAGAACAATCACTTATACAGCCTACAGGACAATAGAACTTTTTTGTTTCCCTTCCTAAAAGCATAAGTGATGAGATTTAAGGAACTATGTCTTCAAGTGACACCTTGGCGATATCCCAAATTCTTTCTCCGAAGGGCAATGGCATACTTTGTAGGCCACCCAACCCAACCCCCATATATCTCATACTTGAGGTATCAAACCGAATTAAGACATCAAAATTCTTGTCGTCTGTCAGAGCAGTCTCTTTAACCATTTGTAGACCTCTTATGCGGCAACCTAAAGACTCAATTCTTTATTATATTTTATCCATCCAAAATAGCATTGGCATCCTATGCTAATTTCAGGTTTCACTGCTCATAAGCAGCCATATCAGGATCGAAATAGATTAATTCAAAAACCATAACTACCTCAAAGTTATAACATGAATGACTCCTTTCTCAGTGGTGAACAACCAAATTTTTTTGCTAATGTTACACTAGTTAGTAAGTAGCTGCAGGACACATAGATTTAAGTGATCTCCCTGATTCCGGTCTAAATTCCAGCCACACAGCAAATGATACTGCAAGTTTATTTTGTACAACACCATCTTAAGGTGCCAAACAAAATTACATAGTGTATAATTTGAACATTTGTGAATACTGCCAAGGGCTATGATAGAAAAATGAATCAGGAAGAGCATATTCAAACACAGAGGTGCACCCTCTGCCATAAATGAATCATTTGTACAGCAGGGATTCAGGATCAAAGAAATAACCTTTGCAGGTAGTTTTCCAGAAGCATCTCAATTTCTTCCTCCTCTTCTGCGATTTTAAATCAAGTCCGGAAGAGTGGTAAGTAGATACTCTTCATTCGCTAAAAGTAAAATCCACAGTTTGCACATTAGACTAATGGCTTATACAGAAATATTCCAGTACCATACCCTCAGCTATCTGTTTTTCAAGAGGAACAGAACATTCCAAGTTTTCACTCCCTTTTGTAATTGTGCAATTTCTTCCCATAATACATATGCGGCGTATCTCATGAGTATCCTCCAGAAGATCAAGGAGCATCTGTTTCAGAGATCCAGCTCTCGAACCCAGTTCAACCTATCATTGGAGCAACCACAAAATAAGAACATACAGTTTTCATCAATAACGGTGGTCAACCTTTCCAGTGACACAATAGACAAGTACCAGGGCCTGCTTGCTAAGACGGAGTTCTTCTAGGATATCAGCTGTCAATCTGTTGGGTAAAACCTCGAGCAAAGATAGAACCTGAATCAATTTCAGAACATCAACCACAGTTAGAACATTATTAAGGTCTGAACTCTAAGTTGCCACTCTATTCTAATTACCATGACAATTAGGAGAAACCCAATCAAACTCATACAACTTATGAAAAAATTGTTAGTGGGAAAAATTGAATGGGGAAGGTAAACAGGGATCCAATAATAAGAACTACCTCAGAAAAGAACTATCTGATCAATCACCCTTTTTTTATAAAGCTTTCATGTGTAAGTTTGCAGGCTCTTTTGTGTGTATACCAAAAGAAATATGTATTGTGCTTTAAGTTGTAAAGGACAAAGTAGAGCATGCTCTTTTGGCCTTACACCACCAAAAGCAGAATAGTAAACTGTGGGTCAAATTTTTCAAGCAGAACAGTTATCTATCTAAGAACATGTTGAGGGATAATACTATGGCAATCTCCATTGGATGAAAAGGGAAGAGCACTGTGTTCTCAAACTCACACGGGGTTCGAGACTCATCAGTCTTTGCTCATAACGTTGTATGCGTGAAATCAAGGCTGCTTCAACAACCTGGAAGCACCACCATGGTTAAAAATTTGTTAAAACATCATATGGTCTGACAGAACTACAAGAACATTGCAATTTGGCCTAGTTAGAAAAATTAAGGTACAGAAAATGCTACTATTCAGGAGCACAAGATAAAGTTATTTCACATGACTTAAAAACATGGTGATAAACTTGGCTCACGACTGTTGCTGAAATTATGTAAGTGGTAAAGAGTTGAATTACCAAAAGCAGGAATCATTTTGCTCGCAGATACTCTTCGACTATCCATTTTATTCTCTTGACTTTATTATTTGATTTTGTTTTTCTGCAAGACATAGAAGAACATGGCACCCTCCGAAACAAAAGGTTTGGTTTATCTGCCACCCTCCGCATCTAAACATGTCAACCTAATAAACCCCCTCACATTCCCACCCCCAGAATAAATAGGTATGTGTATTTTACTGGGCTGTACACAAAGTCTCCGTGACACAGAATAAAATGCCTTCTGAAAAAAGATAAAACTGAAGGAACATAATATTCTTAAAGCTACCAGAAAGAAAAATATGAAAATAAAGACAAATAGAGGACGAACTAACCTCAAGCTCAAAAGGCATACAATGCCCTCCATTCATATTAGGGTTTAATCGAGGCAACAATGATTCTATAAAGGCTTTTCCTCCTCTACTGTAATTGATCAATGATAGATGTTAATCGTTAGCTCATTGAGAAAAAAATATTGTAAAGTAGACTAAGAGAAGCATCATCTTACCTGTCATAGTTAAATATGAGCACACGTTCCGGCATTGCTATTGCCCGTAATGATCCCAAATTAAGGAGAATGGCATGCTCACGGACCTATAACATGATCATCAAAACCAAAGAAACATAAAATGGAAATTACACATGTCAAAATCAAGACAGGACAGTCTTTGTCATCAGTTTTGAGATATCAGAAAGAGCTGTCATCTTCATACTCGCAACTCCTTTAAAAAATCCCAGAGTGAAGGAAGCATACTAGATAGTTTATTGCAAAAAGAGTTATTAATCTTGTTCTCTCAAATACTACAATGCTCATCTGCCTCATTTACTATCCCTGTGGTCAAACATTGTCGAGACAAAAATCAGTCTCTCCCAGCACAAGGTGCAGAATACACGATTGAGCCACTTGTTGCATATGGGCATCACAAGAGAATATTATACTACCATGAAAGAAATAGCCTTTCCAAGTTAATGGATCATTTTTTCTTCCCAAACAGTGGGAAAAGTATATGTTATACATACTCGACTGAAATAAGAAGATAAAAAGACCAGTTAACTAAGAGAAAGGGATGAGAAGTTAAAAAGGACCGATGGACCTCCCCAGGTACCCAATATATGCAGTCCAAATAAAATTGCATATTTATGGCACCACAAATCATTTAAAGATTGCATAATTTGTTGAGAGACAGCTACATTGATCAAATCTTTAAACATAAAATATTATAGCGACTTCTCTGCCGACCTTTACTAATTAAATCAATCGATCAGGCAACAGGAATTAATACTGCCACAAAAATCATACCAGCAAAGAAGGCATCGAATTTATCAGCCAGAGCGATGGATCAACACTTCGTATATCTCGCGGACGAAGGCCTGATAGTAAAACTAGCAGTTAGAGACAAAAAATAAAAAATAAAAACAGAATATACAAAATTAGCAATGAATTAAGTCAAAACATCAGGAGAAGACGGACCAGGTCAATCAAACAAGCAGTGAATACAAGTGACACAATGAGATAGAATTTTCCATTGAATCAGATCAAAATGCACAGCTATTTTTGGCCATTGATTCTACAAAATCTGAATTACAGAAGAAGATAAAGCAGGATATCCATCCAAATCTAATTTCACTCACCGCTCAACTTCAGCAACTGCCGTCTGTTGATCTTCCGAGTCGATATCATCCCGTTCGACTTCACTTCCACCACCTGCAGACCACAGAGTCAGGAAATTACACCGATCCCGTCGCAACCGGAGAATCGGAGGAAAACAACTCCTCGCATTTCCAAAAATCCACTCCGAAATTCCAGGGATCCAGGCTAACGCCAAGCAACGCGTGAATATACCTCGTAAACCGGTTCGCGTATCCCGATGGAAAAATAGTCGCTGGACGGCCGGCCGCCCCCGTCTTCGCCGGGGACCCTACCGTCGCCGTCGGAGACCAGCGTCTCCGAGTCGCTCCACCGGCCCTCCTCCGCCGATCCGGCGACGCACTTCGCCGGGGACAGGCCCGCCTTGCGCCTCCGGAGCTGCGGCCATTGAGAACAGCGGAGGAGCCGGGAGCAGGCGGCGAGGTCGGAGAAGAGGAGGAGGCGGCGGGAGGCGGCGGAGGCGGAGGGCGGCTGCTGAGTGGAGCGGAGCGAGAACCGGAGGCTCTGCGGGGACGGAGGGTTCAGCGCCATTCGAGCCGCCGCGCCGGAGCTTGGGTCATTGGCGGGAGGAAGGTTTTCTGTTGCAGCTTGCTGCGACGGGTGGTGATTGGGTGGACTAGGATAAAACTATTTATTTAATATATTTATTACGGATAAGGCTAAAATAATAGCTTTTTTTTGGGTAATTTATTATTATTTTATTGGGTTATTAGAGGCAGTGACAGTTATATTCGTGGCCAACGAATTTTTTTAAGGGAATAAAAGGAAAAAGAGGAGGTACGCTTTTTTAAGATATTCGTTGATTATTAGTGGGGGGGATTTGGGAATTTCTGACGTAAGCGCGTGACCGTTGGACTTGGACACTCGTCTGATACACCGTGGAAGAGATTCCGGCCTCTTCACATGTGGAATCTAGCCACGTGACGGCTCCTCATGAATCTCGGGCTTCGTCTTTTTCCGTGACGATAAAAGGATTGGAAGGGACGACCGACGTGGATTATCTCTATAAAACATTATCATGGAATATTTGGATTAGAGCCGTGACCATCGCTTATTCATATCAAACTCGTTATGGTTGCATCGATGGGCGGAAGCATGAATGAAGTTGGAGCTGTACTACGGTGCATAAGCTAACCCACGTCATATAAGAATGCCAATCTTTTAAGATAAGAAAGTGATTAGAGATTCTTCAAATTGTCGAGGATAAAAAGTCTCTTCCAATTTGGCCTATGAACGACAAGTGAAATTTAGAGAGTTTATGAAACATAGTTCATGTTTACTTTTAATATTCAATTTAGTCTTGGAAATTTAATTTTTTGATTTGGTTATTATGCTTTCACGGTGGTTCAACTTTATTTTCTAGTCCATTGGTTTTTATGTCGTGAAACTCACATTTTATTGACATGCATAGCCACATTAGCAAAATCAGAAAAATTTGAAAATTTAAGATCGAAAGAGAGACAAAAAGGAATGGGGAAGCGTCTACCTACAAGGCAGGCACACTTGCACATTGGTGATGCCATTGCTCTATTGCTTGCCACCACCAAGCAAGACTCAAATGTCCTACCACTCTTGCTTGATGGTAGCGAGATCACTAGCCAATTAGACCTACTTTTGTCCGATAAAAATTGTGCACTCTTCTTAAAGTAGATGCATGTGGGACTATCCATTCTAATTACAAAATGCACACTATGCATAAAACACATCGATTTTAATTTACAATATAGTGAAACCTATTAACATTGTAAAAGTTAAAGATCACCACCTAGTAATTTGCAGACAATGAAAAAGTTAGTCAGTCAAGACGGTACTGGATGAACTTCTATTTTGTAATGCACAGTGTAGACTTCATATGATTTTTATTTTCTTTGAACTCAGATAATATATTCGTCCAAAAAAAAGGCAGGGGGCTGCCTTGGGCTTTTCAGCATTTTCGGCATGCTAAGGAGACACTGTTCACTGCTCAGATAATATACAAAAAAAAGAACTAGCAAAAAAAAAAAAAAAACGACCCCAAACAAAAAAATCCTTTTCATATCTAATCACCTTAAGGAAAAAGACATTTCGCGAATGCGGCGGTCTTCATCTTCCCTGCCTCGCCAGTCGCCGCCGCCGCGGATATCCCGTGGGGCTGATAGCCGGCGGTCCGGCGAGACAGGAGGCGTGATTTTTTAACTGCGCGGAGGAGGCTTTTCCGGCGACCGGTTTCGCCCCGGTGCCGGAGACGGTCGGTGATCTGCTCTAAAGCCTCAGCCGGGGGTTCTCTCTCCCTTTTCGCACCAGCCGAGAAGGGCTATGGCGGTCGACTTGGGATCGGCCCTTCAAGACGAAGGAGAGGAGGAGGAGCGCGCGGTGGACGGAGACGCGCCGGCTCATCATCCCGCCGCGCCTCCCGACGAGGTACGATCGCTCGCGCTCTCCAGTTCCGTCGAATCGCGTCGTCCGAGAATACGGAGAACGGTCCGTCTCAGTCGGGACGCGGGCCGGTGCTAGGGTTTTTGTCTGTTCGTCTTCCGCTAACCCTAGCGTTCCCGCAATCGAACTGCTTCCGAGTGCTGGAGATGCGTTTCGACTGTCGGGAACTAGAATCCGATGGTTGTTCTTTCTCGGGAGCGGCTACTTTCCGTGTGACGCATTTCCCGTGATGGTATGGATGGTCACTGTCGGGATTGAGCTTCTCTTATATGCAAAAAAGACGATAGCGGCCATGGTGGTGATGTTATCCTGGAAGATATTGAATTTCCTAGGTTATTACTTATTAGTCTCTTTACTCATGGGAACCTACGGGACATTTTAGGCTTGGTTTTGACTTGTGATGTCGATGGAGTCGCTCTTACTTTAGATGTCGTGGTGGGGGCGTCAATCTGTTGCTGAGTTTAGATTGCTGCTGCTCAAGATCATTTGTGCCTGTCTCTTATTTTCTGTCTTTGACTGTTATGAAAGAACTTGTGGATGCCATTTCTGCATCGTTTCGTGATTTCTAATGTTTTTTAATTGATAGAGAGACTGTCGAGAAAGAAAGTGCGAGTTGGAATTGATTAATTCTCCTTAAGTCTCCTGTTTTGTGCAGTTATTTGACCTCCCAACAACAGTTGATCCCAGCTACATAATTTCCCTCATACGAAAACTTCTACCACCGAATCAGACACGTAACTCTTGCTCCAGTGGAGTTGATGGAAATAATTCCCAGAAGTCTAGCTCGGATTCCATTGAAGAAAAGCGGGCCCAACTGGATAACACGAGAGTACAAGACCCAGCAAGTGACTTTTCTGAGACAATGGACATCATTGATGATAATAAGGAATCTGCCTGTGAAGAAGGTAGAGTTGATGGAGAGTCAGGCTGCGGAAATGGATTACCCAAAGCTTCTACATTAGAAGAGGTTTGGGAAGGGAATGGTTGCATTCTGTGGGACCTTGCTGCAAGTCAAACTCATGCAGAACTCATGGTACAAGAGATTGCATCCTAGTTTTTCAAATGCTATCTGTTGTACCTCAATATCTTGTTTGCTTCATTTTAGGTGGACTTATCTGGTAATTGGCGCATTAATAGGAAATTTCTGCAAAAAGGGTGATTTGGTTGTTTGCCAAATATAACAAAACATTTGTTGTTTCTGTAGTTTCTTTTGTCATATTCAACAATTGTTTCTTCACATTTTATGTGAGCTCCATCCTCTCTAGTAGCTCGCAGCCTGAACTGAGTCACTTGCAAACAAAGCCATGTCTGAAGGAAAATGTTGTATGATACAGTAAGTTAGTATCTGATTCAACTGAGCAGCCACTTTACTCTTTTTATGTTTTGCATGTCACAGGTTGAGAACCTTGTCCTGGATGTGCTTCTGGCAAACCTCACAGTCTCCGAATCCACTAGGGTTAGAGTAAGCTATTCTCCATGCTTCTGTTTTCTTAAACCGTTGTGTTGGTGGGCATTTGGAAACCATATTTGGGAATGGTGGACCGGTTGGTTCTGAATAAGTATATTAATCTAATTCCATTTCTGCTGCTTTTATTGGTTTGCAGGAGATTTGTCTTGGAATTTTGGGGAATGTTGCTTGCCATGAGGTTCTTATGAAGAGTATAGTTTCTACTAAGGGACTCGTTGACGCAATTGTGGATCAACTGTTTTTGGATGATACACAATGCTTATGTGAAGCTTGCCGGTACTATATTAGTTATGCAAAGTTTTCTCCTTTGCTTGTAATTGTCAGAGAGAAAAATTTATCCAGGAAACAGTCCAGAAGAATGCTCATTTTATTTATTTATTATTTTTTTTGTGGGAGAGTGGTTGGGGGTTGGGGGTTGGGAAATTGAGTTTTTTCTTGCTCAACTCCTGCATCGAATTTTCTCTGTAATTTCAAAATACTTCTGTCACTGCATTGACTTTGCTCGATAATGTGGTTGGTTATCCTTATTTCTTGTTCATTTCATGTTCTTTTTCTTAACAATAGTTTGTTTTCTTATAGTTTTGGTGCAATGTTTCCTTCATCCTTCTCAGTGAACTGCATTAAATGACTAAAGGAGGAACTTGTTTTGTCTTTATAATGTACAACATCAATGAAATTGCAGTGACTCTTGTTGTAGAGTGCTACCTATTCATGTCTTCCTTTTCCTATTTAGTATAAGATTTAGTTGGGTGCCACCTGTGTCATTATGTCCATGATTTGTTTTATGTGCATTATTTTCATGTATTATTGCTGGTGTTATATTTCATAGGACAGGCTAGCTCGTGATGTTTATCTAAGTTTGTCATGCATCTTGCAACTGGCATTGACACAGGTTTTTGAGCTTGGCTATTCAATGTAATGAAAGTATTACTTGGGCGGAGGCTTTGCTGCCTGACCATGTTCTTCGCCGTCTTGTTTGGATTGCAGAGAACACCTTGAATCCACTGCTTATAGAAAAGGTCAACGGTACAATAGATATTCAATGCTTTTATATCAAGGTGTACTGCTTGTAAACAGAATTTGTTTCTTTGGCTAAAGGTGTTTTCTTTCTCAAACAGAGTGTTGGGTTACTTTTAACAATCTTGGAAAATCAACAAGTCGCGTCAATTCTTCTTCCTCCTTTGATTGATATCGGCCTGCCAAATGTCCTCTTCAATCTTCTGGCTTTTGAAATGAGCCAACTAACAAGTGAAAAAAACCTCGAAAGGTATTCTTGAACTTTCTGCATCAACTGTTGACTAGTAAGGATTTGGTGGAGGGAAGGTGCTTAAACTCTTTAGGGGGTGAAGTAGTTAATCTTCGCAAGTTACAGTTGTTTTCGAGAATTTTGTTTTGAAATGCTGTGATATTGATTTGTAACAGTGTAGCTTCATGTGCTATGCTGAGCATACTTTGTTAAAGACTTATTTTAGTTTATTGGTCTGCACTAGATCTACATCCCCTGATAGAACTCTTCAAAGAACATGTGCAATTGAAGACCTATGGGGTTTTTGAGTTTTTTATTTTCATTCAATCAACTTTGGATCTTTCTGTAAAGTGCATACACACGCGCTTGATTGCCTGTTCATGTGTTTGCCTGTGTGCGTGTATAAATGTGTCGAGGGCGGGGGCGGGGGCGGGAGCAGTGGATGTCCTGCAGAGAGTTATGATTTGAGGAGCAGAATGACATTCCTGTAGTAATTTGTGTATGCATCATTTCAGATGCCCTGTGCTCGATGTAATTCTCCGTGCAATTGAGGCTTTGTCTGTGACGGATGATCATTCTGACAAAATATCTTCAAATAAGGAACTCATTGGACTTGTTTGTGACCTGGTCAAACTTCCTGATAAGGTGGAGGTAAGTGCATGCTGCTGGTAAGCATGCAATATCAATATTCATTAGGAATGTTTGATAATGATAAAAACACCCAGTGTGTAGCTGTTTAATTTGTGGAACCATCCATGGCTGAAGATTTTGATTTTCGTAAATATATCCAATATATTAGCATTTTCAGGAATACATTGGTACTTTAGATATAAATTTTCTTTGGGGTGGGAGCAGAGATGTGCACGCACCAAGTACTCTTATCTCTTACTGAAAATTTGGTAGCATGCATTCCAGCTGCTGATTGAATTTATGCATCTCGAATGGGATGGCTTCTATCCAAGCCGTTTTACACAGGGGCAGTACCCCTTCAGCACCTTTGTAATGGAATCTTGGGATGATATCCTGTTGGAGACTTGAATTCATAGATTACTAGTCTCTTGTGGCATTGAAATTGACAGAATCATACTTTTCTTTTTTGTGATGCTTTTTCCTAGATTGCCGATTCTTGTGTTACTGCAGCAGTTCTGATGGCAAACATTATGTCTGATGTCACCAACCTTGCTCCAGTGATGTCACAAGGTAATTTTACTCTACTGTCTCGATTGAATCAGCCACCTGATTTTTCTCTCGCACTCATACATCATACAATTTGAATGGAACTGACATTCAAAATCCTCCAGATTTGCCCTTTTTACAGGGTTTGCTTGATATACTACCATTTGCTGCAAATGACATAGAAGCACGGAATGCTCTG
This sequence comes from Eucalyptus victrix, assembly GCA_016097545.1. Lineage (NCBI taxonomy): Eukaryota > Viridiplantae > Streptophyta > Magnoliopsida > Myrtales > Myrtaceae > Eucalyptus > Eucalyptus victrix. Next base: position 28,445,769 of record CM027844.1, read on the forward strand.
TGGAGTATTATTGTCCGATTGCTCATTCATATTAAGGAAAGTGAAATGGGATTTTCCAGATTGTATCAATATGTGTCGGTTCTTGCAAGCAAGTGTGATATGATCGAAGAAGATCTTTTGGACCATCAAACAGATTCATTCATTAAACATGGAAGCTCTGAGGGTTGTGAGATTAAACCAAATGTCATTATGGCTGTATCCTACATACACAATATCATTCTCGATGTTTTTTAATAGCAATTGACTAAGCCATGGTTTCGTTTACTGCAGGCACTAATAAAGATCAACATAGTGAACTGGCTGCTTATTATAGTGAATTATGAGATTTACCTAAATCTTTGGTCATGTGCATCTTGCTTGATGTTGAACCTAAGTTGCTACTTGCCAAAATATTTGTTTCCCTTTACCTTCTAAACAGCTTGAACAGATAATTAGTATATTGCACCAGTGGAAAACTTTGATAGATAACGCTGAGGAGAACAGTTTGTCAGAAAAGCATCATGTTGATGGATCCTTGGTTGATAAGTTGCTTCACTGCTGTGAAAGATATATCAAGTAAGTGCCGTTTTGGATATCGTTGTTACTGAGCCTTTTTTTATGAAATTTCTTGTACCTGCTAGTTTCATGACCTATTTTTCTGAGGTTATTGTCAATTCAGAGAGAGAGAGAGAGGAGAAGAAGAAAGCCCCGGGGGGGGGGGGGGGAGAAATGGCTATTGACAGTGCCCTGATTATGCATTTCCTTCTCTGACATCTACTTATTCATAGTAGATGTTAATCCTAGCAGGTGATCGAAGCCTGGATGTGGCATACTGGCACTACCAGTACTGGTTCTGCAATGTTTCACATGCCATTTCAATTGTCTGCAAGGATTTAGCTACTGCAGACACATCCTGATGGACCATTTCAATCAAGCTGTTCTCGAAGGAACTTCCACATGTATGAGGGTTGCAGTGCAACATACTTTTCATTGTGCACGTTGGAGGTCTCATTGGACTCATATAAACATCGCCACATCCGTCTGATAATTTTGATCATGAAAATCATGGAGTGAACTCCGGATTCAGATGTACTTGTTTGAAAAGCGTTGCCAGCACAATGGATAGCTGTCCCTCCATGGCACTGATAGGTTATGTCTAAAGTTCACAGAGACTGGACATTCGGAGAAGGTGTATTTTTGAAGTCTGTACTTTCCATGAGGCTATGGAGCGCTCTCATTACAATGTCCAGGGCTGCCTTGTTTTGAGGATAAAGTGATGCAATAACATTCAGTAAATTGCTTCTCGACCTGGTGGGGATTTGTGATATGCATGAGCAGTCTCAGATTCTAATTGTACGGGGCTTTTGTCATTGCGAGACACATTGTGATTGTCTCCCAAATGTTTTTGAGTTTGCATGTTTGATCTACTTCTCCTCAAAATTTCTTCTTCCCATGTATACACTTCTCTCCTCTGCTTGTTAGTTCTTCTCCTGCTCAGTGATGAAATTACTTATGATTTGAGGTCTAAGAATTAGGCAATCAAGATGATATTATGAAAAATCCTATTTTTTTCTTATTTTCTGAAGATTATAAAATTCTACTTAGAATGTCATGTATGATTGCTACTCTTTTTGCTTATGATTCGGACGATGGAAGGAGTTGAACTGATATATCCTCCTCCTCTGTGATTAAAGTTGCTACCGGCACATGCTGGCGGTGAACCGTCTGGAATTTTCATGCGTAGTTCTGTTTCCCTTGTGATATCGTGTGTGCTTCATTTGATTTTTCATCCATTCTACCGTAGATAAGAGATGAAAGGAGGAATTAATTGAACAACTTCGCTCCATTTACTATCTGTTGTGAAACTCTGGCTGGACTTCATTTGCATCTATGCAATATGAAGTCATTTTGGTCAAACTCTTTCGCAGCGTCCTCTTCTAAGATAGCTTGATTCTCTCCTGCACATAAAGCTTCACAGCCATGTAGGACTATCCTGTATCTAGAGAGTCTATAAGCGTCTTCTATGTCGGGCTAGTACAACTCCAGGGTACAAGTAATAGTGTCTTAGGTTCCGAGACTTTGAAATAGAGTAATCTCTCCCATTTCGTCATGATTGTAACCCTTCATTGGCTTTCACACTCTCAAATAACTCTTCTTTACTTATATTCAGTTGATCTTTGAAAAGAAATCATGATAATTAATCAGATATGTTAAGTGATTTCATGGTAATGACTTTGATTCTTTTCGTTAACGACTTGGTATATCACGGACGCGAATCATCCTGGTGTAAGTCCACGGATGCTTTGTCATGTAGCCCTAAGTGAATTGTGCTTGTAGTCCTTCGACCTTTTGATCTTTGCTTGTGTCAAGGACTTCTTGATGTACTCTGACGGATTAATTTAAGCAGCGAACATAGTAAGAACTACCGATTAGAATGATAAGCAGATGCGGCCATGGGCAATTGAATGAACCTCGACTTCATTACTTGAGGCAAAGTGCAAGGCCATTGCATTGTGCAGGGACGGACGATGAACTTAAAAGAGGGACTGCATACACTCTTTTGGGATTCAAAGGAGTGAGGGAATTTCAAACCAATGGTGAAAGGCTATCCAATCCCAGTTTTACTCTTTAATCAAGCCATGTAGAACAATCTGTAGGCCTCGAGAACTGCAGAGGCATGGCGAGAGTGCTCAACGGCTTCGGTGCCACCTTCGAGTGTATGAGCTCGAGTTACATTTCCTGCTTAAGATCAGGTGAGTTCCGTACAAAGCTTTACTCATCTGAACCATCCCCAAGGTACGAGGAAAGGACAGTAGAGCCAATCAATCTACGAATTAATTGCATGCCTCTCCATTGATCGGCTCAATGGCTGAGGGGGAACTTTAGGCTCGGCCGTCTCATGTCATGCCTACCCCTTGATCGGAACATCATCCTCAAATTGGAAGACTATCTCTAGGAACAAGCAACGAAAAGAATCGAATGAAATCAAATGAACTGAGAAAGTTTCCGATTTTTATTTCGATCTGATCATACCAACCCAGAGAATAGCGGCGCGTTTGGTTGTGTTTACGTTTAAAAATTGTTCTGGGAACGAGAAATAGAAAAAAGTGTTTCGTTCCGGTGTTTTGTTCGGAACAATTTTTGAACAAAAATACGCGTTTAGTAAACTTGTTCGGAATAAAAATAAACAAAAACATGTTTGGTAAATTTGGATAATTTTTTTATTTCTTTTATTTTTTTCTATTTTTTTCTTATTTTTCCTTTTTTTCTTTTTTCTTTTTCATTTTTTTCTTCTTTTGGCGATGGCCGCGCCAAGGCCTTGGTCGGCGACCGGCCGGCGAGGGCCGAGCTCGCCCGGCGGTGGGCGGCGCGGCCTCGCCGGCCACCGCGGCGAGGCCGAGGCTCGCCGGCCGTTGGGCGAGCTCGGCCTCGCCGGCCTGGCGAGCTCGAGGCGGATCTCGGGCGGATCGAGCTCGCCCGAGCCGGCGCGAGGTCGGCCTCGCCCGCTACGGCGAGCCTCGGCCTCGCCGGGGACGACGCGTCGACCTCGCCGGGGCCGGGCGAGCCTCGCCGTGGCCGGGCGAGGCCGCCGGCCCTCGTCGGCCCGATCGCCGCCATGGCCGAGGCCAGCGGCCGACCGGCCAAAAGAAAGAAGAACAAAAAAATAAGAGAAAAAAGAAAAAGAAAAAAAAAAGTGTTTCTCTTTTTTGTTTCAGAAACGAAAACACAAAATTTGTGTTTCTTGTTTTTACTTTTTTTTTTTTGTTCGCAAAAAAAAAGAACAAAAAAGGAACAGAAACGCACCAAACGCGTTTCTGTTCCTTTTTTGTTCCCAGAACAAAAAAATAGAAATATTTGACAAGGAAGATGACGTTTCTTAGCAAACGCACCCTATTTCTGTCATCGTCAACCCTCTACATAAAGACCAAAATCTGGCTCTGCTGGTCAATGATCAGATTCCTAAGAGCAGCCTTTGTTCTCCAATTCTAGCTACACATACAAGGCAAAGCGTAGTGTAAAATGTCGTGGCTGGTTATTCTTGTCTCCGAGCTGCAAATTCTTCCGCTATTGCATTTGTCTCTTACTTAGTTAGCAGAAGCGTCATCTCCTAAAGGCTGTCACTTTGGCACTCCTCAAATTTCTCCCAGAGAATCAAAGCTGTATATTTATTCTTTCTGACATCCTTATAATGTCAGGAATAGATTCTGTCACCACCAATCTCCTCGCCGGTGGCCCCTGCTGCAACCCTAAGGACGTCCTCGATGAAGGCCACATTGCCCATGATGTCGACATGGCCCCCACTTGCGGAACCTCGGCCCTCGAGCAGGCTCGCCGGGGGTCTATGCTGGTATTCTCTCACATACGTGGTGGCTCCAGAGGGGTTGAATCTCGTTTTCCCCCTCCACCCTCTGGCGCACATGAAGCCAGAGCTGAGGACGGGCACACTCTCATCACCATCCACAAAGTAGACTCCGCCTTTCAAGCAGCTGTTCTCATACCCCTCAGCCGTGCTGTCTATGCGGAAGGGAATGCTTTTGCATTTACCTGTGGGCGACATCTTGTAGACATATGATCTTTCGGTGGGAATTCCGACTCCGTATAAGCAATATATTTCCATGTCAGGAGCACCTGGCAGCCTGAAATGGTATTATGTTCAATGGAACAGAAACTTAACACTTCAAGCAAGAGAACTCCTAAGATGATAGAATGTCCAATTATTGGTACATACCGCATTTCAAGTGGGTTCGACCAGTACTTGTAGTGGTTGTATTTGGGGTCGTTGAGATCATCAGCTATCCCATGAGAGAAGTGAGCCTCTGCACGCTGCATCATTTTGGGGGCCACAAAACGTAGTAGATCAAGGAGAGTTCGAGAAGTGTACACTTTATTGTCTGCGACATCTCGAATGCTTTCTCTGCTGAGTTCGTTGTACTCGGTCCAAACCTCTTGACATGTCGAGTTAGATATGGTCAAGGGTTTTCCAAGTAAAAGCTCCTGCTTAGCATTGTTAGAGGAAATTAGCTACGCACGGTATAGCCTTGGCATAAGAGAAGACTGTTCCAAATAGGGATAAGTGAAACTAATGATAAACAATCCTAGATTACATTTTTTGGCATGCAAACCAAGGAGACATCCTCTACTCCACTATATACTAAAGTTTCTCTAAGCTAAAGATTATGAGATTTAGGAACTTGTTATGACTCTACATCTTTTGAGGTGGCATACAAATAAACACGATCTATGGAGACCCCAGGCAGTAAAGTCATAAAATTGAAAATCTAGAACACATGAACTAGAAATTGAGGAAAACAGTTATACCTTGAGATCAACACTTGGGAGCTGTGAAGAAGGTATATATGATGCCTCTTTGCCGAAAGAAATTATTCTTCCATATTTTGCAGGCTCTTTCATGGCACTGAAAGTTCTCTTTCCATCGGTGTGGTTTGAATTCTTGTTATTTCCAGAGGATTGCAGGGTTCTTCTCTTGGCCAGACTGCAACCATGCCCTTCTTCTGGAGACCAATCCAAGTCGCCCCAAATCGTCTCTCCTCCTTTAGGGACTAACGAGATAATCGAATCCCATGTTCTGGCAACTCGCATAGCATGTTCCAGAGTCTGAAGCCCAAGAATTTCAGAATCCAGAACCCCAGGATCCATTGATCTACAAAGTCATAAATCACAATGATCATAGTAATAACTTCATAGCAATCATTTATGGACGAAAAGGAATTGATGAACATTCAATTTTCTTTAACTATTAGCAACTATCCCAATTAGTTCCCAGTCATTCATGAGTAAAGCTAGTACATGAAGTATGGTATTTATCTTAATGAGATTCGATATTCTATAGCAAAATGTTGTTTGATGCAAGTAAAAGCTGACCTGATGACAGCAACATCTTTGGCCTCAGAGGAGAGTATGTTACTAACTGCCTTTGGAACGCCGAGAAATGGCGGACCGATATTCATAATCGCTTTAATATGCGTGGCACACCAACCTGGTCCACCACCACCTCCCATTGGAGGAGGCAATTCGACCCACTTTAGAAAGTGAAGGAAATAGAGGACTCCCATTGAGTGAGGAACTACTACCACTTTCTTGCGACCATTAGTCAGATACATGAGCTCAATTGTACTCTTCAATCTGCTGAGAGCTTGATCTCTAGTCTGCACAAGATCCATTTAGGTGTCTTTGAACCTGCAAGACTTGCAATAACATCTTGTTCTACACTTTGCTAAGTGAGACAACAGCTCAGTGCTTACCAAATGGAACAATGGGAGATGCAGACAACTATCTTTTGACTCTTGTTCGATGGACATGTACTTCGAAATCATGGACATCTAATTCCAGTTATTATACCATGCCAAACCAGAGTAGATTGATAACTTTCTTATGGTAATGTACTGCTCTGAACCAGCTTCAGTCATTTTTCGTTTTTTTTTTTTTAGAGAAGGGTTTTAACTATGCAATCGATCGGTCCCCAATTCTTACGCTCTGTTAATGGAACAACACTACTTGCATTAGCAATGACCGATGCACAGGGCTTGAATTATATCATATGCAGACTATTTTTCTGGGAGCATGGTACTATGAGATGATGATACAATGATTAAAGATGCTTCATCCCCTGAATCTCATGGAAATAGGTGAGACATTATTGGATGAACAAAGCAGAGTTAGACTACCTCTGTATTCTGGAATGATAATCTCCAGTCATAAGCAGCCATATGCATGTTCTTTTCCTCATAACCAATTTTAGCCAAATTCTGAATGAGGACAGCCCACACGAAATACCCAGGTGCAAAATAGTCTGCTGCAACCAGCCCTGGAACGGCCCGCACTCGAATCCCAGGGGGGTCGAGTCCAGTCTCATTGTCCAGTGAGAGGTGCTCCAACCAACACAGTGGCCTACATGCGCCATCATCAATCATGTAAGTTCGCAATCCATCCAAATTTATAGATTTTTTAATATTTCTGATCTTATAGTAGGTAATTGAGCCAGAATCAACTGAGATTGGCAATGATGAACACAAGCATACACGGAGATATATACAATATATTAAAATTTTAAAATTCAAAGCACGAAAATGGAAATTCCAAAACCTATAAATCAAACACCTGTTATCTGAAACTGACGTTGCTTCACATTATTGAATTTGCAATATTATGTGCCTTGACCATTAAAAGAAACACATTACATCCTATCAGTAAATACAAAATGCATTAAAGGCATGATCATAACATGGTAAAGCGAATTGTGTTTGCCTCAATCACCAACCTTTTGAGGATTTCGGTGAAGCTGCCTCCCCAGAGCCGTTTCCGGAATAGGCCCTCAGTGCAGGGCTTGCCTTCCCAGAGCTCGAGCCCGCCGGTCGAAATGCCAGGGACAAGAACCACCGGGTGGAGCGCTCGCACGCCCTCTCGGCCGAGCCGCGCCCCCGGCGACTCGGGCGGCTGAAACCCGAGCAATGCAGCCGGCAACGAGCAGTACAGGAACACCAGGAGCCACCAGACAGTGCACAAGCACCCAATCACCCAACAACACGAATCAATGCACCTCCATTCTTTCATCTTCTTCTTCCCCTCCTTCTTCTTCTTCTTCGTATCCTCATCATCATCACCACCATTCTTTTGAACCGCATCCTTCGCCTCAGAAACGGTTCTCTCTTCCTGCCGCTGCTGCTGCTGCTTCTCAGCGTTCTTGATGGACTCAAAGGCCTGGAACTTCACTGGCTCCACATAACAGAGTTTCCGGAGCCTAAGAACCGAACCCATTTTCGGGGGTCGGATAAAAATCGCTTCTTTTGGCAAAGAAGGAAAAGATCAAGAAGAACAGAGCATTGTGGGATCGCCGGGTACACAGCGAAGCGGAGCAAAAGAGACGGTAAGAGGGTGATGGGCATATATCGGCATCGCCAAAAGGCGAAGGAAGACCACGTGGTGAGGAAGGGGGTGAAATGGGCTCGCTGCGTGTGCGCAAGGAAACATATACGTGACGGCCAGAGGATAGAGAGACAGAGACAGAGAGGCAGAGAGAGAGAGAGAGAGTCGAATTTGAGTTTCAGCTCTGTCTAGCTAGTCTCATGCAAAGGTTGCAAGAGAAACTTGGTGGTGGGTTTCGGAGACAAATGTTGGGAGGCGAAACAGAGAGTCAGTGTGCTGTTCTTGAACCATCGAGACACGTGCTTTCATGAGTTTGTGTAGATACATGTTCTGTCTGTACAATTGCCTTGATCTGGGTTAAGAAATAACCTCAGAAAATAACATCTTGACAACTGGTCATGTATATTCTCTCTCCATATATATGATATATATGTATATATGTAGGCATGTATGAACGAGAATAAATCAATTCCTTCGGAGAATGCCGGTCTTGTTTGTTGATCTGCGACCCATGAAATCCTCGAGAGATCAATTTATTTGTTTTGGGTCTGGTTCTGGTCTCCGCTTTGATCTTTACAATTTTGCGGTCGCTTTTATCGAGCACGAGACTCTCATGGAAACATCTGGAGGGGATCGCCGGCTGGCGCTCCCCGACTTTCATTTTTTAAAAAAAAAAGAGCATTGCGTCGGTGGGCATCCACAATGGCTCCAAGTGACCTTTACAATGGGCCGTTCTAATTTCGTCGTGCAACCCGCCAAGGAAAGCAAAAGGCCGATGCTGAAAGGAAGAAAAGCACAATCTTTCCCGACATCGGATTACTCAAAAACACTTTCCTTTGTGCGTACTATGATTTTTGGGATGAACACCCTTTTCATCATCGGACAATCGACTAAGGGATCATCTCTGGACGCAATAGGTAAAAGGTTGCGCGCAGCCCCTGCAACCCCCGAGCGCAGGAGCAGGAGCAGGGCCACGCACGCACTACGAGAAAAGCACGCGTTCCCAGAATTTTTCCTGCGCGAGTCCCTCGAAAGGAAGGAAGCCCATTGCCAAAAAGGGAGGAACGACGGTGCCCGGTCTAGATATCATCACACCCAGGGCACGAGCAAGGTGACGTGTAACGGCGCGAAGCTCGTTCTCGCACGGAACGGAGGGAGGGTGGAGAATGCAAACTTGCAAAGCGAGGCACGGCGTTTGAGGAGATGATTGCGGGTTTGTGGTCATGGCAGAGATGGGCTTTTTGGCTTGATGGCGCACTCGCTTTGGAGTCTAGCGCCTTTTCTCTCTCTGCTGCTGCTGGTCTTGATGCAGAGGGAAGAAGAGAGAGAGAAAGGGACCGGGGAGCAACGTCTGCATAAGGGACTGAGCAGCGGAGATGTTGCCGAGAATGTTATGGCCGAGAGAAAAGAGCAGGAGCGGCTTTCCCTTCTACCTTGTTGGATTCTATCATCTTGGGATGCGTCCACTGAATACGTTGCCATTACCTCAACCCAGACAAAAACTCAGTGACTCTTGGATATTGAGGTATTTGAGTATTTTCTGTTGATGTATGATTCATATTCCCTAGTGATAGAATGGCACAAGATCATACTTCTCGACCAGTGGGTGACAATCCAGACCAGCAAGATGGCGGGAGCAACATCCCGAACCGTTGGAGAGCTCTTATAATTTGAGTCCATATATCATTAGTAGTTTGACTTGAGTCCACAAATAATCATTGAAGTTTATATAATTTTTTTTCTTTTATAATTAAGGGATGTAATATAAAAATAAAAAGTATTAATTATAATGAAATCCTCTATTGAATGTATCCCTAATGTAATAGTGAATTAAGATAAAATCTTATATCTCGAATTCTCTTTGTCACTCTTACTCTTTATTTTCTTGAAACCTCACATTTTAACGCTCATATCATAATTCCCACAATTCTGGTTCATGGAACCTAGGAAAGCTCCTCGATAACCCTCTCAAATTGCACAGTTTCCGCATGTGGTGCCCTTGAAATATCAGAAAATAAAAAACGTACGGAGCATTTTGATTTCGAAAGCATCGCACTCGACTCGTGCGAGTCGAGCTGCGAGCATAATTGCATTATGTGCAAGTCTAGCCTAGTCACAACGGGTATTTTTCTCTCCTCCCCCTGTACTAAATTATGTTCAGATTATTTGAACACCCAAATAATTTTTGTCCAATATGTTACTTCTATCCGATGCGCGCCTGGATTGGATTAAGATCGCGTTTTCCTTCGCTGTAGACATCACATTCTTCTCATTTCACACGCGGCCGAAGTCCGTGCTTATAATTCACCGACACCAGACGCCTCTGATTTGAAGGGGAAAAAATATGGTCCTTGGATGACTAGCGAGATATGCACGGCTGAGACTGAGTTCCCGGGAGTACCTGTCCAAAGGTGACTTTCGAATTGAATTTGGTGGACCTGAACTCATTTGGGAAGTATGTAAGCCCAGCATCAATGGGCCGATTTGGAAAACGCGAGTTTAAATAGCCTGGGCATGGCCCGCGTCTCGAAAAAATAAATGATTTGGAATATATTTTTTTAAATAATTGCTCGAAATAATTAGTCAATAAAAAAAATTTCATTACCAATGGCAAATTATGTGTAAATATTTTCGGGAGCAGTAAAAATACTTCATGTACATTCATTTTTGTAAGAGATGCAAACAATCACTTTTAAAAAAAATTATTTAAAATCATTCATTTTTTAGTGAGAACAAATGGTGCCCTAGTCTCGTGGAACTTCCTTAGGTGCATTTTCGCGTCAATTTCTTGCATTTTCAACTAAAAAGCTATAAAAGTTGGCGGAATAAATTATGAATGATGGTAGTAAACATATCGGACGCGTGATACATGATGCTACATGAATCTTTTGGAAAATCAAGTGTCACCAAATCGAATATGGGATCTAGCATTTTTATATTCATCCGTGACATTAGTGAGATATCTTATGTCTTCAGATTTGAGATCTATACATATCCAAATATAGAATTGACATATAAAACCCAACATGCATCGCAGCCCACGTGAAAATGGAGATGAACAGCTCAGTCGGTGAGCAAGAAAAGAACAAATCACATGGCATCTCTCTCTCTCTCTCTCTCTCTCTCTCTCTCTCTCAATAATTTCATGCCTGCCGTTCGCTCGCTGGCAGCGAAAGCGACGACTCTCGGGTCAATTCGCTTATTCGCCCCAGAAGCTTCGGCTCCGCCGTAACTTTCGGCTCGGCGTCGCCGCTTCCCATCGCGTTCTCGCCCCAGTTATTGTAATCATCGATTTCTACCAAAAAAATAAATTAATTCCATTTCATTCCACAAGTAATTCGTAATTTTTACATTACAAAAAGTAAGCAGATGCACCCAACAATAGGCACAAGCAACATAGTTGGTGCGAGTTTTCTTCCTCATCGTAGAGATTGAGAGTTCAGACTCTCTCATTACTAGAGTGTCTGAAGTGGGGGTCCTAGTATTGGGGTCTTGGGTACCTAGCGTTTTCTCAGTTAACAAAAAAAAAAAGTAGGCAAATGCCATTTTCCGGTCGATTTTTTATAAAAGAAAATTGGCGATCCCATTCCTCTTTTACCATGACTTCAATTTTGCATTTCAGCTCCATATTTTTCAATCGAGTGTACAAATCAATGTGGAACGGGCTAGAACGATTGCTCAAAGAATTCACCCCTATCTCGCCTTGCTCTACATCGGTTGTTCATTTATTAACCATTCCCATGCTAATCAGGGCAAAACAAGGCAGCCATGGCGGTATTGTCATCTTATTAGGCTCTCTATATGCTAATTCTTAAAATGAATAATTCCTATTTAAGATGTACAATTCACACTAGATTATGAGAAAACGATGCATAACGTTGCATGAATCTTTTGAGTTATCTCGAGTTAAGTATATAAAATGTGCAGTGTTGAATAATAAATGTTCATGAGTACATAGCATTACTTTAATTATTTCAATGGAGAGAAGATCTGCACAAAAGGGAGACATACAATGATCAGGCACAATGATTTGATGAGCGTTCCTTTCCTCTTAACCTACGTAATTACACATGGATGATGACATTCAAAAGTTCCAATTACGTATACTTCACTTACCCTAGTAACATCGTACCTAACCCTAATAAGAGCAAAATAAATAAATATATACCATTCGAGCAAATCAGAATGGACCACCCCAGCCATGTGGCCCTATAACACGATGAGTGGTGTTCGCGACCAGAAAAATCATATAAATTTAGTCATTGAATCCAGTCATAATGAAATTCATATGAACATCCAAGTAAGTCACATCGATCAATTCAGTTTTTCAATTTGCTTTCCAAGTCAGCCTTCTGGAGTGTCGTACTAAGTCGGACTGGATTTTGAAGGATGTCGTACCCAATGAAAGGGACTTAGAGTTTTAATATTAAAAACAAAAAAAATTAGAATATTTATTATGATTAAAAGTGGATCTATCCAAAGGCTGGCAAACAATAAATAAATAATTATGATTAAAAGTGGATCCAAAAAACAATAAATAAATAATAAACAAAAAAATAAATAATAAAAAAAGAGAAAAATAAGAAAAGATGACATAAATAATCTATAAATTTTAGTGTAATGTTCAATTTAATCATTAAAATTTTAATTTATTTAATATAATCTCTAAAATTTTGATATATTTAAAAAATTAATTGAAATTTCAGATATTATATTATATATTAGGCTAAAATTCATGAATTATATTGAATAAATTAAAATTTTAGAGATCAAATTACATTTAAAGTCAAAATTCAGTCACAATTTGTGTTATTATTATATGTATCCATCACCTTCTTACCCTTTCCCTCGCGTTCCCCAAAAATAAACACCGACATTTCATAAATACCGCTGTCCTCGCTTCACTCCCACCGCCAATCCATCTCCTCCTCTCCCTCTCTCCGGCGAAAACGCGAAAACCGAACGGCGACGAACGGCGACGAACGGCTCATCGATCCGAGCTCCGACCATCCTCGTCCCGGCAAGCAGCGGCAGCGGCAGCCGTAGTCGGCGGAGGGATTCCTCTTCAAGCTAGAGGGCGATCGATCGAACGGTCGGTCCGGCATGGCGAGCGGCGTCGCGAGGGTAGATCTGGACGGGAAGCCGATCAAGCCGCTGACGATCTGCATGATCGGCGCCGGCGGCTTCATCGGCTCCCACCTCTGCGAGAAGCTCATGGCGGAGACGCCGCACCGGGTGCTGGCCCTCGACGTCTACAGCGACAAGATCAAGCACCTCCTCGAGCCCGGCACCCTCCCCTGGGCCGACCGCATCCAGTTCCACCGCCTGAACATCAAGCACGACTCCCGCCTCGAAGGCCTCATCAAGATGTCAGATCTGGTGAGTCTTACGCCGCCCCGCCCCTCGCCTCCGCTTCCGAGGATTCGCGTTGCTCTGTTCCGTGCGCGTGCGTTGCGTCGGTTCGTTATTCTGCGTGTTGGCCTGTGCGATTGGTTCGATATGCTCGGATTTGCAGCGAATTGGCTATTCGAACGCTTCCTCGTTGCTGCATTGCCATATATGCTAATAATGAGTTGCGCTTGGAGCTGTTACGTTGCCTGGCGCGCGATTCTTGCTGGATTATTTGTTTGCTCGTGCTGTAGATTTGCCGTCCGGCTTCGATCCAGTCAATTGACGTGCTTACATTGCGCCTGATTTCATGTTTTATGTCGTGCAGACTATCAATCTGGCGGCGATCTGTACTCCTGCTGATTACAACACTCGTCCTCTCGACACCATATACAGCAATTTCATCGATGCACTCCCCGTGGTACTGGATTTCTTTTTCACGGCTCACGCCTTTTGATGTTGGTCAATTTCTTTTTGATCGGATCTCTGTGACCCTCCGATAGGGACTCTTCTAGGGACGGGCTTCTTATGCAGATATGGATTTGATGTTGATGGTTTTGGTGTTGTTAGGTCAAGTACTGCTCAGAAAATGGCAAGCGTCTCATTCACTTTTCAACGTGTGAGGTGTATGGGAAGACCATCGGAAGCTTTCTTCCCAAGGAAAGCCCTCTCCGCCAGGTAAAACTTATCTTTCATTATCTCTGTCTCTCACTTCTCCACTGTCCACATTTGGTTAGATGTTGATATCGACTGCAGATTTTTCAGACAAACCTCTCAACAGAGGAATAGAAATGTCTTATCTGGTGTTGTTTGACTATGTACCTGGCTGCACCTAAGCTAGTTTCGATCTAGAGTCTCCTTTCTGGTGATAATTCTAGATCGCCACGATGGAAGATATTAAACCGTGTTGTATATCTGCAGAAAGTTTTAGAGGAATCTTTGCAGTCTGTGCTGTGGTTTGTGCTAGTGCATTGGTATAAAACAGCTGTTTCTTTTCTCCAGCTTAACATAGCTAGCAGCTGCATTAGCTACACTACTAATGTGATTTGGAATGATATATTAAAGTCAACCTTTTGCATGTTGATAATGGTTTTATAAAATGAAAAAGTGTATTCAGGATCTGGTTGGGCAGATGGATGTTTTGCTGTTCTCACCTGTATTAAACGATGACACATATGGATCATGTGCTTTTCTTTAAATATGATTTTAGATAATGATGAGGCTTCCCTTATATTTAGGGGGAACAATTATATTGTGGTACTAAATTTTCTGGGTACTTATAAGTGCAGTAATTTGTTTCTAACTTTTCCACAAGCCTGATCGTTACGATTTTCTACAACTACTTTTGACTTTCCCTGCTTAATTACAAATTACAGTATTTTTTTTAATATTTATGAAAAAGAACTCACATGGCATTGGATGATCATTATTATATATTTCAAATGATTTGAGGTGACCAAAATTAAATAAAAGAGATATCCAACTCTAAATTCTAAAGTGCAAGCAAAAAGCTAAGGGCCTTTTGGAATGATGCTATCAAAATTTTACAGTGCATGCACTTTGATTATCTTTTGATCTAACACGGTTGGAAGTTGTACAAAATGTAATACATACACGTAGTTTCACATATAAATTTTTCATAAGTTAAATTTTGATGCAAAAGCCATTTTTACCTTTACTTTTGCTCAAATAAATACGCCCTAAAAGTTAGAAGCCTTTCTGTTTATATTCTGGCATACTGAAAAAAAATCCAGGATGACAAGATAATGGTCTACTTCTTCACATCCATTGTGCAATGCATGCAGTTATTGATAGACAGAAAAATCATGGTATACACTTTAGGGTACTAGCTAAAGCCTTACATATGTCTGTGGAGATCATATTCACTCTGGTACTGTAGTAGGTAAACTTGAAGGATAAAGAGACATTACTTTGGGCTTTGTTGATTTACTACGTGATGATTTTATTGAAAAAGATTGAAGCCGCGGTATTTATTTCACTTAAGATTGGGTCCTTTTTTTACATACAATCATGAAAGAACATTTCAAGATGGAAGCAAATTGCTAAAATCCACATTGCTGATTGCTCGGGCTTCTCTTGCTGCGTAATGCAGATATTTTGTGCAGTGTTCACTTGATGGTTAAGTCGTCGTTTGCACCAGAAATACGTACACATACATGACCTTCTGGTCTTAGATGTTTGCTCATGATAACAATATTGACTACTTTGAAGTCTGCCAATCCGTCTTCTGCCTCTGTTGACTTGTGGTTCTTAAGTTTAAAATCTTCAAGTGCTTTGGTTTGTCAGGACCCTGCATATTATATGCTTTCAGAAGATTCCTCACCTTGCATATTTGGTCCAATTGAAAAGCAGAGGTGGTCATATGCATGTGCAAAGCAACTGATTGAAAGGCTGATTTACGGTGATCTATGTTCATAGTGATCTCTGGTTAGTTCAAGTTTGGTTCTTATACTGTTTCTCTAACTTTTCCTCATACTTCTTACAGGTGAGGGTGCAGAAAATGGTCTCGAGTTTACTATAGTCAGACCTTTTAACTGGATTGGACCTAGAATGGACTTCATTCCTGGCATCGATGGTCCAAGTGAGGGTGTTCCCAGGGTTCTTGCATGCTTTAGTAATGTGAGGAAGTTTAATGAAGTGATTTGTTCTATGATTTTCATCTCTTTCCACCATTGTCATCTTTCCTTGCTTTGTGACTGTTTCAGGCTCTGCTTCGCCGTCAGCAACTTAAACTTGTCGATGGTGGTCAGTCCCAGAGAACATTCATTTTCATCAAGGATGCTATTGAAGCTGTTCTTTTGATGATCGTGAGTTAAACTCAATGTGTTGTTTGCATTTTTTCTGTCAAGTAGTCACAGGTGACTGGAGAGTCTGATGGATTTTGCAGGAAAATCCAGCAAGAGCCAATGGCCATATTTTCAATGTTGGCAACCCCAACAACGAAGTCACAGTGAGGCAGCTGGCTGAGATGATGACTCAGGTAAATATTTGCGCTTTGCTGTGGACTTTGCCTTTAAATTGAAATACATGCCAATGCTTTTGCATCATTCCCACAAATATTCAAGAATCGAACTCTCTTCCACATTTCCAGGTTTACTCTAAGGTTAGTGGCGAGCCACCTCTGGAAGTACCAACTGTTGATGTTAGCTCTAAAGAGTTTTATGGCGAGGGATATGATGATAGTGATAAGAGAATTCCGGACATGACCATCATCAATAGGCAACTAGGTAATTGGCCTGACCTCTTAACCTCCTAGATGATTCAACTAGATTAATTGGTTTTATGTGTTGGTAGAGGAAAGTTTTTTGACAATAATATGACTCGTGCTAATGCTAGGTTGGGATCCCAAGACATCGCTGTGGGACTTGCTTGAATCGACCCTCACCTATCAACACAGGACATATGCTGAAGCTATCAAGAAGGCCACGTCAAAACCCATTGCCACCAGCTGAGTTACAGGATCTACTTAGCGAGCGATAAGGTTTTCTGGCTCTGTGTCGGTTCACACTGCAGAGTGCCGCTGTTACAGGTCCTATGATTCTTTCATGGAGATTTAAACATATCTAAATAGACGATACTCTTTATATATTAAGATACTTTTTGGCCTTTGTGGTGTCGGTAGTCGTAGTGGGATCGGTATATGATATTTCGGTCATAACTAGATTCTTTTAGGGATTTTTCCTTATGTAATTCAGTAATAGAGGTTTCAGCTATGCATCACGCAAAGACCGAGCGTTTTTCGGTCTTCCAGTTCCAGGGGATTGGGACTCAATTCCCTATTATCTTCAAAAGCTTGTTGTACGGTTCACTGTTTCCTATTTTTGTAATTTTTTTATTGGTATTTATAAATTAAAGCTTGTGATTAAAGCTCGTGAGCCTCTCTAATATTGCAAATAAACTGTATGTGCGTATTTTTTGGGCATTCGGTAGCATGCTCGCCAAATTATAGTTGAATAAAGCTTATTGCGTCTTATCTTTAATGTTAAGTAGTAAATGATATTCGATTTGGCCACCCAGATGAATTTCAGAAGTTGAACTAATTAGCCAGATTAAAAATCGTTTATTTTAGGTGCATTTGTTTCATAGATAAATGAATGGTTTAAAAAACATTCTTATAAAAATGATCATGTGACTCGTTTACTAAAATGAATGAACAAAACTTTTTTAAAAATTATTGTTAATATTAAAGATATTTTTTATTAATGAATTATTTTAAGTGATGTAAGTTATCATTTATAAAAAATTTGCTGCCTATACTGCGTAATTATCCATACCAATGAAAGATGGTTCCATTTGAGCCATTTCTTTCGTACGAGCCATTTCTCCTATATATGCACACATACATCAACCCAATACGGAGATTTTCATGGTCGTTTTTATTGGGCAAAAGAAATTCTCTGTTATCGCTTCATCGGGACCAGTTGGAGGCCGGAGAGCGACGATACAGTAAGCAAAGTTAAACACTTGAAACAAGTCCACGAAACTTTCTGGCTGGACACGGAAGATTCTAATTCTGAAGGACGTTTCACGTAGCATTCAAGCGTTGTTTACAAAAGAAATCAGTTCTCGCCCAACTGTCGAGCACCATCGCATTTTGAACGAGTCATTGATGATGTCGCGTCATCGGTGTTTACTGTCTCTTCGGTTCGTTCTAAGAGATTATTCCTACGCTTTGCTCAGTCAACCGCGACCTTTAAGTTCGCTTTTTGTCCATTTTCGGACAGGATCAAACATAAGAATGATCGGATCTCGTGTCCAGAATATAATTAGGAGTAATTGCCACGATGCCGATTCTGCAAGAGTGAAGTTACCAACGCATCATGCTATCCTAACTCAATAATATTTAGGACATGATAGATAGTAATTCACCGAAATTATGATAAAATATTCAACAATTGATAAATTATTTAATTGATTACGATCACTATATTATTCACTTACGTTTAGATTTAGTAATATTTAGTTTGATAAACTATCCATTTCTAATAGAGATTTTGATAGTCAATCATAGACATTAAATTATTGTAAAAATTCAAAAGTTTTCAGAATTTAGATTTTTCTTTTCAATCAGGTACCAACTTCAATTCAAATTTATTAATGCGGCATGTTACCAACTCGAGCATGCTTTCAACTAGTAGCTATCCAACATTTTACTTGACCAATGAAAATGCGCATGATTAGAAAACATGTTTTTTAAATAATCGATTTTTCCTTTAAACAAAAGGGAGGGAAGCGAAAGTGCAAAAGTTCAATAATCTTTAAATAATTGATTTCTCGTAAAAAAGAAAAAAGAAAAAGAAAAAAAGTCGCGCGAGAGCGCGAGGTTAAAAAACCCCGGTCCTTCACCGGATCATCATTCACCTCGGATCCACGCGGCATTGATGATTCCACCCAACCTGCTCGACAAAAAGCGTGAGCCAAACTATCATTTTACAACCCCCCTCTCTCTCTCTCTCTCTCTCTCCCAATCTCCGGTCGGCTTGCAGCAGCAGCAGCTCCACCACCACCACCAACAGTACACGACGACCCAACACAGTGATCGGGGCCTTTTTAAAGTGAATTTTCCTTTGTTGTCTTCTCAATTACTTCAGGAACAGAGAATCCGCTTTACCCATTTCCACTCCCCGCTTCTTTCGGCTTTTTTTCTTCCTCGAAGGGCGTCGAGTGAGGTCGGGGTCGTCCTTGTGATCCGCGCCCGCCCGCTCGCGCGCGCGCACGGGGAGAAACCCAGGATCGGAACGAGAAGCGGGGGTGAATATAATATAAACCCCCCGCGCGGAGGGTCCATGCTGGTTGGTGGTGGGATGTGGGGTTTCCCTTTCCTGAGTTGTAAAGACCCACTCTTGTTTTGGTTGCCCTCCTGACGACCACAATCGACGCAGCGAGAGAAGAGAGAGAGAGAGAGAGGGACAGAGACAGAGAGAGGGGTAGGCGCTTGTGTGGCATGGCATGTCTGTTGGTTTTTGCTTCGGCGAGAGGGAAGCAATAATTACAGGGTCACTTTCTATGTCTCTCCCTCCCTCTCTCTCTCTCTCTCTAGCCTCGAAGCTGAGGTGGGTTTGACTCGTTGTTGATCTGGGAAGGAGGGGTTGGGGTAGTTCCTCTCATGCTTGGGTGATGGCTCCTGCCGGCAAGGTCTATGGGTTCCATCGCGAAGGCAATGACTGGTACTCTCTCTTTCTCTCTCTCGGCCGTGCTTCTTCTTAGTTTGTATTTTTATCAATGGAGAAATTCAAAGAATTCGATTCATCTGTGGTGCTGAACTGGTCTGAGGGTCGGGTCAGGTCTTATAAATTGCCGCGATGGTTTGAGGATTTCGAACGTGCATTAGTTCTGTCTATTCTCTGCTTGGGTAAGTCGTGTCGTCCTATTGTGATCACCTGTTGATCTCACAAATTGTTTTTGAATATGCTTTGGTTCTGTTTCCTCTGGTTGTCCAGAAATTTCGAAGATGAAGATGAGTTTTGTTATTCTGGGTGTTACTGTAGGTTGCCCGCTACTCAACATCGGTTGTTTCGTGGTTTTGGCAGGTTTTGCAGTGCGGCTTTGCCAAGTGACATCACAATTATCGTGGAAAGCGTCAACTTTCATCTTCACAAGGTATGCCCCTAGCCTTTTCCTAATGCTCCCTTTGTTGCCCTTTTGATTTGCCATGATATACTATTTTTTGAATGGAAAAATTCTCATGATTTTGACTTGCTAAAAGGTTATTTTGACTTAGTATGAGGTCACTATTGCAAACTTGTGTTTAATGCTCAAATAACAAGCCATTTTCCCTGCATTTTTAGTGGCATCACCTTGGTGTTTAATACTAGGATGACTTTCGCTATATGGTACAAGTAGAGCTACGTGGCTTAAAATATACACAGAAGTGAAAGCCTCAATTAGCTAATACTAAGTCCATGCGGCACAACCAAAAGACTTTCTGTTTTTAACCTAATACAAAAGTCTGGGTTTGACTTTCCAGTTCCCTCTCGTATCAAAATGCGGGAAGATAGCAGATAAATGTGAAGAATCCCCAAGCAGTGAAGGCAGGATTTTCACATTAGAGCTGGACGATTTTCCTGGTGGCCCTGATTCTTTTCTTGTTGCTGCCAAGTTTTGTTATGGTGTTCGTGTGGAATTGACTCCTAGGAACATTGTGACAGTCTACTGTGCAGCAGACTTTCTCAAAATGACAGATGAATACGGAGAAGGTAACTTGCTTTCCAAGTCAGAAAGTTATTTCCACAAGAATGTGCTTCGTAACTGGAAAGATTGTATATTGGCTCTTCAAAGTTCTGAAGCTGTCACAAGTTATGCTGAGAAACTTCAGATAGTTAGCAAATGCTTGAACGCACTGTCCATGATGGTTTGTACCGACCCAAGCTTGTTTGGATGGCCCATGATGATGTATGGAAGCTTACAAAGCCCCGGTGGCAGCATTTTATGGAATGGAATAAACACAGGAGCAAGAATTCGAAGTTCAGAATCTGACTGGTGGTTTGAAGACATATCATATCTAAGTGTTGGGGTGTTTGAGAGGCTTATTAGGACAATGGAATCAAGAGGTGTTAGGTCCGAGAATCTTGCTGGTGCTATCATGCATTATGCTAGAAAATACCTGCCTGGTCTGGGCAGATGGCAAGGAGTGCAAAGTGGCAAAACCAGAACAGTTGCTAGTTTTAGCTTAACACCTGTCATTGTCGATCAAAGGGTTCTACTTGAAAGCATTGTTAATCTTCTCCCTGATAAGAAGGGGAGATCTTTTTGTCGCTTCTTATTGGGGCTCCTTCGGGTTACTTTCATCTTGGATGTCAATTCTACATGCAGAGATGCATTGGAGAGGAGAATAGGGATGCAATTGGAGTTGGCTACCCTAGACAGTCTTCTGATACCTACATACTCGGATTCCGACACTTTGTATGACAGTGACTGTATCGAGCGGATTGTCCATTATTTTGTTTCTCTTGAGTCAAAGGCCTCACCATTTTCTCCTGCATCATTTGAGCTGGAAACATCTCCCTCTGCTGGACCATTAACCAAAGTCGCAAAGTTGATAGATGCTTATATTGCTGAAGTAGCTTCTGATGTAAATCTGAAGCCTCGTAAAATTTGTTCTCTTGCTGAAGCTCTTCCCGATACTTCAAGAGTCTTGCATGATGGACTATATAGAGCTGTGGATATCTATCTCAAGGTATAAATCCTACATCAATCGCTATGGTAACGAGATGTCTTTGGTTACTTTGGATGCTTATGATGACCAATATTAATGTGCAGGCACATCCGTGGCTCTCAGACAAGGACAAGGAAGAACTTTGCAATGTCATCGATTACCAAAGACTGTCCATTGATGCCTGTGCTCATGCTTCCCAAAACGAAAGGCTGCCACTGAGAGTCGTTCTACAAGTTTTGTTCTTTGAGCAGATGCAACTGCGAACAGCTTTAGCTGGTTGCCTTAATGTCTTAGATACTGAAAGTGCAGCAGCAGGTCCAGTGTACGCTCCAAGCAACATGGCTGGACAAATTGTGCAGAGAGATGGATGGGTGGCAGTAGTGCGTGAGAACCAGGTTCTCAAAGTCGATATGGAGAAGATGAGGTCTAGGGTGGGGGAACTTGAAGAAGAATTCAGCAAAATAAAACAAGAGATGAGAAAGGTGGCCAAATCACATAGCTCTCTTAGTTCACCTCGCTTGGTTGCCAGGAAAATCGGTTGCAAGCTTCTTCCACGACCTTCGGACGCTCAACCAGATCATGCTGAAAGCAGTGGCCCCACTGCAAGAAAGTCGGTTGAGCAAGCACAGCCTTCTCGTCATTTTAGACACCGAAAGAGTTCATCCTTAGTCTGAAAATTGATCTGGAAAACGTTTTGGTCTTTTGTGATACCGAATATGGATATTGATCTTGGAAGACAGTATGAGGAGGAGCCACAGTCAAGATTGCAGGCTTCTGGAGGCTCCTCCTCATACTATCTTTTTCCTTGGCTTTTTTTTTCGAGTCATTTTTACAGGAATGGATAGAAGATGACACTTAAATTAGTAGATGACCACCAACTCCAGCATACATGTAATGCCTAGTTTCAAAGATGTAGACGCAGGGTGGTCACTGATAAGCTCGATGCAGTTCTCACGATCGAGCATATATGTATGAGCTTCGTTGTCCGGTCATGGGATAGGTGTTTCTCTTCAGTGCTTCTTTTTGTACCTTCTGTAATCATGGTGTCATACATGTACAGTTCATGTACGGATTTGTAGATTGTGAACAGAGTTTCAAGATCGGACATTTTATATACAAACTCCTGAACAATGTTGCACGCTTCTGTCCTTCAGTATCAGCTTTACAGGGCACAAAAAGGCGGCACTAAACGCATGCCCGCCCATCTCTCTTCATTCAGATGTCTGGGTAGGCCACTTTGAAAGCCATCGGGTTATGCATTTCAATCGCTCTTTGCGCATGAGTCGAAACATACCATGCAGCAGGCTCTTCAGGATGCCGGAAGTCACGCGCTTTCCGTTTCTATAGCAGATCAGTATTGAAACACATTTACCGCGAGGGTGGTGTTAACGACGACTGATGTTGCGACCCTGTTGTGACAAGAAGTTGACATGCGTCTGTCGTCCTTTGGAGGCCGGAGTCATACAGGATATGCTTTCGATCCGAAAGCATAAAGAAAAGGGTAAGAGAGATTGCTAGCGCTAGGCCATGGAAAAAGCATGGCAACTGGGCATGTCTTGAGAGAACTTGTGGAGATGGAGAGGCGAGCGGTCGTCTTCTTTGATGGATTCGGTTTCAGCCTTTTCGGATAAAGCGAACACTTTTGAAAGCGCACTTCCTGATTTGTCGCAAAACCCTTTAACCATAGAACGGTGATCGGCTCGATTCATAATGGACCGGGTCCATTTCTGATTGCCGAAAGCCTACATCGTCCCTCTTTCTCTTCTTCTTCTTCTCCGTCGGCGCCTACGAAACTCAGACCCTTCTCGAAAAACCCATTTTCGGTAAATTTCTCGTCCCTTCACTTTTTCAGTCCGAAGGGAGAAATGCCCATAAGATCGCGTTGCGGATCAACTTTGACAGTTCGGGACAAAGAAAATTCAAGGCAAATTGAACTGGGGAAGGGGATTGGCCGAATTGTTTAAGCGCACGCATCTCACTTCTCACTTCGACAACTACCTCGACCAATCCGACGCCGTTTCTCCACCAACTCCTAAGTTTTTCCCCATGACGCATCATGACGGTGTCGATAGAAAAGCATCATGCGAAGTCCGAACGGAGTGCAAATTTCGTTTCGTCAAGGGAAAGGGAGAAAGGAATATGATCGAATCTCAATGCAATTATGAATGCGAGAAATGCCTTTTAGGACAACCCCACTCACCAGAAAAGAAAAGCGACAATAATTTTAAAAAAAATTAAGGAATCAAAATAAATTATAGAGCTGGCAAAGCGGAAGTATTAGGTGGAAAATTGAAAAAACGAGGAGAAAAAAATAATAATAAGGAAGAAAAACGGTCGTTGATTAAGAAAAAATACGGGTCAATAAATAAGGCGTGATCGGCAAATTAAAAATAAAAGTGAAATTTTAAAAGTCGTCTCCTGCACTCTCCCCGTCGGCCTTTCCAATTTTCCTCAGTCCACCTCCTTTCTCTCTCTAGGAAAAAAAATAAAACGAATTTCAGCTCTCTCTCTCTAGATCAAGCGTGGCCATTTCGTGGATCTCGCCGGGGACGAAGCTGGAAATCCGCGCAATGACGTGCTAGATCCCCGATTCCGGAGCTCGTCGGCAGAGATCTGGTGGTGCGCGGCGGCGGCGGCGGCGGCGGAGGAGGAGGAGGATCTCCTCGGTTCTGTCTCTGTTTGCGGTGGTGCGCGGTGGTGCGGCGTGGTATGATTTGAGGAGGTGCCGGATCTGTGGAAGGGGATGGCGCTATCCGGCATGAGGGGTCTCTCGGTGTTCATCAGCGACATCCGCAATTGCCAGAACAAGGAGCAGGAGAGGCTCCGCGTCGACAAGGAACTCGGCAACATCCGCACCCGCTTCAAGAACGAGAAGGTTAGGGTTTCTCCCCGCCGGCGCCGGATTTCGTCCGAATTCCGCGCCGCCTGCCGGTTTGGGTTTTTTTTTCTCGCCCCCGGAAATTCGAGTGTCGCGCGCGCGGGTGTAGTTGCCCTGTGCTCTTTCGAGAGAGATTTCGTCAATGCTTGTGTTCGTATCAGATGTGAGCTATCGATGCTACTGCGCAGCGGTTGCTTCTTAGTGCTTAATTCCAGATGACCTCGAGCTGTATAGTTTATGTGGCTTGGCTGATTGCAAAGATGATTTTGTTGTTGCAACTTTATCGAATTCCTGGTAGTGAACTATGCAGGGAAGCTTTGTTTTGATTGCTTGTTCTAAAGGACAAACGGGTAGTGACTCTTGGGGATTAAATGGTGGAAAGGCGGGGCATGGCTTTAAACTGGATGCTGGATCAAACCTGATCAAGAACACTTTGATCTCATCTAGTCCTGGCAATTGAATGGAGTTTGTGGCTTGCGGAGAATGGATACCGCAGTAGCACTAGCTGTGTGGCGTAATTACATCTGTATTATATTACCTGAGTACCTGGCTTAAAGAATGTGAATAATGGTGGCATTATAGTATTAGGTTATTTAGCTTTCATTTCTCATGCAAAATCAAGTTTCATGTGGTGTTTAAGGTACAATTGGCAACTCTGATTTTGTCGGAGGCTTTTTTGCTGTGTGGCAATGCTGCTTTGGCCTAGCGGATGCCAAAGTCAGGGCAGCCAAAAGCTTGTGATAAGTAGATAAGAATAGCTTGAAACCTGATCAAGGGTGCTCTGATGGGTTTAGATTACTATAGAATGATGCCGTTCAAGGAACATCTAGGAGAAGATACCTTGAATAAGTTTTGAAGTATACTAATTCCATAGAACTAAGGGAACTTAAGGAGTAAATCAGCTGTTCCTTTAGTAGTTCTGACAAAGTAGTTATGGGTGTTTATGATAAAGAAAAGATCATACATGAGGAGACTTCTAGAAGTGAAATCAGAATTCACAATTAGTGGAATTTGAAGCTTTTCTGAGTTTTGATAACTCTGATTTCAGGGTGTTTAACCAATGTTGGACACTCATTTTTCCATCATAATTTTCTTTTGTGTGTGTACTGAGAGGGACAAAATTGATGCATTCTTATCTCTGGTTAGGATGTTTAACTTTAATTATCCTTGTTGTTGGTAGAATGGTTAGGAGTTGGAGATAATTTGAGCTCTTTTGCTCTTGGAATGTTGTACAAATCCTAGACAAGTACTTGTGGAGGGCATTTAATTGGGGATCAGGGAGGATTTGGGAATCCATTGCAATGTCCTATAATCAGCGTTCATCTAAGGACCTTTTGCAGACGAAATGTAGCATTGCCCTGGAGAGTAGCTCTCTTCAGAATTGGCTAGAAAATCACTTCCTTTGTCTAATTTTCTGAAGAGATGGAAGACTTTGTCTGATAAATGCTCTCTTTCTGACAAGATTTTACATCACACTTATGGCACATGGATGAGAGACATGTCTACTGAATCACAATATTTTGAGCTCTCTTGCTCTTGAAGTGTTGTGCAAATCCTAGACAAGTACATGGAGTCGGCATTTAATTGGGGATTGGTGAGGATCGGGGGATCCATTGCAGTGTCCGATAATCAGTGTTCATCTAAGGACCTTTTTATAGCACGAAATGTAGCATTGCCCTGGAGATTAGCTCTCTTTGGAATTCACTAGACAATCTCTTCCTTAGTCTAATTTTCTGAAGAGATGGAAGGCTTCTGATAAATGCCCTCTCTCCCTGACAAGAGTTTACATCACACTTCTGGCACATGTATGAGAGACACATAAACTAAATCACAATATTCGGAGTGAATTTTTCTCATGCTGTGCCCATCAATATGAGGGTGAGAGGAGATATTGATGATTTTTCTGTTTGGAGAAAAAGAAAGAAAGTAATTTCCTAATCATTCCCTGTACTTCTATCTTTGTTCTGCTTTATTTTTTTGAGAGTATGGAGTAAGAGAAATTGAGGATTTACTTTCTTTATCCAAATTCAGGCCTGTTGTTCAGTCTGTGTGCCATTGCACTTTTGGGGGCTCTTGCTGCATTGGAATGTCACTTTTATGAAGATTGGACATTCTAGTCAGATTTTAGGTTATCTTTCTTTTCATGTAGATTTCACCTTACAATTGTAACAAGCATTGGCATGGAAGTAAGGTGATGGGAACGTAGTTTGGAGAGATCATTTCCTGTGTTTCTCAATTTGACATCATATTTCTTATCAACTATATGTATACTCAGTATATAGGATTTTTTGAACTTTAGGTTGAGTAGCTGGTGGGATATCATCATTCGCCAACGCTCTTTGAGATTTTGCTAATCACTACAAAAACTGAATGCTAAGTTTGTTGATTTGGCAGGGATTGACGCCTTATGAAAAGAAGAAGTATGTTTGGAAGATGCTGTACATACATATGCTTGGTTATGATGTAGATTTTGGCCACATGGAAACTGTTTCTTTAATATCTGCACCAAAATATCCAGAAAAGCAGGTGAAGTTCTAAATTTTCATCTTAATCCTTTCAAAATGTGGTATTTACTTAACTAACAAGCAAGAATGTTAGTATTAGCATTGTACTTGGATAAGTCATGACAATGGTATGGTTACTCTCAAAATGCTAGAGATTCTAGGATAAATAAATCAAGATAGTTGTCAAGATTTTGTTATGCTTGCGTTAAGATTGAAGCTACTAATGTACTGATAAAATAATAGAGACCTATATTATCTCTATAACTAGATTTAAGCTAAGTCTAAAACTTGAACTTAATCTTAGTTAGTATCTATTAGAATATGGATAACTAAGAGATCCCAACGTTAGGTAATTGATAGATTCTTCAGTGGTGTTACGTTTTCAAATCAAAGATCAAGAGATCCCTGTCATGTTTTTGCAGCCATCCTCACAATAACTGGCTTCTCATGTGACAATTGCTCCAATGATGAATTGATAGTGTGCCAGATCCATCAAGTTGCAGTGCTGTACAATATCTATAAATTTCATATTTGCAATAATATTGTAGCATTCTTAGGAATAAATATAGCTAGAGAATTGAGGAACAGTTCAGTTTGTAGGAACAAAGACAAGCAGATCTATTCTATCCCCAGTAAGTACCAATACGCGTCGGGGATTGATTCCATTTTTTGTGAGCAAAAAGAATTTTCAATTCTTTGGTAAAATATGGCAAAGGACAATAATTAGTAAGATAATAAGTGCATAGTTATGCTTCCACATCAAAGCAACTACCAATGTTGAGTTATTTGGTCCCACTCTTTATCTATGGGGTCAGAGCCGGTGCTAGACTAGCCAAGAATTTTCATCAATCTCTTTTGTCCTAATTTACATAAACAAATGAAGGACTCGATTACTTCATTGTGTAAGAAATTATCCTCTAATTTCACATGGTATAGTTGGAACAAATGTGACTTCACCTTGCTGTCTATTTTTGCAGGTTGGGTACATTGTAACAGCATGTTTACTCAACGAAAACCATGATTTCCTCAGATTAGCCATAAATACCGTCCGCAATGATATCATTGGTCGGAATGAGACCTTCCAATGCTTGGCATTGACTATGGTATGGCTATATGATTGTCATTGGAATATTTCTTCAATCCGAAGCTTTACTTTTCTGGGTTAGTAATAATCTCTATTCTTCATCATCGTAGGTGGGGAATATTGGTGGTAGAGAGTTTGCTGAATCTCTGGCACCCGATGTTCAAAAGTTACTTGTAAGAATACCCTGATTGTAATCTTTAGTGTTAACTTTTCCTTCAGATTATTATTATTATTATTATTTTTTAAAACTTTCCATCAGGTTCTTGGTTTTAACTTATGGTTTACATTAGATTTCTAGTAGCTGCAGACCCCTTGTGAGGAAAAAGGCAGCATTATGTCTCTTGCGGCTGTATCGAAAGAATCCTGATGTTGTGAATGTAGATGGCTGGTACTTCCCAATTCTTAGCATGGATGACACTCTCTAATGACAATATTAGTCTCATTACTTATCAAAAGTTTCTCTCATGATTTCTAAAGGGCGGATCGGATGGCTCAGCTTTTAGATGAACGTGATCTAGGTGTGTTAACTTCTTCAATGAGCCTTCTTGTGGCTCTAGTCTCAAATCACCACGAAGCATATTGGAGCTGTCTTCCAAAGTGTGTTAAGACGTTGGAACGACTTGCTAGAAACCAGGACATTCCACAAGAGTATACTTACTATGGTATCCCATCTCCCTGGCTTCAGGTTTGTATATCTTTCCCAATCTTTCAACATTTAGGGATGTAGCAGATTCCATACTTCAAACACGGATGGCATAGTTTGCAT
Source organism: Eucalyptus victrix (assembly GCA_016097545.1). Classification (NCBI taxonomy): domain Eukaryota; kingdom Viridiplantae; phylum Streptophyta; class Magnoliopsida; order Myrtales; family Myrtaceae; genus Eucalyptus; species Eucalyptus victrix. The sequence continues at coordinate 28,474,428 of CM027844.1, forward strand.
TGGTTCAGTAAGTACAGTCAATACTTAATGGTGTTGCTATTTTGTGTCTCATCAGAGGAGAATGATTGTAATATGATCTTGGTGACTTGTACTCTGTTTAAAGAGGTGTTGCCTGGTGGTAACATTCCCAGGAGCTTGTTAGGGCTTGGAGCTATCTTTTAGCATTAACAAAGCTTAAGTTATCCAGGTGCTAGAAAAAATGCTTTGCAAGCCAATAATTGAGGGAGATACTTACCAATAAGTACAGTGATACTTAACCATCCTTCCAAGAAGCTTAAGCTTTTAGGAAAATGTCCACAATGCATGACATGGATGTGCCTTAATGATGGTCACTGTTGTGCATTTGAGTGTATTCTACCAATTGCTGCAAAATAGTCATTTCTGTTGGAGAGATGGATTAGTGTATTTCTTCACTTGAATTCGAAACTGATTATAAAAAGAGCAATTAAGTAACAATGAAAAAGAAACATTCTTTCTAATAGAAAAGGTTTGGTGAATTTTTTTTTCCTTTTCAAGAATAATACCCAATATGAAAATCTTCATGGAGTTTCTTGTTTTAATTTTCTTTTAGGTTTCCACTTCAAGGTTGGATTCTGATCCTGGATTAGCCTTTTAATAGTTGCTTCTGGGAACCAATCTTGTCTTGTGTACATCAAGCATGGTGATATAGTTCTTATGTGTGTGCACTTGACACAGGTCAAGACAATGAGAGCTCTGCAGTACTTCCCCACGATTGAAGACCCAAATACAAGAAGATCATTATTCGAGGTTTATATCTTTGATAGGGATTTATTTTCATACTAACTAGAACTTTCTTTAATGAGCTGTGGTTTTTCGGTTAGGTGCTGCAAAGGATACTAATGGGAACTGATGTTGTTAAGAATGTGAATAAGAACAATGCTTCACATGCTGTTCTCTTTGAAGCCCTTTCTCTGGTAAGTATGCTGCCTCTTTTTCGGTTTTGTTAAATCATATGGATAGCAGGTTGCAGTCTTGCAATGGTGTTTTTTAAACTGCCTAAGCTCAAACGTAGTAAGCCCCAGTCTGATTTTTTTTGGAAGAAGTCCCTCAGCTATTGAATTGTCATTTGTATTTGTATTTTCTATTTTAGTCACTTTGAGTGACTGTCTGTTGGTATATCTCGATTTTACATTTTCAGGTTATGCATCTTGATGCTGAAAAAGAAATGATGTCTCAATGTGTTGCCCTTCTTGGAAAATTCATTGCGGTTCGTGAACCCAACATTAGATATCTTGGATTGGTGAGTTGCAGAATTGCGACTGAGACTCTGACAATTTCTCTGCCTTTTTTTATTAATGATAATGGTTTGCAGTATCTAAGAAATGGAGCTCCCTAAGTCTGTAATTCTATGATCCTAATCGGTCAATTGCCTTCGTGCAGGAGAACATGACTAGGATGTTGATGGTAACAGATGTACAGGATATTATCAAGAGACACCAAGCTCAGATAATTACGTCATTGAAGGATCCTGATATCAGGTGGAGTTCCTGTTTTCTACATGTTGTTGTTACGCAATTGAAATTTCTATGTTGTAGTTCTATTCCCTTACATAATGAAAATGCTGGTCATAAGTTGTCTCTTGTCCCACTCCTTCCCACTATTTAAATGAAGCAATTCGCTAGCATCCAAAAGTTCTGGCTTGTAAATGGGGTTTAGCAGTTCCTCCCCACCGAGGTTATATTCCTGGAACTACTTCATTGGCATTATGACATCTGTTTGTTAGCTGATGTTCATGGAAGAGTATTATGTGGGAGCTCTATCATGTAATTTCATTCTGGGGCATATCTAATGTCCACCTTTATTTTGTCTCGCTTGAATAAGATTTGTTCCCTTTAGTCTGTGTAAGCGCTGGAAGGTTGATTGATTGTGTCGGGGAAAATTGGGTTGACAAAAGAATGTTGAAGAGCAGTTGTTCCTTGTTTTTGTCTTTGACTCTACTTGTATAATTTGATCGGCTGTTAGTTGGGGTCATGCACTTGCTATATGGGGATCCATGCTATGTGCTCTTACTACTTTTGTTAAGTCAGCATGTTGATTTGATTAGGTAGATCTACTGTTGTCCCTTTTAACAGAACCTGTTCTTCCCTGAGATCAAAAGCATCGATCCTCTTGCCATGCTGTTTCTTTTTATGGAATGGGAGGATCCTTTAATTATGATAAGGCAATGAGGGCTTGGACTAATAGTGGTCCAGCCCTACAAGTATCCAAGAGTTCATGTTCAATTCCCATCTTCCCCCTTCACACCTTACTAATTGAATATGCATAGACATACACTTCTTCTTTTTTTTCACAATTAATATCTACAACAGAAAAGACAATAATAGAAATAGATAGAAGTGTAGCAGGCTTATCTTCTAAAGTCCAATTGAGCAATGCAGAATTGTGTGAGCACTTTAGAACCGTGGTTTTAGGGAAGCACCTGAACCCATCTATGCATACGCAATAAAACAAATGTACATGCATACATCTTATTTTAGTCTTGGAGATACATGTAGTATATATAATAAATATGATGCATACAATAACACCTGTAGCATTTTAGAGTACTAGTCAGGTATGGAGCCTTTGATAAGAGTTCGGACATGTGACTTTGATTGTTTTCTTTAATAATTTCCTTGCCCGAAGAGACTGGGTATATGTCCTTGCTGAAATTGATTCCTAAATTATAGTGACATTGGTTATCTACTGAACGTCATCGCGATCATCTTTGGGAAACAAATGACTTAATTGTCTTGTACCAACTTTCCTTTCCATTTGTCACATGTATTTGTCATGCTTGCAGCATCCGGAGGCGAGCTTTGGATTTGCTTTATGGCATGTGTGATGTCTCGAATGCGAAGGACATAGTCGAAGAATTACTGCAGGTATTTTCCGTAGTTAGTCCTCACTAGAGTTTAGAGGAAGTTCTATTGAATTGTTTTTTGGTTGGTGAAACAAAATGCAAATTTTTCTTTGGTACTAATTTCAAAATGTTATTCAGTATCTCAGCAGTTCTGACTTTGCTATGCGTGAAGAGCTGGCTTTAAAAGCTGCAATTCTTGCAGAAAAGTTTGCACCTGATTTATCATGGTAAGTAAGGCATATTTCCTGTCATAAATCTTGGTTTCTGTAGAACCTGTTAGACAGAGCATTATGTCAATTAATCTCTTTCTGCAGCGCTAACTCTATCTTTTTTTTTTTTGGGCAATATCTTCAATGTCTTTAACACTAATCTTTTCCGAGCCATCGGCTTTACTCTTTGAAAGTGATTAAGTTCCCTCTTTCGATGATGATCCACCATCTTGAGCTTGGTCTTTGTTTTCTAGTCCTTCTTTCCTGATTGTTCTGATAAGCTATTCTGTAGTCACTGTAGTAATGCATCGAAGCTGGAAAGTGCTTCTGTCATTATTGGAAAACATATAATCCCCTTTTTACTTCAATTCCTGATTTTTAGATAGCTTATGGATGCTAAAGAATTAGAGAGAGAATTTCATTACTTTGCTGGATCTCTGTGTCACATTTCGCGATTGCAGTTTCTAACTTGGATATATACTGTTATTCACTGTCAAAGAAGAAGCTTTACTACTCGTTGTGTGATCTTATGTTGTTTTATCACCATGCAGGTATGTCGATGTGATTCTTCAATTAATTGACAAGGCAGGAGATTTTGTTAGTGATGACATATGGTTCCGTGTTGTGCAATTCGTTACAAACAATGAGGATCTGCAGGTGAGGGGATTATATAGTTCTGCTCATATTGGCTTTGACAACAGTGTTCTTTTCTTTTTTGGCGTTTGTATTTGTGCATGTCTTGTGAGTACAAAGCATTTTTAACTGAGTGTCGGTGCTTGTTCCAACCAGCCTTATGCTGCTGCAAAAGCCAGAGAGTATCTTGATAAGCCTGCTATACATGAGACCATGGTGAAGGTATGGAATGCAACTTTAACTATTCTATCAATTAAGCTTTTTCACATATGAAAGGATAATAGTTGTTTGGGAGTGCCAGGTCTCAATGTCTTAGCACGTAATTTCTGTTAGGTTTTACTGGTTCATGGTCGTAGTTATATTGATATCATGTTCTGCAGTCATTGAAGTATTTGTTGGGAGAAGTTCTTACAGTCTTTTATAAGTTGGTTTTATACCATATCTTTTGTTGAGTATCCAAACACCAAACATCAATTGGTAGGACATGATAAACCGTTTGCATGAGAATCATGAGAGTGGCAATGGGAGTGACAGTCAGTGAAATGTTCCTACTCCAGGATGCTTCATTCATTGCAAAGTTTCTTGCTGGGAGACTACATTTTTTGTCATTGTTTCAGAGATTTATCTATTGCTAGCTGAAGAAAAATTATTTGATAAAAGCTTGTGAGTCTCTTGGTGTCAGTTTTTCTTCTTCTTTACTGCACATTTCTTCACCCTCTGGTGTTTGTCCAGCATAGTTGGGTTCATGTACCTGAAAGAATCTATTGTCAAGCATGGGATTTGAAATTTATATTTCTTTCCACTGGAGAGAGCTCCAGTTCTCTTTTGTGCTCTTCTCTTTGGGGACAAATGCCATCCCAACTTTCCAGAAATCCTTTGTTCCATTTTTATTTCCCATGATGTGATCATACTTGGCATTATTGCCTGAGCAATTTAGCAATTTTTTTGTTCCTGTCCTAATTGTGTTGAGAAATATCTACCATAATAGATGACATGTCTGCCAAAGAAGTTTTTGATTCTGATTTTAACTTGAATGAGCTTAAATCTGACAGGTTAGTGCTTATCTTCTCGGAGAGTACAGTCACTTTTTAGCAAGACGACCAGGGTGCAGTCCAAAGGAAATTTTCAGCATCATACATGAAAAACTGCCTACAGTATCGTAAGAGAAGTCCCTCTATATTTCTGTTATGTTTTCATCACATTCTAACTACAAGATCTATCTGAGAGTATGCCCATTTTTTCAGGATGTCTACAATTCCGATACTTCTTTCAACGTATGCTAAGATCTTGATGCATACTCAACCCCCAGAACCAGAACTACAGAATCAGATCTGCACTATATTCCAAAAGTGAGCTTATGTTAACTAATCTTCTTGCTTTTTTTTCTTTTAGTTTTCTCTGGCATATTTTGTGTGACTTTACGAAGCTTTCACATAGGTATGAGAGTTGCATCGATGTTGAGATACAACAAAGAGCTGTTGAATACTTTGCCTTGAGTGCAAAAGGTGCAGCTTTAGCGGATATATTGGCCGAAATGCCAAAGTTCCCTGAGCGACAGGTACCTTTCAATATTCTTTTTGAAATAGTCAATATCTTTTATGATTTAAACAAACTTGACCACAGAAGGCCAGAGTGGTGCTTTTGATTCTTACCCTTAAGTTTCCCAAACTCAGTCTGCACTGATCAAGAAGGCGGAAGATATCGAAACTGACACTGCAGAGCAAAGTGCTATTAAGTTGCGCGCTCAACAACAAATGTCTACTGCTCTGGTTGTAACAGACCAGCGCCCTGCAAATGGGACGCCGCCAGTCGGTCAGCTTAGTCTTGTGAAGCTGCCTAGCATGAGCAGTAATCCGGTTAGTGGTTTCTCTTGATATTAGAACCATATCCCTTAATGTAAGCGTTATTGTCTAGAAGCAGCAAATGCGGTGGCAGCCCACTGGTTTAAACCTGAAGGCAAATTGCCTGCAATCCTGTCAACCACTGGAAAATTATGATATACACTACACATAAGAGAGCACGTATCTCTCTATTCCTCCAGCACATGTCTAAGTTCACCTCTAAGCCAGCACTTTCTTCATGGATGAACCTGTAACTACTCATGTTATTTCCATGACGGAGGTAGCAATTGACCTCCATCTGCATGCATGAGCCAAAACATTGTCATTCATGCCTTAGTCAAAAAAAGTGCTTTTTCCCTTCTGAAGATGCATCAAGAGTGCACCCAAATGATCTCAATGATTTACATACTGTGCTGTCACTAATTTTGGTATCAGATAGCAATAGCATGAAATAAACCATATGGATATAATAACAGGACAATTATTCAGCGGATGAAGGAGTGAGACAGGAGAATGGCATTTTGAGCGTAGTGGATCCTCAACCTCCTTCTGCAGACCTTCTGAGCGATCTTTTGGGTCCACTAGCTATTGAAGGTCCCCCAGGGGCTGTCCAATCAGAGCAGAATGTGCCGGGAATAGATGGTGTCCCCAGCGCAGCAGATGCTGCGGCAATAGTACCTATTGAAGAGCAAAAAAATACTGTTCAGGTACTGATTATGTGGATGCTTACTGAATTCAATTCTTTCAGAGTCTGAAGGAGAAAATACAAAGTGCAGTGCTTTCTTCCTACATCAGAAATAAGTTTTGTAAATAGTACTACCTTTGGCTGATGCAATCTTTTCATCATTTTCCTCTCCGTTGTATTAGGAACATGGAAGGAGTTTGACTGACTTAGGTTTTTTCCAGCCCTTTCATAAAAATTCCTTGATTATTGGTCATTTTTCAGGCTTTTTCCAGCCCTTTCATAAAAATTCCTTGATTATTGGTCATTTTTCAAAAAGAACATGGTGAAATTGCATTTTCGATGTTCGGATCAGGTTAAATAAAGTGTTTATAATCATAGCAAGATAAGATGTTTCAGTAGACTACCAGTGTGCCAAAGTTTTTGCTTCATTTTTACATATGTAGATGTTTTAAGAAACTCAGTTTGTCATTGTAAAACATGTACATGTTAACATACTTCAGGTAAATTTGAGTCTATATAAAAATCATTTCCCATACTGGTTCAGGCTTAGAGTTTAGTATAAAGACTGCAATGATGTGGTTATTCTCACCTTTAATAAGTTGATTGACTTTGCAGCCACTCATAAATATTGCTGAAAGATTCCATGCATTATGCTTGAAAGATAGTGGTGTGTTGTATGAGGATCCCAATATCCAGGTATTCATCTTATCATTTTTTGGAAGTTTCTCTCAAGGCATATGCAAAGAGCTTGTGTTGAATTCTTTAACATTGAATTTCAGATTGGTATTAAAGCTGAGTGGCGAGCCCACCAAGGACGTGTTGTGCTTTTCTTGGGAAATAAGAATACATCTCCTCTTGTATCAGTTCAGGCTCTAATATTGCCTCCCTCCCATTTTAAAATGGAGCTCTCATCAGTGCCTGAAACCATTCCCCCACGAGCACAGGTAGGTTACTAAGCCTCATTTGTGGTGGTTTATCATTTCATGATACCTTGTTCACATTATTCTGTGTTTTTTGGACATTCACATCTTTACTTTCATGATCAAGGTGCAATGCCCTCTTGAAGTTGTGAATGTTCGCCCAAGCAGAGATGTTGCTGTACTAGACTTTTCCTACAAGTTTGGTAGCCATGCGGTAATACTTCCAAAATAGTTCCTCCTGGCTTCTAGCCAATGTTGCTTGTTTGGTGACTGGCAGTGATTTCTGGTCTGCCTTTTATAGGTCAACATCAAGCTACGCCTTCCTGCTGTTATAAACAAATTTCTGCAGCCCTTGACATTGACTACAGAGGAGTTCTTTCCTCAATGGAGATCGCTGTCAGGACCACCTCTGAAGCTTCAAGAAGTGGTATAACTCTTTCTTTAAGTGGGAAGTTTGCTGGCCAAAAAGAAAAGGCTGTGAAGTTTTTAAGTGATGCCTAAAGAGACTAGTTTATATTATTTGACCTGCTTTGCACGCATAACTCATCCTCAATCTTGACTTAGCACGAAATTTCGAGCACTTCTGATATACCTCCCTTAGTTTATCAATAGTTGTCATCAATATCGTTATGGTTCTTGTCTAGAATTGGTTGCTGCTTTCGCATCTGCATGATGTGATATCAATTTCTTGAATTTACTAGTGGCATAGGAGCTATTAAGACTTACAAAATTAGACCGTTAATATACTATTGTTTACTAGCTTCTGCTATCTTTTACTCAAGCAATCTGAGGCACATTCTCATTCATGTACGTCACTAATACAGGTCAGAGGTGTAAGACCGCTTCCACTCTTGGAAATGGCGAACTTACTTAACAGTTTAAGAGTGATGGTTTGTCCTGGGCTTGTAAGTCTCTCTCTCTCTCTCTCTCTCTCTCTCTCTCTCTCGTGAAGTTCCATTAACTTCTATATCTCTGTTTAGGATCCAAATCCTAATAATCTCGTTGCAAGTACAACATTCTACTCAGAAAGTACGCGCGCCATGCTCTGTTTGGTAAGTGCACTTTTTCCTCATGCACCATTACTAAAACGCACCCTCTATTTGGCTTGGGCAACTTATGGTTTATACTGGGAACTAAATGCATCCCATCTTCTCAAGTATGTCCAGTTTGAAATCTCCGTGAATAAAATCATTTGGTAAAGAAGTTGCTTTGAGAAGGCAATTACAACGCATCCATTTATTTCTTCAAATCAAAAACCGTGCTGAGCTGCCAAATTAGATCTACAGTCAACCTTCTTATACTAAAACTAGTTTGGATGCTCTTCACAATTTTCCATGTATTGAAAAGACGATCCTATTATGACCTCCTTGTTCCAATATGCAGGCAAGAATTGAGACAGATCCAGCAGACAGAACTCAGTTGCGTATGACAGTTGCTTCTGGGGATCCTACCTTAACGTTTGAGTACGTGTCAATCTTAAATTGCTCAGATTTTTTTTTTTCTTTTTCAGATTTTCCTCCAATGGATCTAACACTTTCCCCACAGGTTGAAGGAGTACATCAAGGAACAGCTAGTTGACATCCCAACAAGTTCCGCTCCACCTCCAATGGCTCCTGCTGCAGCTTCGCCGATATCTCCAGTAGCACCTTTAAATGATCCTGGGGCCATTCTAGCCGGTTTGCTGTGACAGTTATGAAGTCAGAGTGTGATCATGTGAAGATTTGTTGAAATTACACACCTATATAGGACTGATACGGCCGGTCCCACCCCTTCATCCCCTCTTGTAAGGAGGTCAAGTGCAGAAATACGTTGCTGGGGCTGGCCGTGTAAAGGGTGAAAGCCAATTGGTCGGTCAATGGTTTGAGTAGCGTTTCCAGGGTTGGTCGGCTTTTTGAGATTCTTTCTGCACAATTTTGGGTGCAATAGCGAGCATTTTGCTTCTTTGGTTCTCTTCTGGTTCTTCTTTGTCCTTAATTCTCTCTTATTGAATTGATGGGGCGGGGAGGTTTTCAGCCCCTTTTCCTTAGGTCTCCAGTTCCCCATACGGTTTCATGAGAAGCATTGTAAGATATGTGGTAATGTAGAATTCAGTTGTAACTGCTTAGAAACGTGTTTGTCAATTGATAATTAAAATTGATTATATTACAATAATGACGTTGGTGAGGACGAATCCGAAGGTTTGATCTGATACTCTAATTTTAAAGTCCCGTCGTCGCTGTTCTGTTGCATCAAAACGTTATGCAAAAGGGTAAAGTTATCGGCGATACCTTGCGAATTGGTAAAAGGCCGTCGAAAAAGTGTTCCCTACTTTCTAGACTTGCTCCTTTTCTTACCAAGGGTCGAAATATGAAGGGGCTGCATTGATATCTCTCTCTCTCTCTCTCTCTCTCTCTCTTTTTTTCTCTCGAAGTTTCTTCAAAGAACTCTTTCGGGTAAATTATGTTTATCATTAATAATATTTATCTTGAACTTTCTTTGGTGATATAAAAAATCCAACTTATTCATCTTGACATACTTACTCTAGATTTTTTCTCGTAACAAAAAATTCTTAGCCCATACTTGTACAATACATTAACCCCTCTATTAAAATTCTATGAAATGATTTTTTAGTCAAAGTAACGTTTTTACTTTACTTAAATCAAGTGACCATCATATTAACATTATTTAATATTTGACTTATATGTCAACAGATTTTAAGTAATTCTCATTTGACAAAATTTTGGCTTGTGATAAGTATCATACAAATATAAATTTGAGATTCTTGATATCACAAGAGGAGTTTATGTTAAATGTATTCCAATGAATATAATTTAGGATTTTTGGTGACTTTTGCCTTTAATTAAAGATGACTATAATTCTCACCGAAGCCAAGACTCCCAAGATAATCAAATAGCTATCGCTAACTTTATACAAACATTTAAAAACCAGATAAGCACGACAAAAACCCAGCTTATCTTCTTCAAGGATGAGAAAATGTGGTTCCTTTTCCCCAGAACCAAAAAGAATCTGAATCCCCCAAAACTCATGGAACCAAATAATCCAGAAAGTCAAACCATCGCAGTGGGTTCGGAAGGAGCAAACCCTCAGCTAGTCATTGGAATATCATTGATGGAGGCACAAGCAGCTGCTACTTGTTTGTCTCCGCCTCTTCTGGATGATCACCATCCGGCTCCTCTGGATGATCACCACCAATGCGACTATCTCTCTAACGACAAGATTTGATTCGATTGAACCTTCCATGTAATCTGCCGCCTCCTCTCCTTTTCGCTAATGGTGGCCTCAATTTACAGTAAAACCTTTTTCTTTTAAGAAGCAACTGAAGACAAGAGCTCCTACCTCCCTTCCCGGCAATCCCCACACTTCCAGTCACCTTCACCAGATTCCATCCCACCCCAAGGAGAACAACCACTATGCACACACAACCCACAAAACTGGCAACTGAGATCAGGAGTTGGATCTGAGTGCGTGCATATTCGACAGGGGACAGCAACGCCAGAAATTTCGGAACTTGTCTGCCCCACTCCATTATCAGAGGGGGCCTCTCCAAAGTCCTCAGCAACCCCACCCTGCAAAGCTGCAGAAGCCACATTCTCCCAATTCCCCGACACATCCTCAATTGCATGAGCTTCATCAAACTGATCGCCATCATCAGAAGCCAGCAACTCCGTGAAAGAGAAGTAGGTCTGCGGTTCAAACTCCATATCACCATAGTCAAAACTTTCATAATCAATAAGAACCTCCCCATCAAGGCCATTGCTTGGAATATCCCATGCTGCTGCTGGAGTCGTTTCATCCCCAGTCTGATCCATGGCAATATTTATTTCCATTGAAGCTGAGGATTCTGAATAAAAGTAATTGTTCTCCTGAAGGCCATCTGCAGATCCGTCTCGCTTTACATGCCTTCTAACGGGAAGTTTCTGCAGTGCCGGCCCTGGTGCACTCACCTGGCCAAAATCCACCTCCCAATTGTCATCAGCAATCTGATGCACCCTTGAGGTAGATTGAAGAAGAGGATCCTCCTCTCGTATTTGCATCTCCTCAGGAGGGAACATTGGAGTTGTGGGTTCACATTCTCTCGATTCAGACGTATTTCCCAAATCAGACTCCGATTCTTGCTTTATAGCCGAAGACTGCTGCTTTTTAACCACCATTCGTTTCTTGCCTTTGTCATCATAAGGACACTCGGGTGATTTTATTCTACGACACTTGCAACACTTGAAACCCACCACATCAAATATTCTTGACTCCGTAAGTTCAACAGCATCAGCATGAAACCAATCTGCAAATGATTGTATATCATCAACTTTAAAAGAATGATGGCAAATACACACCGACACAGGTTCCCCAAAAAAAAAAAGCACCAATTATTAAGAAACATGCTTACGGGTGCAATTTTGGCATCGGATGTACATCAGTTCAGAATTATATGGCTTCCCACAAAGATGGCAGACAGGTCCGGACCAGCGCAAATCTGCATCGCCCCTCAAAAGAATATTTTTGAGCCTGAACTCTGACCCTGTATCATCACAGTTCTTCTTCCTCCATATAACACCCCATGTAGGGTGCTTAGCTCGGGATTTCGTTGCCAAACTAGATCCTGAAGTGCCATGCTTTATCTCCTGACCATTGCCCATAGGTCTGGCAGATGCTAATGGCTGATTGTACACCTGAACTTTAGGAAGTCTGATGATTGTCCCATTGCCATGATTTTCACGGGTTTGTAAAAGCAATGGACTAGTTGGAGATTCTGTGCTTTCCTTCCTTGAAAAAGCTTTGGCATTGAAGCACTGCCTGCAACTAAACCCATTTGCCATAATTCTTGAACCTACGATACATTGCTCATGACAATAACCTGACAAATACATTGCAGGAGATGAGATCAGCAGTAAGGAATAATCTGAAAACCTGTTTGTATAATCTCAGTCACTAAAAGCTCAGAACTAAAGGCTCAATAATTTTTTTAATGTCTACATAAGCAAGAAAAGCTATACTCAACTCAACAGAACATATATAAGGGAACAAATTGCCGAAAGGACACCACATCTTCCCCCTGTTTATCCTACCTACGACAAATAAAAAGAAATTATCTAAGGACTGCAAGTATTTACCTATCCTACTCTATTCCTGAAGGTAAAAAAGTCATCTTGTTCCTAAAAGAGGTTGATAATTTAAATGAGCCATAAGATCAATAAGAGCATCAGCCAAAAAAGTTACATGATATTCACAAGAATCTTTAACACATCAAACAACTTCCCAACTTGTGTTAGAAAAAAAATCTCTTCAAAATACATTTCCATTTGGCAAATACTCTGACCAGGAATATAATTTTCAAAAGTCCTGCCACATTAGTTACAGTCGCTAAAATAGAAGCATCAAGGGCAAATCATAACTATAAGGAATGAGTCAAATACAATAAGCCTGTTTAAAATAACTCTCATGGACCTTCTGTAGAACTAATAGAAAAACAAAAGGTTTAACGTGGTTTTTCTCTCTTTTTTTCCCAAGCAGAGGAAGCTGGAGGCAGATACACCAATTCAATAAGCATAATGCATGTGCATTAAGTTGCTACAAATAGGCATACCTTGACATGAGCTGCATTTGACTGCATTCCTGAAATTCAGGACAGATAAAAAAAATAAGTGAAGCGCAGGATCAAAATAACCCTGAAATCAAGCTTCTATAGACATGGACAATTGAGATTAAGCAACAAAACCACCAACCTGAGTGGAACATCCCGTTGACATGAACTGCAAGAGAACTTATCCACCTTATCCCTCCGGTATACAAGAAAGGAGAATATATCAATGCGAGCAGCTTTCAAATGCACTCTTTGGTTATGCGGAAAGAAACGCATGTCCTCTGAAGGCATTGGCAACCTGCCAACACCTTCCTCATACTCTTTGATTAAATACAGAGGAATATGTGCTTCTGAAAACCAGTACTTCTCCTTTCCTCCTTGACTTTGCTCTATGTCAATTATACTCTTCATGACACGAGATGGAAGGTGCTTTTGAATCCCAAAATCAACAGCATACAGTACCTTGCGGTCCTGATCTTTCTTATCACATATCAATGCATTTCTGAAAACAGAAGATTCCAACTCTGGACCTTTGGCATCCTGAGGGCTCTGCTCTGGCCGTACCAGATCACTCCATCTCAAATAAGAATCTAGATATCTAACCTGATGCAAGTAAATATAATGATAACTCATAAGAGGTTAATAAATAGAATTCCTTCAATGTACATAATAACATCAAAGTAAATGCAACTTGCTTAATAGAAATACACAGTCAGAGACAAGAATGCAGAAATACACGGCAGAAAATTACCACAGACCTGAAGAGCAAGCTGCGAAGCATTTTTACTCATTTCAACAGCAGCTCTCCATGCTAATTGCCTGCTTCTTCTATGAATCTCAGTACCGTGATAATAGTGAACACCGGGAATTTTTCTTTGGCCCCCTACAAGAACGCAAAACAAGAATATTCAGGATCCTTCAGGACTCAGAGACAATCTGATGTGGAAGTTGAAAGATAGCTTAAAATGAGGAAGATAATAGCACACTCAAAATACCCTGGCGAGCAGCTCTTTTCACTAATGACCGTGGCAAAATTGCTTTGTGCATTAAAAGCTTTAATACTTTCCCCCCTCGCCACCAACTGAAACTCTTGTCCAAAACATCATCAGATGCAACATCAGATAGAGCAGCATTTTTCCTCCGTCTACCAGGACCGCGCTTGTGTGCCGTATCAACAGTGGAAGAAACACCTTGAGTAACAGAAGCCTCCATCAAACAATCATCCACTGGCTTAATCCAGTCACCAGACAGCGCAATTGGGCGGATGTGCTCCTCAAGCTGCCAGTGGAAATCATCAAATAAATAAATCCGTTCTCATGAGTGCACGATGCACCGAACTTGACAATGAAGCACAATTGATTACAAATTCAAGAGGGTAATTTAGGATTTCAAAGGGAGAACTTCAACAGATCTGGAAAAAGGAGGAAATTGCTAAGAACAGAGTAGAAGGTTTAAAACCTAGACACAGATGTGTTAATTTTGTCCGTGTAAAGATCCTTATATTAGAAAGGGCAGGCATTAAGTGAGAGGATTTAAAAGAGAGAACTATTTTCCACTAAAGCATTAACACCAGTAAAGTGATTTGAAACTAATAATGATTGCTAGGATATGTGAACATACATTTTCACCGCATAATGAAGGATTTGAAAAAAATCTAGTGAATAGCAAATTGGAATTTCTTCTAACAGTTTATACTTACGTGCATCAAAAGCATGCCCCTGTCAAAAAGAACAAAATCCATTGCACAGGTCTAACTTCTTTAGTGCTATCTTATAAATCTTTCTTCGCATGATTCACTGGAAGGAACATTCCAATGTACAAATTATATGCTTCTTTCAAGCTATTTATGAAAAGAAAAAAATCCTTTCAAACTATAAAAGTTATTGTCTGAGTTGTTTTTGCCCTTTTCTTCGATGAGGTTTCCTTGTCAACTAACTTAAATGAAAAGAACTCAATTTATTAAGAGGCACCTATCGTTGTTGCACCAGCTTGATGTTATTGAATATTCAATGCCTACTGTTGCCTAGAGCTAAAGAATTCAGTCACGGGCCCATAATAAAATCTCATTTGGTACAAGACAAAGCTGGCACCAAAATAAAGAGCATGCAAAACTTACCTCAAGCAAGAGACCTTTCACTGCTGTGCAATCTGCAGCCTCCACCAATCGTTCACGCCATTCTTTTCTTTGAGTCACACCAAGAAATGGACCAACAATAAGACCTCGAAAACTCTCCTCTATCAATAAAATATATGTTACTATGCTAGAAAGACTCCCTTGACCATTTTTAGTCGGCGGTAGACCACCAAGAATCTTAATTGTACTTTTAGTGGCCAGCAGGGCTGCTGCATTTAGCATACATCCTCTCCTGCTGATAACTTGAGCCTTACAAGTATAGCACCAACCACACCTCTCTCTTGGCACCTCTCCAAGTTTCTTCTCAGAGATTGGCCAAAAAAATCGGGGGGTAGCTGATATAAAAGCTTTCATTTGATGGGAGCTAGCAGATGTGAGCTTTTTGGAACTTCCAGAAACATGAACCTCTGAAATCTGGCCTTCCTCAGCTGAAAGGGTTGCCAGATTAGCAGCGGCAGTAGCAGCAATGCATCCATGGATATAATTATTAACATATGCCTGAGGTCTAAAAAGGGCACCAGTGTACATGCAAGTCTCCCCTACATTTTGTGCACCTCCTCCAACTCCGACGCTATAAAAAATTTTACTCTGGTAAGACTTAAAATTGGGTAAACCAATACCATCTGGGTATCCATTGCAGCTGCCACTGCTGTTCTTAGAGGTGCACATAACATAGTTGGATGTGCTTGACCTATCAACAGAACCGTGGTGGGTGGTGTCAGATGGATCAGCTTGCTGAGTAACTGAACCAGAAGATGACGCAGAATCCACTTTGATGTGCTCTAGTAGCTTCATATCAACAGGAGGTCCATTTTTCACCATATTTGAGTTACTACTGATATGATGACCGGCTATTTCACGGCGTGCCGTTTCATTCGCAAATGTCTGGACTGAAGTTGCAATAGTAACTGCATCACCCCCAGTTACACCACTCACATTCTCAATTCCAGCGGCACCTAAAATCTTCTGTCCTCCATCAACAGAAGAATCGAATGGTTGAGAAGAAATCTTTATGTCATTGTCATTCACCTGATCCCTTTGCATTTCATTCACTTGAGGGAGGGAAAACATATTATCCGGTATATTCCAATACCGTATGATTCCCTTGCATATCTCCAAATATAAAGTCGTATGCTGTGCAGAGGAGTTAATAGCTTCCAGGACTTTCACAATGTCTTTCTGGTTGTAGTATCTAAGGCACAACTTTTCAGACATAGACGCTTTCAGCCTGCAGAAAGCATTGGGCGTTGTTCAATAGAACAAATAGATAATTGGGGGAGTACTTACAAATAGAAAAAAATAGGAAGATAGCTCGCTAAACAGCAAAGTTCAAGACCCAACCAAACAAATTCTGGCAAAACTTTGAAATTGGTAAGCAAATACTGCAAAGAAGTAAAGGGACATCTTTTGGCAAAATAAGAGGAGGAAAAAAGAAAGGAACAGGAGAGGGATGCTGGGTCTTGACGGGCAATAAAAGGAAGAGAAGACAGTTTGCTACATTCAAGAAACAATAATCTGAATCGAGAAATAAAAGATGGACTTATCCAGGTAGAGGAAAACATACACCAGTAGGTGATCGCAAGTACCCAAGAAAACTTGCTCGTATGGATCAATCCCAAACATCTTTGCTCCAACAAGAGATGTCCCTGAAGTAATTGAGGGTCCAATCCTATCAATTGTGCACTCTGGGCAATACCATGATCCTTCTGGTATATGCATCTTAACCAAGCCAATACATCTTGCATGGTATGCTGATGGACAGCCATCACAACAGAGCAAGGTCCCATCCATTCCACAAAGCCGACACTCGTCCCCATTTCCATCCCCACCAAGATTTGCAGTATCAGCAACAACTTGAACACCTTCCAAACCATTGGCCTTATAATTTGTATTAGTCTGTGCTTTCATCGCATAACTTACTGCAATGGCTCCTGCAGCTTCTCGGTTCAGAAAAGAAGTTGTTTTGCAGTATCGTGGATGGACCATTCTCATTCCATTCTGGGATATATTACTTGCAGCCCCATCCAAGTCAATTCCAACTTCTGACTCTTCACGCATGTCCATCTCAGCTCTCAGATCTGCACACTCTAACGCATGGTCACACAGAATTTGAAGAACCAACAACTTCTTACCAACAGATAAGGAGTAATAATCCCTGTACAAAACATCCTCAGAGAAACCTTTCCACTCCTGCCCTCTAACATGACCCATCACAGTTAAATAATGGAGCACGTAAAAGGGCCACGTCAAAGTATCCAGCAAGTCCCAATCAATGCATCTGCAAATTATGTAAGAATTCAAAGAAACATTTAGCCAAGAAAGCACAAAAGTAAAAAAACTCAAAAAAAAAAAAAAAAAAAGAGTAAAAGTATTGCATTTTTTCATTTCCGCAGTACAAGTTGCACAACACACGAGTAATTGAGAAGCTCTCCTTAATCTAGTAAAATCAGCTGACGTGATTACTTATAAGTTGAAAACAAGCTGGCTAAAGCAAATTATGTGCTTACAAGCCCAGGCTTTTCAATTTGTAATGGATGGTTAGTGATTATTTAAGTGAATTAGCCACAACTAAAAATTGATTCCAGCTCCTAGAAATCAGTGACATGTAAGCAATATGTGTGCGGACAATCAAGGAAGCTTGTCTATCTTTATTAATTTTAAGTTCGACGCTTCGGTATGTGAAATTCACATAGGGATGAATATTGAACAACGAGAAAGACATCTCCACGAGATACTTGTTCAGGTAACGCAGCAGTCTTAGTGAAAAGGAGGCCACTTATCACCTCGAGGTAAATAAAGAGTGCAACGCAAAGTGAGTACCTTAGACATTTCGAAGCAAGCTCTGAACCCTCGGAAGAGACGGTTTCGAGATGAAGCCTTAATGAACGCATCAGGGCGACGTGGATGGCATCCAATAACGAATTCGGAAGCGAAGAATTAAGCGCCCCCACAAAATCATCCAATCCAAAAGGACACAAATAGAGCGCAATGCTATAAGACCTCAAGAAGCCATATACAGAGAGCAGATGAGAAACGTACTCCTCCGCGATGCCTATGGATCCAGAGGACGGTGGCAATTGTGGAGCTGGGGGTATTACCTTTGCCTCAGACTCCGAACCCGAACCTCCATCCTCGCCATACTCGCAGGAATCAGTCGATGAATCGGCGTGGCCATCGCCTTCACCATCGACTCGATCCCCACTATCTTCCCGAACTGGGGCACCGCTCGATTCACTCGGCAAAGACGCTTCGACATCAACCGCCCGATTCTTCTCGGGAAGTTTCACACCGGCATCGGATATCATCTTATCCAGCTTGTTTCTCCTCCTATTCAATTCCTCGGTGAAGCTGTCGTCGTCTATCATAATCCGACGGAGCTCGCCGCTCTCCAGATCCTCCTGATCGCCGTCCTCGTACTCAATCCTGTACAGACCGGTATCGTAATACACCACCTTCCCGAGGAACTTCCTCCCGTTGAATTCCTTCAGCACGTATCTACCGACCATTGCCACCGGCACCGCGCTCGCCGCCCGCCTCTTAGGATCCGGGCCGCTCCCCTTGCCGGCGGCCGCGTTCTCCTCGTCCGGCAACGGCCGCTTCCTCGGCCGGCCCCGCTTCCTAGGCACCGCCGGATCCATCTACCACCAATCCAATCCTCGCGGCGGACCGCTAATTCAGATCCTGAAATCTCCCCCGCGCCGAAGCTCCGGATGTCGATAGCGACGCTCCTCCCTCGGAACCGATGACGAGATTAGGGTTCGCGCGCGTCCTGCAAAAAGGGAAAAACGCAACCGCAGACCGCGTTAGCGCGTTTCCGCCGATGACGACGGGCGATCGGCGCGTGGGCGCGTGCGGCGGCGGCGGCGGCGCCAGTGGAAGAGATTCGGAGGCGGCGATGGAAGGGGAGGGGTTATACCTTGTCGCGATGGATGACCGCCATTGAAGCATCGACCTGGAACGACGAGAGAGGAGAAGCCCTAAAAAGAAGAGAGACGAGAGAATGGGCTCTCTCCCCTGCCACCATCTTTCTTTCTTTTTTTTTTTTTTTTTTTTTTTTTGGGTTGGCCTTCTCTTCTAGTCTACCGGGGGGAGAGCTAAGTTCTACGTGTCTCTTCGGATGCGCACCATTGACTCGACCGACTCGGTTGAGTGACTCGGGCTGCTTTCTTTTTTTCTTTTTCTTTTTTTTTGAAGCTTCCACGTTGAAGGGGAAGAAAAATAAAAATAAATGGGAGGAAGAGGGGAGACCGACGCGCGCTTTCTTGAAAATTCAAAAACTGAACTTGGGTTATTATTATTACTTATTTTTCTTGGATTAACGGTTAGAGATTTATTGGTTTATTTATAGATATCTTTTCCAAATTATTCATTTCCGACGAAATAAATGGAGCTAAAGTTGCTTGAGGTTTTTTCCTAATCTTTTCCACTTTTGCAACATTATTTTTATTTTAACAAAAGACTAGAATTAGCTTGATCAATAGGCTCTAGATGATAAGTATAAAAAAAGGTTGATTATCAAATAAAATTATTTTTTGGGTACACTGGTATAAGTCTTGCATCTATTTGGGAAGCATAGAAAAATTATTCATCTATAAATTTCTCTAATTAATAACACAAGAAACACTAACGGAAACACTGGCGAGACCAATCGAACGAGACTGTGATTGGATACATCGCTATTTGAATTTTTGAAATATTCAAAGTATTTTTGCAAATGTCAATTTACAAAAAGTCAATAACTAAAAATTAGAACTCTTCTCGATAGACCCTAAAGCTATGCCATTGAATTGATTCTATTGAGAAACCATATTAGATAGTCCTAAAAACTTATCTCATTCTAGGTTTCTATTGGAACCAATCCAATTCCTGTCTTGATTCCAAATTGGAATCAATAAGAACCAGTTTGGTTCCCAATTTCAAGCAAAGTACCACTCACAAACCAAGTTGACTTGATCGAATTTGGAATTGGTTTTAAAGCCTAAAAACCCTAATTTTTCTTCTTGGCATCTTTCTCCGTTATCTCCAACCTCGCTCAAACACTTGTGCAATTATCTCTCTCACTCGTGACTCATCCTCCTCCTTGCTTGCTCATGACTCGCTCTTACTCATCTGAGCTTTGTTGCTCCTGACTCACCTTTGCTCACCCACCCTCATTGATCTTTTACTTTGATTGTTTTGTATTTCATAGTATTTTGTTATAAAAAAAATGAAAAAAGAAAAAGAGAGAGAAAATGAAAGAAAAGGCAAGTTCTTGAATAGACCTTAGAATTGAACTAGAAAAATAGAGTAAGTTCTAAGATTAGTTTATAGACAAACAAGGTGGGTTTTAAGGTCATTTCAAAGGCAAATTGGATTGGTTCCAGTTTAAAAAGTGGAAATTAATTCTAATAGGTATGTTAAAATTTTCAGGTCTAAAACTAATCAACCTTGAATTATCTGATCATTATCGATCAAATTCACCGATTAAATCCATTAAACTAATATGTCCTGTGAATTGACCAATTCTTCGACCAACTTTACTCTGGGGATTCATTCCATATTGTCGATTCGCTTAGGGTGCGCATTTTATGGAATAGAAATTGATTTATGGATTTCTCAATTTCTATTTTAGAAACCCAAAAATTTTAGATTCTTGATTTCTTCTTCAAATCTATTTATGGAATAGAAATCTTTCGAAAATAGATAAATCAAATCAAACGTTCTTAAATGGATTTAAACCTCGTATTAAACAAAAATTTTAAGCATGTAGTATTAGTTGCTAGAAATATATTCCTTCTTTTTTTCTCTTTTGTTGTTTTTGGTTTCAAATAAATAAGGCCTAAAATCAATAGTATATGAATTTGTGGCTAATGTACTATACTCCCAAAATATAGGAAAAAAAAAGAAGAAAGAGGGAAGAGACGACGATGGTCGGAAAACAAGGAATCGAACGAGTCAACTCAGTGTACTTTCGCCGCTCCCAACTCAGTGTACTTTCGCCGCTCCTGCAAAAACAAAAAAAAAATCCCCACTCGAATCGGTTAAGTGCGCGGGCTTTCTTTTTCTTTTTCTTTTGTTTTTCTGTTCTTATTGGTGCCCTTGACGTCCGATAAAATAAAACGGCGAAAGTCGCGAAATTGGCGGGAACGAGTCCGGCTTTCAATATCGTTGCCCGCCAAATTCCCCGAACGTTTTCTTACAGTGATGATGTGGCCGACCCCGGAGCCCCTTTCGTCTTTGGGACGTATATCTTTGAATTCAGGACGGGCCACTGAGCTACTGAGAATTTTAGGCATGATTTAGCTTTCAAACAGCGCCCTCTCCCCTTGATTTGGCTGATTTGGGGCTGGGCCTTCTATGAAAAATTGAACAGTTGATAAATTGAAAATGGCAGAAATTTATAGCGAACTGTGAAATTTTCGCAATTCCTTATTTGGGCACAGAAGGAAAAAGTGACTTTTCCTTTTTTTTCTCTTTTCATCGACTATTTTAACCTTTGAACCTCAATTGCATTCCTTCTTTGAATTATGGACTTTTTTTTTTTTGTCAAGAATTATGGACTTTCAATCCGGCTTTTCCTCGTCTATCTCACATTGCTAAAAGCATCGTGTCTATGCATATTTGAAGTATACATATGTGGTAATGGTATAAAAGAAGAAAGAAATAATTGTAAGGTACCAAGTGATTCCTCTTACTCCACTTTGATGGACTGCATTTATTACCACGAATTACGCAGCAGTCCTCTTCTCTTAATCAAGGTGATACCTTTGGATCAACTCATATAAAAGATTAGCCCTTCCTAGGTTATTAAGGTTGCGTTTGGTTCGGCGTTTCTAATGAACTTTTAATTTCTAAGGCTCATTGGGGAAATGTCGGGGTGTTTGCCGAGCATTTTGAAGTATTTTTACCTGAGTTGGCAATTAGTTTTATTTTGATACATGTGAAGGGAAAAATGACCCTTTCTTTTTTTTCCTTTTTATTGATTGCTCTAAGATTCGAAACTCAACTATTTTCCTTATTTGAGTTATTGAGTTATGGACTTTCAATTCAACGTTTCCTCATCTATCTCGCATTGTTGTGTGTGTCGTGACCATGCATATTTAAAGTATGCATGCGTGGCAACGATATACAAGAAAGAAAGAATTGTTAGGGTACCAAGTGATTTGACCCTAACTCCACTTTAATAGATTGCATTTATTACCACGAGTCACATTTTAGTTCTCTTCTCTTAATCAATGTGATACCTTTGGATTCAACCATAGAAAAGACTCGCCTTCCCAAGCTATTAAAACCAAGCGCATTTATAGAAAACTTTCTCATTGGCTCTTTCTTGTCCATATCACAACGGTGTTTGAGACTAGAAAAGCAAAATACCTTTGTTTTAGTTTCAAAGGGAGTCATTAAAAATGAAACTAAAAATATCATAACTTTTGTATGACATTCGCTTTAATACCGAAACTTTTAATGGGATCACTTAAGCGCTATATTTATCCAATATGTATATAAATAGTGCCACCTCCGATTTAGGATGTCAAAATTCAACATTTTCAAACCCCGACAAAATGCTTGCTGATTTGTCCCAAAATTCACCTCTTCTTGAAACCCTAATTCAAAATGACATTTTCAGGCCAAAATTAAGATCTTACTCTTACAATGGAGAGGAGAATAAGTAGAAGCAGCTCAGGTTGAGGTCAACAAAGCCAAATGGAGGTGAGAATAAGCATGATGCTTATCGATTTGTCCCAAAATTCATCTCGTCTTGAAACCGTAATTCAAACTGACGTCTCTAGGCCAAAATTAAGATTTGACTCTTACAGTGGAGAGAAGAATGAGGAGAAGCGGCTTAAGTTCATGTCAACAAAGACAAGACAAAGATGAGAATAAGCATAATGCTTGCTGATTTGACCCAAAATTCACCTCTTCTTAAAACGCTTCTTCAAACTAACTTTTTTGGGCCAAAATTAAGATTTGACTCTTACAATGGAGAGGAGAAAAAGCAGAAGTAGCTTGAGTTCATGTCAACAAAGCTAAGACGAAGGTGGGAATAAGCATAGTGCTTGCCGATTTGTCCCAAGATTCACCTCTCCTCGAAACCCTACTTCAAACCAACGATTTTGAAGCAAAATTAAGATCTAAATATTGCTATGGAGAGGACAATAAGCATAAGCGGTTCAAGTACATGTCAACGGAGCCATGACGATGGAGAATGCTTCGTGATCTAGCACCCAGCCCTAATTCTTTCCCTCTCCCTCTAACCACCGAGTCAAACCCTAATTTTTCCTTGCATTGATTTGAGTAAATAAATGAGAGAGGATGTTGCCGATTAAAAATTGTTTTTTGGAACAAAAATAGAAAAAAGTGGGAGACAAAAAAAACGCGTGAAAGTAGCAAAATATAAAAAGAATAGAAACACGTTTGGTAAATTGGTATAATTTTTTTATTTATTTTAATTTTTAAATATTTTTATTTTATTTTTCTATTTTCTTTCTTATTTTTCTTATTTATTATTTATTTTTCTTTTTCCTTTTTTCTTTTTTTCTTTTTTGATGGAGTGATCTTGAACATCGAACAAGAGAGGGATTCCAAGTCAAAAGAGAGAAATTTGTCTATTTGAAAGAATTTTCCAGGTACGGACCAAAAAAAGAAAAAGAAAGAATTTTCCAAGTGTAATGTTGTTTAGGGAGGGAATGACCAATCCATCGTCCACTTGGACTTGCCTTTTTTAAAAAAGAGCCATTTGATTTAAAATTTTGCTTAAAAAGCGATGTAGGACTTTTTGCTGAAATTTGTCACCAGAATCACTTAAATGATCGCTTTGGTACTTAAAACTTCGCATGGCAACATCTTTTGTTTCTTTGTTTTTTGGTTTTTTGTTTTCCGAAACAAAAAAAAAAAAAAAACTTGTTTGGTAATGTCAATTAGGGGTGAGCATATCGGCCCACTTGAATCGAGAATCACCCGGGCTGGATTGGATGGTTGGTTTCGCTCGATTCCCAAGGGCATCGGTCCGATTCCCATTTCCATAAAAAGGAAACCAGTAATTTTTAGTCCGAATCCTAATTTCGAGGGGAACCATATCGAATGGAGGGATTGTACTAGATTGACTCTTTTTTTAAAAATATTTTTTTATATTTAAAAACTATCAATAAATTTTAAAATAGTAAGAATTCTAGTATTTTTTACAATTTTATAATTTTTTTGCTAAATGATCAATTCCATTGGACCGAACTGAATTAGATTGGAACTAGGAATTGATCACTCCTAATGCCAACCAATTTTTTGATTCTTCGAAATAGAAAAGTAGCCGGATAATAGATTTAAAATAGAAACAATAAATAAATAAAAATAACTTATTATTTCCAATAATAATTTATAAAAATAAGTCATTTTCTTTTGTTCTTCTTTCTCACCGCCTACTCTTTGCCACCGAGACGGTTAGAGGAGGGGCAAGAGGAAGAAGATAGAAAAAAATAAAAAAAATTATCAAAAAATTAAAAGAAATTCTACTTTACAAAAAATTTGTAGGTTGTACCAAATGCATTCCTATTTTTTTTCTATTCTAATAATTATTATTTTTTATAATTACCAAATGCATTATTTCACTCAAAAATTATTTTAGGGAATAAAAATAAAAAAATTTATTTATGAAAATAAATTATTCCCCATAATATGATACCAAACACACCTTAAGTAATTTGACGAAAATTTTTGGTAATAAATGAGTACTATATGACAGTTATGGTACTTCTAATGTTATTTTCCTACTGAACAGGGCATGCTTCTTTTGCTTGTTCGTATCCTCAGTCAAACGTGAATTAGGGTCCATTTTTCAATCAGGGTTCTTGATTTTGAGTAGCACCTTCACTTATTCAATTTGGGGTTGGAATAGAAGGACTATGTTAATTAGGTCATTTGATTTAATGTGACGAGGATTGTTAACGGTCACATAGGATAAAAGAATCAATGGAGAAAGCTATCCGTGCATTATGCATATGAATTCACAAGTTTTATGATTTAAATGCACAAATGAAAATTTTGCAATTGAAGCGCACAATTGACAAGTTTTAGAGTTTGAGCAACACTATGTTATCAGGTCCTAACCTTACTAAAAAATTTATCGCCGTCCAAGTTCTTGCAAAGTATTAGCTTCTCAAGATATCATCAACAAACTATCGAACCTTTGGCTCGAAGCATTGAGTTTAGCAACATGAATAGCAAACAAAGGTCATTATGTCTCAAGGATACCACCTAAACCTAATCATGGTGAGGTTTGGAAGAGAGATGTTTATGACGCGAAAGATAACCATTTTGGTCATATTTTAATTTTTGGAAGAGAAATAGATTTTGTTATTTTTATTATTGGATAAGTTTTTAAGCAAAAATACGCATTTGATAACAACACAAATTTTTAATTCCTAAAATAGAAATTGGTTCGATAACAAGACAACACAAAATTTCTCCCTTTTGACAGTGGTAGCCAACAATGGGCAAATGGCGGGCGCGGCAGGCAACAAAGAGTGGCAGCAACGGACGGCGAATGACGGCTGGCAACAACAGATGAGCAACCGACTAATAGCAAGGACAAACAATGAGAAGAGTTTTTATTTCTCATTTTTGTTCTAAAATAGAAAAAAAATGTAAAATTTTTTTACTTTTAATTTATATTTGTTCCAAACTTATTTATGAAGTTAAATCTATTCAAAAAAAAAAAATGAAATAATTTTATCAAATTGATTTTTGTTTTAGAAACAAGTCCTGGAATAAAAAAAATTTTGAGTTAATGTAATGCATTTTACTCATGCGAAATGCTATTTGCACCCCAATTTGTTCGTAAACTCACTCCATCGTAGGAAGTGGATCACAATGCCCTGCATTCGAAAACGCTGACCTTTTAATTTTTCTCCCTTTTATCTCTCTGTGACAGGATCACATTCTCAAACCTTCATTTATTTAATGTCATCGCAAGTTTTCGCTCGACCAAGACGAGCAATTATTCTTCTCTCGATGCCCCAGTTCAAACAAAATCACCCTTGCCCCTATCCCTTACGGCGTGCCGCCCGCTGCACGCCGCCGCCATCCCCGACTTTCGCACACCATCGCCATTATAGAAGTCACGCTTCGCACCCGAGGGAGAAGAGCAATGGTCGCACCGTGCGGTGACGATATGGGCAAGTGATTGAAGCGTGCCACGTGCTACGGTGATGGCGTGCGGTGGTGTGGCTTCTCACGAGGGCAGGGCGCGAGGACGAGTCTGTTTGAAATTTGTAGGCATCGAGGATCTGATAATTATTTTAGGAGATCTTCTTTCTTAGGCACTTCTTTGCTTGTTTCGGTTGAGCAAAACAAAAAATGCTGCAAGTTGCATCAAAAGCATTAATTAAATAAATGGTTATGATTCCGAGGTTCACACAAATAATTGCTTTAAAGGAAAGCAAAACTTTGGTTGGGTGTCTTTGGTTTAGTATTATAAATGGGCTCTAGGTCTCGACATATCATTGGGCAAATGTAAGAGCCTTTAGCAATTTCTTTGGACCTCTTTTGAGTAATGTCGGCATTGGCAGAGCTTAAAACTTAAGATAGTATTTCCAGCTTTTGGGATTTTTGAAAGGTGATTTCAAGCTTAATGATTTTTTTTTTTTATATTTTGAAATTGCCCCCACTTATATTTAATTATTCTAGTATAATCAATCTTGCAAATTTGGAGCTACATGGACAGTACGTTGGGTTGCTCGAGGCTGCACAACACAAGTGTCATGTGACCTCGACGACCCATTGCCTAACTTGTGCAACCTTGGCGTCACCTCGGCAAGGTCACGCCAATGGTTAAGGGTTAGATTTGGAAAGCTCGACTATTGAAAGGCCAAACGTAGGAAGCTTGAGGTCGCACGACCTTGACATTGCCTTGCTGTGCCTGTGCCTAAGGTCTTGCATCTCGACAGCTCATCCCTTGGGGTTGCTTGACTTTAGCAGCCCTCGCTTGGGGTTGTGATAGGCCTTGCTCGAGCTTTATCAACCTTTGTCGCTTGATACTTTTGCTGAGCTTTAACGAGGGTCGTGACGAAATATGCTATGGTTAGGGTTGTCACCAATGCTCCTCTTTTCTTCGTTGAAGCTCCCCTTGACTTTGGCCATGAGTCCATGCCCTCTCCACAAATGCTCGCCGATCTCTCGCTTTTTTTTTTCTTTTAGATAAGTACATTGAAAGTCTTAAAATTTACAATGAAAGTACGATTAAGCCTTAAAACTAGTTATGAAAGTGCATTTGAATTCTAAATTTTTAAAAAAATGCAATTATGTTCTATAACTTAACATGAAAGTATAATTGAGTCTTAAAATTTTAAAAAATGTAATCAACTTAAAGACTTGATTGAACTATTTTGACAAGTTTTAAGACTTGATTATACTTTATGAAAGTTTAAGAACTCAATTATATTTTCATAATACATTTTATGAATTACATGCATTTTTTGAAAATTTTAAAACTCAATTATACTTTTACAATAAATTTTAAGACTTCTAATGTACTTTCCTCAATTTCTTTTTACCCTAAACGTTGCTTTATACAAAATATACACCAACCAAACGCTGTCCCCTTTCGGCAAGTCCACCTCCATCGAAAGATCCTCGCGAAAATGGGCCGAGACATCCCTCCAAAAAGCCCAACCCAAAGCAAGCCGTACCCACATATCGTCCCTACGCTTGCTACCGTGGGACGCTCCACATCAAAACCACGCTCTCCCCGTGGCGGGAAGGGTGAAGGGAAGAAGCGGAGTGGCGCACGCCCACTCTCGCGGCACTTCTCTCTCTATTTTCCCTCCCGACTCAACGCCGACGGCCCCGCCTTTTTCAACATTTCTCTCGCCTCTCGCCGCTCGCCGCTCTCGATTTTGAACGCGGCCCTTAGGAAATCCTTCGTTCCGATCCGGCGACACTCCCGTCTCCCCTTCGATCGGCGGCGCCGGGGAGGGGGTTTCCGATTCGGCCCGGCCTGAGATTAGGATTTAGGGCTAGCGGCGGGGATGGGGAACAAGGCGACGGACGAGCTGCTTTCGACCGTCCGGTCCGTTGTCGGCGCGGACTTCTCGGACATGGACATCATCCGGGCTCTCCACCTCGCGAGCAACGACGCCACCCGGGCCATCAACATCATCTTCGACACCCCCAACTTCAAGGCGCGGGAGAGGCCCCGCCAGCCTCCGCCACCGCCACCGCCGCCGCCGCCGACGACGACGACGATTCAGACTCAGCCTCGGCGGAGGAACGCCGAAGTCTCGAATCGCGGCGACGGCGTGGTTGCGAGAGGGAGGCCGGATGAGGTCGCGGGGCGCGGGTTGGATGGGCCGGCCGGAGGTGCGGCGGATGGAGCGGTTTTGAGAGAGGGCGTTGAAGACGGCGGGGAATTGTCGGGGGCTGAGCGCAAATGGTGGCTCGTTGGGTGGGGCGAAGTCGCTGGGCTATCCACCTGCAAGGGGAGAAGAGTGAAGCCTGGAGAAAAGCTGACTTTTAGGTTTCCGTCGAAGCAGAGTGCCGCGTCGCCTTCGCCTGGAAAATTCGGTAAAGGACGGAGCGCTGCAGCTTGTTCGGAGATTGTGAGGTTTTCTACGAAGGAATGCGGAGAGGTCTGTTCTGTTCCATTCAACTTCAAATTTGAAAAGTTGTGGCCTTTTTATTTGGTGGTAGTGGGTTCTGTTGATTTTTGGTTCTCACCGCTGAGCTTTTTGATGGCAATGTTGGCAGATTGGTCGAATTCCAAATGAGTGGGCTCGTTGTCTTGTGCCACTGGTGAGAGATCAGAAGGTGAAGATCGAGGGATGGTGCAAGTCTGCTCCCGAAACGTTGGGCATCATGGACTCGGTTTTGTTATCAATGAGGTAACGTCAACTGGTGGCTGGCGAGTTGTGATCTGCGTATGTCTCTTTATGAATTCACAAGTCGTAGCCATTACAGCCAGTCACACCATTAACCCACTGTTGCAACTCTTTAAACATGATGATATTCTGTTTTATTCCTTGCATTGTCTGAATGCTGCATAGAACAGTTGATGATGTTGGACGTTTGCTTTTACCCAGCGTATACATCAATAGTTCCATGTTCCACGACCAAAAGCAGGCCTCACTCAAGGCAGCCAGTAATGTTACTGATGAATCTGTGGTACATCCATTCCCAAATCTGTTCCGATTGCTGGGCCTAACACCCTTTAAGAAGGTCTGATTTTTCTCCACAATTGTGAATCTACGGTTGTTTAATGTGATTTGGTGATTTTTCTGCACTTCTCCATATGTGTTTATTGACATCTTTGTCTCTTGCTAAGTAGGCTGAGTTGACTCCCAATGATATATTTCCAAGGAAAAGGCCCTTAGATTCAAAGGTATATGAATAGTATTTTCCTCTTTGGACATCGTTTTTAAAAATTCAACAACTAAAGAATAAAACTTGACAGCTCAGCTCTGGTCTTCCAATCCCTTTATCACGACCTATTAAGTCTCATAATCCATGTCAAAATGGAGATGAAGCTGAAAATGAGGAGCCCTTATCAGATTCTGATGTTGACAGGATAGTTGGTGTTGGAGATAATCTTGATTTGGAGGTACCATATGCGTTGTGTTATTTTATCATCTATGTTGTGTTACAGTTAGCAGCATTTGAATCAAAGTCACTTCTTAATATCATACTGCAGGAGATGGATCCTCCATGTATGCTTCACTGTGAACTCCGTCCATATCAGAAGCAGGCACTTCACTGGATGGTCCAACGGGAGAAGGGACGCTGCATGGATGAGGCGGCGACCACGCTTCATCCATGCTGGGAGGCATATCGTTTGGCGGACAAGTATGGCATATTTGTACTGCTTTTGGTATTTTTTTTTTTTCCCATTTGTTTGCTTAGAGTTGGTTCACTGATGATTTTTTCTTTTTCAGGAGGGATCTTGTTGTTTATTTGAATGCATTCTCGGGGGATGCTACAATAGAGTTCCCAAGCATGCTTCAGATGGCACGGGGAGGAGTATGTAATTGAGACATTACTACTTTAAGTTAGGTTTATATCGTAACATCCTAATTATTGAATTTATGATTCTTCTTGAAGATTCTGGCGGATGCTATGGGTCTTGGGAAGACCATCATGACTATAGCTCTCCTCCTCACTCATAAAGAAAGAGGTGAATCTTTGGGCAGTCCGAACATAACTCAACCGCTGAATGAAGGTTCTGAAATTGCAAAGACATTAGAGCAGTCTCCAAATTCATCCAAAAGGGAAAATAAGTTCTCGGGCTTCAACAGGTTGATGAAGCAGAGGATGTTGAATGGTGGCTGTCTGATTGTATGTCCAATGACTTTGCTAGGCCAGTGGAAGGTAGGCGTAATACAATAAGCTAATGCTAAGGTTGCTTTGTTATGACCGACAAAAAGGGTTGCTTTTGTTTATTGGAGAAGGTTGTATTGCGTTTATGTCATGATTTACATAACTGGGTGGTTTTGTATTTGCAAGTGACCGGATCCATAGAATTGTTTTGACAGGCTGAGATTGAAACTCATGTACAACCTGGGTCTCTGTCTGTGTATGTTCATTATGGACAAAGTCGACCAAAGGATGCAAAAATCTTAGCACAAAGTGATGTTGTAATCACTACATATGGTGTTTTAACCTCTGAATATTCCGGAGAGGTAGCTCAAAGATCTCTCTCTCTCTCTCTCTCTCAGAGTCTAGATATAAGTAGGCCATATAAGTTTTTGTGCAATTGATTACTTTGCAGAATTCTGGGGAGAGTGGGGTGCTTTTCTCAGTTCGGTGGTTCAGAGTGGTTCTTGATGAGGCACATACTATAAAATCCTCGAAGAGCCAAATTTCTATGGCTGCTGCTGCCTTAGTTGCCAATTGCCGATGGTGTTTGACCGGTACCCCCATTCAGGTGAACTTTTGAATTTAAGTGTTTGGAGACCCAAATGTATATGGATTTGGAAGAATTACGCAAATAAATACTTCAGAGATGTGCTGGATTTAGCTTTGTACCTTTTTCTCTACTTTACTTTGAAGTCATGTTTCAGGCCAAGAAAAACTATTATACATTTTTAGCTGATATATTGTTGGGCCTTGGCATGTGTAATTTTACTGTCACAGAACAGTCTTGAGGACATCTACAGTCTTCTTCGGTTTCTGAGAGTGGAGCCCTGGGCCAATTGGGCATGGTAAGCCTTTTACACTTCTTCCACCGTTCTTTATGTAATTTGATGCTTAGGGCATCCATTTACGAAGAAAAGTCTTGGTATCTTTGACATATGAAGGATTGCCTTTAAAATCACAAACTGTAATTTCCAAGAAGCCTCTTCATACATTAAAAATTATTCAATTTTCTGTTTTTCATGAACTGCTGAATGTTGGAAAGTGTAAGTACAACGTTATAATAAGCTTGAGCCATTACGAATTAACTGATTGCTTGAAACTCATCTTCCCTTGAAGAGGAGCTCATGTTGTGGTGACCTTAGCTGATTGATATAAAAGGTACATTGAGAGTGGATGACGTGTTTCAATTAATCATGTGTAGTTGGAATTAATAGCTGAGCCTGCTCACATCATTTTGAGATTGTGCACAAGAATTGATAAAAGCTATGGAATGTCAGATTTAGCAGCCCATGGCTCGCTACTCATTGTGACATCGGTTTACCTTTTACTGGCTTGTTCAGTTCTTGAACTGATTGTGGCTCAGATAATGCAAATTTTTGTCATCAGCCTTTATACTCTCAGAACTTGCTGGGATAAGTTGAATTTTTATAAGCTCAAGGGTTAGTATCAAGTTCACTGGATGACAAAGATATCATTGATATGCTAAAGGCCATTATTTTTCTCTGATTAATTGTGATCATAATTCATAAACTTCTCTTGAGTTTTTGTTTTATGAAGAAATATGATGACAGAAACTGGGAAACCGAGAATTTGTGCAAATAATCAATTTAGTCCTTTTTAGTGGCTATTCAGTGTTCAATTGCTGTTCAATGCTTGGGTCATGGCCACTGATATGTTTTTGGTATGTATTCTCGGGACTGTGTTTCTGTTGGTTTCTGGGATTCCTCTTTAGAAATAATTCTAATAGTTCAAAGACTGTGGATCTGATAGAGATTTTAATTTCTATTCTTAATTTTGTGGGATGTTGTGAATCTTCCTTTGTTACTTTACTAATGAATTTTCCTTTAAATATATAGTTATAGAGTTCCTTTAATTATATGATCTATAAACCTTTGTCTAGGTGGAATAAACTCATCCAAAAACCCTTTGAGGAAGGGGACGAGAGGGGGTTGAAACTGGTGCAAACAATCTTAAAGCCGATTATGCTAAGAAGAACAAAGTTCACCACTGATCGAGATGGAAGGTGAACAGATGGACATGTCAGAACTTGGTCCCTTCCATCTGTGTAATCTGAATCTAAATTTCAATTTATGCAACTGCAGGCCCATTCTAGTTCTTCCTCCGGCCGATATGAAGGTCGTCTATTGTGAATTAAGCGAAGCTGAAAAGGACTTCTATGAAGCACTTTTTAAAAAATCCAAGGTTTGTGTAACCATCGGCAGTGTTATGGAAGATAAATTTCCATTTAGACTCCATATGTTCCATAGAAAATCAATAATTTGGATAATGTTTTCCTAATTGTTATCATCTATATTTCTTAGGAAAATGAATTTTTGAAAAATGTTTTTGCTATCAGCAAAAATGTTTTGGCGTTGATTGTTATAGTAATGGAAATATTTTCATTGATTCTTTCTCTTGAGCGGTCAAAATGATTAAAGTTTGGAAAATGTTTTCCAATTTGTTGATTTTTGTGAAACAAATGGAATAGGGTTTCTTATTATTATTCTCATTATGATTAAGCATTTAATTTCTCTAGGTCAAGTTTGATCAATTTGTTGAGCAAGGCCGGGTTCTTCACAATTATGCTTCAATACTGGAGTTACTTTTACGTCTTCGCCAATGTTGTGATCACCCATTTCTTGTGATGAGGTGTGTTATCTTTGTGTGTTCATCCTTACTATCACGTATAGTTGCATTGCCTCTGTATGATGATCACTTCATGGAGGTGAGCTGGTGTATGCTATTGCATAACACTGGGAATATTGTTAGGATATTGGTAAATTTAAGAAGTCTTTTTGAACAGAAATATGATCCCAATTTCTCTGTGTCTGTATAGACATGGAAATATTATCCCAAACTCTGGGGTAGTGGTCTTACCAGAAACTAAAATGATGAGAAGTGCTGCTAAATTCTTGACACTCACTCTTCATATGTTTAGCATCTAGCCACTGTTGGAATCTGCTTTTCCCATGTGCTCTCTCTTCATATTCCATATCTTAACTATTAGCTTTTCTGTGGGAAAATAGAATACATTAACTCATACAGAGGACACTCTTGTTTTGGCAGAGCTAAACATAAACCTACTTGTGTGATTGTGGAGGAGTCGTTTTCTACCTAGATATATCTCTTCTTCCATCAAAAGATACACTGACAGTAATATGAGAAGTCCTAATGGTCAAGAAAATGGATACTTTTATTGAGCAAGCATATTCGTCGATTTTTTATTCTTGTTGTTAATGTTGTCATCATCATCATTATCATTATTAAGCAGGAATTGTGTTGCATGATTATTCTTTTTCTTGTTTATGTTGGACTCTACACCTTTTCATCGCATTATGTGCTTTTAAAATTTTTGAAACTGTCAAATTATTTCTAGAAAACATAGATTTGGAAAAAGAAGAAACGAGTGATAACTGACTCCTGACAGCTATTGTTCTTTCCATGAATATGGAATAGGGCGGGAAAACAATGCTTCCTGTAGGATTCTTTCCCCTGATTCTTGTTTGAGAACATCTAATTGCTGGATGGCACTGCGAAATTGTGATTTCTGATAGTATTCTTTTCATTGCATTATTATGCTTACTATCTGTGTTACATCTAGTTCTATATATTAGGAATCTCTTATCATGTTAATGTTAAGGATGTGTGGCTTGTCTGTCCAGTCGAGGGGATACACAGGAATATGCTGACTTGAATAAGCTAGCGAGACGTTTCTTGAAAGGAAGTCTGAGTGACCTGGATGAGGGGAACAGCAATGCACCATCGCGGGCTTATGTTCAAGAGGTCATGGAAGAGCTCCGAAAGGGGGAAGTAGGAGAATGCCCAATATGTCTTGAAGCCTTTGAAGATGCAGTTCTAACAGCTTGTGCTCACCGCCTATGCCGAGAGTGTCTTTTGGCAAGTTGGCGTAATTCAAATTCTGGTTTATGTCCCGTTTGTAGGTATTTTGGGAAAGCTCACACAAATTTTAGAAGTCTAAACATCAATTTTTCATCTATCCTTGGAGTCTTGTCCAATTTTAAATCTGCGTATGTCAGTAAGTATTGTAATCTTTGTTGTACTTACAGGAAAACTATCACCAGACAAGATTTGATCACGGCACCAACTGAAAGTCGTTTTCAGGTTGATATTGAGAAAAACTGGGTTGAATCATCCAAAGTTTCTGCTCTCTTGCATGAACTTGAGAACCTCAAGTCTTCAGGCTCAAAGAGCATTGTCTTCAGCCAATGGACTGCCTTTTTGGACCTTTTGCAGATTCCTCTTTCTCGGTAGGATTTTGTGCCAGCATTTTTTTTTTTTTTTTTGAGTACCTTAGTATCTCACTAAGAGGGATGTATAGTTGGTTTGGATCCAAAATTTTCAAGTCATCCAAACCTCCTTTTCCCTCACTTCATTGTGTAGCATATATGGACCACTATTAATGTGCACTTCTTCTCCTGCCTAGGTCCTGCAACTTTTATATAAACAGCTTACATGTA
Organism: Eucalyptus victrix; assembly: GCA_016097545.1. NCBI lineage: Eukaryota > Viridiplantae > Streptophyta > Magnoliopsida > Myrtales > Myrtaceae > Eucalyptus > Eucalyptus victrix. The sequence continues at coordinate 28,509,087 of CM027844.1, forward strand.
TGTGCTGAATTGCTTTTTTGTTGCCCCATGCTTTATGCTTGAAATACCGTCTAGTTGTCTATATGCAAGCAGTTTTTTAGGTTATCTCTATAGATACAAACTTAAAAGAGTCGTGAATATCCTTAGGCTGTTAACAATTAAGGGTTCATTGTTTTGTAAAAAATGAATGATATGGAAAATGTTTTTCAAAAAATGATTGCTTATATTGCTTACAAAATAATTGAAAGAAAAATATATTCACCATTCATGAAAATATGTCGACACAAATTCTTATCGATAATGAAAAAAAATTTCATGGACTAATTATTGCAAACAATACAATTAATTGTTTTTTAGAAAATGTTTTTCAAATCATTTAGTTTCTTTGAAACAAACAGAATCTAAGTACTAGTGATATTTTCCACATTTACATAGTTGTCAATTTTCGTTACGGGTCTCTCTAGTTTGTCATCTGAAATATTCATGGATTCTTTTGCAGAAATAAGATTCCATTTGTTCGTCTGGATGGGTCTCTCAGTCAACAACAGCGTGAAAATGTGATTAAACGGTTTTCAGAGGACAATGATATTCTGGTTAGCATAGATATTTTTTCTCCTTTGGTTTCTTTTTTTAACTTTGATTTCATTTCCACTTCTATTTTGCTGGAGATGGGGTGATGATTTATTTTGGCTGATAGATTTCATGGATGATCTTTTGGCTTAGGTCTTACTGATGTCACTGAAGGCTGGTGGGGTGGGAGTAAATTTGATAGCTGCTTCCAATGCTTTCGTCATGGTAAGCTGGTACTATTTGGATTAGTTGGATCAAATGCATTGCCTCTTGTTATCTCACTGGTGGATAAGCCGTATTTCATGCTATCTTCGATAAAGTATCTCTATGATCTGATTTCAGCTTTTGTTGCTGATGATAACTTCAAAGAGTATGGTGGAAAGATGCTTTTGGGAAATATTTAGGATCAAAATTGCTTTGTTTGGATAAGATTAGTAAATGTAAGATACATTCTAGTATCAGGAAAAAGGTAATAGGGAATGTGGCTTCATTCAAGATTATAACAACACAGGGAGAGTGCTCATGTAGAAGAAATGGAACATTTCAGTTAACTTTTGTGTTCCATCTAATTGGCATCCACTCTCAATGCCTTGGGGGCTTCCTTATATGAAGTTCGGTTATGCCTTGTATTGCTTGCAGTAATCTCCAAATTTAATATTCTTTCATAAGCTTGAAAAATTTTAGGGAAATATATTTACATATGGTCTTAAAGAACAGAATTTGTTAATATTGTATTCACGTTGTCCTAAAATATTCTGCAGGATCCATGGTGGAATCCAGCAGTGGAGGAACAAGCGGTCATGCGCATTCATCGGATTGGGCAAACAAAAAGTGTGATGATCAAACGGTTCATTGTGAAGGTTTTCCCTATTTCCTTAGATTGAGTAGTTGTATGGATGGGTTTGACGTTTTTGGTTTTAATGACTCCAGCAGCAAAACTCTTTAAGTTTGGGGGGTTGTAATTAGGTGTTGTCGAGGTGACTTATCATGTCTGGCCAAGAAAAAGATGACTATCCTGTGAACGATGTTTGTTCATGTGGCGGGTAACTGGGTTTATTTCTTTTATTGGTTGAAGAATTTTTTGATAATCACATCATTCACATCCATGATTGCGGCATTTGACTCGAGTGCTGTTGCCACTAATGCACTTAGATTTATGCTCATTCCCTTTTATTTTGGCTTCTTTGAAGATGATTTTGGTTGCTGCCAGGTGCATTATTTACGTACTTCCATGAAGTGGCTATTTCTCTGATAAAGTCCTTACTACATCTGTGTGATTGTCACCCATAACCACGTTTTCTCCTCTTGAGGGTTTTGTGTTTTTAGAGTCTTACAATTTGTTGAAATCTGCAAATGGCAGGGAACAGTTGAGGAGAGGATGGAAGCAGTGCAAGCACGTAAACAGCGAATCATATCCGGTGCTTTGACAGATCAAGAAGTTCGCACAGCACGTATAGAAGAGCTGAAGATGCTTTTCACATAGTCCTCACAAAAATTTCCGTTCTTGTGATTTTTTTTGAGATGCCTCTAAGCTAAGGTAGCCATGGAGATCCAGGTTTCTCAGAAACCAGTATAGTAAAAGAATCCTCTAAGCTTGGGCTATCGAGGCTCCTAATTCTAGATTTATGGGGCTCAGGTTGGAGGCAAGTCTGATAAGGTCCTTCAGGGCCACGGATGTCTCATAAGTTAATGGAGACGAGATCAGAGCAGGCCTTGGTACAATTGGTTTTCATGGATCTTTGTGGGGTTCCGGTTCCTGGTCTTGTTAGGACTGAACTCGAGAACAGTTGTACAGAGCGAGATGTGGGAAAACGCTGAAATTGGGGGTCGGGTTGATTTTGTAATGCTCCAATGTAGCTTCATTTTGTCAGAATCAACATCTTGCGATTCTTTGTCGAGATGATTGCATTATTTTCTCAAAAATGTAAAACATATTGTTTTGGTGCCTTGGCTTTGTACAGGTTTAATTATATGATATGAGCAGTTTATTTCAGTAAGACGATTGTTTGGGTGTGGATGTAGCAAGAGGCCAGTGCTTTAGAATTTTGTAATACTGCTTAATCTTTTATTTTATTTTTCTCTTTTCTAGTTTTTCCCCACTTTCGCAAAGTCCAAATTCAAACAAAGAAGAGGCAATGGGGATGGGAACACTGCTTTACTCTTGCGCGTCAGTGAGGTTGTGCCATCCAATGTTTCATCAGAGCTGATATACAGGTTATAAACAAGGGAAAGTTGGACCTTTTGGGGCAGTTTCTTCCATTTTCTATCAATGATCTCCCTCTTAAATTTAAAATGAAAACAAATTTAAGAAAACCATAAAAATATTGTACAAAAATTGTAGACTCAATTTTTATATATAAAAAACTTAAATGTTATGTCGAAACGACAACGGTACTCATTTTATAATTATTTCATTTGTTTGAGGAAAAGACTTGGCCATTAGTTGAACTAGGTCCTGCCGACATAGTTACAAGCTTAAGCTTGACTTGAAACACAAATTTAATAAAACTTGATTCTAGCCAGCTCTAGCTCAATTGAGTATTAAATTTCATGTTCAAGCTTAACTCAAATAGAAAAGAGAGATACTTGAGTTTAATTTAACTCTGGTCGACTATAGGAAATAAATGAATTCAAACTTGAACTTGGGCTCCACAATTCAAATTTTATGACATGTAGCCTTTTTATAACAATTAAATTCTACTAAAATATAATAGAAGCTCTTCTTCTTCTTCTTTTTTTTCCTCAAAAGGTGGAAAAACATAGTTTTATCAGAATTGTGATCCCCTTGAGCTTGACTTGATAAGATATTTGAGTAGGTCCAACTCGAGTTGGAGCTAAACATCGAATGAGTCAATCTCTAGTGATTTCCAAATTAATTTGATTTACTTGCTATTAGTTTGACTCCACTTCATTTGTGAAATCATTATACCATGTATCAATGATATATAGTAAAAAAACAATGAATAAAAAGGGAGGGTTTCGGAATTCAATCATTAGAGTTAGTTGCAATACAAATCAAGCCATTAATTGGTTAATCACACCATGTCAACGTTGTCATCGACAAAATCGTACGTATGTTTTTTCTTCTAACATAGCACTCGGGTAGCAAATAAGCTGAAAATGAAACGGAACCCGACCCGGCTTAAAAGCTCGGATCGGATCCGCAGGCTTCGACGGGTCTTACAGAAAACCTCCCCCGCCCTCGCGTCCGGCAATCGGCACGTCCGGACCGCCGGCCCCCCAGCGATCAGCTTCCATCCAGCGACCGGCTCGCCGCCATGGCGTCGGCGGACGAAGAAGCCTCCTCCGTCCCCCGGCGGCGCCTGTCGTGCACCACCTGCTTCAACTCCCTTTGGTTCTGCTACTGTACTCTCTCTTTCTCAGAGGATGTTCTACATCGTCTTTGACCTTGCGTGCCTCGAATTTGGCCTGTGATTCCGCCATTCCTTTCTCTTGCGATTTTGTAATTCTCGGCAATTTTGTTGCGGCAGCTCCGGTCCATCAGATGCAGCAGTACTACCGGCTGGGGGTTCTCGACAACTGCTCCGGGAAATGGAGCGCCCTCGTCGATTGCTTGGCTCTCAAGACCAAGCGAGCGTCCGACGTTCAGGTCGGCAATTACTTCATCCTTGTACCGTCGCTCGCCTCATTTCCGAACCTTAATTGAATTAGGCTCATCTGCGGATAGTGCAATCTGGACTTGAAATCGCGATCGATGTGGTCGGGCGTCCTTCGCGAGACGTGAAGATTGCTGTCGTGAGAGGCGTTTTAGGCTTCTCTTTGTTATGTCGGGAGTAGTGTGACTGATAAAATGGGGCCTTGGAAGTGAGTGAGGGATGAAGCATTTAGTCTTCAAAAGAATGAAATTCCACTAATTGCGACTCCGAGGCGTGATTTCGCTCTTGGAATCGTCGGATACAAAAGACACCCTAGTCTAGAAATAGATCTAATTGTCTCGAAGAGTCGGAGAAATACTTGTTTGATGATTTCAGGAACTTAACAAAGTAAAGATGATTGGATTGGATTCGAGTTAAAATAGAGGGAGGGGAAAAGAGTGAGCATGAGCATGGATTGGTGGCAGTTAATGTCACATCAGTCAGGCTCATTTAGGTGACTGCATATTCTTAGATGATTTTTCTATCATTATGGCTTGGAGAATTGTTTGTTGGTTCCTCCTTGACCCGTGATGGTGAATGCTAGTATCCTTCTGCAGTTTCTTGTTTCATTGCCATGTTCACTAATGCTCTTGGGTCCTCATCCTTTAAAGAAATTAAGCAGTACATCTAATGGATCATCTTTCTATTCTTTCTTACGTTTAAATCCTCCTTTGTTTAACATTCCATTGATAGTCTAGTTATAGCTAGATAAGGACGTTGAAGAACTCCTCTGTCTTTCTTTTCTTTCTCCCATGAAAGAGCTGGAAGCTGGTTGGTTTTGTGAAAGCGGTTGGATATATAGCTTTAGGTTTGACGAGAAGCACTTGTATAGTCCCCCTGATTTAATAATGACTGTAAAGATTTAAGAATTAGAATGACGCTAGAGAGGTTTGATTTCCATTCCATCATGTTCTGTTGTACACCCTTTTGAGCTAGTTTCTTTCTCCCATTTTAACTGGTGAACTCCTGGCTTTCTTGGGTGTTTTGGTGGAGCTTTATCTCTGGATGATGGTAATCTTCAATCGAGGAGCATGACCGTAGGATTTCCAAATACAGGGTGTTTGCTCCTCCACTTTTAAAAATTTGCATTGAAGTTTGTAAATTTTCTTTTTCTCTGTCATCTTTTCTACTAAAAGGATGGCCATTGAACCTTTAGTTGCTTATGAAAATGCAAATATCATGTGTCACTTGGTGGACCTAGTTTTGACAGTCGTGAAGAAATCACTGCATGCACAACTGATACCCAGAGTTTTGCTAGAGTAAAGGAGTAGAAATGAACTTCTTTTAGTAAAAGTTTGGTGAATCCATATTCCAAAAGAGAACAGTGAATGCTCTCTTGTCATGTGGACTGTAAGAGGGGGATAACCTGGCCTCCATGGACAGGAAGTCCATACTATTTATAGAGATCTTGCCATCTGTTCCATTGCTTCCATTGCTAAGAGTTGGAATTAAAGTTTCTCCTGCATATTGCAGGACAAATTTCATTTGGCAACTCGGGAAAAACCTCCTTAGTTAATATCATCATTTCCTGCTCCTGTGATGCAACTAGTTAAAAACTGTTCTGCTGAATTATACTGTCACACATTTTCCTTGTTGTGGGTTATGGTGAAAGTTCAATTTAAGAAAATTGGCTTGGTCTTTATGCTGTTTAACCTAATCATAAATTCGCTTATAAGAATTTATCTGTCTCTTTTCTGTTGAAACTAATTGGGGATTGGAATATTTCACAGGAAATCCTGGAAACCCGCGAGAAAGCTAAGCATCATATCTGGACTTTCCGGACACCTGAGGAAGCTTCGTCTCACTGGAAAGAGTTGTTTGCACATCTGGATGAGCCGGAATGAAGAAGCCTGGTTCTGTTCGATGTCACCTTCATCTTCTCGATCCTTCTCATTCAAATGCTGTTTGTGCATTTGGAATTTTCATTTTGCGAAATTGAATTGATTCATAATGTTGAGGGAGAAAGAGATGCCGGCGTCAAAGAGCCAAATGATGGATAGACAACTATGAGTATGGCCAGGGACTCCGAAATTATCATGGCAGATTGGTCTTTCACCGTATCACTGACCATCTATAGACTAATATCTGTGGGTGATCGATCAGCTTTTTTGGTGGACAAGATAAGAGAGAGTATATTTGTTCCATAAATTCATGCCATTTTTGTGGATCTTTTCATTGCAAATGCATTTGAAGAAGTTGATAGGATATGATAGGACGGGATAATGTTGATTGGCTGTTAGATTATTTTCTAAAATTAGTAAGGAATATGTATCGATTCAGTTCCATTTGATCATTTAGATTTTTAGTTGGCAGATGAAACACAATTCTAATAGCCATTGGAATCGACTATGGGCTTGGTGGCTCGGCTAGTTGAGCCAAGCCAGACGAGCCGAACTTATATGTTGCAGTTGGTCATTTGGATGTTTATATCGGATATGATTAGGTAGGATAGGATAAAGATCGGATATGATAATGATGGGATTTGTAATACCTTATACGGTGTTTGGTTGGCGCTCGGATATAATATAAATATAGACTCGCTCGAATCAAATCTCAATCTCTTCCTCCTCCTTTGTCCGCCTCTAGTGACCTCTAGGGTTAGCCGCCACCTCTAGCTTCGATGAATGCGAGCTTGTAGTCGCGACCTCTACTTTTGGCTGCAGTCGATGTTGAGTGTGAATCCCCACCCTCATATGACCCTAGCTCCATGGTTCCGTGAGGCCGACAACCCTGGATATGAGGTTGCGAGCCTCAGAGTCGAGGTCTAAAGTATTGGATCGCATCGATCCAATGGATTAGACGTTTCTAGATATAGAGTCTGAGACAGGGCTTGATTGGTAAGCAACCTTGGACGTTGAACGATGGCGGAGCTCACGGGCTGGTTTAATCGTAGGAGATGATAAGAATGCTATGGATGGTAATCGTTGCTTGATGTGCTCTTGCTCTTTTTCTCCTTTGTCGATTGCAATTTCACTTAGCATGAGCAAACACTGCCTTCTCCTCCTACATCGGTAACTTTCTGTCCTTTTCTTTTCTTTTCATTATTTATAATACTTGTCCTATTCGGCTATATGCCCATTATAAGTGGATTTATTTATCCGGATTATTTCTGGGTTAATATGGAGAAGTATGGAAGTCAAGTCACTTCAAAACGCCAATTATCCTATTCAAAGTATATTTAGGTGGTGTGGAATTTCTTTATCTGGCTTGGCTTGCCTAGCTCAGGCCAGTCATTTTCGCAAATACAAATTTCATATTTGGATTGATCAAGTACATTTGGGGGTAGAGACTTTAAATCTTCCATTCATCTATAAGTTCCTTGTCATCGAATCTAATCCCTAATTCATCTAATAGCCTGACCATTTATCCATCTCTTATTCTTGGCAAGAGCCAGCAATGGAAACTCATGCTCTTTTCAGAAATTGCCATTTTATTTTGTTTATTTTCCTCCCCATTTTATTTTTCTTTTGGGTTGCTCGATATAGTCACATCCCAAAAAATTTCGCTCTGATGCTTATCCTATCATTTTCCTCATAAATTTTGATGGATTTGTTACCATATTCGATAAGTTGAATGCCGAAAAAAGCATGAATTTGGGTTGCATTTTGAAAAGTGTCATATCTAGCAATACGCCCCAAAAAAGGTGGGGAATTAAATGAAAACAAGTTGGCAATTTCTAGGGGCATTTTGGAAATCTAGAATGTATGTGGGATTTCTTTGTCTAGATTATTCTGGTCATCAAATCTATCCCTAATTCATCTAATAACTTGACCATTTATCCATGTATTGTTATTGGCAATGGACAACAATGGAAACTCATGCTTTTTCTAGAAATTGCTAACTATTTTCAATTACTTTCCTCCTCTCCTCTTTTGGGGGGGATAATTTACTAGAAATGGTCATTTTCCAAAATGCAACAGGAATTCATGCTTCTTTCGGCATTCACTTAACGAATATGGTAATAAATCTATCATGATGAAATCCGTTCCTTTTGCCAAATGCGGAAGGATAGGATAAGCATCGGGGTGAGATTTTTTGGAAAGTGGCCATATTCGGTAAAATACCCAAAAAAATGAAATTGGGGAGGAAGGAAATTGAAAATAGGTGGCAATTTCCAGGGGCATTTTGGGGAATCCGAAATATCAGTGGGTGTTTTTAGCTTAAATAAATTAAGCCCCCCACCCGGAGTTGTATATGCTCAAGTCTCCTAACGGGCTTAAAGCAAAAAACTCGTCCGTCAGCAAGAAGCAGGTGAATTTTTCCTTTTTCCCCCTTTTTCTTCTGTTCCTGGCGCGTTTTGCAAGCTCGCTGTTCGCTCAAAAATGCCTTCGCCTCGTGCTCCTCTCGACTCGAGCGTTGAGCGGCGGCGGCGGGGTCGTTGTCGTCGGCGCCGTCGTCGACGGGCCGAGCCTGCACCATACGCACACGCTCACGGAATGTTTGAATCCTCGCGCGCGAGCTCTTTCCCCTTTCTTTCTCCAAGCTCCGTTAACGAACGCTCGAGAATGTCTCGCGCTGCTTCTGCTTCTGCTTCCAGGGCTCGACGCGGTGTGAAGGGTTCACGTCCATGGAAAACGGAGGCTTCGCCGAGACAGGGTTGCTGGGTTCGCAGGTCGCGCCACAGGGGAGCGCGGGGCTCGGCGCGGCGGCAGGAGGAGATCCTGGCGGTGCCGACGGAGGGAGGCCACAGTCTGAAGCGGGTGCGCTGGGAGAGGGTGCCGGCGTCCCTGGAGCTGTGCTCAGGAGGAGGAGAGGGAGGCCGAGGCAGGACGGACTCGGCCGAGGAGCCATGCGGTCGGCATCCTCGTCTCGTGGCCTCCCGAGGCGGGGCTCGGCGAGCCGCGGCAGGGGGAGGCGCCGAGGTCCCTCCAGTGGAGTTCTGCATGTCCCTCCCGAGGGTGAGTGGTCGCCGACACTTGATTCGAAAACAGTCTCCTTTTCGCGCAATTTGTGCATGCAAATCTGCTTACTGTAACAATTTGAGCATGCTTCTTTAACACTCCTGATATTTAGACCTCTTCTGTGAAGTTGGAGGTCCACCGCCGGAAGTTGCAGGAAGTTTTGAAGCTGAGGTGGTGACCATACATAGAGGGGAGGTGAGATATGGATGTTTCCTAGAGCGTGTTTCTTTCCTGGTACACATTGTAATGTGACGGATTCCATACTAAAAAGATTTGCGTTGTCTATAGGAAATCCTCGCCAAGCTATCGGATTTGATTGAACCGGGCACTCGTTCGCTCTCCATACTTTCGGCAGCTGGTTCTGTCTCCAGTGCCGTCGTGCGCCAGCTCGGGCCTCCGGCTGGTCTTTTGACTTACGAGGTATGGGGTCATTCCTCATGCTGGGTCATGTGCCAAGATCATGAACATCTGCATTCCGTATCTTAGTTAGTGGTCGAAGGGGTGCATCCGCAACATGAGATGACTCTATCATTTGAGTCCTGTGTACTTATATGGTACACTGACGAAGCCGGTGCTTTCATCTGGTCTTCCCTCCATTAATTGCAAAATAACCGCTATTCATCCTAAATGGGCGTACGTAGTACAGAAGGGCTGCATGAACTTCCTGCTGAGGGCTATTTGTATTGTCGGGGAAACGGCCGATCCTCCTTGCAGTTTTCCTTCTACGAAACCACAGTTTATTTATCTCTTAAACAACTTCCGGCCCTCTTTATGACAGTTAATCATAGCATTACTTTTCAACTGGTTGCTACCTTTGGACTTTCTTTGAACAAGATTTTACAATTTCAACCGCTTTTTCAGTTTTCTAGATCGGAATGGCAAGTTTTGAATGTGCTCTTAGCGATGAGAGGTGCAGATGAGGGAAAAACTCCGAATACTCGTTACCAGAGGCACCTTTGTATCGATTTTGGCTCTCCATCGAAGTTCTTTTCTTTTCACGCTTAATGCTGAACCATTACCCACCAAATCCTAATATCGTACGGATGAGGAACATTAAATAGTAGAAAGAGCTACTGACTGCAAGGTTTAGTTTGGCTTTTTAATGTTCTCCTTGTTGTGCAGGGGTGTTTCGAAATCATGGCCCTGAACGGCTCATTTACAATATGGGAAGGCAGAATTTCTACGCGCCCTGAAGATAGCTTGGTCAGTGTCACGCTTGCTAGGCTTGATGGTCAGGTTTTTGGCGGTGGAGTTGGGGGTCCATTGACAGCTGCCGGCCCTACTCAGGTAGAGTTTTTATATTTGTCATGTAAAGGGCAAATTGCCAAACTTTTATCCCATCAGTTACACCTTGTGATCTCTGGTCCTAAATGGTATCTTTCTCGAAGTTGCTCATTTTATCAAAAGCTAGATCAACGCACTAGAGTAGATGTAGACTCTCTGTTGTTCTATTTTGACCGATATGAGTTAGATTTACTCTTAGGGTTCATTTGTTTAGTGACAAACTGTTTCCGGGAAATCATTTCCCGACTTTTCGGTGTTTGGATGACAAAAAACTAATCGATTTACAGAAAATGTTTTTCATGGACCGGAAACAACAAGCTTAGATTGAGGGGAAATATTATCTTTTGTCATGAGATTTTCAGTGAAACAAACAGAACTTTAGTATAAGTTTGTTGATACAATCATAACGTGCGAGTATAATGGGCTTCATTTAGCGCTTATATTTTGTTCAAATATTTTTTAGCGATAAGAAAATTAAATTTTTCATTCCATCGCTATTTCGTATGAATTTGAGACACTGGTTTGTTTATTTCATTAGATCGTGGTGGGCATTTTTAAGGATGCTGTGCGCAATGAGCCTATAAGAGTGGAGTCCCCCGATCCTTATGCAAGTGCGGCTATCGGTCACTCTGCAAATCCACTTCATGAAGTGAGACAGCCTGAGCAAATTGCCAGAACGGCAGAAGTTGATGACAATTCTGGCACTCCTGCCTCTGTGCTGCTGGAGCCAACTGACAAGGAAGCAAGGACTGCTGTCACTTCCGGAAACGATGATGTGAACCCTGCTTCTCTTCGCGTTGATGAGCATTATCTCTTGGGACTGGTGGAGCCAATGTTGGATCCGAACATATATTCTACACACACCAATGCTAATGTCCCTGAACTGTGATAATGTTGTTCTCTCAGTTTGAGTGTGCATTTATCTATCGCAACTATATAAGTTTGAGATCAAAAGTCTCACTTCAAAAATTGTCTCCGGCTAGCTTGGGAAATGCCCTTTTACCTATTTTCCCACTAGAATGTTTGGCAAGACCTTAAGAAAAAGTAAGAGGGTAGGCGAAAGTTGAAGTAGTAAGCTTTTGAATATGACTCATCTCATTGGAACCAAAAGATGAGTGTTGCAAGAAGTTATCTAGCAAGATTCATTCTCACCCGAAAACCGATATTTCATTCTCATGTCAGTTTGACGTAACATGCTCATCAAGTAAATTGATCGATTTTGATTGGAATTAGCACCTTGACTATTTTCTTTGCAATCGCCGATTGATCTAGAGTAGAACTCTTGGAGAGGTCGAGATGAAACCTTATTAGAATAAATAAATTATACATATAATTTGTTTTGGTGATAAAAAATTAGTTTGGGTTAAGTTATCACAAATTTATCAGTTTGAGATTTTTCATTATTTTAACTGAAAAATATAGTAGAAGTTTTTTTATTTTTTTTATGGTTGTTTGGAAAAAATAGTTGAATGAGACTTGCGAGCCTCTTGAGTCGAGTGTTAGCGAGCTCAAGCTTGACTTGATAACATATCAAGTAGCTCAATGAACTGAACATCGGATGAGTTGATCTCTGAGTAATTGTGGAACTAATTTTGAATTACTTGCTTGTAGTTTGATTTGACTCCTTTGTTACGTTGTGTGATAGTTCCTTCACGTGTCAATGGCTCACGGAGGAAACAATCAATAACAGGGGAGAGTTCTCAAATTCAAGCATTAGTTTGAACAAAAATCAAACAATTAATTGGTTAGTTACACCATGCCCATGATGTCAAAAACAAAATCGTATTTATATATTTTCTTCCAAGGTAGCACTTGGGGTAGCAAAAAGCTGGATGGGAAATGGAATCTGACTCGGCTTAACGCCCCAATCGAATCCGCAGGCTCCGACGGGTCTTCAAGAAAACCTCCCTCACCCTTGCATTCCACAATTGGCACATGCGGAACGCCGACCCAGCGACCAGTTTCCAAGGAAGTTTAGATATTCTCCGGCAGCTTCTTTGTTGTGTTAAACACTCCAACATGTGTCTTACATTTTCCGACATTCAGTTTTAATATGTGTTGAAAAATGCGATATAAGATCAACTTTTTCAATACTCTTTAAAACGTGAGTTTAGAATTCTGACATACGGGTTTGAAATTCCGACACATAATTCTAGCATGGATGAGACTAATTTTAAAAATTTTCAATAAATGAGGAATCAAAATGTAAATATATAAAAATAAGAAATAATAAAAATAATAAAGTGAAAAAGAAGAAAAATCTAGTCTTCTCTTTCTCTCTCTCTTTTTTTTTTTTTTAACTCTCACTTCTTGTGATGCAAAATGAGAAGGCCTCTTATCCTTAATACTTAGTAAACACTACTTTATAAGGATAATTATGTGTGTTAGGGTTAGAGGAGAGACTTGATTATTATTTATAGAGTTTTCAGTCATTCCTCTCATTATGGGCTAAACTTGACTCGTTCCACACTAACTAGTCTTATATTAGATTAATTAAGAAATCTTCCATTTCATCTTAGACCAATAATGTAAAATGGTAAATTACAATATTAATTAATGTCTCCCACATTATGAAAACTCTTACATGCTAGTCTACTTTTAAAAAATTTGAATCGAAGCATATGCATTTTCTTTCTTCTCTGTTTTCTTTTCTACTAAAATGATGGCCATTGAACCTTTAGTTACTTATGAAAATGCAGATATCATGTATCACTTGTAGTTTTGACAGTGTGGAGAAAATGACTGCATGCACTGCTGATCTCCAGAGTTCTGCTAATGTAAAGGAATAGAAATGCACTTCTCTTTTCACCCCTTTTCCCTTTTTGGAGTATAGAAGTTTGCGAATCCTCATTCCAAAAGAGAATGGTGTATGCACTGTTGTCGTGTGGACTGTAAATGGGGGGGAACCCAGCCTCTGTGGACAGGAAGTTCATGCTATTTATGGAGATCTTACCATCCATTCTAATTCTTTTTCTGCCAAGAGTTGGAATTGTTGCTCTTGTGCATTAAAGTTTCATTTGCCAAGGCGGGAAAAGCTTGCTCTTAGTTGATATTGTTGTTTCCCTGCTCTTGTTATGCAACTAGATAAAAACTGTTCTGCTGAATTATACTGTCACTCCTTTTCCTTGTTGCTGTGGGTAATGGTGAAAGTTCAATTTGAGACAATTGGCTTGGTCTTTATGCTGTTGAGGCTAATCAAGAATTCCCTTGTTAGAATTTATCTGTCTCTTTTCTGTTGAAACTAGTTTGGGATAGGAAAATTTTGCAGGAAATACTGCAAACCTGCGAGAAAGCCAAGCGCCATATATGGACTTTCGGGACACTTGCGAAGGCTTCGTCTCACAGGAAAGAGTTGTTTGCACATCTGGATGAGCCGGAATGAAAGAAGCTTGGTTCTTTTTGGTGTCACCTTCGTCTTCTCGATCCCTTCTCATTCAAATGTTGGTGGTGCATTCGGAATTTTCTTTTTGCCATCATGGGTAGACAACTACGAGTATGATTAGAGACTCCAAAATTATCATCGCAACATGGTCTTTCAACATATCACCGACCAACTATGGACTAATATCTGCGGGTGATCGATTAGCTTGTGGACAAGACAAGATAGAGTATCTTTCTTCCCTAAATTCATGCCATTTTCGTGGATCTTTTCATTGCAAATGCATGCGAAGAAGTTGATAGGATCTGACAGGATGGGATAATGTTGATCAGCTATTAGATTATTTTCTAAAATTAGTTAGGAATATGTATCGATCCGGTTCCACTTGATCATTTAGATTTTTACTCGGCATACTAAACACAATCCTAATAACCATTAAAATCCACTATGGGCTCCGTGGCTTGGCCAGCCGAGCCAAGCCAAACAAGCCGAACTTATAGGTTGTTTTTGGTCGTTTGGATGTTTTTATCAGCTAGGATAAAGATCGGATATGATAATGATGGGATTTATAATACCTTATAAAGTGTTCGGTTGGCGCTTGGATATAATATAAATATAGACTTAACCGAATCAAATCTCATTCTTTTCCTCCTCTGTCCGTCTCGAGCGACCTCTAGGGTTAGCTGCCACCTCTAGTTTTGACAAACGCGAGCTTGTGGTCACGAACTCTACCTTTGGCCGCAGTCGATGCCGAGCATAAACCCCACCCTCAGATGACCCCAGTTCTATGGTTTCCTAAGGTTGACAACTTTGGATATAAGGTTACAAGCCTCAGAGTCAAGGTCTAGAGCGTTGGATCGACGCGATCCAACGGATTAGATGGTTCTAGATATAGAGAGAGAGAGAGAGAGAGAGAGAGAGAGAGAGAGAGCGTGAGACAGAGGGGGATCGTGGCTAGGCAACCTTTGACATCGAATGACGGCGGAGCTTGCGGGATGGCTTAATCGCAGGAGATGATAAAAATGCTATGGATGGGTATTGTTGCTTGATGTGCTCTCGCACTTTTTTCTCTTTCGTCGATCCATCCTTTTGCAATTTAAATTAGGTTGAGCAAACACTGCCTTCTCCTTCTACATTGGTAACTCTCTGTCCTTTTACTTTTCTTTTCATTTTTAATAATCCTTATCCTATTTGGCTTTATCCCCATTGTGGTGGGATTTATTTATTTGAATTATATCTGTGTGTGGAGAAATATGAAAGTCAAGTCATTTCAGAATGCTGATTATCTTATTCGGAGTATATTCAAGTTCTATGCGGGATTTCTACATCCAGCTTGGGATCATTTTTGCTAATACAAATTTCATATATGGATTGATTAGGTGCATACGGTGGTAAAGGCTGAAGATCTTACATTTGTCTACAAGTTTCTTCTGTCATCAAGTCTATCCCTAATTCATCTAATAACCTGACCATTTATCCATCTCTTATTCTTGGCAAGAGACAGCAACATAAATTTATGATTTTTCCGGAAATTGCCAACTATTTACAATTACTTTCCTCTCCCTTTATTTTTATTTTTTGGGTAATTTACTGGGAACGGTCACTTTCCACAACGGAAACTCATGCTTTTTTCGGCATTCAACTTATCGAATATGGTAATAAATCTATCACAATTTATAAGGAAATCCAATCCCTTTGCCAAATGCGGAAGGATAGGATATCAGGGCGAGATTTTTCAGAAAGTGATGAAATACAGCAATATCTACCCCCCAAAAAAAGGAGGGAAGCCGAGGTCCCAAGCGGGTGCAGGGGGATTGGGTGCCAGCGTCGCTGGAGCAGTGGTGAGGAAGAGAAGAGGGAGACCGGGGAAGTACGGACTCGGCGGAGGAGCCATGCGGTCGGGGTCCTCATCTCATGGCCTCGCGTGGCAGGGCTCGGCGCGCCGTAGCAGAGGGAGGCCCCAAGGTCCCTCTGGTGGAATTCTGCATGTCCCTCCCGTGGGTGAGTGGTCGCCAACACTTATTCGAAAACGGTCTTCATTTCACGCAATTTGTGTATGCAAATCTGCTTTACCGTAACAATTTGAGCATGCTTCTTTAACACTCCTGATATTTAGACCTCTTCTGTGAAGTTGGAGGTCCACCGCCGGAAGTTGCAGGATGTTTTGAAGCTGAGGTGGTGACTATACATAGAGGGGAGGTGAGATATGGATGTTTCCTAGAGTGTGTTTCTTTCCTGGTACACATTGTAATGTGACGGATTCCATACTAAAAAGATTTGCGTTGTCTATAGGAAATCCTTGCCAAGCTATCAGATTTGATTGAACCGGGCACTCCATACTTTCGGCAGCTGGTTCTGTCTCCAGTGCCGTCGTGCGCCAGCTCGGGCCTCCGGCTGGTCTTTTGACTTACGAGGTATTGGTTTGTTGATATGATCTCGTGTGAGTACAATGAGCTTCATTTAGCGCTTACATATTGTTCAAATGTTTTTTCATTAGATCGTAGTGGCCACTTTTAAGGATGTTGTGCGCAATGAGCCTATAAGAGTGGAGTCCACCAATCCTCATGCAAGGGCAGCGATTGGTATCTCTGCAAATCCAATTCATGAAGTGAGACAGCCTGAGCAAATTGCAAGAATGGCAGAAGTGGATCACAATTCTGGCACTCCTACCTCTGTGCTGCTGGAGCCAACTGACAAGGAAGCAAAGACTATCACTTCTGGAAACAACGATGTGAACCACTGAACCCCGCTTCCCTGCGCATTGATGAGCATTATCCCTTGGGACTGGTGGAGCCAATGTTGGATCAGAACATGCCCACAGACACCAATGCCAATGTCCCTGAACTGTGATAATGTTTTTCTCTCGGTTTGTGTATGCATTCGTCACAATTTACCACTATAATTTTTTTGATAATAAAAAATTAGTTTATAATAAATTTGTTATAAATATGTCAATTTAAAATTTTCCGTTATCTCAAAAATATCATAGAAGTTCTTTATTTTTATTTAGGGTTGTGTGAAAAAAATAGTTTTATGGGACTTGCGAGCCTCTTGAGTCGAGTGTTAACAAGCTCGAGCTCAACTTGATAAAATTTTGAGTAGCTCTATGAGCTGAACATCAGGTGAGTGAATCTCTGGGTAATTATGGAACTAATTTTGAATCACTTGCTTGTAGTTTTATTCAGCTCTATTGTTATGTTGTGTGATAATTACGTCACGCGTCAATGGCACATGCGGGAAACAATCAATAAGAAGAAAGAGTTCTCAGATTCAAGCATTAGTGGCAATATAAATCAAATGATCAATTGGATAATTACACCATATCAATGATGTTAAAAACAAAATCATATTTATATATTTTCTTCTAATAGTTGCACTCAGGTAGTAAAAAAGCTAGATAGGAAAAGAAACCCAACCTGGCTTAAAGCTCGGATTGGATTCGTAGGCTTCGACGGGTCTTTAAGAAAAGCTCCCTTGCCCTTGCATTCCGCAATTGGCATGTGTGGAACGCCGGTCCAATGACCAGTTTCCTGAGAAGAGCTTTTATGTTGTGTCGGACATTCTGTGACACTTGGTCAATTGATGTAAAAAAATCCAACTCTCTGACATGCGAGTCTGGAATTCCAACACGAGAGTTTGGAATTCCAACACGTAATTCTAACACACATGGAGTCAATATTAAAAATTTAATAGATGATGGATCAAAATATAAATATGTAAAAAAATAAAATAATAAATCACTTCCTGTGATATATAATTCACTTCTCAAGATTATTTTTCTCTTTTCTTCCGATACGCTCTGACACGCAAATAGAATGTAGATTGTTTTTTTTTCTTCCAAGTTTTATGGATTATTGGAATGGAGTTGAATTTGTCAAATTAAAATATTGAGTGATATTAACAAATGTTAGACTAACGTTTTTAGTGTAAATTTATTCTAGGCTTTTATTATTATTATTATTATTATTATTATTATTATTATTATTATTATTATTATTATTATTATTATTATTTATGAATTTGAATTAAATTAATTTGATTAAAATAATCGTAAAAATGATAATTTATCATGATACATATTTAATATATAACATATCCCGATGTGTTAGAATTTTTTTTTTTTTAATAAATGACGTGTTGATAAGTCGTGTCATGTGTTGCAAGTCAGTGTCGGTGTCGGTATCGGTGCTACTTAGCTAGTTTCTATCAAGCGACCGATTTGGCACCATGGCGTCGGGGGACAAAGAAGCCTCCTCCGTCCACCGGCGGCACCTGTCATGCACCACCTACTTCAATGCTCTTTGGTTCTGCTCCTCTTTCTCTCTCTGGATCAACTTTGTCTTTGATCCCATGCCTTGGATTTGGCCTGCGATTCTGCCATTCCTTTTCTGTCTTCTTTTTCTATTCATTTTGATAATTCTCGACAATTCTATTGTGGTAGCTTCGGTCCATAAGATGCAACGATACTACTGGTTGGGGGTTCTCGACAACTACTTAGGTAAATGGGGAGCCCTCGTCGATTGTTTAGCTCTCAAGACCAAGCGAGCGTCTGAGGTTCACGTCAACAATTACTTCATCATTGTACCATCACTCACCTCATTTCCTAAGCTTAGTTTAATTCGACTCATTTGTGGATAGTGCAATCAGGACTTTAAATCACGGGTGAAATGCTCACACGTCCCTCGCCAAACGTAAAGATTTTTGTCATGAAAAGTCTTTTGGTGATTTCGAATTCTCTTTTTATGTCAGGAGTAGTATAATTGATAAATGGGCTTGGAACTATGTAAGGGATGAAGCGTTTAGTCTTCCAAGTTAATGTTGGCCATCAAAGAGAATGAAATACCACAAGTTGTGACTCCGAATGCTTCATAAAGCGACGGCATGATTTTGCTCCTAGAACCAACGGATAAAAAAGTCACCTTAGTCTAGAAATGGATCTAATCATTGAGATTTTTCCACGTCGGTTGTGAAAAGGGCTAGTGATAAGTTTATACTTACAGGGGAAAACTCATCCTTTGGTGCTTTGGTGGAGCTTTATCTCTGGATGACGGTAAATCTTCAATCGAGGAGCATGACCATAGGATTTCCAAATATCGAGTGTTTGCTCCTCTACTTTAAAAAAATTGAATATAAGCGTGTAAATTTTCTTTCTTCTTTGTCATCTTTTCTACTAAAAGGATGGCCATTGAACCTTTAGTTACCTATGAAAATTCAGATATCATGTGTCACGTGGTGGACTTAGTTTTGACAGTGTGAAGAAAATCAGTGCATGCACTATTGATACCCAGAGTTCTGCTAGTGTAAAGGAGTAGAAATGCACTTCTTTTTTCAAGCATTTTCCCTTTTTAGAGGATCAAAGTTTGGCGAATCCTCATTCCAAAAGAGAATGTTGTACGCTCATTTGTTGTCACGCCCCGATTCTCGAGTGCGCGCCCATCCCTCACCTGGTCGATTAATAGCAACGTCTCAGGATGCATCTCCGACCCTTTCATTTCAACACGCATTTGAAAGCAGATATAAATTCCCTAAATAATAAAACAACGGGATAGAAAAGTAGGACTAAAAAAAACTTGAACCTGAAAACCAATACACTTATATACATATATAACAACTCAGTCATATAGGTACATATACAAGTCACACTGAAAAGTCGGTTCCTACACAAATAGGTTCAACAACAACAAGTCATCATGTAAGAGTGGAGGTCTCAATCTTCATCTAGGTCATACTCGGGATCCTCCTCTGGATCCTTCTTCGACTCCTCTTCAGGTTCTTCTTCGGGTCCTCTTCAGGTTCCTCCTCCGGGTTCTCCTTTGATGACCTCTCCTTCTTCCATGCTCCAGTTGGAGTCCACTGCTGATTGCTCTTGAGAGTTGGAATCATCACCAAACTTGGGATCCTTTGCATCTATCACCGATCCATCTTTAGGGTCTGCAGTACCCTTACCCAAAGTAGCTTTTAGAACAAACCGAGGTACATTAGATTCTAGCATAGGACCCTCCCTTCGCCCATCGTGATAGGGACGATACCATGACTGGTACTTATGGGGCACCTTATCGGGTTCATTCACGTCAACCTAGACGATATACTTCACTAGTACATACTCTAGTCCTTTGAGGTGAGGGTGTATCGGAAAATAATAACCTATTTTTGTAATCTCCTCCGGTATACCAAAATATGCGGGAGGAGGGGGAGGTGCTGCAATCTATGGATCTAAAATGTTATCTTACAACTGGGTGAGACTACGTCTTAGCAAGTTCTACCCTTAAGACCTGATTAGGAAGCCAATATGCTCTAAAGGCTGCCTAAGCACAACACGAGTCAGATGACTTATTTTGGCCTCAATTCTATTATGCAATTTAGTATATATATCAAATATACATGTCCCGACTTACCCTCGGGGGGAGGGAACAGGTTTATGGGTATTGCCTAAAGAACGGGCCTAAAGCCCATGATTAGGCACGGGCTCTCCCAAACCCATATCCCTCGTGACATTTGGATATTTCGTATGAATTTTGCATAAAAGGAGTCGCCACTAGCCTATTGGGGTCGGCTAGGAACCAAGTGAGGCATGGGAGCGTACCTCACTTTCTACACAACCAGAGAATCTGGGGTCGGGGACTTGATTACACTAATTGGCTAATTAGTGCCATTTCGGTACCTAATCTTGTTCATTTTATCAAAATAATTTTTAGCATGCAGCTTGAATTGATTTTACTCATCCATAAACATATTAAAGTGATCATACAAGTGCAATCTAAACACATACTATTAAACATACCATATGACTACACACATGCCATTAAACAAATCCATCACTAATCATAGCTAACGATGTCCTAATCACCATAAGACTACACACATACCATTAAACACAATAAGATATACAATCTGAACATGCAACGTAATCAAAATAAATGCATAATTACACTTAAAATGACAACACTTAGCAATTCCTAACCAAACTCTATTACTTTTTTAATTTTCGAATTTTTTTATTTTTTCTTTTAATTTTTTAATTATTTTTTTAAAAATATTATTTTTTTATCCCAAAATAGTAACTCGGGCCAGGCCCTTGGCCCGATTCAAATATGGGTCGGATAAGGATTCATGAGTTTGGACTATTAGCGCTAAAAGCCAAATTGAAGAAATGGGTTCAACGTCTTAAATCCATTCAAGAAAAGGGCCAAGATCAAGACCCAAATTTATCAAAGGAAAACACTTAAGCCCACTTACGCTAAGATCCCTTTAAAACCACTTCCAGCACGTCCTAAATAAGCCTAGCTCCAAAATTAGCCCACTTACATGACATTAGGGGTGAGCGGTTCCAGGTTCCGGTTCGGTTCCGTCTGGAACCTGGAACCTACCCTCGGGTACAGGTTCCTCAAAATGAGGAACCCGGAACCTACCCGTCGAAATCGAGAACACGGAACCTACCCTGTCACAGTTCCGGGTCGGTTCCGTGTTCCAACAGGTTCCGCGTTCCTTTTTTTGTTTTTATTTTTATTTCTAGATTTGAACTATAACGTATGCGCATATTACCAGAAAAAAAAAATTATAACGTACGCGCACGTTACCAAAAAAAAAAATATAACGTACACGCACATTATAAAAAAAAATTATAACGTACGCGCACGTTATAAAAAAAAAATATAACGTACGCGCACGTTATAAAAAAAAAAAAAATATAACGTGCACGCACGTTATCAAAAAAAACTATAACGTGCGCGCACGTTATCAAAAAAAACTATAACGTGGGCGCACGTTACCAAAAAAAATATAACATATGCGCGTGTTACCAAAATAAACTATAACGTACGCGTATACTATACGGTAACTTCTCACATCTTAAGAAACATACTAATGCCAACAGTTTTTTTTTTTCTATTATTCATTTTTGGAGTTGAATTATAATATACGCACTCTAAAAATGAATAAAAAAAAATTATAACATACGTGCATATTATCGGACTCTTCAGCACTGTCGCAATAATCCTCTAACATCAAAATCATGCCATAAATATACTTCCCGAGCTATGAAAACAATAAAACAAAACATAGACTCTTTGACAACAATGTTTTTCCATGCATTAAACTTATAAATGGTGAGATCACAACAACCATTTAAAGGCTCATAAACTCTTTGACAATATAGTTAAAGCAGCACAAAGTCAATAAAAAACCTTGCTTGAATTCTCTACCGCTAAATCCATTGCCGTTGCGACACCACCAACTCTATTTATCAACAATAATCTCTGCATTAAGGCCAACCATATCTGAAAAAAGAAAAAGAAGAGGTTAAATAAAATATCCACTTATCAAATATACAAAAAGAATTATAATATATAAAGATATAAACATTACTTACCTAATTCAAATTGTTCTGCGTTCTCGAT
Source organism: Eucalyptus victrix (assembly GCA_016097545.1). NCBI lineage: Eukaryota > Viridiplantae > Streptophyta > Magnoliopsida > Myrtales > Myrtaceae > Eucalyptus > Eucalyptus victrix. Next base: position 28,531,252 of record CM027844.1, read on the forward strand.
ACACTCTTCATCACCAAGCGGTACACGAGCGGCCCTCAACCAATCTTGAGTGCAAATCAAAGCTTCCACCACTTTAGGAATTAAAGAACTTCGAAAGCCATCAAGCACACGACCCGATGTACTAAAAGTTGACTCTGAAGCAACGGTTGTTACAGGAATGGACAAAATATCTCGAGCCATCAAAGAAAGGATCTTATATTTTGAACCATTAGCCTTCCACCAAATCAAAATGTCAATACCGAGATTCTTTTCATTTTTTTCTTGAAGATACTCATCAAGCTCAGACTTGTTATCATCGCGCCCTTGTTCATTCGAGTATAAAAACATTTTCTTCCAATCTTGAGCTTCATGCATTTTTAGTTCTTCACTACAACCCGTATCGGGTTGGGAAGTGGAACTACTACTACTTGCACCCAAATTATGGCCACCAAAATCTTGATCATTTGAAATAAGAGAAGATTGCTCATAAAATTCATACAAATGCTCCAATGTATTCTTCACCTTGCAATACATCTCTTCAATCTTCAATTCATCATCATAAATTTGTCCATACAAGAATCTCACATAATTTAACTTGGCTCTAGGATCTAACACAACCGCAATCAACACCATAATATTCACTTTATCCAAGCTTCCATAATATTTGTCAAATTTTTCTTTCATTTTCAAACCCATAGTTTGAAGCTTAGGATCCGAAGCATTGACCGCATCTTTCAAATATCTATACAAAATAGCTATCCCTTCAAAATAATCATTTGAAGTAACATATGAAGTCCCAGACATCTTCTTGGTGGCATCATAGAATGCTTTCAGAAAATTCGAAAGAATAATAGCATTTTCCCAATCATCATCCCTAGGAGTTTCATGATCTAGCTCACTTACAAAAGATGGATCGTGATCTTCCATCCTTTCGAAAGCTTTTTTGAACTTTATGGCGGTGTCCAACATGAGGTAAGTGGAGTTCCATCTAGTGGCAACGTCAAGAACTACCGAACCCTTATAAGTGATCTTTTCTCTCTCAATGCAAGATTTAAATCCTTGGGCTCTTGTGGGAGAACTCCTTACATACCTAACCACATTTCGGATACGTGCAATGGAGTCACGTACCGTAGTCAAGCCATCTCTCACAATCAAATTTAATATATGAGCTGTACATCTCATATGCAAAACACTACCATCTAATATCAACGACCTTTGTTTGGAAAGTTTATCCCTCAAATAGCCAATTGCAACATCATTCGAGCTAGCATTATCCACGGTAATTGTGGACACCTTTTTTTCTATTCCCCACTCCTCAATGCATGTCTCCACCATTTTCCCAATCTCCCTACCCCGTGACTATGCATCACCACAAAATTGATGATTCTTTTATGCAACTTCCAATCTTCATCAATAAAATGTGCAGTGAGACACAAATAATTCAGATTTTGATTGGAACTCCATGTATCAGTCGTGAGTGCGATCCTAGAATTAATCTTTCCAAAATAATTCTTCAAAGAGGTTCTTTCACATAAAAACAACTTCATACAATCTTTTGCCACTGTGAAACGTGATATATGTTTGAAGAGAGGTTGTATCTCACTAACATATTCACGAAATCCAACACGCTCAACCAAGGAAAAAGGTTGCACATCAATGATGATAAACCGAGCAAGCATGTGCCTAGCTCGTTCTTGATTAAATGACCATGTCGATAAGATGCTACCAGTACTAGAATCTCCTCCTGCCTTACCAGCCGTGTTGACATTACGTGGTACAAAGAATTTCTGCCTCTTATCTAGATTACGAGGAAACCTCTTACATGTGTTTAAGTGCTTCCTCATTGCAGAAGTACCATTAGCAACACGATACTTAAGCATAGACCCACAATGAATGCATTTCACTTGATATATTTTTCCATCCTTATCACTGATTTTCGAATAATGATTCCAGCATTCAGATGTATATTTCTTATCATGAGAATCGGATACCTTATTTGTGGCACTCAAGGTAGGGGGTGCATCTTCTTCAATTTCATTGCCAGAAAACTCAAATTCCATACCCGGAGTCATCTCCTCACGTCCCTCCACCTCCATTGACATGTTATCTTGATACATTAATTCTGCACTACACAACAATAATATAATATAATTAGAAAATTCAAAACATAATGTGAATTGAGTTATAGAATATGCAAGCAATTGCTAAAAATCAAATCAATACACAACTTTAGGACTATATCATATTATCAATACAAATGCAAAAGATTTATTCAAATATGCCCTTATTTGTGGCCATACAGTTGTCCCAGCATGTGTTTTAAAAACTATCAATTTTTAAGACCGCTCATCATATTTAAAAAAATTGGCATCATCTCCAGGTCAAATAAATATCTGCGACACGATTTGTATAAGCGTAATCAATTAGCATTCTTAAAACTAATTAAATGTGCATTTCCACATATGTCACAAAAGAGGATTCTAGAATTGCCTCAAGATGGAAAGATGAAAATCATAGAGGAGGAGTAAAACAGTGAAATCTTTTGAAGGAACCTACAACAGACAAGTTTGTGAGGCTTAATTTCACACAAAACCCAACAATACAGTTTGAAAAATTCTGTTTTGACTTTCAGACATCATGGCGTGTCAAAAGATCAGAAAAAAAACATCTGGCTTCTTCTAAAATTGCCAAATTTTCACATCAGAACACCCAACTTGAGCTTTTCCACATTTAGTGCAGCAAAGAATCTAAAACTTTCTGAAAACACTCACCCAATAGAAGTCGATTATTATATTCCCCGAAGAACCAGAGTCGGTAGACGATGGTGCCACGTGACCCTTCAATACAAAAAAACGTGTCAAACATCAGATATTATTTTGAGCTTTCCCAGGGGAAAGAGATGTCAGCTTTTCTTTGGGGGTTGCATTCTCACTTTAATGTACAAGAAAATGCAAAAGATGAAGCTTCCAACAATGAGTGCGGAGTATATTTCACCCAAGTGATCATAAACAACCGTGGGGTTAAAAATCCCAAACCTGAAAGAAAAACATGGAAAATGATAAGTTAATCTAAATGTTATTTGATGATGACATCAAACAACAGAGGAAACCAAACAGTAATTCTACTATGAATGAAATGTGGTGGAAAGAATTCCACAGCGTAGCATAAAATCTATAATAGAAAGCCTTAAAAAGCCAGGCAAACTACTTAGATTCTTCCAATTTCCAAATACCCAACGCATGATGACCAGTGAATCGGTCCTGCGAGAGAGGGCATTTAGTGCAAGTATTAAAGATGAAGAGGAAGTCTTGGTTATAGTAAATAAGGTCACATTCAGACTAATAGAAATAGACCTGAGTAGTTATATGCTCAGACTGAGAAAGCTACTCAAGAACCACAGAAATCATAGAAAAGATGAAGACAGTACTGATACCATGGTCACTTATTTTACACTTGCAATCGATTACGAAACAATCGGTCCCACCAAGCGGCGCGCGCCGGAACCCGAAGCGCAATCACGAACGCATGCTCAGTTGCACAGAGAGAGAGAGAGAGAGAGAGAGAGAGAGAGAGAGAGAGAGAGAGAGAGGAACCCGGTGCCGAACGGGAATGGCGGCGTGGCTTCGGGTTCGCAGCGGCCAGCCAGGGCGTCGGCTTCGGAGCGAGCGGCGTGGGTCACGAGCGTCGAGCGAGGACGTCGGGCAACGGCCGGTCATGAGCGGGACTTCGCGAGTCCGCGACGCGGGCGTCGAGGCTCGAGCGACGTCGGGGACTGGCGTCCAGCGGCGTTCGGCGACGGTGGCCGGCGCTGAGCAGAACGACGGGCGTCAAGCGGCGTTTGGCGACGGTGGCCGGCGATGAGGAGTGAGCAGGGACGTCAGTCGGGTCTTCAGGGCAACGACGACTCAAGTGTCGCGAATGCGGGCGTCAAGCGACGTCGGGGCCGGCGTCCGTCCAGGACCGGTGGCGTCCGACGGCGGTGGCCTTGAGGGCGAGCGTCCGGCGGCGGTGGCCTTGAGGGCGAGCGGCGTCCAGCTGAAATCGGAGGACTGAGTGAGGAAGATACAGAGGACAGGAGGCCGCTGGAGGCTTGGAGTTGGAGCGCCGAGCGGGGGGGGGTTCCTTTTGGAACCCTAACCGGTTCCGAAACCGGTTCCGCGGCCGGTTCCGGTTCCGGTTCCGCGCCGGTTCCGGTTCCCGGAAAAATGGAACCGGGAACCGGAACCGGTCCTTTAAGAACCGGGAACCGGACCGAGGTTCCGGTTCCGGTTCTCCGGTTCCCGGTTCTACCCGCTACCCGTGCTCGCCCCTACATGACATATCCATAAACTCCTTCTTAGGCAAGAAAATAACCTTAAATTCAATAAACTAGTCTAAGCCCAACAACCAAATTCAGCCCAAACTAGACACTAGACCCCTAGAATGGCAGCTTCTCTTTCTGCGACTCTTCCTTTCTGAAGCCATTTATTACCTTTTTATAGTTTTCTATTTTTTTTCTTTTGTTTTGCTTTTCTTTTTTTACTGCTTTTTATTCTCTTTCTTTTTATTTTCTTTTTATTTTTACTCTTTTTTACTTCATCCCTTCCCTACACTTTCCCCTTCTACGACTCCTCCCTCCCGAAATCATTTTTTGCCTTCTTTTCTTTTTTGGTTTTTCTTTTTCCTTATTCTTTTTTTTTTAATTTCCCTTTTAGCGTTCTTCTTCTTCTCCGACGCTTCTTCCTCAATTTGCGCCATCTTCACCGAACTAAAAACAACACTGCAGCGAACCCTCATCGGGGCTTGGAGGGTCGCCAAGCTACCTTCCAGCAGGGCTTGGAGAATCACCGAGCTACCTTCTAGCGCCAGTCACTCATTTCGACCGACGATGACCACTATTGGCCACCCATTCCGGTGACGACAAACCCATTTTTTTTGGCGTGGGAAAAAGAAAAATCAACTCGAATATGCATGAATATTTCTCACGAACATTACGAAAACACCACGTATACGAGCAAAGCAAGCAGGACTCAGCAGGCGTGGGAGCAAAAACGAGTTGGTCTTGCGTTGAAACATACACTGTTCTTTGGTTTTTTATTAAGGCATTTCATCGAACACATAAGACGAACTAGCATAGAGAGGTAAGCATAGACTCGATTGGGGGCTCGGGTTCAGACGAGATCATCACGCGATACACAAGCACTGTTCTGGCTCGCTCATAGACAAGTTTATCAACGTTTAACTTGAGTTTAAACAAAAGTAACGAGTCTCAGCCACAACACCAAACACAAACAAATATTTGCATAAAGCACTACAATAGGCACGCATAAGCTTTGTGAGGAATGAACACGAGCACAACAGAATTTCGAGCGAGGGTCGAGACTGAAGCTCGTGCGAATTGGTCGACCACGACCTCCAGCCCGACGCCCCACCGACTAAAGGGAAGATGTACTCGGGAGCGACCTACCTAGTTCAAAGGGGGGTGTGGTGGTGAACGACGGCCCACGGGCGGACAACTGGCGACGGCAAAGCTGTCCTTCGGTCTTACTCTCTCCCTTTGGCTCGCTCTCTACTCTCTCGAGCTCTCTCTAACTCCCTCTGTTCTTCTGTGGTTTTTTTTTTGTTGTTGCTATTTTCCTCCCGGTTCCAGTCCTCCTCTTTCCCCCTCGCTCCCTCTGGTCTTATACTTCCTGCAGGTATCCCGAGCGAAGACCCCCTGCCGTGCCAGTTGGTTAATCGGTCTGCTTCCTCGACTCGCGGATCACGTTGAAAGCCCTGCCATGCCGATCCTCTGCCTCGCCTCCTCTTCTTCTTCTCGTTTCTTCTTTTTTTTTTCTTTTTTTTTGCAAGAACTTGCGCGAAGACTACGGCCGAGCTAGTTGCCGGTCAGCTGCTCCCGACCCGCTGATCATGCCGTGCCCCTGCCACACCGATCCTCCGCCGTCGTTCTCGTTGCCGTGCCGCTGCCTTGCTTTCTTTCCGTCTCCAGCTCTCGCTGCGGGTTGTGCGGTCATGCGAAGACCGAAGGAGGGAGAAGACCGGATGCGGCCGGGCCGAAAAGAAAAGAGGTTGGGCCGGCCATATTCTTTTTCGTTCGTTTTTCTTTTTTTCTTTTTCTTTTTTAATTAAAGAATATTAATTAATTTTTTTGTGATTAATTCCTAATCTTTAACGCTACTTTAAATTAATTATCTTATGTGAAATTTAGGTGTCAACAAATGCCCCTCTTTGAATGTAGCCTTGAAGAGGTTGCGATCAAAGACAAAAGACACCTAAATTATTTTGGCGAAAGAGAGACCCTAAGTGTATATGCACGTATCAGGTCGATGGAAATGACTCATAACTATGAAAGCACGTCTTGTCAATAAGAGGAAGAAAGACTCCGGGCTACAGAAAGCCCACCGGGTCATAAGAAGGGGGTTGAAGGACTCCGGGCTACGGAAAGCCCACCGGGTCATAAGAAGGGGGTTGAATGTCACGCCCCAAACCCCGAGACACGTGAAACAACCCGCCGTGTTCATGAAAATGCGACATTCCCAGGTAGCGTCGCCGACCCCAATTTACTTTTTAATGCGCAAGCAGAAAGTACTGAGAAAACCCCTTATAAAAGCACACAGGATAGGAACAACAGGAACATCAATTCAAAATCAAACAACATACTTTCATACATCATCATTACAAGGTTTACGAACATCAACAGGATCCAGAGGCTATGCACCAACTTGGGTCAAAGTTTATGTGTATCAAAAAGGGGTTAGCCTACACAACATGGGTCAGCCCACCAAAACGAGGAACAGTCCTACTAGTACTAATCGGACTCGCTCGGCGATCCCACTTCTTCCACCACTGACAATGCTGGGTCCGGAGACGATGGGTCATCCACCCTACCATCAGGAAGGTCATCTACACCCTCACCCAAGATAGCATCCATTACGGCCAATGGGATATCAAAGCTGTCCAGTGGACCAATCCTAAAGCCATTGGCCCCAAAACGGAATCAAGCTCTATACCTATTGGGTACCCTAACATCTTTAGTCTCCTGGATCCATACAGTAGTCCTGATCAACTCATAGACCCAATGGCTCCCATGATCAGGAAAGGTGTGCACCTGTTCAATAATCTGCACTGGGATGCCATTCTTCTCTAGGAGTCCCGCCATCTACGCTCCTGTAATATTTTCCCCAAACTGGGATGAGACTTTGTCTCAGCAAGTTCACCCCTCCTAAACCCCTATTAGAAAGTAAATACGCCCCCAAAGTAACTTAGCCACGACATCAAGAAAACTTACCTCGTCATAGTCCCCATCTGCAGGTTAGCACAGTTTATATAATTCAACCACGTGCAATTTTAATAACTCAACAACAAAGGCACAATCACATCATCATAACAATTCAACCACTTGGATCGTCTCAGCGATCAATCGGCTCGGCCGATTACATGTCATTCTAGCAACTCAATTATTGCTACCCATCTCGTCATGATAGGAAAAATTCAATAACCAGTGGCAATCACGGCCCCACTCGGCACGACCTGTAATCAGGTGGTAGTTCACGGCCTCATCAGGCACGACCTCTAATAGGTGGTAATTCACGGCCTCATCAGGCACGACCTCTAATAGGTGGTATTCACGGCCAACCGCCCCTCAATTTCCACATTTAGGATTTGATAAAGAATCCTCATAAATTGAAATCACATTCAATTCGCCATAACCAATCATCAATTTCAAATTCTACAAGCACAGCAACAATCGGCACGAAATTCGAACAACCAGGGTCAAAATAAATTTTTCGAGTTTTTAATAATATTTTAATGAATTTCGGAATAAGATATATTATTAAATAATCCAATAATTTCAAAGCATTTATTTAAATCATAAATAAACTCCTTTAAGTCACATCAAGGTTTATTTTAAAAATAAAAATACTTAACCATTAAACTAAACACCATTTTACCTTAATTAATCACTTTAATATAATCCATAACTAATTAAGCCAATCTATCCACCTAATCTCAATCAACTTAAGCTAAACATACTTAAGGCATCATTAACTCGCTAATCGCAGATTAGTGAGGTAAACTCACCAGAATCACTTTCCGACGAGTCTCCGGCGAAGAGCACAACGACGCCGACGATAAACCTACACGAATCATCACCAAATGAGCACTAAAAGGGGACCAAAACGAGCTCGGAAGGGACTAGATCTTGCTGGTTTTTCCAGCACTAACCGAGCTTGAAAGATGGCGGAACGGCGGCTGAACGGTCGAGGAAACAGCGGAGGAGAACCGGCGACAGCTCGTGCAACGACCGGCGGAGGCTTGAGCGGACGGTTGGCGGCGACGGGAGCTTCGGCGGACGATGACCAGCAGTGGACGAAGAGACGACGGTGCGATGGGGACACGACGAGCGCGCGCGAGGCTTCGCACGCGGACGAGCGGCAACGGCGATGGCGTGTGACGGCAGAGAACGGCGAAGGCGACGACGAAGGTGAGCGGTGGCGACGGTCGAGCGGCGAAGGGCGGACGGAAGGGGGGGTTTCCGCTGGTTCTTTGCTTCCTTTTTCCCTCCCATTCTCTCTCCTCTCAAGCTTGAAGATGATGGAGACAAGGGGGAAAGTGACATCCCCACTTTTGGTGAGCCAATTGGCTTGTGACACTTGTCAAGCTCTCCTTGAATTTGGCCTTCACCATGACATCACCTGCTGATGTCATTCTCCACTAATTCAAATCCTCCATAACATCTTCCAATAGGTTTAATTTCATTTTCCGCCCGGGTCCAAGTTCTTGTACATTCAATTACTTCAATTTCCATCAATTCTCTTCTAATTGAGTCCAAATTAAAGTCCACAAAAATTATCCCATGATCCTAATAAGATGTGTGACATGATCGAGCTTCCAACTTCTAAATTCAATCTTAAATTTTTCGGTTGAATTCAATCTGATGCAATTTCAGCGCGCCTAATCCACTGAGTGGCTTTTAGGGAAATTTTCTTGCATCCGACTCAAGGGTGATCAGTCCCCAAGTCTGACGCGGTAAAATTCCTTAATCACCTCACTCAATAGACTAGTTCCCTCGTGAGTAGCCAACTCTGAGAGACGAACTATATGCACAATTGAATTGCCCGACTCAATTGACTGAAAATAAAATTGAGAAAAATCGGGATGTCACATTGAAGGACTCCGGGCTACAAAAAGCCCACTGGGTCATAAGAATGGGGTTGAAGGACTCCGGGTTACGGAAAACCCACCGGGTCATAAGAAGAGGGTTGAAGGACTTCGGGCTACGGAAAGCCCACCGGGTCATAAGAAGGGGGTTGAAGGACTCCGGGCTACGGAAAGCTCACCAGGTCATAAGAATGGGGTTGAAGGACTCCGGGCTACGGAAAGCCCACCGGGTCAAGAATGGGGTTGAAGGACTCCGGGCTACGGAAAACCCACCGGGTCATAAGAAGGGGATTGAAGGACTCCAGGTTACGGAAAGCCCACTGGATCATAAGAATGGGGAGAAGGAGGACTCCGGGCTACAGAAGCCCACCGGGTCCTAAGAAAATGACATGGTTTAAGGTTGACCATGAACCTTTGGAGATGGCATGGTTTAAGGCTGACCATGAACCCTTGATTTTTAGGGAGGCACCCGCTAACCCCTTTAAAAACTGCATGGCTTCACTGAGGAATCCTATCAAACTCAACTTGAGTGAATGTCATTAGAGACGTCATCAAAAGACGTATTGGCAATATTGTAGCATTAATTGAACAAGCTAATCAAGCTAAGTTCGACTGTTTTGGAAAAAACATTTGATTTCAATCGGCATCATGTGGCGCAAAATTGTCATATTGCTTGTGGATACATCATTAATCATCAAATTCTCTAGGAGTCAAGTTCTTATCAAGACGGTCACGACTCGTGAAAAAGGTTCATTAAGCATGCCAAACTAGAGCTTCTTAGTCAGAAAGGGCTTCTCACGCACTTTCGATAAAATGGCTGCTTGATCCCATCCGTTCATGTGGGAGATAACTGGTTGCTTAGGGTATCTCACATAACCCAGATCAAAGGCTTTCAGAAACATTCGCGATGAGCACAATATGATCGATCAAAAAGGTCTTTTGAAAAAGCCGCAATATAGGCTCGTTTAGGGCTTACATGAAGGAGTTATGGCCTTGAGGCTAATAGGGGAACACTTGTTGCTATCTTCGTAGGGTTTACAAGTAGAGAACTTGTAAGATAAGATAAGATAGGATTACTTCCACTTCTTCAAGCAATAGTTTCTTTGTGGCATTCTCACTTTCACTCGAACCATCCCAATCATAAGAGACTTCGGAAGAGGGTTGTAATGTTGGCTCGGGAAAGGCTTGAAAGGCTTAACATTTTCAAAGGGGTTTTTAAGAGTCAGTGATCATCATAACATCATGACCGTGTCATTTGATCTTTCGAAGTCACTTGGCTTTTGAAACAGAGCTCATCTCAAAAGTCCCTTGATTAACCATTTCTGTATGGAGGTTTGCTCTTCTCTAATTTCCTTTGCACTTGCGATGATTTTTTTTTTTACTTAGACACTTGGACTTTGATAATAATTCTTTTTCACATAAGATGCAGCCTTTTGGCTTTCTCTTTTTTTTTTTTTTGATAGGCATTGATCTTGCTTTTGCTAGGTACACTGCTTTTTCATGCTCCCTATTTTATCGAACTTTTTTTCTTTGAACTTTTATAGCTCTTATGACTTTCGAGATACTTTTCACATTTTCTCGTGACTCTCAATTGTGTTTGGTCAATTCTTATGCCTAGCCCCAGTGAAGGGAGATGATCACCGCTCGAGGTTCAGAAATGAATAATCAGGCCTGTTGACACCTAAATTTCATCATTTTATTTAGGATTTAATCGTGTACAAGATTAGAAATTAGTCGCAAAAAAAAAGAGAAAAAGAGAAAAAAAACGATCGAAAATGGTCGGATCGGGCCGAATTCGGCTTTAGCCCGACCCACCCCTTTTCTTTTCTCCTCCTCCCCCGCGTTGGGCCGACCCAAGCATCCTTTCTCCTTCGGCCCAGCCCACGCTCGTTTTTTCTCCCTTTAGCCGGTCTTCGCTGCAAGACCTGCAAGGAAGAACAGAAAACAGATCAGCAGCAAAGAATAAAAGGAGCAGCGATGGAGGGTGGCGAGAACAGGGGCGGCAGAGAATCGGTGTGACAAGCGAGCGGCATGATCCGCAGGTCAGGAGCACCCGGCCGGCAATTGGCTCGGCCGTAGTCTTCGCGCAAGTTCCTGCAGAAAAAAAAGAAGAGCAAAAAGGAAAGAAACGGGAAGAAAAGAGGAGGCAAGGCAGGGGTTTCGGCGCGATTCGCGGGTCGGGGAAGCAGACCGATCGACCAGCTGGCACGGCAGGAGGTCTTCGCTCGGAATACCTGCAGAAAAAGGAAAGACGGGAGTATAAGACGGAAAGAGAGCAGCGCGAGAGAGGAGAAAGGGGGGGAAACACAAGACTGGAATGGAGAGGAAAACAGCAACAAAAAAAAAACAGCAAGGAGCGAGCTTGAGAGAAGGAGACGATTAGGGAGAAAGCTAGAAGCTACTTGGGTGGAGTGTTGCTCGCCCCTCCTCGAGGCCAATTGCTGACTTCTAGCCGACGCCCTCGAGAGCAAGACTTTTCATTCCCAAATCTCGGCATTTTCAGGTGAGTTTCCTTTTTGTCCAAATTGTTTGCTCCCGAGGATCTCGGCTCGGGGATATCGCAAGGTGGTCGACTGAAGTTCGATTTGTCTCGACTTGGCCTTCGCGCTGCCGTCTTCGAGTCGAGTAGGGATTTATGATTGAAACTCATTCCCATGAACTCTCTTGGAACTGCCCTGTTTTGGTGATGGAATAGCCAAGCGAGTTTTCTCTGATTCTTGAGTTTATTGTGTTCAGCTGAGTCAATTTGTTTGATGTTGAGCATTTCCATGCGTTCGCTCATGTCTAGGTCGAAGTCCGAGTCCTAAGAAGTGGCCAGCGTCGTTTTCCTCATTTCTTGCCCGCTACATGCTCGATGAAACGCTTGAACGAAAATTGTGTAAACTTGTCTCTGTGCTGTGCATGCTAGTCGACCGCGAAGCTACCTCCTCGTTCGAAGAGGGTCTTTCAAATCAAAACATCTGATTATTTTAGAAAAGTCATAACTTTTGACTTTAGTTCATGTAGTCTACGTTTGTTTCCCTGAGACGTGAGTTTATGACCGTGCATTTTTTTGTTTGAAAATCAAATGCGTTGGTTTGTAAATCCATGGGTGTTATCCTTTTACTGGAAAAAGTGTGTGTAAATGACTAAATGTTCAGGAGAAGAGAAGCTGGCGTTGAAATGGCCGTGAGTTGTGAGCAATGGGCTTGGTAGGTTTAACGAGATTTGGGAGCTAGTTTAGCCAAATCCAAAGATGTATTTGCATGTCATCACGTTATTAATCGACTTGTTAGCCTTGGAGTGTGGTTTTCTCGGGTTTACAGCCATACTTTTCCTTCTCCAGCCCATGTTTTTGCTTGCTGGGCGGTTCGAAATGTTAGCTCGAAGGGTTTGGTGGAGTTAGTCTAGTGATGGTGATCGGGGATCGTCAACGATGCGGATATTATTCTCGTGTGTATACAAGTTGTTGAAAGTTTGGGCGTTTGAAGTTGAATAGTTTAGTATTCTGTGCGTTGGAAAAATTTGTAAGCGCACTAGAGAAAGACAGACCTACTTGGGTGGAGTAAAAGAAAAATAATAAAAAAAAGAAAAATTGTAGAAAAAGTAAAACATAAAAGCTGGCGGGAAGAGAAGCCACAAAAGAAGAGACGTAGCAAAAAGATGAAATAGGGAAAAGACAAAAAAAGAAAACGATTAAAATATTAATATTAATATAAAGAACGAAAAAAAAAAAAAAAAAAAACAAAAGAAACAAAAATGCACTTTAAGAAATCGATTTCGTCTTTTTTAGTTTTAATCCAAGTTTGTGTCAAGCCGGAGAGGACCGGATTGGGTTTACCGGTTCGGACCCGTTTTTCTGATTATAATAATATTAACTATTAAGAAAATATATTAAAAAAAAAAAAATTCAAAAGAATTGAAAATTCGTTTTTTTAATTAAAAAAATTAAAAAATCAAAATATTGGAAAATGTCAGGAAATTCAGATTTTCTTTTGAAAAATTTTGCAAAAAGATTTTATGAGCCTTTAAAAAAAAAATGGAAGTTTCTTAACTCTAAATTTGTGCTAAAAAAATTGACTAAGCCTTGGGGGCTTTACCTTAAGGTTTCAATTGTCCTTAAAGACAAATGCCTTTTGAATGCACAATATTGATATGTTGATTTTGGTTTCTCTTTAATCTAGTTAGGATTAGTATTTATCTTTTCTTTGATGTTAAATTTTTGCTCTTTCATGCAATTTATTTAATCGCTTTCCTTGGTTGTTAATTATTATTTTAATGATTGTGCACCTGTAGGATCACCTCACATGTTAGTGGGTAAAATCAATCCAAACTGTCTGACAAAAATCTTTTCCTTTAAAATGAACAAGATTAAGTACCGAAAGGGCACTAATTGACAAATTAGTGTAATCAAGTCCCCGACCCTAGATTCTCTGGTTGCGTAGGAAGTGAGGTACACTCCCATGCCTCACTTGGTTTCTAGCCGACTCCAATAGGCTAGTGGCGACTCCTTTGATGCAAAATTCCTAAAAAGCATCCCAATGTCACGCGGGGTATGGGCTTGGGAGAGCCCGCGCCTAATCATGAGCCTTAAGTCCGTCCTTTAGGCAATACCCCTAAACCTGTTCCCTCCCCCCGAGGGTAGGTCGCGACAAGGCCCAAATTGGTTAAAACAATGGATATCAGTGTTTGGGTAGAGAAGGAAATGCTTTTCTTCACTTTGGGATGAGTCAAGCTCTAATGAGAATTCCTTTGAAGCTATCACCAGAAGATTAATGCAAGTAAAAGTAATAGAATCTTTCTCAATCTTTCGTTCTACAACATGATCATAACCTCATATGCTGCCCCTAATGTAGGGTTGTTCTTGACAATGGTACTTTGAAGTATCATCATCATCTTCTTCTTCTTCTTTTTCTTCTTCTTCTTTTTCAGCCTAAAGGGGGTAACAAGAGATTAGTGCAATGCTTGGGATTGATGAAGGCAACGCCTTTATCATTTCGATCTTTGCGCTCAATGTGAATGAATCATTCGTCCTAAGAGAAGGTCTCTTTTCACTCAACTCTCAAAAGTGTTTGAATAATGCTCAACTCTCAAAAGTGGTTAGAGGATGTGTTTGAAAATGAGCTTGCCTTTCTTCATCCTAAGCACTTCTTGTTAGGCATGGTTAACCATTCACTCTTTTGCCCAAATAAAGTCATTTTTACGAGCCATTTGCTTGAGGGTCGCAGACGTGAAGCGTGCGTAGTGATACCAAAGAATAGGTCATGCGAATCATGTCATGCATTTTTGTTTTTGTCCTTATTCTTTCGTTTGTTTGTTTTGCCCCCCCCTTTTATCGTCTCAACTGACCTCTCAAAAGAGACATTCAACCTGTTGTGCGAAGACTTGATGGATTGTTGAGTCAGTTCTTTCTCTTGCCATTTCCTCATTAGACGGTAGGGTGCCTGAAACACAAATAGACACGCATGTATGCAACATATGCACGATATCTACAATGCTATGCATGATGCTATGCGACTTGAATTGTGCATGAAGTAGCTCCTCGGCCTTGATTTCGTTCATGGAAAATACATTTTGATTGCATCGGCGTTTACAGGTCTAGGCAATTCACTGCCATCCATTTCAATTAAAATCATGGCACCACCAGGAAGAATCTTCTTAATGACATACGGTCCTTCGTAGTTTGGGGTGAATTTGCCACGAGGATCTGGTATGATCGGAAGCACCTTCCTTAACACCAGCTCGTTGACTTCGAAGTGTCTGGGACGCACCTTTCGGTTGAAGGCTTTTGCAACTCGTCTCTGATAACACTGACCATGACACATAGCTTGCAATCTCTTCTCATCAATCATGTTTAACTGCTCATGCCTCTGTTGCATCCACTCAGTCTCATCGAGTGTAGATTGGGAAAGGACCCTTAAAGAAGGGACTTCAACTTCAACGGCCAAGACTGCCTCATTTCCGTACACGAGTGAGAAAGGAGTTGCCCCCGTGGAGGTTCGGATAGAAGTTCGGTATGCCATTAGCGTGTAAGGGAGCCTATCGTGTCAATCACGATAATTTTCAGCAGTCTTTGATAAGATTTTCTTTATATTCTTGTTCGCCGCCTCCACTGCTCCATTCATCTGAGGACGGTACGGTGACGAGTTCAAATGCTTAATTCGAAACTCACTGAACAAACAATCTACGACTTTGTTATTCAAATTAGTGCCGTTGTCGGTAATGATAGCCTCCGGCACCTCGTAACGAGCGATAATGTCACGACGAATGAACTTTGCCACATTCTTGGCAGTAACATTAACATATGAGTTGGCCTCGATCCACTTGGTAAAATAGTCTATCGCCACCAAGATAAATCGATGCCCATTTGAAGCTTTGGGGTTAATGGGCCCGATCACGTCAATTCCCCACATTAAAAAGGGCCAGGGTTGAGACATTTGGTGAAGTTCAATTGGAGGGGCATTTATCTTGTCTCCATAAATCTGGCACTGATGACATCGTCGTACGTGCTGAATGCAGTCAGACTCCATGGTCAGCCAATAATAACCAAGTCGCATGATCTTTCTCACTAAGAAGTGTCCATTCATATGGGGGCCGCATTGCCCTTCATGTATCTCTTTCATCAAACGATCGGCTTCTTTAGCATCGACACACCTTAGCAATGTTGAGTCAAAGAACCTTTTGTAGAGGACATCTCCACTGATGAAAAATTTCGATGCTAGTTTTATCAAATGCTTTCTGTCTGCTGCTTCACTTCCTTCGGGAAATTCACCCTTCTGCAGATACTTCAAGATGTCGTGATACCAAGGTTGTCCATCCGGTTCCTCTTCAACCGTCATACAATAAGCCGGGCGCCGAAGGATTTCAATTCTCAGTGGTTCAATGTCCAAGCCTCCAACTACTTGCAACATCGAAGACAAGGTAGCTAAGGCAACAGCGAACTGATTTTGAGACCTTGGTAAGTATTCGAATGATATTTCTTGGAATTCTTCCGTCAACTCTCCCAGGAACTCATGATACGGAATCAATTTAGAATCATTTGTTTGCCATTTTCCCTCAGTCTGTAAGATGATAAGGGTTGAATCGCCATAAACTTGCAGCTTCTGAATTTTCATGTCAATAGCGGCCTAGAGGCCAAGAATGCATGCTTCGTATTCAGCGATGTTATTCGTGCAAGGGAATGTCAATTTAGCAGCGACGGGGTAATGTTGTCCATCCCGGGAGATAAGAACTGCCCCAGTACCCGACCCGGCTAAGTTAACTGCACCATCAAAGTACATCGTCCATTTGTCGCTTGATACAAGTAAAATTCGCTCTTCTACATCACTATCCTCATCAGATGCTCTAGACCTCTCGGAATTTTCTGCCAACATGTCTGCTATGGCTCGACCTTAATAGACTTTTGTCCTAAGCTTTGAACATCAAACTCAGAAATTAAGATTTGCCACTTGGCCAACTTGCCAACCAAAGCCGGCTTCTCTAAGAGATACCTGATAGGGTCATTTTCGGTCACCAACAAGATTCGGTGATGAAGTGTATACTGCCGTAGCCTATGCAAGACCCAAATTAAAGCCACACAAGTTCTCTCAACTTCTATATAGTTCATCTCGGAAACAGTGAACTTCTTGCTCAAGTAGTATATTGTGCATTCTCTCCCATCATTTGGTCTCTTCTGGGCTAACATAGCTCCTAATGACTCGTCATGTATGGTTAAGTACAAAATCAGGGGAATTTTAGGGAGTGGGGGCACTAAGACTGGTGCATGAGTGAGATAATGTTTTATCTTCTCAAAGACATCCTGGCACTCCGCATTCCACTCAATCTTTGCATTCTTTTTCATGAGCTTGAAGAATGGCTTCGCCGTTTCAGACAACTGACAAATGAATCTCGCCACATAATTAAGTCGTCCCATCAGGCTGCGGACTTCTTTGACGGTAGTCGGGGGTCGTAAGTCGCAAATGGCTTTAACTTTCGACGGATCAATCTCTATGCCCCTACCACTAACCATGAATCTTAATAGTTTTCCAGATTTCGCTCCAAAAATGCATTTTGCGGGATTGAGGCGCAACTTGAACTTCCGAAGACGTTCAAACAACCTTTGTAAGACTTTAACATGATCTTCACCACGTTTCGATTTCGCAATCATGTCGTCGACGTATACTTCGATTTCCTCATGCATCATGTCATGGAATAACGTGACCATGGCCCTCTGATACGTTGCCCCAGCATTCTTTAGATTGAAAGGCATCACTTTGTAGCAGAAAGTTCCCCGAGGAGTTATGAATGATGTTTTGCTCCTGTCTTCCTCCTTCATACGAATTTGGTTATATCCAGAAAAGCCATCCATGAAGGAGAATAACTTAAATCCCGCTGTACTATCAACTAAGACATCGATATGTGGGAGCGGAAAGTCGTCCTTAGGACTTGCTCGATTCAAGTCGGGATAGTCAACACACACCCTGATTCGTCCATCTTTCTTCATTACGGGCACGATATTTGCTACCCAATCAGGATAACGAGTCAATTCGATAAAGTCTACTTTCAGTAGTTTCATCACTTCTTCTTCAATCTTTTTGGACAACTCTGGTTTAGTTCTCCTGAGTCTTTGCTTCTTGGGTGGCACATTGGGATCCGTTGGTAAAGCATGTTCCACAATTTCAGGATCCAATCCCGGCATGTCGGCATATGTCCAGGCAAACACATCCTGATACTCTTTCAAGAGATTAGTCATCCTTTCCGCTTCTGACTTTGAGAGACATGCCCCGATTTTTACTTCATTGACATTTTCTGCATCACCCAGATTTATGGTGATTGTTCATTCTTCAGTCAACGGCTTCGATTCTTCGTGTCGATTCCATTCGCGCTCGATTCCCTTTTGATCGTTGTTGTCTGTGTCATTGGAACTTGAGGGACTTTCTTCATGCACATCTAAGTCACATGAGTCCTTATCATGATTATGCATAATGTAATGCCTGAGATGCGATGAGATGAGTTAGAGTAATGTCAACAACAAAGACGATGCATGTCATTTTCAAAAAGCTTTCGAAGTATTTTTTGTAAAAAATTTCAAGAACTCGTCCTCATATTCTCGGATTTCCTCGTTCTTGCAAAACAGTCAAATAAGGGAGCATGTGGGGGCCTAGGCCTCAGCGACCATCATAGGGCTAGTTTGATGTGTTTCCACATGTCCTTAATAAAACATGTGTCTATTTTATTGAATGAAGAAAGATAAGGCCGTATTTTAATACACACCACCCTCGATCAACGGCTCAAGATCGGGGTTGACCAAAGTTCACGTTACAAATGACAAACACAGGAAATAAAGAAAGGAAAACTATGAGATCCCACGCAGGGGATAAGACATAAAACGAAAGACTAAGCTAAACAAGAGCTGCCCTACTCTGGAGGGACATCCATGACTTCAGAGGACTCGGCTTCCTCGCACGCCAGGATGGTGCATATGACATCCTCCTTGAATAGCTCGGTCACACCATAGATATCCTCCTCTTCCTCGAACAACATCCTTGGGGGTCCTGGAAACGTCTCCTCCAGCAACGGGGAAAACGGGCTTTGATGGCCCTCGTCCTCTTCAGTCCGGGCAATGCGTTTACTCTGGTCTCTGTACCCACCTCGGCCTCCTTGGTCACCTCGGCCTCTATGCCTTCCACGGTCTCCTCGGTTGTTATGGCCTCCCTGCTTCTTGATATATCCCAAGCCTCTTCTTTTGAAGTTTTTACGAGCTTCAATAGGTTTTCGCACACCCTGGCCATGCGATCCAAGACCCCCCTCAGGATTATATCCGCTTGCCAGCATGATTTTTCCTGCAGCTATAACTGGCCTAGACAATTCGGGAGTCCTTGTGAAAGAGCCCGTAGGCACATGAATCATGGACACCAGTTCTAATGTTTGAAAGCTGGATTCTTCGGTACATTCGGGCTCCACATAAGGAATGGCCGTCTCGTGGTAGATCTTGAAGTCAGACTCTCCATGGACCGTGACAAGCCTGTTGTCCACCACAAATCGCACTTTCTGATGAAAACTGGAGGCAACGGCACTCGCCGTGTGGATCCATGGCCTCTCTAGTAGAAAATTAAAAGCGCTTGGTATATCTAGCACTTGGAACGAGATTTGGAAAAGTATAGGGCCAATCAGTAGCTCAAGTTCAATTTCCCCTATCACTTCATTCTTCATCCCGTCAAAAGCCCGCACAGTTGACTTACCAATATGAATTCTTCCAAGATCGACGCCATGACGGTGGAGCGTAGCCAACGGGCATATATTGAGTGTCGAACCATTATTGATCAACACTCTGCAAACAAGAGTGCTCTCATGCTTCACCGAAATGTGTAGCGCTTTGGTATGATTAGAGCCCTTAGGGGGGAGATCTTCATCGGTAAAGGAGATTTGGTCTTTCAGTAGAACGGCCCCATCAAACTCTTCCAATTGGACTTCATCGATTGATTCTGGTACATGCACCTCATTAAGGACTTTAAGCAAAATATCCCTATGTTTCTCGGAAGATTTGAATAATTCTAGGAGGGAGATTTGAGCCGGCAGCTTCCGCAGTTGATCCACCACATTAAACTCACTAGACTTTACTACGGCCAAGGATTGTTTTGCCTCCTCCTCGATCACGGCCTTCTTTTCTATTCCTTTATCAGGGGTGTAACAGTGGCCTGATCGTGTGACAGCGTCCACCTCAGTTGTTCCATAGTCCCAAGGTATAGCTTTGGGATCAAATTTGGGAGGATTCTTCAACAATATCACTCCATCTTTCTCACAAGGTGGCAATTCTATTGTAACTGGCGTTGCGTTCTCTCCCGTGACTTCAATTGCCGACATCTCCTCGACCATAAGGTTGATCACCATGGGTTCAGTGATTTCCATCTTAATATCATCAGCGGGTTCCTCATCAGGTAGTTCAATCACCGTTGGGGTTATCATAGCTATCACCCCGTCCTCATACAAAGCTGAGGTTTTCGAAATTCCAGGTATAACCTTCTTTGCCCGAGATATACAAGCAAACTTACAAAAAGAAGAGCGGAATGCTGATGGCATTATCATAGACACGACCCCCTCCTCCTTTTCTCCGCGTCGAATTACCCCCATGGCTACCATCCTGTGAACGCGGTTCAACTTCTCTTCTGGGGTCACATCATCTCGACCTTCGTAATATCCCGCCAGCACTAAGGAGTCATACAACCTGGAAGCGTCCACCACTAGAGGCTGTTGATTCGCCCGTGTCTCCTCGGAAATTGAGTTCACCCCCTGCATGATTAGGTAGAGGGTTCTGTTGCACGTTAGGTTGGGCCTCCTTGAAAGTCAAGATCTTATTGTCTAGAAGCTGTTGAACTTTATATCTCAGCACATTGCAATCATCTACATCATGCCCTCTTTCTCCCATGTGGTATTTGCAGGTCTTGTTCATATCGAACCCGACGAACTTCGGGAGATTGTCTCTTGGCACTTCTTTCGTGACCATTCTCTTTTCGAGGAGCATGGGCAACAGCTTTGACAGCGGGCATGGCAGTGGAGAAAAATTCTTTCGAAAAGGCCTCTTGACGTTATCATATGCTCGTGACGAGCTACCTTGGACCACTATGGGTTTATAAGCAGGTGTTGAGGGAGGTCGAAGGAAAGGCAGCTCCTGCACAAGTGCTACTTCAACTGCGGCCTCCTTATCTTTTCTGGCCAGGAATTTCTTTGTGCCTCCGGTTGAAATCTTTCCCTCAACCATTGCCCATTCGACTCCTTCACCTACCTCAACTAGTTGCGAAAATATCTGACAATCTGAGAACATTAACCCTTAGAAGTATTCAGGGGGTAATGTCTTAAGGAACATTTGCTTCATCTTCCTCTCATTCAAGGCCGGCTTCACTTGTGAGGCCATGGTCCTCCACCTTTGCGCAAAGGCCTTGAATGACTCATTCCTCTTCTTCTCAATACGGGTCAATTCTTCCCTCGTGAGGGCGAGCTCGGTATTAAACCGGTATTGCTGCAAGAACTCGTTGGTTAAATCCTCCCAACTAGTGAGTTCTTCAATGTCCAGCAATGAACCACGTTAGAGCAATGCCTTCCAAGCTGTCTTGAAATGTGTGTATGAGAAATGGCACGTTGTCAGCATAGCGAGCCATTTTCCTCATGTAATATCTGAGGTGGGTCTTGGGACATCCCATTCCGTCATATTTTCTTGTGAACTCAGGTTCTTGGAAGTTTTCAGGGAAATTCGTCTTGGTGTATGGAGACAACCTATCGGCTCCTTTCAACTCGTAACCTTGCAAGGCACATAGTCGCTCTTCCATCTTTGCCAAGCGTTTTTCACTCTCTTCACTTAGACGAGGCGTTGGGTTTTCCTTCGGAGGGGGATCCAAATTGACAATGATTGGCGTGAGAAGGAGCCTCCCCAGCAGTTTCTTTCCCAGGGTGATCAGCAACGTGTATGCCTTTCGTCGACACCGGAGTGGATGTTCCAGTTACAATCACAGTGGGGGGCTCCTTGAGCTTTTGGCTTATTTCAAGCATCATTGCGGTGAGTTAGGCCAACTGATCCTCCATGTTGATCATGCATACGTTGGTGTCCTCGTTCTCCATTCTGACTTTTGCGCACGTGCGAATTGGGGATCTTCGCTTGGTCGTGTCGACGATTGGTAAAAGATAATCAATCGGCTAGTACCTGAGTAAGGATAGATAAGCATATGTAAGCATGGACTAATGATTAGGTGGTCGGTCCATGACAAAGATCTAATTGTCCCAATTTGCCCGTTTCATTGAAAAAAAGGCTGCTACATAACGCAAGAAAAGACATGAGGGAGAGCCCCCTAAACAACGAAGCTAATCATGGCTTTTATCTCTCGATAACACGACTCGAGACAAATTCTTTAACATTGTAACATATGTGAGCATTGACCCATTACATATTGCACTTAACTCGATCTAACTAATGAGGACAGCTCCTGCTTATGACTGCTCCACTAACTCGAGTCAACTTCGAGGCACGCTCTTCGGTTTCTTCAAGCTTCCTTTTGAGGGGCTTGATCTCGGCTCGGTGGGTGGTTTTTAATGGCACGTTGGGAATCTTCGGGCGTAGGCTCTCTGGGATTTTATGCTTAAGGATGTATTCCATTGAGGCATAGTAGGTCTTCTCTTGTCCTTCCAGCTCTTCTTCGGGCCATATCAGCTTCCGGAGATGGCACATATCCCACATTGACTTGACTAACGCAACGGAGTCTTCGTAATCTTGGCATCCGTCAGGGAAGTCTATCCTGAGCGGGTCTTCTTGAATCGTCGGTGGAAGTTGTTGAACTTCTTGGAACTGGCGAGCGACTCGGGTTGGGTAATACTCAGTGACTCCAGTAATTCCCAACAAAGGAACAGGTCTAGTAAGCCCGCACACGAACCGTGCTTCTCGAACTCGGAGCCATTTGGCGTGCCATTGGAAATCTTCGGGTCTAGGGTTGGTCATGAAAGCTAACCATTCAGAATAATGATAATCGGGGGCAAACACCTTCCTATCTTTAAACTTCAGGATAGGGTGGCTAGAGTCAGAGATGTCGTTCACAGTCATTAAGCTACCAAACCCTTTAACGTGAGAGAAAAACCAAATTTGCAAGAGTTCAGGAGGAGCATGGAAGATTTTGTTTTTGTTTTCTTTGAAACGAGTAAGGGAAAGAAAAGTTTCAGTCAGGATGGCGTTAACAAAACCCTTTCCCATACACGCCTCACGAACTACCCATGCCACGGAAGGGTTAATAGCGTTCTTACGATGTGGGAATAACACAAACCCGAAGAAGGCTAGCAGGAAGATCCTATTCTTTTGAAAAGATGGGGCATTTTGAAAAAAGCTCATTTAGGAACGAAAACGGGCAGGTCTTGTGATTAGCTTTCAAAACTTTCCTCACGTCATCCTCCTTAATTCTAAGGAAATCAGATAAGGTCGATGCATGCTCAATCTCTACAGGTGGGCCAATTAACTCTGACACCAAAGGCTTTCCTATGGCAACACTGTATTCTTCCAGGGTTGGAGTGAGCTCGTGGTCACCGAATACGAATGTGCAAGTCTCGGGACACCAGACATGCGCCAACGCTCGTACAACACCATAATGAGTTTCTATTTCTAAAAGGGGAAGTAATCGTCCGACATAGGATCGAACCCAATCATGGCCAGTCGGGTCTAACCTATCCCACCATGTGCGAAGCTCGGCTTTCGGGGTAGCAATGATGTGAAGCTCGGGTATCCCCATCGTATACTACTCACAGTTATGATCAACTTAATTTGCCATGAACCGACCAAAAAAGGAAAGCGAATAAGTAAATTACGAATGAGAGAATTCGAAAATCTTACCCTACTCATTGAGTAGCAAGGCCAATGACATAGACATACGCATGGACGGTGGTTCAATTTCTACTCTAAACGGCTCAAAATGGAGCCATGGGATCACCGGACTGAACCAGCAAGGTCGCGGCTAGGTCGGGTTACCCATGACTCCGGCTTCGTCAAAGAACCGATCCGTGTCGCGTGGTTGCAGACTGGGGTGGGTACCTTCGACGTGAAGAAAGAAATTTCGGGGTTAAGGTGGGCGACTCGTACTACGCGGTTGTAGTCGGAGTGGTATCTATCTTAACACCATCCTAGGTGATACTATGCGGCGCAGGTCCGGCGGCGGGTTGTGTGTGCTATGGTGTAGTGTAATGCAAGAAACTCATGCATGACAATTTAAAAACAATCATCACTTCAAACATAAATAAACCATTCTCTTACACCCCTATAAAACAAAGGTTAGAAATCACCGCCCCTTATAACTCCCATAAGCATTCAACATGATGCATATGATATCCCCGCTGCTAAACGAAAATATTTTTGAACAAGATTAATTTTGGCCTAAGTCCTCTAAGGTTTAAAACCAAGTCCCCAGCGGAGTCGCCAAGCTGTTGTGACCTACCCTCGAGGGGAGGGAACAGGTTTATGGGTATTGCCTAAAGAACGGGCCTAAAGCCCATGATCAGGCACGGGCTCTCCCAAACCCATACCCCTCGTGACATTTGGATATTTCGTATGAATTTTGCATAAAAGGAGTCGCCACTAGCCTATTGGGGTCGGCTAGGAACTAAGTGAGGCATGGGAGCGTACCTCACTTTCTACACAACCAGAGAATCTGGGGTCGGGGATTTGATTACACTAATTGGCTAATTAGTGCCATTTCGGTACCTAATCTTGTTCATTTTATCAAAATAATTTTTAGCATGCAGCTTGAATTGATTTTACTCATCCACAAACATATTAAAGTGATCATACGAGTGCAATCTAAACACATACTATTAAACATACCATATGACTACACACATGCCATTAAACAAATCCATCACTAATCATAGCTAACGATGTCCTAATCACCATAAGACTACACACATACCATTAAACACAATAAGATATACAATCTGAACATGCGACGTAATCAAAATAAATTCATAATTACACTTAAAATGACAACACTTAGCAATTCC
Organism: Eucalyptus victrix; assembly: GCA_016097545.1. Taxonomy (NCBI): domain Eukaryota; kingdom Viridiplantae; phylum Streptophyta; class Magnoliopsida; order Myrtales; family Myrtaceae; genus Eucalyptus; species Eucalyptus victrix. Next base: position 28,555,852 of record CM027844.1, read on the forward strand.
TAACCAAACTCTATTACTTTTTTAATTTTCGAAATTTTTTATTTTTTTATTTTTTAATTATTTTTTAAAAATATTATTTTTTTAATCCCAAAATAGTAACTCGGGCCAGGCCCTTGGCCCGATTCAAATATGGGTCGGATAAGGATTCATGAGTTTGGACTATTAGCGCTAAAAGCCAAATTGAAGAAATGGGTTCAACGTCTTAAATCCATTCAAGAAAAGGGCCAAGATCAAGACCCAAATTTATCAAAGGAAAACACTTAAGCCCACTTACGCTAAGATCCCTTTAAAACAACTTCCAGCACGTCCTAAATAAGCCCAGCTCCGAAATTAGCCCACTTACATGACATATCCATAAACTCCTTCTTAGGCAAGAAAATAACCTTAAATTCAATAAACTAGTCTAAGCCCAACAACCAAATTCAGCCCAAACTAGACACTAGACCCCTAGAATGGCAGCTTCTCTTTCTGCGACTCCTCCTTCCCAAAGTCATTTTTTACCTTTTTATAGTTTTCTATTTTTTTCTTTTGTTTTGCTTTTTGTTTTGCTTTTTATTTTTTCCTTTTTACTCTTTTTTACTTCATCCCTTCCCTGCACCTTCCCCTTCTACGACTCCTCCCTCCCGAAATCATTTTTTGCCTTCTTTTCTTTTCTGGTTTTTCTTTTTCCTTATTCTTTTTTTTTTTATTTCCCCTTTGGCGTTCTTCTTCTTCCCCGACGCTTCTTCCTCAATTTGCGCCATCTTCACCGAACTAAAAACAACACTACAGCGAACCCTCATCGGGGCTTGGAGGGTCGCCAAGCTACCTTCCGGCGGGGCTTGGAGAATCGCCGAGCTACCTTCTAGCGCCAGTCACTCGTTTCAACCGACGATGACCACTGTTGGCCACCCATTCCGGTGACGACAAACCCATTTTTTTTGGCGTGGGAAAAAAAAAATCAACTCGAATACGCATGAATATTTCTCACGAACATTACGAAAACACCACGTATACGAGCAAAGCAAGCAGGATTCAGTAGGCGCGGGAGCAAAAATGAGTTGGTCTTGCGTTGAAACATACACTGTTCTTTGGTTTTTTATTAAGGCATTTCATCGAACACATAAGACGCACTAGCATAGAGAGGTAAGCATAGACTCGATTGGGGCTTGGGTTCAGACCAAGATCATCACGCGATACACAAGCACTATTCTAGATCGCTCATAGACAAGTTTATCAACATTTAACTTGAGTTTAAACAAAAGTAACGAGTCTCAGCCACAAAGCCAAACACAAACAAATATTTGCATAAAGCACTACAATAGGCACGCATAAGCTCTGTGAGGAATGAACACGAGCACAACAGAATTTCGGGCGAGGGTCGAGACTGAAGCTTATGCGAACTGGTCGACCACGAGCTCCAGCCCGACGCCCCACCGACTAAAGGGCAGACGTACTCAGGAACGGCCTACCTAGTTCAAAGGGGGGTGCGGCGGTGAACGACGGCCCACGGGCAGACAACTAGCGACGACAAAGCTGTCCTTCGGTCTTACTCTCTCCCTTTGGCTCGCTTTCTACTCTCTCGAGCTCTCTCTAACTCCCTCTGTTCTTCTGTGTTTTTTTTTTTTTGTTGCTGTTTTCCTCCCGGTTCCAGTCCTCCTCTTTCCCCCTCGCTCCTTCTGGTCTTATACTTCTTGCAGGTATCCTGAGCGAAGACCCCCTGCCGTGCCAGCTGGTTAATCGGTTTGCTTCCTCGACCCGCGGATCGCGCCGAAAGCCCTGCCATGCCGATCCTCTGCCTCGCCTCCTCTTCTTCTTCTCGTTTCTTCTTTTTTTTTTTCTTTTTTTTTTTGTAGGAACTTGCGCGAAGACTACGGCCGAGCCAGTTGCCGGTTGGCTGCTCCCGGCCCGCAGATCATGCCCTGCCCCTGCCACACCAATCCTCTGCTGTTGTTCTCGTTGCTATGCTGCTGCCTTGCTTTCTTTCCGTCTCCAGCTCTCTGCTTTCTACAGGTTGTGCAGGTCGTGTGAAGACTGAAGGAGGGAGAAGACCGGATGCGGGCCGGGCCGAAAAAGAAAAGAGGTTGGGCCGGCCATATTCTTTTTCGTTCATTTTTTTAATTAAAGAATATTAATTAATTTTGTGTGTGATTAATTCCTAATCTTTAACGCTACTTTAAATTAATTAACTTATGTGAAATTTAGGTGTCAACAATACACAATTACATCACATCACCCAATCAAATCGAATAATTGATTAATCGACTCGAGTCGATTACATGTCACTACGACATTTCCTTGGTCGGTACATTCAATACTATCTATAAAGTCCTATTAATTCAGGACTGCTCACCTAAAGCTGATAATAGATAGTATAGTTCGCCTAAAGCTGATAATACAGTATATTGTATATATGCTTGCCCAAAACTGATTGATTAGAGCCCCACGCCATCATAGTATACTATATATGCTCGCCCAAAGCTGATAATACATACTCACCCAAAGTTGATCATATTGTATACTATTTATATTTTCACCAAAAGTTGATAATTTAGGGCTTTTAGGCCAATAAAGTATACCATTTTCACCATATAATCATTGATCATTTTTATCATACCCGATAAAAATAGCAGTGTGTGAATACATGGTCGGCCTTAACCAAAATATAGTATTTTCACCATTGAAAATTCCACTATTTATATGGTCCACCAAAATATTTTTGGGGTTGTAAACCAACACTCGGTTATTTTCCAATCAATTACCAAAATTGATTAATTTAGGAATAAAATCCTAAAAACACAATTAAATCAATTCAACACAATTTAGAGCTTAAATAAATAAGCATACTACACCACAATAATTAGCATAAAATTCCCGTTGTCCGCTATCCCGGCTTAATTTTCAGAAAATAAATAAATAAATAAATAATTATGGAAAATATTAAATAAATGCCAATAAATCTAATTTAGGCTTGTAATGCCTAATTGGACATCAAAACGGACTCGGAAAAATTTAAAGGTTCGTTCAATAAATAATAATGCGTGTCTACTCGCTAAATGCACTAACCATTTGCCTAACATGCATAGATAAGGCACTAATTTAGTTGCTCTATTCTAATCCATCTACCTAATCATATTTAATTAAATCTAATCCCTTAAGCATCATTAGCCTACTAAGTGAAGATTAGTGAGTAAAACTCAATTGTTTAACGAGTGGTTCGGTGCAAAACGACGGGAACGTCGCGGGGCTTGACTTTCCTCAAGGCGGGCTTAGCAACCGAGGCTCGGGACCTCCTCAAAATGGGCCACAAAGCTACTGGAAACCCAAAGCTCTTTGTTCTAGGCTGCAAAAAAAGAACACAAGGGCTGAATGAGGCGGCAAGGATTGGTGGATGCTTCAGCAGCTTAGAAGGGTGGTTCACGGCGGCCTGGTTGCTCGGGATAGTTTCGGTTAAGCTTCACACGACCTAGGGCAACAACTAGGACGTGTGCTGGATGGGGAAACACGCCTGGAAGGTAGGTTGGACGCGGCTGCAGGAGTGGGATTGCGCGGGTGGCGTGCGGCGGTGTGATAGGCGACGGGTGACTCCTACTGTCTCCGGCGATGCTGCTGGCTTCCGCTAGCTTCTTGCTGGCTACTGGCGTGTGAAAATGGAGGAAGGTGGAGAGGAAAGTTGGCCGATTGCTTGGTGAGGAAGAGAGGAGGACAAGAGCTCCACCAATGTCCAAATTTTCCATTCCATGGTCTCCCTTAACCATTCTTAGCCACCAGCCCTCCCTTGGCCTCCATTAGGCTACCAATCCTCCACCTTGCAACCTTGAAGTGGTCCAAAAGACTAGGCAATTTTGGGGGGGGGGGGGGCATACGAATTTCCTTTGATTTCCTCTCAATTAGCCATCAATCATTTCTTGAATCAACACAAACCGGCCTTAATAAATTCAATTGATACCTCAATTATCAAATTGGTATTTTTCCTCACCAATTGATCCACCTTATATCACAATTGCGTGATAAAAAATGATCCCTGGCTTTTTCAGAACAAAACGGTTCTACCTCGACTTTTTCCCAAAAAGTCTCAGCTTATAGAAAAATCTTCTAAGACCGAGTCGACGTTCCTAGAATTTATTGTGACATGACAGAATCTTAATCGGATTCAAATTCGCGGTTAATTTCACTCGGGTGCGTTTTTAGTGTGACTTGAGCTATCGGGTAATTTTTCAAAAATCTTTAGTGCAAATGACCCATGGTCGATTTTTTTTTAGCCACAATAAACCCACTTGAAATATTGGTGACTTTCGGTTGTCGTGAAAATCTCAAGGATTTAAATATGGACATAGGGTACCAAAACGATAGAAGTTTAGTGTCGATCGACGAGAATTTTCCACTTTAGTGGTGTTACTCACGATTAGCCACACATTTCTATTGAACCGACCTATCTCTGATTTCAAATCGATTTTTAACTGTGACGTAATGGCCTCTAAAGATGAGCACGGTCAAGAAGCCGATTCCCAGTTGAATTCTCAAGTCTATTGCCTTAAAATTCTTTAATGGCTTCCCCAGATAGTCTAGTTATCTTAAGAGTGATCAGCTTTGAGAATAGCCCTATAGGCACGTCGATGAAACACCCGATTAAAACAGAAGTGAAAATTTGGGATGTCACATTTGTTGTGTGGACTGTAAGAGGGGGAGAACCCAGCCTCCGTGGATAGGAAGTTCATGCTTTTTATAGAGATCTTACCATCTGTTCTAATGTTTCCTTTGCCAAGATTTGGAATTTGTTGCCCTCGTGCGTTAAAGTTTCTCCTACATATCGCATGACAAATTTCATTTGGCAAGTTGGGAAAAACTTCCACTTAGTTGATATCCTGTAATGCAACTAGGTAAAAACTGTTTTGCTGAATTATACCGTTACTCCTTTTCCTTGTCGTTGTGGTTTGTGGTGGAAGTTCAATTTGAGACAATTGGCTTGATCTTTATGCTATTGAAACCAATCAGAAATTCGCTTATACAAATTTATCCATCTCTTTTCTGTTGAAACTAATTGAGGGTCGGAATATCTCGTAAGAAATCCTGGAAACCCACGAGAAAGCCAAGCATCATATCAGGACTTTCCGGACACCTTAGAAAGCTTCGTCTCACTGGAAAGAGTTGTTTGCACACATGGATGAGCCGGAATGAAAGAAGCCTAGTTCTGTTTGATGTCACCTTTGTCTTCTCGGCGCCTTCTCATTCAAATGCTGTTGGTGCATTAGGAATTTTCATTTTGCGAAATTGAATTGATTCATAATGACAAGGGAGAAAGAGATGCCGACGTTGAAGAGCCAAATCATAGATAGACAACTATGAGTATGGCCAGGGACTCCAAATTATCATGGCAACTTGGTCTTTCAACATATCACCGACCAACTATGGACTGATGTTGAGAAATCAAGTGGATGTATAAATAAAATAATTACTTTTATTATAAACCAATATTACAACTCTCTAGTTTATCATCCTCTCACAACAACTCATTGTACTTACTTCCCCACTCCCTCACAAACCTCACACGGACACAACTCTCTCACACACCCACTTACTCTCTATTTCTCTACACTTCACTCCACCTACTCCCACCCACTCACACACTCACGTACACTCTTCACTTACGCACACAACACCACTCACACTTTCTTACTCACACACAAGGGGCAAGAACCCCTATTTATAGGGTGCAAAAGTCGGTGAGAAAAATCTAGAGAGAGGGGGGAGAGAAAATTCTGGAGAGAGGGAGAAAATTCTGGTGCGGCAGAGAAAGGAAGAGAAATCTGGAAAAATCCAGAGAAGGAGAGAGAGAGGCGGTGCTCCCCTTTTTTCTGACACTCCCCCTCACCGACTACTCTCTCTTAACTTAGATATAGTAACCGTGCCAATATTGCTTTTGGACTCTTCAACTGTCTCCCTCCGTTCAACATATTGTAAAGCTTCCTCAGATGTGGATGGCTCTATAGCTCCATTTTCAGTTGCTTCTCTTGCTACGACTTTCCATTGAGTTTTGTGATCCTTGAATTTTTGTAATGCCAATTCATTCTGCCCTTTAGTCTCATTTTCCTTCTTCTCACCCAATTTGGTCTTTGTATTCAACATATCTCCTCTAAGAATTTGGAGATTATAACCCATTTGATCAAGCCTCTCATTTGTGACTTTCATTTCGTGCTTCAATCGATTCAGTCCCATCCGAAGCACTTCAATGTAGACCTCTTGATCCTGTTCCTCATAAAATTTCTTCCCCTTGATCTTATTCCACCGATCCTTACACCACGAGATGTAGGGTGTAGATGGCCTCCTTTTCTCAAAGAAAACTTTCTTCTTCTCCTTCATGTGTTTGATATCTCTCTCAGCATAACCAATTGGGAACATCATAACGGGCTTGAGATCCTGAAGCTTCTGCAACTTCTTGAACTCACATCGAAACTTCTCTAGCTCCCTTTCTTTTGCCTCAAGCTCTCGATCCTTCTGCCTTATCATCTCATCTCTTTTCTTCAACAAATTCTCCATCTCTGCCTTCTCAACTTTCAGCTTCTTTATCATTCCCTGCATCTCTTGCGGTTTCTTTCCATGATTGCTTGTTGGCATTGTTAGATGCTTTTTCGAGTTTTCCCTTGGCTTGCTCTTATTCGAGATCGTGATAGAACTTGTCGAATTATCCAACTCAACTATACAAGCTGTTGCAAGCTCTTCTCGTTCCTTTATTGTAACAGGCGCTTGAAAGTCCCATTCTTCATCGCTTTCAATCTCCTTCTTGCAGGAAGTGACGACATTTCCTTCTTCCTGCCTGTACCAACAGAATCGAGCAATATGTCCTACCTTGCCACAAACGTAGCACCGTTTGCTACGCCTTTTGTTGCTCTTATCTTCGTCATTGTCGTCGTCACGATCTTGACGAGCGCCCCCTGGCTGATAACCCTTCTTTTTGGTTTGCCTCCACCAATCTCCATGATCTTTCCATGGTTTGCCATCTCTTGCACCCGCTCTATTTCTATTTTGGCCCTTGAACCCTCTTTTATTACTGAAGAGGGCACTTTCATCATCCTTAATTGAGACCTTAGGAATTTGTTTATCTAAGGCCTCTTGATTGGCCAATATATTTTCCAACTCAGTTAGAGTTGGCTCATTTGCCCATCCACGGGTGGCCGTAATAATACCATTATACTCCGGCCTTAACCCGTGAATTATTATTCTTCTCATTCTTGTCTCAGATATGGCATTCTCAGGATCTAATTTTGAAATTTCTTCGCAAATAGATTTAACTTTAGAAAAGTATTGACTTACCGTCATACTTTGTTGCGAGATTGTGAGGAGCTCGTTCTCCAGGCATTGTAACTTGGCATCATTTGTCCTTGCAAACAGCGTCGCCAATTTATCCCAGGCCTCCTTCGGGGTCTTCGCACTCTTTATGTGTGGTAATAATTCATCATCAACAGTCACGGCAAGAACGTAAAGAGCCTTACCTGACTTGACGTTCCACTTTCTTAAATCACTATCATTTGTGGGTGGTGTGGTGTTGTTGCCGCCAACAATATCCCATAAATCTTGTCCAAGCAAATAATACCGCATGCGGGTACTCCAATTATTATAATTATAGTCATTGAGCTTCTCCATCCCATTCACCGGACTCGAAAAATCCACCATGGTGACTTGAGTATAATGCCCCGCACTATACCAAGTAAGCCTGGTCCCGGACCAACCGACTTCACAATCCCAGATTGTGCACTGGTAGAACTCCGACGTCCTTCGCTTCTTCGCTCCTTGGCTCGACGATCCCTGACCGCCTTGCTCACTTACAATGGTTCCCGACCACGGTCTTCGCACAGCCTCCGACGACCTGCTCTGATACCACTTGTTGAGAAATAAGTGGATGTATAAATAAAATAATTACTTTTATTATAAACCAATATTACAACTCTCTATTTTATCATCCTCTCACAACAACTCATTGTACTTACTTCCCCACTCCCTCACAAACCTCACACGGACACAACTCTCTCACACACCCACTTACTCTCTATTTCTCTACACTTCACTCCACCTACTCCCACCCACTCACACACTCACGTACACTCTTCACTTACGCACACAACACCACTCACACTTTCTTACTCACACACAAGGGGCAAGAACCCCTATTTATAGGGTGCAAAAGTCGGTGAGAAAAATCTAGAGAGAGGGGGGAGAGAAAATTCTGGAGAGAGGGAGAAAATTCTGGTGCGGCAGAGAAAGGAAGAGAAATCTGGAAAAATCCAGAGAAGGAGAGAGAGAGGCGGTGCTCCCGTTTTTTCTGACAACTGATATCTATGAGTGATCGATAAGCTTTTTTTGGTGGCAAGACAAGAGAGAGTATCTTTCTTCCTTAAATTAATGCCATTTTCATGGATCTTTTCATTGCAAATGCATGCAAAGAAGTTGATAGGATAGGATAGGATGGATAGGATGAAATAATGTTGATCGGCTATTAGATTATTTCTAAAAATAGTTAGGAATATGTATCGATTCAGGTCCATTCGATCAGTCAAATTTTTACTCGACAAATTAAACATAATCCTAATAGCCATTGGAATTGACTATGGGCTTGGCAGCTCGGCCAGCCAAGCCAAGCCAAACAACTCGAACTTATAAGTTGCGTTCGGTCATTTGGATGTTTTTATTAATCAAGAATAAAGTCGGATAGGATAAAGATCGGCTATGATAATGATGAGATTTATAATACCTTATATAGTGTTTGGTTGGCGCTAGGATATAATATAAATATAGACTGGCCCGAATCAAATCTCATTCTTTTCCTCCTCCTTTGTCTATCTCGAAAGACCTCTAGGGTTAGCCGCCACCTCTAGTTTTGACAAATGTGAGCTTGTGGTTGCAAACTCTACCTTTGGCTGCAACCTCTACCTTTGGCCACAGTCGATGTCGAGTGTGAACCCCACCCTTAGATGACCCCAGCTCTATGGTTTGCTGAGGCCGACAACCTTGGATATAAGGTTGTAAGACTCAGAAACGAGGTCTAGAGCGTCGGATCGCACCGATCCAATGGATTAGATGGTTCTAGATATAGAAAGAGAGCGTGAGACAGAGGGAGATGGCGGCTAAGCAACCTTTGATGTCGAACGACGACGGAGCTTGTGGGCTGGTTTAATCGCAGGGGATGATTAAAAAGTTGTGGATGGGTATTGTTGCTTGATGTGCTCTTGCACTTCTCTCCTCCGTCGATCCATCTTTTTGCAATTTCACTTAGCATGAGCAAACACTGCCTTCTCCTATTACATTGGTAACTCTCTGTCTTTTACTTTTCTTTTCATTTTTTATAACCCTTTTCCTATTCGGCTATATCCCCATAGTAGGTGGGATTTATTTATTTGGATTATATGTGAGTTATATGTGGAGAAATATAAAAGTCAAGTCACTTTAGAACGTCGATTATCTTATTCAGAGCATGTTCAAGTTGTATGTGGAATTTCTTTATCTGGCTTGGCCTTCCTGGCTCATCTTTTTCGCTAATGCAAATTTCACATGTGGATTGATTAGGTACATACAGTGGTAAAGACAGAAGATCTTATATTCGTTTACAAGTTCCTTTGTCATCGACTCTATCCCTAATTCATTTAACAACTTGACCATTTATCCATCTCTTGTTCTTGGCAAGAGACAACAACGGAAACTTATGATTTTCTTGGAAATTGCCAACTATTTTCAATTACTTTCCTCTCCCTTTATTTATTTTTGGATAATTTACTGAAAACGGTCACTTTCCACAACGGGAACTCATGCTTTTTTCGACATTCAACTTATCGAATATGGTAATAAATCTGTCACAATTTATGAGGAAATCCAATCCCTTTGCCAAATGCGGAAGGATAAGCATTAGGGCGAGAATTTTTGGAAAGTGACCATATATAGCAATATATACCCCCATAAAAAAGAGGGGAGGAAAGTAATTAAAGATTAGTTGGCAATTTCCACGGACATTTTGGGGATTCCGGAATACCTGAGGGCGTTTTCCTCTTAAATAAATCAAACCCCAATCTCCATTACCGTCAGTCGTCAGCGGGAAGCAGGTGAATTTTCTTTTCCTTTTTCCTTTTTTCTTTTCCTCCTTTTTTTCCTCCTTTTTCTTTCGTTCCTGGCGCGTTTTGCAAAGCTCGCTGTTCACTCAAAAATGCCTCCGTTTCGCGATCCTCTCGACTCGAGAGTGGAGCGTCGGCAAAGGCGGCGGCGTCGTCGTCGTCATCGCCGTCGATGGCGAGCCGACCACGCATCATCCGCCCACGCTCACGGACTGTTTAAATGCTCGCGCGCGAGCGCCTTTCCTCTTTCTTTCTCCGAGCTCCGTTAACGAACGCTCGAGAATGTCTCGCGCTGCTTCTGCTTCTGCTTCCAGGGCTCGCTGCGGTGCGAAGGATCCGCGTCCATGGAAAACGGAGGCGTCGCTGAGTTGCTGGGTTCGCAGGTCGCGTCGCAGGGGAGCGCGGGGCTTGGCGCAGCGGCAGGAGGAGATCGTGGTGGTGCCGACGGAGGGAGGCCGAGGTTCGAAGCGGGTGCAGAGGGATTCGGTGCTGGCGTCACTGGAGATGTGATGAGGAAGAGAAGAGGGAGGCCGAGGAAGTACAGACTCGGCGGAGGAGCCATGCGGTCGGCGTCCTCATCTCGTGGCCTCGCTCGGCGGGGCTTGGCGAGCCGCGGCAGGGGGAGGCGCCCAGGTCCCTCCGGTGGAATTCTGCATGTCCCTCCTGTGGGTGAGTGGTCGCCGACACTTGATTCGAAAACGGTCTTTGTTTCACCCAATTTGTGTATGTAAATCTGCTTACTGTAACAATTTGAGCATGCTTCTTTACACTCCTAATATTTAGACCTGTTCTGTGAAGTTGGAGGTCCAGCGTGGGAATTCGCAGGATATTTTCAAGCTCAGAAAGTGACGATAAATAGAGGGGAGGTGAGATATGGATGTTTCCTAGAGTGGGTTTGTTTCCTGGTACACATTGTAATGTGATGGGATTCCATCCTAAAAAGATTTGCGTTGTCTCTAGGAAATCTTTGCCAAGTTATCAGCTTTCATCGAACCAGGCGCTCAGTCACTCTCCGTATTTTCGGCAACTGGTTCTGTCTCCAATGTCGTCTTGCGCCAACCTGGGCGTCTGGGCGGTCTTTTGACTTACGAGGTATTGTGTCATTCCTCATGCTGGATCATGTACCGAAATCACGAACATCTACATTCTGTATCTTAGTGGTTAAAAGGGGGCATCCCCAACATAATATGAATCTATCATTTTAGTCCTGTGGTGTTATATAGTACACCGATGAAGCCAGAGCTTTCATCCTAAATGGGCATACGTAGTACAGAAGGATAGCATAAACTTCCTGCGGAGGGCTATTTGCGTTCTCGGGGAAATGGCCGATCCTCTTTGCAGTTTTCCTTCTTTGAAACAACAGTTTATTTATCTCTTAAACAACTTCCGGCACCCTTTATAGCAGTTAATCATAGCATTACCTTTCAACTGGTTGCTACTTTTGGACTTTCTTTGAACAAAATTCTACAATTTCAACTGCTTTTTTAGTTTTCTAGATTGGAATCGCAAGTTTCGAACGTGCTCTTATCGATGAGAGGTGCAGATGAGGGAAAATCTTTGTATCAGTTTTGGTTCTCTATAGAAGTCCTTTTCTTTTCACGCTTAATGACGAACCGTTACCAACCAAATCCTACCATCGTACGGATAAGGTCCTTTAAATAATAGAAAGAGCTACTGACTGCGAGGTTTAGTTTGGCGTTTTTATGTTCTCCTTGTTGTGCAGGGGTGTTTCGAAATTCTGGCCCTGAATGGCTCATTTACAATTTGGGAAGGTAGAATTTGTACGCGCCCTGAAGTTAGCTTGGTCAGTGTCATGCTTGCTAGGCCTGATGGTCAGGTTTTTGGCGGTCGAGTTGCGGGTCCATTGACAGCTGCTGGCCCTACTCAGGTACTGTTTTTGTATTTGTCATGTAAAGTGAAATTGCCAAACTTTTCTAGTTTATAAATTAGTTACACCCATTACCCCTGTTCCTAAATTGTATCCTTCTTGAAATTGCTCGTTATAGCAAAAGCTAGATCACCACACTAGAGTGGATGTAGACTCTCTGTTGCTCTATATCGACTAATATGAGTTAGATTTACTCTTAGGGTCCATTTGTTTGATGAAGAACTATTTTTGGGAAATTATTTTCCGACTTTCCAGTGTTTGGAAACAAAAAGCTAATCAGTCTATGCATAAACGCTTCTTATAGATTGGAAATAACAAGTTTAGGTTGAGGGGAAGGATATTATCCTTTATCATGAAATTTTCAGTGAAACAAACGGAACTTTAGTATAAGTTTGTTGATACGATCCCTTGCAAGCATAATGGGTTTCATTTAGCGCTTACATATTGTTCAAATGTTTTTCATTAGATTGTAGTGGCCACTTTTAAGGATGTTGTGCGCAATGAGCCTATAAGAGTGGAGTCCACCTATCCTCATGCAAGGGCAGCTATCGGTGTCTCGGCAAATCCAATTCATGAAGTGAGACAGCCTGAGCAAATTGCAAGAATGGCAGAAGTGGATGACAATTCTGGCACTCCTACCTCTGTGCTGCTGGAGCCAACTGACAAGGAAGCAAAGACTATCACTTCTGGAAACAACGATGTGAACCCCGCTTCCCTGCGCATTGATGAGCATTATCCCTTGGGACCGGTGGAGCCAATTTTGGATCAGAACATGCCCACAGACACCAATGCTATGTCCCTGAACTGTGATAATGTTTTTCTCTCGGTTTGTGTATGCATTCATCACAATTTACCAATATGGATTTTTTAGTAATAAAAAATAATTTAGGATAAATTGGCTATAAATATATCAATTTGAAAATATTCCGTTGTCCCAAAAATATAGTAGAAGTTCTTTATTTTTATTCAGGGTTGTGTGGAAAAAATAATTTTATATGACTTGCGAGCCTCTTGAGTTGAGTGTTAGTGAGCTCGAGCTTGACTTGATAAAATTTTGAGTAGCTCAATGAACTGAACATTAAATGAGTTGATCTCTGAGTAATCATGGAACTAATTTTGAATTACTTGCTTGTAGTTTAATTCGACTCTATCGTTATGTTGTGTGATAATTATGTCCCGTGTCAATGGCATGTGTGGTAAACAATCAATAAGAAGAGAGAGATTTCAAATTCAAGCACTAGTGGCAATACAAATCAAATGATCAATTGGTTAATTACACCATGTCAAGGATGTCAAAAACAAAATCGTGTTTATATATTTTCTTCTAACAGTAGCACTCCGGTAGCAAAAAAGCTGGATAGGAAATGGAACCCAACCCGGCTTAAAGCCTAGATCGAATCTGCAGGTCTCGACGGGTCTTCAAGAAAACCTCCCTTGCCCTTGCATTCTGCAATTGGCATGGGTGGAATGCCGGCCCAACAACTAGTTTCCTAGGAACCATCGATACTCTTCGAGAGCTTTTATATTGTGTCGGACACTTCAATACGTGTTCAACGCTTGGTCAATAGTTGTCGAAAAATCCAACACCTAGTCAACTTTTCTGATATTCTCTGACACGTGAGTTTGGAATTTTGACATGCAAGTTTAAATTCTAACATGAATGGAGTCAATTTTAAAAATTTTCAATAAATGAGGGATCAAAATGTAAATTTATAAAAATAATTAAAATAATTAAAATAATAATAAATAAAGAAGAAAAATCTAGTCTTTTTTTCTTCTTTCTAACTCTCACTTCCTGTGACATATAATTCAATACTAAGGTTTTTTTCTCTTCTCTTTCAATACACTCTTGCAAGCGAATAGAATGTGGATTGCTTTTTTTTTCTTCCAAGTTTTATGGATTATTGGAATGGAGTTGAATTTGTCAAATTAAAACAATCAGTGATATTAATAAATGATGGACTAATGTTTTTAGTGTAAATTCATTATAGGCTCTTTTACTGTTATTTAATTATTTTTTAATTTAAATAAAATTAATTTGATTAAAATAATCATAAAAATGATAATTTACTTTAATATATATTTAACATACAAAGTAATGTGTCAATTCGTTTTTTGTAAATAATGTTGCATCGTGTGTTGTGTATTGGTGCTACTTAGCTAGTTTCCATCAAGCGAATTTTTTGCCACCATGGTGTTTTGGCCTACGATTCTGCCATTCCTTTTCTGTCTTCTTTTTATATTGTGATTTGATATTTCTCGGCAATTCTATTGCGGCAGCTTCGATTTGACAAATGTAGCAATACTATTGGTTGGGGGTTCTCAACAACTGCTTTGAGAAATGAAGCGCCCTCATTGATTCTTAGCTCTAAAGACCAAGTGAAGTCTTTTGGTGGTTTTGGTCACTCACCTCATTTCCTAAGCTTAGTTGAATTAAGATTGCTATCATGAGTAGTACAACCGATTTATGGGCTTGGAACTATGTAAGGGATGAAGCATTTACTCTTCAAAGTTAATGCTAGCCATCAAAGAGAATGAAATACCACAAATTGTGACTTGGAATCGCTTCAAAAAGTGACGCTATGATTTTGCTCTTGAAATCAACGAATGCAAAAATCACCCTAGTCTAGAAATAGATCTAATTATTGGGGTTGTCCTACATTGGTTGTGGAAGGAGCTAGTAGTCAATTTATAAGTGTGAAGGAAAACCTCACATTGCCAACTTTGGGGATGAGAGAGATCTTACACCACCCAACACTGATATTAGAGCCTAAGTCACCAATAAATCTAGACTCAAAAAAGTCACACAAGAGAGTTATGAAATATTGTACCTCCGACCGAGGTTTGATGTGTGAGGGAGAGATTGTTGAGGTTGTCTCACATCGGTTATGGGGGAGGTTGTGTGAGGGGAAGATTGTTGAGGTTATCCCACAACAGTTGTGAAAGGGATTTGTTAGATAATATATCCAAATGAATTCCTTTTTGATTAAAAGCAAAGGGAATTCCTACAACTCCAACAAAGAAAGTAAATAGCACTAATATAACCATAGAAAATAGCATAGTATTGTTCGATTCATGAGGATAAGAGAAAGTATTTTTAGTGACAAAATGAGTAATAGTAATAAAAGGGCTTATCCTGTTTTTTCCATTACCATCAATTTGACATGTCTTATTCCAAAAAAAAAGAAGCTCTTTCATTATTATTCATAGTTAATAAACTTAATAAACGAAATCAGAGCCCAAGTTGCCAACAAGTTAGACCTAAAAAAGTTACATGGGAGAGTTATGGGTTGTTGGGCTTCCGACCGAGGTCCAATGTGTGAGGGGGAGATTGTTCATGTTTTCTCATATCAATTGTGGGAAGGGTTGGTGGTCAGTTTATGAGTATGAGGAAGTGAGAGATGCTCATAACCACCCAACACTAATTGTCTCAAAGAGTCAAAGAAATACTTGCATAATGATCTCAAGAACTTAACAAAGTAAAGATGATTGGATTGGATTTAAGTTAAACAAGAGGTAGGAGAAAAGAGTGAGCATTAGTGCGGAAGGGTGACAATTCATGTCACGTCAATTAGGTCATTGAGGGTGGATTGCATATTCTTAGATGGGAACTTAACAAAGTAAAGATGATTGGATTGGATTCAAGTCAAAATAGAGGGAGGTGAAAGAGTGAGCATTGGTGTGGAATGGCGACAGTTCATGTCACATTAGTCGAGCTCATTTAGGGCGGACTGCATATTCTTTATATGATTTTTGTATCATTATGGCTTTGAGATTTGGTCGGTGGTTCCTCCTTGACATGTGATGGTGAATGCTGGTATTCTTCTGCAATTGCTTTTTTCATTGCCATGTTCACTAATGCACTTGGGTCCTCATCCTTTAAAGAAATTAAGCAGTATGTCTTGTGGATCATCTTTCTATCCTTTCTAATGTTTAAATCCTCCTCTATTTAACATTCCACCGATAGTCTTGTTAAAGCTAGATAAGGAATTTTGAAGAAATCCTTCGTCTTTCTTTTTTTTCTCCGCTAGAAGAGCTGGAAGCTGGATGGTTTTATGAAAGCGGTTGGATATATAACTCTAGGTTTGGCGAGAAGTACTTGTGTAGTCCCCCTGCTTTGATAATGACTTAAAAAGATTTTAGAACTAGAATGATGCTCGAGAGGCTTGCTTCCTTTCCATTCCATCGCGTTCTGTTGTACGCCCTTTTGAGCTAGCTTCTTTCTCCCGTTTAAATTAGCGAATTCCTCGTTTTCTTGGTGTTTTGGTGGAGCTTTAGCTTTGGATGACCATAGGATTTCCAAATTCCGGGTGTCTGCTCTTCTACTGTTAAAAAAATTGAATCGAAGCGCATAAATTTTCTTTCTTCTATGTCACCTGTTCTACTAAAAGGATGGCCATCGAACCTTTAGTTACCTTTGGAAATTCAGATATCATGTGTCAGTTGGTGGACTCAATTTTGACAGTGTGAAGAATATCTCTGCATGCACTACTGATACCCAGAGTTCTGCTAGTGTAAGGGAGTAGAAATGCACTTCTTTTTTCAAGCCTTTTCCCTTTTTGGAGGATCAAAGTTTGACAAATCCTCATTCCAAAAGAGAATGTTGTATTGATTTGTCGTGTGGACTGTAAGAGGGGGAGAACCAAGCCTCTGTGAACAGGAAGTTCATGCTATTTATAGAGATCTTACCATCTGTTCTAATACTTCCTTTGCCAAGATATGGAACTTGTCGCCCTCGTGCATTAAAATTTCTCCTGCATATCGCAGGACAAATTCCATTTGGCAAGTCGGGAAAAACTTCCACTTAGTTGATATCGTTGTTTCCCTGCTCCTGTTACGCAACTAGCTAAAAATTGTTCTGCTGAATTATATTGTCACGCGTTTTCCTTGTCGTTGTGGGTTATGGTGGAAGTTCAATTTGAGACAATTGGCTTGGTCTTTACGTTGTTGAAACTAATCAGAAATTCGCTTATAAGAATTTATCCGTCTCTTTTCTGTTGAAACTATTTAAGGATCGGAATATTTCACAGGAAATCCTAGAAATCCGCAAGAAAGGCGAGTATCATATCTGGACTTTCCGGACGCCGGAGAAAGCTTAGTCTCACTGGAAAGACTTGTTTGTACATCTGGATGAGGCGGAATGAAAGAAGCGTGGTTCTGTTTAATGTCACGTTTGTCTTCTCAACCCGTTTTCATTCAAATGCTGTTGGTGCATAGGGAATTTTCATTTTGCGAAATTGAATTGATTCATAATGTCGAGGGAGAAAGAGATGCCGACATTGAAAAGCCAAATCATAGATAGACAACTATGAGTATGGCCGGGACTACGAAATTATCATGGCAACTCGGTCTTTCAACATATCACTAACCAACTATGGACTAGTGTCCGTTGGTGATCCATCAGCTTTTTGGTGCCTAGACAAGTTCATGGATCTTTTCATTGCAAATGCATGCAAAGAGGCTAATAGGATATGATAGGATGGAATAATATTGACCGGCTATTAGATAATTTTCTAAAAATAGTTAGGAATATTTATCGATTCAAGTCCATTCAGTCATTGAAATTTTTACTCGATAGATTAAACACATCCTAATAGCCATTGGAATCAATTATGGGCTTGGCAGCTTGGCCGGTTGAGCCAAGCCAAACAAGCTGAACTTATAGGTTGCATTTGGTCATTTGGATGTTTTTATCAACTAGGATAAGGTTGGATAGGATAAAGATCGGATATGATAATGATGGGATTTATAATACCTTATACAGTATTTGGTTGGTGCTCGGATATAATATAAATATCGACTTGCCCGAATCAAATCTTATTCTTTTCCTCCTCCTTCGTCCATCTCGAGTGACCTCTAGGGTTAGCTGCCACCTTGTTTTGACAAACACGAGCTTGTGGTCACGACCTCTACCTTTGGCCATAGTCGATGTCGAGCGTAAACCCCACCCTCATATGACCCCAGCTCTATGGTTTCCTAACGTAGTACGGCGGAGCTCGCGGGCTGGTTTGATCGCAGGACATGATCGAAATGCTATGAATGGATGTTTTTGCTTGATGTGCTCTCGCACCTTTTCTCCTATGTCAATCCATCTTTTTGCAATTGCACTTAGCATAAGGAAACACTGCCTTCTCCTCCTTCTACATTGGTAACTCTCTGTCCTTTTACTTTTCTTTTCATTTTTTATAATGCTTATTTTATTTGGCTATATCACCATTGTGGCGGGATTTATTTGTTCTAATTATATATGGGTTATATGCGGAGAAATATGAAGGTCAAGTCGCTTCAGAACGCTAATTCTCTTACTCGGAGTATATTCAAGTTATATGCGGGATTTCTTTGATGGGAGAACGGTAATAATTCGAACAATATCGAATCAACGCAGCGGAATAAAATAATCTCCCCTCTTGTGTAAACCTAATAGGAATCGATATAGTAGAGTAAAATAAATACCAAGCACGCGAACACAAGATGATTTTTTTTACGTGGAAAACCTCCTCGATGTGAGGAGATAAAAAACCACGGGACAATCTTCACTATCAATAAAATTGTTCTTCTCTAGCAAATACTAGAGGTACATAGCAGCAAACACCTCAAGAACATAATTCTTGGCAATACACATGAACTTCACAAGAGATCAAGGATAAATCTGACCAAAAACGCAGGTTTTGATCAATCCACAAAAAAACCTGATGTAGGGAGCTTCAAACAAAAATCAAACCGTTCAGATTCGAGAAAATTCCGCCACGGACATGCTGACAAAATTTCAGCTCAATCGGACCACGAATCGACCTCCAACGCCAGCTTGATGTAAATCGGGATTTCTTTATCTGACTTGGCCTGCTTAGCTTAGGCTGATCATTTTTGCTAATACAAATTTCATATATATGGTGGTAAAGAGGGAAGATCTTATACTCATCTACAAGTTTCTTTGTCATCGACTCTATTCCTCATTCATCTAATAATCTGACCATTTATCTATCTCTTGTTTTTAGCAAGAGACAGCAACAGAAATTTATGATTTTTTCGAAAATTGTCAACTATTTTGAATTACTTTCCTTTCCCTTTATTTTTTTGGGGATAATTTACTGAAAATGGTCACTTTCTACAACAAAACTCTTGCCTTTTTCGGCATTCAACTTATTGAATATGATAATAAATCTATCATGATTTATGAGGAAATCCAATCCTTTTGCCAAAATGCAGAAGGATAGGTAAGCGTCAGGGCAAGATTTTTTGGTAAGTGACCGTATACAGCAATATATATACCCAAGAAAAAGAGCGGGAGGAAAGTAATTAAAGATTAGTTGGCAATTTCCAGGGCCATTTTGGGGATTCCGGATTACCTGTGGCCGTTTAAATAAATCAAACCCCAATCTCCATTGCCGTCAGTCGTCAGGGGGAAGCAGGTGAATTTTCTTTTCCTTTTCCTTTCCTTTTTCCTTTTTCCTTTTCCTTTTTTCCTTTTTCCTTTTTCCTTTTTTCTTTTCCTCCTTTTTCTTTCGTTCCTGGCGCGTTTTGCAAAGCTCGCTGTTCACTCAAAAATGCCTCCGTTTCGCGATCCTCTCGACTCGAGAGTGGAGCGTCGTCATCGCCGTCGGCGGCGAGCCGACTCATCCGCACACGCTCACGGACTGTTTAAATTCTCGCGCGCGAACGCCTTTCCTCTTTCTTTCGCCGAGCTCCGTTGACGAACGCTCGAGAATGTCTCGCGCTGCTTCTGCTTCTGCTTCCAGGGCTCGCTGCGGTGCGAAGGATCCGCGTCCATGGAAAACGGAGGCGTCGCCAAGTTGCTGGGTTCGCAGGTCACGCCACAGGGGAGCGCGGGGCTCGGCGCAGCGGCAGGAGGAGATCATGGCAGTGCCGACGAAGGGAAGCCGAGGTCCCAAGCGGGTGCAGGGAGATTGGGTGCCGGCGTCGCTGGAGCTGTGGTGAGGAAGAGAAGAGGGAGGCCGAGGAAGTACGGACTCGGCCGAGGAGCCCTGCAGTCCGCATCGTCATCTCGTGGCCTTGCGCGGCGGGGCTTGGCGAGCCGTGGCAGAGGGAGGCCCCGAGGTCCCTCCGGTGGAATTCTGCATGTTCCTCCCGTGGGTGAGTGGTCACTCTTCGTTTTACGCAATTTGTGTATGCAAATCTGCTTTACCGTAACAGTTTGGGCATGCTACCTTATACTCCTGATATTTCGACCGGTTCTGTGAAGTTGGAGGTCCAGCGTGGGAATTTGCAGGAAATTTTGACGTTCAGATAGTGACCATACACAGAGCGGAGGTGAGATATGGATGTTTCCTAGACTGTGTTTCTTTCCCGGTACACATTGTAATGTGATGGGATTCCATTCTAAAAAAACTGGCGTTGTCTTTAGGAAATCCTTGCCAAGTTATCAGCTTTCATCGAACCAGGCACTCATTCACTCTCCGTATTTTCGGCAACTGGTTCTGTCTCCAGTGTCGTCGTGCGCCAACCTGGGCCTCTGGGCGGTCTTTTGACTTACGAGGTATTATGTCATTCCTCATGCTGGATCATGTACTGAAATCACTAACATCTACATTCCGTATCTTAGTGGTTAAAAGGGTGCATCCGCAACGTGATATGAATCTATCATCTGAGTCCTGTGTAGTTATATAGTACAATGACGAAGCCAGAGCTTTCATCCTAAATGGGCATAAGGATAGCATGAACTTCCTGACTGAGGGCTATTTGCGTTCTCGGGGAAATGGCCGATCCTCGTTGCAGTTTTCTTACTATGAAACAATAGTTTATTTATCTCTTAGACAACTTCCGGCACCCTTTATAGCAGTTAATCATAGCATTGCCTTCCAACGGGTTGCTACCTTTGGAGTTTCTTTGAACAAGATTCTCCAATTTCAACCGCTTTTTTAGTTTTCTAGATTGGAATCGCAAGTTCTGAACGTGCTCTTATCGATGAGAGGAACAGATGAGGGAAAATCTTTGTGTCGGTTTAAGTCTTTTATTTTTCACGCTTAATGGCGAACCGTTACCAACCAAATCCTACTATCGTACGGATGAGATCCTTTAAATAATTGAAAGAGCTACTGACTGCAAGTTTTAGTTTGGCTTTTTTATGTTCTCCTTGCTGTGCAGGGGTGTTTCGAAATTCTGGCGCTGAATGGCTCATTTACAATTTGGGAAGGTAGAATTTGTATGCGCCCTGAAGTTAGCTTGGTCAGTATCATGCTTGCAAGGCCTGATGGTCAGGTTTTTGGCGGTAGAGTTGCGGGTCGATTGACAGCTGCTGGCCCTACTCAAGTAATGCTTTTATAATTGTCATGTAAAGTGAAATTGCTAAACTTTTCTCGTACATTGGTTACACCCTTTACATCTGGTCTTAAATTGTTTCTTTCTCAAAGTTGCTCGTTATAGAAAGAGCTAGATCACCACACTCGAGTGGATGTAGACTCTCTGTTGCTCTATATCGACCAATATGAGTTAGATTTACTCTTAGGGTCCATTTGTTTAATGAAAAACTGTTTCCGTGAAATTATTAACCGACTTTCCAGTGTTTGGATAATAAAAAGCGAATTGGTCTGCGGAAAACATTTTTCATGAACTGGAAACAACAAGCTTAGATTGGTGGAAAGTATTATCCTTTATCATAAAATTTTCAGTGAAACAAACGAAGCTTTAGTATAAGTTTGTTGATATGATCATAACATACCGGTACAATGGGGTTCATTTAGTGCTTACTTATTGTTCAAATGTTTTTTTTGCGATAAGAAAATTAAATTTTCCATTTCATTGATATTCCATATGAATCTGACACTTTGGTTTGTTTATTTCATTAGATTGTAGTGGCCACTTTTAAGGATGTCGTGCGCGATACGCCTATAAGAGTTGGAGTACACCAATCCTTATGCAAGTGCAGTTATCGATGTCTCTGCAAATCCAATTCATGAAGTGAACCAACCTGAGCAAATTGCAAGAATGGCAGAAGTTGACGACAATTCTGGCACTCTCACCTCTGTGCTGCCGGAGCCAACTGACCAGGAAGAAAAGACTACAATCACTGTCGGAAACAATGATGTGAACCCTGCTTCTCTGCGCATTGATGAGCATTATCCCTTGGAACTGGTGGAGCCAGTGTTGGATCGGAACATGTCTACAGACACCAAAGCTAATGTCCCTGAGTTGCGATAAGGAAGTTTGGTTCATTTGCCGTGATGGCAAGTTGAGACTGGTGGTTTATTCATTCCCACATGGTGGATTACCGCAAATTGTTATTGTCATTTAAAGTTTCTCCCATTCTTGTTATATATTACATACTTTCCTTATTGTCTATCAAAAATTGCTGTTATGAATCGTGTTAACCTTCAATTGGACTATGAGTTGCAAAACAATAGCATGTATTCTGCTTTTCACTTATTACATGATTTTATCCTGCCTATGCCCATATGACAGTTTCTTTTATCTGCTTGTGGTCCAATCTGATGGATTTGAATTAGCCTCAGCAAAATTATTGATCCAGGAACTTTCAGCAATCACTGGATTAATTTATGATGTTGTCGCTATGCTAGACTTGAAGGCCACTGAAAGCCAGTGTCTTCAATCTTGACAATAAACTTCGGATGGTGATTCCTTTTTATCTGCTATGGAGAACATGACCTCCTGTGATTCTCTGGATGAGAATAATTTAAATGTCTAGTAATGTCATGGCATTTTGCTTAAAAAAGAGAAAACATTGGTGGGGTATGTGAACAGAAGTTTTTCGTAACTTTAAATTGAATCTGCTGTTGTCTATGTTTCTCCTTATAGAATGAATTCACCTTTTGCATCATTGATCATATTCTTCTACTGGGGGGAAGTTATTAGCGTAGAATGGAGTGAGCTTATTGCTTTACATCACTTCATACTCGAGAGGTACTTGATGTTGTTTTGATTTGGTACCGGAACTCAGGTTTCAGCAGACAGATGGTTTATATGCCAATTATCCATGTACACTCTATGCTCATCACAGTAATGCGATAGTACTTGTTCTATGTGGTCCTGCTCATCTTCCTTTCTGTGCATAATAATTTCCATGACCTACAGCAATTAATGTGATGCTGAAACAAGTCAAAATGGATGTGAGCTCTATATCCATGGAAGTGAGACTAAATTAGGTGATGCATGCCATGTCTGTGATTGCATTGTACTTCTGTGTCTAGCAGAGGAATTGGAACTTTAATAATGTTCTCTTAAGTGTAGCCCCAAACTGCTGGTAGTAATTCCAGGTTGATATCAGAGAGTCCAGTCACAGTTTTTGCTGCGTGGCCTTTGGTGTTTACCCTTGAGTCGTGAGAATGTTTACCACTACAATTATTTCAGACAATCACACCATCATGAATCAGAGCATAAGTGTCGAAGCAAATTTAGATTGTGCCTTCTGGATCAACCCTTGTCAGAATTGCTTCTTCTGGGATGAATATGAAGTACACCTGGTAATCGTTAGATCCATTCACTATGCCAAATGTTGTTGAAGTGAAATTTACATGTGAAAAAAGTGCCTGCACGCACGAGAAAATATCAATTATGCAGCGAAAAGGGGTTTCTGTGCTCGTTGTGAGGGGTGGTGAAGACAGAGAGTTTCCTTATAAGCAAGTGAACTCTTAGGTGCCGGACCTCTCTGGATTCGGCACGAGGAAGGATGAACAGGCTTTTTTAGTTTAAAACACATCCCTGGAATCATATCAAAAGCTTCTCTTTGCGGTACTAATTCCAAGTCACTCTTTGAACCTACGCAAGCCACTTCAATGGCGTTCTAAAGCAATCTCCAGACTTCCTGTATTGCCACCTATCTTTTAATGTCGGCAACAGTCCACTTTATCATTATTCTTTATATTCAACTCAGTCCTCTTTATTTAGCACCGGCTCTGACTTGACCATCACAAATTGCTTGTCGCAAATAAGTCCAGATTTCCTCGCACAATGCCGCGTCTACACGAAGATTACAGAATCTGCAAATGATGCTTTCATGCTTTGCAAATCGATGTCGGATGATTTATATGAAAAAAGAAAAACGTGAATGTTGGTGGAAGAAAGAGACATTTTTACAAAGCGACAGGCTAAATAAGCCTTTACACTGTAAGACATGAGACATTTTCATCAGTGGAGCGTATTGTCTGCATAATGTTTGATGGAAAAAGGAGCGAAGATTTCAAGCATCTGCTTTACGTACGAAAGAGGGATTTAAGCCCCCATTAAAGCCATATTTGCCGAAACTAGTCAAGCAATTGCGACCATATAGCTAGAAAAATGCATAATTTAGAGGGCCAAAATAGATTATACAATCTTAAAAGACTCAAAGGAGGATATACATGGCCCATATAATCATGGTTTTTGTGAGGTTTATGGGCGGGGTTTCTGGCGAGGTGACGTCAGCAGATTATACAAATATATATATTCTTTTGAGAAAGCACTTGGCATGTGGCCACGCCATAAATTAAGGGCTACGACTCTCTGTCGAGTATTGATTTTTCATATCGTTTTTTGAGACAATTTAAGGTGGGATTGTCGGCAGAAGCAGGCTTTTTTTTGGGGTAAAAAGGACAAGTATAGGAAGATCGGAAGGTAAAAGAGGCAGAAAAAGTCAGTAATCGGGAGCTTCCTTTTGAGCACCGAGCGGGGTTTTGCCTGCTCATTCTAATGGCATATCATTACTATAGCAAAGGCATAGGATATCTACATCTGATTTTAATTTTTAATTTTTTTGGGTAAAGAACATCTGATTTTAAGTTCATCGCCAGTTAAACTAAAATGTCCAGAAGCATACTTGGTTTGTCGTAGGAGCACGTGACATGAGATCGACGATGCTCGTGGTCATCAGCAGTGAATATAGTAGAACGATCGCTCATTACTTTAGATGTTGACATTCCAATCATAATCAATCCAATAATGCAAAGCTGGTCCAGCCTTTAGTGGGTTTTATCAAATCTTTTAGCCTTGTTTGTATCCTTGAGTTTGGTGCTTCCGTAGCTTGTGCCACTTTTCGTCACTTTCTTTTCCCTCGAGTTCGGTGGAAGAGAACATCAGCTCAGTATTCTGGTGCGAGTGTCGGTGGACTCATTGCCTTGTGCGGCTGACTCTACTACAATTTCAAACATGAATTGCACTCACAATGTTTGATTGGACCATCTG
Organism: Eucalyptus victrix; assembly: GCA_016097545.1. Taxonomy (NCBI): domain Eukaryota; kingdom Viridiplantae; phylum Streptophyta; class Magnoliopsida; order Myrtales; family Myrtaceae; genus Eucalyptus; species Eucalyptus victrix. Next base: position 28,580,947 of record CM027844.1, read on the forward strand.
TTAGACAGCAAGGAGATATATTACTGTCCTTGACATCTCTTGTAGGTCTCAAAGGAGGAAGATACCATCTCTCTCTCTCTCTCTCTCTCTCTCTCTCTCTCACCCACAAGCCCTAAAAGATATTATCAATCTTGAATTCTTGTTTCGCAATCTAGGGCTTGAGCTGCATATCTGTCCACACTTTTCCCCCCTTTTCTTGAAACAAGAGGGCCTTGTGTAGTACACTCATGGTTCCAGATTATCTGCATCTACGTTGAGCACAAGAGTTCCAAATGAGGTGTTGTTAGCTTGTTAATTGGGAATATATTGCATCATCATCTGTCTTTCTTTTTTCTTTTTAAAGTGACGTAACTTATTCTCTTATTTTATCAAATCATACGATTATAGATGTGATGCTTGAACAGCACCTTGCGATTGACTCTAAAAGATATTTGTGGTCACAACACTACACAAGATATACAATGTGACCACGACCATATACCAAATTTATAGCAATATTGACAAATCGGCCCCTGATTTTGAATTTTATGCCTAATTGACTTGTCAGCATTCAAGGTCCTTTTTGTCTCAGCAGCTCGAATTTGGATTGGCTGCATCTTTGATTTCGCAGGCGTGAGGATTTCCGGTGACCCACTTAGAAGGTTGAACGAGAGAAAATTCAGTGGAAAAAAAAAGGAGGAAAAAAGATGCGAGACATGCATGATAGTACCGAGATTTAGTATCTTTTATATATGAATATTTAAGGAACATAATCTAGAACCTGACCGACCATGTGCGCACGCTACTATCGAACTTTTTTCCCTAGTTATATATTTGATAGCATATTTTCTTTGATTAGTTGTGGAAAAAGCATGAATTTGCCTCCATGATTTGTAAAGGGATTGGAAGCTTTCCGCTTTCAAGTATTTGTCTGCTTTATATTGAAAAAACTAATGGCTCAGTCTTGGCTAGAAGGTATTTTTCACATTAGCTATGTAGCACAATCACGGGTCATAACACATGAAGAATGGAGGTCAATCAAGGGGGTTGAGAATGCTGGAGAAGCTCCGTCAGGGGGTAGCATGACGCCGGTGAGATTTGGCAATCCCGATTAGATTTCGGCTGGGGTTGCGCTTCTCTAGAACCTATCGGATCTAGCTCGGATCAACATCCTTAAGAGGTTGTGGCAACTTGCTTGTGAGATGTCATTGGGCTGCAAGACCCTAACCAAGCAAGTGATGCTGATGAGCAAGAGACCTGGTTTTATTTGATTGGATTAGTAGTACTAATCTAGACCTCGCCTGGGGTTGAGCGACCCTAAAGTTGCATCACTTAGTTTTGGTGATGTCGACATTGACGTGGCGGGGTTGTGTAGCCCATCCCCTAGCTTCAACAGCAGTTTTCCAGCATGCCCTTTCTTATATAATTCTTTTTAATTTTCCCTCATTTCTGAGGTTGCTTTTATGATTTTATCACAATGTGATTATCAAACACTACTTGCTTCCAACGAAAGCTCTTTTTGAGTGAAGTTCCCTTTGCTTAGATGCAAAATGCTAAAGCTAAAGCATTGCCAAACTCATCCTTTAAAAACAACATTCAATGGACTTTTTTTTTTCTTTTTTATATATCGAGAAAGTCCACCTAGGTAAATAATTCACAAAACCCATTGATAAATGTCAAATATATGTACATATCCGTGAGCAGCCGCGTTGGTATTCATCCTCTCCTACTTTGATGCGGTCGAGAGTTCAAATCCCTGCGGTGCTAGCGATTTAAGTGGGGGGCATTGGCGATGGGTTATTGGGCCAGCTTTTCCCGAGGTATAGTCATTATTGGGCTTCCATCGTGGAGGCCTGTGAGAACCCAAATCAACGTAAGCCGACAATGGCATATTTCAGTGGATTCTCGGTCACAAAAAAAATATATAAATAAATAAAATAAAATAAACGTCCAATATATGTCTTAGGCTGATTGAAATATGCAAGTTAGGTCGTGCTCTTTGAACTATCTATCCCCAGAGTGCAACTGTTTCATATAAAAATTAGTGAACTGGACTGGCGATTACGTAATGCTAATAAACTTAAGCGAAAAAAAAGACTTAGATGATAATCTTTTTTTTACTTCTTATATTTAAAAAAAGATAGAGGTCTGAGGATCTCCTCGCAGGACACACCACTCATTCAATAAACGTCAAAATCTAGAGAGAAGAGAAGGAATATGCCGATCCTACTTGGGCACAGTTTGGCACAATTGCAGATGTACAGCTGGAAAAAGAATAAGTTGACTACACGTAGGACTACCGACACTTGGGTTAGGGTTTTTTCATCCTAATTATTAATAGGAACGATCACTTAGGCATTCAACTACCGTACCAATATATAAATATAGGTTGGTTTTGGCCCAAAATTGTTTATATGAATTGGTGTTAGATCAAGGGTAACCATCAGATTTGCATTATTTTCGTTTCTTAGTTAGTCCCTCAAATTTCTTGTCTCCATGCGTTAGTCAACAACACACCTGTTAAATTTACTTTTGCTCTTTGATTTGATCTAACTCGAAATGAAAAAAAAAAAAAAAACTATTCAATAGATTTACATGAATAAACAAGGAAAAAAACCCAAAATCATGTGCTGATTATTTTAGAGATATGAAGTGGAAAAGAGTTTTTCTTCATTTTCTCCACGATATTTATGGCGACTAAAGGCGTTTGAGAAAGGACAGAAAACGTGAGGGAATCCAAAGCATAATCAACCGCACAAGCATATGTAGTTGGGAGAGGACTGTCGGCCGAGAGAGAGAGAGAGAGAGAGAGAGAGAGAGTTGTCATATGAAGGGACATGATCAGCTTGTTGGGAAAAGAAGCTCCACCGTTGATTTTTCTTTTCTTTACTTTGCGCATTGCTAGGGTAGTGTACACAAGCAACCCACTGCATTATCTTAATTCCCGTGTTCTTGAAACTCACATGACCAAGATTAGTTTTTCTTTGGCTGGAAAAGTCTTTGCCAACTTGCCTTTTTCTAACTTAGGAGGAAGAAAAATTAAACATTACCCTTATTTAAGTGAAAAAGCATTACTATCTATTCAAAAGAAAAAACCAAAGAGGTAAAGCGGACAACATAAGGTAGGGTATGGCGGGAAATATCAGCACCGCAATCAAGAAGTGGTAGGTCTTGGTGTCCAAAAAGCTTTCTTCTTTTTCCTCTTTTGTTCGTTATCTTTTTCTCTATAATTCAGTATTATGTCTATGCTTTTGTGCACATTCTTCTCGTGAATGGCTTCCACTTCCCATTGGACGAGGGCACTTTGGACCCTTCTGCTGAATCTTGATGCCCACTCTGTAATTTTAGATTAATCCTTGCTGAATCAGGTCAATCATTGGAAAGATGTTCTCCTCATTCTTGTGACTGAGAATTCACTCCAAAGTTAAGTACGAGAGCAGTGCTTTGCTGCGTGATGTTGGCGCTACATCTGCTAGAGAATAAATAATGCAGTATTAAACTAGTTTTATAGGTTCTTTGATGCTTAAGCAAGCTAAGTTCCTGCTTTCATCATACATAGTCCTGCGACTTATAGACAATGGGAATTAAGAACAACGATTAGTTTAATAGCATCGTAACGCATTGCTCTTTGGGCTTTCATGTCCGGGATTAATTATATTTTCGAGTGAAGATTAAAAACAATCAGAGACAGTTGTTTTCTGAGAACGTTCTGTCAAGAACATGGGGGTAACATGCAGCTCTCTGAAGGAAGATGCTGTGCTGTTCTTTTCTTACACAGGCAGTTTCTAGCGATGGATGTTTGTATCTTTTTTTATAAAAGGGTCATCGCGGTATTAGATCTCCAGTCATTTCCTATTGAATCTTGCGGCGCATGTACAATGATTTGGGTCTCTCTTTTAGAATCTTCCCCAACTATGCTTGCCTGTAAAATTTTCCTGCTTTAGCAACACGTTAATTTTTACTACCTAAAGATTGCCATTAAACAAGATCTCATACCAAAAGGGCGAGTCCTATCCCACATGAGTCGATGCTCTTTTTGTGCATAAAGTCTTGTCACTTTGCAACTTATATAGGGTTTCTCTATCTATCTTTTGTTCGCACTATATATCCAACTTTACGAAGTGTTTCACAATTCTACCTTATACTCCATTTGAACAACTTATTGCTCTACATTTCTCAGTGGTCAATAGAATGTTCATCTGCAATAATCCAACATCAAAAGCACATTATAAAGAATTCAGCAATGTCAAGCTAAAAAGCACCTGCAGTTATCGCCAGAGGCGGGAACTAGCTAGGGTTGTTACTCGCTATGATTTTGGTGGGCGTCGGTCTCCTTCAAAACCATCAACGAAGGCAAGGGAAGGAGAAAACTGTGGAAAAGTCACTTTGACGCAGGGCTCTATGCCGAGACCATATATCGCTTCCGAATTCCCACTTTCGTGAATCACGACATGGTCATAGTACAAAGATAATTAAAGAGAACGTACACATCTCACCGTAATCTAATCCAGAAATCAATGGACGTTGCCTTTACTCCCTAAAGCCCACGTTTCGTCCGCAGACCTTTACGATAACCCCGTAAATCACGCAGAGATTGATTTCTGAAGACATGCGTAGATTGGGATAATTATTCAATCAATTTATCAATTAAATTATAAATTTTTTAATTTTTTCAATATAATTCTAAACCTTCATGAACCGTTGTTCTCTACGTGATGCGCCAACAAGAATGATTTACGGATTAGCAACTTGATGTGCTTGGAGTACTTCTAGAGTGTCGATTTGGCCACGGATTTGTAGATCTTATTTAGACTCATGGGTCATGATTGGTCCTTCTCGATCCATCATTAAATCAAACGGGACCGATGGACTATTGTGCTTTCGAGAGTAAAGAAGTCAGGAACATGACGCTAGGTGTTTCCTTATATTGGGATATAAATTGAAGCTAAAACCTAAAAAATACTATAGTTGGTCCGTATATTATAATTCGGTTGGGATATTATACGAATTTGTTTTCAGAGCATTAAATGAACTTTGACATTACTTCTAGGCCAAAAACAATGAAGACCTTGAAGTTTGTGCACCTTATATATCTATTTATATGTTTCATAAATTACAAAAATTGAAACAAAGAATCGAGTTTAGAAAACTAGGGTACTTTGCATATGCCCTTCCTACTTGTCAAGTCCCGATCTGATTGACCGGACTTATTAAACATGGTGTAGCTAGTATAGTACCCTATCATTGAAGTTCATATTATATGCACATAAATTATTTGGGTGGACAAAAGGATTGAAGCCTGGGCGGCGAGGAAAAAGTGAAATGCCAACTGCTATTTAGACGGCCTTAACAAAGACTCTCCCCCATTTTGGTATCTCAATCAACCCTTAGATCTCAACAAATGAAAAACTTCTCCATTTTATTCCTTACAAGGAATATGGTTTAATTTTCTTGATAAGTAATATCTGAATTTCGATTTGCATCATGGGTTTAGTAGTATAGGAGATTTACATTATAAAGTATTGAATTGCATGTTTGTTTTTTTTTTTTTTTTTTTTAATAAATAAAACAGGACACTCAAATATTCAGCTTTAATTATCTTTATAAATACACGCAAACCATCCTATCACATGCATTTGATACTTGAGTCAATTGTGCTGGCTTCTGAAGCCAAACTATAGAACTTGTCTATCCAAATGTTCTCATATCAAGTCGAGTATGTTTTTGTACCGATCCAATTTTTTTTTTTTTGGTCGAATCCGATCCAATTTATGCGGTGCTCTTTTTATTGTGGGTGCTATAAATGGTGAATTGCTGACCCAAGACACGAGTGTCTAGTGTCTAACTTCGAATGAGAAAGGTTCGACCCAAGAGGAACGAGGCATCAGACTAGTTCACCTTTGTCATTGGGTTCTAAAGCTAAGAAATTGTACCCTGATTAAGACAACCATTTCTCAACATGAGGATAATTTCGTAAACTACGTTGGGGGGTCTAAACTGTCTTTCCTGTGGACCACCGTGGCCCTCGTCCCTTGCAACTAACATGATAAAGTTCATGCGACAAAACCCGACCAGTAATCCTCGATTAAGGGCCTCAACTAATTACTTTGATCTTTCCACGTTGCATGCGAATGGCGGCATCCAATTTTGTTGACCCCCAAAAGTTGTTGACCCCCAAAAGTATCGACAAAATGGAGTCGTTGGGACGAAAATTAGATTGAGGCTTTGACCTAACTACCGAATCATCAAATGCCTGGCGGAGTGGCACTACATGCGGAGCGATTGGATGTAGCTAAAGGGCAAAAGGACATCCCTTTCCGGATCTTTTTGCGTGGATTATACACGGATTTAGTCTACAAACCTATTGAACATTCCATCGAATCCTGATTTCTTCGTTCTTTTATTGTTTTTAAAATCGTTTTATATTGAGCAATCGCATGCTTCTCTTTCATTGAGTAAATACTTGATGTTTGTCTAGGTCGTTTTCGGGCGCTATTTCTGCATTTGATAGTGCCTCGATGTTTGCCCTTAATTCCTCCGGGATTGACCATCATGGTTGGTGATTTCAGTTTCTCTTTTGGATGTATACATATATAAGGATTGTTCGCTAGACAAGGTTGCCAAGTCATGATAAGTTGAGGATCGAGGTCAAATATGTAACAATTGTATTTTTACCTTAAAATCACAGGTTATGTTTAGCCACTAGCCACTATACTGTAGTCTTCTTTATTTAAGAAGAATGAATCTTCCCCAGGAAGTTAAATCGAACGGGGATTTCTACTGCGGAAGGAGGCTTCCAAGGAAACTTCCCTTAGTCGATCGTTTTACATAAAACCTTCGTTCATCTTTGAGAAGTTTGACATCAAGATTTAGGTCGGTTGCCGTACTTCCTTAGAATTATGTTGCCAATTCCAATAAAGTCTTATTACTCTCTCAAGAAAATACGCATCAGATTTATTAGAGGAAATGATAAAATTGGGGGCCAAACCTACAAAGTCTCCTATGGATTTTGGGAACAAATTGATAAAAAATACTACTCCTCTCCAAGATTTTGGCTAGTTTCAAAGATTAATTGGTTGGCTAATTTATCCGATATCACTCTACAGAAAACATTTCATATGCATTGTTAACTTTGTAAGTCAATTTATGCGTGCTCCTACCAAAGGTCATCTAAAGCATGTCGACTTGTATGTGAGGTATCTAGAGTCATGTCAATGACGTGGCATTCTTATGAAGAAACATGATCATGTAGAGGTTGTATGATATACCAATGCCAATTGGGCTGGCGGTCCCACTGATAAGAGGTCCACCATCGTTTTTTGCACTATTGTAGGAGGTAATTCCATTATGTGGAAAAGCAAAAAGGAGAGTGTAGTTACTTGTTTGAGCGCTGAAGCATAATACAGAGCTATAGCTTCTGCCATATGTGAATTGGTTTGGTTCACTTGCTATTGAGTGACTAGGGTTTTAAAGGATCTTGTGCTCCTACGAAACTCTTTCCTGATAACCAAGCAATAACTCACATTTCATCAAATTCGATCTTCCATGAAAAAAGGAAACACATAGGAGTTTGGAGTGAGCATGATTTTAGGGTAGAACTTGTAATATGAAATCGGATAGGTTCCTATGGTCCGATTTGAGGTTTCAAAGTATGTAGGATAGGTTTTAGGTTTTAAAAATTAGGGAACCTGTTTCGATAGGTAGGTTTCAAGTTCTAGATTAGTAAAACTTGGAAATTGGAACCCATAACCACCAACTTGGAACTTGGAATATAAAACTTAGAATCTATAATTTGTAACCTAGAACTTGGAATGAATTTTTATGTTTTTCTTAATCTATATCTTCGTGCAATCTTGCGGTATTGCATGGTGTTCGATAATGAATGTATAATCTAGAACCACTCATCCAAACTTCTATTTTATGAATGAGAATTTTATTTTATTAATATTTCATACTTTTTATGTATCTAAATATAAGTTATAGTCGGTGGTGGTTTATTAAAGGTAATAATTCATTACAATGATTCAATTAATAATACAAATGGAACCTAGATAGATCATGGAACCTGTGACTAGATAGGTTCCAAGTTCCAGAAAATGAGAAACCATTCAAACAAGCAAGTTCCAAGTTCTAAGTAAAATATGTACAAAATGTAGAATTGCTTACCCTTAATTGAAGCGAAGAACAATTTGCTGATGTGTTTGCCAAACCCCTTTCTAAAGAAGTATTTCAATAAATATTGGCCAAGTTGACCACAAAAGACATCTTTGCCCCGACTTGGAAGGGAAGCATTGGTGCGATAGGCTTGCCAAATCAAGGATAAGATTGAAGGTTAGGGTTTAATGTGTAACAGCTGTGTTTACCATAAAAATTATAGGCTATGTTTAGCCACTATGCTGTACTTTTGTTTATTTAAGGAGAATGAATTTTCCCAAGAAACTAAGTCAAATGGGGACTTCAACTATGGAAATAGGCTTCTAAGGAATCTTTCCTTAGTAGACCAAAACAAGTAAAACATTTATTCATCTTCTCTTTTCTTTACCTCTTCCAGCTTTGTATTAACTCAATATAGTGATAAATGGTAAATTCTTGTTTAGCATCTGTTGTGGATTATTCTTCATCTCATAAGCTTTTCAAACTCTCCCAAGTTAATGCATAAGGTCAAGAAAATTACCTCAATGCTTCTTTCTTGCTTGTCCATTGGACACTCGCCGCCATCCCCATGAAGCCAAGACGGTTGATGTCACAACATGGAGATTTAGTGGGGTAAAAAAAGCTTCGATAATGCTAAAATCAACTAAAATCGGAACTCTAATTAAACAACACAAAACAGTTTGCATTTTTGTAATTTTTAGATGCCCTCTTGATTAATTGCTTTTCGGCCTTTCCAAACTCAGTATTTCTATCGAATGATCGGATTTCAATCCAATCACAACATGATCTATGTATGCCAAATTACAAAATCGTGTTCAAAACACAGAGCTTCAATAAAGCCATTATTTTTGAACCGGTATTAAGTATAATTCCATCTCACTTCATGTTTATACGAGCTCTACCTATCCGTCTACTTTTTTAGTTCGGAGATCCTAATGTGAACCAAATTATTTCGCTTACCCCCGAAATCAATTACTGTGCATTCGTCAGCCATCACTTTTTTTGAGACTGATTAATACTCTGTGACAGAAGAGAATCTCCTTTTTCTTCCCAGTCCCACCGGGGGAAGTACACCGACAGGTGTCCGTGACCTACCCACGGCAGTTGAAAAAAAAGAAGAAGAAAAAAACTGTCGAAAAGTGCAAGAGCGCCTCCCTCCGAGAGAGGAAGCCAACCATTTTCGGGTCGCAGGGGTCCGGTCAGAGACCGGGTCAGTCCTGCACCGCTCCTCCTCACCGCCCAATCGCGGGACGCCACTTCACGATGCGGATGTCGAGCCAAATGTTTCCCATTCAGGGGTACCAATAAATACGCCCATCTGGATGCTTATTTACTTTTTAAAATACCGAAATTACGGAAACGCCTCTCTCCCCTCCCATTTTCTTATCATTTCCATACAGGGGGGTTTTTTAAGGCAAAAGAAAGAAATCGAAGAAGTAATTATCGTCCCCCTAAATAAATTAAATCAATTAATTAGTGATTGGAAAGTTAATGAATAGGGAGCGAGCCGTACTATAAAAGACCACCCCTGTTCTGCGTCTCTTCATTGCCCCTACCCTCTCCCCTCTTCATCGACTCCAGTCGCTCTCTTTCCCTCCTCTCTCTCTCTCTCTTCCGCAGCAATGCGTCTGTTCCTTTCCTTCCTGGCTTCGCTCTAGTCGAGGACAAGAACAGAGGCATTCCGTCGGCACGAACTCAGAGAGAGAAAGAAAGAGAGAGAGGAACTGAAGAAGCAGGTGGTCTTGGAAGGGTGCGAAAGGAAAGTGAGGAAAAGGGGAGAGGAGGAAGCCGAACGGAGGCAGCATTTCCCCTCTGCTTGCCTCATTTGCTCAAGAGAGAGAGAGAGAGAGAGAGAGAGAGAGAGAGAGAGAGAGAGGGAGGCAGCCATTGAGATCTACCTTTTTTGTACACTAGCTTCTCAAAATGCCTGCTTTGACCTAGTTAAGACACCCCTCGATCACCATTCCATCTGAGGAACGATTTCCTAGTCCAACCCCAACTTTCCAAATCCTAGATAAAAAAACATCCCCTGTTTTTCTCCTCTGTTTTGCTTTCTGTGCTCTGCTCCTGAAAACAGAGCAGCGCCAAACAGAGCAGGGTAGAAAACAGAGTCTCGAGCCTCTGTCTCGAAATGGCTCAAATCTCGGCCAAGGACCTGATCCCGGACTCGTTAACCATGTCCCGGGAGGACATCGCGGGCCAGCTGGGGATGGTGTGGGAGCTGATCAAGGCGCCGCTGATCGTCCCGGTGCTGCGGCTCTCGGTCTACGTATGCCTCGCGATGGCGCTCATGCTTTTCATGGAGAGGGTCTACATGGGCATCGTCATCGTCCTCGTCAAGCTCTTCTGGAAGAAGCCGGAGAAGCGCTACAATTGGGAGCCCATCGAGGAGGACCTCGAGTCCGGGAGCTCCAACTTCCCCTTCGTCCTCGTCCAAATCCCAATGTACAACGAGAAAGAGGTAAACCTCCGCCCCTAGATTTAGCGGTAGCCGCCGCATTGCACCACTCGAGAACAAGACCCTCATTGCGCTCGTGTGAAATGCCCGAACAGGTGTACAAGATTTCGATTGGAGCAGCGTGTGGGCTGTCCTGGCCGGCGGACCGCCTCGTGATCCAAGTCCTCGACGACTCCACCGATCCCGTAATTAAGGTAAACCACTTCGCTTCCGAGCCCGATTCCGCCCTTTTCGCCTTTCGAAACAACACACGAAATCGTCACTACCCATTTCTCGTTTCAATCCTGCTTCTCGGTAGTCGCCATCAGAACAGCCAATTTCATAGCCGACACCACTGCACCAGCACCAGCACCAGCACCAGCACCAGCACCACCATTACTGAATTTTTCGTCGGCAGAATCGCGAAATTTAATTGATTTCCTCACGTGGGTCTTTCGACTCGACATTGATCGATTCCCTTTTTCCTCGCTGGCAGCAAATGGTGGAGCTGGAGTGCCAGAGGTGGGCGAGCAAGGGGATCAACATAGTGTACCAGATCAGGGAGACGCGGGGCGGGTACAAGGCCGGGGCGCTCAAGGAAGGGCTGAAGCGGAGCTACGTGAAGCACTGCGAGTTCGTGGCCATCTTCGACGCCGACTTCCGCCCCGAGCCCGACTACCTCAAGCGCGCCATCCCTTACTTCCTCCGCAACCCGGACCTCGCCCTGGTTCAAGGTCGCTGGAGGTTCGGTAAGTTCCCACGTCCCGCACCACCCCCCTCCATACGAATTCGCCTCTGTTTTCCTTTCTGGTTTTTATTTTTATTTTTAATTATCCATCTAACTTTCCGCGATGCACGTAATTTAATGTCGGGGGGTGATTTTCGCATTAATTAGTGGTGGGGAGGAGGGAGGGAGGGTTCGATTTATTTTATTTTGTTTTTATTAATACGTTACATGACTTCGCGGGAGTCAGTCATGTGGTGGGGCCCAGCTGAATTGGTCGAAGATTATTAAGCGCAAATCACAGGGGGAGAGAATAGGACAAAGCCAGAAAAAGGGAGAAAATCATACTGAGACCGCACGCATGATCGCGATCGCTTCAAGCAGTAAAAAATCACCTAACTAATTGCTCCTTTTCATGTGGCGCCGTGGACCATATTAGGGTTAAAATCTAATTCCACGGTCGAGGTCGACCGCACATCGACCCGATTCCCCCTCCATGTACTTAGGCACGGGAGGAAGTATATTCTCTCTCCCAAATTTCCGCCGCTTAATGCGGACGGGCGGGGGGGGCGGCTTCTCTTGAAATTGGGGCTAAGACGAACCGGAGTCTGGCCCGAGCCGGCCTTCGGGATGTGGATTGAGATGGGGGATTGAAGGGGTCTTTCTTGTGAATTTTAAGGGAAAACGAGGGTTTTAGAAGTGTCGGTGGCCTTCGTCTACACTAGATATAATACCCGATCGCGACTTTACATTTTTCTGATTTTTTAAAATTTTATTTTATGAAAGATTTGATCAATAAAGACTTTACCAAAAAAAAAAGATTTGATCAATAAAGAGGGAAAAAGGGGGGAAATTTCGCACATTGCTCTCTGCAGCCGGGGGGTGGTGGGTCGAGGAGGTCCATCAATCACGCACACCCTCCTCCTCCCCCATGTGGGGCCCTTCGCTAGGCTCCGGGGGTGGGGGCGGCTAGCGGCCGTACATCGCGGGGGGGCGGGCGGTGGGGCCCGCGGCCCTGCGTCGCACCTGATTAGAGCCCGCAACCTACAGCACTAGCACTTTAGTCAATAGCAACTCTAGCACGACACTCACTCCAAATTTGGCTTTGATTGAGTCGAGGCACGTTTTGCTCGAACGAGTCTCTCGTTTGACGTTTCCCCATCCCATGAATTGACCATCCCGAATTTTCTAATTCCCCATTTCCACCCAAAATGATTATAATTTCAACATTTCATAATGATATATATTATATTATGGTTAAAGAAGAAGGGTGGATCATCAAGGTTTTCTCAAAAGCTCACTTATCATAATCCTTCCCCAAAAAGCAATCATAAATCTTTGCTTTGATTCAAGCAATTCCCCCCATTTAAGCTAATAATTTCATATATATAAAGAGATTTTTTTTCCCCCTTTGCCTGAAAGTTACGCACCAGTTCGTTTTCAGCTTTGTCTGAACGTAGAAAGGAAACACTTCTTTAAATTAAATACCAAGGGGAGGGAGGGGGAGGGCGATTGCGTCGTTTCCAACAGCATAAATGCAAGAGCGGTGGTTTTTTAGGTGCCTTTTTCTTTTTCTTTTTTTTATGGCGCGGCCGGATAGTACGGAGGTGCCCCGGTCAACTTGCCTCCGGCCCCCCGGCGGGGTCAGTGAGAAACCCTCTTTGCCCCGCCACCAACAGAGGAAATGGCGAAGGAGGATGGGGGGTAAAACCGTCTTTGCGCATCCGCAGTAGCTTTTTCTAGCATGTGCGGGGGGGTCGTACGTGAAGGGCTCAGTGGTGGGGGGTGAACCACACCGTATCCCCTGCCGACACTTGGAGCAAAAAAAAAAAAATACCCCAAGGCCGGAGGGGGGGCCCTCGTGCCCCCCTCCAGGGTGACGTGGCGAGATCACGCGAGCGTCACGTGACCGACCGAGGATGGGGGTACGGGAGGTAGAGTCTAGAGACAGCGTGGCGATGGCAAACGGCTGTAAATTTTTCGATAACGTGGGCTAGAAGACACATGGAGCCTGGAGGGGGTTGGGCGTGGTTTGTTCTCGAGATGTGGGGGTAGTCCCCCATTGGATAGCGAATGATAGGGGTGGCCGTGGCCAACTCACGTGTGTCAGATCGAGCTTTTGTCCGAACGCAAGGGCAGGGGGGGGCGCTCGGGCCGAAAATCGCACATGCTCCCTCTTCAATTATTGACACTCTTTGTACTGTCATGCGAGGATCTATGACTTTTGGACAAAAATTTAGCAACTGGGTCTTCCTCAGTTCGATCGATGATGACGTGAGAAGCTCGATCTTTCGGACCCGGGCTTGCCTCTGTCATAATTTCGTAGCTAACTTCGAGTTAGATCGCGCGCGCGTCGTTCTTTGGGGGCGTTAACTATTTAGTGGCTGTCGCTAGTGGATGAATAGCTTTCGGATGCATTTATGTGCAAGATAATTTGGGGATTTTTTTTTTCTGGCCACGTGTCTGATGAGGTTTGGTGGGGTCTGCCGTGTCTGTGCGGGGGATCTTTCGTTTGTGCAGTGAATTCGAACGAGTGCTTGTTGACAAGGATGCAGGAGATGTCGCTGGACTACCATTTCACGGTGGAGCAAGAGGTGGGGTCGGCCACGCACGCCTTCTTCGGCTTCAACGGTCAGTCCCCTGTTCCGAACATTTGTCTCACTTCAATCTTCCCCGTCAGGGAAAGACATTGTAACTCTGTCGGTATGGGGAAAAACTTGGCATCACGTAGCTTCTGAAACATGCAATGTCCACAGAATTTTGAGGACTAAGGGAATATAATTTTCTACAGTCGAGCTGAATGTCCCTTGTCCTAACTTCGGAAGTATATGCTGCGTTGCCCCCATGGAGTTATCGATCTCTTGTCGCTGTTGTGGGCTATTTGAATTCATTATTTGGTATATAGTGTTAGAAGTGAGTGTGAAAGTTGGAGGGCGACGGCACGCTGAAAGGAATCCGATGCTGTGTGTGCAGGAACCGCGGGTGTGTGGAGGATCGGGGCCATTAATGAGGCGGGTGGGTGGAAGGACCGGACCACCGTGGAGGACATGGACCTCGCTGTCAGGGCTAGCCTCCGCGGTTGGAAGTTTGTCTATCTCGGCGACCTGCAGGTACCTATCGAGAATCTCCTTTTCCTCCGCCGACAGACAACAGTACAATGCAAAAGATAAATCTGCACGAGGAAACTGTCTTTTTTGAACTGAGTAATGTATAACCCGTCGGGTCCAAGATTATCCTCCACCACGTCCGGTATTTACCGCCGAGTGTCATGACTTGTCGCAGCAACGGCGACTATGAGCTCTTGCTCTGGTTTAATGCATTTCGACGAGGCATGTTTATTTGAATAACCAAGGATATTATCTAATCAAAGTCGCAATTTTTTTGTGGTGGGATAGGTGAAAAGTGAACTTCCCAGCACTTTCAAGGCTTTCCGTTTCCAGCAGCACCGTTGGTCCTGTGGTCCTGCCAATCTGTTTAGGAAGATGGTGATGGAGATTGTCAGGAACAAGGTCTGTCCCTTTCTTCACCTGTCATGATAAAGTGACTTTCATGGATGAAAGTGAATCGAAATCATCCCCAGGAATTCAGAAATTTCCCATGTGATGAAGTTGAGCATCTGATCTTGGCTTTTCATCTTATTAACTTGCTCGATTTCTCTTCGAATTCAATGCAGAAAGTCAGATTCTGGAAGAAAGTGTACGTTATATACAGCTTTTTCTTCGTCCGGAAGATTATAGCTCACATGGTCACCTTCTTCTTCTATTGCGTTGTCCTCCCCCTCACCATTTGGGTCCCCGAAGTCCATGTCCCGATCTGGGGCGCCGTCTACATCCCTTCCATCATCACCATCCTCAACTCCGTCGGAACTCCAAGGTCGGTTGCTTAAATTCTCAACACCCTTTTGCTGCTGTTTACTGTTGTCCACGGCTTTCTAATTTGATTTGGTTATTCTAATCGGGCAGGTCGATCCACCTGTTGTTCTACTGGATCCTTTTTGAGAACGTGATGTCCATGCACCGGACCAAGGCCACCTTCATCGGTCTCCTAGAAGCCGGGAGAGCCAACGAGTGGGTCGTCACAGAAAAACTCGGGGACACCCTCAAAAACAAATCAAAGAAGCTTCGATTCACTTTCAATTTTGCAGATAGGTAAGTTGTTTTTGCTTTTTGGCTTATCCTCTCAGTTCCTAATGCATCAACATGTGGAGTCAGCTGAACAACAAGTAATTCTCGTGAACTGCGCGGAGTAGTTAGAAACTGCATGTGATCTTTATAAATTGTCATAGTCATATATGATAAGAGATAAGAGAGGCAAATATACTTCACCAAACCCCCACCAAATCCTATCTACAACAAAGCCATTTATCAAGAAAGTAGCTCCGAATTTATTAAGTTCATCTCTAGGGGGTAAAAGTTATTTGCAACAATTATTGAGCTTAGCATCAGAAAGATCCGTTTCGACATTGTTCGAAAGAATTGATGATCATCACAAGTCGCTTTGCTCACTGGCTCTTGCATTTGCAGACTCCATCTCTTGGAGCTCGGGTTTGCAGTATTCCTATTCGTCACTGGGTGCTACGACTTCTTGTACGGGAAGAACAACTACTTTGTATATCTGTGGCTCCAGACGATCACTTTCTTCATTGCGGGATTTGGGTACATCGGGACAATTGTGTAAACATGGCTCATCACCGACAACCCAAAGGCGATGGTCATCAGACGGCCAAACCACAGAAGACCCGAAATTTAGTTTGTTTCCAGCATTTGTGTTTTACAGCATAGTTTATAATGAGTGGAATTGAGGAGAAACCTCCAATTAAGTTATTGATTATTCAGATCATCAGGTCCCAGAAAAAGAGTTGTGGCGGAAAGTCCTTGCCATGCTTCATCCCATACATGTGTTGGCTTTTTGTTTTTGGGGTAAACTAGTGTCAGGAAAGTACAAAAGGGTGAAAGAACAAGAACCAATGTTGCATTCTTTCTACATTCACAATTCAGTCATGTAGGGGGCAAATAAGAACAAAGCTTGTTAATTAGTTTTAGTTGACAGAGGAATGGAATTGTATTATCTCGATAGGTTGTACGTATCCTTCTTTAATTTTTCCGACAGTCGCCTCCTGTTTTCTTTGTTTCCACATCATCGTAGAGGGAGGAGGGTTCGGGAGATAGAGATGCTGCACACTTCTACCATGGTGATGGAGGCAGTTTTTAAGCTGTAATAGCAAAAGTGAACTGCAAACTTTTTGCAGATACTTACCTCATACTACATAGTATTTGCGCTTGTCTGGAGGTTCATAAGGTCCCAATGTATACAATGTCGATCATTTCCAATCAATCAAGTAGTTATCGTGAGCTAACAAAGCTTTGGTGATTCCAAATTCACTGCCGCCGCTTACCGCTTAACATGCTTCGTTTAGTTTCTGATGCAATCCATGTTTTACACTTACAGACCTTTGTTCTTTCCACAAATCAGAACTTTGCTCCCTTCTTAGGGTGATTGTAGCCTAGCTAAATGAGTGCACAAGTGGGCCAAAAAGCACTGTCCCTGCATCTTTCAGCAAAGTCACGCTTTAGATGATCATTGCTTGGAGACATGCAATGAAGACACGAACATCATTCATCTTTCCCAGCCTCCCTCAATTCCCATTCCCATCTCGAATCTTGATAATTGAAAGCCTCTTGGCAATTCCGCTCGGGACATAATTCCAATGATTTGTTGACTATGGAGAATGTGAAGAGGATTGGTTCTTTTAGCCCCCTTTATTGCGTTCCTTTCGCCTTTTCTGTCATTATAGCGTTGGCATTAGAATAAAAGGGTTGTCGATGGACAATTAGGGTAAGAAATGTCCCCCCGTTGGTTGAGGAAAGGAAAGCAGTCGCCATCTTTGCCGAGCTTCTCTTCTGTTTTGCTTCCAAAAGTCAGGTCGAATCATTTTGTAACGGGCACGTGACATCGATGCCGCGAGAATGGAGGAGACGGCCCGGGCGCATTTGTGAGGTTGAGTCGATTTGAAGGTTGACGTCCATGGAGACTTCCAAAAGGAAGAGGGTATTATGATTAGGGGGTGGACCGCGACGGAGGAAAGTAGGAATTGACAAAACACAAGGGGAGCTTTTGATAATGTGGCTTGTTGCTCTTGTTTCCATTATCCCTCCAAAGTTCTTTCTTTTCCTTAATGGAAACCACAGGGAGGCTCTCTCTCTCTCTCTCTCTCTCTCTCTCTCTCTCTCTCTCTCTCTCTCTCTCCCTGCAGAAAATTACAAGCAAAAGGGAAAAAATAATTATGATAATAAATAAAATAAATGGCAAACATTATTTTTTTCTTTATATTTTGTTTTTTTATATCAATGTGATCACTGCAAAACAGTTTTTGTGCAAAAAGAGTTTTGATTAACTAAACAATTCCCCGTATAACTTAATCGAAATTAGCTGAATGGCTAATTAAAATGTGATCTTAACGTCTTTCTTCCATGTAGTCCACGCACTAGAAGAGACGATTTGCGTGCACAACATAAGGTCTTTTTAATAATATGGGAGAAAAATTGATAATATTTAGAATATTCCGGTAAGAATTGCTGGCAAGTCTCACCTGCCCCATCATTTCTTTGAGTATGGAATCATTTTACTCGGTCCAAGGTGGAGAAAAAAGTAAGATTTAGAGGTTGAGGGTATAATTTTAATTGGAGCAGTTGTGGCTGGACCAAAGACTTTCCATTGATTAACGTTAAAAATACCAAGAATTTCAGTTCCATTCAGAAACTTCTCAGACATAATAAATTTGAACCCCTGAAAAAAGAAATGGGTTGTCTTACTGAACATATTTTCAAATTCATACGTTTTTTTTGCAATAATTACTGCTTCAATAAAATAAAACAAAAAATTTGTAGGAAATTAAGGAAATTGCAGAGAAGTCTGTTTAAGAATTTATGGCGAGTTGGGTGAGGGGTCTTCGTCTGACACTTGCTGCCTTTGTCCCATTGTCGGGTCTCTGGGAATTAGTGATGTCTTGTTTCATTCATTCGTAGCCTATTGCAAAAAATCACTTATATAATAAATATATATTTATTTTTAATCATATTCATATATAAAAATTGAATTTTTCTTGAGAAATGGTGACCCCATTTCTCATAACATTCCATTTCCCACCATACAACGCAGAAATATGATTTTTTTTTTTCCTCCCCATTATATGAGGAGCATGGGTTTTGGAAATTATAGGAAAGGTGGGCCTTTTTTGGGCTTGCAAAATAAAAATCATTATGAACCAACAAGCAAGTGGGTCTTTTTTGTCTCTCTCTCTCTCTCTCTCTCTCTCTTTTTCAAAGCCCCAGAAATCATACAAAGGAAGCAAGAGGATTCATTCATGTCCTGGACCTGCATTTTCGTTTGGAGATTGCAAGAGGATTCAACCTATCTGTTTCAGCTCAATTAAATTATATGATCTCTGGTTGCTAATTAGTAATTCGCGCCATCAAACTTTTAACATTGGCTTGCGAAAGTAACATCTAATTATATATGTAGTTATATGGCGATATATGGCATCAACCAAGCGTCTGTAGTCCAACGGTTAGGATAATTGCCTTCCAAGCAATAGACCCGGGTTCGACTCCCGGCAGACGCATATCCGTTCCTTTTTATTTTTAATCTTTTTGCCTTCTTATGAATCTGTAATAAGTACAACTTTGAGCTTGCCCAGAAAAAGAAAAATACGACTGTGAGGCCCACAAACCAAAGGCAAAGACAGATGTTTAGTGTTATTATTATACACTTATTTTTATTTATTTTGCCAATAAAATAGTGGCTAGAAAAGAAAAATAAAAGGAAAACAAACAACAAAAAAGAAGGAAAATATAGAGAGATGCTGGCTGTGGGGTTCGAACCCACGCGCACTTATGTGCAGAAGATCTTAAGTCTTCCCCCTTAACCTCTCGGGCAAACCAGCTCGCTACTTGACGACTGTTCTCGTCTATTTTTATTTAAATCAAAAGAAATTTGGGTAAGTGCTCCCCCGCAAGCAAGGCACTTCGAGGCCCAGGAAGGATTTCCAGCCCAGATATCCTCTGCCCGATTCCATTAGGATAGATCCGATCGCGCGACCACAGCTCGACAAAAAAACAAACGTAGCTGCCTCTTTTGGCGACCCCGGTGGGCGAATACGATGCCTCGCCAGAGTACTAGGAACGTGTCTGGGCTTCGAGTTTCCAAAGCGCATGATTCTGACTAGACAACCAGGAGTTACATCGGTGAGGACGATGAGTGTGGAACCTTTTTGGCTCTCAGATTTAGAGTCAAACCTTAAGATGCATCGCCTTATGTCACACCGCACCACAGAATGCGCACTTGACAGGCCCTATTATCTAAAACGGTAGCACGTTACAGTAAAACCCACCCTTATGTAAAGACTTACTTTACTGTTTTCCCGTAAGCTTTTATCCTATAAATAAATATTGTGTCCGCTACAGAGATAGCATATGCATAGTAAATTGCCTTGAAACGATTCAAAAGAGACTGATTTTCGTGTAAAAGGAGCATCTAGGAAAGAGCCTTTTCTAACGATCCTTAGAAGACGCATCCCTGCTTTCCATTTCTGTTGCATTCCTCGTGCTAAATCTCTTCCGTTTTCCAGGACGTTGCGTCAAAATGGCGCCTAAAACTCCATATCCCTGCAGCTAGCGATCCTACCTTCATCGGGTCCAAGGCAGAAATGGCCCGAAAAACCAAAGCCCCAGAACAAATTTATGCTGCAATAAAAGTAACTCTTCCAAACCAAACCCACTCGGCTCCATTTGGAATCAGCTTTGGAAGGGGCTTTAGCCATCAAAAGCCCTTTGGGCCAAAATAAAGCGTTTGGGAAAAAACTTTGCAAGTCTCTTAATGGCAAAGCTGACATTTTGTAATCTGAAAGCCCAAGGCAGGTCCTAGGTTGCCTTGGGCTTTTAGCATTTTCGGAAGGCCTGATGTACTGTTCATCGTCTTCTTCGTCAAGTTCTCAGATGGTCGCCGGCGAGGTTACAATGGGTCGGCGACAGGCTGAAGAGAGGCCAGCGTGGTCACGACACCCTGGCGACTGTCGCCAACTAGTTGCGCGACCTAGATCTGGGTCTCATCAGTCACCTAGATCGTGGTGAGGTCGGTCACCGCAACCTCCAGCGACCCACGACCTCGTCGGGACCTAGATCTGGGTTGCGGAGGTCATCGGAGGTCCCGGAGGTCGCCTAGGTCGCGGAGGTTGCCAGAGGTCGCGCTGACCCAAGCGACCCATGACCTCGTTGCGACCTAGATCTGGGTCATGGAGGTTGCTTGGGTCACTGAGGTCGCCTGGGTCGCGGCGCACAACCTCCACAACCTCGCCACGACCTAGATCTGGGTCGCTGAGGTCGTGGAGGTCGCCTCGGTCGCTAGCGACCTCTGCGGCGTTGTGGGTCTCGCAACGGCGCGGCAAGGGTCACTGGACGCTGCCCTTCGCCGCGCCACCTCCCCCTCATCGGACCATCTGCCTTCGCCGAACCATCTACCTTCGGACCATCTACCTTCGCCGGCAACTATTAGCTCTTGGCCGGCGATAACCAGCGAAGCCTTTGGCCGCCCAACTCTCCTTTTTTTTCCTTTGAAGTCTTTTGCAAATTTAATTTACCCAAACACTATTTTGCACAAAGATACTTCAAAATGGACTTTCACAAATAGATTTATCAAACACAATTTATATTTTGAAAAACACCTTTCACTCAATAGTCTTTGCATTTCCCCCAAGACTTTTCCCAAAAGTTTTCCCAAACACACCTGTTGATTTCTCAATCGGCACTCAAAATGATGGAAACCAGAATCAAGCAACTGCCTCACCGGTGCTTCAGGGCACCAGTGACAATCAGCATTTAGAATCGTGTACATTTGTGATTGTTTTCACAGCATTTAACCTCAGCCCGACGTCATCAGCCTTTCTAGAAGAGCATAATACTGACTAATTCCAGAAGAGCAAGTTCATGTAGCTCAAGCACGGTGATTTTAGCGTAGATAGATAGATGAAGAGAAGATAATAACAACTAGACCAGTCAAAAATCCATCACAATACAAGCAAAATGTACCACGACCAAGTGAAGGAAAGAGGGAAAAGTTGACAACCCAATGACTAATTACTGCTGATTAGAATAAAGAATCCCCATCCAAAATCTCCGTTGTCGACATTACAATATAATGAAAACCTACCAAGCCCTCACAACAAAACCTCCTCCGAGATACACCTCAAACACTACTTTTGGGGGGACAGAAGATGACGAACAAAAAACATCCGACTATTTCCGGATGGTTATCTTGGTTCTTTAATTTACTTGCCACCATGCTTAGCCTTTGAATGAGACTGAAGAGCACCGTCTGAATTGAACGTCCTGTTTCAAACACCACAATGTCAGTGACAAGAATAAATAGGAGGATCACTCAGCCCCTAAAGCAATACTTTTCAGGGCAGAAAGAGAGAGAGAGAGAGAGAGAGCATACTTGCTACATGATTTGCAAGAGACTTGGCCAGCTGATTTGGGGCTTTGCGACTTGTTGGCACTGTTGGCAGGATTCTTTCCAGCCTGTTTTGCAGGGTGAGGAGTTGCTGTATGGCCACCTTTCTTACCATCTGAAAACAAATAAGCAGTTAGGCGACTAACGATCAACTGTAAAGGAACTAAAGAATACCTTATGAAGTACTTGTGCAGATTCAAGGTTTTTATGCACAATGTAAAACATGTAAATCAAATTTGCTCCATCTTATCATGACTAACCACTAAAAGAGAACACCTCATCAAAACAAACAGATAGCTTATCCAGATGGAATACATAAACAGTGAAAAAATGCAATATCAGAAAAGTATTCCGCCAATTAATGCGCCAGCTTATTGGAATAAACTGAATGACCTGTCTTCTGTGGAGTAGGTAACTTTGACTTCTTGGCAGGGACAGGTGTCTTATTTGCAGAATCCGCAGCTCTCTTCTTGCCTATTTCAGCCTACAGAAAAAGAAAAGAGAGATCATGCAAATGAGAATAGACTTGCAAAATGGTCAAATCCAGTGCTGTGAAGCATCTCAGAAATCTCCGTGTCATTACCTTCTTTGGAGTCTCTTCCTCATCACTTTCATCTTCCTCCTCATCAGAATCAGCCTCACCATCAACTCCCTGTTTAAAAAATGATATGCACATATTGAACCCAGTCTTGCATAATAAGTTCTCATAAGAAAATAAGAATTGCATAAAATATGTCTACAGATGATCTCTTTGACACTGCCTTGAAACTAGAAAGTCCTAAAAAGTGTTGAGAATAATTTAACTAATATCTGCATGTGAATAAAACCTATCCCCTGAATTCAACTACCTGATTAAACAACATTGTTGAATCCAAGAAAATAATGAGAAGTGATAGGACACCAAAGAAAATACATTCTCAAATATACAACGGCTGACAATTTAGGTACCTCCTCATCAGATTCATCTTCATCTTCGTCGTCATCATCCTCATCATCATCCTCATCACTGTCATCCTCATCAACTTTCATTGGTTGTGGAATGCTGGCCTTTTGCTTTCCCGATGATTCAACCTTGCTAGCATTAGCACTGGCAGTAGCAGTCTTAGCTGATGCTTGTGCTGCAACCTTTCCTGAATTAAGTTTGCATTTGCATGAGTTAAGGACATGTACACCTAATTTCAATGGTAACAAGATGGAATTATAATTGCTTAAAAGCTAGTTACCATTTTCCACACCATTCATCGGAAGATCTTCCTCTTCTGAATCACTCTCCAAATCTAAATAAAAGAAAACAGTTGGGCAACATCAGCCACAAAACTATGAATAAGTAGGTTGCACTGATGGAAAAAAATAGACATTAATTTATACTCACCAGAAAATTCATCATCAGTGCTGAGGAGGAAACCAGCGAGTCAAGGAGAAAACAATTGTGTCAAAGGGATGTGAGCATCAGCTTATATAAGTAACACTTTCTCATTGACTATCCTACTCTAAAGGGATAACTGCAGAGTGTCAAAGTATAACATCAGCTTATAAGGGTGAAGAGACAGAGTAGAGATTAAAAAACCCTCCAAAATTGTCATAACTGGCCCAGCACATCGAAGTAACTGGAATTAAACATCTATCTATATTTTGGGAAAACCTAATAGCTTGCCCTAAAGGGTTACCTTCAACGATATATATGACCTTCTATATATTTAACCTGCCAGCCATCATGGCCGCCATGTATTAAAGATAGCATTAAAAACATATTTGACTTGGCGTCTACATTAAAAGCTACAGAAAATCAGCAGAAATATTAAAAAAAAAAAAGTATTAGAAGCCGAAAAAATTTGACATAATGTAATGACTGAGCAGCAGGAAACACAAAAGGATATTCATCATGTACGACAGACTTGTATCCACAAAAGTAGACACTTCCACTTTTCCAGTTGTGAGATAGTTCAAACTCTTTCTCAAAAACCAAGTCGAATGCTAATTGAGGGAAGTTCTCCATGGAGAGAGTTCCTAAAACAAGCTTCTGATTGCCAAACTTCACATGGAGAGGCACTGATTCATTTCCTTTGCTACTCTTGCATTCACCAAGTGATGCCTACAGAAAAGCAAATTCAAGTCTATTCACGGACAAATTCCTCATAAACCAAACTGTCATCCAAATCCATGAGGAGATATTTTCATACCTGAGAAAGATGCAAGATTTTAGCATTGCCAGGGTTGACTTTAAGGGGCTGTCCAGCCTTCACTTCAACTCCTGCAAAAATGGAAGCAATGAAATTTCATGAGAACAAAACATAGATTGAACCCATGAGAATGGCTAAGCTGATGAGAGAGAGAGCAAGCTAATTATTCCGTTAAGTCAGTCTCATCCAATCATCTGCCGGTATTTATTCTCGCTTCTGTCCAAAATAAAGCTTCTAAAACAAGGATCCATCTAAAGTTTGAAGTAGTTTGGAATACAGTCATTCAGTTTCAGAAACATTTGAACTGGCGATGATGACCATTCAAGATCAAACGAATGTACCCAAGAGCGAACCCAGTAAGGACTACCATTTACTGGTCAGACACAACGCATTCTCATGCAACAACAACAAAACACACCCAAATGAATCAACACGGCTTGCATAGATACATGCACAATGCCTTATTTTGGAGGGAAAAACTACAGAAACGGCAAAGATCAAACTTCAAAGAGCAGAACAAGACACAAAGCCCGGCAAAAGCGAAACCGACGCTCTCCAAGGTCGCAAACGCACTAAAACAACGAGTGCCCAATGAAAGGCCAGGGAAAAAGGCGCACAATAAATCGGCAGGGCTCGGAAAATCCCGGCGAGCCGACTAAACACGACCGATCAAATCCCTCCGACTCATCAGACAACAACACCCGAAACCTCGGCAGCACCAGAAGAACGCCCCGACACGCCAGTGTACATCCACACGTGTCCGGACGACACGAGCAACAAACCAGCACCCACGCACGTTCGAAGCGAAACGCAGCGGCGGCGTAACAGAAAAACCACGAGCGACGCCGCGAGAACTACTAAAATGCCAAGAAACACGCGCGCGCGCGCACAGAAACACCGCGAAGCTCGCGGCGAGCAACTGAAAAGGTCGCGAGAGCTTACCCCAGAACTCCATCGGAAGGGCCATCGAGAGCTTTCTAGCTCGAAGAGAGGAGGCGAGGGCGAGGAGAGGAAGCTCTGCCGGGCGCCAAAAGCTAGCTGGAGAGAGATCGAGGGTTCGGGGAGGAAGGGGGAAGCGAGGGTTTAGGAGGGAATTTATAGCGATTTTCGCTCGTTGCCAGGGCGGGGAACGAGCTAGGGTTTTTCGGTTTCCAGTCGGGCGGAGATGGCGGACGGGAGCTTCGCCTTCGGTTTCTGTTTCGGAAAGGGCTCGGGTTCGGTCCAATGGGCCCATTCCCTTTGTCTAGCCATAGGGTTAGTTTTAGGCCCGGCCCATCTTATTTCCAAGGCCAAAAGCCCAACCTCTCTTTTTTTTTTTTTTTTTTTTTTTTTTTTCATTTATATCTTGAAAACGGAACGTCTTGCACATTTTATCCATGTCGCACTCTACGTAATCCAATTTCTGCAGCAATTCTTGCGCGTGCTCCTTGAGCATCGTTAGCTCGTCTTATCCCTAGCGCTAAATACCCTGGATCCAAGAGAAGCTTGCGTGATCTAACGATTAAAATATATCAGGTTCACGTGCTTTCAAATGCCTATGAAAAAAATTCTCACCATTTATGGTTAATCTAATCGACCATGTTGCCTTTCTTTTAACCACGAGAGAATCTAACTTTCGAATTGGGATTTAAGTGAGATTACCGAGTGTTTGCTTGATAGGCAATTTCATTCCCCACCTTTCAATTGAATCGTGACATACCAAGATAAAAAGAAACTTATTATTTGATGATTATGGAAATAAACTGTTAAGGAACAAGTTAAGTTTTGTGGGAAGATACTACCGTTGGCTGTCGATTTAATTTGTTCTTGGATTATTATGTTAGTGGAGATTATTAGATTGTTTTACAGTAGGGTGGTTGCTCAGTAGACAATTGGACTAGCACTAAATTCTTCTGGATTTGGTTGATTGCGATATAAAACGGGATTAAGCTAAGATAGGAACTGAATTTCTGATGAGAATCGAGTTTTGTTAGCATATTGAAGGTGGTTGTTCTAGGACAATCGGTGTTTATTTGGTTTTCCAATTATATTGATTTGAGAGGAATTAAGTGAGTGGCTCTTACCGCTTTCACATATTTCATCGCAGAATATATAAAGAGGAAAGCGATATCATTTTTATTCACAGGTTTTATAGATTATTATTAGTGATTACAACAAGCAGTATTTGAATTACTGTACTCTCTCTTTTGGGTCTTAGTAATGATGGAGCCGACTTCATTAGTTCATGGATGTAAAAGGAATTTTCCTGCTTTCTTCGTGTTATTGGAGGATAAAAGATATTTGTATGATTTTACCAAAAAAAAAAAAAAAAAAAAAAAGATATTTGTATGATTTTGTGGTTTCGGTGTGAATAAGGAATGGCGAGTTTGAAATTTTTGGGGGGTTCCAAATCTTCTTCCAAACCGCAATGATTAGCGACATAGATATTTATTTATTTGTTTGTTTTTGGGATTAGGGTACTTAATTAATGGTATTGCTCCATAATTGTTGAGGTGCGGAGAGAATCAACTTCCCTTGAAAAGCAAAGCGTGTGGAGAAAGGAGAGACGAAGTTTGGCCTTTCTTTAAAAATATATGGATTTGGACTTTTAGGACATTATCAATATCAATTTTTTGAAAATTTTATGATTCACAATTACACTTTTTGATACAAGAAAGCGTCTTTTAGTCCATGTTCTTTTTCAAGAGATTCTGGATCTTTTCCTCCGACGAATATCCAAGAATGGATGTTGAACTCCACCTAAAGGAAATAAAGGAATGAGTGATTTTAAAGAAGAACTCCAAGAACTTCAAAACATGTCCATGGCATACAAATTTTACAGCACTTTATCAAAAAATAGAGTCTTAAACTTATTGTAATTGTATTAATTTAATCCTTATATTTTTTATCAATTCAGTTCTAAACATTTTATAATTGTGTCATTTAGTCTATTTGGCCAAATTTGACCCATCGATGTTAACATAGATAATAAAATTATTTTTTTAATTTATATTTTCTTTTCTTTTCTTTTTGTTTAGGTTTTTTTCCCTCGCTTCTTTCTTCCTCTGGGCAATTGCTAGACTAAGGCAACTAGCTGACAACCTGCCAAAAGGTAAGGGCCAATTGATAGTCTCACCTTGCCACTAAGCTTGCCCAACCACTAGCAAGAGTGAGGGCAAACCTTGCTCGCCTGATGAGCCTTGTACCTACTTGTCGTTGGGCGAGGTGAGACTTCACCGGATCTAGTGAGGGCTTGCCTCCTAATGATTGGCCGAACTTGACCTCATCCAACGATGACGAGGTCATCCTCACCCTTGCCAATGGCAAGATGAGACTAGTGATTGGAAAGGAAGAAAAAAGAGGAAAAAAAATTAAAAAATTGTTCACATCAACGTTCGTCAAATGGTTGGCATCCATTTTGGTGCCAATTAGCCAAATTTGATTAGATAAACTGAATTGACATAATTACAAAAAATTTATAACTAAATTGATGCAAAAAAAAACTAAGACTAAATTGATATATTGCAATGGGTTTAGAACTTTTTTTGTAATTCTCTCCATTATATTGTAATCTATTATTACTCTTCACTCTGGTCTCTCTCTTAAATTATTGTTCACCTTTTTTTCATCTAATTCTTCTTATGAAAAACTCCCATTAACCTTATCGTCTCGTAATCATCACTCATTACTTACCAAATCCATGTTCGAGGGGAAGTCATTAGTCACATATCGTCTCCATTATAGTGTAAGAAACACTTGTCCCCCGTGGATTGGTGCGGATAAAGGTCATCAAAGAACGCCAAGGACATGATTGGAACGAGCTCTTTTTCTTTCTTTTCTTTTTCATAACCCAAGAGCACACATGCAAAACTTTATATTTGTGCAAATGACTCTAATTCAGAATAGTTTATAGGTAGTTAATGAGACATGAATAGATGATATTTAAAGCTCGAGGTGATATTCCCCGACGTCTCAACTAATAGGTCGAACTTTGACTTTTCTTTTTTTGAATATGAAGATAAGGTTGAGTAAATATCTAGGAGTAGTTTGGGCAAAATATTTGTCCAAGAGTAGGTTGGAGTTAGTCCTTTCCCAGGATCATTGTATGGCTGGACCATGCCGACCGAGTCACAAGCTTGTGAAACAGTCAATGAATATTATTAAATTCTCTACCATCGAACCATCAAATACATGACGGACCATCAGACAAAGATTAAGGATTTGCTAAGTGCAAAAAGATGATGAGAGTGACGACGATGGAAAAGTCAATTTATGTTTCCATAGCAACTTTTAAAGAGCAGTTAAATATGTTTTAATTATTTAATTATTCATTCGGGGTAGACCATGTTTCTTCCTTTTTACTCTTACGGGATCCCATGATCTCTCTTTTTGTCTGCTTTCTTTCCTCTGTTCCTTTCGTCGAAATACCCCGAGTAAAGCAAGCTCAATAATTCAAGTCCAAACAATACTGTACACTTGATAGAATAATTGCTATTGAAATTTGCAATCTAAATTTCATCATGTAAATAGAAAAAAAAAAGGGGAAAATTGATGGATCCCCCAAGAGAACTAACCCAACAAATTTCCACCAATTCAAGACTTATTTTTTGCACAAGCATCATCAATTGATATAAAAATAGAAATTAAAAAATAAAAATTGGCGCTGACGTTCACGAGCGCAACGATCATAGCGATATTTACTTCATGAAATCCATGAACTTCAGCCAATTGAATCCGTTCTTCGACGCCTTCTCGGCTTCCTTCCCGCACGACGCCGGCGACGCTCCGCCGCCGCTTCCCGCCGCCGCGACGCCGTCCCTCGGCGGCCTCTTGGCGCAGAGGAAGAAGTTCCTCGACCCCAACGCCATCAGTTTCTCCTCTCTGTCCAAACCTGGTACGAGCAAACCGCAAACAAACCCCATCAATCATCTCGCTACACGTGCGCACGGTTATTCGTAATCGGGATAAACTCGAAAGCGAGCAGGAGATCGAACGGCTGAGAACAAGACTTACTCTCTAAGCTAAATTGAGAGTAATGGAGGTCGAAGCTGGCGGGATCAGCGGTCGGCAATATCGGTCGGCGCCCTTCCTTCAGGTACTGCCGCAGCGCCGCCGCGATCAGATCCTCGACCGTCGACTCCGGCGTCATCACCACGTGCACGTGCCCGAGGCTGCCCTGCAACGTCACGTTCAGGAGGAGCTTCGTCAGGCGGGGCCTCTCGTCGGCGCCCCCCGCCTGGGCCCTCGCGGCGATGAGGTCCGGCACCGTCCGCGGCCTCGGGAGCTGCTTCGCCGCGTCCATCGCCGCCGGGTTCCTCCCGTGGAACGACGACGCCTTCTCCGACAGCAGCTGCGGCTTCCCCTTCCGGCTCCTCTCCTCGTGGCCTCTCCTGTGAGCCTTCGAGTTCGGCATCGCCTGAAGGCGAGAATCAATCAAAGGGTCGGCGAGCGTTTTCCTTCCCGGCAGGCGAGAGGGTTCACCTCAACCGGCGGTAGCGGAAGAACCTGGGGCGGGGGAAACCAAGAGCGGCGGAGGAGCTGGGGCTCTCAGATTCCCGGTCACCGGAAGCGAACATGAACCAGGGCTGGTATTCCCGTAATAAACGCGACTCCCGAGGGCAAACGATTATCACTCTCGCTCGGAGACGGTGGCGGACGACGAAGAAAAAGCGTCGCCCCGCGTACCTATTTATACCCGCGAAAGAGATAAGGCCGAGAAGGAGATGGAGAGAGCGAGAGAGTTGCACGATTTTTGTAGACGGAGCAACCGGCTGCAGCCGGTTGCTGGACCCGTGGAGGCGGGACGGTCGACGGGCTATCGCCCGTGCCCGGGGCATCGTCTGTGGTGCCCGCGCGCTGCCGGGTTCGAACGGCTGGCGTGGCGCGACGCGACGCGGGTGACGTGCCGGACACGTGGACGGACGCGAGTGGCGTGGGCCTCACCTGGCCGAGTATTCGCTTCGCGTTCGCATAGGGTCGGGGAAAGCAGACCAAAAAGCCACGCGACCCGCTTTTAGGCGGCTTTCCTGGTTGGCCCGTTCCGAAATCCATACGTTTGTCACGTGCGTGCGAAGGCGGCCCGACCGTTCCATTGTCGGAACTTACATGGAAGTCCTAGTGGCCGTCGAACCGAAACAGAAAAATCTAATGTTCGAAAGCATTAATATACCCTTGTAAATATGACTGATTACAGCTCACACGCTCTATATTATTCATTGCGTTTCATTTACGAAAAGAATAACAACTAAATGTCACGCAATATGAATGATATGCAAAATGCCTTTTTAAGTGATGGGATATACTTGTCCAAAAAAAAAAAAAGGTGATGGAACGTAGAAACATTTTTGGTCGAGATATTGAGATTGACTGGTTTTGGAAAGTAAACTTTGGTCAAATAAGGAAATGGTTTGGGTACTTTTTAGCCAAGCCCTAATCGAACCATAAGCTTAATTTTGTGCAGTGATTGAAATAATATACCCAATAAGTTGTAATTATTGAAAAAAAAAACAAATATGTATAAATATTTGATGTCTCTTTAAAATAATCAAAATATGAAAAATTATCAAAAAGATATTGTAATTTCGATATGGTAATCTTTTTTTTGAACATCATAACCCTTCCTATAAAACATACCACAAACGGTCAAGATTCAATATTTCTAAATAAAGGCTATCTAACATATTAATTATCAAAATCAAGTGACAACGGCTTTATATCCATTCAAATGTCGTGCACAAGTAATTTCATTCACATAGAGAAAAATCACAACCGATCAAAGTCTTTTCAAACCACAACATCGTGAGAACTCGAGATATCACTTCGTTCACGAGAGAAGAAATACACGACAAATGCGAAATCACGAGAGATACTGACGTACCAAGACCTAGGAAGCAAAATTTGGGCCCCGGAAATTGGAATTTGTTTCGCCGCATGGCGGGGGGTCGTAAATCTTCCAAGGATGACGCACTCGCAAAGTGGGTCATCACGTCATTCGGTGCATAAGTTCACCCACCAAAGATGACTTCGTGCACTTGCTCTAGCTTTCGTGCGGGAAAGGAAGACAGCAGGAAAATGAAAGGCGGCTTGACCACTGGAAATTGACGCCCAACGCAAGTTCACGAAAAAGGATACGTTCAGGCGGGAGAAGATGCTTGAGCTTTGACACTTAGGACAGTTAATAAGTGACGCGTGCGCTTCAACTAGATTCCCGCATGATATTTGGCCTACGTAGTATGGTGAATCTCGCATGTAGGAGTGAATCAAAGGTCAAAAAGGGGGGGCTCGTTTCCGCTGCATGAAATGTCTTGCTAGGTTGTATCCTCAATTTGAAAGTGTGAACGAAGTTCGACCTAACCGAACATGTGAAATGACTGACAAATCCTTGTTGGAATTGGGTTTCTAGTTTGATTCGACTAAAAGGGTTTTCTTGTTTGGATGCAAATATTTCATAGATAAGAGGTGGATTTTGATTTTAGCACATTAAGGCAAATAATAGAATTGTCATGATTTTCTTTCTATAATTATTTGGAGTGAGTTATTTTTGAAATTTTATGAAATAACACTTGTGGCTTGCTTTGGGGCATAAGAAACACATGAATGATAGTAACTTTGCAATTTTCCGAATTGGCTTTTTAATAGTTGGCTATCTAGATAGAGTATGTATCGGTATTCGAATCAAACCATGTAAGTATCCATGTCCTTGTTGTTCCTCATTGATTTTACCTGTTATTTCTTTTTTCCATGTTAGACTTAAATTGCACCATGTCCTTGCTGTTCCCCATTGATTTTACGCGTTATTTCTTTTTCCCATGTTAGACTTAAATTGCAATATCCGTTATCTTCGAAACATGATTTCACAGCATGCCGGCTATGGCTCGATAAATATTAGCCATCAAGTAAACATAGTAATTCCATTTTCCAAGCCGTTGAAGTACAAATAATCTCGTGTTTGAATCTAATTTCCTGTTCAACCTTTTCTTCACACTATATTTGGCCTTACATGATTTAGGTCGTTTTTAATTATACCTCTCATTTTCGCCTGACTTTTCCAGTCAAGTTAGTAGATAACGTTGGATAGTGACCACGAATGCACCCCATGGCCGAGGTTTCATACGACTATTCCTCTTTCCGGTGGCCCGCCCTTTCAGTCCTGAGAACGGGTAAGATTCGTTGCATTCAGCAGGAGCATCGGAATCACGTCAGCAGCTCGAATAATCACTCCAACCATCCTGCCGTGGCACGCGTGCACTTGTCGGGCGAGCAGCGACGACGTCGTCCCTTTCGCCCCTGATTCTCCCGCGTGCGACTTCTCGAAGCAATAGCGACTAGGGAACGGTGAATCTTTCAGCATCCACGCCAATCATTACAGATCTTAATAAACCTAACAACGGCACCAATTAAAAGGAAGCTCCTCGGTTGCACCCGCACCAGATCAGACCGCAATAACGCAACACGAAAGGAGGGGAAGAAGCTGAGATCTGCCTTGAGCCTCTGGTATTGCGTACAGGTCAGGAACGGCATGTACGTGGCTGCATCTGGTGGAGGCGACGCTTGCGCATCTTGGGTAGGGAGTTCCTGCTTATTTCTTCAATAATTGTTTATTCGTTCATTGCATTTGCTTTGTCCCGCTCTCTGATTTGACAAGGATGTTTGGGCGGGTTGGGTTGCCGTCTGCCTTCCCCAAAACGACACGAGAGAGGGGAGGAAAGCGGGCTCATCTGGTGGAGGGTGGGTCTGGAGAGTGGGGGAGAGATAGCAAAACGACATGCTAAGCCCAACTTGGGAGGAGACAAGTGGGAAAATTCGTCGAGTCTTACTCTCGGCTATGGCTGCTCAAGAAGACTGGTTTGGACTGTGGACTCACCTGTTCGAGTGAGTCACGTTTGTTCTTTATCGATCATTCGTCGAGATTCCTGGATAGTGCTTTTGGACTGTGTTGAACAACGTGTGGCGTTGGACGTAGCTTTCTTCCCGAACACTGACCTAACTCGACCTCGACCTCCCTGTCATCGCATGGCTCCCGATATTTTGATTTGACGATGCTTTTCTATGTGGAGGAAGTTGCTTCTTTCATGAAATGCATCGAGAACGTCTTTTACTTGAAGCTAAAGGACGAGACTTTGGTGGCTTTCTTTGCTTCAGGGCTATGATGGTGGCACCCATAAGAGTAATAATAGATATATTAGAAGGGATGATTGTCAAAAAAGCCCTAAGAAGCCCCGAACCCATGGTACAATAGCCAATTCAATCTTAAATTTTTAATTTAGCTAAATCCGTCCTAAATCTTTTCTACGATTTGCCAATATTATCTTTCTAGAAATTGCTAATATAGACCATGGCAGGCATGTGGACAATTTTTGCATTTTTTTCTCCTTTTTTTCTCCTTTCCTTTCCTTTCATGTTTCTATTTTTTTTCTTTTCTTCCTCTGGCAAGGGCCTGTGAGCACTTGCTGTGGCTGGAGACCTCCGTTGACCATTGCCAAGGTCTTGGCAACCAGCAAAGGGTGGTAGGAAAAAAAGAAAGTTAAAAATTGAAATTAAAAAAAAAAAAAAAAAGGAAAATTTTAAAAAATCCAAAAATTTACAAAAAATCGTCCACTTCAACACCATTTGTATCATATAGAATAATCGATATTAACTAGAATATTATATCAACAATTTTTTATTAAAATTGGTCAAAATGACTACATTGATATACTATTAAAAGATTTTAGACTAAATTGATCAAATTGAAAAATTTATGATGAATTTGGTCACTGCCATCCAATAAGTTTGTGACTTTTTAAACAATTTTTTCTTGTAATAAAAAACGTTTATATATGAAACAATGTTAAAAATCACAACTGTGCACTCAAATAAGTAAACTAAGTTTGACGTTCCATCGGGAGCTTGTTTAGGCACTATACTGTATATATACAAAAGATGTCACAAATATCATAAATGGGTATGGGCGTACCTTTCTTTTTTTTTTTTTTGGTCGAAGGTTTAGGCATGCTTGGGGATGGTTTTATGCGGAAGAGTCTCTCTTCCACGGATAGGGATGGGGATGCATGCCTGCCGTCGCGAAATAGGAAACGCCTGCTTCCGGAAAGTTGTGTCTAACTTAGCTTCGAATCTTGTTTTTATTCGGCCAGAAAAAGGATTAGGATGATCCTGCTCGTCAGATAACGTTGCCGTGTCGGGTCCTATAAAAGAAGGAGCGATCGTTGCCGCGGATCATGGAGTGTTTGGGGCTAAGGGCCAAGTACGAGGGATATCTAGGGCAACCTTGGGACCGCGTCACGAACACGACAAATCAAATCGTGAAAAGCCAATCGAGACCCGCCTTACAGGTCCCGCTACTTTTTCTTATTGTGATTGATGTAGTCTAATTTTGCTTCGAATCCTGTTTTTATTCAGCTGAAAAAAAAAGGATTACAATGATCTTGCTGGACGGATAGCATTGTCGTGCTGGGGTAAAAAAAAGAATGAACATTCATTGCCGTGTGATCGTGGATCATTTGGGGCTAAGGGCCAAGTACAAGCTTATAGATTGAGGGGTATTTAGGGGAACATTATAGGCACAAATACTGAATACGACATACTACATCGTGAAAAGCCTATTGGATTCACTTTATTTGTAAGCATGGCCTGCTTTTGTAGGTCCCTCTTTTTAATTTTCTTTATTATTATTGTGATTGGCATAGTCTATTAGATTAAGTCCGACCTACTGCTTTTCTTAATGGCTGGATTTGATTTATTAATTTGTTTTTCGAATGGAAAAATCTAGACCCTTAATCCAGTTTATTCCAAATGACAAGCAGTTAAAACTTAAAAGCAATGCGATGCGCGAGACTCGTATCTTCATCATTTTTGTTTGACTGTTTTAATTGCTTTCGAGAGATGTCTTGTTATATTCCTTTATTTATTGACAATTCTTTCTTCTTCTTTTTTTTGTTTCGAAATATTGACAATTCTTCGAAAAGTCATTTGTGGACAAATTGAAATGAGGAGAACGTGGAGAAATTCCCACCGCTTCTTGGAGTAACGCTAGTTTTAAGGTACTCTTATAGTCTTATCCATACCCCATTGGTCTTTTTATTTTTTCGATAACCAATGACTAATATAATGAGTCATATTATTTAATAAAATAACAAATAACTACCACTTTTTTTTTCAAAAAAATTAACTACCAAAAATTTTTTTTTTCAATTTACTCGTAATGAACATAGCTCATTTAATGAGGAGTAGACGAGTTTATAATATTATATGAAGATAGATGCGGGGGATGAGGCATTTCATTTTAGGCATGCCGCTTATTCATCGGCCGTTCCTCGTAAAAAACGTGATTGCGCTTGCAATGATTCATCAGAAGTAAATTGGAATAAAAAAAAACGTGATTGTGCTTGCAATGATTAAGACTGTCACTTGGTATGGCTGTGTGGTCCCTAGCAATAGGACAAGGATAAGAAAAAGATTGCGACATCTCATTCCCGAAAGTAATTTCTTCCCTACTTAGTTCTTAGGGAGGGAATACCCACGAGTCTTTCACGTACCAGAATTCTAAAGAACCAGTTTAGGAACTCACTAGGTCTGAATTGTTCGTGTGGGTCCCAGCAACAGGACAAGTATAAGAAAAAGACGCGACATCTAAACCTGGAATGTAATTTCCGATAAGTTGACGTGATTTTTGCACTTAGCAAATGTAACACACCCGTTCTCTCCACCTGTCCATTTAAATGTTCGATTGGGACTTCCTAATATGATATCGGAACAAATTTATTAGCCTAAACTTTTGGGTTTGATTTACAGAGCACCCAAAAGATGAACTTTTTTGCATCTCAATCCTTCGAAATTCTATTATCACATGCGGAATACGCCAGAAACATGTAAGAAATTTGTATGGATGTGGACGTGAGGCGAGAGATGCACTTTGCGCGATGACAATAACCGGGGAGGCAACTTTCCTTCGCCGCCCTGATCAGATCGATTAGAGGCCTAAACCGCCCTTGAGCTTCACGCATTTGTGGGAGGGAGTCCGTGAAAATTTGCTTCGATGCCCATCCGGAGTGCAGTAACAGGGACAGCCTCCTCCGGACGGACGAGAGCGGAAGGCCCCCAAAAGGAGGAATTGCATGAATGAGTCCGTGATCATTTAAAAGAGTGGGTCTTACAGCAATGTACGTGACTTTGACAGAGGCGGGTGCTGCGAAGCTCGAATTGTCATAGCCATCACCTTTTGTGTGGGGGGGGCAATTGGCAAATTGCTGTCTCTTTGGTTTCATGGGCCATTTTGCCCTCTGTAGTCTGTCCTGCCGAGCTACCTTCTATCGTCTCTCCGAGAATGGTTCCATCTTGTACAAATCGAAGAAGGATTCTCATCTTCTTCTTCTTTTTTTTTCATATCGGATTTTTTTATTTATAAAGATATTGCTCTAAAACTTATTATGAAAGTCCAACTAAAATTTAAAACTTAAAAAAAAACATCGTCAAGTTCTAAAACTTGTCAAATTGATACAATTAAATCGTTCTATTAATTCCATCCAACTTAGCTTACGAAAAACACCGGTGTAGGACCACTGCCTTGGTTCCATCTTGCACAAATCGAAGAAGGATTCTCATCTTTTTTTTTTTCATATCGGATTTATTTATTTATTTATAAAATATTTTGCTCTCAAACTTATTACGAATGTGCAATTAAAATTTAAAACTTTTTAAAAAATACAATACAGTTTTAAAACTTATCAAATTGATACAATTAAATTGTTCTATTAATTCCGTCCAACTTAACTTACGAAAAACACTAGTGTAGCTTTTCTTTATTACTATTGTTTTCTCTCTTCTATATACGATGTTGATATGGCTAAAACATGAAAGAGAAGACTAAAATAATGTCACTTTCATCTAAATATGATTTTACTTTAGATATTATTTATATTAGACTAAAAAAAGAGAGGAAGGAACTGAAAAACTTGCCTGGTTTTGTCTTTTTCTTTTAATTTAGTTTTTTAGTCTGATTTAAATAATATTAAGATTAAAAAATTAAATATGAACTTGGAGCACATCATTTTGGTTTTATCCTTCATGTTTTAGTCACGTCAACATTATAAGAGAGGGAAAAAAACATACCACATCAAAGTGTTTTTTGTTAACCAAGTTTGACGGAATTGATGAAAATACTCAATTACACTAATTCGACAAATTTTAGAACGATTGCATTTTTATAATAGGTTTTATAATTCAATTGTACTTTCGTATTCAATTTTACAATTTTCAGTATGCTCGTGGTTGTTTACTTTTTTTCTCTTTTTGGGGCCAATTATTGGGTTTTGGTCAGTGAGATCTGATTTCGAGATGAGCTCACACATTATGATGCATGGAACGATGGGCGAAAAGGCAGGAAAGAAGAGCAGAGATGCAGCGTCCGGGCTTGAATCTTTCGATCTGCTTTGGGATTGGGGACACAGGCCAGAAAGGGGTCGGCTTCCCTCGTTAGCAAGGCATGGGGAGTTGCATAAATCTAAACAAATTTCCATGATGTTTTCTGACCCAATCGACAACGATGTATGCTGCAATATCGATAAGGTTGGCGCAACAGAACACTGGGAAAGACAGAGATGAGGATTGTTGGGCATACGATTGCTAGAATTGGGAATTAAAATGAATTGCTTACCTCACCCACCTTTGCATATGGGAAATGATGTACGAAATACAAATATTTGTTGGGAGTGAGTTTCCTAGGCTACTGGCCACTCACGAGATGTTAGTGCGTTTGATGGCATTCCTGCTCCCGAAAATAGTTTATGTTAAAAATAATTATTTTCCATTTCTATTCTACGAATAAAGAAATGGAATTTTTTTACTCATCATTTCTATTACAAATCTTTTTCCTAACCATTATTCTTTTT
Source organism: Eucalyptus victrix (assembly GCA_016097545.1). Classification (NCBI taxonomy): domain Eukaryota; kingdom Viridiplantae; phylum Streptophyta; class Magnoliopsida; order Myrtales; family Myrtaceae; genus Eucalyptus; species Eucalyptus victrix. The sequence goes on from CM027844.1 coordinate 28,618,792, forward strand.
TTAAGAATAGAAAAATTAACTAAAATTATTGAATGGATATCTTTTTTTTTTTTTTAAGAGAACAAAAGAATAGAATAAAAAAAAAGAATGATTACCAAATAAGCTCTAGATGCTTTTGACTCAAAACGTTTCTCTTTTTTATCTTTGCATCACTTGACAACATTTATTAGATCTTTTTTTGGATTATCGAATTTTTTAACAGTCTACCATCTTTTACATGCATAGAAATCAACCAAACCAATATTTGTAAACGTTTAAATAAGAGTTGGTAATCTAAAATTAGTTGGTAAGAGACTCAAATGGAGTTTGTGATTTTGGTGTAAAAGTTGGTGATTTTAGATTTCGTGAGTGGTTCATATAAGGGCATTTGATGCAAACATAATTTATAACTTTAGCAAAAAAGAAATGACGAGTGATTCAGCTAAAATTAGTAATTTGGAACTGATCAAATTAGCATTGATAAGTGGCTCAAAGGAGAGTCAATCTAAAAAATCGGTTAATAACTTGATCGCCCAATTTAGTCACCGTACAGGAAGAGGCTATTCATCTTCTTGATTGGGCAAAAGAAAAGCGATATCATGCGCAGACACAGATAGAGAAAATGTAGGTGGTCGGATAGGGAATGGTTAAGATGCTATCAAATGCCAGTCTACATCTAGTCTTTCCATTCAAATCGACATCTGCATCTTCTCCTCTTCATAATGCATTTTCGGACTGGCTAATGACGGCGACAATTGGTCCGAGTGGGACTGAGGATAGTGCATCAAGTGGGGGGACAGACAAATTGAAGTCCTCTGTTCCTTGTTGCTTTGCGTTAAATGGCTGCAGTGCAACGAGGTTCAGTCCCCACATGAGACTTGGACAGATTCATCCTGATGAATGACTGAATTCATTGATCATTCTGTTGGTCATTTGATTCTTATCTGACAAGGGGGAGAGAGAACTTTCACCATGCTCTCGTTCTTTCAAAGAAGTGGTCAATGGTAGGCAGCCACTTAAACTCGATTGGGAAAACGAAGAAAAACATTATTACAGCTTCATATTTACTCAAGGACCCCTCTCTGCTTTCCGGGTGTACATGATCATATGCGCCCGGTTCAGTTCAAACGGAAAAACTAGGTTCCAAACAAGTAGGTTAAGCGTCAGATCAGACGGCGAACATCTTGATGTGAATCGTCGATGCAACTCGCACAAGTTCACCGGCACGATGGGGTAATGCCTTCAGAAAGCAGAATGCTGCGACTTTCATTCATTTCCTGGCATTTACAAGCAATAGCCAGTAGGCATTTGGCATAGTAAGGGAGAGTCTGAATGGTAGGCAATAGTTGAGGGATTCTTTAAATTAACAATAACTCCAGAAAGCAAACAAAAACATATCAGATTTCATGCACATCCAGGGACAAATCAGGTTCCTGCAAAATACTATTTCGACTCCCACTCAAATCATGTATTTCTCTCAATCGAAATGATACAACCCGGTGAAAACTTCCCATTTTAATTTCATTTCCTTCGCTAGACTAAAACCAGGAATGCCAATGTTACACAACAAAATTGTCCTTTTTCCCTGGCATAGAAAACAATTTAAGAGTACCAGATTGACAGTAGAAAACTCTTGTGCAACGTGTCTATGTGGATGAGTCAAGGGATCCGGTCATAGGGACTTCCATAACAATTAATTAGATCCCGAAAAGTGACTACTATAGTTTCTACTACAATGGGAGTAAAGTAACCTAAACAAGTGAACTAAGAACAAAATTATTTTCTTTCGTATCTCAACTTGAAACGTTTAGACCATGTTTGGTAACCTTACATGGGAACAACAATTTATGTTCATTTGTTTTCCAAAACAAGAAAAAAAATAAATCCATTTGATAAATTTTTTGTTTTCAGGAACAAAAATATATTTTTTTATTCCCAGGATTAGATTTGGAACAAAATCAAGAAGTAGAAAAAAATAATTTCTTATCCTCAAGAATAATTCCTAGAATCAATTCCTATTTCTTTTTTTTATTCTATTTTCTTTTTCTTTTCTTTCTTCTCTTCCCCTTTCTTCCTTCTTCCTTTTAGCCAATTGTCGACTTCGACTATGGTTAGCAACCGATTAGAAAAAGACCGAGAACTAGCGACGCCTCACAAGCCACAGAGCCTCCGACGAGCTCGCCAAACCTTGTCCAAAGCCTTCGGCCACGATAATGGCGCGACTAGCTACAAAGAAAAAGGAGGAAGAAGAGAAAAAGAAAAAAGAGAAAATTAAGAAAAATATAATAAAAGTATTAAAAAATTTAAAGAAATATAAGAATTTAAAAATCCTATCAAACGCATTTTTATCCCGATAAAAATTTTGAGAAATTTTTTTTAAATTATTTTTTTCACGTTTTTTGTAAAGGTAAAAAGTTGCTCAAAATTTTTTTCGGAAGTAGAATAAAAAAAAAAACCATTTTTAATCAAAAAAATTTCCCAATAATAACTCATTGTCAAACACGTCCTTAGCATTGAAAAGGGAGGAGAGAGTTGGACACTTGGACTTCATCATTAAACATAGAGATAACCATAGATTAGAACCTTATGGAGCTTTTTGGAAAGTTTGTATTCGATGCAAACATAATTTGTAACTTTAGCAAAAAAGAAATTTCAAGTGATTCAGAAAATTGGTAATTTGGAACTGATCAAATTAGCATTGATAAGCGGCTCAAACGAGAGTCAATCTAAAAAATCGGTTAATAACTTGATCGCCCAATTTTAGTCACCGTACAGGAAGAGGCTATTCATCTGTTTGATCGGGCAAAAGAAAAGCGACATCATGCGCAGTGACAGATAGAGAAAATGTAGGTGGTCGGGTAGGGAATGGTTCAGATGCTGGCAGATGCCAGTCTACATCTAGTCTTTCCATTCAAATCCACATCTGCATCTTCTCCTCTTCATAATGCATTTTCGGACTGGCTAATGACGACGACAATTGGTCCGAGTCGGACTGAGGGTAGTACATCAAGTTGGGGGGCAGATAAATTTAATTTCTCTTTTGCTTGTTGCTTTGTGTTAAATGGCTGCGGTGCAACGAGGCTCAGTCCCCACATGAAACTTTGGACAGAATTCTATCTGGTGAATGACCGAATTCACCGATCAATCTGTTGGTAACTTTATTCTTTTCCGAGTGTATTCCTTTCTCCAGCAGTCAGATTAGTGTAGTAAGCTCATTTTCGACCGCCCATTAAGTTCGAGTCTCCGGTCTGATCATAGACCGGTCACCCGCAACAAGAACAGAGAGGGTCCTTGAGGAATTGTTTCCTCCCGACTTGATCCCGAGTGATTGTCCTGTGTAAGAATGGGGCCCTCGCGATTTTCACAGAAAAAAAAAAGTTGCTCATTATCAGAAGACTAATCCGACACCTGCACTTAAGGGGGAGAGAGATCCTTCACTATGCTCTAATTCTTTCAAAGAGTCAATGATGGGCAGCTACTTGAACTCGATTAGGGAGCACGAAGAAAAACGTCATCACAGCTTCATATTTACTCAAAGACTCCTCTCTGCTTTCTGTGTGCACATGAGAATACATGCCCATTGGAATTCAAACGTAAAATCTAGGTTCCAGACAAGTAGGTTAAGGTCAGATCAGATGACGAACATGTGGAACATCTAGATGTGAATCCTCGATGCAACTTGCACAAGTTCACTGGCGCGATGGGGTATGCCTTCAGAAAGCAGAAGGCTGCGACTTTCATTAATTTCCTGGCCTTTACAAGCAATAGCCACTAGGCATTTGGCATGGTAAGGGAGAGTCGGGAATGGTAGGTAGGCGATAGATGAGAGATTCTTTAAATTAACGATAACTCTAGAAAGCAAACAAGAACATATTAGATTTCATGCACATCCAGGGACAGATCAGGTTCCAGCAAAATACTATTTCGACTCCACTCAATTCATGTATTTCTCTCAATCGAAACGATGCAACTCGGTGAAAACTTCTCCATTTTAATTTTATTTCCTTTGCTAGACTAAAACCAGGAATGCCAATGTTACACAACAAAATTGACCTTTCAAAATGTAACATATTCATGCCGAAAAAAAGAAAATTGCGGAAGAAGATGAGCAAAGCTCACTTCATACTACTATCCATGTATGATTCCGAATAGTACAGCGAATAATGTAAAGACAAGACGCTGCTTAAGTCATCCTTTGGAGCGTTATGCAGCCAAGCATGCCTCCAACTTCTTGGCTCCTTCACATTCATCTTGGACTTTCTAGAAGCTGGACCGGGCGAGAGGATCCTGGATAGGGATTGCAGTTGAGCCGCACTCCCCTTAGATGGTCTCCTTGCTTGATGCTTTTGGTGTTCTTGCCTCCTCGCTCTTAATCTCCCTTCCTTGCAAAGATTTGGTGTGTAACTGAGGTTGTGAGGAACTTGATTCAGGCTACTAGAGGCTGGGATCTGCAATGCCGGAGATGCCTTTACTGAGGATCTGCTCTCCTTCCACGATAAAAATGAGTGTTGCAGCTTTGAAGAAACCTACAGAGGGAAACAAGACAACTGGGATAAGGACAATAGAGTTCGTGATAAATCAGACGAGAATTACACAAAGAAATTGAGTATCTACATGAACTCCCACCAAAAAGTTTTCACAAATCAACGCATGGATTTCTTCCACTATATACGTTCACAAGGCTATTGCGGCAAAGATACTAACAAACCAGAAAAATAATATCCACATGTTCCAGGACATGCACATGCATTGAGACATAATGGAACAGTTACACAAATTTCCTAGGTCAAATCACCTCAGGCGCCCATGTTGGGTTATCAAACTTAAATTAAGACAAGGGTTCATGAGAGTAATCTAGGAAACTTGATACTTACAACAGAGACAAGGCCACATGAAGCAAATCCCAATGAGGAAGTAGAAAATGGCGACCCCCCAGGTCTGCTGCCTTTTTTGTTATTCTTTGATGAGTCCTGATCAACAGCGACAGAACCAAAACTCGATGGTTCATCGTCCTCGTCTTCAGACTCATCCTCTTCCTCTTCCTCTTCTCCTTCTGCTTCCTTTTCCACATCAGCAGCCAAAGTTTTCCCATTATTTTTGGCCAACACAGAAGAATCCACTTCCACTTCCTCCCGCAAACCCACTTCAATATTCTCTTCCTCTTTCTCTCTCATCTTCAACTCCTCATCCATGTCCTCAATGGCCTCTTCCAAGCACAATTCAGCTTCGATGAGGTCAAGCTCCTTCTCGATCAGCTTAATCTTCATTTCACTGGTTTTCTTCTTCTCCTCCGTCCACTTCTCCAGTCTGTCGAATGTGGGCTTACATGCATTTTCCATTGCCATGATAATCCTTTTCAAAAAACTTTCCTTCTCGACCACCTCTTCTTTCCCATAGAACTCATCAAAACCCAGGGGCAGAAACTCTATCTTCTTTGGGTCAAAATCTTCGCCGTCTTTTACATCTGGCTGCCAGAACAAGCGGATCCCATGCTCTTCATCTTCAACATAATTAATTATACGCCCAGTCGGAGTATGAAGGATTAGGGGATCTTCTGTGTATATAAGCTTTGATGGATCTTGCGGATCAGGTTCTGGTTCCTTATTGATCAGAACAAATTCTGGAGTATGATCTGATCAAGAAAATACTAGGCACATCATACAAGATCCACACATATGTTTGCAAGCTAGAGATCCAACTGCAAGCACTCAAAGAACAAGCAAAAAAATATATCTAGGCTACACAGTGAGCAGGAGCTGCTTATTTTTGCTAGCTTAGCTACAGCAGTCGCAGAGTCCAGATGACTCATTCTAGATAAGGATCCAAGAGTTTGGACAGAAAAAGAGAGTTCTGCAAAAGCATATCCTAAGTTTATTACATCAACTTCACTGCTGCTCTTAATTGTACCCAAATCAAATTTTCACGATTTTGTTCTTTGATGGGGCAGAAATGGGCATTTCTCACTGATGGAAAAGAATGGTGCAAAATTCTGCCTAAACTCCCGGTTCCACTTCATTATTCCCAAGCCCGACGAAGTTTAAAAAGAAAAGAAACAAGAAGGGTCATTCCTTTCTTGCTTTATTCCACACAAACACAGTCATGTAGAGAGACTGAAGGAGAAGCGTCTTGAATGCATACCTTTTGACCACCAATACTCGAGCTCAGCAGGCATAGGCAGCCTCAGTGGGGATTTGTAGAAGGAATTCAACCACATTTCTCTCTCCTGATCCACCTCACTAACGTATGTTTTCCAATAATCAGGGACCTGCCAATAAGAGGAACACAGTGAAACCCCATTGTAAAAAAAAAATGCTCTGAATCCACCAATACAGTATGAAACTTACTTCATAGAACTGGTTGATGAAGCCAGGGGCCATCCACACATCTTCTTCCTCATAAAAGTAAGGATGCTGAGGATCACCATAGGGACCTCTCTCTTCTCTGACCACTGCCAGAAGAAAATTAGAGCTATAAAGTGGAAGTTTGATTTAAGGGCAGGCTGACACGATAGTTACTTATAAACCAGGTGCTCATTAGAAGGGAAGGGCTTCTAATAAATCTAGCTGATAAACAGTGTTGTGAGTCACTGTTCTCAAAATTTTTAACAGCAGTATCAAGCAGGAGCATGCACTAAAAGGACAATGGTGCGACATTTTAAAAATAAACCTGCAAACCAAATTGTGGATCTATTAACAAGAGAACCTATGTTGCAAGGATGATGTTTTTCCAGACCCTTGAGTTCCAGAGAAACATCAGCTCAAAGACCTTACAGAAAATAAGTATTTAATTCAAGAGAAAAGGAGCATCCTTTCTCAGATCTCCAACCACGAAGATATGGTCATGTTTATTCCAAGTAAATCCAGAAGCATATCAACATATAGAGATATCATAACCGGCATTGCTTGGGCAGAACTTAAAAATGAATAATATAGAGTGCAGCAATCTACTCAAGGTTAGAAGGTTCTAGTTCTCACATTCACTCTAACACAAATTTTAATTTTTCTTAAGTCAAATTCTGCCATAAATGAATGCTGTAGGGTTCAAAAGACATACTTCCATCTGGCTTGTTAGTAAACATCCTTGCCTTAGCAGCAGCTACTTCCGCTATCCCATAATGAAGCTGAAAAGGGCCAGCATGCAAGAGTCACACATGTCACATCTCTATTCAGACAGCTAAAGAACTCAACTTCAGGACATACCGCTGAAACATCCTCATTACAGCCATACTCATCCTGTAATAGCTCCCCGAAGTAGAATCTTCCCTGCATACATTCATAATGCAATATTGCTCATTCTATCCTACAAAGTTGAAGCTGAAGGAAACAAAAAAGGCAGTTATGACCTTTCAAAAAGATAAAAATAAGTAAAGCACATGATAGCCACCCAGATTGCAAAGCTCTTCCAAATTTTGAAGGCTAGTAGTAAGCTATGACTTGATCATTCTCCATCTACACGGTCGTGCACTACATGCCAGAGCTGTTTCATAATAGAAATTTATCCTTTTTCTTTTTCTTTTTTTTCTTAAAAAAAAGGAGCTTTAACCTTCATAGCATAAGCCATATATAAAGAACTCTTTCCTTGTTTTTGCCAATACGAGGTCATCATGCCATTAAGTTCCTCACTCAAAAACTCCATTGACATGACATGGTATTTTCACAAGTAGCATACATCTCTGCTGCACCATGTTTGGAATTGGAATAGATTCACGAAATGATGAATGATGGTCATGCCAAGATTACTGGACAGTGCATTGACTCGATTAAATGGAGCGCAACACGGATACGATCCCTTGACTAAATTCAAGTACCATAGGAGTAGATTTCTTGCGATTGTGCAGTTGGGATGAGACAAATTTTAAATGCTATTCAGGACGATTAATGTATTGAAGTATGATTAAAAAACCATCATCCCACATTAAAGTAAGAAAAGGTTTTTAGAAGAGATATTTCTCATATAGAATATCCCCATGAATAATATGTCTTGCGAAAGTGAGTTGAATTTATCTATTCATCCAAGTGTTTTAAAAAACTAGTGTGCCATTAAGGGAATGCCATTCCAAATCGCAGATTGCTAAAGGATAGTGTATTCTGAATAACTGACACAGATAGTCATGCCAATTAAAATATTTGCTAGAAAGCACATGCCAATTATACAACCGAAAAGTAAATTAATCTTGCTACACAAAACTTGTCCCAACAGACATACATAGATTGTACGCTCGTTGACTTCATAGACACCACATCCATGCATCCTTCCATGCTTCCACTGGCCAGCATACCGATATCGGCCTTTTTCCCTGGCATAGAAAACAATTTAAGAGTACCAGATTAACAGTAGAAAACTCTCGTGCGATGTGTCTATGTGGATGAGTCAAGGGGTCAGACCCCAAAAAGTGAATATTCTAGTTTCTACTACAATGGGAGTAAAGTAACCTAAACAAGTGAACTAAGAACAGAATCATTTTCTTCCGTCTCAACTTGAAAAATTTAGTGTTGAAAAGAGGGGGGGGAGTTGGACACTTGGACTTCATCATTAAACATAGAGAAAACCGTAGATTAGAACCTTATGGAGCTTTTTGGAAAGTTTATATATGTAGAAGCCATTGAACTTACGGTTTTTGACCAAATTGTCTGATCCACTCATCATTTTCATAGAAAGGGACTTGATAGTTTCCGTCAGTCAGGCGAACACTATCTTCTATATCCATTTTCAGCCACTCCCTGTCTTCTGGAGTCATATAATCCATTTCTATGATCTTTCCTTCGGCACGCATTTTCTCTTCTAGCCTGAAAAGAATGATAGCATCTCAACTTAATACTAGGAGAATGATCACTATAATTTTCATTGTGGAGCTGTGGTAGGGGAGTCTATATACAATTCAAAACCTACTTGGAACCCGGAATAGGTTGAATGTCAGGTATATCCACTTCAAGGACTCCATGTCCTTCCATATTATTTTGAAGCCATTCACCTTCATACCTACAGGAAAAAGAGTACATAAATCATTCCTCTGAGCTATAAGGCACATTAAGCCAAGGTCAACTTGGATAGTTCCTTCTTCTTAAACCCAAAAAAGGTGAAAAAGCAGCGATTTATGGGAAACTTGACCAGTGCTCTCAGGGTGAAGCAAAAAGATTTATATCAAAAGGATTTATATCCTCCAATATCCAGCTCTCTAAGTAAATTTCACATGTCATGGTTGTAGATAAGCACATGATAGCTTCAGGGTTTCAAGCAAAGTCTTCTAGATTTCAAGCAAATCACACAATTAAAAAGCAACATCCTGGCTGTTAACAAGAGAAACCTTTATGGATTAATGGACTTATATTAACAATTTAATTACTTCTAGTTTGAATGCTGCCAAGAAAAATGCAGCATCTAACTGTGTGAAGAATGGAGGGTTCTAGGTCAATTCCTAGAAAAGGGAGAACGTCATAAGCAAAGATTTATATGTATGTTCAATCAATTGTGATAGATTTCTATCTTTCACAACTGATGCTTGATTAAGCATTTGGCAAAAAGTACCAGTAAAAACTGGTGGCAAGAGGTAATATTCCAGAATATATGGGATCATTCTTTTGCTTGACATTGATATTACCAATGTTCTGATTAGGAGGACCAACAAGCCACACTATTTAAGAATTTATAAACCAAAATTCACTGTGCCAGATAAAGCAAGTGAATAACAATATTATATTCACATTATTGCCTATATTGAATCATGAACCAATCACATTGCGAATTAATGAATCAAATGATAAGGTACAGAACTTTGAACTTCTGATTGCCCTTAGAAATTCTAATGCATCTAATGACTTGTAAAATATTAATATTAGTGCTACTGCCTAGTATGTGAAAGTGAACAAGACGCAAACCTAACAAGCCCCATTTCGGCGACATAGACACCTTTTCCATGGGCCAAGTCATCCCAAACTGTCCCTTCATACCTGAAAGAAAATACAACACGCAATGGACAATGAGTCAAAGCCAGAAGCAGCTTAGCCATCCAGAACACAATTTTTGCATATCCTATCAACATTGTCATTAAAATAGAAAAGAAACGGAATCGAGGTTGAATTCAATTGAAAGCTACACCAAGCACGACACGACAGTAGAGTGAGCACAAACGTATAGGCTAACACATCATGATTACTTCTGGTATCAACCATAGCATGTATAAGTAACATACTTATGAACAGTCAATGGGGATACTGCAGAATGAACAGTGACTCCAAAAACAATCACATCCAAATCAACTGAATAGAACTTTACAAATTCATAACAACCACCAAGCTCAATCTTCTGAAACCACTGAATTCAACATTATACAAGCAATTGCAGAGACTATACACTATAGTGTGGATGGGAAAAATAGCAGGTAAAAACTGCACATACTAAATGGATTAGCACATGTAAAACCGAATTTGAAATAATTATACAGAAAAGGACCACATATGATCAATTTACTCAAACTGATAAAATTACCCCCATGCTAAATCTTTCAAACAATGCCAATCTCAACGACAGTCAATAATTTACTCCTACAATCAGCATACTCATCTTTCAAAGACTCACCAAGCTAATGCAATATGAGCAATTGAACAAAAGATACAGACCATAACACAATTCCGTACGGCAAGAACAAAATCCGGACGCCCACAAACTGCATATGCATTTCCAAATTGCTGAATCTCTTAAAAACCCAAAGAAAGAGAAAAAAGCAAAAGAGCACGTACGAGCTGCCGTCGGGGAAAATGTAGCTGACCCATCTCAGGAACTCCTCGATCCTGTCCAGCTCCTCCACTACCGCCTTGGGGTTCGATATGTCGTAGTGCTCGTCCGGTATGGCCGGGTACGGCTTCCGGTACGGCAGGTAGAACGGGGCGATCGTCGGCTCGCGGCCGGCCTTGATCTGCTCCCTCACGATGTCCCAGTCCTCCTCGTCGGCCCACGCCGGGTCCCACCCGGGCTTCGTGGACTCGAGCGGCGCGTCCGCCCACAGCTCCTGCAGGTCCTCCTCCCGCCAGTTCTCGGGGTCCTCGGGGAAGTTGAACAGGTCCTCGTAGGGGACCTGGTTCCGTTCCCCCTCCTCCTGCAGCCGCCGCAACCGGCGGCTGCCGAGGATCTCGGAGAAGCGCCGGACGTTGGCCTCCGGCGTGTTCTCGGCCTCGCCCGGCTCGTCGCCGGAGGCCCGGAGGGAGGCGAGGACCTCGTCGCCGGCGGCTCCCGAGTCGGTCCCTCCTCCTCCTGCTGCGCCTTCATCCTCGTCGTAGGAGTAGTCGGAGTCGTAGTCGGAGTCGGAGTCGGAGCCGGAGTCGGAGTCGGACGGGTCGGCATCCGGGTCGGTTTCTTTCGGGGCGACCCGCTTCTTCTGGGACGGTTCGTCTTGCCGGTCGGAAGAGTCGTCGGTAGGCATTGCGGAGAGAGGAGAAGGAAGAGGATAAGGCGAGAGAGGTGGCGGAAACGATGGGATGCGAGGAGTGAAGAGCGAGAGCAGACGAAAGGTTTCGGTCCCCTTTTTTTTTTTTTTTTTTTTTGTCCGGACCGGAGGAGGCGGTTTCTTGGGTTTTTCGACGACGGCTGCCTCCTGCTGGTTCGCGTTGTCGTTGGAGCTTTGGAGGCTAAGATGGGCTTTACACTCAGACTGGGCCGTGAGCCCAATAAGGGAGTGGAGTTTTGAAGGCTAAGATGGGCTTTGCACCCAGATCAGGGCCCTTTTCCGCTTGAACTGATTCTTTTGCTGGTGAAAATTGAACCGGGGGGGGAGTGGATTTTTGATAAGTACAGCTTTGGCTTGGCTTTAGAGCATTAAATCTTCTAAATAACAGATTATCTGAACACCATTATCTTCCTTTAAAAAAATTTTCTGTTAAGATTTAATTAAATATCGTTTGAGTTAAGATTAATCATAGTTCTCAGCATTGGAATTTAGAGATGTACCATCAACTTGATACGTGAAAATTTCACACCGCCACCATAAGGCTATTGATGTTTCATCCATTGATATATGATGAATATATAAATTGTCCGAGCTAGTGAGATTGAACTGCTATTGTCGTTGACATGAGACGTCTGTTGGTGGATGCTCATGAATTCCTCTCTTAGTAACCTACCTTAATGTATTAGAAGAGATGGTTCACAATCATATTTCGAAATAACTTTATCTACAGTTAGATATAGAATAAAAAGGGTGGCATGGATATTTAGAAGTCAAGAGTTAGCATAAATGGATGCATCTCAAAACTGAAAAGATTAGTTTAAAAGCTATTGGCCTATTTGCAAACTCAACTATTCTAATTCTTGACCATGCGCATTTCATTATACCCTCATATTCACCTCGTTTTCACTAAACAAACAAAATTACCCTTGATCCTCCTATTTTTATTTAAAATGGTCAATCCTAAATTTGTATTCACTTTTCTTCTTCGTTTTGTGTATCTATTCTTATGTAGGAAACATGAAGTAGATAGTACTGTATTTTGCCATGTAAATTAGGGATGAGCATGGTTTCAAAATAGATAAAGGAACTTGAGTATGATTTTAGAATATATAAGATAAGTTTTAAGTTTCAAAAGTTGGAGGACTTATTTCAATGGGAACAAGATTTTCTATTTTTCTCATCCAATATTTTTTTGTAATCCTGTAGTATTTCATGGTGTCTAATGATGAATATGTGTAACCTGAAACCACTAATTTTTCTTTTTATTTTTGGCTATATTCATTACTAAGAAATAAAGACAGTATCAAACAAGACACCATTAGTGTGTAAAGTAAAGGGCTTCTTTATCTATATGTATTAATTGGATGCGAGGAATAAGAATTAACCAAACACAACTTATAGATCAAGTACAATCAAATAAGACAAATCTTTCTTAATTTTATCATATTTGTTGTGTTCATGGAGATTGGCTGAATTTTCTTATCATGTTCACTTTACTCACTTGTTAATTTAAAGTAACAATAATTTCCCTAGCCACGCCAACTATTATCTTATCTTATTTTATTATTTTTCTTCCTTTTTCTTTAGATGGATATTTCAAAATAGAGATATCTTTAACCCGTTCAGATACAAATCGCCCCAAAAGATTACGTCCGAGCTTTTCCTTTCCCCTTTCGCGTCCCATGCAGAGTCAATCGGCGACCTCGACTCTCTCTCTCTCTCTCTCTCTCTCTCTCTCCGTCTCCTTCGCCTTCGCTTTCTCTCTCCAAAGGGGAAAAACAGAGTCCCTCAAAATCCAAACTTTGCTCCGGTCAGTCTCCGCCCATCGCCGTCATCTGCACAGTTTCTTGCTTCTCAGACTCAAGTCAGCGTTGCCCAACGGTCGAAAATCGCAGCAGGATTCTCTTCTGCGATTCTTTGCAGAAATTCGATTCCATCGGAGGTTCCTCTGCTTCGGTCAGTCGACCCCAGATATGGAATCCGTTCGGCGTAATCTGCAGGTGAGAGAGCTCTTGGTGATTTAGCTTCTAGCAATGGCCGCGAGCGAAAGCAGTAATTTTTTTGGGTTTTGTTCTCTGATTCCTGTGATTTTTCTGCCCATGATCATCATGTCGTTGCGTTTTTTGTGTTGAGCACCTGACGAATTCCTCTTAAAAAAACTTTTTTTTCCCCTTGGCTGCCGGGGTTTTCGCCCTCGGCCTTCAACTTTTAGTATGAGAAAAATCGGTGATGTTGCAGTAGTTTCTAGTGCTGGTGGTCTTGTCCACTGATTCGATGGAGAAATTCCAGGGTTAGGAAGACGAAGAGGTCATGGGAATCGGCAAGGCGGTCGAGGTAGGTTCCAAGGAACGTAATTCCTGGGAGCCAATCACTCCTGAAAAGTTAGACAAGGTCTATGTTAGACGGCGATCGGAAGACAGTCTCAGCGGCCGTAGCTCTCGCAATGCTGTGAGAACTGGGGATTCAAATGAAGATGTTATAGAGAAGGAACGGAGGAGGAGGAGGAGCGCTAATGTTGCGGAGCCGTTCGAGCATCTTGCCCTCCGGCAAGAGGGTTCGGAGGCCACCGCTGCAAAAGATAAGGATGTTCTTTTGGCCGATGGAGGGGCGGCTGGCTTTTTCAGGTTGTTTGGAGTCCAATTTGGTTGCCCCATTGGCCGGTCAGCCATCAGAAGAGTTGCCGGATTCAGCCCACCACCGAGGAAGTACTCCATCGTTCAATGCCAACATTCCATCGTCGAAAGGTAAGTTTGCTTATGTTTTGCCATACAGTTTTAAGTTGGTATGGCAATAAATAATCATTTGTTAGTTATGATCTCAAGGAGATGCATTCGTGTTAGTTTGAATTAAAAGAAAAAAAGGAAGACAAGCAAGCTTGAAGAGGATACATTTAAACATTATTATTATCATCGTGCTTTCAATTTTGTGGATCGACCTCTACAAACTCTTAATTGCAGTTGATCAGCAAAGTTCATTTGAGGGTACTCATGACAATGTCTTCGGTACTTCGACTCCAACGCAAATGGACGGCTCAAAAGTTGGCATAAATCTGAATAAGAAGCCCCGACAACAGAAGCCAAAAAAGAAGAAGCATACTCCTAAAGTAATTCGTGAAGGAAAACCACGTCGAGTTCCGAAGCGTAAAGATTTGGGCTCAACAACTCCAAAGAAGAGAAAGACTCAAGATTCGGGCTCGGCAACTCCATCACCAAAGAAAAAGAAGCGTAAAGATTTGGCCTCGGCAACTCCATCACCAAAGAAAAAGAAGCACGCAAGAGAACCTAATGAAGGACGTCCGTCATCGGTAGACATCGATGCATTAAAGGATCCTATCACGGTGAAGGGTCATCCATCTCTTGAGCCTGAGGAAGGAGGAGATTTGGATAATTCATCAGAATTTGTAATGGAGATGAAAATTAGCCAAGCTCCTCAGACGGAAATGAAATCATGTCGGAGGCAATTGGATTTTGGTGCAAATCACAATGGAAAAGTTACAAATCAGCACTGTGGAAATGATTTATTAGTTGGAACAGGACTGGCGCAGTCGAAACGGAGCAGTTGTATTGCTGATGAGACACATAGTCAAGTACTTTCATGCAAGCGGGTTAACAAGAACAGCTGGTGTCTTGATAGAATCAGAAAAATTGGACAGAATTTTCCCATCGAATTCAAGAAGAGGAGGACAGGAAGGAAGAAGAGGACGGCGGCAAAGAAAATGACGTACATGTTATTTGTTTTATGTCCTAGAGATTTTTATGTTTCATACCCTAAAGACTTGAAGAAGAAAAGGACGATGAGGCGGAATGGTATTAGATCAAGAGTCGAAACTCAAAAACTCGAAATTCCCATTGACGCTAATACAATTGGCGTCAAATTTGAAGCAGGACATACTGCAAATGTCGATCAACAGACAGCGGATGGCACGACGGTGAAGGGGCAGAAGCGTAAAAGGAGCGTAAAGGGGCAGGCGAAGGATAATAAAGGTACTTCCGATTATATGTGTCTCCATATAAAATCTGATTGAACAGCCTTTGATCATTGCCACACGTGTCCAAATCCAATAGATTGTCATCTTTCATACTAATGTACATGATGAATACATGCAGCATGCGAAGAGCTTGATGATAACAAGAAAATTAATTATTGAAAATCTAGTTTTATTTCTTTTACCTATTAGTCATATAAAAAAGTTTATTTGACAATTATTAAATAGGTACTATGCAGTATTGTATAGTGTCGAACTTATTTTGTTTTGTATCATCAATTAATCCGTGTAAATATGGATATAATTGATTTCACTAAAAAAACAATAATCTTTTTATGATAACATTTCATTTTGAACATGCATTAGATGTAGATCCCTTAAATATGGAAACTCTCTTTGCTTTATAAAGAGAGATAAAAAAAAAAATGGAGAGTAATCGTGCATAATTTTTAGATTTTCATAAAATGAATTTATATACAACAAGATCATTCAATTAAATAAAATGATGATGATGATGATGATGATGATCCAACGCTGGACATAACCCATAAGCTTTTTTGTTGGTCTTTTCGTTAATATAAGGTCGTCAGTATAAAGTTATGCACGTTATATTGTTTTACAATGTTATATCAATAAATGAAATTTGAATTAGTAAATTTCTAATGCCTGGTCTTCGACTAAGCAACGAGTGAATCTGATTTCAGAAGTGTAGAAGTTCAGATAGGATCCTGTCTTGTGAAATACTATTAAAAGCCTACTTATCCTGACACGTTATGGCAGGTACAAAGCTGAAATTGCAGCAGGAACTCAAGCGCATCATTAAGAAGATTATGGAATTGAACATTGACGATGTAGAAAACCAGGACGCGAGGAAACAGATGGTACCCTACAAAGCGAAAAGGAAGAAGAAACCACGGAGCGCACAGGGCACATTAGTGCCCTACAAAGAGAAAAAGGAGACAAAGGCACCTAAAGTAGAACTCGATTCGGAGACGATTCAAAGGTGGAAGCTATCAATGTTGATAGATGATGGTGGTGCCAGGGATGATGCAAAGTGGGAACGGGAAAGAGCCCTCTTCCAAGGCCGGATCGGATCGTTCCTTGCCCTCATGCATCCGATTTTAGGTGAGAATCTCAATGCAACAGCGCTTTATCATCCTGCACCTTACAGTACAGTAGAAACCTGAGAAACGAATGTTTAGTAGGAAAAGCACGGTTGGCAACATAACTTGAAATTTTATTGCAACACACCTTCAACCACACCAAATTTTCACTCACCACTCAATCTACACAGCACAACTCACCAACTTCACTTGCTCAACACAAACTCATGCCACTCACCTCACTCGCCAGAATTCAAACTACTTATCTTCCTCTCTCTCGCACACGCACTATACACTGAACTCTTCTAGGTTATTTCCAGGCATGCTAGGCTGGTCATCCTTGGTGCTGCATTCTTGCTGGGAATTTTCTGCACATTGCCTCTACACAAGATAAAAGAAATCGGAATGATTTCTAGGCACATATCCTTGTTATTGTGGAAATAATCAAGGCTCATTCAAGAGTTATATTTAAACAATGTAGGGAGAGTATTGGATTAGTCCTAGAGAATCCTTAAAAAAATAGAATGGTGTTGGCCATTTCATACTGAATACATACATATATATATTATGCGCTTATAATATAACAGAAGAATGAACTCCCGATGTCTCATTTTATTTAAGTGAAGCTTCATGATTGATTCGGGCCATTTTCGCTTGTAGAGCTTTGCTTGATAATAGGCATTTTGGTCTGCTGGCTCTATAGATAGCATTATTTTTGATAGAAAGTCAAATCTTCCAAATTTTTGAGTAGATGAATGTATATATCTTAGGATTTTACTCATTTAAAAATGAGGGTGTCTGCAATTACATGAAGAAGTAATGGAAAAACATATTTGCAAACACTGCAGGGGATAGACATTTTACACCCTGGAAAGGCTCCGTTGTGGACTCAATTGTTGGAGTTTATCTGACTCAAAATGTGTCAGACTATCTTTCGAGGTTTGTTTCAGTTTAGTTAAGGTAGTAATTTTGTTTCCTGGATTATGTTTCTTGAAAACTATGTACAAATTGCTCTTACTAATGACATAAAACTTAGGAAAGATATAATCAATTATGTTTTTGTTGACCGTGTCTGTTTCACTTACAGCAACGCGTTCATGTCATTAGCTTCAATGTTTCGCCTCTACCTAGTCAATGGTGAACAAAACGGGAACAAGAAGATCGCTGACAGGATTCAGGAGTTCTTGGAACAAATCGTCGAAAAAGAAGAAACAACCAAGATTCAGGAATACCATAACATCTTGGAACAAATTGTGGAACAACTTGTGGTTGATAAGAACGGGCATGCCAGAAAACAAGCATCTCCTTCAGTAGAAACGAAAAATGAAGCCACTCAAAGAGAAAAGAAAAAGAAAACGAAAGCCAACAAGAAGAGCACCGATCCCTTGGAGTGGGAGAAACTGAGGAGGGCATATTCCAGTGCTGGACCAAGGTCCGCAGATCATATGGATTCGGTGGACTGGGAGGCAGTGAGGTGTGCAGAGAAAAGTGAAGTTGCAGAAGCCATCAAAGAGCGTGGTCAACATAACGTACTAGCAGGACGAATCCAAGTATGTTCCCTTAACTTCATTTCACGACAAGCTGTGCAATAGAATTTGTCTCAGTGAATGAAGAACATATTATGCATGTAGGTTTTTCTTAACTATCTGGTTGGGACACACGGCAGCATTGACCTCGAATGGTTAAGAAATTGCCCACCTGAGAAAGCAAAGTAAGCACTCATTGATTGTTTACTTTGCTGGATATTTTGTAAAAGCCATTGTTACTCATTCACTTCTTTTTCGTGTGCGCAGGGAATACTTGTTAGAAGCAGATGGATTGGGATTGAAAAGTGTGGAGTGTGTGCGACTTTTGTCACTTCACCATGTAGCCTTCCCGGTAAAGATCGCAGTGAATAGACAGATAAGCTCATTCTAGAAAGGAGTTTGTTCAATCGCCTTACAAGTCCAGTTCTTCACATATGCAGGTCGATGTTAATGTTGCTCGCATAGCAGTGCGTCTTGGCTGGGTTCCCCTTGAACCATTACCCGAAAATCTTCAAATACATCTGCTTGAGAAGTAAGAATTCCGCCAGAAACTAAGCGAGAGCACGACTTTTTAGAAGAAGGGAAAGTGGAAACTCAATAATTATCACTTTGCAGGTTCCCAGTACTGGATGAAGTTCAGAAGTACTTAATGCCACGACTGCGCGAACTTACTCAGCGGACCTTGTAAACGCCTACTTCTCTTTCAGAGAAATTGTGTTACAATTTATATTTAATTGGATAATTTTTTTTTTGGTCATGTGTTTAATTGGATATTTAGTAGTGTATTTTTTGCTGAATTTTTTATACCCATTTTCCAGGTATGAGCTGCACTATCTTTTAATTACATTTGGAAAGGTATGTCCCGTTTATCAGTCTCCTGTGTCGTGAATGTACCAGTGGACTATATTGCTTATTGTTTCATTGTGGAAATAGGTTTTCTGCACAAAGACCAAGCCCAATTGCAACGCATGTCCACTGAGGGGCGAGTGCAAGCATTTTGCGAGTGCATATGCCAGGTTCATGGATTCTTCTTCTTAGTTGCTGCTGCTCTTTGAAAGCATGATAAAAATTTAAACCATTAGGACAATTCTAATATTTAAATATAACATCACATCTGAATTTTTGAGTTGAGATTAAAGCATAGAAATATATAATGGGGGAAACAAATAGAGACCCGCTTTAAATTGTCAGTTGTTTTGAACTAGTTCAAGTTATTATATGAAATAGTGGTTTAATTATTTAAATATAATGATGTTAACACGCAAGAGATATTTAGTTTTAAATTCATAGGTACAAATATTGAGTATTGTTGATGCTGCTAGTGTCACTTCCGTCGTCCTGTGCCTAAGCTTAGAAATAATTGAGAATTTGGATAAATATGAATTGTAATCTAAATTCTAGAGAACTCTTTTAAGGAGTCATTTTGCTAGAGCCTAGAACTATCTTTTGGTATTTTGGACCGATATCTAATGTTTAAACATCTTATTCTAGTGCGAGACGTTCCCTTCCGGCATGTCCCAACAGTAATGGTGAAAATAGCAATGGAGAGTCGACTGCTGCCCCCGGTGCCATTCCACTTCCAGAGTCAGAATATCAAACCGGAAGTTGCGAGCCCATTATTGAAGAGCCGGCGTCGCCCAAGACTGCATCTAAGGAATTGTTAGAGAGAGACATAGAAGATTTTGTCGTGACGATGACGGTGATGAGCTTCTAACTATTAATCTCAGTCAAGCAAAATCCTCAGCAGGCTCGCAGAGACCTGTAAATGATGCTGGCATGTCTGAAGAAAACACAAACACGACAGCCTTAGTCACTTTACACGACGTTATTCCCATGCCCAAACTGAGAGAGGTGACCCGGTTGAGGACAGAGCACTATGTGTAAGTTGTAAATTTATGTTCATGGAATCATAGTTTTACATGCACTGAAAAAGAATTGTTCGACTTCCGTAAACAAATGGAACTATAATATGCATATTAGATTCTTGCAGTAATTCGTGAATAAAGTCATGGTCGATAATTCGTCTGTCTTTGATGAATTTTCTTTTCCGGCAGATACGAGCTTCCGGATTCACATCCTCTCCTTAGAGAGGTCAGTTGATTTCCCTCTTTTACATGAACGTGATGTCGGTTCTGGTATATGTTTGGACTCACTTCTTTTGTTTGTATGACAGTTACCAAAGCGCGAAGCGGATGATCCATGCCCCTATCTTCTTCTTGTCCGGACTGAAGGTATGAACAGCCCATAAAAAGAGCGTGAGTTGTTTCCATGAACGACTGGTTTAGATGTTTTCGAAGAGTAGACACGCGCGTTTGATCCTTTGATCTTGTGAAAGGCACAGCATGTGGTGGCGATTTGCAGACGGGTCATGTGAATTATACGGGCTCTGTTAACTTCATAACCGACGTTTCTTGTGAACTTTTCCGTGATCAGACGAAGGCGTGGATTCATCCAAGTCTCCTAACGGCGCATGCGGTTCTTGTCTGGCTCTAGAAACTTGTAATGAGCAGACTTGTCGAGAAGAGAGTCATCCTACTATAAAAGGAACACTTCTGGTCATTTCATACCTTGATTGTTGGTGGTTTAATCGTTTGTTCTTAATATGTTTCCCTAGCAATAGCGACTAACGCGTAGAATACGTTTAATTAGATCCCTTGTCGAACATTTTTGAGGGCGAGATTTCCGCTAAATGGAACATACTTTCAAGTAAATGAGGTGAGCACAATCACTTTCATATTCATTTTGTCTTGAACGTAAAGCACAATTGGTTTAATATCCAGATTAACATGGAAGTCTCGATTGCTCAGGTTTTTGCCGACCATGAATCAAGTCATAATCCTATTGATGTTCCCAGAAGTTGGATATGGAATTTACGAAGGAGAATTGTGTACTTTGGAACTTCAGCAACCTCAATTTTTAAAGGTAAATTGCCTATTTTTCAGTTCTGATGATATCTTAATATATGGCTTATAATTTTTTTTTTCCTCGAGCAGGATTAACCTTGGAGAAGATTCAGTCTTGTTTTCGCTACGGTATGAAAGAGCTCCTTCAAACTGCTCATATCAATTTTTTCTCTCGACCTAGAGTAATTAGTAATTAATAACACTTTGTTTAACATTTTGTTTAACAAGAATTTTAACTATCTAATTTGGGAGTTAAAGGTGCATATTGATTCAAATTTTCTGATAAATGAACTTTGATGTGCAGGATTTATTTGTGTACGAGGGGTTGATCGGAAAACGGGATTTCCTAAACCTTTAATACCAAGATTTCATAGAGTAGCACATAAGTCGCCTAAGGAGAAAAAGGACAAGTTACCTAAGGAGAAAAAGGACAAAAAGGGACTTAGATAAATGCTTTGGACAGCCATATAGCATGTTAGTTCTGTGATTAAACTAAATTGAATTCTTTAATTATATAGTTTTAATATAATAAGATGTATGTAAATGGCATGAAATTATGTCAAATTTCATTTTTTTATGGCTATATTCAATAAATGTTTTGTTTAGTTCCACGTTTATATAGAATCAATTTATATTGCGATTGAGATGAACTTACTCAGATCTCATTCGAAAAATTGTATTTTTTTTTCCTTTTTGTTATGGATGATTGTAATAACCAATCGACAGCTTGAATCGGAACCATTGAATTATGTGAATCATGCAGATAAGATCAAGATGTGAATCATGCAGATAAGATCAAGATGGATCTGCGTACAAAGGAGATGTGTCCCCACTAATTTTATGATATATCAAAATAATCTATTATTTAGGTTCTATGAATTTATTTTAGCTTGTAGTATTTTGATTTCAATTTTCCCCCACAAATTTATAAATCTCTTGACCCCAAAAAATTGATAAAGCTTGATATAGAATTTTAGATCATGAAAAAAAAAAACTTATATATATTTATGACCCAAGAACCGCCGATGGCAGCGACGGCGTTAACCGGACGACGCTAGTGGGGACCCACCTCCCACGGCGCTGCACTTAAGTTGCACAAATGCGACTGCGGTGAGGGACCAATGTTTTCACAGTAGGGTGGATACATTTTATTGATTTTCAATATTCTTAATGTCGAATTTGTTATTAAAATAATCATGACCAAATTTTATGTAGGA
Organism: Eucalyptus victrix; assembly: GCA_016097545.1. NCBI lineage: Eukaryota > Viridiplantae > Streptophyta > Magnoliopsida > Myrtales > Myrtaceae > Eucalyptus > Eucalyptus victrix. The sequence goes on from CM027844.1 coordinate 28,640,945, forward strand.
TAATTGTCCAAAAATATCTTAAACCTATCATACGGCAACCAACTTAGTTTTAAACTTTTTAATTTGATCAATTTAATTCCAATCTTTTGACAATATGGCTAGAGCATACATGAATGATTTCTTCATATTTAAATATATATATATATATATATCGATTTTTTTTTAATTTTTTAACTTTTGCGGGGGTCACAGAGGGCCTTGGCAATGTCGCCCGCTATTGGGTGAGGGCTTGCCCTAGTTGGCCATTGAGCAAGGGCCACAAAGCCTTTGCCGACCCCTTTTGAGAAAATGAATAGTGAATAAAAGAAAAGAAAATAATCTTTTTTAAAATTTTTTAAAAATTACATTAAAAAAAAAAAGCGAAAATCGTCCACAACAATGTCAACTACACAATATATGATAGCCGAGGGCCACATAAGCTATTTTAGGTCAAAATTGCTCGAAACGACTACATTAAAAAATCATCACAAGGTTTTAAGACTAAATTGACCAAATAAAAATGTTTATGTTAAATTAGCCGTCGCACCATAGATTTATGACTTTTTGTACAATCGCCCCAATTCTATGTTCATCAAGAGAAATTCTCGCATCCTTCTCTACATGAAATTTATGTAAGATTGAGATGCATTGAGCTCGAACGAACCTGATGTCTACTACAAATTTTCTTCACGAGGAGCACTGGCATGGCCTAAAGCCCTAAAATATTCTCCAGCTGCTGCTAGCTTAAGATAAGGTCGATTCCCTTTCAAAGAAGCTTTGGTTCCCTCGCCAAACTAAAGGTCCAAGAAAAGCGACCCAGTTTCCTAAAGAATATCCATAGAAAAAAGACCGATAGATAAGTAAAACAGATAAAATAATGCGACAAACGTGAGAAATCGTATCAATTACTCATGTGCAATTTATTAATTTAAAATAATAGTATCATAAAAAAATCTTCAAACTAATATATTGGTGATAAATTTTAGGAAAATTAAATTTTTGACTACCAAAATTCCAAACCGATATATTTCTCGACATATATGTTTTTTGTTAGTTTCCGTTAAATTTGATTAATACTATGAAAAATTATAAAATTATGAGTAAAACCCCAAACTAGTACACCTATCAATTATTAATACATTATTCAACTCATCAATTTGACAACAAAATTTAACGGAAGTAAATTTATCATAGGTGTATAAATTAGTTTGGAGTAAAATTATCAAAGAAGTACCGACCCTAATCTAAGTATATGCTCTCACTTTTATCGCAACGACTTATAAATAGATCAATGTATCTCAACACACTTTGCCACGGGAGGAGGCAAATGGGCGGAAATGGTGAATGGCGTCTTGGATATTATTGCTATTGCCCACTGAATATCCCTCGTAGCCATCCATCTAATGATCCATCAATGTACCACCACGACATCCATATCTGCATCACCACTGAAATTGGACCTACAGAATTTAATCCCGGGAAACTCAATTCATCTTTCATTGCCACCCTTTAAGAGAGAGTTACAATAAGATTTATAGCAAAAAAGAAAAATAGGAAAGAAAGAACAGCGCCACGCGACAGAACAACATCCTCTGCTGCGATATAGAAACTTCCGTCGGCACGGATCCGGTCGGACGTGCGTGCGCAGCGCTCCACGAAAGAAAAAAAGCGTCCCTTCTCCCCCACCCCGGATCGTCAAATTACGGTTTTACCCCGACCCTCCGCTTGGTGGGGACCGGGTTCGACCGGGACAGGCGGGCCCACGGCTCCAAGACCGAGTCGCGGAACCTGTACGGGAGAACCTGGTTCCTCCCCCGCTTCGTCCTCACCACCGGCGGCGACGACGGCGGCGACGCGTCCGCCTCGGGCTCTCCGAACGCCTCCTCCGGAATCTGTCGCTTCTTCTTTGACCCCGGCAGCTCGGTCTTGGTCGGTGCCTCGGCTGCGTCTGCTTTGGTTCGAGGGGATTCGTGGAGCTCGCGCCGCTGACCCAGTCGCTCGCTTGGCTCGGTCTCGCCGTCCTCGTCTCCGTCGCCGACGTCGACGTCGTGTCCGGAGACCAATTTCGCCGCTTCGAGGAGCAAGCCCAGGAAGCCGTCGCTGTTCGACCGCCTCATCTCGCTCGCGCGATCTTCGTCGCTCTTCTCAAAGCCCTGAACTTGCACATTCGTGATCTCCGAACCACTGTCCCCATCACCATTCTCTTCTTCTCCCCCTTCTTCTTCAGCTTTGCCGCGATCTCCATCTCCGCCCACGACGGCTCGTTCGCAGTTCGTCTCCTCAGCTTGCTCCCCCGTTTCGCGGTCAACCTCGGCGCTCTTCTCGAGCACCGTATCCCCCTTACCCACTTCAGGCGCCGCGACGGAGCTCGAACTGAACGAGCCGCTCTCGTCCACGAGACCCACGTTCCCTTCTCCTCCCTCCTCATCCTCCTCCTCCTCGCCGAACGAAGCGCTGCAAAATCGCAGGTTCAGATCGATGCCCAGACCTCCGCTCGAGCTCTGGAGACCCGAGGACGGGCCCTTGGAAGAAGAAGCGATTATGCGGAGAATCCTGTGGAGGCACGCCTGAGCTTTGGAACACCCACGACGACTGTCTTCACCGACGCTCGGTCGCGCCTGATGATCGGAATGGTCGACGAATTGGGACGTGGGAAACATTGTTGAGGGCTCGACCCCTTTCTTTTCCTCCGCCGCCGCGGGATTCGGAGGGCTTCGCGGCTTGCGGAACTCTCTACGCTCGCTCCGTCGCCGCTGGAGAAGACGAAGGACCGATGCTGCTCTCGTTCTAGAAACGGAGGGAAGAAAAAGCCGAGAAGAGATCGGGAGAGTACTACTGAGCGAGAGGCAAAAGCAAAGGTTCACACCCGATATGCCTGGCCTTGCAGCTGGAAATAAAGAGGAACTTTTTACATTCTTTTTTTTGTTGTTCTCTCTCTCTCTCTCTCTCTCTCTCTCTCTCTCTTTAATGGATAATTTATATTTATATTTTCTTATGGTAAATGGTTTTTTTGATACTTTTATCACATTTTTCTGCTTCATCTATGTACCCACATCTTCTTCTTTTTCTAACTTCTAGATCGGACCCACATATCTTACATGACAATATCAGGTGCCTCGTCACTTCAAAAAGTGCAATATTTGGTCTATTTATCAATTGATTTTGTCTAGTTGAAATGTCTGATCATCGTGTTACGAGAAAAGGAACTTTAGTGGTAGGATTATTATTCGGCCCGCTGTCAATATAAAAAAATCTTTACACATGCAGCATCGGGAGAGTGATATGTGTGCTCATAATTGAATTTTTTTAAAAAGGCTATTTGATTGTCAAACTATCTAGTGCATGAATAAAGATAAGTGTCCATTCATTTAATTATTCTCATCACGAAAATAATCAAAGACCATACTTGTTCAAAACCAGACAAAAAAGGGCAATCTCGAGATTTCGGGACGTGCCGGCGGCATGGACCGGGTGTGAACCAAGTGAGGCCCGCACGACCCGTGGGCCAATCATGCCTCGGCATGTAGATGACCCGACGTGACCCGTTCCTGACCCATAATTGGAAAAATCCAGCACCCGAGGCCCCTTTCTTGTTGCGCAAAATGGAATGACAGTGTCATTTTCTCTTGGAGGGTCTTTTTTTTGTGCAATCGGCAGCTTCCGTTAGGCGTGATCGGAGCTTAAAAACCAGGTTGGCGGTGGTGGTCCCCCGGCGACTTGCTTTTCCGCAGCTCAATCATAGCTCTTGAATGGGCATGGCATTTAATGCGCGACGCACGATCGCCCCCTTTGCCCAGCTAACTGTTCCGACTTCCGAGGATACACGGCCTATCTGACCGTCGTGCTAATATGAGTAGATTGTTGCATAGAGAACGATATAAATAATTTATAAATTTTGATCTAATATATAATTATATCATCTTTGAATTTTTCAATCGCTTGACACAATCCTCTAACTATTTTTAAATGTATGATGATATCATCCTTGAATTTTTTAATTGTTTTATACGATCATTTATCTATTTTTAAATGTTCGATATGGTATGTAAATTTTTAATTTGTTCAATGTAATCTTTCATGAAGCCAAATCGGTTCTTCAAGTACTATTCACAAATTTTTCATCATATCATTTGTCTCACTTTTATCGTATCTTGTCATTTCAATCTATTTCTTATGGAAAAATGCTATTTGTTATGACCATTTTATCTTTTTTATCTTTATTCATATTTTGATAGTGTCATGTAAGTGTATTTTAGCTTATGGTCTCTATAAAACTAAATATAGAACCTCTTATTCCTACTACTTTGAAGAATAGATATTTTCATAAGGATATTCATAAACATTTTAATTCATCTATAGACACTCATTTATTAATCTCAATCCTACTCCTAATCTTTGGGATAATTTTTTTTTCACTTTTTTTGTCATGTTTTCTAAGTTAAATGTGTGAATTATAAAATTATAATAGTGATACAACACTAAATAGGGTTATGATTTTTGTATTATAGTGATCATTAACTGGAACTATCTTTCCATTTATAAAAAACCAAAATGGTAAAATGGTAATGAAAAATAACATTTTTTTGTTGATTTTTGAAAATGCATTTAATAATAATATTGTCTTGAATACTTGTTAATAGTACCACAACACTAATTTGACTTTTTTATGAATTGAGGAACTAGATTAAACATTTAAAAATAATTAAAAAAATCACGTCGAACAATTCATAAGTTTAAAGAAGATACCAATATTGGGTCAAAATTGTCAGTTTTCTGGTTGTTTATTTTATAGTCCAAGAATATAGGCGTGTATATCCAACTACCAAAGAGGCATGCGCAAGTTTGATAAACCGATGAAATTTAAATCTTTATTGTATGCAAGGCTCTAACCTAAAGTAGTCTGACGTAATGGGTTGGACCCAAATTGGGGACCTTTTGGTAAATTACTCAGATGTAGAATGTAATTAGTGCTCATTATTTGCCCTAGTCAAGGATGGCTTATGCTCTAGCCCCTGCTTTTGAAAAACAATTGCAACGATCATCCTCAACTTTGCCTCAAATTTGTTGAATCAAGTGAAGTTTGAAATTCTTAGAAAGTATTTTCAATAACTGTTCAATAGAAAAATTTTCATTTAAAAGTTAACTTCTACAACGATAATACTTCTAATTTATAAAATACAAGACAATTAAGTGATCGATTGTTTCTAACTTGAGGACTAGCAAATTTTTGGCCAATGGAAATATTGTATTGACTTCAAATTTTGCACCCGTTTACTCTTATAGGAGAATTAAGGAAAGAAATCCATTTTTAAGGAAAGAATCATATGGTTAGTCTTGTTATTATAATCATAAAAAGTTTACACTTTTTATAAATATTTTATACAGTTTAATATATTAAATAGATATCTCTCTACTTCAAGAAACAAAATGCATGTTTGCTGCATGAATTAGATTGTGATCATAGAAATGAATAAATTCTTATATCATGATAGAATTCTCTACCACACATTCGCTAAATAAAATTACTTTACTAGTATATTTGGCCTCCCCAACATGCTTGTTCAAGATTCGTCTCTATGGCGATTATCTTCATTAGGTATCCAGGAGAGTTAAGATACTCGCAAATAGTCTGTACTCGACTTGCTATCACAAATAGTCCGTACTCGACTTGCTAAAAGTTAGAAAATGACTTGATTGATTTTGAGTCGAGCTTGAGATTGAGCTATTGAAAAGCTTGTTAGCTCGAGCTCAAACTCCTTGACATTCAATCCAAAGGCTTGTAAGCTATGCCAAGTATCTAGATGATTCTTTTTCACAGAACATTTTTATTGGTTGTAGACATTCAGTAATAAAAAGAGTCAAGTTGAGTAGAGCACAAATTTTGCAATCATCTTTTGAGTCGAGCCCAAGCAAGAATGTAATGCTCAATCGAGAACTCAAATCAAGATTCAAGCATTAGATACGCAACTCGAGTCGAACTCAAACTTGACAGTGTATTGATCTGTCAACTCATGTTCGATAGCATATTGACTCAACTCCACTCAATTACATCGTCCCTACCATTATTCTTTAGCTTTTATAACCTAATGGGCTGAAATTGTAAGCTTTGTGCTGTGCAATGTCAGGTCTTACAAAAGAGGGAGACAAAATCCCAGCTAGGCCTCTTGGATAACCAATGTTCTATCCAACGTTAATTCCTGGTAATGAACTTAGAAGTTGGACTAGAATTTAAATAGGCTTAGGATCTTCATCTCTTCAACATTAATTCGCTCAATATAAATTGCAAATTCCTATCTTCCGAAACAGAACGACCACCCCAAATTTTGTACAATTTACTATTTCCTTCTGAAAATAATGATAAAAAGTTTAATTTTTGGTCTTTTCCCATCATATAACAAGTGACGTTGTAAGAGGCCGGGCTTTCCAATATGCCCAGCCTTCCTGGCCCAACCCATGGGAATGGCGCAAAATCTATGGTTGCATGGTGAAGCCCGCTTGTGTAGTTGTGCGTCATCGGTTCAGATTTATCTTTTTTTCTTTATTTTGACCTAACTATTAAAAAAATCGTAATTTTTAGTCAATCGATTTGACGACACTTTATTTAGGGGAAGACAGACGATTTGACCCGGCAATTGAATGTCATTTACTTCGCTACCTTGAGTCACGTGCAAAAGTCACGGTAATTCACTACCTTAAGTCTTCATTTATTTTGCGAAAAATAAATGATTTAAAAAATATATGCTCGAAACAATTAATTAATAAAAAATATTTTCATAATAAATAAAAATTAATATTTAAATATCATCATGAATAATGAATTTTTTTGTTATATTTTTTTGTAAACAATACAAATGGTTGTTTTTAGGAAAATATTTTCTAAATTATTTATTTTCCACAATATAAATGGAGCCTAAACCTACTAGGATATGCCCTTGATGTTACATGCCCTAACCTAATCTTGATATAAAATGTCCCTTTTCTTCTACCTAGATCACCCTAGGACCGGATCTTTCTGAATGTCAAATTATTCAAACTATTTGTGCACATGAAAAAAGTGTTGGAAATAATTAAAAACCAACGCGCTCTCGACTCGAACCTTCTAATGGTGAGGGGCAGATTAGATGAACTTGGGGTTTGATTTGAGATCTTCTGGTGGAGGTCCCTCTTCTTCTTCCGAATATTTAAAAAAAAAAAGAAAATTCCGTAATAAGTGGCTTGCTTCCTTATATTATTTACCAAATATAATAACTGATAAATTGGGCTCACGTATAAAATTAGGTCCCCTGATATATATAAAATGTAGCAAATCGAGCTGCATATTCATCCTGGTTGGCATGTGAATGTTGGATCAGATTTTGATAGACTATTTTCATACTTCTTTCGCACGCTAGAAACCCCTATCTGTAAATAATTCAGAAGCCCAGTTGAAACTAGAAATGAAAAACAAAATAAAAAATCTAATGGTTCTCTCCCTATTTCTTTTGTTTATTTAGAAAAATCGGGAAAATCTTCACGGTTGCTACCCGTTTCCATGATTAAAACTCGCGAGAAATTAAGTATCCATGCTAAGTATTCTCCGAAAATACTTCTATAGATTAAATTTTAGAATGATTGCTTGTACGATACTTACTTCGTGAATTTAAAGTACCAGCTGTTGGCTAATTGCCCGGCATTGCAATCAACCGATCGTGTTTTTGTACCTGAAATTAGATCTCTTGCTGTCATATTGCTTATAAATTATAATATTTTGGTCACAAGCCCCCTCTTAAGCAAAAACTCTTAATAAATATGTGCAAAAAAATTGTATCTTTCGTGTATCAGTACTTTCACGTCTTCTTATAATCAAGTTAGACTCCTATGTCACGGCCCAAGGAAGACCCAATCCAAGAGGGTTCTGAACAACGGTCGTGACCTATCCATGGAACAAGTAACCCTCGACTTGTATCCCCGAGACTTAGGATTTTCTCAAGTATTCTAGAATACTTTTAGGGTTAGGTGATACGGTAATTATACGCGTATGTAATAAATGCGAGTAGATAGTAGTTGAGGAGATGAGATCTCCACCATTAGATCGATGAGAGATCTATGGACACAGTTTGCATAAGCATCTCCTCCCCCTCATTGTAATAATCTCATTCACAAGTAAATACAATTTAGAGCTTCTCTCTCTAAAGATCCTTGTGAGTTGAGTGTAAGAAAGGCTGCTTATGAAAAATCCTAAGGCCGCACAGGCAAGGGAACGCTAGATTGATCGACCCGTGACACTTACCTATATGAAATTACATCTATATATGACAATGGTGTTTATATTTTGTGATAATTATAAAATTGAGAATTGAAACTGGTTTTTGCTTTCTTTTTTTTTTTTTTTTTAAAGCTTAATTGCTACTAAGGCACTTGAGGTCTTTTTCTTTAGGGGGCCCGACATTCGAGGTTGTTGAATGGCTCGACTTGTTTGGACTTGGCTTTCAACCATGACAAGCACATCATCTTCACCAACCACCACCCCTTGAATTTTCATCGTGCCTCCCTTTTCTCACCAAATCCTCTTCTCCGTGTACAATGTACCAAAATCACCATCATCATCATGAACCTCACTTCCATTCGGAAGATACGACATTTAACCCTAAGATAATGAGATAAAAAGTCATGGACGTCAATTAGATCTTTGAAATTTGTGGTTTTACGCACAAAGCAATAATAGCATAAGGGCTTCATTATCCCTTCCGCGGCATTCTAGCAATAGTATCCCAGCGTCGACTTCGACTGCATCGTTTTTGCCCCTCTTGGCGGAGCACCATCGAATCATGCGAGTGCACGTGACCAAGTTTTTCAGCAAGAATTTGGGCGGAGCCAATGTCAGGGGCACATAGAAATCAATTTGGAAAACATCTGGGGCACTTATGCTAAAATGGAGATTCTGAGAGGCAAGTCGCAACGACTCTAAAAAACCGGGGGCCCGGATTAGTAACTCTCCCCTTTGTCATTAGCATTTAATAGCATATCAACACTGGCAAGTGGGTCATGTGCTCTTTGCACCCTTCCCGGTGTATTAGAGCCACAAGTCTAAGCAAAGTGTTAATTAATGAGGTCCAGAAATAAGACTTGTTCTTCACATATTCTTGCTTATCCAGACGGAAGTATGTTGAGACGGTGATGTTAGGCTTTCATCATGTGCCGACGGATGGCGCTTGCTGTCTTCCCTTTGGTAGGTGAATCCAAAAGGGCACGATGAATATAATTAATGAGCATTAAAGAGATAATGTACAATTGAAGTTTATTTGGTGGGTCGGTTTGAAAGGGAGAAGAACGAGTGAAGGAAGATGGGAAGTGCAACTTTAGGGACCCCAGGGCTTTCAATATTACAAAATTTATGGCACGGACATGAAATTTTTTATAAAGTGAGAACCAATCATTAGGAATTCCGTGTTCTAACGTTAAACTTTCGTTATACTTTAATAGCAAATTGGATGAATCATTGTTTTCATCGAACGAAAACACCTATTCCTAGTGTCCAATTTATCATCAAGAAAACCATGAAAACCACAGCGTATAAGACCCACGGTTTTAAATGATCGTCGATGGGTAGAATTCGGGAGTTTTCTTGTGCTCAACCTAAAAGCTTTTCAATGGAATCATTTCTTGGTTATTTTTTGAATTGTAGGGATATAGATGTTATTATTATTACTATTATTGTTTATATTTATTAGGTTTAAATGAGGACATTAATTAATGACAAGTAAATGCTCCAAACATCTAAGTGTATCAAAACGTAATTACTAAATGCAATCAAACTGATGACCAAATGATAAGGAATAGCATTGTGGCATTTAATATTAGATCCGATAAGGTAATAATGATATTGGAAAAATTGAATTACATGATAGTAGTATTTGGTGATGTTGCATGATAGTAATTATTGGCACTCAAAGTCATATTTATTAAACCACTGGGGTTTGCCTCACTGATCACCCTTCTTATGTGGGAAGAGAGAGTTGGGGAGTTCAAATTCTACCTTTTCTAGGAGTTGGGATTTAGACGATTTAGTTTTAGGTGTGGATTGCAATTTCCACGCCCTATAAAGAGGTAGGACAAAAATTTGAGAATGAGGTTTTTAATAGAAATAGAGTAGAATCGACCAAAAAAAAAAAAAAAGAAAGAGTCATATCTATTAATCCTGAATTAGAATACTTAAACACATCTATTCATATTTTTGGAAAATAGTTACAACATAAAAGAATCAATCATCCTCGTAGCTTATAACTCGAAATAATATCTTCATGAATTAGGATATTGTTCTTGCGAATTTACAATAAGCATCAATTGGCAACAATCGCCGGCTCCTAGTTGCTACAGTATGATCGCCACCAGCGGCAAATGGTTAATTAGGCCAATGTTGTCGCGGCAACCACCACGGTGCCGCTGATCATCGCGAATGTTTTCATTCCTCAGGCTAATTATTTATGGCCACTCCATGTAGTGTAAGGATAGTTTAGTCTTCTCATTTTTTTTTTTCATTATGTCTAGATGGCGTCATCTTGACCAGTTGTAACATTTACTCTTGTTAGGATCGATAATACTCGTAAAATCCTTTACGGCGTGAAACCACTCAAACTATCATATTCGGATAGCTCCCCCTTTCAGGTGCATTAACTGTACCATTGACTAATACAATCGAGTGATCCATTTTCGAAAGACCAGCTCTCTTTCTTGCTTACAAAGTATGTGCGAATTGTGCGTGCGCCCTTAGGCATTGGAGCTTTGCCCATTTGAGTTGGCTATCGTACTAGTACAAGCCACGTGTTCCCTACACTTGGGGCGACCAGACCAGATCGTAACACGAGGAGGCTGTTGTCTTAAACGAGAAACTTTTGTCATGATTGAGCTCGTTGATATTGATGTGCTGGATGGATAAATCAATCAAAGAATGCGCAAATTTTTGGTTCTCTTTGCCATCCATTTGTTGTTCTTTAATGACGATCCTCTAAAGGGCAGCATCTCCAATGCTTATGTTGGTCGAGTCTATGCCCAACCCTAATGCAACTTATTCCTTTTTATAGAACATCCTTCTAGAGAGCACTACATGTTCGATGCCTCCCGGAGGAGCCTATGATCCCTCCCTGACTTGTCCCCATCGGACCCGATATCGATCGCTGGCCGTGGGCCGTCACGACTTGAATTGCAGCTCGTCGTTTATCGTTTTGACCAAATGTTAGGTGAATCAAGAAGATACGAACAAGGCTGGCAATTGAGTTGAGCCATTCTATGTTTGTGCATCCTCCGGTCCCCTCTCGCTCCTCGTACCTGTCTTTCACGTCCCAAGCAACATAGAACGACAGAGGGAGAAGAAACGGTAAGTCCCATCTCGACATGACATCGTCAACCATCGATCGTTTCAATCCCATTCTATACCCTCACCAATATTTCTTCTCCTTGGTGGTTGGTCGAAACCCAAAAGTATATATCAATACATGAAATATTTCCCGAGAGAGAACAAGAAGAAAATTAAATTACAATTCAATAGCCGTCTTTTCTCTGTGCAGTCAATAATCACATCCCTTTTCTTTTTTCACTTTTACATAAAAAAAAAAAAAAAAAAAATTGACCGATCAATCACTATCGCCGCCGCTCGTCGGCGGCGGAGGGCACCAAGGGGTCATGTCCATGGGGTAACTTCCTAGCACCCGGAGGAAGGAGGTGTACTCCTGCACCTCGGCGAGCGCGTTCTGAGCCCTCACCTCCGCCATGGAGGCCTCAAAGTCGATGTAGAACATGTACTCGAAGTGCTTCGCCGTCCCGACGTTGGCGTCGTCGACGAGACGGATGGGCCGGTTCCGGTGCGGCCGCGACTCGATCTTGGTCAGGCTGATGTTGCGGAACGCGAAGGCGGACAGCACCTTGAACAGCACCCCCGTCCCTTCCCCTCCGTTGTGCGCGAACACGATGCTCGTCTTGAACGGCCGGTCCGTCCGCGGGATGATGGGCTCACGCGCCAGCATCAGGAAGCGGGTCACGTTGCCGCAGTCGTCCTGCACGCCGTCGGCCAGCACCTCCAGGCCGTAAAGCTCGGCGGCGCGCGCGCTCGCGATGGCCGCCGTGTCGGGGAGGCGGTTCGTCGCGATGTACTCAGCGGCGCCGGCGGTGTCGTCGACGGCCTCCCGGGTGGCCTGCGGGGCGAGCCGCGTGATGGTGTGCTCGCACTGCGAGAGGGCCTGCGGGTGCGAGATGACGCGGGAGAGGCGCTCGAGGCGGGAGCCGGGGAGCGCGAGGATGCAGTGGTGGACCGGCATTTGGACCTCGCCCACGATGTGGAGGCGGTGGCGGAGGAGGAGGTCGTAGTTCCGGTGGATCGAGCCGCCGAGGGAGTTCTCCACCGGCAGCACGGCCCGGTCGGCGATCCAGAGCTCGACCGCCTGGAACGCGGCCTCGAACTGGTCGCACGGGACGGCCTCGCACTTCGGGTACGCCTTCCCGGCAGCCGCCTCGGAGTACGCCCCGGGGACACCCTGGTAGGCCACGCGCAGCTGCGAGCCATGCAAAGGCGCCGGGGAGAGGTCGCTTATCGAGAGCGCCTTCGGCTGCTGCGGGGCCGGGGCCGGCACGAGCGGAGCCGGGCTGTCCTTGGTCTCGATGGGGACGAGATTGAGGTCGACGGCGGCCCGGTGGCCGTTCACGGCGGCGACGTGGTCGGCGCCGCCGCCGCTCTTCTCGGCGGGCTGCTCCAGGGACAGGACCTTGCTGGACAGGATGGCGCAGGAGCTCTGCCAGTCGGCTCGGCAGTGGCCGACGCAGTTGGGGAAGTAGACGGCGTCGGACCGGAAGGAGCACCGGACGGCCCTGCCCATCCGGGACGGGGGCGGCGGCGGCCGAACCAGGGCCTTGAGATTGGCGGGACTCGACGGAGCTAGAGCCTGCATGGTTCGATCGCTTGTTTTGCTCGGCTTCTGTTTCTGACTCGACGGTTTATTGCTATTCCGGTTACACAAAAAAGAAGAAAAAAAGAAAGGGAAAACTGGAAGAGAGAGGGAGAGAGAGAGAGAGAGAGAGAGAGAGAAAAGCTTGGTGTTCGCTTGAGAGAAAGTGAACGTCAAGCTGAGAGAAAAGAGAGAGGTAGGCGTGGTTTTATAGGGAGGGAGGGAGGGAGGGAGAGAAACAGTAAAAGAGAAGACTTTTGGACCAAGCCTATACGCGAACGCGAAGGTGGTGGTTCGGTCAAGCCTTCACCTACCCCCCTCCATCATCACCTTCTCTCTCAAAACCTCCTTTGCTTTATTTTATTTTTTATTTTATAAAGGACACGGAGAACCAGACAAAGACTTACGTATACAAGTGCTTTCCATTACGACGGCAAAAAAAAAAAGGACTTTCCATGTTCTTTTTTTATTTATTTTAATTGTTTTTTGGTGTGAATCTTTTACTGAGTGTATTTTTATGAATGTGATGGGGGATTCAGCGAAGGTTCGCACACAAAAATGAAGGGGATAATTGCTCGATTGAGTTGGTCAAGAAGAGTCTGTTATGCACCTGATTAAATGGGGTGGGAAGGCCCTGCAACTTGTATTATTAGTTTAATCCAATGTCTTGAAACGAGCCAAACGACTGGATAATCTCAATTTAATGGTGCTTTTGCTCCTTAATATGTACCGATCTATGATGTATGCCTCAGATGAAAAAAAAAAAATTTATGATATGAAACATCTTGAACAATATGTCGGTCAACATGGTTTTGATGAGACGTCACTAATTTATATGACTCTCCAATATTGTCCAAATTCAAAACTTAGAGATAATAAAATGATGTTTCGACTGCCAAACGACTAAAGAACACAATGTGATGATGCATTGCTACACAAATTGCAAAGTTACAGTACTTTTGCAATCCCAATTAAGCTTCAAATTGGCTAATGGGGGAATATATTTTTGCTTGAAATCAAGGTGATACCGTCAGCTAATTAGCTCCCTCTTGTCATGTCAAATTCTGGAAAATTGGCGACATCCCACGATATCGGTTCCTAGAGATGGATGCACCTTGTCGAAGATTGCAATGACAATGACAATGTGAGGGAAAGGAGACATGGGAGTACGATTGAAGGCACCGGAGATGACGTGGTTACGAACAATGACCACTCAAGCGTCTTGAGGCCATTGAAATCACAAGTGTGCAGTGAAGAATGAAAGATTGTACTCGAGAGGAGTCCCCAAGAAGGGTTCCTATCTGTCTCTTACCACCTTAATTTCACTAGGAAAAGTTAACAAATATACTTGGCTGTCTATCGGACCATGAAACATCCTAAAAGTCCCACGAACCGGTTCAATACGGATCTTGGCCTATGCAGATTACCCTAACTAAGAGCGATTTGTATTCAATTGGTGATGTTCGAACGGGTGACTTCCGGTACCAAAGCTGGAAAACCCAAATAGCTTAATCAACTATTCCACGACTCCTAGAGGTTTTCTATGTATAATAGTTTTCTTTAGTCATGTAGTGGTCTATCTTGTTAAAGTATCGCGTCACGGTGGCCATCCCTTCGTCGTTTAGTCTAAGTAGCGGTGTTCTGATTTAACAAAAGAAGCAAGTTAATTGTGGAAAAAGATGCTCCCAAAGCAATGACTTCAATCAATGCCTAATTATGTGCGTTATGCTTCCGTCATAATGGCGCAATCGTTATTTTCTCCCTCTTACAGAAAGACTCGACTGAATTTCTGATTTGGTTCGGTTTGGTTTTGAAGAGGACGAGCGCTAATTGCAGGAAAAAGAGAGAATAATCACGGGCGGTCAAAGTGCAAATAGGATTCTTGATGTGATGACGTTATTACATGCGGTGTTTCTGTAATTTGAAATATGAAGAGAGAAGGTTGGAAAGGAGAGCTTTGAGAAAATTTAAAATAAAGACTATTTCTTCAACGAGGGTTAGGGATGGTTTGAAAAGTACTCTCCCTCATGCCTCCTGATTTACTTAGTCTTGCTCTTAGTCAAAGAGCATGGTTTCAATATGATTTAATATCTAGAAAATTTCATTGCCCCACGCGTGGGGGAAAAACTATATTAAAATGCTCGAAGCCTGCCCACCCACCTTATCTCGCAAATGAGATAATATTAGTGCTGAATAGTCTGTCTAATTTTAGACTTGGCAATAATTTCGACAAAAATATCATATATTAAAATATCAAAAGCAATTGTTGTTAATTAAAATGGGTTTTTTTTTGGTCGGTTAATTAAAATGGGTTCACTATTTAGAAAATATATCATGATTGTTATATGCTCAAATTAATGTTTTAATTTATTTATCAGATGACCCCATTCCCTGAAAAAAAAAAAAAAAAAAAAAAAACCGACTCTAGGTCGGGTTTACACTACTTGAACTCAGACTTTTATTTGTCTTACAAAAAGCACAAACATTAGTTTAAGTCTTGATATTAGCCTAATTTTTTTTTCTCATAAAAAAGTATTATTTTCAGTTGATATCAAAATCTAACCCTCTTTCAGAAATAATATCGGAATGCATTTGTATATATATGTATGGAGAGAGATTCCGTACAAAAGACTCATGCCTTGGCCTTAAACATTAAATATATAGACTGAAAAACATAATGTCAAACCATTCACATTAATGAGAAAATTAGAAAAGCCATGGCCCTAAACATTATGTATATTGCTGTACTCGACCCCCCCTAGATAATATTTTCTATTAAGAAACTTTCAAAACATAAAAATTTTGAGGGCGGTCCATCATAATTCATATCGCCCGCGTTGAATGAGCAATTAGGAAGATTCCGCGGCCTTCCCGACTACCTCGTTAGTTAGGATGTCCATCGCAAATTTCATATTTTTGCATCGATCTTTTCCAATTTTTTTCTCAATCGACTCCCCTCTATAACTTGTCCCTGAGAAACCGTGATCTTTAGCCGCAAGTCCAAAGATGATTCAAGCTCTTTTCTTAATCCACTTTCTAGAAACCCTTACTCGTCCACGTGTCATGAAATATGCTTCTTCATACAATTTAGTTGTCGTTCAAGGCCGCACGCATCCAACCATCTTGTACACGTGTAAAAAATAAATTCCACATACAAATGAAAATACAACGTGTCTTTCCGTAGATGTGGGGTTGCCGTAAGGCGTTTCGTGCCAAATCGATCTATTTTCTGGCCGACCCCTTTGGCCATTTTCTCGTTTCTAAGCACCGGCGTCGAGACACGTAGTGAAAAAGCTAAGAGCACTCATGAACACCTACCATTTCAAGCGAGAGTGCTATGGAGAAAAATGAAACAGAATGGGACGTGCATTAGGCAAGCCTTTTGGGGAGGGTATTTCTTCTTGTTATTGGTGGATTTCACCAACTCATAATATTATTATATATTTTTAGAGAGAGAGAGAGAGAGAGAGAGAGAGAGAGAGAGAGGAGTTCTAGACAATTTTGACTTGACCAGAAGGTTCCTTGCGGGGCCTTCAATGCACAGTCATTTTATAATCTTTAAGCTTTTCTTCGCACCAACTCAATTGTATGTGTTGAATTAGGGCACTAGTTATCACGTCGGCTCTTTGTTAAAGCAACATTAGGGTCCTACTCCTTCTCATGTGGCTGCTCTCTGACCAAGAAGGGTTCGCCTCCCATTCACTTTTGTCATTGACGCATGTCGTGCCGGCAGTATTTCTGGCGCCCTCCAACTTTAGCCGACCGGTGTTGCTTCTTAATTTCTCGATGAGACACAGCAGAACGCCCATATAACAAAATGAACTGGGACATGCGCATTGAACTCTACTTAGAAAATCTTAATCACATGATTAGAAATCGCATAATGCAACGTGGATAAAAATATGATGATGCAATTCCGACTTTCCATCGATAGGATGGCACAGGGATCCCACTCCTTGGTGAGCGGGCGGGAGTCCAGGAGCCTTGATGGGGAGGTCGTGGGTAAAAGAACAAAAGTGTTTGATTCTTAATCTCAACGTACAATTGTTGAGATAATTTCCATTATTTACAAATGTAACACTTCGTAAGAAAAAAAATATAACAATAGAAAATAAAAAAAAAAAATAAATTTATCATAATATTATAAGAATTGTTAATCCCTTAATTCTAGCATCTTCAAGAATTGACTTGTGATTTTGATTAGATTTTAATTGATATCTCCATATTCTTCTTCCTTGATTGATAAACCAATGCCTTTAGTGAGGGCAGCCCCCAAGTGGCCATAACACTTTTAAAGTCTGAGCCCATATTTTATTGATGGTTTGGATTTAAGTTCTTGAATAGCAACTAAATATATATTATTTTATTGATAATTTGGGTTCGAGCTCACGAATAATTACTGAATATATATAATCTATTTCTTTGGTAAATTGAGGAATGTAATATAGAGGTGTGGGGTGCTAATTATAATGAAATTATCTATTGGATGTAACCTTAGTTTAAGGGTAAACCTGAATAAAAATCTTGTGTCTCTATTTATTTATTTTTTAATTCTATTCTTTATTTCCTTATGATTGTGTGCCAGATCCTAATAGAAAAACATGTGCTATGGCGAGATCAATGTGAGTTCTCTGACATCAATATTCAGAAGTCCTCTGTGGCGTTGATGGAGAATCGTATAGCAAGGATCATCTGATTTTTCATGGTTTGCCTCTGTGATTGTTGGCGTATGCCTTTCGCAAAGATTCAAGAAAGGATGACAGAATTGATTTGAATTGACCCAATCTTAATCGACCGGCCCCATCTAACTTTCCGTTCACTGAAATACCTCTTTGTCAATGGTGGGTACATCTCTCCAGTCATTTTGAGTATGTAGGTCCGTGAAGGCTGCTCAATATGAACGCAGCACTCGTGTCGCATCGTGAATACGAGGACAACACCATACACCGATAGTTGAATTCTCTTGTAATCGCGCCATGTGTAGTTCAACGTGTAAATCGCGACAACGTTACATCTCGTTTTCATGGCTACCCGCTTAATTTTTTCCCCCTTCGACTAAATGTATCTAATCAAACATTATATTTGTTAGTCCTATCATGAGATGATGTGTATGCTCCTCAAGATTACCTTAAGCGAAAGACACTGCGATCTGAAATGGAGACACATATAATTATAATCGCATTGTAAGGCTTAATCACTCGAGGAAGAGACAGATTGTATTGCTTTCCAATAGTTCAATCCTTAGAGCGCATTTGAAGCTGCCGGACAAAACGTGGTACAGAGATGGTTCGAATATCTTTAAGTATGACTAGGGTTTTACAACTTCGAAACGAGGGAGGGAAAACAACACGTGGCTTATAAGTTTATAGCAACACGCTTCACACGAAAATGGACTTTACTTCACGTCCACGTGCCAGGTTCTACATGAAGAGGACGTTTTCTTCACATTCAAGGAAACATTAAAATGAAAAAGGAAAAAAAAAAAACCCTAATTTTGGATGTCTATTTTCCTCTAAGAAGTCGCAGTCGACAATCAATTGCGAGTTTGAAGTTGCGTATCTTCTGAAGGTGTCGTGACCATCATGATATGCTTGCTTACATTTCTCGAAATAATTTGTATCCTTCAAACAAAAAATGTTTTTACTTTCTCCACACGTTCGATATTGTTCTTCCTAACTCGACCTCGAGCACATCTGATTATTGAGCGGTTGCGAAAATGAATGAAAGATTGTTCTTTGGTTACAATTCAACGACGAAATGCTCAAACTATCCACAAAACAAGTTTCCAAAGATAGGATCGAAAGATGGGATCACGAATGAAGTTTGCTAGGTCCCTAAAGCCATGTGTGAAATGGAAATTGAAGGAAACTAAATGACAGCACAAGGATTATATGAGAAGGAAATCAAAGCATACTCATGGGAAAAAAAAATCACCGGAACGTAAACATCACCAGGATTAAAATGAAAAGGAAGTTAGAAACTCTATGTTAACTGAAATTTTCCTCTTTCTTTTCACAGAAAAGTTTGAAGGGGACGGGGATGGTCCTCGCAATGCTATGAACACAGCACAAATACTAAATCAAAGTGTTAGCTGGGTTCACTCCTATGTGGAGGAGACCCATGAGTTGCAAGCCCAAAAAGGGCTTGAGCCCATATAATAAGTTATATGAGGAAATAGGGTTTCTCACTATATATATAAAGAGGTAGCAGAAGCAGAAAAGGAAATAGTAACAAGAGAAAAGAGAAAGCGAGAAAAAACCGGGGTTTGGGGCAAAGAATATCCGATTTACATCAAGTTCTGGCGTTGGAGGTCGATTCGTGGTCCGATTGAGCTGAAATTTTGTCAGCATGTTCGTGGCGCAATTTTATCGAATCTGAACGGTTTGATTTTTGTTTGAAGCTCCATACATCAGGTTTTTCGTGGATTGATCAAAACTTGCGTTTTTTGGTCAGATTTATCCTTGATCTCTTGTGAAGTTCATGTGTATTGCCAAGAATTATGTTCTTGAGGTGTTTGTTGCTATGTACCTCTAGTATTTGCTAGAGAAGAACAATTTTATTGATAGTGAAGATTTTCGGGTGGACTCCGGTCCCGTGGTTTTTTATCTCCTCACATTGAGGAGGTTTTCCACGTAAAAAATCGTCTTGTGTTCGCGTGCTTGGTTATTTTACTCTACTATATCGATTCCTATTAGGTTTACACAAGAGGGGAGATTATTTTATTCCGCTGCGTTGATTCGATATTGTTCGAATTATTACCGTTCTCCCATCACAAAGATCATCGAGTACGAGCATTTTGACCTTTGACATTTTGATATACGTATTCACGATGCATATTAAATACACAACTATATTTTTGTTAAAGTATTGTCCCACATCATTTAACAACGGATTCTAAACACTCTTTATATTCATGTGATCTACCTTCACGTATCAGCTCAAGCTTTTGGATTGGAATTTCTTAACATGGTATCAGAACCACCATTAATCAAATTCCACATGCTATTGTATCATACAATTTAAATTACATTGTAAAATGCTCTTTTCATTATCATGTTAGAGAGGCAAGATCATCGAAGAACGACACAACATTTCAACCATCACTACTCGGCATCGGTATTCTCCACGGCAATATCCAACGATGCATGTGTTCCACAAGCGCCGAACGCGATTAACCTGGACATTAATCTTGGTTGTATCAGATCGTGCAGGATCTACAAAGTCGAGGCCCATGTGACGCAGAGACACTGCACTAAAGGTCGGGACCAGATTCTTGCATGGGAACCTGGACGTGCGATTTATTATTATTCTCCCGACCGCTGCGTTGCTTTCTCCTCACTGGATTGTCGTCTGTCCCTGCCAATAATGCAGGGCGCGATCCGCACATGGAAACTTCAAGCGGAGCCTGAGCATGTGCACCATGTTCTTCTCCTCCTGCACGTGGGATTCACATCCCAAGAACGTAAAGTACGTGAAGAAGTTGACCTACAGATGGAGACTCTGAGGAGAAAACCGAAAATTCAATGGAGCATTTTAAAAACGTGAAGTTGCCGAACTTGAGAGTCAACGGGAGAACCATGATAAGCATCTGTCCCTGTCGAAAATAGGGTTTTTTTTTCATGGAAACAGCAGAACCAGAAAGGAAAATAGAAATGGTGAAGATCTGCAAGAGACGGTGGGGGTGAGTAGAGCCACTCTCCAACTGATTTATTAGTACTTAATGTATTGCTAATGATTGCATAAGAATATACGAATTATGCTAAGTATCGAAATTGAGACCCATTCTTCAATTAGAGAGAAGAGGGGATGGATTCAACTTCATGACAGGTCATTTCGAAATAGATAATTGATTAAGATGCACATTATAGTTAATAAAATATGATTTATATGAAATAAATTGACTCAGAATATTATGGAAACTCAATATGAAATTTTATTACGCTCGACTTAAGCGTGCGCAAATGCACCGTTACATCCCTCTTCAATTAGTCAAAAAATGTTAGGATAAAAGCGTCGTTTGCAAGAATCATCGAGTTTTCTTTCCGAGCCGTACTCGTTCAATGAGAATAGTGAAGAATCTTTTGGACCCGAGCATTAAATTTGTATTCACGTAAAATGCGGTCCCTCCCTTTCTGTTCTTTCTTGAAATGGAAAGGACACGTGAAGTCAATCCTGATTCGTACGAACATGGTGATAATTTAATACCTCGAAAGGAATACGACGTAGGCTGAAGGACAAGTGAAGGAGCATCGAACTTTCGCTGCTCGTCTCTTGGAGGGGCAGGCAGGCGGTTGTCATCGCCCCAAAGAAATTGTCAAGACTTTGCATTTGCTGCCAAAATGGGAATAAAATTTGATTAATGTCGATGTAGCAGAAAGCATATGGGGTTGAGGTTGAACTTCAGTTGGTCAATTTTGGACAGTCTCATCTTCTGATCAACGACATGTGGTCAACGCGAAGGCATGCGCATGCGTGACAATCACTTTTAACGTAGGATGAGATTCAGTCGAAGAATGGAAGCTGAACTATAATTATTTCCCTTTTTTTTGTGAACTAACACGCGCATTGATGGACCTTGCAAGAGGTGAACTATAATTATTCGAATCTAATGCAAGAGGACGGAATTTGCCTAAGAAAACATCAGGAAAAGATAAAATAACAATAAATAAATAAAAAAAAGTGGGTATTTATGTGGTTTGGAGAGTTATATAGTTATGATCACTCACTCATGTTTTAAAAGCCCTAGGACACAAATCCTCGCAAGTGCTCGTGTTTCTCTCATCGAGTTTTTGCTAGACCAGCCATGATTTGATCTGGGGCATTCTCGGGGTGTTCAATTCTTAACCCGATGGACACTCAAGATCTTCTCTTTCATACGTTACAAAATCACACACTCAACAAGAAATGAGTCACAAGAGTTGCTTGACAATCGTAAGCCCGTATATCACAATACTCACCTATGGATATATTCTGCTAAATTGAATTTGGTGATTGAAATTCATACCACCAGAACTGTCTATTGGATTTCTGTTGGTCCAACTGCTTAAGAAGCTTGAGGCAATCATTTCCTGTCGAGATTATCATGTTAACTTAACGCTTTCATGACTTAAGTAATTCATATAATTCATCCTTGCCTGATTTTACTTAGATTCTATTGTGAGAAAAAGGAGATATACGTGTAGTATTTAAAATCCTAAGAAACTTTGGGGAGAGAGAGAGATATTTAAGTGAATGATTCTACGGGTTGACTGGGGTTAAAGGTGCGAAACACAGTTGGGTCAAAAAAAACAAAGAGGAAGATGGCCACCGAGATGAAGAGAAGGGCAGCGGAGCGGATAAGCCGGTCATATATGCATATAGAAACAGCCGTAGTTTATATATTGTTTGACGACTCGTGATTTTCTAATGTTCTGAGTGACTAATTCTACGGGTTAAGTGGGGATAAAGGTGTGAAACATGGTTGGGTCAAAAAACGAAAGAGGAAGTTGGCCATCGAGATGAAGGGAAGGGCAGCGGATCGGATAAGCCTGTCATACATGCATATAGAAACAGCCGTAGTTTATATATTGTTTGACCACTCGTGAATTACTAATGTTTTTCGCACCGTTTGCCATCTAAGGACGTAACCAATTCACACCGCGTTCCCCGGTAAGGAAAGGCTCATGTCAAAAACAAAGGCAATGGTCTCTTGCCATAGCACTATTCTATTATAGGGGGAGAGAGAGAGAGAGTAGCGATAGGAGTGTTGTGTTAGGTACTGTGCAGTGTGCATATATTGTTGTGCATGACAGGCTCCTGCTAGCGAAGCGCATTCGGATCAAGATTTACAGCGATAGGCTTAGGGTTGAACTACAGGATCAGTAGGAATCTATATGATTTCCGGTTGCAAAGTATATAAGAAAGGTTCAAAGTTCCAAAAATTGGATAATCTATTTCAATTGGTAAGTTCCGAGTCATAAGTTGAAGGAAACTAAAACTTATAATAAGTTTTAATGTTTTTAGCAATTCATCTCTTCACATGATCTTACGATATTTCATATTGTTTAATAATGAGTATATTATCTGAAAACACTAGTTGGAACTTTCATTTTATGACCGAAAATTTTACTTTATTAATTTTCATATTTTTAATGTATATCTAAATATAAATTATGATCAACAAACTGTAGCAATAAATGGTTATCATTAAAAATTATAATTTACTACAATCATTCAATTAATAATATAAGTGAAATCTAAATAGATCATAAAACCTATAACAAAGGTAGATTACAAATTTTAAGATATATGCAAGATAAGTTTTTAATTCCAAAAAATGATAAACCCATTTTAAAAATAAATTCAGATTTTAGATAGAACTTGTATAGAATCTAAAACTACTCACCCCTAAATAAGCTTGCTCATCCAAGACATGCTAAATGTATATGGTGCCTAATCCCACGATGCAGATAAATAAATCAAAACGATCCCACAAGGAAAACATCCATGGTCTTTGCTTTTCACCATAAAAACCCCACTCGTGCAAAGCCCTGCTGTTTTTCCAAATGTCCTGTCATGAATACTAGGATGGGGGCATGAATAGGACACCAGGATCCACCAAGAGAGGATAACACTGTTAAGAACACTTAAAGCTCCTACCATTGTACCATTGAGTTCACGAAATCATGAATCCAACAGTCATTTTCCATTGAGAACCTGCAATGACCCATCAGCAAAGGAAATAAAGCTCATCTGGCCAGTCTTCTAGACCATATGGAACACAAGTTAAGAATTAGGAGGAAGGTAAAACATCATACCGTGATGAATATTTCCAAGTAGAATTCATTTCCATTTAGTATTCCAAACAAAATTTGTTCTCGAAGATGATCCAAACAGAATTTACACAACAGAGCTCCTAGCTTGCCAGAAGCTGTATCTAGACATTTTGGTAAACTACTGCTAACCACTCAAAAAATTACAAACACAGCCAGATCTCAAGAGACCTCAAATGTACAGTGCGACTCACATCCAAAATCTAATGGCTCATGTCGTCCTACTTTGCTAGAAATGAACATATCGTGGTACTGCTCTGCTTCAGCATGGTGTTAACAGCTCAGATTCAGAACCCAAGTGCTATTACAATCATCTCGTAAGGACAGCTGCTTTAATGCAATGATTTGGCCACCCAGCGACACCGATGCTCAGAGCCCAACCCATTTAACCCATCTAAAGAACTTGCTGACTCTGAAGGGAAGCTCATAGTCCTTAGCAACTGCAGGCTCCCTCCTCGCAGCTTCCCGTTCAGACCACACATAAACACCCCGTTCTTGCTTACTACCAGGAACAGTGTTGTCCAGGACAATAGCCACAAAAAATGCAATTACCATGTGCATTGAAAGCAATGTATTCATGACATAGTTCACCTGCAAAGTTTAACATAACAGAGACAAATTACTGACTAGAAATCTTTTCTTCATTGGAAAGCCCTACAAGCCTTAAAGATTCCCTTATCAGTTAGAACAAAGCCAATCTGACTGAGAGCATTGACTTGGTTGGGGTCCTTTAACTTGAATGGATAAGCTCACTTCATTTCCGACTATTTAATAGTTCTTTTCATAAACCAAAGAGGAAATGACAAGCAGTCACTAGCACGGATTTAAAAGCTCCTTATGCGCTTCGGGATGATTCTTTTCTTTTCTTTTCTTTTTTTTTTTTTTTTTTTGGCTGACCTATTGGGATATCATCTCTCATGTGCAATGGAATGACATTCACGACACTTAGGATGGTGTTATCGTGTGGCTTGGGAGCACAATAGCATCCTGAAACTCTAAGAACTAATGCTCCATTCAAACGCAGTTATCTATCCTAGTGTCGCAGTATGAAACCCGCCTGAAAGAGAGTTTTTCTACTGCTATTTCCATATCTATTTCTAAATACCTTTCCGATCACCATGCCATCAAAATTTTCCATGGCAAAATGATCAATTCCTAAACCACCAGGAAGAAGGACTAATGAAGAAGCAGAAAAAGAATTTTGCAAGAAGAGCAGGCCAAGAGATGCTTACCCCTCCATACTTGCTACGAAAAGGTCCATGAGAAGCTACAATATATGGCTGGAAATAACTTGGAGCGGACAAATTACTATTTGGGGAGATGCCATATTGCTGGAAGTAGGCAGGTACTGAGAGGGCGAAAAACAAAGATAGCCCAACAATGATAATATTCCTAGAGCTTCCTGCCTCACTGTAACGAAGATTTGACAGACCTAAAGCAGCAAGCATTGCCCACATGTAGCAAAGGAGAGCAGCAACCATGACCACGGGAATTGAAGCAATAAAACCTCCAACTTTCCCTGTGAGCAATCATAAGAAAACATCAAAACGAAAGACTAAATTGCACCATTGGAAAGGAAACAGGGCACTTCATGCATGCAGGAAGGGTACCCAAGGAGGTGCAAAAAGAAAGAATGAAACAGTATGTTCAGCATCTCAGTGCCATAACCTTACTTAAACTTAATTTGCCAGATAAATAACAAAGACAACAGGATTGCCTCCATAATCAACTATCACAAATGTAAAACTATCAAACTTCACATGCATATGCCAAAATCACAAACTCCATCTGCTTAGTATGTTCAGCTTCTAGCTCAAAGAATCAGTCCTTTGTTGATGGGAACATTCGTGACACGTTAATCATCAAAAATAAGAATCAGAAATTAAAAGGAACTAGAAAGGATTCAAGAGCCTAATCAGCACTAGGAGCAAGTCTTAAAGATATGACAAGTTGACACAAGATCCTATATAAATGTAAAGTACAAAGACAAGTGATCCAAGGATGGTGACTCTCCAGTAAAAAAGGCAATGAAGGAACGATACATTCAGTCAGAAAACAGTCTCAAGCTAGCAACAGCCATCTAGATCTAAATCACAACCACAGATACATATCAAGTTCAGAATATGAAGCCAAAATCATTTTGTCATTTCAGTTGATTAGGGCTTCAAAGATAATTTTTATGTGGAACATTGCCATCTTGAAAATAACTTTAAAAGCAAATGGGTTTCTCTAGAAAATTATCATTCTTTTGGCATTGTTTACAGTATGGAAGTTGACAAACTTTAGTTCATCTCAGTTAGAAGAATCTAAATTGTGAAGGTTATCACTTGCCATTATGCGTATTTACAAATGTTGTAAATGGTATGGTTGGCGCATCCTTGATGCCTATTTATCTGTTATCTCTATTCAATTATCCAAACACTAAAGAAGGCTTCGTTTAGCACCCCAAGCAGATTGCATCAACAGTGATTCCACTGCCAAGTGATCCAATGATCTCTGGAGTTAAAGATACTGAGGATGACTCCTTACCTATAACAGATAAAACTATCAAAACAACTGCACCTACTTCAACCGCTCTACGGCTTCCCATTTTAGTCACAGCAATAGTATGCACGTTCTCAGTTAGCGTAGATGATCCGGTTCCTGTGCCCCATAGACCAGCTAAGACACTTGAAAGACCCTCAAGACCAATGCCTCGACTAAGAACGCCAGGGGTTGGAGGTCGCGATGCCACCAGAAGTGAAGATGCATGGTATGATCCAACCTGAATATAACAAAAGGAGAATTTAGAAAACACTATATGGAGAAGGGCACGAGATGCAGTGACTATTACACTTCATCAAGTTAAAAACACATAATTCATATGTAACTCCTATGAATACACAAAGTTACTTTGTCATCTGTCAGCCCTCAATTTCGTGAAGTTCCAAGTGTTTGCTGTCGGAATATGTGTTCGAGATTGGATTTTCATTTCCAAAGTCCATGATGCAAAGTGTAGTTTATCCCGCTATACAATATGTGATTGTAGTTCTTCCATTCACATAAATTACTATAGAGCTGGAAAAAATTGTAGCTACACTGATCTCATAATGTCAGACACAGTTTGTGGTTAGCACACGACAGACTCTCTAAACAAGAGCTTACAGGCACTTAATATACAATGGATCGCCTGTAGAATGCTATATGTAACATTTAACATATCGAGAAAATGAGATCTGAATAGATAGCTTAAAAGCATTGGAGAAACAAAACCAACCACTTACTGAATCCACTGATGATATTATCGACACGACACACATAACTATAGCCATTTGCCCGCGAAAGACTGGAGTTCCCCACTGTAATGGATAAGGAATCCTCAACCATGGAGAAGATTTTAATGCCTGGGAGGTATCGACCCTGCAGTACTTCATTCGGGATATATGATTCCTGCAGTGCTCAGATATTATGTTTGAGGCCGGTATATTTGTATCACAACCTTTGTAACTATAAACACCAGCTTCGGTCATCAGGAAAGCAGCAGCCCATGAGATAGCAAGACCCAGTGGAACCTGCAAATATATGAGCACCCATAACTATAGAAATTTGCACATGGTAAAGAAAACTATGAATATAATGGGAGACGGGGAAAAAAAAGAAAAAAAGTAAAGCTTTGCAGCTTTAACTTACTGCATAGATTAAAAATATACGGTGACCAAAAATCGATATCTTACGAAGATACTGCAAGAAAATAGACAGACACGTCAGATGATATAATTACAGTATGATTAAATTCCAAAGAGAAGGTTTCAATGAGACAACAGCTCAGAATGCATTGCACAAGAGAGAGAGGGATGAAGTTGATGTCCTGCCAAATAGATAAAGAAGGAAACTGCACATGCCCTTTTGGTGAAAAAGCTATGTAGAACTTACAAGAGAAAAAACTATGACCAGTAATATCTGCATAATGCCAATCTCAAGACACTTTCCAACCAGAGGAAAACCATAGCTATAAAAGGACAGTCCAACAGCAGCAATAGTTGGGGACACCACTACTGGATTTATCAACCTGAAATGTAAGAAAAAAGAACTGCAGTTGTTTAATCTGGCATTGCTCACCAATAATTTCATGAAAGCATAGCTAAAGAACAAGCATGCTCATTGGCAGTGCTTGATAGATGATAAGATGATAAGCTGATAAGCTAATAAGCATAGCTCTACCTCAGAAGAATGGACATAAGTCCACTATAACCAAGTATGGCTTGAAAAGCTGAAGCGACAATTATGGCACCCTGTAGCTCTCTCATAATGTGTTTGAAATTCTGGCATCACAAAACAACTTAGGCTTGATGGCATTCAAAGATGAAATAGAAAGATCGTACAATAATAAGATCTGTAAGATCAAAGCAAGGTAAACTTAGACCTTAAAGGCTCAAATCTACTTGTAAAGAGACAAGAAGAGTCGATAAAAGGGAGAGAAATAGCCAATCCTAATTCCAGAAACAAAACCTATAGGTTTGAAATACTAACAGTCTTAAGAAAACCAATTTTACAAAAGAAAACAAATCAATCAACTTTTTCGTTCATACTGATAGCAGGTGTCACTGGACAGTTTGGCCAATGCACGCTTGTCACTGTGAAAAAGTATTAACTATGAATCAACCTAAGCTAATCAAAGAGCAGCTCCATGTCAACCTTTGACACATGAGGGAGATGGAAACATTCAATTTCTATGCACAAAATATTGCAACCCAATAAGACTGAATTAAAATGTCAAATATATACTCGAGAATCAAATGTAATTTCAAGATGCGGTAACACACCTATATCTAGAGTTCCACAAATTTGACATATGTAAATTAATTGGAAAAAAAGCAAAAAACAGGAACTTTTTAACAAGTTCATGACTAGAGACAAGTGTATTTTACTTATGGATTCATGTTATGAACTCAATGGACAAAAACACAATCATTATATAACATATCTTAACCACCTTCCTCCCCATCACTCCGTCACAACTCCATGCAACTAATTCACTCATACAAGTGAAATTAATCATAAAATTGTGGCTGCTTGCATGCCTTCAAACTGAAATCTGTAAATTTTTAAGGACAAAGTAGGCATTCTGCCTGATAAAATGATGAAGTCTCCTCAAGAGTCCTACCTAGATGACAAAAGCCACTAGAGAATTTCTTTTAAGTTGTCCAAAAGTAAACTCCAGCTTTATCTAGACGTATAAAATTCCAACAGGTGCTTGCTAAAGAAGTTGCATGTCAATGCCAATACTGGCAATGAAATGCCCCTTGACAGCTGAGAAAATTCATGTAGTATCTAAGGATGGGTAGACTTTGTCGTGTCTAACAGAGATAGGAGTGTCAATAAATTTGTTCAACTTTTCTCTCTTCTCATGGAGGGCGTGACTAAAAGTAATCGGTACTTCTTAACACCGTTCTCCCACAAGTCCTCCTGGAGAAAAGCAAGTGGAAATTTAAGTGGCTCTGTGGTGAGGCTTCGGACTGACGAAGGCAACATGATAATGAAGGGCTTAAGCCACAAAACCCGCCTGTAAGATCTGTCCATTTTCCATCGGAAGTCATCATATCATCCAACTAACTGGCGAAAACTGTCCACTGATAAGGTGACGTAGAAGATACATATTTAAGGAATTAAACATTAAAAAACATGCCAATACAATGAGAATGAAAAAGCAGTTGCACTTGATGTATATAGCTCACGATTTCAACAGTTGTCTGGAGAAAGCACCAACAAGTAAATTAATTTATCTAGCCACACTTAGCTCTAAGTGAAAATTGAATACTTACGTTTCCATTCAGCCCTTGAAATTCTGGAGAGTTGATTATCACTAGAGCAGGAGCAAGGTAAACAAAAGATGGCCCCTGTATCAAGGGCAACCTTGATCCAAAACTAGTTTGCAAAAGTGTGGTGAGTCCAGACACAAGGAGCACAGTAGAGACCACGGCTGCAATGTCCTCCTACATTCTTAAATCATATCAAATGAGCTACACTGGTTGATGGAGATGAATATCGGCATATATTAGTAAATAAAACCAGACTACTCACATGATCGCCACCCATTGCAGGAACTATGACGAGTGGGACAAGAACGAGTGAGCCCAACATCGAAAGAAAATGCTGGAACCCATAGAAGCTAATTGGAACTGAAAGTTGCACCACAGAAGAGAAATTAAATAATGCCAATTGTTAAAACATACATACGACATATTTTCGCACAGCAATACGCACAAAAACAATATATTGCACCAGTGAAGAAATCATACAAAATTAGGCCTATCTATAAGGTCATTGATAAAAAAGTTTATCTTTTTTAAGAAGCATCACGCCCCTGATATCATCGAATGAAAAATACAACCGCACAAAAACATACAATTTGACATATATTGTCAAAATAACTGAAGACAAACTGTTTGTGTCCACAAATTAAATTACTTTTTGTTGTAATGGCATTACAAAGCACATTATTGCAATTGCGACCAGCAATTGCACATTCGACAGATACAGAATCAAGAATTTTCAAAGAGATGGAACTCCTCAACTACACCTTAATTAAGACCACGCGCCGCTAAAAGATCGCAAAGCTAACGAAACAAGTAAAAAACCCAAAGACTCACCGAGGCCCGGATTATCTCTAAGCTCGTACTTCATATGCGAATGCCTGGTCCCGAACCCATCATCATCCACCGTCTGAGGCAACATGTCGATGGCTTCCTCGCTCCTGCTGGGCCGCCGCGGTGCCTCCGTGGCCCCCGCTGAGGCCCGCCTGTTCGCCCCGGGGCTGGAGCTCTTCGGCACTGCTCCATCGGAATCCCTCCGCCTCTTCGCCGGCTGATCCTTGTCGGCGGCCGCCGCGGCAGCAGCGGCGGCGGGCGGGGCCGGCAGGGCCGGCGGCGGCGGCTTGTCTCCCTGCGCCTGGCCGTTCGTCGCCCCGGCGGGGGCGGCCGCTGCGGCGGCTGCGGCGGCTGGGCGGAGGAGGCGGCGGCGGATGGGCCCGGGCCCGGCCGGCCTCGAGATCCGGCTGGCCGTTGGTCTCCCGGGGCCGGGCGGGCATCGATATCTGGCCGGAGTCGCCGGCATTGGTCTCGCCGGAGAACTTGGCGCGGAAGCCGGTGCGCTTGGCCCACGAGGACGGCGGCATTGGCGA
This sequence comes from Eucalyptus victrix, assembly GCA_016097545.1. Classification (NCBI taxonomy): domain Eukaryota; kingdom Viridiplantae; phylum Streptophyta; class Magnoliopsida; order Myrtales; family Myrtaceae; genus Eucalyptus; species Eucalyptus victrix. The sequence goes on from CM027844.1 coordinate 28,671,808, forward strand.
GGATTCCGGCACGGGCGGCCACGGGCCCGGCTTGGGGCGGGTTTTCGGGTCGGAGCTCGACATGCTGCGGGGCTCCGGCGGGGAATCAGTGGCGCATAGCTGGGACGCGAGCTCCCGCGTGGCTCAGATCTGGGCGCTGCCGGCGACGGCTCGGTATAGCGAGACGGCGATCGCCGGGGGAGGAGCGCCTTAGGGTTTCTGTTCAGCACCCTCGCCTCGCTTCGTCTTGCCGTGCGGGGATGAAGATTGACAGGTGAAGGTCTAGAGAGAGAAAAGAGACTCCGAAGTCCGCAGAGAGAGAGAGAGAGAGAGAAAGGGAGAGAGACTGAGAGTGAGAGTGTGAAAGTGAGTGTAGAGAGAGAAAGGCCGGAGGAGAGAGAGAGAGAGTTAAAGTCTAAAGGAGACGGGATGGAGAAGGCAGAGCCGCGTCCTTTGCTGCTTGTTTTTTTCTCTCTCTCTCTCTCTCTATCTCTTACCCTCTGTTTCCATTTTTTAAGTTATCCGATTTCATCGCCGCGGTTCGGTTCTTTGCTCATTTACTCGACGGGGATACGGTGGCGATTTCGTAGTGTCCGGCGGCGGCGGCGGCCGTGACGTGAGGTGGCGAAGGACGGCGGGCCAGCGGCAACGGATCGGATCGGTTGCATCCGTCCATCTCGTCACAAAAGGTAAAATCAGATGTGATGTGATATCTCTCTCTATCAATTTCTATTTTTAATGTTATTTGATTTCATCGCCGCGGTTATTTGCTCATTTACTCGGCGGGGATCTAGTGGCGATTTCTTAATCTCCATGACGATGGTGATTGGTGGTGACGTGGGTTGGCAAAGGAGGGCAACCCGGCGGTGGATTGAGTCGATTACGTCCATCCATCTTGCCACAAAAGTTAAAATTGGACCTAATATAATCACACAATTTCTTATTTTTTATGATTTGTTTGGGTTACGGTATTTAAAAAATGAGAACGAGATATCGTTATCATGAAATATAAAAGTGAATGGAAATGACCATGGAAAATAAATAAATAAAAGGATTCCAATTGTATATTTTGCATTGACCAAGTAGAATCTATAAGAATATTATTAATCAACATTTTGAAAAAACTGATGTTCGCATCAATTCAGTGGAGGAGGGCGGCCCAATGGCGATGGACTGTGTCGATTCCATCCATTCATCTTGTCACAAAAGTTAAAATTGGATGCGATATGATTGCACATATTTTCATGAATTTCTTATTTTGATTCGGTTGAGCAAAGATATTTGAAAAAAGAGAGTGAGATCTCATTTTCATAGAAAAAAAAGTGAATGGAAATGACCATGAAAAATAAAAAAAAAGGATCTCAATTGTATATTTTGCATTGATCAAGTGAAATCTATAAGGACATCTTTAGTCCACATTTTGAAAAGACCAATCTACGTGTCAATTTGGTGGAAGAGGGCGGCCTAGCGACGGTGGATCGGGTTGATTTTGTTGGTCCATCTCGTCACAAAAGTTAAGATTGGACGTAACATAATCACATATGCCTTGATGAATTCTTATTTCAATTTGGTCGCATAAAGATATTTGACAAATGAGAATGAGATATCATTATCATGAAATATAAAAGTAAATGGTCGAACAATAAAAGGAAGGATCCCAATTATAATATTTAATATTGATCAAGTAGAATCTATAAGGATATTTTTAATTAACATTTTGAAAAGATAGATATTCGCATCAATTTGGTGGAGGAGAGTGGCCCAATAGCGGTGGATCAAGTCGATTCCATTCATCCATCTTGCCACAAAAGTTAAAATTATTCGTGATATGATCTCACACGTCTCCATGAATTTCTTATTTCGATTCGGTCGAGTAAAGACATTTGGAAAAATGAGAACGAGATCCCATTCTCATGATATAAAAAAGTGAACGGAAATGACCACGGAAAATAAAAAGAAAGAATCCCGATTGCATATTCCGCATTGATCACGCGGAATCTATACGGATATTTTTAACCTTGACATTTTGAAAAGACTGACGTTGGAATCAGTTCGGTGGAGGCATGTCGATCGCCTCTATGCTTTTCCATTTGAACATTGTTCTCCTCGTTCGGTCGCGCGTCAAGACGCCGAGATTCATGCACCGATGAAATGTTGTCCGAAAAGAAAGCGAGCGAGTGACCGAGCAATCGCGGCCGGTCGCTACAAAAGAAGCGATCAGGGGAAGCCGTGCGAAAGTACTCCCGAGTCCTCTCCCTTTTATCGACAACAGTCAGGAAAGCTGGGGGGGGGGGGGGGTACAAAAAAAGAAAAGAAAAGAAACTCGAAAAAGATCGGAGATAAAGGAATTTAAAAAAATTCGAATTTCTGAAATTTTTCCGGAGAACAATATAAGCGGCTTTCATTTTCTTCTCTCTCTTTTTTTTTTTTTTTTTTTCCTGAACTTTTTTCGATAGTTGTCCGAACGGCCTTTTTCCAAACAAAGCGACTTTAGGGTCATGGGACCTGAGGATCCTCCTGGATTTTAGTGGGCGTTCCTTAAATAAGATCTGCGCTCACGCGCGAAAGAGACAACAATGATAATCTGCGGATTAAGCGCGCTCCAACTAGCCCGGGTCAAATCCCGATTAATTAATTCGCATGCAAAAGCGATCCCCCCCACCCAAATCCCAAATCCCAAAAAAATACAAAAACAAAAACAATAACAAAAATAAGATCAAATAAATTAGAATAAAAGCCACTAAAAACCTCCCAGCTTTAGTCACTATACTACATTTACTTCAAATTTTTTTTATGATGCAAAAAATCCTAAATCAATGTTCATGTGACATATTTATCAAAAACTTATTTTTTGTGACACTAAAAACTTACACTTTTTTTGAATGATATCAAAAAATCACAAACTTTTTTTTGGATGACACCTAAGAACCACAAATTGGTATTTATTTGTCCAAAATATAATAATAAATAAATATGAGTTTTTTATCACAAAAATAATTTATGATGGGGTGTGTTACTTGGGCATGGTTTTTCGTGCAGCTTTATTAAAAAATAAAAAATGGAAAAGGGCGCCATGGCAATCTTAGCTGGCGCGGCGAATTGACCGAAGTGGGGCCCGCGGAGCATAAAAAGCCAGGAAGGGACGTTTGCTAAGCGAAGGAGTGGGGGGGGGGGATCCTGTGCGGCCCGTCCCGGTCGCGCTCGCACATTCACTTCGATTCCGATCCGATGATTCGATCCCAATCCCATCACCGCCGCGACGGCCGACGAGAAACCGAAGTGATTGGGCGAGAAAGGGGATAGAGGGGGAGGTCGGTTTCTTTTTTCTTTTTTTTTTTTTTTTTTTGGTGGTCGGTTCCTTTTTTGCTTAGCTGGATTCCTGGTGGACGAATGCCGCCCGTCGGGACCCCAGCCCGGAAAGCAACGGCTACTTTTTTTTTTTTTTTTTTTTATCTTTTTCTCCTGGCTCCACTGATAATCCCCCGAATTTTCCGAACTAGCCGTTCAGGGTTAACCAATCTGTGTCCCGGGAAAAATCACAAGTCGCCGTCGGGTCGATTCGGAGTCGTTGTCGGATCACTTCTAAAAAGCCATGGTCTTGGCATTGAGATCATCTCTTTTCTGAGATATATATATTCCGTTTTTTGGGATGATGTTTTAATAACGTTATTGTCTCGATAGAGATTGATTTGGAATTTTGTTTCTTGTGCTGGGTAAAATTTTGTTGGCAATTATATATAAGTTAGGCGCGATTGTTTTAGTGAGTAGGGTAACGTTCTTATGCCTACAAGTTCCACTATAATGTTATGTTCTATTAGGTATTATTTATAAATGATTGTTGGGGCAAAAGGGTTGGAATGAAAAGTAGCTTTTGTCGAGTTTCTAGAATGGATGATGAGGATAGAAATGAATCGAATTATATACGAAATCAAGGAAGAGCACGTATATGCAAGATTATAATTAATTAATAAAATACGCATTTTGATGTAACAATAATGCTTAACATTGAAACTCCAAAGTTAATGCTAAGCATTTTTAAGTAAGAGCATTATCAAGATGGGTAACCTTATAGGAAAGTGTCAACTTGGACACCAAATGACAAAATTGCAAGGCCTCATATGGGATGGGTCAAGATGAACAATATCTTGAATGAATTAATTTAGAAACGTGACCATATGGTGTTAAAGTTGAAACCCCTCCAATAAATATATGGTTCGGGGACAAATCATGCAAAAGCTAATGGGTCAATAGTGACTTGTTCAATGAGGGTGAGGGTTGATCGCTAGGGCAAGAAGACCAAAATAAGGAATGACTTTAGGGCTGCTTTTAGGATTGCCATGGGCCAAGATTATGCATCTAACAAGGAAAGAACATTCCTTGAATATGAGTGTGTGTGAAATTGGAATTAATTCATAAAAAGTACCTTTTGACATAATGGCAACACCTGGTATTGGAACTCCAATATGCCACATGCTTAGGTAAAAGCACTACTAGAATGGTTGATTTCTTGAAAAAGTGGCCACATATATGCAAAAGGATAAAGTCATGAGATTTAATATAAAACGGGTGAATAGATAATATCTCAAGTAAATTAATTTAGAAGTGCCATAATAATAATTATAATGCAAAAACGAATTTTGGAACATGCCCTCGTCTACCCATCTAAGCTATTAAGAATGAGTGGGAACCAAACCATGTGGAGGGCTACAAGTGTGAGAGCACTTGGGAAAAATCTTCACATAAATTAATGCAAAATATCAAAATCGCGAGTCTCGAAATGTGACGAGTCAAAGCATATAATATTAATCCGGGGTAGCATAGTGAGAATATCCAAAAGCTAATATCGAAACATGACCTCATGTAACCATCTAAGCTGTCGAAAACGATTGGGAACCAAGCTATGTTGGAGGACTCCAGCACATGACCGGGGACAATCTTCCAGTGGGCTTCATCACAAAATTTGGCCTGTTGGGCTGGACAAGAACATCAATTGGTTGGATGGTGGGCGGGCCAGGCTCTTTACCATGCATAAGATCAACGGGCCACGGCTTAAAGTGTTTCGGGCGAGTATACTCAGACTTGACCAGACCCGATCATAGCCTCTTAAGGTAGGTTGCCTTTGGCAATATTTCTGTTATTGAGAATAATTTCTTTTTATAAATAGTTATTTTCTAATTTATTCCCCAGAATAATTTATGAATAAAATAATACATATGATAACTGCAGAAAATTTCCATTCATAAAATAGAAAAATAATATAAATGCATTTGATACAATCCAAAGTTTTTAACTAATTTTTTTGAGATTTTTTTCTTTCCTTTTTTTCCTCTCTTTTTCTTCCTCCTCTTAGGCGGCAACTCGCTACATGCAAGGGCCGGCGAATAGCGGCCGGCAACGAGGAAGAAGAAATAAAAAAGAAAAAAAGAATGACTTGTTTGTAAAAACTGTTCCTAGAAAGTAAAAGTGGATTTTAAATTTAACTCATTTAAGATCCACTTAAGACCCACATTGATTGTTAAACATATTTAACTAATTTTTCTTAAAAAATAAGCAACCCATATATGACCCATTTTGTCATTCCCACCAGAAACAAGACGTTATTTTTTTCTATTTCTCATTTTTATTTCAAATCTATTTTCTAGTTATTTTTTTATTTCAAAAAACAAAAGAAGAAAAAAATAGAGAAAAAATCTAAAGCCCAGCCCATTTGTCAGGTCGTTAAAAACCATCCAACGGTCCAAACTGCTCTTCGGAAAGATATTTCCAATTCCCGGAATTTAGCGGCAAAAACAGAGAGAAGAGAACGCAGCAAAGCAAGCAAGCACACGCCAGATGCTGTCCTCCACAAGCGCTCTCGTCGTCCCCAATCTCCTTCTCCGGCGTGCCGACCATCGCGCCGGCCCGACCCGCGCCCGACCCGGGCGGTGCGGTCTCCTCACCGTCCGGTCGGCTTCCTCGAGCGTCACCCAGAAGCCGCCGGCGCCGGCGATCGTCGAAGACCGAGACGGGGACCCGGCCGCCGAGCTCCGCGGCTCGGCGAAGTTCCCGGCGATAAGGGCGGCGAAGAGGGTGGTGCTGGTGAGGCACGGCCAGAGCACGTGGAATGCGGAGGGCCGGATCCAGGGCAGCTCCGACTTCGCGGTCCTCACGAAGAAAGGCGAGGCTCAGGCCGAGACCTCGCGCCTGATGCTCATCGACGACTCCTTCGATGTTTGCTTCACCAGGTGCGCGCCGTCGGTCTTTCCGTTGCGGTCCTCGGTATATTCAAAACCTGCCTCGCTTCGCTCATCGAAGCGGCGAGCGTGCTCTAGAGCTTGATGAATAGAATGACTTACTCTGTAGTTCCTTGCAAAAAAATATTGTCTTGAACTGAAATATAGCATTCGTTGTTCGACGATTGAGTTGAAATTTATCTCCGAACGGTGCGTTTCTCTGTTCAGCCCCCTAGCACGGTCGAAGAGAACGGCCGAGATCATATGGGGAGCGCGGGAGGAGGATATGATCAGTGAATCCAACTTGAGGGAAATCGACCTCTATTCATTTCAAGTACGCTTGCTTAACTGATTAGTCCATAAGCCATCTGGAATGTGCAAAGATGAGAAATTGGGCGGTGCATGCGAAATATGAACTGCTTTCTTTTGTTGATGTGGTGCGAAATCTAGGGTCTCCTTAAGCATGAGGGGAAAGCGAAGTTTGGCACGGCATTTCGGCAGTGGCAGGTGGATGCTGCAAATTTTTGCATCGACGGTCACTATCCCGTGAGGGAATTGTGGCAACGTGCTAGGGACTGCTGGAACAAAATTCTTGCCCATGAAAGCAGGTCTGTTCTTGTGGTTGCCCACAACGCTGTTAATCAGGCTCTTGTCGCTACCGCTATTGGTACTTCATCCTTTCACTCTTCAGATGAATGTCTGGACATACGAGTTCTGAGACAGCTGTGTTATCCGTCCAACCTTTTTCTTTTGTCGTTCTTCCTCCTGATGATCAGGATTAGGAACAGAATATTTCCGGATTTTGCTACAAAGCAATTGCGGAGTCAGTGTACTGGATTTTACCCCGGGAGCTGAGGGCGGATCCCCATTTATATGCCTCAACCGGCTAAATCAGGTATGCGTTGTTCAAGTACGCAAAGATATACCTATGATTGTTTACTACATTAAAGCCCTTCTGGTGTAATGATCGAACAATACTGCACAGACTCCAGCTTCGCCTGTTGCTGCTGGTGCAGGCAGAAAAACCAGCAAGAGGATCATACTTATCTGTCATGGAGTAACAGAGAGCGGTGCTGAGGTTAGCAATGACCCGATTACTTATTATTTAAGCACAAAAGAGGAAAAACACCCTGACTGCATTTTCATTGGGGAATCGCGTATCTGATTACTTCCGTGATTCACCTCTCAATAAGACGCAGGTCACTGAAAAGTCAAGTTCACTTAACTGATTGGGCTTGGTGGATATTTCTGTGCCTTGTCCTTGGTTTCTATATGGCAAATATAACATTGAACATGTCATTGTAGGCTTCAAATTTTTCTTTTTAGGCCAAATTGTAGGGCTATTGTGCATAGCTTCTTTTCTAGTCGTAGTGCAATTGGTTGTCAACTCAGACTATTCTTTACTGCACTTACTGGTATGTACGAATGCCTAGAGATCCATCTTACTAAGTAGGACGCCTCTTGTGCACTTCAAATTAAACTTGCTAGATGGTGATTCATAGTGAGGCTTTTCTTGTTTGGGTGGAGTTTTCTCTGTACTTCTCAGATCTCTTCCGCTCCTCAGATATACACTTTAGCTGATGACATTTTCACTGGAAGGCAGTATATTGGACTGTGCCTGCGCTGCCATTATCTTTTTATTCTATTTCCAGCTTCTTCAGTCTCTCGGTTTTAAGATTATTATATTAACTTTTGATAATGTGCAGGTGACTTTTCCAAGTCATGGTAATGAAACATTGAACCTGCTTGGAATCATACAGGTTTGACTCTTAGGATAAACCATATAGGTGACGCACAGGAATGGGCTCCTTTGCATTCTTATAATCTATTTTCTTTTGCCCCATATGACAGTCCCAGAAAATTGCAGAGCTTCTTCTTGATTTGAAGGTCAGCTCGGTAATCAGCAGTCCAAGGAGCGCCAGCATCGAGACAGCCATGGCTGTATCAAAAGTAAGCCCATGTCCTGGTCCTCACATCAGCATATCATTATAGCTATGAAAAATATGGCCCTACCCTAGGTTCTCAAGGAACTTAGTTACGCTATTGCAAAGTTAATCTCACTCTTAAGTCGTCCTTACCACTGCAGGTTCAAGAAGCTGCAGACTGCTTGGGTGCTGACTGTGTGCCACGTTATGTTGAGATGAAGCAAATGCAGGAACTTGAATGTGAAAGCATTCTGCAGCAATCAAAGAAGGTAAAGGCATCCAATAGTGAATGAATTAAACTTCTTTCTCCCACTGCCTAGTGCCAATGGCATCTTAAAGTTCTGATGAATCCACTCTTAGTAGGGCCGTGTTATAGGAATTACAGCAGCCGAACATGCATCTGGTTTTTGAGGGGGATATTGCCCGTGTCTTTTTTCCTGCAGGATTCTGCCCCAGTTCCTTTTCTTCAACCCGGCTGGTTAAAACAACAGGAAGACGAAGTCCTCACAGCACTGTGGGATCAGTCAGGGAGAGCCTGGCTGTCTCTCTTGGACGAACTATCCGGCGGATCCGAGCCTGAAAAAGTTGTGGCAGCCGTGGGGCATCCGGTGGCTCACATTGCACTGATGGGGCACTGCCTAGGTTTGACAAAAGAATGGATGGGATCATTTCACCTCGACACGGGGAGCATCAGCGTCATTGACTTCCCTGATGGACCGGCAGGAAGAGGTGTTATCCGGTGCATAAACTATACCGCCCATTTGGGAAGATGGTCGATTCCCATCACCAGACCAACACTGGATGATGAAGATTTTTGACTGCCTCACGAATGTTGATAGGTATACTCCAATCAGGAGAGCACATACTTTTGAAACCCTGCTGCCTGTATAGTACAGTGTCTGGATGGTGTTATCATTCGGCCATCCGTACTAATCTTCACTTGGTGAAATTATGTTAAAGCCCACTCTGAGTGCTTGGTTGAACTTTTGGGGAAAGTCTTTGGGAAATTGCAAATGATTTTAAGTTAATGGAGTTTTCTAAAATGTAAATTGCATTTGATAAATTATAGTTTATAAGTCTATTGGGAAGTACCTTGGAGCAAAATAGTATTTGGAGAAATTTATATTTATAAAGGATTTTTGTGATTAAAAAAAAAAAAAAAAATAGTTGGCTGACGAAGGATAGGCGGCCATTGGCGGCACTCAAAATCTGTCTCTAGTGGTCAACATATTAGGTTGCAAGATCTCAGGTAGCCACCGGAGACAACATCTTCTCCTCCTCTTCATCTTAACCACCATCATCTTCTCCACCATCTCAATCTCTCTTCTCTAACAAATGGAAGCCCGGTGGTCTCGACGCCGGAGGGCTTCGCCCTCTTTGACCTCTTGCCCGAGGAGATCATCCTCCTGATCCTCGACTTCCTCGACTGGGACTTGCTCAACTGCAAGTCCTCCCTCGTTTGCTGCTCCTTCGATGTTGATGAGTCTTGCCATCGCAAGTTCCTCTGCCCCCTCCACACTGAGCACCTCCCCACCACCCTCACTCATTGCGTTAGTGCTATCGCTCTTGACGTGTCCCTCTACCCCCGCGTCACCAATGCCTCCCTTGCCGTTGTCACCGCCTCCCGCGAGGATGCCCTCTGCTCCTTTGCCCTCCACATCACTGATTCTTCACCGTCACTGAATTGATCTGAGTCGCGGTGAACCTAGATTTGAGTTGCTGCGAGGGGTCACACGACCTAGATTGGTGAGGATCTAGGTCGTGGCGACTTAGATTTGAGTTGTGGCGACCCAAACTTGGGCCGCTACGACTCATGGGGGGTCGTGCGACCAAGATCGACGGCTTCTCGTTGTGGTCACGCGATGACTCAGATTTGTGTTGCCGCGACTCGCAAAGGTTGCTTGGGTTGTCGTGACCACGATAGCATCTCCCTAACTGTCATTGTCGCTGGCCTCTTGATACAACCAAGCTATCTACCCTTAACGGAGAAGATGAATAGTGTCACATAACAAGGGCAAAATTGAACAAAAAGTCGTGAGGACAATTTTGAGAAAAAAAAGGAGTGCACGGTACCCACTTGAGCATGCCGAGAAAGCTAAAAGTCCAAGGTAGTCTAGGACCTAACTTGGGCTTTGGACATGCCTTGGGTTTTCGGTCTTCTAAATGCCCACTTTTCTCCAATGGGATTTGCAAAATTTTTTCTAAATACTCAATATTTAGACCCTTGTCTCCAATCATCGCAGCCTTTTTGACGACGAGTGGAGGAGGCAACCCAAGATTTCTTTGTAAAAGAGGTAAATAGAACAAAAAGACAGGGTATTCTAATCTCTCTAGTCATGTTACTTTGTTGACAACATCCCAGCTAATTCAAGTCGATTGGACGGTCTAAAAAGGGCAAAAAGGGTTGAAGTACACGGAAGAAAAACTAAAGAAATGATGGGACGATGGACCTCATCAATAGAAGTTAATCATTCAAAGATGGCAAGACAGGCAACTTTTTGTCAAGGCAAAACCAGCTTCCTGTAGTTGCAGCGCCTCTTGTAAAGAAAAAAGAAAATTACACAAATAATCCTGAATTTTTAATTTGTTTGATGTGATTTTTGAATTTTAGCTGAATATGCAATGTGGTTCTTGAACTTTTAATTTGTTCAGTATATTCCTTTAAATTTTGGTACATGTCCACTTTAGTCCATTGATCATATGAAGATGTTCAATGTTGTCTCTAATCTTGAATTAACGGGACCGCATTAAATATTTTCATATTGTTTATGGACTACATTGGATATATACCAAAAGTTCAGATCATATTGAACACATTAAAATTTCAAGAATTACAATAAACATTAAATTAAAATTTATGAACCGTATTAAATAAATTAAAAGTTTGGAAATCACATTTCATGCATGTCACGTGAGAGTTTAGAGACCATTTGTATCATTAACCCAACGAAAAAAAGAAGAAGATTATAACATTTACACATTTTCACGTCCTTTTACTGTGAATTTGGGTTTGGAGCCCAAGATGAGATGGGCCGACGCTCCGACCGGCCCAGCCCAGTGGGGGGAGCCCGCTCGCGGTCGAGCTAGCCGTCCTCGTCCTCGCGGCAAGACTGTGCAATTCCCCGGTCGGAGAAGCGGCGGAGGCGGTTTTAGGGAGGTTTTAGGGCTGCCGCAGCAGCAGCAGCAGCAGCAGAAGGGGAGCAAAAAAATGGCAGCTTCCGTCGCCGGAAGATCCGCATTCCTCCGCGCCATCTCGAGGGCAACAGCGAGGACTCCGGCCAGCTCCACGCCCAGAGGAACGGCCGCCGCGTCGCCCCGCCCTCCGATCCGTCCCCATTTCGGACTTCCTCGGACTCCGATTTCGCCTCCACCTCCTCCTCCTCCGTCGTTCAGGTCGGTTTCGCAGTCTCCTCTCTGGGATCTTCTTTTGTACGAGGTTGTCCGTTCTGGTTTTGATTGCGAACTCGTCTTGGATTCGCGCCGTCAGGTTGGTGCGGCGGGAGTTGAGCTCCCTCCTCCCCGTCCACAGCGCCGTTGCTTCCGCTCGCCTCGTGTCGAAGCTCCCCAGCGAAGTCGACTCTTCCTTCGAAGGTCCTCTCTCTCTCTCTCTCTCTCTATCTATCGATTCCGTCTTATGAAGTTTGCAACTTCCTAGTACTTCGCTTGTTCTTTCTTCTTAAAAACTCGACATTGACAGGGAGGTTCGCGAATTATCTGAGTCCCATCTGAAGTTGGTGCCTGCGCAAAGCATAGAGAATGGCTCTCGCTTCGTCGGAGCTGCTGGATGATTCATTCGGCGGTCGGAATAGGCTTTCCGAGATTTTATCTGTTCAATCGACCATACTTTCGGATTAGAGTGATTTTTTTTTTCTTCTTCTGTAGCATTCTGTATGTTGAATTTCGTTTTATTTCGAAGAGGGCATGAGGGTCGGAATTTTGTTTTTCCCAAATAAATGCCAGATGAGTTACGCAAGTATACTGCGAGAATCAATGGGCAGTACGCGTTATAATTGGTTGTTGAATTAAGCCTTCTATCACCACAGTGAAACGATGCTACTTTGCTTTGGACATGAATTGCTGAGTAGTGCTTGAAATAGCAGATGCCTTGATGCATCACATCGTATCTGTGCTTCTTTGTCGCTGTAAAGAGAAAAATTGCATATCCAATATGAAGAATTCATGACATCTTTCATTACTTGGGACTAAAATTGCTCTTGTAGCCATTTTAGATTTTCTTTTGGAGAACTTCTGCATTTTGTTGAGAGTAGGAAAGCTATGGTTGTATTACAGGGAAAAGTTACACTGAGAATCATCTGGCGGAAAATCTATGTTTGCTAATGTTTAGCATGCGGTGGTTGATGTCGGCAGATGTAATGGGTTGGTCTGAGATCCGGAGTTGTTCAGCAGGTTGTGCTTTCCTCTAGATAAGTTTTCATTCTGCTCTCCTATCTTAGTCACTCTATTAGGAATTGCTTTCTTTTACTATGATGCATCGCGTGGGATCGTGAATGTAGTTGTGTGTTGGTCATGCTAATTGACTTGTGAGATGTTCACACCAGAGAAGGATGGATGGCTTTGAGTTAATCAAATATAGGGCGTAAATATTCATAACATGATAATTGCTTCCCTGCTGAAGTATGAAGATTATACCAGTTCAATGATTAACAAGAGTTCTGTTCTCAATTACTTTGAACGGTTAGGGTTGACAGACTGAGGATGATTGGTAATAGTATGCTCTTACTCATCTGCTAGAGGGTGGGACCCATGATTCTGTATTTTGGTTGCTTGTGCTTATTTCTTTATCATGGCATTCAAGTGCATGGTATGCTGATTTAGTTGATAGTGAGATGCGATCCTTTATTTTTTCCTCTGAACTAGAAGGATCAGATTTTGCTAGAAGCCATTGGCTATCTTGGTTTGTATAACTCAGCCCAAACTGATCTGATTCGAGTCGCAGACATTCCGAAGAAAATTTAATTTAGTGGCTTCTGACTATTGTCATTTGCAGCTCTTTAATAGCTAGAGAGTTTGGCCTCTAGACGCTTGGCCTAGTTTGAAGGAGTAGAACGTGAGGGTGCAACATCAGGGCAAAATGAAATGTACTGAGAGCTTTACTGGGAATAACTGCAGAGTTTCGGATAATTCTCTAATATTGGGTAATTCTGCCTGATGGTTCATATTCTCTTTAGGCTTTTCTAGCTTGGGAAGGAGGTATAAATCCATAGTGGAAGAATGAATTTTTGGTTGGAATAGGTGAATTTTCAGAGCAAGGTGAGATGGTAGTACCTCTTCAGCCGGTGCCTTATGTGTGAAGCAATTGGAGGTCTGGAGCTCAATAGGCTCTACTTGGTCATTTTGAAACTTCATTTGCCAGTACATTCTCCTCCTTGTATGTTGTGAATTTATTGCAAGCAAGAGCAGACATAATTTCTTAGGTTGTCTGTTTTTGTATATGGGTTTGGACAGATTTTCTTTTTCTTAGCATATCAATATCTAGCGAGACTCTTCAGTTTGTAATTCTTTGTAATACCACAAGTTCTGTGCCATTGCTCATGACGCATGACAAAATCTACTGCATATCTGCGGTTCGGTGAGCAAGATCATGGGCCTACCGACATGAAGAGTTAGCATTTTGGGCAAGTTCCATCATTTGCCAGGGAAGGAAAATTGTGAAGAGGTCAACCGTCTTATTCTTTTCATGTGGTGGTTAGGTCATGGAGGTTGCAGGTGAAAACAAATTTTTCATCAAAGGCTGGCTACAACTGGGAAGAATCTATTGATGTGATATCTGTCTATGCAGGTAATGTAACTACCCCTTTGCTCCCAACTGCTCGCTTCTACAGTCTTCCGTGTAATTCATCTATATTGAGTGTGATTGGCAAGTTTAACTCTTGCTCTTGAATTTGTCATAGTGATAGTATTTGAGTCTAGTAATTGAAATTCCAAAATATTTAATTAGCTGAGATGCTAAGGTGACTGGAAACTTTGGCGTGTTTTGGGTATAATTCACGCTGGTTGTATTATTTGGTCTTGGGTCTTGGATATTCACTATCTTCTTATAGAAACTGTCTACCTGAGATTTGTTATCTCGACCTAACAATTTTGCTTGTAAGATTAGACAGCTGAAAAGCTATTGATTTCAAGTCCATGTGCAGTGCATTGTAAATTTGCATTAGCTCTGACTCTATTCATTGGGTTAGGAGTACTTATGGAATCTAGGCCTCTTTAGATTACTTTTCTTTCCATTACCATACAATTATATCTTGTTCCTTTTCCATTTGCTTTCGGTGGGCCAAAAGGCGAGGTCCGGACCGATCAAATGAACATTTCACCTTAGGCCTATACTTGTTGGACGGTCGTCCTATTGCTTGGTTAGCAATATTTTTAAGAAAATCCGTTCTACTCCTGTGGAGTCACTCTTTCAAGTTTTACTATTCTATTCAATGAATGGTAAGCATTTTTTGTTTGTCGTCGGCCAATCTCATAAAACTTTCATTGACCAACTGGACATAGATTGTGGAGCTGCACATGCAACCAGTAGATTAGACGTCGATTCGGCTATCTTCTTATTATTATATATGAATGTATCCATTGTTTGTTGATGGCTACTCGCCGACAAGACAGTCGAGCTCAAACGGCTTCTCATGGCCGACAGTTTGTATATATTATTTCTGTAACAAACCGTGTTCTCCGATCGACATTCTTACGAACAGAGATACGAGCTCGATTTCGTAATTATTGGCAATTGATGAATGTTCTCATATAAATTAGGTATACTAAACAAAGAGTGTTCGATCCTAGGATCCAAAGAAAAAGAAGGGGGGGCTTGTGCTTCCTACTTGATTTAGAAGTTACTTGTTTATACGATATGAATGCGTACCAATTGGTTGTTTTACTAACTTCTATGAACGTGATGATAGTGGAGAAAATACTAAAACTTAGTACAATAATACATTCAATTTCTAAAACTTCCGTATCATACATTTAAGTGATAAAACTTGCTATAGCCGTCAACTCTAGTCCGTTGATCTATTCCTTTAGATTTTAGTGGATGAAAATGTTACATGACTAGCATTTTCCATCAGTCAAAAATTGACGGATTCAACAGAATTACTCAAGTGCATTCAAGTTGCAAGTCTTCGAGACTTAAATGTATGAAATGATAACTTTCGGAATTCAAGTGCATTGTTGTGACACGTTTTAGGATTTTCTTTGTAATTGTCCATCTGTCAATTAACTAATATGCTCCAATTTATACGCAAAAATAATTTACTCACTCGATGGTGCTGATCCAATGTGAATGGTGATGGCGTGCTATAATTTGACGGAGCTGGCTTGGCCTTTGCCCCCACACGCACCTCTAATTCCTCCTCTGCTATTTCGAGATGTTTTCGCGAGATTAATCACGGGGACTCATCATCTAGTGCAAGATTGAAATCTCAACCTCAATCCAATCACGGGGACTTAAATGTATGAAATGATAACTTTTAGAATCCAAGTGCATTGTCGTGACGCGTTTTAAGACTTTGTTTGTAATTGTCCCTCTATCAATTAACTAACATGCTCCAATTTATACGCAAAAATAATTTACTCCTGCGATAGTGCCGATCCAATGTGAATGGTGATGGCGTGCTATAATTCAATGGAGATGGCTTGGCCTTTGCCCCCACACGCACCCCTAATTCCTCCTTTGCTATTTCGGTGATGGCGTGCTATAATTCAATGGAGATGGCTTGGCCATTGCCCCCACACGCACCCCTAATTCCTCCTCTGCTATTTTGAGACGTTTTCGCGAGATTAATCACAGGGACTAATCATCTAGTGCAAGATTGAAATCTCAACCTCAATCCAAATCCAGTCCAATCCAATGGTTAAATCAAAGAAGATCATCTTGCGAACCGTCAATAAAGCCAGTTTGAAATGATTAAAAAAGTCGGGTCGGTCCTCCCCCTGCCGGGCGTAGCGTGCAAGTTGCAGCAAACGCTTTACACCACCAAAGGTTTTCGAGATTAGACAGAGTCGCCAGCGCCATGAAAGCTTTTTGCAAGAATAACTCTCTTAACAACATGGTATTTTATATTTTCGAGGGGAAAGGGTGTCGACCCCAAAGTTGTTGTCCTGTTGTCGTGTCTGCAATGGTGGTGCTCTCTCTCTCTTCTCTTCCTTCTTGACTTCGTCCCAAGACGTTTTTCGGTTGTCAATCATGAAAGCGTTTTCGTCTCTTTCCTTTTCGTGGGCTCGTCATGATCTCAGATGACCTGTCCACCAACAGAAAACCAAAATGGGGGGAAGAGAATTTTTTATTATTAGGGGGTACTGGAGTCTCTATAAATAAATAAAAATATAAAACAAGCTTTTCTCATAAAATTATTATATTGAATTTAATTTAATAATACGAAAAATCGCAAATTGATACATTTATGATAAATTTACCAAAAATTAAATTTTTTGACTATAAAAAAAATCATAAACTGATATACTTGTAACATGATTTATTATTTTGGATTAATACTACAAAAACCATAAAATTGATACATCTCTAATAAACAAACGATAAAACCCTAAATTGATATACTTTTTGGCTGTGACATATCCTCGAATTCAATAATTTGATAGTAAAATTAAATGGAGACTAATTGAGAGTAAATTTGTCATGTTTATCGCTTTAAGATTTTTTTATGGCACAAATTAATCACATATTTGCTGATTTGAAGTTTTTGTGATATTTACCCTATAGGATTTTGGACAGCAAGAAATTAATCATCCTCTATTTTCTTCCATTCTCCACTATTTTTGCTTCCAACTAGAATGTTGTGCTCGCGTCATTGGGAGCGCATTCGGCTCCGTGAGTTTCGTTCGAAATAATATAGACATTGATTGAGTTTCAATGAGCTTCAGTTCATTAACAATTAGTAAAATCGCTAGAGTTTTCAATAACTCTTCCTGCTATAATAAGCATTGTCTTGAGAGTTTTAACTATTCTCTTTTAGTAAAGATGGTGTTGTCCATTACATACGGAATGTCCCTAGATGAATAATTGCCGGATATCAAAGATATTTCTTTCCATCTTACATTGCATAAAGTTTTGTGAAAAGTTGGATATGAAGCTATATGATTTGGAAAATTAGGTAATGTTTTATGCTTTCCGACTTTTCATATTAGTTTGTCTACACGATCATGCATATAAATCTTTAAACTTCACTTATTCTTTTCTCTATTGAAGTTAGCAAAAAGTTTGATCGACAATCACATATACATCCTACAATAAGCTTTTGCTTACTGGGTTCCAACTTTTGTCTTTTTATTCTTTTCGATTCTGCTTTCATTTTATGTTGATTAGTTGAGATTTATATTTATCATTTTTGGTTGACCACTAATTTATTAGCCATGAAAAGGTTGATAAGTTGATTTTTTCTACAAAAAGAATGTGAACGACAGTATTGTCGCATTTTCCTTTTATCACTGAGAAAGTAATTGAACGATTTTCTACTTCTCTCTAATTATCTTAAGATAATTTTCTTTCTAAATTGTAATCTTGTAACTATGGTTTTGTAAATATCATACCATTACAGTGTACACCTTGAATCACAATTGTTTTGATGTAAGTATCTATTGATTTTTACTATTAGTTTCTTTTTTTAACTTTATGCAAATGAATATCTATAATTGAAAAGACATTATTTAAATCACTAATTTGCAAATTATAACTGTGTAACTTAAAATAGTGCAAAATAAGCACAAATTTATTTCCGTGCAAAAAAAAGCAAACGTTAGTCTAGCTGATTTATTACACTAACATATGATATGATGCATATGAAATATTATCTGATGACAAAAATACTCTTGCTTGTTTGAAAGGTCATTTAATATTTATCGCATCACCAAGCATATCAATTTCATCAATCCGTCTGATTTATCTTGAATTACTTACAAAAATGAGTAATGTTAAATACATTGATAAATTTATAAAATTGATATGCATAGTGATATTGCATGTCGTGATTCTCAGTATATTTAGTTTAAATAATCGAGTAACATTCATAGGTCATCATAAGTCTATTACTGTTTAATTAATGTATCGGTTTTTTAAATATAGTTTTGGGATAATGATATAAATGATTTCCAATGTGTAATATAATTTTTGAACTTTAGCTTAGTATGCAATGTTGTTCTTAAACTTTTAATTTGTTCAATATAGTCCCTAAACTTTTGGTGCATATTTAATTTAATCTTTAGATTGTATGAAAATATTTAATGTTATCATTCCGTTTATTCAAATTCAGGGACGATATTAAATATTTTCATATAGACTATGGACTAAATTAAACATGCATCAAAAGTTCAAGGACCACATTAAACAAATTCAAAGTTCATGAATCACATTGTATATTAGGTCAAAAATAGGCACCATTTATCTTATTTATCCATTAGTCTTCCATGCCCAAACACGATTGAAGAGGAGGTTTGAACGAGTCCACCATTCGTAAAGTTAAAAGATTTCTCAACAGTGGAATCATTGGACAGTTCAAAAAGCACTCGCCGCTCTTCATGCCGAGCCCACGACGACGAAAAAGAAAACCCATTTTCATTCTCAAAATCTATCTCCTTCCGCAATTGCTCCATCCCTCCCTCTCTCTCTCTCTACACGAGCTGTCGTTTTGTATCACGACCTCTCTTCCGCAGAGATCTCTCAGAAGTACAATGAGAGACATTATCTCTTGCTTCAGCGAGGATTCGATCAGTTTCTCCATCCCATCATGCTCCCACCCTTCAAAGAACGCTTTCATCTCTCCCTCCCCTCTTCCTTCGGTCCAAAATGCAGTCTCCTGCGTCTACAGAACCATCCTCTCCAAACACAGGAAGCACCTCTTGATCACCATCTCCTGGTTCACCACGCAGGCGGGTCACCGCGACGTGATCATGAGCTTCGACCACGATCCGTCTTCTTCCTTCCAGCTCGGCACCAATTCGGGGCTGTTCAGGAAGAGCAGGAGCCACCACAGGAAGGTGGAGCACCAGAATTCTGAGGTGGAAGTCTTCTGGGACTTTTCAAAAGCCGTGTACGAGACGGGGCCGGAACCTGTGGATGGGTTCTATGTGCTGGTCACGGTTGATTCTGAATTGGGTCTTGTTCTTGGTGACCTGGCAACGCAAGAAGCCATCTGCAAGAAGCTCAAGGTATGTGCAAGCGGGGATACACCGAAATTCTCTTTAGTTTCGAGGCGAGAGAATTTGTCGGGGGACTCGATGTACAGCACCAAGGCCAGGTTCGGGAAGACGGGCATCGTGCATGATGTGCTGATCAAGCACAGAGACGAGAGCGAGGGGCAGACGCATCCGGTCCTATGCGTTTACGTCGACAAGAAGATCGTGCTGAAAGTGAAGAGGTTGCAGTGGAACTTCCGGGGGAGCCAGACGATTTTCGTGGACGGCTCAGCGATCGACTTGTTGTGGAACGTGCACGACTGGTTCTTCGGCCCGGGCACCCGATGCGCGACCTTCATGTTCAGGACGAGGAGCGAAACGTCGGCGGCAGCAGCGACGGCGACGACGGCTTACGACCACGAAAGGCTCTGGTTGGAAGAGAAGTTGGTGATGCAGGAAGAGGAAGAATGTCACGGAAGCGAATTTTCTCTATTGATATGTGCAAGAAAGAGCACATGACAAGAGATCATTTCAAAAATGTGTAGCTTTGGGATTCTCTTCAAGTCCCAACCAAGAGATCGAACTGTAATTTGTGATCTTTCTTCATCTGTTTCACATTACATGTTAAAGAAGGTAAAGAAATACTTTTGAATTAGCTTTGTCTTTTTAGGCAAACGAGGAGAGGTGCTGATGGAAATAATTTTTCCTTGTTACATCTTGATTCGTTTTATTCTTTTTGTGCAGAGGTGAGGTGTTAGTGTAGAATATACAATGATTGGTCTTTCTCTCTCTCTCTCTCTCTCTCTCTACCCCATAAATGAATTTTCTAGTCTATTTTAGAAGTGGGGAGAGGGTGGCAAACAGCAAGCATGAGTTGAAAAGCATCATATGATTGCATGATGTGCAATCATGAGCTGGGCAATCTCTGCAAAGTGCAAATCATCACCTGAGGGCCTCTTGAGAGTCTCTACCATGCCTATGGACAAAAGCATTCGATCACGGACCCCTTCATTATGTCAATTTGGATTGCATTCTTGACCCTACTACGGGCACAAACCAATCGGGCCCTGTCGCATGATATTTCCAGGCGGCTCAGATCGGATTTCACGGCGTAGTTTCTAAAGGAACAGTTCAGCTCCTATGAGATTTCTCAACACCATTGTCCAAGAGCCTACAACATGTTTCATTCGATGCCGCATGTTCGACGGAAAGAACGAGGGCAAGAACTGCGGCTGGGAAACACCATGCGTTTCGGTCAAAAAGCATGTATTGCCGATCCGACTTTGCCGACCACGACTAATCTGTCTCCCCGATGGCGAGCTTGTACGAACGTCGTGAACTCTCTTCCTCAACGGATTTTTCAAGGAACGAACCTCCGAGTCAAGAAAACGAGGCTTTGGACCAAAACAAGAAGTCATTCTCGATCGAGTTTTGAAAATAACGACGAGGGGCAAAAGGGGTTTTTTCACAAGGACTATAGTAAATACATATTATTCAACTGGTGCCGGGGTGCCAACCTCATGCGTAGTCTCTAGTGCCCTGTTCTCTTTCCGTCATGTTGGACTCGATTTCGGTCAAATTCATTTGTCTAATTTGAATATTTTAAGGTTTTCGTCTCTTCATTGGTAAGGCGACGGGACTAAATTATGGGACGACTTTGTCCTCTCCTCAAAATCTCCAAAACCCTGCGAAAGCGAGATGATCAGATGATTCCATGTACATCGGTGCATACACTCCTTCACGGGTTTTGTCTAGGTTGATATGACAAAACCGGAATCCTAATTGCCGTGAGATTTGCTTAATGACTACGTAGGATGATGAGATAAATCGCCGATCGCTTTGAATTCAACTACGAAATGAACCTGTCTCTGATCAAGACTTTAACTTTCCTATGATTCGGTGTCTCGTGATGTAATCGTCGTATTGAAATCACCGACGTTTGTTCATGCTGGAATTTCGGTGGGTGCATAAATTGGGAAATCAATGCGCATGTGCATGTGACATTGGCGCGAGGGCACCAGATTTTTCGGGTGCAGCTTTGGTCCAAACACCTAAAGTTTGGGCCACCTCCATTCCTTCCTAGACTTTGACTTTGTGTACGCAGGCGATGAAGCAGTTGGGAAAACGCCAAATTGGCCGGACTGCTGCCTAATTGAGTAATCATTGTCTTAAAACTTGCCTTTTAGCCTTAATTATAAATTAATTATGGCCAAAGGCGGGAAAAAGAAAAAGAAAAAGAAAAAAGATAACCATGTTGCAGTGTCCATCCAGGGGCAGGACTGTCTGCAATCAGACTCGAAGACGTTGCAGTCCCACTACAAACGGGAATATTTGCACGGGGCATTCAGCATTGATGGGCTCTAAGATAATTGGCATGGTGGTTAAGACCAGATATAGAAATCTTATCGGCATGCATCGATGGACGTTGGAAACCGGGTTTGGTCGAGCTGAATCGGGCTCGAGCGTTCTTCTTAGAGCTCGTCTCGATTCGGGCTTCGATCGAGAATGAATTTCTAAATCTCAAGCTTCGCCTTAGCTCTGCTCGTTTCACCTTAGTTTAGAGTCATTCGAAGATCTAGTTTGAGCTTTGGAGCCTGAACTTGAGTTTGGAAATCTTAGGGGACCGAATCGAGGATGCGATAAAGATTGTGAAATGGTTTCGTGAACGTGTCCAAGTTGGACCGGGAGGGCAAGGGCCATTCGCTTTGCCCAAACTTGGTCTGTTCATTACTAGTGCACCAACAGATTCTCAAATGAGTAGAACCAAACGGAGAGCAAGGAAACAGAAGAGGACACTACCGAAGGGCTTGGATGATGCGCCTCCTCCTGATATGACCCTGTCCCCTGCAAAAGAAAATTTGATCTCTTGGCTCCAACCAATGATTCTAATGATAACAAAGATATAAGGCGGAAGCAGAGATTCATGTCATAGATGTTTTTCAGGGCAAAGGCTGGCAGAAATTGTCACTTACTGCACTCCCTTGGATGGCAGATGCACTTCAGTCCCACGCCGCAGTTTCCATTAGGCTTTTCGCACTCGTTGCAGAGGTTCGGTGCGTGATCTGGAATGTCGAATGAAATCCTCGTCCCGAGCTCATACCCTCTGTAGTCCTCCGACTCAGTACCGTTGTTAGTCGCATTTTTCTTGTATACCCATCTGGAACCGGAGCAGTTCAGGGCCTTAGGATCGATATCATTGTGAAGCTCTTCCAGATCATGAACAAGCAAGCATGAATCGAGAGGTTTGGATGATTGCCCTGGATTTCCTGGAAGAGCTTGACATGTATGAAAATCGGTGCAATTAGGGATAGGAGTCGACATTATGGGAAGTCTTGCATCGACGCAGTTGAGTAGGAGGAGAGAGTTTGGGTGCGGAGGCGAGGGGAAGCCGGCGGTGAGAATTGAAGGAAAGAAGAAAAGGGATTGAGATGAGCAAGACGGTTGGTGTGAGATGGTTAATAGTTTGTCGGTGTAGTCAATGGAGGAAATCGGGAAAAGACCGAGAGATGTTCTGAAGTATGGCTTCTGAGATCTGCAGAGAATCATCCTGCTCAATGGAGATGCCTCGGTCGAATTCAAGTTCGAGAAAGGCTGGTCGATTTGGGTTTTGCCGCAGAGAGTTCCGAGCACTTGTTCGGCTATGCAAGGGTGAAGAAAGCAATGCAGTATCAGAACTTCTAGGAGATGGAGCCTCTTCAGTGGCTCCATTTTAGTTTTTGGCTCTTGATTCTCTAGCGAGCGGATTATAGAGGTGAGAGAATAAAGCAATTGGTAAATAGAATCTACTTTTCAATTTTTTGTTTTTTATTTTTATTTTTGAATCTGTCCTTATGCAGTCCACCTTTTTGGGTCACTTGGTGGCAACGAGTTCATTCTGTGACTTGTTTTGATTTCTTCTGGATCAGATGGAATCATTTTAGTCCTCCTTTTGCAGAAGAATTAGAGCATTTTCATCCCCAGTCCTTTTACTCCATGTTCCTTCTCCTTTCCACGGTGGTCATTGGCACTTTTATTGTTTGCTTTCAGCTTTGAGAATCCACCCCATCTCTCTCATATAAGGCTGTAAGTTCTATATCTGGTCGAGCTATCAAGTACATATTCAATGCTCCTTCTGCGCATGATTCTCGCTTATCTCTTTTCTTTTGATCTCTTGACATTTCAATTGCAACCAGACAATAAGATGCCTGTGCTTGTCAGGAGCCAATACTTTAGTATCCATAATTATCTCGAATTTGAATAATTGTGCTGACTGGTGTAGAGTCCCTTGTAGTAATTTGGGCCACTCGTCCTCCTTTTGGGCGGATTTACAGATGTGATCGCATCAGATGGTGCGTTAGCATCATATTAGTACTAATTGTCCACTCTCGGCAGACAAGCATGGCATCAAAGTCAAAGTTAGTTTAACGCCTTCTGTGATCACAGTTATATTTGATTTTATTGCCTTGATTAATCAAGTCCATTATTAGCAGTACCAATCTTACTGTCTATTCATCAAAAGCATATAGTCCAAAATACATTATAGGACACATCGAAACAGGACAGGTAGTCTGTAGGTCGATCAGATTCTGTCGAGACTGGACGAGTAACTGAGTACACACGTACACCATCACACACACATTGCACAGAGGATGATCGCAATCATGCTGGTGATTTCACAAGAACGGCAGGGAAATCAAGCACGACCACCTTCTCAATAGCTGAGGAAAATGTAGAGGAGAACCCTGTGTGATTCGGATGACCGAGAAAGGTGGTGAAGTCCTCCTTGTTGTGGAATGACATAATGAAAGCATGAGTAAAACCTTGTCTGAGCATCTCTTGCCCTTCTATGTCTTGTCCCCTGTTTCATCAACATATTTAAAACCAAATAGTGAGAAAAAGTTTAGGGAATCGCAGCTTTAAGGGTTGATTCTTGGTGGACTGGAAAAGTAATGCACTTAATTATGTCATTGAACAGAAAAATGGGAAAAGAGGGCAACTGTGTGCTTCTGCTACAGCATAGCCACGCCACAGTTTTCAAGCCAATGTCCGTCCTCTCAGCATATGAATATCACTGCATTTTAACTTTTCTACTAAAGCAGATTCAGTCTAGATATTTACAGAACCGTAATGATGAATATAATCGGTCAACTAGACCAAATCCGTGCGCTAATACCACACTGTTGGAGAGATTAGCACTTTGCGGTGCACTTAACTTTCCCAAGGACCAAACATCATGAGTATCATTATCAGCAAAGACAAAAGTTTGATTATGTTACCATTCAAAGGACTTGACAGCTTCGATCTCCAGGGCCAGCTTCTCCAATCCCTTGAGAATCTCTTCAGTGACGACGTCTTCTTTGAACTTGACGATAACTAGATGCTTAAAATCTCCCATCGCTACCTCAATCCTGAAGCAAAAAAGGTCACTGAACGACAGGATTTATACACATTACTCGCGTCAACTTCAACAGCTTGGCCTTGCACTGTTTGCGCAGTGGCCCAGTTCACCACTCGTGTTGTTGGAGGAGCACAAAAGAGAGGTGTCTTCTTTCTGGGACAGAATCTGCAGCTAGATATGTGGGAAAGGTACGGTGATTGCTGGTATAGACCCACCAACCAGCAACTTCTTCCCTCAATGGTACAGCGAAAATGTCTTATGCCATTGTCTTAATGCTTATTTTCCTTCATCCGTAGGGCCAGTGGTGTCAATTATTTTGAAAAAGTTTGAGTGCTGGGGCTGCCTTTTCATTTTGCCGACTGATCGTCACGTGATGTGTTTCGTTCTTTTTCTTGATTTGTGCGTGCAAAATGACGTTCGCTTTTCCTAGTCGAGCACCTTTTTTAAATTTGGCCTTCTTCAATAAACCATACAGCACAGATTGCCATTGCTGGACTCTTCTTTATGTCATTCCATGAGCAGTAAGGTATAGCTGTGGACTATAGTAGGTGGATTACATGACACCACTCATCTTTAAGGAATCGAACTGCACCCACCATGAGTCATTTGGATCTGAACTTTTAACAGATCGGTTAGATGGGATGGACGCTTTTGTTATGTTTGACCCGTATAATTGGTGATTATTACTCATCGGTGATTATGTCATATCGATTTCTGGCTTACTGATGACGCAGAACAGATTCCTCTTATTGTGCAATCTGCTTTTCCTCTCATATTTCCGTTAATTTTTGCCTCATTTGGTAACTTGAAGCAGTTGCTGTGGAATTTCAGAAGAAAATGACTAGAACTTACAGTTACAAGAAGTTCAAATGAAGTAACTTGGTTACAAAAAGCCATCTTCCCTTTTAGCTCCATCAGTACTAGTGTTTGCTAAACAGATCAATTGTAGGTGGTGCCGGCAAGCCGTTGTTCCTATTATTCTTCAAAGACCCATCTCTCTCTATCTTGTGCTAGACTTGTGCTAGGGATTTTGTTTTCAATAGGAATTCTATGGTCAATCTGTTCATTTGACAGAATTCACATCGGATTTTGGAGGCAAGCAATTGATCTTCCCCATGTTTGGCTTTCATTACTGTTTCTTATTTCTGTCGATCTAGACGTCAATGGCTGTCGATGGTTACATGAAAGCATTGTCCTTGTCCTATCTGTGTCATCCTCATTATATACCTGTCATGAATTAATCGTGGGAAATAATTGAACGCGGGGCCCATGCACAGTGAAGAGTCTCTTCGGCGGTGAAAGCCTTCGGCCACCTTGGAGATGACAGTCCTTGGCGAAAGCCTTCGACCGGCCAAAGACCATCCAAGGCGAAAGCCATCAGCTTCCTGGATGGTGAAAGCCTCCTGCCACCTCCACATCGAAAGCCTTTGGCTGCCTGCCCTCCCATCTCCGTGTTCTCGAGAGAAAGCCTGTGGCCGCCCTGAACATAGTCCAGGAACAATAGTCTTTGGCCGCCTTGACCCATATCCTTGGCATTCTTGAGCGAAAACCATCGCCTGCTGGAATGCGATACTGGATTGAAAGTTACTGGCCAACCGGGCCAGTATTGTAAGTGTTCTTAGGTGAAAGCTTCCATCGGCTTCCTGGAACACGGTCCTGGAGCGAACTCATCAGCAACTAGCACCCATAACATAAGTGTTCTCAGATGAAAGCCTTTGATTGGCTGCGCAGAGCAGGTCCCCTGTATCATAAGTAATCTCGTGAGGAAGCCTTTGGCCACCTAGAACAAGGTCAATGAGTGAAAAGCCTTCGGCTGCCCTGACCCTTAAGGAATTATTGGCGAAAGCCATGCGGCCACCATGGACAGACGTCCCGGCGACCGCCTCTGGCCATTACAAACACATCCTGTGCAGAAAGAAGCCCTTTCAAAGACTGGGGGCCTTAATCAAACTACAAAGTTAATGTTTCCGAATGCAAGTAAACAGGTAAGTTATCTCTATAGCGCAACTACCGATGCGGCGCTCTAAAGTTCGATGCAGTTTACTCTCAAACTCCGACAAGGGTCGCTCAAATTTAGGTTGGATGACAGCTTTTGAGCGAAGCCATCAGCTTTGTTCTCTCTTTTATGTTCTTTTCTCCGTCCCTCATCTTCATCTCCCTCTTTTGTTTCTGCTACTCCTTGATGGACGGTTGCTTTTGTCAATGGAGAAGAACTCCAGCCTGCTGGAAGCAAGCTACACTGTTATGCACTCCCTGTCTTCCATGGAGAAATAACTACACGAGGGTGATATATGTCTTGATGTGGGACTGGATCATTAAAATTGTAGACCTCTCCAGATTCGATGAATAGGCATACGAGATTTACGGAATAATGTTTCATTTCTGTGTGATGGAATTGATAGGAAAAAATTTTCTGATTCTACAATTGATTCCTAATAAAAGGGATAAAACCACAAAAAAATCTTAAATTATGCCGATTGTGACATATTTATTTTAATTTTTTTTGACACCAATAATCCCAAATTTGTATATGATTGGCACTTTTACTCTCGTTAATAAGAACCCTTAAAAATCTACTTGCATGGGCATTAGAAAAGCAAATAATATTGACATGCCGCTCATGTGATTTAAATGAAATAAAAACGATATTATTTTGGCTTAAAAATCATTAAACAGAACTTTGACATTAGTACAAGTTTGGGATTTTTTATATTATAAGATTTTTTTTAAAGTAAATATGTCATAGTAAGCGTATTAGGAGGATTTTTAATAATTTTTTTTTCTAAATGATTATATTAGATCTCGATGCGCGGTTGTTGAATAATGAATAGTTTTAGGGGAATCACAAATGACGTCGGGCGGGGAGGATTTTCCACGATATTCAGCTCAGCTGGCCTCATTCACACTGAAAAGATAGTGCATATCTGAAAGTAGTAACATCAATGTCAATTACATATTCAAAAAGTCAATTTTCGGTTAGTGCCAGACATAAATTAAAAGATAAAGCTCGGTTTTCTGGCTAATAAAAGGCATGCACATCACAAATCTACAGGGTTCTCTCTAGAACTAGACAATTATACGATCACATCAGTATCGGAAATTTCATATGACCTACAGTTTTTGGTTTTCTATCAATTGACCCGCAACAAGAATCACGACTGTAATAGCTGTCTGATTCTGATTTTGGACTCAGTCCCAATAATTTACTAGTAATTTAGCAGGACTTCAGCTCCTTGGCTCAAGGAAAGTTGTAAGGAAAACTGGTGCATTTCACGCATGATTATCAAAGTCAGTTGAAAATATTCCTAATCCCCTTTCTTTATGTTTGATCAGAGGACTTCAGGTCTTCCACCAGTCCAAGTAAAACCAAGAAAACTTCAATATAAAATTAGCTATGCCTTGGATTCGTGTCTGTTTAATTGGCTTCTACCATGTTTTGTTCACTGGATGTGCCAAAAAGCTCACTGCAATTGCAGCTTCATCATTCGGAGCACAAGAGTCCGCTGGTCAACGAGGTCGTCTCTTCCCCATTTTTCGAGTCTCAGCGAAAGCCTGATATCAGAGCCCTACAGCAGCCGAGATAAGAGGTTCAAATATTTGGGGGAGCCAACCCCAACCACGTGAATGATCACGGCAACCACCACCATGTGGTCACGGTGGCGACATAGACGGGGCACGATTGGTCATCCATGGTGCATCGGTGGCTCAGCCAGCGGCTGACCCGTCTGAAGCATTCATCCGGCAATTACTCCTGCTGCATCGTCAGAGTCCCCTGGACCCTGGTCGAGATCAACCCCAAGGGCTACACGCCTCGCATTGTGTCTATTGGCCCATACCACCGTGGAAGAGAATGCGTCCAGATGATCGAAGAGCACAAACCACGGTTCTTCACTGCTCTTATCTCCCGAACCAGATGCTCTGGAGTTGATTGCCACGATAACTTCAATGCCATTGTGTCGACGTAAGAGGACATTCGGGATTGGCACTGCGAGCCACTCAACTTCGGAATCTTGGAGATAATTGGGATGATCGTCTGCTTCATCATCGAAGTGCTCCAAGTGATTGAGAACATTGTCGTGCCCAATCCCGATGACCTGATCTTCAACATGTTGTGGTTGTTCACTTCATTCATATGTGACTTCCTCTTGTTAGATAATACAAATAATTCTTTAATGCGGAAATTCATAATAAAACAGTGATCTTTGATCTTCATGATTTTTCACAAATAGATGAAGACGTACCTTTATCCATAGCGTTACTCTTTGATGATAATTGTTGTGAAAAACCGAAGAACTCGAATCAAATGAAGAAATCCAATTTCTCTCCCTTAACCCACTATTATTTAATGTATTCTATCGATAGAGGAGAGAATATCGAGTTTTTTTTTTTTCCTGTTATTGTTGTTTATCGTAGGTGGAGAGAGGACCAGACTTTATTTATAAGTTCTTTCAATAGGTGCCTTCCATCAAAGTGCCTTTTTAACTTTCATAAAAGTCATAACTCTTCGTTTTATTAGAGTCTCAATTTCTCATAACCAATATTTATTTATTTTATAGCATTTCAATAATTATTAAACTATATTAAATCATATTACGTGGGCCACAATAATTCTTACACCTCCATCTCGAGAACCAAGTCCCCTACTTTGTCCTCCAAATGCTCTTTGATATATCAAAGGCCCCTGACGAACCCCAGTGCTCTCTCGTCGAGCTCACGTTGCGGTTCTTCAACTATGCAATAAAGCGGGAGGCGGAGGTCCTCGAGAAGTACTACGGAGTTTTGGACATTAAACACTCGCTCCATCTGATCCAGCTGAGTTTCATCGACCTCCCTAAACAAGCGCCGAGGGAATCTGACTACAAGTATCTGCAGCTGGTCCCCTCAGTAATGAAGCTCCGCCACGCGGGAATCAAATTTGAGCCGAGGAAGTGCGGAGGGTTTCTCAACATTCGGTTCAACAATGGAGTGCTCGAGATCCCTCCGCTGATGATCGATGAGCTGACCAGTTCCTACTTCCTCGACTGCGTCGCATTTGAGCAGCGCTACTGCTACTGCTCACAGCACATCACTAGCTATCTGGCCTTCATCGGGTGCCTCGCCGTCACCAAGGACGACGCGAGCTTCTTATCAGATTGCCAGGTGCTGGAGGATTACTACGGGAACAATGCTGAAGTCGCGAGCTTCTTCAGCGGCATAGGGAAGGGAGTGGGGTTCGATACTGGGAGGAGCTACCTGGAGGGAACGATGGAAGACCTGAAGTCTTTATTTGCACTCTACGCGTACGCGCGTCCCCCGAAGCAGTGAGGCCAGTTAGTGCGTGTGTGTATGCTTTCCTGGGTTCGGTATCCCCTTATGAAATTCAACTGCTGATTTGTGTCATGACATGGTCGGGACCGAGCGAGAAACATCATACACTAAAGAAGGAACATTAGGATGGCACAAAAAAACATGGCAATAATTTCAAATTGAAATTCAACTATGCGATTGTGCAACGAATATATAGTTCATACTCAAGTATTGAACTACCATTGAAATCATGGCAATAACTTTAGCATCTAAATATTTAGAGAAGATGATAAGAAGAAGAAGAAGAAGAGACTATTTAAGGTTTTGTGGCTAGATCCTTGTCTTGAGGATCGGATTGGTTTGGACAACATATACGTCCCACAAGTCTGGTTAACTCTATATTCAACTGCTTTTTTTTTTTTAACTTTTAGTGGCAAATTGCAACTTGCACGACACATTATTGCCTGTTGGAAGCCAAAAAGGGTGCAAAAAAGCGAAGATAAATTGTAGATCGCCCGTCAAAAAATGTTGAAGTAACTTAAAGCACTTGTAATCGGGTTTATGTGAAAAAGTATGTCAAAATCATATGAATACTTGGTTTAAAAAACACGAGCTTTGACATCTCTTAAAGCCCTAGCCGATTGCAAGATTTGGGGACCGACGGAATGGTTTTCTATTAGGCTTGAAGTAGAATTACTCGCTGCAAATATCAGTTTTAATAATCACTTACTTACCTAGGAAAAAATAAAATGTTAGTCGTTAGTTGGGTTGGTCACCGTGATTGACCAGGCGTGGGAATCCATTTGGACGTACCAACGAGGTGATTGAAGCCAAGCCCAACCCAATGACAACTACTGCATCAACGAGTAAATATAATCCAACCGGGACGTTTGTCTCTGTAGTCTCACCGTGTCGGATCAGCACGTGTAATAGACATTGGCGCAATGGTTTTCTATCCCGCATATATAGTTTAGTTAAATAAATCACTTGCTTACCTAACAAAATATATATCTGGCACAATCAATGATCTTCTTTATGCGGACGTTGTTCATATAGGAAATTTGACTTTCATATGAATCGACGGACGATACTATGACAAAAATGAAAAAAAGATCAAAACTAATCAAATTTGCGGCACCTCACTTTATGCAATCGAACTGCATAACAGACATATCTACTATCGAGAGCATTGAACTAAACGAGTCTTACATATGGAAAAGGTCCGTTGAGTTCACACAATTCGATAATTCATATGAGCTGAACAAACAAACTTCGATTCATATTACCGTGAAAAATATTAAGTATGCGATAGATTTTTATTTGTTGTTGAGAACGGCCACCAATTTGAAGTATTTGGATTTTTTGACCAAGTCAAAGGTCAACAGCCAAAGAGATAAGAAAAAAATAAGAAAAATAAAAAGGGGGCGTTCAGCCCTTAAAAGGGAGGACCACCACACACGAGACTGAAGGGAAAAGAGAGAAAGGAAAGGAATGAAGAAGGCTATCGCGCGTACACGCCACAGTGGCCTTGTGAAGCCGATTCAAGTCTAATTCGCAACTAGTGCCCACGCTATTTATTCGTCTAATCTTAGTAATTTTTGAAGTTAGATCGTATATTCGAAGTTTTGTGAAATTCCAAATGAAATTCAATTCTTTTAGTTATGAAACTTTGAGATTTTATGAAAATAATAGATTTATGGCATGGTAAAGCCATGAGTTTTGATGGGAATGGTTTTGGTGCAATGGTTTGGTTGGAGTGAGAATTTTAGTGTTTTGTGTTCAAGTTTTGCGTTGCAAATGGCTTGAATAATTGCTTTTGAATGATTGATTTGTTAGCACATATGAGTCATTTTGTTGGCATTTAAACATAATATAACCGCTTCGTAATTATTGTAGTATTTTACTCAATTTTGATGTCGATTCTTGTTTAATTATCAGGATTGTAGGTTTGATGATTTGAGTAATATTTGTTTTTAAGTCGTAGGTGTTCTGAGGTGAGTGGTGTCATCTCTTCTTTAAGTTTGTAAACTCATATTTTGGAAATGAAACGAATTAATGATGTTATAAGTTAAGAACGAGCATATTTCTTGCATAAATTGGATTGGACATTTACTACCATTTGCATATTAGATATGAAAATGTTATTTTTGGATCATAGTCTAAATTAATTGTTTCACGCTCCAAAATTAACATGAATGGGGATGATATGATTGTCCTTTTACCATAAAGATGTACTCTCAAACTATACCTAAAAGTTTAACTCCCAAAGTCCCTATCAATAATACTCTTGTTTACTTATTGTTAACTGAGGAACTTGAAAACATGAAAGAGACAAATGGAATAAGTAACTACAATCTAGTTAATAATACATTTCCCTAAAGTAGATTGAGCAATCATTATGCACATTTAAAACACACACATAACTTATTTACACCAAATCTTGTATACAACAAACTTCAAGATCAAAATGATCTGGAACACACACACATGTTACTTTAACTTAACATTTTCATAGCATAAATACTCATTTAAATCCATAATATCGATTCAAGCATTAGTGGTTTAGCCCACTAATTAATCTCAACACGTCTTTCTATGGTTTATTCGAATGACCACTCTCAAGCTCATATATTAACCATGATTACACAAAACTTGCCGTGTCAAGGCAACCAAGCTCCACTTTTAGCAAGGTCTCTATTTTTATTGTTGGTGACTACCTTACAAGGATATCCTAAATTAGTATACATACCCATAAGCCCTTTATTGGGCTAAAAATGATATTGAGCATCGACACCAATTGACAATAATATCTTTCACAATCCATAAAGCCAAGTTCATAAATCATTTCATATAACAAGGTACATTTTCCAAATTATTTCAAACTCTATTTCATAAATCAGTTCACAAATCAACATATAACTTTTCACAAATCATATTTAAAGTTAGGGACTTCTTATGAGTTTTTCCCAAAAGTTTCGCAAGTTATGCAAGCAATCTGTTTAGACTATAATCCAAAGGTACCACTTTCATAACTAATATGCAAATGATAATAAATGCTTGATCTAATTTATATAACAAATATGCTTGTTCTTAATGCATAACATAACTACTTTATTTTATTTTCGAAATAAGAATTTACAAAACTCAAAGAAGAGATTGTACCAGTCATCTGGGAATGCCTATGACCAAATAACAAACGTTATTCAAATCGTTGAACTTGCAATCCTTACAACTAAACAAGAATAGACATCAAAACCAAATAGAATACTACAACCATGAAACAGTTATACTATGTCTAAACGACAACAAAATGACTCTTAAGGATTAATAAGTTACTTGACCAAAGCGATTATTCAAGTCATTCATAACATGAAACTCGAATGTGAAATCCTAAAATTTTCATTTCGACCAAATCATTGCGTCAAAACGAATCTCATCAAAATTCATGGTTCTATAATGTCATAATCCACAATTTCTATGAAATCCCAAAATCCTATAACTCAAAAATCAAGTTTCATTACTCGACTTTCACTAAACTTCGAATGGATACTTTGAAAACTACTTTGATTGGACAAACAAAGAACGTGAATACTTACGAAACGTTACGAGTCGAAGTTATATCGACTTCGCAAGACAACGTGTGGTAGGCCCCTTCTTTCTTTTCTCTTTTTCCTCCTTTCTTTCATTCTTTCTCTTTCCCTTCTGTTTGGCGCGTGCTTCTCCCTATGAGGGGCTCGAGGCCGACCTTTATTTTCTCATCTCTTTGACTGTTTGACCTTTGACTTGGTCAAAATAATTCCAAATATTACATTATTAATAGTCACTTATAATTTGTCACATCGTTTAATATTAACTTTGTGAACCAATCATGGTATGCCCAGTTTCGTTCCAAAAAAGAAAAAAGAAAATCATGGTATGCCCAGCATATATTGCTAAATTTTTTCCCAAGCCCTACTTATCCACTTGAACCAGATCATTAAGCGGAGATATAAATATTGTAATTTTTTTTAGAAAGCAACTTATGTTGATTTATCTGGTCATTGGTGTCATGACCCTCGCTTGGATTGGGCAAGGGCTCGACCCCTCACCTGTGAGGTGTGAAGACCCCAACATGTGGCTGCAATGGTCGGCCGGTGTAGAAAGGAAAGAAAAGAAGAAAAAGAAAAGAAAAAGGAAAAAAAGTAATAAAAATTTCAGTTTCAATTTTTTTTTTTTTAAATGCTCATGTTAGTGTTAGGTATGTTACGGAAGATAGTTGATATTCGTGTTAGTAATCTCTAGTCAAAATTGACTTAATAAATTATTTTGACATATTATTAAAATATTTAGAATTAATTTAATTGAAAGATTTAGAATTAAATTAATTTCAATATACTATATTTTGAATTTTTTGATACTTCTGTCAGAAATTTCTAGTAATTTTTCCTTTCATTCGTAGGATACGACTGCCTTGTCATTCAGTGGCCTTTTGGACGTGGAGCAGAACTCCAGCCAAGTGGAAGCAACAAGTACACGTAGTAAATACATCTCCGCGGACAAATGATTGCACGAACGTGATAAATGTCTTGATATCATACGAAATCATTAAAATTGTAGAGCTCACTGGTCCAGATTTATTCTAGTACACATACGATATTACGGAATAATGTTTTATTTCCATGTGATGGAATTAATAGGATTTTTTTTTTCTGATTCTACAATTGATTCTTGCAAAAAATGATTTCATTAGATCAGGACGTGTGATTATCAAATAACGAATAGTTTTATGGGAATCGCAAATGACTTAGGGTAGGGAGGATTATCCACAATATTCATCTCGGCTGGTCTCATTCACAATGTACCAATAGTGCATATCCAAAAGCAGTCACACCAGTGTCATTTACATATTCAAAACGTCAATTTTCGGTTAGCACCATAAATAAATTAAAGATAAAGCTGAGCTTTCTGGTTTAAAATAAAAAGCATGCGCACCACGCCCATCTACAGGGGTCTCACCAAACCGGGCATTTACTCAATCACATCAGTCCCAGAAAAATTGCATACAACCTCCAGTTTCTGGTTTTCTATCAATTAATCCGCCACTAGAATCAAGGCTGGAGTAGCTTTCTGATTCTGATTATGGACTCAGTTGCCGTTGCAGGACTTCTGCTCCTTGGCTTATGGAAATATGAAGGAAAACTGGGGCAGTTCACACATGACCTCAGTTTGTTGAAAATATTCCTAATCTCATTTCTTTTTTTGGTCGCTTAATCTCCTTTCTTTATGTCTGAACAGAGGACCTGCGGTCTCCCACTAGTCCAAGTAAAGCCAAGAAAGCTGCTGTAGAAAATTAGCTATGCCTCGGGCTCGTGCCTGTTTAGTTGGATCCCACCAGGTTTGGTTCACTGAACGTGGGGAAAAGCTGATCGCCATTGCAGCATCACCGGCAGGAGCATGAGAGCCTGCTATCCGTAGGTCAACGAGGTCGTCGCTTCCCCATCTTTAGTGCCTGCGGAAACCTGGCATCGGAGCAGTACGGCAGCCGAGATGGAGGTTCAGATGGTTGGAGGAGCCAGTCCCAACCCCATGAACAGTCACGCCAACCACCAACATGTGATCACGGTGGCGACGGAGGCGGCGAGGGACTGGTCATCCGTACTGCAGCGAAGGCTCGGCCATAGGCCGACCCGTCTGAAGCATTCAGCCGGCAGTGACTCCTGCTGCATCTTTAGGGTCCCTGGGACGCTACGCGAGGTTAACCCCAAGGCCTACAAGCCCCGCATCGTGTCCATCGGCCCGTACCACCATGGGAAAGAAGAGTGCGTCCAGATGATCGAAGAGCACAAGCCGCGGTTCTTCTCCACTCTCGTCTCCCGAACCAGAAACCTTGGAGTCGATTGCAACGATTACTTCAATGCCATCGCATCTAGGGAAGAGGAGATTCGAGATTGTTACTCTGAGCCACTCAACTTCGGAAGCGTGGAGCTCATTGAGATGATAGTCTTCGACGGCTGCTTTATCATCGAGTTGTTCCGAGTGATCGAAGGCATCATCACGCCCGACCCCGACGACCCGATCTTCAACATGCTGTGGACGTTCACTGCGTTCATGCGCGACTTCCTTCATCTCGAGAACCAAGTCCCCTTCTTCGTCCTCCAAACGCTTTACG
Organism: Eucalyptus victrix; assembly: GCA_016097545.1. Classification (NCBI taxonomy): domain Eukaryota; kingdom Viridiplantae; phylum Streptophyta; class Magnoliopsida; order Myrtales; family Myrtaceae; genus Eucalyptus; species Eucalyptus victrix. The sequence goes on from CM027844.1 coordinate 28,707,880, forward strand.
ATATGTCGAAGGGCCCTGCTGATGACGACGAGTACTCCCTCGTCAAGCTCGCACTGCGGTTCTTCAACTATGGCGTGCAGCGGCCGCCGGAGGTCCTTGAGAAGTACTACGATGTCTCGGACGTCAAGCACTTGCTCCACCTGATCCACATGAGCTTTATCAACCTCCCTCCGGAAGATCCGAGGGAATTCGACTCTGAGTATCTGCAGCTGGTCCAGTCAGTCACGAAGCTCCGCCGCTCAGGAGTCAAATTCAAGCCAAGGAAGTGCGACGGTTGGCTCGATATTCGGTTCAACGAGGGAGTGCTTGAGATCCCCCCGCTGACGATCGATGAATTGACCAGCTCCTTCTTCCTCAACTGCGTTGCGTTCGAGCAGTGCTATTGCTACTACTCGCAGCATGTCACTAGCTACGTGACTTTCATGGGGTGCCTCATGGCCACCGCGGACGACGCGAGCTTCTTATCGGATCACCACGTGATGGAGAATTACTTCGGGACCTCCACAGAGGTTGCAAGCTTCTTCAACAATTTGGGGAAGGACGTGGGGTTCGATATTAGCAGGAGCTATCTGGCTGGAGTGATGGAGGACCTGAACAGATACCATAGGAACCGGTGGCGGGTGCGGTGGACGGGATTGAAGCGCAAGTACTTTGGTACTCCGTGGTCTTTCATTTCAGCACTGACGGCCTTCCTGATTCTAGTGCTCACTTTCATTCAGTCTTTCTTTGCACTTTATGCATACGTGCGTCCTCCAAAGTAATCCTAGCAGTTTGTGTATCTAAATGCTTTCCTGGGTTTGGCATCTGTAATGAAATTCGACTGCTGAATTGCATCTTCACATAGTTGCGAACTTGCGAACCGCATCATACACTAGTGCAGGAACATTAGAATGACCCAGATATGTCTTCGAATAAGATCTCCCAACATTATTAACGTGAATGTCCCTTGCAGCTAAACACAAACCCTGCCTCAGCAGAGGTCTTGTAGAAAGTATGTTCTTCCATAAGAAGGATGCCGATTGTTGGACATTCTCGATTAGTGATTCACTGAAGTTCCTTCTCACCCCATTTTACCGGCGCCACTCTCACGCACAAGCTGCAACATATTCTGATTGGGTCCTGTGAGAAATTGCCATCCTAGTCTGGGACATCACAGCTTGATTGAGGTCTTGAGACCTCCTGAAACAGAGGTCACCGCATTGATTTGGCCCCCGACTTTCAAGTGCCATTTTCTCCCCTGAACTTCCTCGCCAGCACATCCAAATTGTTATCCGCACGGCGTTTCAGCTTCTGTGTTGAGATGGTGTAAGCAGAGACTGAGCTCCTATCAAACCAGCCTTCTGCCTTCACGCTCGAGGGAAGGTTATGCATTCACATGCTGCAAGATTGGCTCCATTTTTCTAATTGATAATTTCTAGCCGCGGAATTAAAAGAATTTCGTCTGTTTTTTTATTTATTTTATTTTCTGGGAAAGGCTTTGCCAGAGAAGAAGATGCCCTGTCGACTGACCGTGTTCTTCCATTATTGCATGACTGCGAAAGTCGTGACGACTGGTAGGCATGACTGCTCGATCCTCTGAGGAACCTTTTTGTTTCAGCCTTGAGAATCATAAGCGACAGGGTCTCAGTGCAAACGGTGAAGAAATTCAGGCACGTCGTAGTCCTCTTCCAGGAATCAATCTCTATGCTGCTTTTCCATTCACCAGGTTTTGCGGTTTCCTAAATCGTCCCTTTCGCACTGCGCTAAGCTCTTGAACAAGTTTTTGTGCCCCAATAGGCTTCTGCCAATAAACTCACTCACATTTCTATCCTCTCAAATTCACTTAACTTATATAAGAACAAATTCGCCAGAACAAGGTATATGATGCTAGATATACAGAATCTAAGGTCCAAAAAATGAGACTTCTCTCAAAATGATCTCGGGTGAATGTTTTTAAAAAGTTATGACACTTAAGTGATCAATTGAAATTTATGGCATTCGAGTGAATATTTTATTAAAAATTATGGCACGCAAGTGGTCGAAAAAAGAGTTACAGAACTCAAATGGGCATAGCATGAAAGTTAGACACTTATGGTGTCCTTATCTCCCGTTTGATAAGAGGATATAAATTTATACAAGAATGTCTTCAAATCTACAACAAGGTATTTAGATATATATTTTATGAGACTTTGCAAACAAGGAAAGTTCTTGTCTTTGACACATGAACTTTTCTCGTGGTATGGGCTGATGATGAGTTTAAAGTCGAGATTCAACTTATTTAAATGTGTTTAAGGAGTGCTCTTTTAATTGGTGCCCTTAGGGTTAACAAGCACAATTCCTAAAAGCAGCTTGTATCATAGATCTTAAACTTTTAAGTTATACAATCGAGTTCTAAAACTTGTCTAATTATGTAAATAAATAAATAAAAAAATACTCCATTAGCTTCATCAGATTTGAGTGATAGAAAATACTAACATGATATTTTTTTTCTTTTTCCTATGTTGCCATTTTATTAATGAAAAATGCTATAATGGATAGAGTGACACTATTTTCGTCCTAAGCTTAAAGAAAACTTAAATTAAGGGGGTAGCACCTCCACTACTTACTTCGCTGACGAGGATATTTCGTATGTCGCCATTATATTAATGAAAAGTGCTATAATGTCAGAGTGACACTACTTTCCTCCAAACCTTAAAAGTAAAATTAAATTAAGGGGCAGCACCTCCCCTCCTTACTTCACTAACAAGGATGGGCGACCCTTGCGGGGACTTAGGCATGAGCTTGCAAAGGCTAGCGACTGTTGCTAGGATCAGCAAGCATTATTATTCCTTGTGGCTAGCAGGCAAGGGTTCATAGGCTCTCACTTGTGCATTTGGTGGTGGCGCAACCACCATGCAAGGGTTGGCTAATACTCATGTGGCCAACCCTCATTGATTGCCATCGCCCCAATCCAATTTAAGAATCCCAATTGATTATGTTTTTTTTCCTTCTTTAATCCTTTTCCCTTTTTATTTTAACATTTTTTTCACTTTAATCTTTTTTCCTTTTCATCATCTTTAATTATAATTTCGTAATAAATTTTAGAACTTTCGTTACACCCATTATTACCGGTACTTGCTGTCCTCGTTCAAAGTGTCATCGGTATGGTACTGGAGGGTGCTCAAGTGGACTGGAGGAGCGGCCATAGACATAAAGAGGGCAGGCTCGATCGAAAGCCACATCGCGAGTTATGTGGAAATGGGACTTGGGCCTTCAAGAGCATCGTTTATAGGCGACTATGCCATGAAAGGCCCAAGCTTTCGCAACAAAAGAGAACACTTACTTCCTTTGATAGGCGCTCCTTTTTTAGCATCTTTTATCACAAAAAATTCTAACAAATAGCCTGCACTTAACATTTAAACTTGCAGAGTCGAGAGAGTGAGAATTTCTAGTTGGTCCTCCTCGGATAGAAGCGATCAACGTAGATGGCAACGTTGGAAAGGTGCTTGGGGAGCGATGAAGCCCCATTTTGGTGGTGTAGCTATAAGTTGCAATGTGATTCTGGTGATTGATAGAATCAGCAACATATAGTTCAAGGCGTACACTGAGAGTCGAGAAGTGTCTTTCGATTAGGCCACAGCTCCTCCAAGAAGAGCAAGACAGGCTTGTGTAACTTGTTGCCTTTTGGTTCTGCAAGCTCCTTTCCATGTTTCGCCCCCTTTTTTCGTGCTATAAAATGGAGAGTGTTTGTTAGCCCAGACTGAGTTCCAGGCCAGCACTCGCACTCCACCAACTGCTTGCTTCATCTATCCAAAGGGCTACTCAAAGAGGACGGATCCATCACATGCCCTCCTTCTTGGGATCGATGCAGAGATTTTGCGAAACTACATACAAAGACTCTAATTTTTCAGACTACTAAATGAAAATGCAATTTTAGAATTCAAATATTTCACTTCCCTCACATGTAAATTGGATTATGATTTAGAATTGAAATTGATAGAAAGGACAAATAGTAATAAAATAGATAAGTTAACCAATTACACCTAGAAAGTACTAACACTCTCTGGGAGTCTTAGTGTCGTGTTAGACACTCCGAACACTTTTGGATATTTTCTGACATTTAGTTAACACGTGTTGAAAAATTTAATACTTGGTCAACTTTCTCAACACTTTTCGAAATTTTGACATGTGAGTTTCCGACATGTGATTTTAACGCACGAGACCAATTTTAAAAAAATTCTATAAATAAGAGGTCAAAATGTATATATGTGAAAAAATAAAGAACAATAGTAAAAATAATAAATGGAGAAAAAAGGAAAACTTAATTTTATCTTTTCTTCTGACTTTTACTTCCTGTAATACACAACTCAACCCCAATTTTTTTTTCTCTTTTCTTCTTACACGTTACACAAGTCTAGAATGTGAATTGTTTATCTTTTCTCCGAGTTTTATGGATTATTACAATGGAGTTAAAAATTTCAAATTAAAATAGTGAATGATATTAATAAATGGTGGATTAATGTCTTTAGCATAAATTCATTCTATTTTTTTATTAGTTATTTATTTGTGAAGTTTATTATATATATAAAATATATATTTAATATAACACGTGTCCTAACGTATCAAAATTCTTTTTTTTTTTAATTTTAAAAATGACATATCGATGTGTTGTGTTATGTTGTATCACCTGTCGCGTATTAGTGTTGGTGCTATTTAGCTTTGAACTTGACTACCGGGAGATCATAGTGGGCATGGTAAGTAGAAAAGATTTCAAAATCATGACAAATCTTCCCCAACAAATAAATAATTATATGAGTGAAACATTTGAAATATAATCTTGTGTATACTAATGAAACTAAATCATAAAGGCGAAAATATACAATAGGAGAGACACTTTGGGCCTTATAAAGATAAAAAAATATGAACTCGGATTCCCCTGATCCCTCGAGAAATGATTCTTGTTCGCTATTGAAACCCCAGAGCACGTCTCCCAAATTCGTCCACCGCCACTGAGCCATTCACTCTCGATCATCACTATGTCTCCGTCGGATTCCCAGAGCGGGAAGAGGAGCCGTGAGACCTCTGAGGTCTTCGATTCGGTGTTCAGCTTCCTCATGGACTTTGCCGACGGGGCCGAGACCGTCGTTCCCCAGCCAAAGCGCAGAGCCGTTGTTGATGATGATACGACGAACGAAGTTCATGAGGACGACGAGGAGCCATTGGAGGAAGGGGGCGTTGGTAAAGCAGGGGGACTGTTCACAAACGCGTCAATGACCTGGGGATGAGGTCCCATGATATACAACTCACCGAGTCACGTTAACATACAGCAGATAGTACATATCCGAACGTAGTTACATCAATGCCATCAAACCTTCAACACCTTAAGTTTGTTAGGGGGGAAAATTAAAAATTAAATAAAGTTCAGTTTCCGTTCCAATCAATTTCCTTATTAATTTTTTTTTTAAAGAGTGTATGCATTACAAATTTACGGTGGTCACACTCAAACTAGGCATTCGTACAATCTCCCTAGTAACAGAAATTTCATATGAACCGAAGTTCCTAGTTTTCTATCAATTGATCCGCGACAACAATCCGTTACTAAAATAGTTTCCAATTCTAATTATAAACTCAGTCCCATAAATTATTAGCGATTTAGCAAATCTTCAGTTCCTTAGCTCTACAAAAGAAAAGGTCAAGCATACTTTATCATCTTCAAAGTGAGAAACTGGGGCAATTCACACCACCCATGATCTAAACGAATTCTTAATTCACATGTCTTGTTCTTGGTCACCTCAAAACTCCTTTCTTTACTTCAATCATAGTACTCTTGGTCTCCACCGGTCCAAGAAAGCCAAGAAGGTTCCCATTGGAAAATTACCTAACACCTTGGACCTGTGTCTGCTTCGTTGGCTCCTCAGGGTTTGGTTCCACGGATATACCAAAAGCATCGTCTCTGAGTACAACAGCCCACCGTCCAAAGGGTCAACGGGTCGTCTCTTCCCTATTTTGATGGCCTACTACCCTTAAAAAGCACTTATTTAATAACCTAATTCTGGCTCAAACCTTTCTTTATTTTATAAAAGAAAATCCAAACTTTAACCATCTAAAATTTGACAGAAACTTTTTTTTTAATCTCATAAAGATATTATTGATTTTAATATTTCTAGCGCTGGAAGATACTCGAACCCTGTTCATCAACGTTTCCAAAAATTCAGGATTACTAGAAGTCTGGTTTAGTCTAGGTTTGGTGATGGCGGGATGCAATGTTCATTTTCATTTCAAAAGATTGAAAAGACAGGCAGCGGCATGTCTTCATATGGCTAAAACTTCAACAGCGAGGAACCTATTTCAAAATATTTGGTTTGGAATAAGTAGTTTCGAATCTATCGCCATAACCTGAAACGGTGGGAAAGGCTTGTTAAGAGAAGCTTTATGTGTCAAGCTTAATGGTGGATACTGGATAGTAGGGGTGAGCATCGGTCCAGGGTCAACCCTGGACCGATCTTGGATCGGCCCAATCCCGCCGGTCCTGATCGAGTTTCCAAGGAGATTGAGTTGGGCATTGGTCCTAGAATTCCTAGACCAGCACTATGCGGATTAGTCCTCGGTCTTGAGAGTTCTGGATCGGTCCAACTTGGACCAACCCCGACTCTATATATATATATATAATTTTTTTTATATAGAGAAAACCTTAAAATAAACGGTGTCAACAACATTAAACGGCTATTTAATGAGAAGTTCAAATAATTTTACATTATTCATAAATAACTTAGGTTTTTAATTTTTTTATTGCGTCAATAGTCATAATTTACGAAGAGGAAAATGTTTTTGTGAGGAATCCTCAAGGCGTCCAAAAAGGCACCTTATGACATTCTCCTCTAGTATTCGTTCTCTTTTATCTTATTTGTCCTCTTAGTCTTCAATTTACTAAAATGAAAAAAAAAACTTCTTTGCTCGCCACTTGATACTTGCCTCACTCGCTTTGAATCACTTGTGCTGCTCACTGCTCGATGCTCACTTGGTTTGTTGCTCTCCGCTCGACATTCGATGCTCATTCTGTTTGACGCTCACTCCATTTGACCATCACTACTTGCCTTTCTTAGCTGACCTTGCTCATTATCGAACCCATTTGATTGGTATGATCCTTGGTTGCTCTTTTAAGGAGCACAAAAAATAAAATAAAAAATTATTGATTAGTCCTAAGTTAACCTTGAAACTGGACCGCACTTATTGGGTCAGTTTGGTCCTCAATCGTTTTTTAAGGAGTACAAAAAATAAAATAAAAACTTATTAGTTAGGTCCTTGGTCCCAAGCTTAATAGGGTCGGTCCTCGGTCCCAAAAATTGAGAACCGGCACTGTGTGGATTGGTCCTATGGTTAGGGGGTGGACCGGTCTCACCCCTACTGGATAGTCTGCATTTAGCAAATTCAATGTAACATAGATGACACCCACAGAAGACACATCAGTCTTTTTCTAACAGTTACAGTCAAAGGAGTACACTCACTGTTTTCCACATGAAGTTCCAACTTTTAGCTGGATTTCCGGAGAGGACCACCCATCATTCGGACTTAAAATGCAATATTGTTACTATTTGGAGAATTTGATCAATTAGAGTTTGATTTTCTGATCGAAATTGGTGTACAACTTACATGCTAAAATTGTGAAAACTCACTCACTTCAGCCAAGATCCACGCCCCCATCCCTTGTTCTTGTAATTCTACGAGTAATCAAGGCTGAGAAGCGACTGAAGGAAAGAATGGTTTCACAATCTAAGCTTTACCCATGCTCAAGAATGCATTTTGCCCTTGATGTGGGATCAGATTTGTCATGCATAATGAACGCAGACAGTGAGTTGGCACACATCTAAAGTCCATAAACAACCCACGTCGCCGGTCAATTTGGCGCAATCATAAGCCAAATCCCTTTTTGACAATGATCAACAATGTCACATGAAAGTGGGTGAAAAAGGAGCTGAATTTGCAATCATCACCATAATAGCTTTCTAATTCCAATTGACGTTGGAATATTTCGTCCTCCTTCTCTGATCTCTCCTCCTGTAAACTCAGACCCCAATGATATTACTAATTGATTTATCAGATCTACATTTCCGAGGCTCAATGGAAGACGAAGAAAAACTGGTGCAATTATGTATGGTAATTTTCCGCCTTGTTCTCGACGTAACATATCGCAAGCCCCTTTCTTTACATTAGTCGCATGACTCTTTGTCGCCCACTAGTAAAGCCAATAAAGCTTCAATAGAAAATTAGATACGCCCTGGATCCGTGTCTGATTAGTTGGCTCCCCCTGGGTTGGTTCACTGAATGTGCCACAAAGCTCAATGCAATTGTAGCATCATCGCTCGGAGCACCGGAGCTCGCTGTTCCATGGCCAACGAGGTTGGCTCCTCCCTATCTTTTGTCCCTGTGAAAACCTGGTATCAGAGCAGTACAGCGGCTGAGGTGGAGCATCAAATGATTGGAGGAGCCGATCCCAACCGCGCGAACGGTCACACCAGCCCCCACCATGTGGTCATGGTGGCACCGGAGCTGTAGCACTTGAGCCGATGCGCAACTGGTCATCCATATGGAATCGGATGTGTCACGCCCGAACCCCGAGCTCGTGCACATCCCTCAGTAGTTGATAAAAAATTGCGACGTCCCGGAAATGTCGCCAACCCATTCGTTTAATTGCACATGCAAAAGCGTAATAACAATCCCCCGACAACACATAAGTGTGATAGAAACGTAGGATGTAATTTTCACAAAACACACTTATTACACATCAACATTTATATATAGAAAAGTCTAATACAACATCGGTCTATTTCAAAAAGGAGAGCTACTAGGTTATCGACGCTCTAAGCTCCTCGTCCATGGGACCAGAATCCCCTATGACCCTTGTCAGACTTCTTGATATCCATAGGGTGAGCTATCACCCACTGTCCAATCCCAATGGAAGGCTCGTCAAAATTCGGTAGAGGATATAGAAAAACCTAAACTTCACCTTCTACAAAACCCTGTACCTCACCCGGCACTCTTCCACCTAGAGACCTAAAAAATTTAGCCTATAATGGGATGAGATGACGTCTCAGCGAGTTCACGCTCTAAATCTCAATTAGGAGAGAAATACACCCACGGGTCATTAACCATATATCCTCGAAAACTTACCTTGCCCTAGTACTCTCTTGCATGTTAGTACAATTCAAATTATGTATAATTGCATTGAAATCATTTATCATTGGGACGTCTCAACACATATATCACCACAATTACGTGGGTCTCGAGCACTAGACCAAATCGTTATGACACATCTCATACCACGCCACACAATTCCGTCTCCTAATCAGGCACCTTAGTTTCAATCACTCATGCGTCCCAATTGATTATGACCCATCGGCCATGGCCGACTCAACAGTCAGCGGTCTTCTAGCGTAGCACCATTAAGCATGACAACGTCTACATCTAGACGGTATTCTTCATAGGAGCATCGGTCCAGTCTCCACTGTAACCGGCATCCGTTGACTTGGGGTATTCTTGAAGAAGTATCATCCGGCTCCAAAGGCTCGTGACATGTTCTCATATCATTCATGCATCCACCCAATTTCGGCTCAGGACACCGTGCATTGTACTCAAATGTCTCAATTAAAATAGTGATCCTAGCCTATTTTCCTCACATTAGAAATACTTGGTAAAATAATTATGTGTGGGGACACGGTTAGATCGAACTAGAAAATTTGTATCATCTATTTTAAAATCCCATTGTTTGATATAGTACTTAAAAACACTTTTAGTATCCAAAATCTGACACCCGATATTTTTTAATTAAATATCGAAATTTCACAATTTTGAAATAAATGCTCAAAATTTACAATCATCATTCAATTGCACAATTTAACCATCGATTGCATAAATTGAGCATACCACTACAATCATCACAAAATTCCGGTCACCGACTATCCCGATATAATTTCTGAAAATATTAAATAATCAATTAAATTATAATTAAATCATTTAAATTAATTATTTAATTAATTAACATTTATCAAATTAACTAATAATTTAAATTGATCATAGTCCTAATCAATTATTTAAATACCTAACTAAATCAATCTACTAAACTAACTTCCTAAACTAACCATTCTAATTACTAACTAAATTCCTAACTAAATGACCTAACTAAAGTAACTAACTAGACTAACCACTTAGTCCACTTAACTAATTTAACTAACTAGCACTTACTCTAACTAGATTAATTTGCTAAATATGCTTAAGTCTAATCCAACTCTAAACAAATGTAATTAACCCTTAATAAAAATTTAGGAGGTTAACTCATGGGTTTCTGGTGATGGTGAGCTCGCGGCGACAAAAACACGAGGCTCATGACTCGAACGGTGACGGTTCGTCAAGTTGAGCTCAAGGTCAAGGGTGCTCGGCTTGGGTGGATGGTGTGCAACGGTGAGGATAATGGTGGTGTGGTGGTGGTGGAGATGGAGGATGGTGGTGAGCCGAGTGGATGATGAAGTTATAGAAAATGAAAGCAAATAAATGGAGGGGAAGAAGATGGGGGTGCTGCGGCAGAAGGGAGAATGCGTGAGGGGGAGAAGAGAGAGAGAATAAAGAGAGAAAGAAAAGAAAAAGAAGGGGGGTTGTCGAGAGGAGGAAGGCGGAAAGAAGAGAGAGAAACAATAAAAAATGGAGGGAAAATTGGGAGGAAATTGTGGTAGAAGGGTTGGGGTAAGTTACGGGGTGGAAAAGTGGGAGAGAGGGAGAAAAAGAAGAAAGAGAGAAGAAAGTGAGGGGGAGGAAATTTTGTGGGAAGGAGGGGGGAAGAAAACGTGAGGGAGAGAGAGAGAGAGAGAAAGAAGAAAGAGAAAAGAAAAGGGAGGGAGAGGAATTTTGGCCGAAGGAGGAGGAAGCGTGAAGGAGAGGAGAAAGAGGAGAGAGAGAGAGAAGAATAATAATATTATCATTTTTCTTTTTCTTCCAATCTTTGATTTTTCATCCGATAATTTTTTTTTTCCGAAATTTTGAGGTCGCCGCTAATTCAACAGACGATGAGACAACGTTCAATAATTAAATATGGAAACCCTCGAAAATTTGATACTCAAAATCGAATTAAATTTCATGGTTAAAATCGATCGAACGCGACTTTAGTATAACCTAATCTATCGGTGGCTTTTAGGGGTTCTTGCACAGTTGACCCATGGTCGATAATTTTCAATCCACGTTTGTGCATCTTCGAATCATGAATGACCATCGGTTGTCATGTAATCGCGAGGGTTCAATTACGTATCCTGAATATAATATCAATAGAAAATCAATTTCTTGTTGTTCGATGCAAATATCATATTTGTGTGGAATCACCCGCAAACCAATTACGTACTTTAGTCGATCGATTTATGTTCGTTTGCTAATTGATTTATACAACGTAGTATTGACCCTTGTCAACCCTTATGGTCGAGCGGTCGATTTCCGATCGAATTCTCTAGTCTTTTGCGTTTTAACCCTTTACAGCCTTATCCAATGGATTAGTTAACTCGTGAGTGATCAATTTAGAGTAAAATAACCGTAAGTGCATCGATGAAATAACCATTTAATATATTTTGAAATAGAACCAAATTTTGGGATATCATAGGATGCTCAGCCAGAAGCCAACCTATCTAAAGCAATCGGCTAGCAATTTCTCCTGCTGCATCTTTAGGGTAATAAATGCTTGATCTACTTTATGCAAGAAATATGCTCGTTCTTAACTCATAACATAACTAAAAGGGCTAGTATGAACACCTAGAGGGGGTGAATAGGTATGAATTTTTTTTCACAAAGTTTAGTAGGAATAATTCACCTTTAGAAAATCACAGCGAATTTAGACTTTAACGATTAGATAAAACTTTAAACAAAATAAAGAAGTTTAAACTTAAATAGTTAATTAGAGCTATGAATCAAAATAAAGGAATTTAGGGAAGAGAATAAGAACACAATGTTTATAGTGATTCAATTTAGATCAAACGTACGTTTACTCTCCTGGTTGACAGCCCACTGGCTAGATTCCATTAAGAATTAAAAGAAATTTTACAACTTGGGATTTCGACTTTTCAATGAAGAGTCTCTACTAATCTCTCACAAAGTCTCACTATAAGTTTATCTCTTTTGTATACAACTTTAAGCTTAGTGAATGAAATAACAAGGAACTAGGAAGTTTTAAACTTTGAATTTTTCTTTCATGCACTGTTTCAAATAACTGGAGAGTCTGCCTAAAATACTCCTTCATAATTTTCGACCGTTGGCACTTTCCAAAGAAATTCTTCCAATCTACCCGTTGGACAAAATCAATCAAGAAGATCTTGAGTCGTTTGATGATTTGTGATGAAAGCCCATTAATCCTATTCGCCTATACAATCAGGATCTTGGTTTTCATAAGTAGAACCTTCCAAGTTTACTTGCCTTCCAAAAGATTTGAATATCAAAATTGATTCCAATGAGGATAATCAATTACGTAGATGCTAGATCCAGCCATAAGGTGTCACACCCCGACTCTCGGTCACGTGACCATCCTTCTAGCTTGGTCGATTTGTAATGCGATATATCAGGACTATATATCGCCGACCCTTTTCATTCTTAATAGCACATGCAGAAGTAGTTATAAAATCCCCAGACAATAAAGCAATGGGATATACAAGTAGGACTAGGAAATTGAACTTGAAAACCAACACCCTTATGTTCATATACAAGCCATACTAAAACGATTGGTTTCTACTCAAATTGATTATATAGCAAAAATCATCAGGATCCTACTCTAGATCATCCTTGGGGTTCTCCTTCAAATACTCCTCTTTGAGTTCTTTCTCCTCAGGTTCTTCATCAGGGTCCTGAAATGATTTCCCAAAACTGGGATGAGACTATGTCTCAGCAAGTTCTACCCCCTAAGATTCGATTAGTAAACTAATACATCTTAGGGTTGCTTATGCACAATATGAGTCAGAGGATTTACCTTGGCCTCAGATTCCACTTGCATATTAGTACAGATCAAATAAGCACTCAAGCAATTACATCACAGATCGAAGCATCGATCGAATCAACCTAGTCGATTACCCACCAACAAGACCACTCACGGTCCTTTTTATTCAATCAATTAATTCACAACATCAAATCGAAGTAATGATCAACCAACTTAATCGATCACATGTCAACACGACCCATGCTTGGTCGGCACATTCCATACTATCTATAAAGTCCTATCAAATCAAGACTACTCACCCAAAGCTGACAATTAGATAGTATAGCTCGCTCAAAGCTGATAATAAAGTATACTGCTCAACCAAAGCTAACACATTACCCGTAGGTCGATATAGTATACTGGTATACTGCTCACCCAAAACTGATATATCGCCCGAATGCCGATATAGTATACTATATGCTCACTCAAAGCTGATAATAAAGTATATTGCTCACTCAAAGCTGATAATAAAGTATACTGCTCACCCAAAGCTGACATATCGCCTGTAGGTCGATATGATATACTGGTATACTGCTCACCCAAAGCTGACATATCGCCCGAAGGCCGATATAGTATACCCTCGATGCTCTCCAGAAGTTGCCAGCCCTACATTTATAGAATGCCGAAAATAATCATTTAATCAAATCACCATTTTTATCCTTCCTAATAAAAATACCCGTGCGTGGGCACACGGTCGGCCTTAGCCATAATTTCCTTTTCAAAAATCCCACAATTATCGAGCCCACCAAAACACTTTTGGTGTCATTTGTCAACCGACACCCTGTTATTTTCCAATTATTTATCAAAGATTATTCCATTAAAGAATAATTCTCAATTTCACAAATAATTCATTTCAGCAAAATAAAGCTCAATTAAATAAATGAACTATGCCACGACAATCAGCACCAAATTTTGGTTGCTGGCCATCCTAGTTGAATTTTTGGAAAATAAATAATTAAATAATTAATTTCGAAAAATAAATAAATAAATACAATAAATTCGATTTAGCACAATATAAAGCTCAATTAAATAAACAGATTGTACCACGATCATCAACATAAAATTTCGGTCACCAGCCATCTCAACCTTAATTTCCGAAAAATAAATAAATAAATAAATAATTTCAAAAATTAAATAATTAATATTAAAAACTCAATTTAGCTCAAAATAAAGCCTGATTAGATAAATAGACTTCACCACGGTCATCAGCATAATATTCCGGTCACTAGTCATCCCAGTTGAATTTTCGGAAAATAAATAAATAATTAATTTAATTTCGAAAAAATATTTAAATACCAAAAATCTCACTTAGGCCCGAATTGCCTAATTAACACCTAATGAGGGTTGGGAAAAATCCCATGAAGCATCCAATAAATACTATAGGCAATTCTCTATCTAAGTACATTAACCAAACAACTAACATGCAATGAATTTTACTAATAATCGCTAATTAATTCTAATCTAACCACCTAATTACACTTAACTAACACTAATCAACCTATAAGTATAATTAGCAAACTAAGAAGGCATTAGTGAGTAAAACTCACTCAAAACGACGAGCTCGACGCAAGGATCGACTTTCCTCAAAGCGGGTCGAGCATCCGGGCTCGTGAAGGCGGCCAAAACGGGCAAAAACCCCACTGCCATACCCATTTTCTACCTTCTCTGTGCACTGCTAGTTGAGGCAATTCCGGGGCTGATTTGAGCTGGACAAGGCCGGTGGTGGTTTGACGAAGCTTCAACAGTCCAGGCGGTGGTGTTCGGCGGCAAAGGGAGGTCCAATGGTGGCTCACGGTGCCAAATAGCAGCTCTGGACGTCGGCCAAGCCAGGGACGACGCGGCTGAAGGCGGAGACGTGAGGGCGGCGCTCGACGACGTGCGGCGACAACGACGACTTTAGCTCCGGTTGTTTGCTGCGATGATGAGGGGACTTGCTGCGTCGGCTTGCTTTGATCTTCGCGCAGCAAGAGCACCGAACAGCAGAAAGAGGACAGAGGAGAGAATGGAGGTGTGCGCGGGTGGGGCGAAGCAACGACAGCGGCGTTATGGGCTATGACGGCGGTTCCGGTGTGATGGCGATGGTAGCTCCAGTCCGAGCGACAAAGGCTGCGGCTTCTTCTTCTGCTGGTCTTCGGCTTCCATGGAGTCAAGCGGTTGAAGAGGGGGATGGGGGAGGATACATTGACGGAGGAGAGAGGGGAGGAAGAAAAACCCAATTTCCCTTTCTTTTCTCTCATTCTCTCTCTCTCTCTCTCTTAGGTCAGCCACACATGGGCCACCACCGGCTGTCTCCCACTCTTCAATTTTTTGACAAATATGCCCCCTTCTAGAAGCATTTAGGTAGTTCAAAAAGTTGGGTTTATGGGCATACGAATTTTGCTAGGTTTTCTTCCCAAATTGAACTTTAATCCCACTTGAATCAAATCAATTTGACCCCCATAATTTCATTCAATATTTCATCGATCAAATTGGTACTTTTTCTTATTAGTATAGCCCACTTGTATCCCGAATTCACAATCCCTAGCTTCAATTGAACAAAAACGGCTCTATTTATCCAGTCGAAATTTGAACCCGAAAATTTGGATGTCACATAAGGTCATCCATAAACCATAAGAATCGAATCCTTGAAGAAATAAAGATAGTCTCGCATCTAAATAAGTCTTTATTTTTCAATCTGGAAACTGTCAGTTTGGGCAAACTTTGAACCTAAAGTCTAGCAGTCTTCAGATTTTGACACTAAAGTCTGGAAGTCTTCAGACTAGACTTTGAAAATGTTTTGTCAACTTTAAAATAGTAAAATAACTTTCTCCAACAATAACTACTTTATTAAACTAACTCAAAGAAGAGACTGTACCATTCATCTCAGAATGCTTATAACCAAATAACAAATGTTATTTGAATTGTCGAACTTGCAATCCTAATAATTAAGTGAGAATAGATGTTAAAACCGAGTAAAATACTACAACAACTATGAAACGGCTATATTATGTCTAAATGCTAACAAAAGGGCTCTTAAGGGTAACAAATTGTTTGACCAAAGCGATCATTCAAGTTGTCGCAAAACTTGAATGTAAAAAAATGAATCCCACCAAAACCTATAGTTCTCCGATGTCATAATCCACAATTTCCATAAAATCCCAAAACTCTATAACTCAAAAATCAGATTTCATTTCTCGAATATCACAAAACTTCGAATTTATAACCTAACTTTGAGAACTACTTTGATTGGACAAATAAAGAGCGTGAATACTTATTGAATGTTACGAATCGAAGTTAAATCGACTTTGCATGTCCTCCATGGCTTGTACGTGCAATAGCCATTTTCTTTCTTTTCCCTTTTTCCTTCTTTCTTTCATTCTTTCTCTTTCCCTTCTCTTTGGTGCGTGCTCCTCCCTTTGAGGGGCTTGAGGCCTACTTTTTTTTTTTTACTTTGACTATTTAACCTTTGACTTGGTCAAAATAATCCCAAATATTACATTAATAATGTCACTTATAATCTGTCACACCGTTTAGTATTTGTTAGAGAAAACTTCCTTGAGTATTTTGAAGTTGACAAAACGTTTCCATCAGTCTAGTTTGAAGACTTACAGACTCTTCCACAAAGTCTGAAAACCTCCGGATTACCTGACTCAAGACTCAAAGTCTATCCTTATTGACAGTTTCTAAATCGTTGAAGAAGGCTTATCCAGAACCGAGTATTTCGTTAAGGATTTAATTCTATCGATTGAAGAAGATCTATTGGCTGGATATAGCATGTCGGAATCCATTATTCAAATTGAGATTGATTCAGGGATTTTGGATCCATTGAATGGTAAAGTATACTTGGAAGGTTCGCTTATCGAAACCTAGATCTTGATTGTATGGGCAAGCAGTATTGGTGAGCTATCGACATATTCCTTAAATAACTTGAAATCTCCCTCATTAATTCTATCCAACGGGTAGATTGGTAGAACTCCTTTGGTAAGTGCCAACGGGTGTCATGTCATGAAGGAGTATATAAGGAAGACGTTCCAGTTATTCGAGTGTGTGCGCGATAGAAGAATTCCAAAGTCTGAAGCTCCTTGTTCTTAGTCAATTCAATTGTTGAGCGAAATCTTGTACGCAAAAGAGAGTTTATATCTTTGTGAGACCTTGAGGAAGTGTTCTCTATACTATGGAATCAAGGAAGAGCTTTACTGTAACAACTATTTTTCATATTGAAATCTAGTCGATGGGCTGTCAGTGCAGAAGAGTGGACGTAGGCTTGGATTAAGCCGAACCACTATAAATCTTGTGTTCTCATTCTCTTCCCTAAGCTCTTTTACTTTGATCGTAACTCAATTTGTTTATAAGAGTCTAATTTCCTTTTCATAATCTATTGTTGATTAGAGTTGCACACTTCTCTCTGGAAAATTTGTTTTTGCACCTATTCACCCCTTTTAGGTGCTCGTACTAGCTTTCACAATTGGTATCAGAGCTTGTGTACTCACTTAAGTTGAAGTGTTTTACTTCAGAGTTAAAGATTCACAGCTAGTATGTTGGCTCCGGGTCTGGTTGAAGGGCAAAGTAATACCAGACCGCCTTATTTTGATGGAAAGAAATACAACATATGGAAAAACAAGATGAATGCATTCCTAAGATTAAAGGATTCTCTGGAATGGGGCGTGATAGACAAATGAATCATTCCTAAAGCTGCAACAGTCTCAGAAAGAGGAAAATAAGCTGTTGAGTCTAGTGAAATGACTTAAGAAGAGATAACCAAGAGACAAGCTCTTGATGCAAAACCAATTTATTTATTATATTGTGCATTATCTCATACTGAATATAACATAATATTTTCTTGTGAAACAGCTAAAGAAGTCTGGGATAGATTACACATCATCTATGAAGAAATTAATCGAGTGAAAGAAATCAGAATCAACATTCTGTTCGGTCAATATGAAGCATTTAAGATGAAATCAGGAGAATCTATCACTGAGATGTTTAGTCGTTTTACAGAAATCGTGAATGGTCTTGAATATCAAGGTTAACCAATTCCTAGACCCATGAAGGTAAACAAGTTACTGCATGGATTGTCCAAGGATTGGAATCACATAAAGACCTCAATAAGGGAGACATAGAGAATCATGCCACTCTCTGTTGACGAATTGGTTAGGACTCTTCAGTCTTATGAAGTGGAGAAAATCAACGAAGATGAAGATCCTAAAGGTAAGAAAACTATTGCATTAAAATCTAATGATGATTATGATGTCATAGATTCTGAAGACGATATGGATGATGAAGAGCTCACTCTTATGATAAGAAAGTTCATGAAACTGAACATAAAGAGAAGAAGATTCAATCCAAAGAAACAAAGTTTTTAAAAGCTACATAATAAATCAGTTGAGGATGATGAATCCAATAAAGATGTAGTCTACTTTGAATGCAAGAAAAAGTGACACATCAGACCTAACTATCCCATTCTGAAGAGAAAGAAAGGAAAAACTGAGAAATATCGAAAGGCACTTAAAGTAGAAACTTGGAGTGATGCCGAATGTGAGGAAAGTGATGATGATTATGCCAATATTTGTCTCATGACACAATCAGACTTAGATTCAGACTCTGAGACAGACTTAGACTTAGACAGTGAAATCGAGCTAAGTAATTTAAAAATCCCTACTAAAGTCTGTAGATACATTGATGAATTGTGTCTTAGTCTCAAAACCTCTTTCAAAAGGATTTCCGAACTTAAAAGAGAAAATTCTGCACTAAAATAACAGGAAAATGTTTGGAAAGAAAATGTCAAAAGTTTAGACAAAAGTGTTACTACTTTGAATAAAAATGCAGACAATCTTTCAAAAGAAAATGCTTTCTTGAAAAATGATATCGCAAGTATTTCTAAAAGATTTTCTATAGGATCTGAAAAACTTGAAAAAATTCTTTTAACACAAAGACCTTACTTCAACAAATCAGGTTTAGATATGACTGCTGAAACCATTCATCTAATTGATTTTCCTAAAATAAAGGAAATAATTAAGCAAAGACCTATAAGAGATTCTTACAAAAATCATTTCCAAAAAGTCTTTGTAAAACCTATAGGCCGCAGTGCTCTTAAATGTTCTAAGTGCAATAGCTCAGATCATTTTGAGAAAGAATGTCCTATGGTTTGGAAACCTGTTAAGAAGGTATGGACAAAGACCATATATTACACTAATACCAATGGACCCAAAAAAATATGGGTACCAAAGAAAGCTTGAGTCTCTTTTTTAAATGCAGGTTACTATTAAGAAAAAGATTAAATGGTACTTGGATAGTGGATGCTCAAGACATATGACAGGAGACTCAAATTGCTTCATAAAACTTGCACAAGTTAATAGTGGAAAAGTTTCTTTTGGAGGAAATAGCAAATGAAGAATTGTGGGATATGAAACTGTAAAGATTGGAAGCCTCACGATCAGTAATGTTTCCTTAATGGAAGGACTCAACTACAACTTGCCGAGTATCGATTAGTCAAATGTGCGACACCGGTTTCAAAATCAACTTTCAAGAAGGAATATGTTCAGGAACCGCAAAGACTCCTCTCGCCTTTGACGGCGAAGACATGGGAATATCTATCTTTTGAATATCAAACAAGATAAATCCCAATGTCTAATCTCAATTCAAGAGGAAGCAAACTTATGGCACAAAAAACTTGGGCACATCAACATGAAGCAAATAGCCAAAATCTCAGCAAAGAAGCTTGTTCGTGGACTACCCAAACTAACATACCAAAAGTCCGATTTATGCACACCATGCGTGTTGGGAAAATATGTAAGAAATTTATTCAAACCAATAAATCAAGTATCCACTAATCATGTATTGCAGCTCTTGCATATGGATCTCTTTGGACCAATCAGAGCTCAGAGTATTGGAGGTAAGAAATATTACCTAGTAATTGTGGATGATTATTCATGATTCACTTGGGTATATTTCCTGGCAAGTAAGTCTGAAATCTTTTCTTATTTTATAAAGTTTGCTAAAAAGGTCCAAAATGAGAAAGTGTATGTTACTTCAAGTATACGGACAAATCATGGAGGTGAATTTGAAAATCAAGACTTTACAAAATTCAGTGATGAAACTGGCTTTCAGCATGTGTTCTCTTCACCATATATTCTAGAGCAAAATTGAGTCGTGGAAAGAAAGAATAGATCACTACAGGAAATGACTACAACTCTTTTAATTGAAAATAACATCTCTTCTTGTTTTTGGACTGAAGCAGTTTCTATAACGTGCTATATTATTAATAGAGTCTTCTTAAGGCCTATTATGGAAGAAACTCCCTATGAGTTATTCAAAGGAAAGAAGCCAATTGTTTCGTATTTTCATGTGTTTGAATGTAAATGTTTTATATTGAAAATGCAAATGATCGAGATGGTAAGTTTGAAGAAAAATCAGATGAAGGTATTTTCCTTGGATATTCTATTTCAAGCAAAGCTTACAGAGTATACAACAAAAAAACTCAATCTGTGGAGGAATCGATGAATGTCAAATTTCAAGACTTTATGCAAAATCAATCGATTCAGACTCAACTTGAAGAATCTGAACTTGCTCCAGACTCTACAAAGTCTAAATCTCCAGAAGCAGCTCAGACTTCAGAAGACCAGCAACAAATGATCATTGAAGATTCAAATGAGAAAAATGATCAACAGTCTGACAAATCAACTAGCAACTGGAAGTATTAGTCCAGTCATCTCAAAGATCTCCTTATTGGTGATATTAATGAAGGAATTCGCACAAGATCCAAAAGGCGTGAAGAGTCTAGTGCTGTGACTCTTATTTCTGGAATAGAATCCAAAAGCATAGAAGAAGCTTTATCTGATAAAAGTTGGATTGAAGTTATGTAAGAATGCCTCAGGCAATTTAGTATCAATGATGTTTGGGAATTGACTCCTAAACCAAAAAGGTAAATCCATCTTTGGAGCTAAATGGGTTTTCAAGAACAAGATGAACGAGAAAAGAAAAGTCGTAAGAAATAAAGCAAGGCTTGTGGCCAAAGGATATACGCAAGAAGAAGGGATAGACTATGATGAGACTTACGTGCCAATAGAAATGTTAAAAGCAATTAGATTATTACTTGCTTTTGCCTGTTATAAGAATTTCAGGTTATTCCAAATGGACGTCAAAAGTGCTTTCCTAAATAGATTTATCCAAGAGAAGTCTATGTGGAACAACCACCTGGTTTTGAAGACCCAAGGAAACCAAACTCTATATTCAGACTGAAAAAAGCTCAATATGGTCTAAAGTAAGCACCTCGAGCTTAGTACGACAGACTAAGTAAGTTTTTAATTCAAAATGGCTTTGTTAAAGGTAAAGTAGATACTATACTATTTATTAAAAGAGAACGCAAAAGCTTTTTACTTGTTCAAATTTACGTTGATAATATTATTTTTGGATCTTCTAATGAAAATCTGTGCAAGAAATTCTCTAAGTTTATGCAGGATGAATTTGAAATGAGCATGATGGGTGAACTAATGTTCTTTCTCGGGCTTTAAGTGAAACAAATGAAGGAGGGAATCTTTATTCATCAGGAAAAATATGCTAAAGAACTTGTCAAAAAGTTTGGACTGGAGAATTGCGAAAAGACTGATATACCAATGTCAAGTTCCTTGAAGCTGGACAAAGATGAAGGAGGAAAGAAAGTTGACTAGAAGCTATACAGGAGCATCATTGGTTCACTTCTTTATCTTACTACTTCTAGACCTGATATTCTGTTTAGTGTTTGCATTTGTGCCAGATTTCAATCAAACCCCAAAGAATCTCATTTAAGTGCTGCAAAACGTATTATCAAATACATTGTCTCAACTTCAAATTTAGGTCTCTGGTATCCAAAAGAAGGAGACTTCACTCTTCTTGGATACTCAGACGCAGACCTAGCCGGATGCAGAGTTGATAGAAAGAGCACCTCGGGTATCTGTCAACTACTTGGTAACAGGACAATATCTTGGTTTTCAAGGAAGCAAAGTACTGTAACTCTTTCTACGGCAGAAGCAGAGTAGGTAACTCTTTGAAGTTGTTGTTCACAAATTCTGTGGATAAAACAACAGCTAAGAGACTTTGGAATTGAAGATTCATGCACTGAGATCAAATGTGACAACACCAGCGCAATCAATCTCACCAAAAATCTAATTCTTCACTCAAGAGCAAAACATATAGAGATTCGACATCATTTCATTAGAGATCATGTTCAAAATGAAGAAGTTTCGATTCAGTTTATTGATTCAAAGAATTAATTGGCGGATATATTTACAAAGCCTTTGGAGAAAAATCAATTTGAAGTTATTCGTTCCAGACTCAATATCTTAAAGTCTAAGGAAGTTCAGACTTAAGGCTGAAAGTCTAAAGACACTCAGATTCAGACGATCAAGATTTACGATTCGTAAGTTATTTCTATTTTAGAAACTTATCTCTCGATCAAATCTCGAAAAGATATGATCATCTATTTGTAATTGATTGATGTTATTTCCCCGGCTGTGATTATTGCAATCTTTCCTTTTCGAAAAAGAAGTTATTTTTGAAATGACAGTTATCTAATTTTTTAAAAAGGTAGTTATTCTTTTAAAATGCATTTTTATATTTCCTTTTACGACGTTCCGTATGCCTCACTTCGATTGCCTTATATATTGTTGGTTCTTCTTCATTTTACTCACAAAAACCCTAAGAGAGCATAGATCTTCCACTTCTATTTTCTTCTCTTGTTTAATTCCCGAAAAATTTTCACCTTTCTTGCGAAACAAGCTTGGAATCTCTCAAAGACTGTAAAAGATGTCGTCTCAAAGAAAGTCTTCGAGCATCGCGAACAGGGGACCACAGCAAATGCGTGAGGGACCTACGCATTTTGATCTCATCGAGGAAGAAGAATCTTCTAGACAGCAGCATAGCCCACAACATTCTCAGTAGTGTTCATCTCCTCCATCTAGACCTCAGAATATTGAACATAGAGAAGAGGAAGAAATAATTGAAAATGCAGAACCTGTAAGAACTCATAAGCCCGCTTTTACTTTCAAGCTTTATCGTGCTTTGAAGAGGAGTGGTACTCCTTTGAACTATATTGATGAATTTTTGAAAGACAAAGGGTATCGAAATGAAACCTACTTTTTATGCACAATGGAACGATTGGGAATTGCTTTTGTAGGGTCAGCGGAAGAAGCATTGGCAAATATCCCAAGCGATCCACGCATTGGAGGGCTGAGTCAACTTGATGGAAATGATGATGATAGGATGTACACGAGTTTAAACCTAGAATGAGTGTTGTGGCGAAAATTCGAAGCAAAAGGACATATTTGTTTTGCTGGGAGGAACACAAATAATTGTACTCTAAATTATTAAAGCGTGGTGTGATTAACCCTAGAAATGTGGACTTTGATTTTCTTGATTCTCTGAATGTCAAGTTGCGAGAGAAATTCAACATTTTTCAACTAGAACGGTTTTGTTATGAAACGACAGAGGCTCATGCTGAACTCACTACTTACTTCTATTCGAATCTAAGTTTCTTGGATGTGAATAAATTCTCTTTCAGTGTTCGAGATTAGGACTATGTGGTTGACATGGATACATTGGTTGATGTGATTGGGGTTGAAAGAGGGAAATACCAACCAATTAGTGTGTCTATTGGACGTGCGACGATAGAGCTTTTTCAGGATAGAACAACGGAAGGAAAGATTTCATATTTGAGGATGAATGCCTCAAATATTTTGCTTCGCAAGATAGTGATCAACTACCTCAGACCCAAATCGACTTCGAAAACTGATGTTTCAAACTCGGAGGCAAAACTAATGTATGCCATCAACGCTAGCAAAAAGTTCTCTCTTCCACACACTATTATGTTCCACATCTACAGAACGATGGTGAAGGACAAGGGCCAACTTCCTTATTCAACACTTGTCACTAAGTTATTCATACATTTGAACATTCAGCCTCTTAAGATTCTTTGTGTTCGAACATGCGATCAAATGGTGGTAGGACTGAAAATGGTCTCTAAAATGCATCTAAAGGAACTTAACAAGGCTTTGGAGCAATTCAAGGTTAAAACCCCTGTCAAGACTTACCTAGTCTCCTCGACTGCAAAATGGAAATGGAAGGAGCCCATGGTTGCTCCATCCAAGAAAATAAGAGCACTTATCTTGGAGGATGAAGAGGATGAGGATGATATCACAATTTCTGCTCTTGCATTGAAGAACTTAAGTCATTCTGTTCTAGAGACAGAGGTGAGATAGGAACAAGACAAGGAGGAGATCAAACAGAAAAGAGAATCAATGGAAAAAGAAGCAGAGGAAGAAAGGATTGAAGAAGAAGAAGAAGAAGAAGAAGAGGGCAGAGGTGAACAAGAAGAAGCAGAGCATGAAGAGTACTTCTTACCGCTTGAAGGCAATGAAACAGGGGGAGATGCTGAGAAAAGAGGTACGTCTTCAATTACTGTTACTAGTGAAGGAGTAAGTCGTTCATTAGCAGATCTAGAAGACATCTATGCCTCTTAATTTCCTGAGGATGGCCATGAGGTTTCATCGCCAAATCTGCGTGATCATGCTAACTTACCATCACTTGCCAATACACCTTTTGATCGTGCAGAAGCCAGTACTCAGACTGATAATTCAGCAGACTTTTGCAGAGTGCTTGATGTTCTCTTGGAGATGCGAGGCCAAATTTATGCTTTGGGATGCGAAGTTTAGAACTTGCAGAATGTAGGTCAATCCTCTTCAGTTTCTTTACATGATCAAATCCATGCCCTTACTCTTCAAGTTCAAGCAAATGCCAAGGGTGAAGATATGGCTCAACTGAAGGAGGATTTGAAAAAGCTGGAAGGGATTGTCCAGTCAATGGAAGATTTCTAGCTTGTTCGTGTTCCAAAGCAATCCTAATTCCATTCTCTTTTCATCTCTACCTTTTTAATGTTGACAAAAATGGGGAGAGATGTGGTGTGGTGGTGCAAATTTGACTTTACTTTTACATTTGGTTGTTTGGCTGTGACTAGATTTGGATTTGGACTATTTAATCGTTTGTTTATCTAAAGCACTATTGGTATTTCATGGCAAAGATAGTTGCTCATTTATAGGACTATCCTATTTTCTGTGGATGCAGATTTTAATGTTATCTTTACTAAGCCAATTATCTTTTGTGAAATATCCATGTTTGCTTGAGTATTGTTTTGCAGGTCAAAGTTATCCAAATCTGCAGGAAAGTTTTGTCACCATCAAAAAGAGGGAGATTGTTAGAGAAAACTTCCTTGAGTGTTTTGAAGTTGACAAAACGTTTCCATCAATCTAGTCTGAAGACTTACATACTCTTCCATCAAAGTCTGAAGACTCCGGACTACCAGACTTAAGACTCAAAGTATATCATCATTGACAGTTTCTAAACCGTCGAAGAAGGCTTATCCAGAACTGAGTATTTCGTTAAGGATTTGATTCTATCAACTGAAGAAGATCTCTTGGCTGGATATAGCATGTCGGAATCCATTATTCAAATTGAGATTGATTCAGGGATTTTGGATCCGTTGAATGGCAAAGTATATTTGGAAGGTTCTACTTATGGAAACCTAGATCCTGATTGTATGGGCGAGCAGGATTGGTGGGCTATCGACATATTCCTTAAATAACTCGAAATCTCCTTAATTGATTCTGTCCAACGGGTAGATTGGAAGAACTCCTTTGGTAAGTGCCAATGGGTGTGATGGCATGAAGGAGTATATAAGGAAAACGTTCCAGTTATTCGAGTGTGTGCGCGATAGAAGAATTCCAAAGCCTGAAGCTCCTTGTTCTTAGTGAATTCAATTGTTAAGCGAAATCTTATACGCAAAAGAGAATTTATATCTTTGTGAGACCTTGAGAAAGTGTAGCAGAGTCTCTACATTGTGGAATCAAGCAAGAGCTTTATTGTAACAACTCTTTTTCATAGTGAAATCCAGCTGGTGGGTTGTCAGTGCGGAAGAGTGGACTTAGGCTTGGATTAAGCCGAACCACTATAAATCTTGTGTTCTTATTCTCTTTCCTAAGCTCTTTTACTTTAATCGTAACTCAATTTGTTTACAAGAGTCTAATTTCCTTTTCATAATCTATTGTTGATTAGAGTTGCACACTTTTCTCTGGAAAATTTGTTTTTGCACCTATTCACCCCCTCTAGGTGCTCATACTAGCTTTCACAGTATTAATATTGTAAACCAATCATGATATGCCCATCATATATTGCTAAAATTTTTCCCAAGCCCTACTTGTCCACTTGAACCTGATCATTAAGTGGAGATATGAATGTTGTAATTTTTTCAAAAAGCAACTCATGTTGATTTATCTGGCCATGGGTATCGTGACCCTTGCTTGGATTTGGGCAAGGGCTTGACGCCCTCGCCTGTGGCCAACAAGGGTGTGGAGACCCTTACCTGTGGCTGCAATGGTCAGCTAGCGATGTCATTGTTCCATAGTTAGGAAATAATCGAAAGGAAGAAAAAAATAAGCAAAAGAAAGGGAAATGGAAAAAAAGTAATAAAAAATTCAGAAAAATTAAAAAAAAGTTTTAAAAATGTCTATGTTAGTTTTAGTAATGTCATGTAGGACAGTCGATATCCATGTTAGTAATTTTTTACCAAAATTGACTTAATGCACTATTTTGACATATTTCTAAAAGATTTAGGATTAAATTGATTTAATTGAAAGATTTATAATTGAATTAATTTCAATATAATATGTTTAGAATTTTTTTATACTTTTCTCTGAAATTTCTAGTAATTTTTTCCTTTCATTCGCAGGATACGGTTGCTTTTGTCAATAAATGCCTCCGTTAGGGCATTTGCATGCATTCATTGGTCTTTTGGACGTGGAGAAGAACTCCAGCCAATTGGAAGCAACACGTACTCGTAGTAAATATATTTCCGTGAAGAAATGATTACACGAACGTGATATATGTCCTGATATCATCCATAATCATTAAAATGGCACACTTCACTAAATTCGACTGTCCAGATTAATTTTAATACGAATACTCGATTTACGTAATAATGTTTCATTTCCACGTGATGGAATTAATGGGAATTTTTTTTTTTTTCTGATTCTTCAATTGATTCTTACAAAAAAATAATTTTCATTAGATCAGGACGCACAATTGCCAAATAATGTAATAGTTTTATGGGAATATGGGAATTGCAAATGACGTAGGGTAGGGAGGGTTTTCCACAATATTCAACTCAGCCGGCCTCATTCAGAATGCACCAATGGTGCATATCCGAAAGCAGTCACATCATTGCCAATTACATATTCAAAACGTCAATTTTCGGTTAGCACCATAAATAAATTAAAGATAAAGCTGAGCTTTCTGGTTTAAAATAAAAAGCGTGAGCTTCACGCACATCTACGGGGTCTAACTAAAGTTTCTGGTTTTCTATCAATTAATCCGCCACTAGATTCAAGGCTGCAGTAGCTTCCTGATTCTGATTATGGACTCAGTTGCCGTTATTTGCTAGTGATTTTAGCAGGACTTCCCGTCAAATGGGTGGATTGGGTCAAGTTTGGATCGGGTCGAAAATGGATCGACTCATATTTGATCTATTTAATCCGTTTTGACCCATATTTATGTAGTGTAAATAAAGTGACCCATATCTGACCCGATCCGTATTACTAAAACCTATTTATATTCTAGGAAAACACACTTCTACTATATGCTAATTGGATTAAAATTTCAAATTAAATTAAAAATAGTAAATAAAATAATTTTTTAAAAAATACCTATAAATTGAAATATTTATAAAAAATTAGACTATGCACATGCTTCTCTTATTTGAAGTGAACATACCATTGAATAATTAAAAATTGTAACATGAAACTTTTTTAACTAAACCTAAAAAAGCTCATTTTTATGATTTTTTATTAAAAAAAAGTGTTGTTAAAACATTTTTATGCAATACAATTTTTTAAATTTTCTTATGCAATAAAAATTTAATGGAAAATTTTTATAATTCTTTTTAAAATATTTTTTAAAAATTTGAATTTTTAAATTTTTAAATATAATTTTTTTAAATATAATTTTTAATTTTTAATAATTATTATCTTTTTCTCTTTTCTCATTTCTTTTTTCTTCTTCATTGGCCGGCCGTAGGTTGGCGACTGGCCATAAGTGAGATCAAGCTCATTAATCCGGCGAGGCCGACAAGCTCAAGTCTCGCCAGTCATCGGCGAGGCTCGAGCCTTGCTAGATCTAGCGAGACCGAGGCTCTGCGGTGTTGGGCGAGGCTTGATCTTGTCGATCTGGTGAGGCCAAGGCCCCGCTTGACACCGGCAAGCTCAAGTCTCACCGGTCGTTGGTGAGGCCGAGCCTCGCCGTCGTTGGCAACCTCGAGCTCGCGTGCTGGTGACCTCAAGTCTCGCCGGCTGTTGTCGGCGGCGGGCGGCCGGCTAAAGAAGGAAGATAAAGAAAGAAAAAAAAAAAAGAAAATTGAAATATGAAAAATAATTATAATTTAGATTTTTTATTAAAAAATATTTTTATAAAGTTAAAGAGTGAAGGCCATTGATTCAAAGTGAGTTTCCTAATAACCCATTCAAACCCTTTTTTTTTTTTTTGTGCTTTACTTTCTCAGACTCATTTCTAACATATATTTAATTTTTACTTGACCCATTTCTGACCTATATTTAATTTCATTTGACTCATTTTTAATTCATATTTAATTACCTATATATGACCCATTTGCCAGCTTTAGGACTTCCGCTCCTAGGCTCATGGAAAGTTGAAGGAAACTGGGCAGTTCACACATGACCTTTTATTTTTAATTTTTTGTCAGTACACATGACCTCAGTTAGTTGAAAATATTCCTATTCCCCTTTCTTTATGTTTGATCATGGGACTTCCGGTCTCCCGCTAGCCCAAGTAAAGCCAAGAAAGCTGCAGTAGAAAATTAGCTATGCCTTGGACTCGTGCTTGTTCAGTTGGCTCCCACCAGGTTTGGTTCACTGAACTTGGGGAAAAGCTTATCGCCATTGCAGCATCGCCGGCCGGAGCATGAGAACCTGCTATCCGTAGGTCAACGAGGTCGTCGCTTCCCCATCTTTAGTGCCTGCGGAAACCTGGTATCGGAGCAGTACGGCAGCCAAGATGGAGGTTCAGATGATTGGAGGAGCCAGTCCCAACCCCATGGACGGTCAAGCCAACCACCAACATCTGATCACGGTGGCGACGGAGGCGGCAAGGGACTGGTCATCCGTACTGCAGCGGAGGCCGACCCGTCTGAAGCATTCAGCTGGCAGTTACTCCTGCTGCATCTTTAGGGTCCTTGGGACGCTATGCGAGGTTAACCCCAAGCCCTACAAGCCCCGCATCGTGTCCATCGGCCCGTACCACCATGGGAGAGAAGAGTGCGTCCAGATGATCGAAGAGCACAAGCCGCGGTTCTTCTCCACTCTCGTCTCCCGAACCAGAAACTTTGGAGTTGATTGCAATGATTACTCCAATGCCATCGCATCTAGGGAAGAGGAGATTCGAGATTGTTACTCTGAGCCACTCAACTTCGGAAGCTTGGAGCTAATTGAGATGATGGTCCTCGATGGCTGCTTTATCATCGAGTTGTTCCGAGTGATCAAGGGCATCATCACGCCCGACCCCGACGACCCGATCTTCAACATGCTGTGGACGTTCACTGCGTTCATGCGCGACTTCCTTCATCTCGAGAACCAAGTCCCCTTCTTCGTCCTCCAAACGCTCTACGATTTGTCGAAGGGCCCTGGTGATGACCAGTACTCTCTCGTCAAGCTCGCACTGCGGTTCTTCAACTATGGCGTGCAGCAGCCGCCGAAGGTCCTTGAGAAGTACTACGATGTCTCGGACGTCAAGCACTTACTCCACCTGATCCACATGAGCTTTATCAACCTCCCTTCGGAAGATCCGAGGGAATCTGTAAGAGTTTTCCTAATGTGGACTTCATTAATTGATATTATAATTTATTGTTTTTACGGTTACCGTAAAACAAGGCTGGTCTAAGGTGAGATATAAGGTTTCTTAATTAGTATAATATGGGGCTGGCTAGTGTGGGCCAAGTTGAGCCTAGCCCGTAATGAGGGGGCCTGGCTGGAAACTCTATAAATAGTGCTCAAGTCTCTCCTCTAACCCTAATTCTCACATGTATCCTCACCTAAGGGGCGTTTACTTAACGCTACATGTGAGGGGGGTTGCCTCATTGAGCTAGTGATACGGAGGGCAATAGAGGAGAAGGACTTGATGCATGGACCCCCTTGATATATGTGGGTAATCCTTTTTTTGCTTCCGCTTTATGTTCGATGGATCCCAAAACAGGTACGTTAATCTTTCTACTCAATTATGCATGTTCTTGTTCTGGTTATGGAGATCCTGGGGTAGCGCAATTTGCGTCTAACATGTGGTATCAGAGCAACCATAACCCTAGAACTTGAACGCAATTGGTTTTACCCTAATTTGTACGGATTTACCATAATTTGTACGGATCTACCCTAATTTGTATGGATTAGCCCTAATTGGTACCGATCTTGCCCTAATTTGTGATTTTCGAGACTTTTTGTTCAATAAAAATTAAATTAAATCACAAATTTGGATTGGGGGAGACGAGATGAGCAAGAGGGTCGGCGGCGCGTCGCCGGGGGATGCCGCACACGCCCCCACGCGCGGCCACGCGCCGCCTGGGCGTCGAACACGCGCCGCGCGTGATCCCCACGCGCCGCACCCTCAGGCAGCGCGTGCGAGAGCGTGGAGGCTTATTTTGGCGCGTGGTTGGCAGCGTTGGACTCGTATGGTGATTTCCTATCTTGTGGCATATTTATTTTATATGTTTGGTGGTTTTATTGATGTGAAATTGTATATGGAATCCTAAATACGTGTATTTTTAGTGTATTTTTGCGTATTTTTCTTGTATTTTCTGTGATTTTGGAAATACAGGTGAAATGTGTGATTCATCAATAAAAATCAAACTTTATTATGAACTGAAGCTGGCTTAATGAGATATAATTCGTATGAGATTGTATTTGAGTTATGTATTGAGCTGATGAGAAACAATAAATATTATGAAACTTTTGTTACTCAAGTATACTCATTTACACACTGGTAATCTTTGAATCATAGACGACTTAAGGACTCGTGACCAAACTGATGTACTGATTAACACATCTGCTGAATGTGGGTAATGCATGTCAATTAAGTTACTACATATTGTATATGAACTCATCTGGTCACTTGTTAATATCTATCAAGTTGAATATTTTTTATGGTTAAGGAGTATGACAACATTTATGCGAGCAATAGTATCTACTGTTAAATTTTAGATATTTGATTCTTTGGTTTGACTCAATTAATAGGTCATTGGTTGAAGTAATGATATTTGTTACCTAAAATTGATTAATAAATCAGTTGTTGGCCTTGGAGTCATTTTTGCCTTATGAACTCATGAATGATAATGAATCAGCTGTTAAGCTTGTCGATATGGTGTACCCTGTATTACAATTGATGTTAATTTGTGAGAGATATTTTAGATCAGCATTCTTTGTATGTTGTTATGGTAATATGTAATTGTGGTGTATAAGAGATGTTTTATTCTCTGTTATGATAAATTTCTTATGTTACTGTGATCAATGATCTCATTGGAATCTATCTAACATGTTCGCTTGTATATATATGATTAATTTTTATTAATGAATAAAGCAATGTAATTAGCATGATATGTGATTTTGGTGATATGTTGCCCCTATCACTAAAGTTAAAATCACATGTATATGATGTATGTGAGTAGTAAAGATTATATCCCTGGTATGAGAGAATTTCAAGAATTCAATTGAGTTGTGACCGCCAAAGTGGCACACTTGATTGGGTTTGAGAAATTTCGATCTCGTATATTTGATTGGGATGTCTCCTGATCTAATGCATAGTTATACTCCCAAAGGAGGTGATTGTGTATTAGTTCATGGAGGGATACATGATAGTGTGGTGAAGGAGTGATTGATCCTAATGGTTCATATGCCCAAAGGTGATGAATTCACAAAGATTGGAATATATTCTCATAACCCTTATCAT
This sequence comes from Eucalyptus victrix, assembly GCA_016097545.1. Taxonomy (NCBI): domain Eukaryota; kingdom Viridiplantae; phylum Streptophyta; class Magnoliopsida; order Myrtales; family Myrtaceae; genus Eucalyptus; species Eucalyptus victrix. Next base: position 28,739,837 of record CM027844.1, read on the forward strand.
GTGGGGAGTGTACAATTGCATGTCATGTATTCTGCCCAAAGGTGATTATGTGATTTTGTATGTAACTCTCTAGATGTGTACTTGTACGTCAAGTTACACAATGCTCACATGATGCTAATTATATATTGCTTGTTTTTCAGTCACCTTTTCTGTAAATGGTAATTTTGTCACCATTGAGGTTTTTTACTGCTTCAAATTTTAAGTTGTGTGGACATATGATTTGTTGCTTGAGAAAAGAGTAATTGAATTTGCTTACTGTCCATGAAGCGTTCCATTCTAGAACGCTTGAAAAAAGGTTTGCCTGCGGACTGCACCGCTATTAGATGATGGAAGCCTTAGTTGCTTGAAATTATGTCTTGTCTGATATTGAAATTATGACACATCTGCAAATATTGTGTTTAAGTCTTTTATATATGATTAAAAGGTTATCAGGTTTAACAGTGGCTATGAGTATTTTGGCAAGTATTACAATGCGAAATAACTTAAAGGGTCATTTGTCAAATACTTGGTAGATTCTGGGGTGGTAACTTAATTACTATGCCTGAAAATCCTGACAAAAGATTCACTCGAAATTATTTTGTATCTTACCTAGATTGTTCAAAAGGGTATTGATTTTATGACCTTGAAGAAGGTATAAGAATTATGAAATCACATACTATAAAATTTCTACAGTTCGACATAATTGTAGAGGATAGCTACTCTCAGACTATTAATGATAATAGTGTAATGGAAGATCACTGTGTCTTTGTCTTTGCCTATACAGACAATTGTGGTACAGACAATTGTAGAATCTCCTATACCATAAATTAAACTTGTTGAGGTTCAAGGTATTATTCTTGATATAGTTTATGATGAATTTTTTTTTTCAAACCTCTCAAGTATAGAATGAAGTGGTGGTAACTTTATTAAGGAGATTTGTTAGGGAAAGACGATCAGTTATTTCATTAGACTATATAGTCTATTTGTGAGAGCATGACTATAATATCCACTACATGGTTGATTTAGCGACATAAATAAATGTTCTTTCTTATCCTCAATCAAGTATGTGATTAGATGCCATAAAAGGCGATATAAAATCTATGAAACATGTTTGGAAACTTACTGACTTGTCTAAAGATCCCAAGTTTATTAGTTGCAAATTGGCGTACAAAACTAAAAGAATTTCAAAGAAAGATTGTGGAATTTAAAGCCAAATTGGTAATTAAAGTTTTCACTCTGAAAGAGGGGTGGATTGTTTATAGTGAAGAAATAACTATTTCTTTAAAAAATTCTTTCAGAGTGAATACGGCATTAATAGTTTATTTATTTGTTTATTTATATATGGAGTTACGCCAAATGGATACAAAATCTATATTGTGCAATTGGAGAACTTTGCAATAAATGTTTCGAGTAAACTTGTGTGTAGACTGAAAAAGTCTTATTTATAGTCTTAAGCAAGTTTTCAGACAATATTATTAAAGTTTCATAGTGTTGTTATGTTGTTATTTTTTGTTCAATTGGGAACAAAGTAATTTAATATACTTTGCAAGGTCGGTGGGAGGAAATTTATTTTTTCTCATACTTTATGTATATAATATTTTGCTTACAAGTTGTAACCTTGAGACATCTTATATCCTTTGTACTAAGATCTGTAAAGATTGTTTTTGCCATATTATATTAGATTTTCTCGGAGGACATTTGCTGATTCTATATTGGAAATATTCAATATATATTATTGCAAGCCAGGAATTGCTTCATTGTTAAGGGTGATGGACTAAATCTATCACATTGTTCTTATTTAGATATTGAGAAAATCTAATTAAATGGAGTACCTTGTGTTAGTGCACTTAAAAGTATAATGTATACTCGAATTTGCACTAGACTAAATGTTGCTTTTGTGACGAGACTTCTAGGCAGATATCGGTCAAATCCAGGACATGATCATTGGGTTGCTGTCAAGAAGGTTTTAAGGTACTTAAAGAAGACAAGATACAGATTTATGTTAGTAGAAAGTGCAGTACATAAAGTTCTATGTCATCTTCTACTATGTAAGCAGTGTTAGTAACATTCTTTTAGGCTGTTACTTGGGCTTTTAGGCTTCAGAATCTCATGAAAGAGTTGATCGTTTTAACTTTATGAATAGACCCATAGGGTTGTATTGAGATAACAAATTTGTAGTATTATTTATTTACTACAGATGTCTTAATGGGTCTAAATATATGGTGGTCAAAATTTTTGACTAAAAGCAAATGATACAGAAAGGTGACGTTTTAATATAATATATTTTCACAGATAATGTGATTGCAGATCCACTAACTGAAGGCCTACACCCATGTGTATTTGAGTGACATGTCACTAGTATAGGCCTAGGAGTATCTTCGGATACTGTTGTTTAGTGGGAGCAATTTTGGCTTTACTCTAATAAAGGTTTCATCTGTGTTCGTTACACTTTGTAACGGTTTGATATGTATCAACTTTTGCATTCAATAAAATATTTTTGAATGTATTGTTATTATGTTGAATACATATTGATAAAGTCTCAAGGGATTGTATAAACCTTGAGTGAAGGCTAGGGGCATTCGGGCATCCGGTTATTAGCCTTGTGCATATGTCTTGTGATACATAAAGAAAGGTTAACCATAAGGACAAGACATATGTGGGTTCATTGGAACCATAAAGCATTCTCTAGTGGCACAAGTTTTTTGTGACACCTAAGGTAAGAGAATGGTGACTGATAAATGGGATCTCTCTATGAGAGATGTTATCCATTTGCCACACTACCATATTGAATCCATATCAATAAGTTGAGAGCACTCGTGACCATGGAAGGCTCTGTGTGTATACATGCAGTTACTGCCATGATTCGGTGTTTAAGACTTTATGGGATAGGATTGACTATTAAGAATTATCTCTGGACCAATGCGCGCGCATAAGGTACGATTTCAATTAATATAGTTCAAGTGGGAGAATGTAAGAGTTTTCCTAATGTGGACTACATTAATTGATATTGTAATTTACCGTTTTTATGGTTACCGTAAAACAGGGCTTGTCTAAGGTGAGATAGAAGGTTTCTTAATTAGTCTAATATGGGGCTGGCTAGTGTGAGCCGAGTTGAGCCTAGCCCGTAATGAGGGGGCCTGGCCGGAAACTCTATAAATAGTGCTCAAGTCTCTCCTCTAACCCTAATTCTCACATGTATCCTCACCAAAGGGGCGTTTACCTAATGCTACACGTGAGGGGGGCCGCCTCATTGAGCCAGTGATACGGAGGGCAATAGAGGAGAATGACTTGATGCGTGGACCCCCTTGATATATGTGCGTAATCCTTTTTCTGCTTCCGCTTTATGTTTGATGGATCCCAAAACAGGTACGTTAATCTTTCTATTCAATTATGCATGTTCTTGTTCTGGTTATGGAGATCCTGGGGTTGCGCAATTTGCGTCTAACAAATTCGACTCTGAGTATCTATAGCTGGTCCAGTCAGTCATGAAGCTCCGCCGCTCAGGAGTCAAATTCAAGCCAAGGAAGTGCGACGGTTGGCTCGATATTCGGTTCAACAAGGGAGTGCTTGAGATCCCCCCGCTGACGATCGATGAATTGACCAGCTCCTTCTTCCTCAATTGCATTGCGTTCGAGCAGTGCTATTGCTACTGCTCGCAGAATGTCACTAGCTACGTGACCTTCATGGGGTGCCTTATGGCCACTGCAGACGACGCAAGCTTCTTATCGGATCACCACGTGGTGGAAAATTACTTCGGGACCTCCTTCGAGGTTGCAAGCTTCTTCAACAACTTGGGGAAGGACGTGGGGTTCGATATTAGCAGGAGCTATCTGGCCGGAGTGATGGAGGACCTGAACAGATACCATAGGAACCGGTGGCAGGTGCGGTGGATGGTATTGAAGCGGAAGTACTTTGGTACTCCACGGTCTTTCATTTCGGCACTGGCGGCCTCCCTGATTCTGGTGCTCACTTTCATTCAGTCTTCCTTTGCGCTTTATGTATACGTGCGTCCTCCAAAGTAATCCTAGCAGTTTGTGTATCTAAATGCTTTCCTGGGTTCGGCATCTGTAATGAAATTCAACTGCTGAATTGCGTCTTTACATAGTAGTGAACTTGCGAACCACATCATACACTAATGCAGGAACAATAGGATGACCCAAATACGTCTTCAAGTAGGATTTCCCACATCATTAACGTGACTGTCCCTTACAGCCAAACCCAAACCCTGCCTCAGCAGAGGTCTTGTAGAAAATATGTTCTTCCATAAGAAGGATGCCGATTGCTGGACCTTCTCAATCCATGATTCATCGAAGTTCCTTCTTCACCCTATTTCACCCGTCACTCTCATGCACAAGCTGCAATAGATTCAGATTGGGTCCGATGAGAAATTGCCATCCTAGTCTGGGAGATCACAGCTTGATCGAGGTCTTGAGATCTCCTGAAACCAAGGTCACCACATTGATTTAGCCCCCTGTTTTCGAGTGCCATTTTCCCCACTGAACTTCCTCGCCAGCACATCCAAATTGTTATCTACACGGCGTTTCAGCTTCTGAGTTGAGATGGTAAGCAGAGACTGAGCTCCTATCAAACCAGCCTTCCGCCTTCACCCTCGAGGGAAGGTTATGCATTCACATGCTGCAAGATTGGCTCCATTTTTTAATTGATAATTTCTAGCCGAGGAATTAAAAGCATTTGGTCTGTTTTTTTTTTTTTATTTTCTGGGAAAGGCTTTGCCAAAGAACAAGATGCCCTGTCCACTGACCGTGTTCTTCCATTATTGCATGACTGCGAAAGTTGTGACGACTGGTAGGCATGACTGCTTGATCCTCTGAGGAACCTTTTTGTTTTAGCCTTGAGAATCATAAGCGACAGGGTCTCAGTGCAAACGGTGAAGAAATTCAGGGACGTCGTAGTCCTCTTCCAGGAATCAATCTCTATGCTGGTTTTCCATTCACCAGGTTTTGCGGTTTCCTAAATCGTCCCTTTCGCACTGCGCTAAGCTCTTGAACAAGTTTTTGTGCCCCAATGGGCTTCTGCCAATAAATTCACCACATTTCTATCCTCTCAAATTCACTTAACTTATATAACAACAAATTCGCCAGAACAAGGTATATGATGCTAGATATACAGAATCTAAGGTCCAAAAAATGAGACTTCTCTCAAAATGATCTCGGATGAATGTTTTTAAAAAGTTATGACACTAAAGTGATCAATTGAAATTTATGGCACTCGAGTAAATGTTTTATTAAAAATTATGGCACGCAAGTGGTCGGAAAAAGAAATCCACTCAAATAGGTATAGTATGAAAGTTAAACACTTATGGTGTCCTTATCTCCTGTTTGATAAGAGGATATAAATCTATACAAGAATGTCTTCAAAGCTACAACAAGGTATTTAGATATTGTATTTTATGAGACTTTGCAAACAAGGAAAGTTCTTGTCTCTGACACATGAACTTCTCTCGCAGTATGTGCATTTGGTGGTGGCGCAACCACCATGCAAGGGTTGGCTAATACTCACACGGTCAATCCTCATTGACTACCATCACCCCAATCCAATTTAAGAATCCCAATTGATTCTTTTCTCTTCTTCTTTAATCCTTTTCCCTTTTTCTTTTAACATTGTTTCCTTTTTTCTTTTTCCTTTTCATCATCTTTAATTATAATTTTATAATAAATTTTAGAACTTTCATTACACCAATTATTATCAATGCTTGCTGTCCTCCTTCAAAGTGTCATCGGTATGGTACTGGCGGGTGCTCAAGTGGGCTGTGTACTTGGACTGGAGGAGCGGCCATAGAAAGCCACATCGCGAGTTATATGGAAATGGGACTTGGGCCTTCACGAGCATCGTTCACAGGCGACTATGCCATGAAAGGCCCAAGCTTTCGCAACAAAAGAGAAAACTTACTTCCTTTGATAGGCGCTCCTTTTTAGCATCTTTTATCACAAAAATTTCTAACAAATAGCCTGCACTTAACATTTAAACTTTCAGAGTCGAGAGAGTGGGAATTTCTAGTTGGTCCTCCTCGGATAGAAGCGATCAACGTAGATGGCAACGTTGGAAAGGTGCTTGGGGAGTGATGAAGCCCCATTTTGCTGGTGTAGCTATAAGGTGCTATGTGATTCTGGCGATTGATAGAAGTGGCAACGTATACTTCGAGGCGTATATTGAGAGTCGGGAAGTGTCTTTCGATCAGGCCACAGCTCCTCCAAGAAGAGCAAGACAGGGTTGTGTAACTTGTTGCCTTTTGGTTCTGCAAGCTCCTTTCAATGTTTCGCCCCTTTTTCGTGCTTGAAAATGGAGAGTGTTTGTTAGCCCAGACTGAGTTCCAGGCCAGCACTCGCACCCCACCATCTGCTTGCTTCATCTATCCAAAGCGCTACTCTGAGAGGACGGATCCATCACATGCCCTCCTTCTTGAGATCGATGCGGAGATTTTGTGAAACTATTTTTCAGACTAATAAATGAAAATATGATTTTAGTATTCGAATATTTCACTTCCCTTACATGTAAAATGGATTATGATTTAGAATTGAAATTGATAGAAAATAAAATAGTAATAGAATAGACAAGTTAATTGCTCTGCACCAAGGAAGTAGTGACACTTTCCGGGAGCTTTAGTGTTATGTCAGACACTTTGATACTTGTCCATTCTTGCCACTGAAAAAGAGTATTTTATTACTTTCCAGATCCCTCTAGAGTTTCCTAGATAGTGGATTCAACAAGGATATTCTTATTTCCATTATAGAGTTGTTCATCTTGCTCTTACTTTTCATGGTTGTAAAGGCTTGCTAGTTGTGGCAAGATACTTTCCGACACTTGATTAATACGTGTCGAAAAATTCAACACTTGGTTAACTTTCTCGACATTGAATTTTGACATGCGAGTTTCTAATATGTGATTTCAACACACGAGATCAATTTTAAAAATCGTTAATAAATGAGAGGTTAAATGTATATATGTGAAAGAATAAAAAACAATAGTAAAACTAATAAATGGGAAAAGAAGGAAAACTCAATCTTATATTTTCTTCCGACTTTTACTTCCCGATACACAATTCACCCTCAAGTTTTTTTCTCTTCTCTTCCTACACATTGGACACACAACTCTTGAATGTGAATTGTTTGTTTTTTCTCTCCAAGTTTTGTGGATTATTAAAATGGGGTTGAATTTATCAAATTGAAATACTGAATGATATTAATAAATGATAGATTAATGTTTTTAATGTAAATTCATTTTAGCCTTTTTTATTAGTTATTTATTTGTGAATTTGAATCAAATTAATTTCAATAATGATAATTTATTATATATAAAGATATACATTTAATATACACTGTGTTCCAACATGTCGTAATTTCTTTTTTTTGAGAAATGAAGTGTCGGCGTGTCATGTCATGTTTTGCATATCGATGTTGGTACTGTTTAGCTCTGCATTTGACCATCCATAATTCATAGTGGGCATGGTAAGTAGAAAATATTTCAAAGTCATGATAAACCTTCCCCAACGAATAAAAAATTATAGGAATGAAATGTTGAAATGTCATATTCCACCCGTGTATACTAATGAAACTTAACCATATAGGCAAACATATACAATAGGAAAGACACTTTGGGCCTTATAAAGAGAAAAAAAAAACATGAACTCCATTCCCCTGATCTAATATCATAAAAGATTTTGTATATTATTGATAACTGTTATGAAGATTACTATTAAATGAAGTCCCAATTCTAATAGCGAAAACGGGTGAACTTTTCTCTGGCCAAGACTTGTGAACTATTTCCTCGAGAAATGATTCTGGTTCGATATTTAAACCCCAGAGCACGTCTCCCAAATTCGTCCACCGCCACTGAGCCATTCACTCTCGATCATCACTATGTCTCCGCCGGATTCCCCAAGCGGGAAGAGGAGCCGTGAGACCTCTGAGGTCTTCGATTCGGTGTTCAGCTTCCTCGTGGACTTTGCCGACAGGGCCGGGACCGTCGTTCCCCAGCCAAAGCGCAGAGCCGTTGTTGATGATGATACGACGAACGAAGTTCATGAGGACGACGAGGAGCCATTGGAGGACGGGGGCGATGGTAATGCAGGGGGACTGTTCAGAAACGCGTCAATGACCTAGGGATGAGGTCCCGTGATGTACAACTCACCGAGTCACGTTAACGGACAGCAGATAGTACATGTCGGAATGTAGTTACATCAATGCCATCAAACCTTCAACACCTTAAGTTTTGTTAGGGAGAAAAATAAAATAAAATAAAATAAAATAAAGTTCAGTTTCCATTTCGATCATTTTCCTTATTAATTTTTGGTTAAAAAAAAAGAGTTTATGCATTACAAAGTTACGGTGATTACATTCAAACCAGGCATTTGTACAATCTCTTCAGTATCAATAAATTTCATATGAACTGAAGTTCCTAGTTCTCTATCAATTGATCTGCGACAACAATCTGTTACTAAAATAGTTTCCAATTCTTTGTAGACTCAATCCCCATAAATTATTAGCAATTTAGTATATCTTTAGTTCCTTGGCTCTGCAAAAGAAAAGATCAGGCATATTTTATCTCTTCAAAGTGGAAAACTGGTGCAGTTCACACCACACATGATCTAAACAAATTCTTAATTCACATGTCCTGTTCTGGGTCACCTCAAAACTTCTTTCTTTACTTCAATAATAGTACTCTTGGTCTCCACCTGTCCAAGAAAGCCAGGAAAGTTTCCATTAGAAAATTACCTAGCACCTTGGACTTGTGTCTGCTTCGTTGGCTCCTCAGGGTTTGATTCCACGGATGTACCAAAAGCATCAACTCTGAGTACAACAGCCCACCGTCCAAAGGGTCAACGGGTCGTCTCTTCCCTATTTTGATGGCCTACTACCCTTAAAAAGCACTTATTTAATAACCTAATTCTGGCTCAAACTTTTCTTTATTTTATAAATGAAAATCCAAACTTTAATTGACAGAAACTTTTTTAATATAAAAAAAATTGTCAATTTTAAAATTAAAATTTCCAGCGCTGGAAGATAATTGAACCCTGTTCATCAATGTTTCCAAAAATTCAGGATTACTTGAAGTCTGATTCAGTCTAGATTTGATAATGACAGGATGTAATGTCCAGTCTCATTTCAAAAGATTGACAATACAAGGCAGCAGCATGTCTTCAGATGGCTAAAACTTAAACAGCGAGGAACCTATTTGAAAACATCTGGCTTGAAGTAAGCAGTTTCGAATCTATTGCCATAACTTGAAATGGTGAGAAAAGCTTGTCAAGAGAAACTTTATGTGTCAGCCCTGATGGTGGATACTGGATAGTCTGCATTTACCAAATTCAATATAACATAGATGACACCGACCAAAGACACATCAGTCTTTTTCTAACGGTTACAGTCAAAGAAGGACACTCACCGTTGATTGTCCTGTTCCACATGAAGTTCCAACTTTTAGCTGGATTTCCGGAGAGGACCACCCATCATTCGGACTTAAAATGCAATATTGTTACTATTTGGAGATTTCTATCAATTAGAGTTTGATTTTCTGATTGAAGTTGGTGTACAACTTACATGCTAAAATTGTGAAAACTCACTCAGTTCAGCCAAGATGCACGCCCCCATCCCTTGCACACATCTAAAGTCCATAAACAACGCACGTCACCAGTCAATTCGGCATCAACGTAAGCCGAATCCCTTTTTGACAATGATCAACGATGTCAGATGAAAGTGGGTGAAAGATGAGCTGAATTTGCATTCATCACCAAAATAGCTTTCTAATTCCAATTGACGTTGGAATATTTCGTCCTCTTTCTCTGATCTCTCCCCTTGTAAACTTAGACCCCAATTATATTACTAATTGATTTATCAGATCTACATTTCCGAGGGTCAATGAAAGACGAAGAAACACTGGTGAAATTATATATGGTAATTTTCTGTCTTGTTCTCGGCGTAACCTATCGCAAGCCCCTTTCTTTACATTAGTCGCATGACTCTTTGTCGCCCACTAGTAAAGCCAAGAAAGCTTCAATAGAAAATTAGATACGCCTTGGACTCGTGTCTGATTAGTTGGCTCCCCCCGGGTTGGTTCACTGAATGTGCCACAAAGCTCATTGCAATTGCAGCATTATCGCTGGGAGCACCGGAGCTCGCCGTTCCATGGCCAACGAGGTTGGCTCTTCCCTATCTTTTGTCCCTGTGAAAACCTGGAATCAGAGCAGTACAGCAGCTGAGGTGGAGCTTCAAATGATCGGAGGAGCCGATCCCAAATCCGTGAAACGGTCATGCCAGCCCCCACCATGTGGTCACGGTGGCACCGGAGCTGGCGGCACCAGAGCTGATGCACGACTGGTCATCCATATGGCATAGGATGCTCAGCCAGAAGCCGACCCATCTGAAGCAATCGGCCGGCAATTCCTCCTGCTGCATTTTTAGGGTCCCCGCAACCCTCAAGGAGCTCAAACCCAAGGCCTACAAGCCCCGCATCGTGTCCATCGGCCCGTACCATCATGGAAATGAATGTGTCAAGATGATCGAAGAGCACAAGCCACGGTTCTTCACGGCTCTTGTCGCCCGAACCAGAAGCTCCGGAGTCGATTTTAACCATTACTTCACTGCCATCGCGTTGAGGGAAAAGGAGATTCGAGATTGTTACTCTGAGCCGCTCAATTTTGGGAGCGCTAAGCTGATCGAGATGATGGTCCTTGATGGCTGCTTCATCATTGAGGTGTTCCGAGTGATTGATGGCATAATCCCGCGCGAACACGACGATCCCCTCTTCAACATGTATTGGACGTTCACTGCGTTCATTCGCGACTTCCTCTATCTTGAGAACCAAATCCCCTTCTTCGTCCTCCAAACCATCTATGAGATGTCGAAACTCCCCAATGAACCCCCGTGCGTTGAGCTCGCGCTGCGGTTCTTCAACTACGCTGTGCAGCGGCCACCGGAGGACCTCGAGAAGTGCTACGGAGTCTCGGACTTCAAGCACTTGCTCCACCTGATGCAGCTGAGCCTCAGCGACCTCCCTGAGGAAGTTCCACGGGAATCCGACCCCGAGTATCTGCAGCTGGTCCCCTCGGTGACGAAGCTTCGACGTGCGGGAATCAAATTCAAGCCGAGAAAGTGCAATGGGTGGCTTGGCATTCGGTTCACAGACGGAGTGCTCGAGATCCCCCCGCTGACAATTGACGACCTGGCCAGCTCCTTCTTCCTCAACTGCGTTGCGTTCGAGCAGTGCTACTGCTACTGCCCGCAGCACATCACTAGTTACGTGACCTTCATTGGGTGCCTCATGCCCACCGCGGAGGATGCGAGCTTCTTATCGGATCGCCAGGTGCTGGAGAATTACTGCGGGACACACGCTGATGTTGCGAGCTTCTTCAATGACTTAGGGAAGGATGTGGATTTCGATATCAGTAGCTGCTATTTGGCCAGAGTGATGGAGGATCTGAACAGGTACTATAGAACACGGTGGCGCGTGAACTGGACGGGATTTAAGCGCAAGTACTTTGGTACTCCTTGGTATTTGATTTCGGCATTGGCGGCCTGCCTGGGTCTGATGCTCGCTTTCATACAGTCATTCTTTGCGCTTTACGGGTACCTGCTGCCCCCAAAGCAATGAGACTATTTTGAGTGTGTATGCTTTCCCAGGTTCAGTGTCTTCAATGAAATTCAACAGCTGAATTGTGTCATTACATAGTCACAAACTTGCGAACTTGCGAGCCACGTCATACACTTATGATCCGGCATCGTACACTAAAAAAGCAACATTAGTTTGCTCGATTGTAAGTTTGGGTTTTTCATGTTCCTCCCAGCTCTTCGGGAAGTCCAGTGAAGTGTCGGGGTCATTGCCATCGGAATTTGGTGTATTGCCTTGGGAATACGCAAAGAAAAAGAAACAAACAGGGCAAATCTTATGTATGCTTTGAAAATTTTTTAATGTCGATATGCTTTTATTTTCGCATAGGTTTTGGAGGGCAGTAGCATGGGGAAGCCCATCCTTCATAATTTTTCCCTTTTTTGTATATTCTTTTCATTGGTAGGGAATCATTATAAGGTTAGTTTGGTATACCTCATCATGCCTTTAAAATGAAAACTTGCGATTTTATTGATCGAGATCAATTGAATTACATTTATTGGAAAAGAAAACAATCAAATCTTAAGAATGGAAAAATGAAATCCTAGAAGGCAATAAAAGTTCCACACAAGAGAATATGCAAATAATCGAAAATGTTTTACTTTGGCAGGTTAGAATCCATTCCATCCAATGGTTCATCATCATTGGCGCTATGAAGATGTCATCGAACAAATTAATAACACCATCCAACACATCCTCTTCATCCTCTTGGTTTGGCGGAATTGGGTCATTTAGGTCGTTCCATCCAATCGGGACAATATCTGGAGAGTTGATATGAGTATTAGGGGTAGGTGAGTACTTGATATAGTCAAACTTTCCACTGAGTTTCCCCAATATGTCGGTCACTCTCTCCTCTTCATGCATCATCTTCACAGGACAGGAGAATGTGGTCTTGATATGAGGCACGACCAGGTTAAACCGTCCTTGTCCTCTTTTGGCACGCCTTACCTCCTCCACGATATCTCAACCTAGTAATGTAAGACCTTCGTCCAGCCTTAATAGGTTCACAGATACCTTGGCCATTTGCTCCCAATCCATCTCCAAGAGTGAAACCACTTCCAGCCTTTACTCTTCCTTCCGTAACCGTAGCCTTCGACACCCCAGGACTTGGTGGAGTGTAATCTTGGGATGCATGAATAGTCAACATAAGTTCAAATGACTGGTAGCTCCTTTGAATATTATCACGGTAGTCGTGACCTTTGCGAGTAAGTTTGACTTGGAATAATCTTGTTTTGAGAGGGGCGGTGTTGGATGCAAATTGCGCAACCCCAAGATCTCCATAATCAGAACAAGAACATGCATAATTGAGTAGAAAGATTAATGCACTATTTTGGGATCCATCGAACATAAAGCGGAAGCAGAAAAAGGATTATCCACATATATCAAGGGGATCCACGCATCAAGTCCTTCTCCTCTATTGCTCTTCGTATCACTGGCTCAATGAGGCGGCCTCCCTCACGTTTAGCGTTAGGTAAACGCCCCTTAGGTGAGGATACATGCGAGAATTAGGGTTAGAGGAGAGACTTGAGCACTATTTATAGAGTTTCCAGCCAGTCCCCCTCATTACGGGCTAGGCTCAACTCGGCCCACACTAGCCAGCCCATATTAGACTAATTAAGAAACCTTCTATCTCTCTTTAGACCAACCCGATTTTACGGTAACCGAAAAAATAGTAAATTACAATATCAATTAATTTAGTCCACATTAGGAAAACTCTTACATTCTCCCACTTGGACTATATTAATTGAAATCGTACCGTATGTGCGCACATTTGATCAAGAGATAATTCTTAATAGTCAATCCTATCCCATAAAGTCTTAAACACCAAATCATGGCGGTAACTACGTGTATACACATAGAGCCTTCCATGATCACGAATGTTCTCAACTTTATTGATATGGATTCAATATAGTAGTGTGTCAAATGGATAACGTATCTCATAGAGAAATCCCATTTGTCAGTCACCATTCTTTTACCTTAGGTGTCACAAAAACTTGTGCCACAAGAGAATGCTTTATGGTTCCATTGAACCCACATATGTCTTGTCCTTATGGTTAATCTTTCTTTATTTATCACAAGACATATGCACAAGGCTAATAACCGGATGCCCGGATGCCCGTAGCCTTCACTCAAGGTCTATACAATCCCTTGAGACTTTATCAATATGTATTCAACATAATAACAACACATTCAAAATATTTTATTGAATGCAAAAGTTGATACATATCAAACCGTTACTAAGTGTAACGAACCACATATGTGAACTTTATCAAAGTAAAGCCAAAATAGCTCCCACTAAACAACAATATCCAAGATACTCCTAAGCCCATGTTAACGATATGTTACTAAAATACGCATGGGCGTAGGCCTTTAGTTAGTGGATCTGCAACCACATCATCTGTGAAAATATGTTATATTATAAGTCACCTTTCTGTACCGTTTCTTTATGGTAAAAAATATCTGACCACCATATATTTAGACCCCTTGAGATCTCTATAATAAATAAATAATACTACAAATTTGTTATCTCAATACAACCATATGGGTCTATCCATCAAGTTAAAAAGATTATTTCCGTCATGAGGTTTTGGAGCCTAATAGCCCAAGTAACAATCTAAAAGAATGTTACTAACACTGCATACATAGTATAATATGACATAGAACTTTATTTACTGCACTTCCTACTAAGATAAATCTGTATTCCGTTATTGATTGCATGTCATCAGAACAGCCAGCAAAGTTTACATCTAAATATTCTACTAACTGCAAAAATTGAACATGTCTATAAATTAGCATATAATCTCTTGTCTTCTTTAAGTACCTTAAAACCTTCTTGACAGCAACCCAGTGATCATGTCCTGGATTTGATCGATATCTGCCTAGAAGTCCCGTCACAAAGACAACATTTAGTCTAGTGCAAATTCGAGCATACATTATACTTTTAAGTGCACTGACACAAGGTACACCATTTAATTAGATTTTCTCAATATCTAAATAAGGACAATATGATAGATTTAGTCCATCCCCCTTAACAACAGGAGCAATTCCTAGCTTGCAATGATGTATATTGAATATTTCCACTATACAATCAGCAAATGTCCTCCGAGAAAATCTAATATAATATGGCAAAAACAATCCTTACAGACCTCAGTACAAAGGATATAAGATATCTCAAGGTCACAACTTGTAAGCAAAATATCATGTACATAAAGTATGAGAAAAAATAAATTTCCTCCCACTGACCTTGCAGTATATTGAATTACTTTGTTCTCAATTGAACAAAATAACAACACTATGAAACTTTAATAATATTGTTTGGAAACTTGCTTAAGACCATGAATTAGAACTTTTCAGTCTACACACAAGTTTACTTGAATCTGCTGCAAAATCATCCAGTTGCACAATATATATTTTGTATCTATTTGGCGTAACTTTATATCAAAATAAATTATTAATGCCACATTCACTCTTGAAAGAATATTTAAAGAAATAGTTATTTCTTCAATATAAACAATCCACCCCTCTTTCAGAGTTAAAACTTTAGTTACCAATTTGGCTTTAAATTCCACAATCTTTCTTTGAAATTCTTTTAGTTTTGTATGCTAATTTGCAACTAATGAACTTATGATATTTAGGCAAGTAAGTTAGTTTCCAAACACTATGATGTTTCATAGATTGTATACTGCATTTTATGGCATTTAATCACATACTTAATTGAGAACAAGAAACGACATTTATATAAATTGCTAAAACAACCATGTAGTTGATATTGTAATCATGCTCTCACAAATAGATTATATAGTATGATGATATAACTGATCGTCTTTCCTTAACAAATCTCCTTAATAAAGCTGCAACCACTTCATTCTGCACTTGAGAGATTTAAGAAATTTCATTATAAACTATATCAAGAATAGTACCTTGAACCTCAACAAGTTTAGTCTATGGTACAGGAGATTCCATAATTATCTGTATAGGTAAAGACAAAAACATAGTAACCTCCATCATACTATTATTTTTAATAGTCTGAGAGTAGGTCAATTTTTAAAAACTTTAGAGTATGTGATTACATAATTCTTGTACCTTCTTTAGGGTCATAAAATCAATACCCCTTTTGTATATGAAAAAAAATGCTTTCATAATATCAACCCACAAAAGACCAAATAAATTAGTCTTACTAATCATACTCATCACCATGTTCAATATGGTGCATTTATGCCTTTTGACTAAATCTTTTGTCAGAATTTTCAGGTATAGTAATTAAATTACCACCCTAGAATCTACCAAGTATTTGACAAATGACCCTTTAAGTTATTTCGCATTATCATATTTGTCAAAATACTACTCCATTAAACCAACCTTTTAAGACATTTATCTTTATCTCGTCATTTTCCTTAAATAAAAAAAAACTTTTGGAAACAACCTTTTAATCATATACGATATGTATATGTCATTAAGACTTAAATACAAACACAATCTTTGCAGATGTGTCATAATTTCAATATCAGACAAGACATAATTTCAAGCAACTAAGGCTTCCATCATCTTATAGCAGTGCAGTCCGCAGGCAAACCTCTTTTCAAGTGTTCCAAAATGGAACGCTTCATGGACAGTAAACAAATTCAATTGCTCTTTTCTCAAGCAACAAATCATATGTCCACAACTTAAAATTTGAAGCAGTAAAAATCTCAATGGTGACGGAATTATCATTTACAGAAAATGTGATTAAAAAACAAGCATTATATAATTAGCATTGTGTGAGCATTGTGTAACTTGACGTACAAGTACACATCCAGAGAGTTACATGCAAAATCACATAATCACCTTTGGGCAGAATACATGATATGCAATTGTACACTCCCCACATGATAAGGGTTATGAGAATATATTCCAATCTTTGTGAATTCATCACCTTTGGGCATATGAACCATTAGGATCAGTCACTCCTCCACCACACTATCATGTATCCCTCCATGAACTAATACACAATCACCTCCTTTGGGAGTATAACTATGCATTAGACCAGGAGACATCCCAATCAAATATACGAGATCGAAATTTCTCAAACCCAATCAAGTGTGCCACTTTGGCGGTCACAACTCAATTGAATTCTTGAAATTCTCTCATACCAGGGATATAATATTTACTACTCACATACATCATATACATGTGATTTTAACTTTAGTGATAGGGACATGTTATCACTAAAATCACATATCATGCTAATTACATTGCTTTATCCATTAATAAAAATTAATCATACATATATATAAATATATATACAGCGAACCTATTAGACAGATTCCAATAAGATCATTGATCACAGTAACACAAGAAACTTCTCATAACAGAGAATAAAATATCTCTTATGCACCCCAATTACATATTACCAGAACAACATAAAAAGAATGCTGATCTATAATATCTCTCACAAATTAACATGAATAGTAATACATGGTACACCAAATCGACAAGCTTGATAGCTGATCCATTATCACTCATGAGTTCATAAGGCAAAAATGACTCCAAGGCCAACAACTGATTTATTAATCAATTTTAGGTAACAAATATCATTACTTCAACCAGTGGCCTATTAATTGAGTCAAACCACATAACTAAATATCTAAACTATAACAATAGATACTATTGCTATGCATAAATGTTGTCATACTCTTTAACTTTAAAAAATATTCAACTTGATAGACATTAACAAGTGACCAAATGAGTTCATGTACAATATGCAGTAACTTAATTGACATGCATTACCCACATTCAGCAGATGTGTTAATTAGTACATCAGTTTGGTCACGAGTCCTTAAGTCGTCTATCATTCAAAGATTACCAGTGTGTAAAGGAGTATACTTGAGTAACAAAAGTTTCATAATCTTTATTGTTTCTCATCAGCTCAATACATAGCTCAAATACAATCTCATACGAATTGTATCTCATTAAGCCAGCTTCAATTCACAATAAAATTTGATTTTTATTGATGAATCACACCTTTTATTATGTGATAACATACTAGTAACCCATCACCTGTATTTCCAAAATCACAGAAAATACAAGAAAAATACGCAAAAATACACTAAAAATACACGTATTTAGGATTTCATATGCAATTTCACATCAATAAAACCATCAAACATATAAAATAAATATACCACAAGATAGGAAATCACCATACGAGTCCAACGCCGCCAACCACGCGCCAAAATAATCTCCCACACGCCCGCACGCACCGCCTGAGTGCGCGGCGCGCATTCGACGCCTAGCCGGCGTGTGGGGGTGTGTGCGGCATCCCCCGGCGACGCGCCGCCGACCCTCTTGCTCGTCTTGTCTCCCCCAATCCAAATTTATGATTTAATTTAATTTTTATTGAACAAAAAGTCTCGAAAATCACAAATTAGGGCAAGATCAGTACCAATTAGGGCTAATCCATACAAATTAGGGTAGATCCGTACAAATTATGGTAGATCCGTACAAATTATGGTAAATCCGTACAAATTAGGGCAAAACCAATTGCGTTCGAGTTCTAGGGTTATGGTTGCTCTGATACCACATGTTGGACGCAAATTGTGCAACCCCAAGATCTCCATAACCAGAACAAGAACATGCATAATTGAGTAAAAAGATTAATGCACCTGTTTTGGGATCCATCGAACATAAAGCGGAAGCAGAAAAAGGATTATCCACATATATCAAGGGGATCCACGCATCAAGTCCTTCTCCTCTATTGCCCTCCGTATCATTGGCTCAATGAGGCGGCCCCCTCACGTTTAACGTTAGGTAAATGCCTCTTAGGTGAGGATACATGTGAGAATTAGGGTTAGAGGAGAGACTTGAGCACTATTTATAGAATTTCCAGCCAGTCCCCCTCATTACGGGTCAGGCTCAACTCGGCCCACACTAGCCAGCCTATATTAGACTAATTAAGAAACCTTCTATCTCTCTTTAGACCAACCCTGTTTTACGGTATCCGAAAAAAATAGTAAATTACAATATCAATTAATTTAGTCCATATTAATAAAACTCTTATAGGCGGAACATTTTGCAGAACACGACATTGGCGGACCACTCTATAGGGGTAGTAGGACATCGTGCCAGTGATCCCCAGTAGTGAAAATCTGATCATCCTTCCCGTGGGAGAGGCATGCATCGCGAACTTAGAAACTGAAAAAGAGAGTGCCTTTTCTCCACTTGCTCGTCCCGAGGGAATTAACTGAAATTTCTTGGGCCAAATTGACGGTGAATGGGCCCCCCTCTTCTAATCCTTATCGGCTTAAAGCTCGAATGGGCCTCGACTGAGAATAACGGGCAGAATATCTTTCCTCTTTCCGGTATGCTGAACCAAATTATTGAATTGCACAAAATCGAATCGAACCGTTCTTATGGGCTGAGGTTCATTGGGAAGGTTTCAAGAGTCCGCACTGAAAAAGAAATCTCCCTTTTTTCTCACTCTTTCATGTGTTATCTATTTATTTTTCGATTGATTTATTTGTTGTTATTATCTTAGTAGTTATTATCTTAGTATCTTTTATTTTTGTACTTTTGCTAGAATGAAAATTTGAATAGTTGACTAAAATTCAGGTATCAATAGAGTTTAAGCACACGAAAATTCACTTACACTGG
Source organism: Eucalyptus victrix (assembly GCA_016097545.1). Lineage (NCBI taxonomy): Eukaryota > Viridiplantae > Streptophyta > Magnoliopsida > Myrtales > Myrtaceae > Eucalyptus > Eucalyptus victrix. The sequence continues at coordinate 28,759,067 of CM027844.1, forward strand.
TGAATTTACTGAGTCTTATGTATGGATCCGACAAGCCTTACTAGATTGAATGTTAAAAGTTCATTGGACCCATGCAATAACTTGCCGACTCTTTGATCGATAACATGCACATCCTTAGCCCATCAGGCTAGCTGGCCTAATTTTCGGCATATCAAGTAGTGTTGAAGAAAAGAAAACTTGGCTGAAGAGGAATAATATTTATAATACAAACGCGCGCATATATACGACTCGTAAGCCGGCAAATCACAAGAATTGATGAAGTTCTAAGTTCCGTTGGAGACTCTTTTTCTAACTTATAATTTTTGTTCTTCATAAAGCTTTCCAGCTCAAAATCTGTATATCCTTCCTTCTCTAGCTTACATTGATATGAACTGTGCACCTTCGCTTGTTGCAGGCGTTGCTGTAGCACTCGAAAGGCTTCGACACTTTCCATCAAAGACCGTAAATTCCTCCCTTTCTTCTTCTTCAATCATGTCTTTAATTGGTGGGTTGAAATTATGAACATACCTCTGCGCTAGGCTATATGTATATATATATATATTCATACTTATACCACCAGAATACTATTATATTGACAGAAGACCTTCTTGTTTGCTGAACAGATATACTAGGATAAGACTCGAAGGAAAATATATTAGGAATGTATCTCCTTCCACTAATTTATAGGTAGTTTCAAATTAATCAATGTATGAAAAGTTCCCCTATGTGCAACAGAAATAGGCCGGATATTTTGCTCTAGTTTTCTTATATGCATGGTGTCTCAATTATGTCTCTAATTTATTTGTCGAAAACTTCGACCTGATGAATTAGACCAATCACCTGACTTCACCGAAAAGAAAACTGCACCAAGTGATTGTGCAGTGAAAATACAATTCATAATCAAGTATCAAACTACCGTGGAACCACAATAATGATTTGAGCATCTAAAGATATAGAGAAGACAGGAGGAAGAAGAGACAACCGCAATCAGCTTTAGGTTTCACATATTTCCCTGGGTGATGGATCTTATTTGTTATTGTATGTTGTTAAGTTTGATCCTTTGTTTTTTAAGGTTTTGTGGCCAGATCCATGTCTTCAGGATCGGGTTGGTCTGGATAATGTATGTGCTAAATTGTAATGTTTCCTAGAAGTTTGGTCAAGTCTTATCTCTCTCTCTCTCTCTCTCTCTCTCTCTCTCTCTCTCTCTCTCTCTCTCTCTCTCTCTTATGATAATAAACCGCAACTTGAATGACACATTGGTGCTTGTCGCTTAAGTAACTAAGTTTACAAGCCAAAAATGGTGTGCAGCGTCGATAAATTGTACACCATTGTCGGAAAATGTTGAAGTAACAAAGTTACTTGTAATACAGGTTATGTAAAAAAAAGAAAAGTATGTAAATTTATATGAATCCTCGGCGTGACAAATATGAGCTTTGACCTCTCTTGTTGCTTTAACTGATTGCAAGATCTGGGGGCTGATGTAATGGTTTCTATTAGGCTTAAAATATAATTACTCCCTGCATTACCCAGTAAAAAGAGAAGTATATAGATCCTATGGTGATCTTCTTTATGTAGACAATGTTTATATGGGAATTTAATTTCCATATGAATCAACAAAGATGCTATGGCAAAAGAAAAGTCAAAACCAATCGAATTAGCAAGACCTCACTACTGCAGTTGAAGCTTATAACGAACATATTAGAGCGTTGCATCGAACAAGTCTTATACATGTGAAAGGTCCATTGAGTTCCTATAATTTAATAATTCATATAAGCCTGGCATTTTTTTGTTATCAGATCTCCACTCCCCTTCTTCACTCAAGCGAGTGAAGATGCAAGATCGATGGCAAATCAATGGTGCTCCCCCTTTCTCCATCTGTAAAATGGAAACAACAGAATGGTAATCCGTGTTATACCTTACAAGTCAAGAGACAGAGAATTGCTAATAGGTTCTCGTCAGATAGAAGCGATGATCACAAACGACAACAAGGAAAAGGCACTTGCTTTATTTGGGATATAACACACTTGCTTACTGAGAAACAAAAAAGAAATGCATGGATTAGCTGAGGAAGTGAAGGACGATGCCTTTTAGTCGAGACCTTCGAAGCTATACGATGTCACATGTATACATCATTTGATAGTCTTGACAGTGTAGCTATGTGGTGCAATGTGATTGTGGCTATCAACATAGTAGGCGATGTATTGATAGTCGAGAAGAGTTTCTTGAACAACGAGGTTACTTTTCGATTAAGATCATGAATACCCTTTAGGCCACAGCTCCCTCAAAAAGAGCAGAACGGGCTCGTGTGACTTGTCACCTTTTAGTTTGGCAAGCTTCTTTCTATCGTCCGTTCCTTTCCTTGCGCTCGGCAGTTCCGGGTGTTTGTGGCCTAGTCAGTGAAGCTCACTGTGGGGAGACTACAATTGTATTCCTAGACAGAACTTTTTCAGTTATCGAAATGTCGAGTCCAGGCAATCCCTCTTTCGCCCCGCCACGTGCTTGCTTCATCCATGCCAAGCTCCACTCCAGGGAGGATGGATCCATCACATGCCCACCTCCCCAGCATCAATGCAGAGATGGCATATAAAATCCTCACGATCATGCCACTCTTCATGGAATCTCCACTCTTGTTCTTCTTCGTGAGTGAAGATATGAGATCGATCCAATCAATGGCTCTGGCCGATTTTTCATTACTAAATTGTGGACTTTGATCCTTCCCAAGTCCACTTCTATAATATGGGCTTACATTAATTAATTGATTTTCTATTTTAAATAATCGGGTTAATGGATATTACAATATTTGTTGAACCCTACGGTGATCTGATTGAATTTGGTATTGGCATCTATTAATAACGGGTGTAGTTGAGTAGCAAAGTGTAGGCACTTGTGTTTAATTGAAGCCCGTAATAAAAATGGCCCAATTGATATGCTGTTGATTAGGGTTTGTTAGGTCCCCTCTCTAACCTATAAAATGATAGGTTATACCTATCAGTTACTTTAATCCTATTAAAAGTTGCTATATTGAAATAAGTCATAGAGATGAAGATTTGGTATTTTGATAGATCACTGGTTATCAAATTGATCTATTTACTTCAAGTAAAGTAATGGCTCAAACAAGTACGCTTTAATTCCGTTGTATTTATTGATTTTGGTGTTTTACAATCATATATGGATCCGGTTTTCATGATTGATTAGTTATTTATGTGAATAAATTTTCAACATGTGGTATTAGAGCCTATCATATATGATTGTATAACCCAATTTTATTTTATTTTTATGGAAAAATTCAAAATTTTCCTCTTTGAGCCGAATATGGGCATTATTTATTCGTGTGGATTTTTATTTGATTGATCCTGAAATCATAGGGCTTTTGTTCTACATGTCGAGATCTTTCCAACCATATATAATTTGTATGGTTTCGTTGAGAATTGAGTGAGAATTTTAAATTTGAAATTATAGGGTTTATATATAGAAAAGGTCCTAGAATATTAAGTTACATTCTAGCATTACCTTCGTTTTTCTCTTCAATTCAACGGTAGCAATGATTGGTTTGGAGATTGTTTGTTTCCCTTTTAGATGAGCGATTAGGGTTTCGACTGATTTTGCTAACTTGATCTCTAGGGTTTTGATACGATTCATGTTGGTAGATTAGTCTACACGCATTGCATGTAGTTCTTTCCGTGGTTGTTGCTTGATCGTCCGTCTTGTTTTGATGCATACATGGAAGAGGTCCGTAGGATGAATTGGGGACTCGTGAAGTTCGTGTGAGGGAAAAAGAATCCTGCTTTTTTTTTTTTTTTTTCTTTTCTTCCTTCGCTGTAATTCGCGTGTTTTGAGGTCGTTCTTGGTTGAGATCATGCAAATTCGAAATGCTTGATCCTCGTCGTGTCATGACCTTGTGATCTTGATGTTGCTGATTGTATGTACGCTTCGGTTTTCGAGAATTTCCTTCTTAAAAGGTTTGATCTTCAGGATTTTTGAATGTGGAGTGCTTTGGGAATTGATAACATGGTATTGAAACGGTTTGATCTTTGGGAGCTCTTTACCATCTTTGAGAGATGAGCTTGTTTTTTGTCATGTCGCTGGATTGCGAAATGCTGGTTTTGACCTCTTTTTGTGCTTGTCCGCAAGCCCATAATCCCACAGGACAAGTTGTGAATTGTCAATTGGAGGCTATGAAATTTTTAGGTTTTCAAATAGATGCTATCCTTATGATAATAATTTCAGGAATTTCGAAGTTTTGTCTCCCTTTGAACTTGATAGGTACAATTAAGCAAAGAAGTGATTTACACTAAAGAAAAAAAAAGGAGATGTGGTTTGATTAATAGGGTTGTTGAATCTCATAACACTTTTAGAGAATTTTTATGACGTAGAAGAGCAAAAGGACCATAGAAAATTTGAATGTTGGTTTTGTTCGAGGTTACGGTAATTTTTTTTTTTTTTTTAGAATTGGACCAGTGACTAACAGAAGACTATAGCGTCAAAATACGAATTATTCAACATTACTGAAAATTCTGGCGAACCAAATAGACCCTTCATGTCTTCTTGTGTGGTTTTACCACGAGTCATTGGAGTGGATTGGCTTAATAGGATTGAGGTTTGGAAGTTCTCTTTACAGAGATTCTACTTGATCTCCTGTGGGTTTCATGCTAATATGCATGAAGGATACTTCTAAATTCAAATGATATGATTGTGTCAAATAATTGTGTATTATCAACTCTGCCCAAAGGAGAGTTTATAATGTACTAATTATTTTTGTTGAAATACTTATTGCCCATAATTGATCTTATTGCATTATGTGTGACAAATAGTTACTTTTGTTATAAATAATAATAATGCCACGGTTGAAATGTTAATTGGATCAAAATTTATACTGTTAAGGACTTGGTCAAAAAGGGAGATATTGTAATTGAGAATATTAGAACTGAGTCCATGTTGGCTGATCCTCTAATAAAAAGGCTTATGACCCATTTTGTTTAAAGAACATGTAAAGAATATGAGTGTCTTAGATTCTTTTGATTTCTTTTGTTAGTGGGAGTTATATAATTTGTATTTCTAGATGTTATAGTTATATGTAGATTGATAATGCTTTTATGATGTCTATTAAAGCATTTATTTTCAATGATTATTGTTATTGATTCTATTGTTATCATTTCTCCTATTGACTGAGAAATGGAAGTTAAAAACAATATCTTTAAACAAATTTTAGTTTAAAGATGACTGGATGTTACTGATTATGAGATCTCATGTTGTATTGTGACATAATCGTGCAATTTCATGTTGTTTAGAAATTGCGTTAATGTAGTTTCATGTCGTTGAGAAATTACATTAATGACCGATAAGAAATAGTGTATATTTTGATAACATGTTAGCACTATTTCTTACTACACTACTAGGCCCATGATCCATGAAAATATAATGCTTATTATATGTGATTATGGAAGGTCTTGTGTTGTGGCACTTTCTTAACACATTGATCTTCATAGTCCTATATTGAGGTTATATTGGATTGGATTGATTTTGAGATGTTGTTATTGGAATATTATTTTTTAAGACATGCGGACCCCTGGAGTGCCACAACTTTGCACAAAAGGATACTTAAGTGCCATAACTTACGAAAGGTACATTTAAGTGTCAAAATCGGAGTAAAATGGATAACTTGAGTGCCAATTCGGTCAAAGTCCGGCCAAAAGACTGATGTGGCATTTTTATAGCGAAGCAAGTCAAAACGATACCGTTTTGCACGCTGACGTGGCCAAATAATGCAAAAACGGTATCGTTTTGAGTTGACGTGGTAAAAAATAAAAATAAAAATTAATTAAATTAAATTTAAAATTAAATTTAGTTAAAATATTAAAAATAATAAATTTAAAATTAAATTTAGTTAAAATATTAAAAAAATAACTTTAAAATTTTTAAAAATATAAAAAATAATAATTTTAAAAAAAAAAATTGGGGGGGTGGTGGCCGAGGGTTGAGCCCTTAGCCACCGCCGTCACCGGAAGGGCCGGTGACGGAGGGGGAGGGTCGGCCGGGTCGGCCGAGGCGGCGGGGCGTGTGAGCCCTCGCCCCATGGCGGGCGTGTGAGCCCTCTCCTAGATCCGGCGAGGGTCGGCGGCCCTTGCTCGGTTGGGCCAAGGGCCGTCGCTCATCGAGGCGATCCCTAGCAGGCCACGACCCTTGGCTCGGCTAGGTGAGGGCTGCCAACCCTCGTTGGATCTTGGCGAGGGTCGTGACCCCTCGCCACTTGCCGGATCTGGGCGAGGGCTGCAACCCTCGCTAGGGCCGGCGACCTCGGCCGACCTTCCCCCTCCGTCGCCAGCCCTTCCTGGCGACGGTGAGGAGGCGGCAACCCTTAGCCACCGCCCCCCTTTTATTTTTAAATTTTAAATTATTTTTTTAAGTTTTTAATTAAAGTTAATTTTAAAATTATTAGTTTTTAATATTTTAACTAAATTTAATTAATTTAATTTTTATATTATTTTTTTACTATGTCAGCCCAAAACGATGCCGTTTTTACATTATTTGACCATGTCAGCGTGCAAAACGTCGTGGTTTTGGGCTCGCTTCGTCGGAAATTCACTGCAAAATGCCACGTCAGCCTTTTGGCCGGAGTGGCACTTAAGTGATCTGTTTTTCTTTGAATGTGGCACTTAAGTATACTTTTTGTAAGTTATGGCACTTAAGTGTCAATTTGTGCAAAGTTATGCCACTTGAAGTGTTCTTTTGCTTATTTTTTAAAGTTGTGGCCACATAGAGTAAAATTTTTAGTTATTAACCCGATAGTGTTGTTTTCAATATAAAATCTTTTTCAAAATAAAATAAGTTACTTAATGTAGCCCAAGTGGGAGATTGTTGAAATTTTTCTATAATATGGGCATACATTAATTAATTGATTTTCTATTTTAAATAATCGGGTTAATGAATATTCCAATATTTGTTGAACCCTACAATGATCTGATTGAATTGTGTATTGGCATCTATTAATAACGAGCCTAGTTGAGCAGCAAAGTGTAGGCATTTGTGTTTAACTAAAGCCCGTAATGGGAATGGCCCAGTTGATACGATGTTGATTAGGATTTGCTAGGTCCCCTATCTAGCATATAAAAGGATAAGTTATACTTATTGGTTGCTTTAATTCCATTGAAAGCTGCTATGCTGAAATAGGTCATAGAGAAGAAGATTTGGTATTCTGATAGATCACTAGTTATCAGATTGATCTATTTACTTCAAGTAAAGTAATGACTCAAATAGGTATGCTTTAATTTTGTTGTATTTATTGATCTCGGTGTTTTACAATCATATATGGATCTGGTTTTCATGATTGATTAGTTATTTATGTGAATAAATTTTCTACATCCATCACATGCCCACCTCCTTAGCATCAATGCAAAGATGGCATAAAAATCCTCACGATCATGCCACTCTTCATGGAATCTCCACTTTTGTTCTTCTTCTTCTTCACTCAAGCGAGTGGAGAGATGAGATCGATCCAATCAATGGCGCTGGCCGATTTTTCATTACTAAATCGTGGACTCTCATCCTTCCCAAGTCCACCGAAATTGAATTCTTGTTCACTATTTAAGCCCGGGCACCGGACTCCAAAATTCATCCACCGCCAGATTCACTCTATATCACCACCATGTCTCACTTGGATTCCGAGAACCAGAACGGGAAGAGGAGCCGTGAGACCTCGGAGGTGTTCGACACCGTGTTTGACTTCCTCATGGACTTTGCCAACAAGGCCGAGACAATCGTTTCTCAGCACAAGCGCAGACCCATTGATGTTGATGTTGCAACATGCGGATCTGACGAGGAGGAGGAGCCATCGGACGATGGGGGCGACGTTGCAGAGGAACTGTTTGGCAAGTTGCCTGTGGGAGACAAGGAGGAGCTGCTCAAGGACGTGTTCGGCGGGATCGTGGGGAACATGCTGGACAAGCTCCCTAATGAGGGGAAGGAAGAGTTTCTGTTGAGATGTTTCGGCGAGCTGTTCCCGAAGCTTCCCAGCGACTCGCAGATAGAGATTGAAAGCAAACTGAAGGGCGTGTCCTCCCAAAACCAAGGGGCCTTGGCGATATCGAGCACTCCGGAATCACCCCCGACCTTGCCAAACCTGTTTCCTGCTGGTGACCTCCATGAAGCCGGTCTAAGGGTGGAGCGTCGCACGGTGAAGCCACGGTTGCGTCCTGAAAAGAACTTCGTGAACCGTCCCGAAACCACGGGGCCGCCAAACCGTCCCGAAACCACGGGGCCGCCAAAGGATAAGAAAAAGAACGGCTTGGGGTCCAAATAAGTGTGGTGCTTGCTTTTCTTCCTCTTCGGGAAATGTGTCTTTTTTGCACCCCCATCAAACAATAAGTCGCACTTGTTCTTGCGCTTATTCGCGTTTTCCCTTTCCCCACTTTCCGATTGTTGTTGTCTAGGTGGTGTTCTTGCTTGCTCAGATTGATATTAAACTGTGTACTTTCACTTGTTGCTAGCATCGCTGCAGCACTTGAAAAGCTTGTAACAATAATCTCTTTTATTAATATTGTAACATCTTCTTAATAAGTCATTTGATGTTCGTCAATGAATTTCTTTAATTATTTGTCAAATTATGTTGCATAATGTTGTGTGAGTAAGAAAAATAAATAATAAAGAAATGATATTAAAAATGCCATAACTTTCGTACAATATTTATTTTACTATCAAAACTTTTTGATAGATCACTTTAGTATTACTTTGTTTAAGGAAAAAAAAAAGATAATTTAAATGACAACTTTGATTTGGGATATTAGAATTCTGATGTGATAATATTTTAATATTTTCTCCGATAAACGTGACCTCCTAACTGACGTGCCAAATTTTAATGAAAAAGCTGTCAAGCCACGTTGTTGCACAAGAAAAGCCCCAAATTTAGCAAATTTTGCAGACAAATTGCTCAATTTTCCGCTTTCTCCATACCATAATGCGGACAGACGATTTGAGGACAATATTAAGAATTGAATCTTGCAATGAAGAGGAAAATAAGCACACATGTGGCTGTCAATCAAGAAGGTCATGTCAATCAAATTTCTGAAACCAAGAAAACGGTGACCATGACTACTAAATCACTCGCCTTTTCCTTCTTGTGTGATTCCTTCTTCTAGCACCAAGCCCTAATTTATTTCCCTCCAAGCATCAGGCGCTGGATTTTTTCCGGGCTCAATTGAGAGAGATATTCAATATAATGGGTGCGGCATTGCTTAGGTATAGAAAGGCCACCCCATCAACCAAGTTAGAGTCTTTTTTTTTTTTTTTAAAGTAAAAAGCCACCTATGAATTGACTTTATTAAAAAATCACGTAGGACTTTTTATTGAATTGTCGCCAGATAGACTTAAGTGATTGTTATTTCTTTGATTTGTCACTTAAATAATCCAGCGAAAAGTTTTGATACGAAGTGAACTTCATGAAAGTTATGAAATTTTTTTAGTGTCATTTTTCCTATAGCAAAATTACTGCAATTGTTGTGACTTTTCTTGAGGTAAACAACCAAGAAAAAGTTAATGGATTACTAGGTGGGCACGAACGATTACTCATTAACAAGATTGTGCCATTATCGAGTGCAAACTCTTTCAAATCCATAGATGTCTGAATTTTTGTCAATTAGTTGAGTGTACATTTTTACAAAAAAAAAAAAAAAAATTAAATTCGGTCCTGTCCTATTAGTTTTTTCCCAAAATTATCCCCTCTTTCCCAGTCTAGTTGTCTTTGGTGTTGTTATTGCCTGCTCAGATTGATATAAACCATGTACTTCACCTGTCATTGGCATTGCTATTAGTTTAAATTCGGTCCCGTCCTATTAGTTTTTTCCCAAAATTATCCCCTCTTTCCCAGTCTAGTTGTCTTTGGTGTTGTTATTGCCTGCTCAGATTGATATAAACCATGTACTTCACCTGTCATTGGCATTGCTATTAGTTTAAATTCGGTCCTGTCCTATTAGTTTTTTTTTCCCAAAATTATACCCTCTTTCCCAGTCTAGTTGTCTTTGATGTTGTTATTGCCTGCTTAGATTGATATAAACCATGTACTTCACCTGTCATTGGCATTGCTATAGTGCTCAAAAAGCTTGTGACACGGCCCACGGACAAAGCATGATCCAAGATCGTCCGTGACGGGCCGTGTCACACACAAGGGGTTGCCCGAGAGCAGCCCGCGATCGACCCATGAGTAGAACGAGCGGAAGGCCCATGCACAGCCCATGAGCGACCCATAAACGATGTTCGAGCAGCCCGTGACGGTTCGGCTGGTCGCGTGTCAGACGGACTTGCAACCCTGATCTTGCTTCTGACACACGCCCATGGTCTGCCCAAGGCCTAGCGCGCTCGACCCCTGGGCTTCCGTGCAACCCATGGATTTCCCAAGGGCTTGCCGTGTGCAGACCATCGAGTAGCCTTCGAGTAGCCTGTTGTATAGCTTGTAATGATGATACGGATTCAAAATGAACTGTTGGATCGGAGGGACGATCCACGGCTGAGATGCGACCCGCTCATGTATAACTAGGGATCCCTCTCCCACCTTGTAAACAATTCGTTCACAAGCAATATACACTCTCTTTGCCCATTCGGTTCTTGTGTTCGAGCGTGCGTGTGTGTAAGGCTGACTTGGGATCACCGATCCTAAGGCCGCGCAGTGTTTGATCGACCGAAATTGATCGACCCGTGACAAGTGGTATCAGAGTCAACATTCCAAACGCAATGGCTGATCCTTGCGCTGACGTGCCGGTCGTTCAAGGTGATGAACGTGAAGATCGTGGACATCCAGCCAAGAGGGCTACCTGGTTAAAGAAGGCCTGTGCTGCCTCGTGTGCGAGGGATTCGAAGGGAGACCTTGACAACCGTTTGATGGCCCTAGAGGAGACCGTGATGGATGTCCAGGCATTCATGGACGACCTGCACCAGGCCGTCGAAGGAGCGGAAGCTAGTAGGGAGGAGTTCTTGGCCGAAGTGCAAGAGCTCCAACTGGCATGAGAGAGCTCCGTGCCGAGGTGCAAGGATCCTTCATGCACAAGTTGTAGTAGCGGGATGAGACTTGGGAGGCCGCGATGGCGGCCATGCGAGCGGAAATGACGGAGATGAAGGGTAGGCTCGTGGAGCTTGAAGCGGCACGCATGAACGGGGTGATCACCGTGCAGTCCCGTGCCGATGCACCCAAGCCAAAGGAGTTCAAGGGCTCCCGGGTGGCAAAGGACGTTGACAACTTCCTATGGTACATGGAACGGTACTTCCAGACCATGGGAACGACTGACGACGTAATCCGGGTGAACACTACAACCATGTATTTATCTGATGATGCACTGCTGTGGTGGAGACGTCGGTCGGATGGTAGGAATGGCGATCCTATCGTGACGTGGGCTCGGTTCGTTGAGGAATTTCGGCGAACCTACTATCCCGCTTATGCGGAGGAAGAAGCCCGAGGTGAACTCAAGCGCCTAGAGCAAAAGGGCGGAGTTCGTGACTATGTGAAGCGGTTCTCGGAGCTGCTGTTCCAAATCCCGTCCATGACCGAGATGGAGGCGTTCCACTAGTTCATGAGCAGACTCAAACCTTGGGTCAAACAGGAACTCAAACGGTGCAACGCAACGGACCTCACCACAGCCACTTCGGTGGCCGAGTCCCTTGTCGGATATAGACTGGCAACAATCGCCAAGCCCGATTCTCGACCGAGAGAAAAGGCCACTGGTGGGGGAGATCGAGGCCTGTTCCCTCGACCGAACGCTGGCAGACCGCCTCCGACTCCTCATAGGAATCAACCCGAGTCCAGCCATGGAGGATACCAACGCAAAGTAAGCACATACAAGTGCTTATTTTGCGACGGTCCCCATATGGCTCGGGATTGCCCGAAGAGAGGAAAGCTGGTGGCCTTGTGCAAGGAGGACAAGCCGTGGGAGGAGGCGTGGTTGGGATCGTTGCGGATCCTTGGAACGATCAAGGCCAAAAAGGCCAAAGAACCAAAAGGAATGATGTTCGTAGAAGTGAAGATCGGAGGTACCACGATGAGCGCACTCGTGGATACCGAAGCGTCCGATTTGTTCATATCCAAAGAGGCCGCGAAGAAGCTGTGTCTTTCGGTCGAGGCAAATGAGTCCGGTTGGCTCAAGACGGTGAATTCCAGAGAAGTCCTGACCAGCGGCATGGCCATGGGCGTGGAGTTCCACCTAGGTCCTTGGACCAGCAAAGAAGATATCGAGGTAATTCCCCTTGACGACTATGACTTCGTACTCGGCTTGGGATTCCTCGATCGGATCAATGCGGGTGTCATGCCCTTCGCGGACTACATATGTATCTTGGACAAGCGATGCCAATGCATGGTCCCGATTTACCGCAAATCGAGACGCGATCGGAAGATGCTATCGGCCATGCAGCTATCCAAAGGGCTGAAGAAAGGCGAGGTGAACTTCTTGGCGGCATTGAAGGAGGAGGGCGTGGAGGAAGACTCGATACCGAGAGAAGTATCTCGAGTCCTCGATACCTTCCAAGATGTGATGTCGCCCTAGCTGCCCAAGAAGCTGCCTTCTCGGAGAGAGGTTGACCATCGAATTGAGCTGGTGCCCAATGCTCGACCATTGGCCATGGCTCCCTAACGCATGGCCCCGCCCGAGTTGGAGGAGTTGAGGAAACAGCTCAAGGAGCTGCTGGATGCGGGGTATGTTCGACCATCTAGAGCCCCATTTGGTGCCCCGGTGTTGTTCCAAAAGAAGCATGATAGATCCCTCCGTATGTGTATCAATTATCGGGCATTAAACAAGCTGACCGTTAAGAATAAGTACCCGATTCCCCTTATTGCTGACTTGTTCGATCAGCTCGGAGAAGCCCGATGGTTCTCTAAGCTCGACCTTCGATCGGGATACTATCAAGTGCGGATTGCCGAGGGGGATGAGTCGAAGACAGCATGCGTGACCTGCTATGGATCATACGAGTTCCTCATTATGCCATTTGGCTTGACCAACGTGCCGGCTACATTTTGCACCCTCATGAACAAGGTACTGCATCCGTTCCTTGATTGGTTCGTTGTAGTTTATCTTGATGATATAGTAATATATAGCCGGACGCTTGAGGAGCATGTTGAACATTTAAGTCGAGTTTTTCGGACCCTCCGAGAGAACGACTTGTATGTGAAACGAGAGAAGTGTGCCTTCGCACAAAAAGAGATCCCGTTCCTCGGGCACATCGTTGGGGGCGGACGTGTGCGGATGGACCCAGCCAAGATCCGTGTTATTGTTGATTGGGAGTCAACCAACGTGACGGAGCTGAGATCCTTTCTCGGCCTCACAGACTACTATCGGCGCTTCATCCGAGAGTATTTGCGCCTCACCGTGCCACTCATAGACATGCTGAAGAAAGAAAGGCCGTGGGAATGGACGGATCAGTGTCAAGAGACGTTCGAGCGGTTGAAGCGAGCCATGACCGAGGAGTCGGTTCTTATGCTGCCCGACTACACCAAGCCATATGAGGTAGAGACCAATGCTTCTGATTTTGCCATCGGTGGTATCTTGATGCAGGAAGGTCATCCGGTGGCCTACGAGTCTCGAAAGTTGAATGATGCGGAGCGGCGATACACGGTCCAAGAGAAGGAAATGACCGCGGTGGTGCACTACCTCCGCACATGGAGGCACTATCTCTTGGGATCTCGGTTCGTCGTGAGAACCGATAACGTGGCTACGAGCTACTTCCAAACTCAGAAGAAGCTCAGCCCAAAACAAGCTCGGTGGCAAGACTTCCTGGCCAAGTTTGATTATGCACTGGAATACAAGCCCAGAAAATCCAATTCCGTGGCCGACACCTTAAGCAGGAAGTTCGAATTGGCCAGTGCAGTGAGCCGACCCAACTATCCATGGGTTGATCGTATCAAGGAAGGGCTGAAGCATGATCAAATAGCCCAAGCCCTCCTCCGATACACCCAAGAAGGCTTGATGAGAAGATTTTGGCTCGAGGATGACCTCATCTACACCAAAGGACGGCGACTATATGTGCCGCTCCACGGGAAACTTTGAAAGGAAGTCCTAAAAGAGTGCCACGACTCCAAATGGGCGGGACATCCGGGAATCCACCGCACCATGGCACTTGTTGAAGATCAATACTACTAGCCGCACATGCGGGACGATGTGGAAGCATATGTGCGGACGTGTCCTGTTTGCCAACAAAACAAGATAGAGCAACGGTCCCCTGCGGGACTCCTTGAGCCGTTGCCTATCTCGGAACGTCCATGGGAGAGCGTCTCCCTGGACGTCATTGTGAATTTGCCCAAGTCCGAAGGATGTCAACCCTCATGGTCGTGGTAGATCGCCTCTCCAAATATGCGACGTTCGTGCCAACAATAAAGGAATGCCCAGCTGAGAAAGCTGCCAAACTGTTCCTCAAGCACGTCGTCAAATATTGGGGCGTTCCACGCACGATCGTGAGTGATCACGACCCTCGATTCACCGGTCAGTTTTGGACCAAGCTCTTCAAATTGCTGGGAACAAGCCTCAACCTTTCCACCAGCATGCATCCACAGACCGACGGATAGACCGAGCGGGTGAATGGGTTGCTGGAAATCTATCTTCGGCACTATGTGAGCAACACGCAAGTAAACTAGGCATGGCTGATCGATGTGGCCCAATTTTCTTACAACTTGCAGCGAAGCAAGTCCACGAACCAGAGTCCGTTCGAGACTGTGACCGGGCAGCAGCCGCTCACATCGAGCGCAATTGCCTTGGGCTATCGAGGGAGCAGCCTGTCCGTGTATAAGCTTGCTAAGGAGTGGGGTGAACAGGCCGACTTGGCTTGGGCGTGTCTGAACAGGGCCGCGAGATGCACAAAGAAATGGGCCGACAAAAAGCGACGGCATATGGAGTTTCAGGTCGGGGACTTGGTGCTGGCCAAATTGCACCTCGTCCTTCGGTACAGGAATGTGAACAAAGGGCTGATCCGTCACTATGAAGGCCCTTTCCGAGTGATACAGCGGATTGGGAAGGTGGCATACAAGTTGGACTTACCGCCCAAGTTCAGACTCCACCCTGTGTTCCACGTGAGCATGTTAAAACTGTTTCATGTGGATGAGGATGATCCAGATCGGGGCACATCACAACGAGCGCTCCATGGGGCAAAAACCTCTTATGATCAGGATGTCGAGTGCATCATGGCCGATCAGATCATACGGAAGAAATATCGGGCACCAAGGAAGGAATACCTCGTCTGGTGAAGAGGCTTTCTCGAGAGTGAAGCAAGCTGGGAACCCTCCGAGGTTCTATGGCAATTCAAGAAGCACATCGAAACCTTCCATGCCACGAACGCGACGAGGGCGTCGCTTGATTAGGTGGGGGAGAATGACACGGCCCACGGACAAAGTATGATCCAAGATCGTCCGTGACGGGCCGTGTCAAGCACAAGAGGTTGCCCGAGAGCAGCCTGCGATTGACCCATGAGCAGAACGAGCGAAAGGCCCATGCGTAGCCCATGAGCGACCCACGAACGATGTTCGAGTAGCCCGTGACGGTTTGGCTAGTCGCGTGTCAGATGGACCTGCAACCCTGATCTTGCTTCTAACACACGCCCATGGTCTGCCCAAGGCCTGGCGCGCACGACTCCTGGGCTTCCGTGCGACCCATGGACTTCCCAAGGGCCTGCCATGTGCAGACCATCGAGTAGCCTTCGAGTAGCTTGTTGTATAGCTTGTAATGATGATACGGACTCAAAATGAACCGTTGGATCGGAGGGACGATCCACGGCTGAGATGCGACCCGCTCATGTATAAATAGGGATCCCTCTCCCACCTTGTAAACAGTTCGTTCACAAGCAATATACACTCTCTTTGCCCATTCGGTTCTTGTGTTCGAGCATGCGTGTGTGTAAGGCTGACTTGGGATCACTGATTCTAAGGCCGCGCGGTGTTTGATCGACCGAAATTGATCGACCCGTGACACTTGGCCGATACTTTTCATGATGGCCAACATATTCCTTCCTCCATTTTTTTAATCACGTCTTCGATCAGTATATTCAAGTCGCGAATGCCACCTCCATGCATATCTAATCAGATACAAATAAATGTAGCTAATAATTATATTTGCAACTCACAACATAATATCATATGGGCACGGGACTTTCTTATTTGCTGAATATATATACTAGCATAAAACTTAAGAGAAATACAATAAACACGTATCTTCATTGAGCATCATAAGCCTTTTCGATTAATTTATACCAAAAAAAAAAAAAAATGCCAGAGAAGTTTCCCGCACGTACGCCTGCATTCCAGCTAGTCTAGTGAGAAACAGGCAAATGCTAGGTAGTTTGCTCTAGTTTGTTCACGCGCACGGCGTCTCTATTTCGTCTCTCGCTCACCTAATCCTTGGCCCGCGTGTCGAGCAATTATTGAAAAGAAAGTAACAAAGCATTCCGCTGGAAGAATAATTTATTTGTTGAAAACTCATTGAATAGATTTGATTTACTCAATCATACTAATCACACGATGAAAAGTAACAAAATTCATGTCAGGACTCGCGGAAAAAGATATTGCTTGGTGTGATTACACAACGAACATACAATTTGCTCTCAATTGTCAAACTACCGTCAAACTATGGGGTTTTAACCTTATTTCGGGACAAGTAAATCTTATTTGGTACGGTTTTTTCTCAAGCTTTATAAAAAAGAAGTTGTTAATTCACAAAATCAATATAGTATATAAAGTGGTTGTGAATAACGATCTTAATATTTGAAACTCTTCTGGGTCAATAAAGCCTTCCGTGGTATCTCCGCCTGTGTGTTACGTGATTTTGAATAGGTGATAAGCTCTTCATTGTCCTCGTGCATCAATCGCTTGCACCGGTAAAATTAGTCAGTGTTATGGATAGATCCGGCAAGTCCTGCTTTAATGAATGGTAAAAGTTCGTTTGGACATATGCAACGACTTGTCATACAAACCCTAGAGGAAGGGGCATTGAGAATTAGTAAGCTGAATAGCCTGTAGCAGAGTTGATTTATGGTATCCCCTTCCCTCTATGCTAACTTAACTCCCCGGGGAGAAGAAAGATATGACTGAGAGCCAAAGCTTCATGCTGACTTGCCAAGCAGCCAATTCCGTCTTCATCCATAAAAAATAAGTAAAAAGACGACGCGGGGCATTCGGCTTAGCCACCCCGGGCAGCTTGCCACTGCCCGAGCCTCGTCATTTCCCTGAACCCAGCCTAGTACGCTAGGAGAAGGGTTTCATGGGGATCAGAGGTGGGTCCCAACCCGTAAAGGGCTTGGCCGGGATACCCAATGGGACCATTATCCCATACTACTCCCCCCCACCTGCCTGTAAATGGCTTGTGGGGGTGAATCCTCCCGGGATGGTCATTTCAGGAGGGAACCTTTTAAGGTCTTGTTCAGGACCTAACGCCTTAATTAGGACACATGCACATCCTTAGTCAACCAAGCTAGCTGGCCTCATCTTCGGCTTGTGAGTGCCCCGTTCTCAGTTCCATTTTCCATGTGCTTATGCAGTTGCTAGCAAATGCAGTGTCAAATTCGTTTTATGTGTGACCATTGACTTCACTAAGAAATCTCAGTTTTTTAAAGAGAGGGATTATAAAAATCTCTATTGTTAAGAATAGATGAGCTCAATCTACTTTAGGTTTCACTTAATCTCCAAAGTGAAGGTACTTATCTTACATTGGATGCTGTTATAGTCAATACTTTTTTTTTTTTTTAAGGTTTTGTGGCCAGATCCATGTCTTGAGGATTGGGTTTGTATGGACTATATTGGTACTAAATTGCGATCTCTTTGGGTGGCAAATTGTGACTTATAAGACGTTTTTTTTTTTTTGGAGGAACCGGCTTGCAGTCGACAATTACGCCGTAAACCCCCATGTGACACTTAAGCAGGAGGACCCACCACCCCTGGAGTCACACTTAATACACTTAGCGCCTCCCCTAGGTTTTGAACTCTTCACCTTTGGGCTGAAGATTAGCAGGGCCTTATCCAGCGAAGCCACCGCGGCCAGCGGTTATAAGACGTTGTTGTCCATTAGTTAAGTAAATTATTTTACATGTGAAAAAGAGTGTCCAAGATTGGTAAATTATAGATCACCTATTGGAAAATGTTGAAGCAACTTAAATTACTTAGTTAATCCATGGCCATAGACAGCCCTAGCTCGCCGATGACCGGTCCACGATGGCAAAGTATACTCAAGTTGCCCTGGTTAGCCCACGGGCGCATCTCTCCCTTGCTCAAGCTCACTAAGAACCTCCTCTCTTCTTCTTCTTGCCAAAACCCCTTCCTCATCTTCTGCTCCACCCCCGTCAACCTCGCCTCCCTCAGAACCCTCCTCCCTCCCCATCTTTCCCTTTCGATCCGGCTCATCGAACTCCGCCTCCCTCTGCTGCCCCCTCGCTGGCCGCCCTACCTTCCTGCTTCTACACTACCACCATCTTCCTCCCCACATCGTGCCCTTCCCTAATCTAGCGGCCAGGTATTCAGAGACTTTTATGAGATTTTGATAACAAGGAAAGTTTTGGTTCTCTAATGCATCAACTTTTCTCGCGATATGGGCTACCGATGAACTGAAAGTCAAGATTCTACTTGCTCGATCTGTTTAATGAGTGTTCTTGTAGTCAGTGCCCTAAGCATTAACATAGACAAGTTTTCTCGCAGTACTTTCTTAATAAGTTTTTGTACTTCGATTGCATTGACGCCCGTAGTTAATCCGAGGCGTCCTATTTTATTGGGTAATGGATGGTATTGGAGGGTGTTTGAGTGGGTTCTTTCAATCATGTTCTTGGATTGGAGAGCGGCTATAGATCTAAAGAGAGCAGGCTCGATAAAGCAGCAGCGCAAGTTACATGGATTAGGGCATTTGTCACAAAAGTACTAACCAAAGCTTGCTCTTAACATTTTACCCACGGACGGTGGAGTATTTCACCTTTGAGACATAGAATGAGATTATTAGTCGATCCTCCTTGATGAAAGTAACTTAAAGGTAAAATGCTCACAACTCACACAAAGAAGAGAAGAAGATAGATAGGATTGTAGATTTATGTCACCTTCACAAAAAACAATTACAAGACTTCCCTATTTATAGACTTGTTACATGACCTTTACTCTTCCTAATAGATAAAGCTAGCATTTCGGATAAGGTCTAGAAACTAACAAAACAACATCATATCTCACATTATATTTAAAAAACAATCACTATCTCTAAAAATAGTCACCGCACGTAAAAATATGAACAGACTCATTAAAGATAACGTTGCAATTATGACTCTTCTTCAATGCGGGTATCGAACAGTTATCGGCACCAACAAGTTTGGTTTAATTTCTAACACTCCTCCTTAAACCAAATTCTCTTCCATCAATCATTCCAAGCAGGCTTTTGAACTTTCGAAAAAGCATTGATTATGAGAGGTTTGGTAAAAATGTCTACCACTTGATCTCCAATCTTCACATGCAACACTTCAACCTCATTCTTTTTAACCTGTTCTCAAATGAAGTGATACCGAGCACCACTGTGTTGAGCAGAGGGAGAGGGCGATAATTATACAGATTTAATTATTCTCTTAATGCATTTTTCTATGCTAGGTGGATATGTGAATTACATAGGAATATGAAATCTATATCAAACAAAATTCTTGATTGTTAGGAGCACGCGGTAGAAACCTCATATTGTCATTAGGAGAGATTGTTAAGAGGAAGCCTAGGTCCAAGCGCATCAATACATCAATTAGATCCACTTTACTTAAAAACTTAAATTAATGAGTTATTGATTAACTTGGATATAATAATTGTTCCACATGAATTAATTCTCAAATATGAGATTTCTTTAACACAACTTGCATGTATGTCTCAACAATGATAGGAGAAAGTACGATCCGTAAGATTGTTTACATGGATTGGGCTAAAGTACACGAAATTCAATTTTAATGGCGAACTTAGTGAGTGATCTGTTTCTATATAAGAGTTTGCCTTTGTCAATTGCACTTTCCATGTGCATTTGCAGGGGTTCCCACTCATGCGTAATAGATCTATTCATGGGCAAATGCAGTAACAAATTCGTTTTGTTTACCATAAGAAAGGTGAGACCGTTAATATTTAGGAGAGATCTCTGTATTTTAGCAGGGGAACATTAAATGGAAAGGCGAAGTCTATTGCACAATACCTGTACCAGCGTCTGTTCTTATGATTTGCCGGCTTATGGGTCATCCTCATACATATTGATTGCGCAAATTGGTAACATTTCGAATGTTTCACTAAATTAATTTTTCATACTTTGTTCTTCACAGAGCTTTCCAGTTTTAAAAAGAAAATTCACGGGAAAAAAAAAGCAGCTTCCAGAATCTAAAAAATGTATTGAATTCCTTGTGTGATGGATCCTACTGCTATTGGATGATATTAAATATTTTACTTCGTTTTTTAAGGTTTTGTGGCTGGATCCATGTCTTGCGGAATGGGTTGGTTTGGCTGGTCTATATATGTACTCAATTGCGATGTTCCCCAGAAGTTTGACTAAATTCTTTTTTCTATTTTTATTTTAGTGACAAATTGCAACTTGCGTGGCGCATTGCTGCCTACTGGTTAAGTAACTTAAGTTATATAAGCCAAAAAGGCTGTCAAGCGGGGACAAATTATAGATCACCTACGTCTTGAAGTTACTTAAATTACTTACTATTAGCAGTTTATGTAAAAAAGTAAGTCAAAATTTTTTATGAATCCTCGGTGTGAAAATATGAGCTTGGACCTCTCTCGTAGCTCTAGCTGATTACAATAAATTGGATTAGCCAAGGAAGAACCGGGCGATGTCTTTTAGTCATGGCCTTTTGAGCTTGTGTAACTTTATGACGTCACACCTAAACATTGTTTGACAATATTGGTAGGTGATCATGGCTATCGATGTATATCCCAAGATGTGTACTGAGAGTCAAGAAGTGTCTCGAACTGGCCACTACTCCTCCATGGTGAGTAAAAACAGGCTGGTGTAACTTGTCGCCTATTCGGTTTTCCAAGCTTCTTTCCATTCTTCGTTGTTCTTGCTTGCTCAGATTGATTTATACTGTGTACCTTCAGTTGCCGTTGGCATTGCTGCAGCCCTCGAAATATTTTGACACTTTCCCGTTACGGTCAACGTATTCTGTTGTTAATTGGCGTCGCAGCGGAAGTGGATCGTATATTTTGCAATTATGTCGGGAGCTATAGAAATTGATCGAAATAAAACGAGGAACAATAAAAGAAAAGGACACCAAAAATTTACGTGATTCGATTCGAATGTCGGAACCTACGTCCACGGGGAGAGCCAGCAAATCAATCCACTATAAATCGGAGAATTATAGGATTACAATCATACATGCACTCAAGTATTTTTCAGTCCTACTTTATACCTGATACCCACAGTGTTTAACAACTCACTCAATGGACTTGACTTCGCACAAATCTGTCTGAGCTCACGTCTCTAGCTCTCGGTCTCTCGAGCTTTTTTCCTTTCGCTCTCTCTGCCGAGCTCTATTCTTTTTCGCTCTGTCTCGAGCTTCGAACGTCTTCACCTTTTATCGGTTGAAGGGGAAGAAAAACTTGTACTCCACAATTGTCAGAACGGTGCCGATCGTCAAAGCATGTGCCTCCATGCAATTAATGAGAGCGTGTGAGCGGATGACCAGCATGCACTGACACACGTAGAGTAACTTCTGTCTTCTCTCTTTCTTTATCCGCAACCAGACGAAAGAAGTCCACAAAAGTTGAATAAAGAGAGGGAGAGAGTTCGGCGCCTACGAGATAGTCTTCTGAAGCCACAAGTGTTGAACAATTTATTTTCTACGTGCATGCATGCACATGGCCATGTGCGTGCATTTAATAAGGTTGAAGAAATCGGACGAACAATTCTTCAGAAATCATGCTGACATATGAGAAGGGCCACAAAAATCAACACACGCATTTGTGGCCTCCATTTCCAACGTGCATCGCAGATCGAGGGCGGGATTCCTTCGGCTCGTATCCTACACCATTTTTCATTAAATGCTCTGCACACGTTCTTTCTCATTTCAGCATGTAAATGTTTTGCGCGTATCGATTATCGTATAATGAATTCAAACTTAAGATATAATTTAACATATTCCTCTCTCATTCTCTCTTTCTTTTAATCATATTTTTGATTGGTCAATTAAGATTACGCACATCACGTCCATGCACGTCTAATTAAATATAAATAATGGTGGGTTATATTTAATACTCATAACCCATCAATATAATATTATATGGTCATTAGACTTCCTTATCTGCTGAAAATATATGCCAACGTAAGACTCGAGAAAAATACAAAAAAGAATGTTTCGTCATCGAGCACGATGCCATTGCCCACTAATTTTTATATAGCCATTTCAATCAATCAATAAAAAAAAAAAAATTCCCGCACCTGCGGGCGCACTCCAGCTGGTCTGGTGAGAAACGGACAAAGGCCAGGTAGTTTATTCTAATTTGCTTGCGTGCATGGATTTTCATTGTGTCTCCAACTCACCTAATCCTTGGCCCACGTATCGAGCAATTAAATGAATAATTTATTTGTCGAAAACTAATTGAGTAGATTTGATCTGATCAGTTATACCGATCAAATGATAAGAATAATGAGATTTACGTTAGGTCTCAAGGAAAAAAATATTGCATTATGTGATTACATAGCGAGAATATAATTTACAATCAATATCAAACTCCCATTAAATTAAGGATACTCAAACTCATTTAGAAATAAGTAAATTTCCATTTGATACAGTTTCTTCTCAAGTTTTGTCAAAGAAAGTTAATCTATAAAATGAATATACTATATGATGTGAATACTAGACAGTATCATCTGAATTTTTTTTTTTTTAATTTCTCCGTTGAATTTGAAATTCTTCGAAGTCATCCAAGCCTTTTTGCGATACCTACAGTTCCGTACGAGCGAACTAACCTTTTCATTGTATATGTGCATCAACCACTTGTGATGGTGGACTTTATGAGTGTTCTTCTAGTCTTAGATACAACTTGTCATCCATTGATACGTGAAGTCCAGGCCATCACTCTGTCACCCCGCCTCGTGCTTGGCTTCGTCCATGCAAAGCGCTACTCCAGGGAGGTTGGATTCATCGCATGCACGCCTACTGGGACCAATCCAGAGATTGCATATAAATATTACCCAAATGAATTCCTCACGTCATGACCATGCCACTTTACGCGGAATCACCTGTCTTCTTCTTCTTCTTCACTTGCTTAAGTAAAGATATTGAAAAATTCTGTTTTAAAATTTTGAATTATTAGAAGAAGACGTGGTTTTACTATTTATGTATGACACTTTCCTTATCCATGAGTTGCTAAAACTAAAACGTCGGAATAAAAAATAGTGGAATAAAATTTAATGTTTAAAAATAACACCCACGTTGCACATAAGCTAGAATTTAGCTTAAGATTAAAACTTGAAAATATATAACAGAGAAGACATACGAGCGGGAAAGATTTGAATTTAAAACAACTTGTTTTGATACCATGAAGAATTTTATAGAACCACTATCAACTGTTTAAAAAGTTTAAGTTATTATATGAATTCATGATTTTGATAACTAAATAGGGGAAAAAAACGAGTCGATCCTCTTTGAGCAATTTTCCTCAAAGTACCTATAGGAGTGATGTTTGTTACTAAGTAAACTCTGAACTTGATGAATTAGTCTCATTCGACACCTCTCACCAGCAGCAGATGTCGTCTTGGACAATAATCGCGTATGTGTTACGTGCTATTATTCGCCTCATGGATGGGCAATTTTGGTCAAAAATTGGCTATACTCAATTTCCAAAATTCTCAAATTTCAATCTATCCCCAAAATCTTTAAACTAAAACCTAATCCCCAAAATTCGCGGCTAAGGCCCTGTTTGTTTGTGTTATTTTCTTTTGTTCATGAATACAATTTCCATTTTTTTTGTTTCAGGGAACAAAAAAACGAATAGAAACACGTTTGTTTGCGTTTTTGTTCAAAATCTATTTTTTTGTTCCTGAGAACAAATGTGGAACAGAAACAAAAAACAAAAAAAAACTTGTTTCTTGTTCCTGGAACACTTCTGAGAAACAATTTTTCTCTTTCCTATTTTTTTCTTCTCTTTATTTTCTTCTTCTTTTCTTTTTCTTTTTTCTTTGACTGGTCGTTGGTCTCAACCATGGCTGGCAACTAGCCGTCGAGGGCTAGTGACCTCGCTAGAGCATCGCCAGCCCTCGACGAGGTTGAGCCTTGCCTAGCCATGGCGAGGCTCGGCCTCACCAAGGGCCGCAAGCCTCGTTGTGGCCGGGCGAGGCCACCGACCCTCGTCGGCCGGTTGCCGGCCATGGCCGAGGCCGGTGACTTGCCAAAAGGAAGAAAAAATAAAAAATAAAAAAGAAAAAAGGAAAAATAAAATAAAATATTAAAAACTAAAAGAAATAAAAAAATTATACAAGTTTACCAAACGTATTTTTGTTCTTTTGTTAAAAAATTGTTCCTCGAACATAAATAATTTTCTATTTTTATTCCCCTCGGAACAATTTTTGAATAGAAATGTTACCAAACGCACCCTAAAACGGGCTCTAATAATTCACTTTCAACCACCTTCTCACTTCACTATATTCATTTCATCTTGCTTCTCACTTCACTATATTCATTTCATCTTGCCCTCCCACCTACGCTCTTGAAAGCTCCTCCTCACCCAAACGCAGCATTTAATCTTAAAAATCACGTGCATGAGATGATGGAAAGCTAATGGCGCCACCCAATTTTCCATCATGAAAAAGTGGACTATTCCACGAAAGATGTATGTTACAAAATCACATGTCGATTTCAGAAAAATAACACTCGCAAATAATTCACTAGGCATAATATAATAATAAAAGAACAAAATCAGAATAACACGCCAGAAAATTTGTTATCGAAGTTCACCCAAACCTAGGATACATTTCCGTGCAGAGGCACTCTACGAATCCACTAGACTTTGAAAAAAGGTTGGAATACAACGATGATCTTCTCTCAAGATTAGCGCACAAAGAAATTGAAAACCCTTGTAAAGAAAAAATTCACTTTTTTCTTCTCTCTTTTTCCTGCCTCTCTATTTTCTTATTCAGCGTCTTGATGGCTAGTGTCTTGCCATTGCTAATATAAATGTATCACTTTTAACCTAAAATCAAATTTGATAGAAAATACAAAAAAGTCCCTAAAAACAAATATTTGGCTTCATCTATAACAATGTATTCTCGTCCGCTACTTAAACACAGAACACTCCTCTTAAATTCGTCCATCGCTACCGAGCCATTCTCACTCGATCACCACCATGTCTAATTCCCAGAGTGAGAACGGGACGAAGCGCCGTGAGACCTCCGAGGTCTTTGACTCGAAGACCATCGTTCCTCAGCCTAGGCGTGGAGCCATCGCTAGTGATGATGCGACCAACAGAGTCCATGTCAAGGAGGAGCAGCTATTGGAGAAGGGAGGCGATGGTAATGCAGGGAAAATGTCCGATAAATTGCCCGTGAGAGCCAAGGAGGACGTGTCTTCCCAATCTCAAGAGGCTTCCGTGACACCGGCCGCTCTGGGATCGCCCTCGGCCTTCAACCAGTTTCCCACTGATGTCCTTGAACCGGTGGGATTCCCGCAGGCATTCAAGGTGCAATTTCCAAAGACTGTTGGCGGCGGAGCAAAAGGCAAAAGCAAATAAGGGAGTACTTGGTGTAGTAGTAATAAGAAGCACGAGCAAAATTAATGTGATTACCGCCGTTGTTCTCGTCTACTTAACCCGAATGTCTTGTATTAGCGAGATGGTAATAACTTTCTCATTAAAATAAAGAAAGTCCATCGAAAATTGTAAATTTTCTTAATGAATTACTTGGTGTTCGTCTATAAATTTCTTATATTGTTTGTTAAATAATGTGCTGTCATGTTAAAGAAGTGAGGCGATATAATTAATTATCGCAACAGTTGACACCGCCATGATGCCGAGCACCACTGTGCTGAGGAGACGGAGAGGATACAATCTCAATTTTTTTTTAATGCTCAATGGATAAACTTGTCAAAATGGTGCTTAACTCATATTTGATGGGCTGGGTTGTTATATGAATTAGTAAAAGAGTTTAAAAGGGTAAAATCCAAAATAATATGGTTTCACAATTTACTTATATTCAAACCATCTCTATAATCCTCTCTTCACTCTCTCTTGCCCTTATTTGATCTCGTGCTTACTAACTATGTGCTCTCACTTCAGTTTGGGTATGAATTTACTCATGAAAATATTTTAATAATATGGGTCGGGTCGAATTTGATATGGGTGACTAGATTTGTATTGCATGAAAATGAGTCAAAGCGAGCTAAATGAGTCAATTTGGGTTAAGACTATTTTCAACCCGACTCACCCATTTGATGGGTCGATTGATAGATATGTGGATTTAATATGAATATGTAACCTATATCAAACAAAAGTCAAGATGAAAGAAACTCCAGTCCGAAAGATTTATTATTACATAACATGAATACATTTGTACTAGTGGATTGAGTGAGCCTTATGTATAGGTTCGATAATTCTTATTATAATATATATATATATTGGTCTCACTCCTTTCTTCTGTGTAAATGGGTGTGCGATGTTCACAACGATCGAACCCTGGGCCTAATACACTCCGGCCCCACCCGCCAATCCCTCTATCAACAGGGCACACATTTATGACTTGTCAGGCTAGTTGGCCTTTCTTTCTCAATTGCATTTTGCATGTTACTAGATTCACTCACGTGCAAATGCTGTGACAAGTTCATTTTATCTACCATAATAATGATGTGACAATTGATTTTTTTGGAGGTATCTCAGTTTATTTAGGAGAATGACTATTTAAATTTATGTTATTATATTTATTTAAATTGGCATGAACATATAGTGTTAGCCTTACATCTAGAGTGGATAATTTTTGCTGGTTCTCGTGATCTAAGTTACATTAGATCATACTGTTTTCTTATTTCGTGAACATGCGTATTGTCAGAACCTTAATTAATGGAATGGCAAATTTTATTGCACCATATAACTTCCATCGCCAGTCCTAGTTTGCTGGCTTATGGGTCATGCTCATATATATTGATTGTGCAGATTGGTGACATTTATAATATTTCACAAAAGTTTCATTTGAGATTCTTTTTTCTTGCTTCTCATAATTTGTTTCTTATAAAGCTTTCCATTTTAATAAAGAAAATTCATGGTAAAGAGAAGCAGCTTCCAAAATCTGAAAATGAAACGATTTGAACATCCAAAAATTTGGAGAAGAAAGGAGGAAGAAGAGACTTTTGCAATGTACTTCAGGGTTTCACTTAATTCCTGAGTGATGGATCTAATCTGTTATTAGATGCTGTTAATTATATTGCTTTGTTTTATAAGGTTTTGCGGCTAGATCCATGTATTAAGGATTGAGTTGGGTTGGTCGGACTATATGGATTGAGATGTTTCCTAGAAGTTTGGTCAATTCTTTTATTTTCTTTTCTATATAATGGCAAGTTGCAACTCGCATGGCGCATTATTGCCTATTTGTTAAGTAACTTAAGCTACTTATTATTATATTGTTTTTGGCTTGTAAACTTAAGTTACTTATTTCACAAGCCAAGAAGGGTGTGAAGCGTGGACAAATTATAGATCACCTCCATGTTGAAGTAACATTTCTGTTTAAAAATTGTTTCAGAAACAAATAGAAAAAGTGTTTCTGTTTAGCGAACAATTTTTGAACAAAAAAACACATTTGGTAAATTTGTATAATTTTTTTAATTTTTTTTAATTTTTAATTTTTAATATTTTTAATTTTTAATTTTCTTTCTTATTTTTCTTATTTATTTTTTATTTTTCCTTTTATTTTTCTTTTTTCTTTCTTTGGCCGGCCGGCCTTGGCCATGGCCGGCGACCGCCAATGAGGGCTAGCGGCCTCGCCCGGCCACGGCGAGGCTCGCCGGCCCCCGGCGAGGCTCGCTGGCCCCACCGTAGCTAGGTGAGGCTCGACCTCGCCGGATCTGGACGAGCTCTCGCCCAAAGGCTGGCGAGGCTCGGCGTCGCCGGGCCACCACCAGGCGACGCCGACTTGGCCGTGGCCCGGCGAGGCTGAGCCTCGCCAACCATTGGGTGAGCTCAACCTCGCCAGATCTGGGCGAGATCGAGCTTGAGCTCGCCCAGCCAAGGCAAGGTCGAGCCTCGCCAGGGGCCAGCGACGCTCGGCCTCGCCGGGGGACGGCGACGCTCCAGCGAGGTCGTCGGCCCTCGACGGCGTCGCTGATTCTCGCCGGCTGGTCGCCGGCCATGGCCGAGGCCGGTGACCGGCCAAAGAAAAAAGAAAGAAAAAAGAAGAAGAAAAGAAGAAGAAAAAAGAGAGAAGTGTTTCTAAATTTTGTTCAAGAAACAAGAAACAACTTTTTTTTGTTTCTTATTTTTGTTCCAGATGTGTTTCTGGGAACAAAAAAATAATTTTGGAACAAAAACGCAAACAAACGCGTTTCTGTTCATTTTTTGTTCCCAAGAACAAAAAAACAAAAAAAAATTGTTTAGAAACATAAAAAAGAAATGAAAACAAACGCATCCTTAAATTCCTTATAAAGCAATTTATGCAAAAAAGCATGTCAAAATTTTTTATGAATCCCTAGTGTAAAAATATGAGCTTGGACCTCTCTTGTGGTTCTAGCTGATTGCAAGATTGGGATTAGCTGAAAAAGAATTGATGTCTTTTAGTCGTGGCCTTCTTTGTTGGGTTTGATTGCGGGAGAAGATAGAGTAGTAATTTATAATTCTTTGATACTTCAGTACATGATGATCATCATTATCTTAAGGTATTACATGCCCTATTGTTGTTGATTGGTTTAAAACAAATATATTTTCTGGATATACACCAAAGCATATTAAATTGAGTTAAGCAATTACTTAATTTTCCTCTTGGAAAATGTGTTGTCAAACTTGTGTGTGAAAAGGAAAAATGAGATAATGCTGTGAAGAAGAGAGATTTGTCGTTCTTTTGAACAGTTGTGATGAACAATGTATGATTTGGTCCTATTTACATACAACTAATCAACACATCTTTTGGGAAAGATACTTTAACCCAATTATTACCACATTTCTTGATCAACTATCACTTCTCCTTATATCAACAATCACTTTTTTCATGATAACAAACTATTTCAATTTTCAGAGCTTGTGTAACTATATGATGCCACATGTAAACATCATTTGACAATCCTAGTAGGTGATCATGGCAATCAATATATGCTTCAAGGCATGTATTGAGAGTCGAGAAGAGTGTATCGAAAAATGAGGTCCCCCTTTGATCAGGTCACTGCTCCTCCAAAGAGAGCAAAACAGGCTGGTGTAGCTTGTCGCCTTTCGGTTTCACGAGCTTCTTTCTATTTTTCGTTCCCTGTTGACACTCGGCAATTCAATCTAGCGTGAGTTCCCTAGCCGGTGAGCTCAATGGGGGGACTAGGATTGTATTCTTCTAGACACATCTTTTCATCCATTCAAACGTCCAAGTCCAAGCGATCACTCTTTCACTCCACCAAGTGCTTGCGTCTTGCATGAGAAGCGCCACTCGGGGAGGATGGATCAATTACATGCCCACCTTCTTGGGATCAACGCAGAGATTGCATATAAGTAGGCCCAAATAAATTCCACACGACACATGCCACTCTTCATGGAATCTCCACTCCGTTCTTCTTCACTCAAGCGAGTGAAAATATAAGATCGATTCAAAGTGAATGGTGCCACCCATTTTTCCATTACTACAACGAGGACTTTCGTCCTTCCCAAGTCGACCAAGAATTATTTGTTGTTCGCTATCAGTCACTCTTGTTCATGTATTTCTTAGTTGTTTCCCATTTTCCCCCTCTTTCTCATTCTTACTGTCTTAGGTGTTGCTTCTGCTTTCTCAGATTGATATAAACTGTGTACCTTGGCATTGCTGCAGCACTCGAAAAGCTTTGACACTCTTCATGATAGTCGGCATATTCCTCTCTTCCTCTCTCTTTTAATCATGCGTTTGATTGATGGGTTAAAGTTACAAACATCACCTCCATGCACATCTGATTAAATATAAATGAAGGTGGGCACTATTTATTCTTGTAAGAGGAGAGCCATCAATATATATAGAATAAGACTCCAGGAAAAATACCATAATTATGATATATATATATATATATATATATATATATATATATATATAGTATGTATGTATGTATGTATGTATGTCTAGTGACAAACAGACAGGCCTGGTCGATTGCTTTAGTTTGCTTGCATGCATGAATCTCAATTTTGTATGCAACTCACCCAATCCTTGGCCCGCGTAACGAGCAATCATTGAAAAAAGAAGTAACAAAGCATTCCGCTGGAGGAACAATTTATTTGTCGAGAACTAATTGAATAGATTTTATCTGATCAATTATATTAATCAAATGACAAAAAAATAATAATGAGATTCACGTTAGTTCTCATAGAAGAAAAAACCTAGAGCACCGCGTGACTACGCAACGAAAATGCATTTGGCACTCAAGTATCAAACTCTCATTAAACCACGGGCATTCAAACTAATTGAAAAACAGGTGAATTTCATTTGGTACAGTTTCTTCTTAAGCTTTGTCAAAGAAAGTTAATATACTAATTGAATATAGCATACGATGTGAACACTTGATAGTCATCTGAGTCTTTTTAAATTAATTTCTCCATTGAATTCGAAATTCTTCTAAGTCAACCAAGCCTTTTCGCGATACCTGCGACTCCGTACCAGTGAACTTCCCTTTTCATTGTACATGTGCATCAGCCACCTGTACTAGTAGACTGAGTGGGTGTTGATCTAGATATAACTTGTCATCCATTGAAACGTGAAGTCTGGGCCATCACTCTAATACTTCACCTCGTGCTTACTTCATCCATACAAAGCGCTATTCCAGGCAGGTTGGATCCATCGCATGCACACCTATCCGGATCGATCCAGAGATTGCATATAAAAAATACCCAAATAAATTCCTCACGTCACAACCATGCCACTTTACATAGAATATCCCATCTCCTTATTCTTCTTCACTCGCTTGAGTAAAGATATAAAAAGATTCCGGGGGGCCACTATTCAAAAAGCTTAAACTAGAAAAAAGGCGTGATTTTACTGTTTTAATAGATCACTTTCCCTTACACATAAGTTGGATTTTGACAAATAGGGGAATCAAAATTAATATTTAAAATAAC
This sequence comes from Eucalyptus victrix, assembly GCA_016097545.1. NCBI lineage: Eukaryota > Viridiplantae > Streptophyta > Magnoliopsida > Myrtales > Myrtaceae > Eucalyptus > Eucalyptus victrix. The sequence continues at coordinate 28,790,241 of CM027844.1, forward strand.
ACTCTCTTCGCACATAAGTTAGATTTCGATCTAAGATTAAAACATGAGAAAATGTAATAGGGAAGACATAGGGACAAAAAAAAATTGGACTTTGTACAATCTGCTTTGATATCATAAAAAATTTTATGGGAGCCATTACCAACTATTTAAAAAATTTAATTTATTACATAAATGCGTGATTTTAATAATCGAACAAGGGAAAAAAAAGATTAAACAACCATCTGTGGGCAATTTTCCTTAAAGTATCCACCGGATTGATGTTTGTTTTAAAGTAAACCCTGAACTTGATGACTTCGCCTTCAATTGATGCCTCATCTCACTGGCGACACATGTTGTCGCAGACGACAACCATATACTTGTTACATGCCATTATTTGCCCAGTGGACGGGCGAATAATGCCTCCAATTCATTTTTTGTCCGAAATTGTCTGAACTCAATTTCCAAAATTCTCAAGTGAAAATCTACTCAATTTCCAAAATTCTCAAGTGAAAATCTAATCTCTCCAACTAAAATGGGCAACTAAAATCCACGTCTTTCTATCACCTTCTCACTTCACTTATATTCGTCTCTATCTTCATCTCCCACCTACGCTCTTGAAAGCTCCTCCTCACCCAAACGCGGTATTAATATCTAAGCATCACGTTCACGACATGATGGAAAACCAATGGAGCTACCCAAGTCTCCATTATGAAAACGTGAAGTTCTCCACGAAAAGTGATTTCTTGTTCGCTATTAAAGCCCGGAACACTCTCTCGAATTCGTCCCCCGCCACTAAGCCATTCGCTCTTGATCACCACTATGTCCCTGCCGGATTCCGAGACCAAGGACGGGAAGATGAGCCGTGAGACCTCCGAGGTCTATGATTCCGTGTTCGGCTTCCTCATGAACTTTGCTGACAAGGCCGAGACCATTGTTCCTCATCCTAAGAGCGGAGCCATCGTCGATGATGATACGACGAACCAAGTCCCAGTTGACGGGGAGAAGGAGCCGTTGGAGAACGTGGGCAACGGTAATGCTGGGGAAACGTTCGACAAGTTGCCCGTGACAGCCAAGGAGGAGCTGCTCAAGGACTTGTTTGGCGAGATCCTGGGGAACATGCTGGACAAGCTCCCAGCGGACGGGAAGGAAGCGTTTCTGGTGAGGTGTTTCGACGGGCTGTTCCCTAAGCTTCCCTGCGAGTCGCAGAGAGCGACTGAAATCAAAGTGAAGGGCCTGTTGTCCCCATCCCAAGAGGCTTTCACGACACTGAGTGGTCCGGAATCGCCCTCGGCCTTCGGGAACCAGTTTGCCGGCGACGCCCTTGAACCTGTTGGGTTCAGCATTAAATACCCAAAAACGATCATTAAAGATAAAGGAGGGAAAGGGGGAGCTGGAGGGGGAGGGGGACGAAGATGGTAATGAGAATGAATCTAATGGGTCGTATGAAAGCGTGATTGCTCTTACTACGTTCTTCCTTCTCTCTCTCTCTCTCTCTCTCTCTCTCTCTCTCTCTATGTCAAAAATATGTAGAATAAACTCGTGTGTGTCCTAGATGGCGACAAAGTAGTCGCAGTTTGCACTCCTTTGGCTGGCTTGTTGTATGAGTGGTAGTTTGAGAAGTTTAATGATGAATAAATTGGTTCCACCCTCGGACCAACTTGCGTGCACATGCAGTCAAATAGCTCGTCACAAAAAGCGTAGATTTGTCTTATATATTTCGCTCGGTGGTACTTACGGGGCGTGATAACGCTACTCTATTCCCTCTCTTTTCTTTTCTTGTTTTTCAACTTTTAAGCTGGCCAAATTTTATAAACCGTGGAGAACCGTCGCGGGATACTTTACAGTATCTAATAATTAATGTTGCAAGGTAATATTTAGTTTCTGTATTAGATTAACTCGGACTTGATAACGGGAAATTGCTTAATAAAAAACCAGAAAGAATGAACGCGTTTTCTGAAAATATGTTGAGGCTCCTCGATTTATATGATTTTTACGATGAAAACAATCAATTTGATTCCATCATTGAGTAGTTATGGCTTACACCGAGTATTCCGAAGGGATTGGAGGATCCTTCTCTCCCTGTCCTGTTATAGATCTAAAGGAAGATCATCCATTCTACCGTCCGTTCTATCATGTTCATCTATTAAAGCGACACGAAACTAAATGAAAGAAGCATATTTATAGAAAGGGATATTGCTGATCTACAAGAGTTACTCTAGCTTTCAAGACTTACACTTCTCTGAACCATAACCTAATGGGCCTTTGTAAAATGCCAGGAGATAAAATCCGGGCAAAATTGTCGGCCTCATTATGAGCTGTTGGATTAACCAATGATGAGATGGAGAATCATGTTCAATCATTGTATCACTAATTGATGATTGTCAGTCGTCTGAGGCTCGACAACTTTACCATGGTATAGCCCACACCAGGGTACATTTGCCCCACTTTAATTTCTAGGTATCACAGTTCTAGCGAGACCAAATCTAAAACTTGCGATTCAAATTGAAACTGTTATAATTGGTGACGTAGTGAAAGTAGATCAAAACCTCCCAATTAAATTGGGAGCTATAGAAATTGACAGAAAAATAAAACGATGAATAATAAAAGGACACAAGAAATTTTAGGTGGTTCAGTCCAAATGTTGGAACCTACGTTCATGAAAAGAGCCGCAAATGATCAACTAATAAATTGGAGAATTACATAGTCACAATCACTCACACATTCGAGTGTTTCCTAGCCCTAATTTATACCAAATACCCTAGTGTTTAACAACTCAACTCAATGGATTCGACTCTACACACAAATCTCTCCAAGCTCTGACCTCACTTCATCTCCTGAGCTCTCTACTTGCCGTCTCCACTCTTCGTCTTCAGACATCGTCTCCTTTATCGAGAAAATGGTCCTCGATGCCTGTTTTTATCATTGAGGTGTTCTGCATCTTCGGTCGTGTAATTCGGCCTAATCCAGATGATCCTTTCTTCATGACACCATGGATCTTCCCCTTCCTCCTAAAGGACCTTCTTCAGATCGAAAACCAGATCCCTTTATTTGTCCTTCAAGTGGTCGTCGACTTTTCGAAGGGCGACATAGCGGATAAAGCCGCTAGTCCCTCCCTCAACAAGTTCACGCTAGCATTCTTCAACATCACAGCTCAAAGACCACTGGAAGAATTGGAGAAGTTCTACGGGGTTTTCAATATCAAACAGTTGCTTGACCTATTTCGACTAAGTATTATCTGATGAAAGTAATTTGAAGATAAAACATTCACAACTTACGTAAGGAAGAGAAAGAAAGATAGATAGGTTTGTAGATTTATTTCACCTTAACAAAAAAACAAATATAAGACTCCCTTATTTATACAAAACAATCATCATATATTACCTTATTTCTAGAAATAATCACTACACCTACAAATACAAACAGACTCATTAAAGATAACACTACAATTATAATTCTTATTTAATACAGGTACCGAATAGTTATCGGTGCCAATGAATTTGGTTTAATTTCTAACATTATCGGCCATCTGGAGCTACAACCTTGAAGAGTGGAAGATTTGATTGCAAAAAAAGAAAAGATGTCTTTTAGTCATGGCCTTCCATGTTGGGAAGATTTGATTGTGGAAGGAGTAGTAATTTATAATTCTTTGATACTTTGATGCATGATGACTATCATAGTCTTAAGATATTATATGCTCCATTGTTGTTGATTGGTTTAAGACACATATATCTCCTGGATATACACCAAAGCCATATAGAAATGAGTCTTGGCAAACTTAATTTTCCTCTTTGAAAATGTGTTGCCAAACTTGTGAGTGAAAAGAAAAAAGAGAGATAATGTTGTGAACAAGAGAGATTTGTTGTTCTTTTGAATAGTTATGATGGACAATGTATGATTTGGTCTTATATATACACAACCAATCAACACATCTCTTGCGAATAGATACCTTAACCCCACTATTACCACATTTATTGATCAACCACCACTTCTCTTTATATCAACAATCACTTCATTTTGATGATAACAAACTATTTTAACATTCGGATCTTGTGTAAATATATGATGCCACATGTAAACATCATTTGACAATCCTGGTAAGTGATCATGACTATCGATATATGCCTCAAGGCTTGTATGGAGAGTCGAGAAGAGTGTCTCGAATAATGAGGTCCCTTTTTGATGAGGCCACTGCGCCCCCAAGGAGAGAAAAACAGGTTGGTGTAGCTTGTCGCCTTTCCGTTTCGCAAGCTTCTTTCTATTTTTCGTTCCCTTTTGGCACTCGGCAATTCAATCTAGCGTGAGTTCCCTAGCCAGTGAGTTTAATGCGGGGACTAGGATTGTATTCTTCCAGACAAATCTTTCCATCCATTCAAACGTCCGGGCCCAAGCGATCACTCTTTCACTCCACCAAGTGCTTGCGTCTTCATTGCAAAGCGCTACTCGGGGAGGATGGATCAATTACAAGCCCACTTTCTTGGAATCATCGCAGAGATTGCATCCAAATAGACCCAAATAAATTCCATACCACACATGCCACTCTTCATGGAATTTCCACTGTTCCTTTCTTCTTCACTCAAGCGAGTGAAGAAATAAGATCGATTCAAAGTGAATGGTGCCACCCATTTTTCCATTACTACAACGAGGACTTTCGTCCTTCCCAAGTCGACCAAAAATTATTTATTGTTCGCTATCAGTCATTCTCGTTCTTGTGTTTCTTAGTCATCTCCCATTTCCTCCTTCTTTGTCATTCTTGTTGTCTTAGGTGTTGCTCCTGCTTTCTCAGATTGATACAAACTGCGTACCTTGGCATTACTGTTATACTCGAAAAGCTTAGACATTTTTCATGATAGTTAGCATATTCCTCTCTTCCTCTTTCTTTTAATCGTGTGTTTGATTGATGGATTAAAGTTACGAAAATCACCTCCATGCATATCTGATTAAATACAAATGAAGGTGGGCACTTTTTATTCTTGTAAGCCATCAAAATATATTAAATGGGCACAAGACTTTGCTATACATATATATAGAGAGAGAGAGAGAGAGAGAGAGAGAGAGAGAGAGAGAGAGAGAGTAGCGTAAGACTCAAGGAAAATACAATAATTATGGATCTTCATTGAGCATCATGTCCATTAATTTATATAAAGCCTTGTCGATCAATCAATGTATAAACAATTTGCCGCACGTGCATTTCAGCCATTCTAGTGACGAAAACACAGGCATGTTTAATTGCTCTAGTTTGCTTGCATGCATGAGTCTCAATTTTGTATCCAACTCACCTAATCCTTGGCCCGCGTATCGAGCAATCATTGAAAAAGGAAGTAACAAAGCATTCTGCTGGAGGAATAATTTATTTGTCGAGAACTAATTGAATTGATTTTATCTAATCAATTATATTAATCAAATGATAAAGAAATAATAATGAGATTCACGTTAGTTCTCATAGGAAAAAAAAAGTGCACCGTATGACTACTTAACGAAAATACAATTCGCACTCAAGTATCAAATTTTCATTAATCCATGGGTATGCAAACTCATTGAAAAACAAGTAAATTTCATTTGGTACGGTTTCTTCTCAAGCTTTGTCAAAGAAAGTTGATACACTAAATGAATATGATATACAATGTGAACACTTGACAGTCATCTGAATCTTTTTAAATTAATTTCTTCGTTGAATTCGAAATTCTTCTAAGTCAACCAAGCCTTTTTCGTTATACCTACAGCTCCATACCAGTGAACTTCCCTTTTCATCGTACGTGTGCATCAACCACTTGTACTAGTGGACTTAGTGTGTGTTCATCTAGATGTAAACTCGTTATCCATTGAAACGTGAAGCTCGGGCCATCACTTTGTCACTCCACCTTGTGCTTGTTCATACATGCAAAGCGCTACTCTTGGGAGGTTGGATCCTTCGCACGCACACCCACCCGGGATCAATACAGATATTGCATATAAAAAATGCCCAAATGAATTCCTCACGTCACAACCATGCCACTTTACATGGAATCTCCCATCTTCTTATTCTTCACTCGCTTGAGTAAAGATATTGAAAGATTTTGCGAGGCCATTATTACAAAAGCTTAAACTAGAAGAAGGCGTGATTTTACTATTTTAATAGATCACTTTCCCTTACATATAAAAAGGATTTTGACTTGAAAGAAAATAATAGGGGAATAAAAATTAATATTTAAAATAACCTCTTCGCACGTAAGTTAGATTTTGGTCTAAGATTAAAACTCAAGAATATATATCAAGAAAGATAAAACCAAAAAAGATTTGGACTCAAAACAATCTGCTATGATCTTATGAAAGATTTTTTGAGGATTGTTGCTAACTGTTTAAAAAGTTTAAGCTATTACATGAATGCGTGGTTTTAATAATTGAATAGGAAAAAAATAAATCAAAACAACCTTTTGTGGGCAGTTTTTTTTTTTTCAAAGTATCCACCGGAGTGATGTTTGTTTCAAAGTAAACCGTGAACTGGATGACTTCGCCCCAATTGATGCCTCATCTCATCGGTGACACATTGTTGTTGCAGACGACAACCATGTACTTGTAAGATGCCATTATTCACCTATGGACGGGCGAATAATCCCTCCAACTCATTTTTCGCCGATAATTGTCTGAACTCAATTTCCAAAATTCTCAAGTGAAAATCGAATCCCTCCAACTAAAACGGACAACTAAGATCCACGTCTTTCTATCACCTTCTCACTTCACTCATTTTCATCTCTATCTTCATCTCCCACTTACGCTCTTGAAAGCTCCTCCTCACCCATACGTGTTTTTAATATCTAAGAATGACGTACATGACATGATGGAACGCCAATAGCGTGACCCAATTATCCATTATGGAAACGTGAAGTTCTCCACGAAAGGTGATTTCTTGTTCGCTATTAAAGCCCGGAACACTCTCTCGAGTTCGTCCCCCGCCACAAAGCCATTCACTCTTGATCACCACTATGTCCCTACCGGATTCTGAGACCCAGAACGAGAAGAGGATCCGTGAGATCTCCGAGGTCTATGATTCCGTTTTCGGCTTCCTCATGAACTTTGCCAATGAGGCGGAGACCATTGTTCCTCATCCTAAGAGCGGAGCCGTCCTTGATGAAGATACGATGAACCAAGTCCAAGTTGATGGGGAGGAAAAGCCATTGGAGAACGTGGGCAATGGTAATGCAGGGGAAATGTTTGACAAGTTGCCCGTGATAGCCAAGGATGAGCTGCTCAAGTACGTGTTGGGCGAGATCCTGGGGAACATGCTGGACAAGCTCCCTGAGGACGGGAAAGAAGCGTTTCTCGTGAGGTGTTTCGACGGGCTGTTCCCTAAGCTTCCCAGCGAGTCGCAGAGAGCAATTGAAATCAAAGCGAATGACCTGTTGTCCCCATCCCAAGAAGCTTTCGCGACACTGAGCACTCCGGAATCGCCGTCGGCCTTCGGGAACCAGTTCCCTGGCGACGCCCTTCAACCGGATGGGATCAAGATTAAATACCCGAAGACGATCATTAAACCTAAAGGAGGGAAAGGCTGAGCTGGCGGAGGAGTGCGAGGGGGACGAAGATGGTAATGAGACTGAATCTAATGGGTCGTGTGAATGCGTGATTGCTCTTACTATGTTCTTCCTTCTCTCTCTCTCTCTCTCTCTCTCTCTCTCTCTGCGTGTCAAAAATATGTAGAATAAACTCGTGTGTGTGTCCTATCTTGCGACAAAGTAGTCGCAGTTTGCACTCCTTTGGTTGGTTTGTTGTATGACTGGTGGTTTGAGAAGTTTAATGATGAATAAATTGGTTCCATCCTCGGACCAACTTACATGCACATGCAGTCAGATGGCTTTCCTCGCAAAAAACTTGTCGCATATATTTCGCTTGGTGGTAGTTACCACTGGGTGTGATAACGCTACTCTATTGTCTCTTTTTTTCTTTTCTTGTTTTTATTCCTTCTAAGCTGACCAACTTTTATAAACTGTGAACCTTCACGTGGTACTTTACAATATCTATTACTTAATGTTGCAGCGTTCTATTGATAAGGTCGTATTTGGTTTCTCTATTACATTGACTCGGACTTGATAATGGGAAATTGCATAATTAATAACCAGAAAGAATAAACGCGTTTTTTGAAAATACGTCGAGGCTACTCAATTTATATGATTTTTACAATGAAAAAAAAAAATCAATTCGATTCCATCGTCGAGTAGTTATGGCCTCAACCGAGTATTTTGGAGGGAGTGGAAGACCCTCACCTCCCCGTCCTTTTATAGATCTAAAGGAAGATGGTCCATTCTATCATGTTCGAATATTAAAGCGACGCAAAACTGAATGAAAGAAGCGTATTTGTAGAAAAGGATAATGCTGACCTGCGATAATTTCTCCAGCTTTCAAGACTTAAACTTCTGTGATCCATAACGTAATGGGCCTTTGTAAAGCAGCGGGGGATAAAATCCCGGCAAAATTGTCGGCCTCATTATGAGCTGTTGGATGACCAGTGATGAGATTGAGAATTATTGTTAGTCGTTGTATCATTAATTGATGATTGTCAGTTACTGAGGCCCGGTAACTTTACCATGATATAGCTCACTGCAAATAGATTTGCCCCAACTTTTAATTTCTCGGTATCAAAGTTCAAGCGAGACCTAATCTAAAACTTGTATTTGCAAGTTGAAAAGATGCTTATTGATTTTCGCGACGGCACATTATGTAAACCCAAAATATTAGTTAAACATCACATGTAGGATGAGACGGGGGGGATTTTCATGTGCAAGCCAATGTCAACCATCTCAGGAGACTTTGTGTGAATGGATCCTCAATTCCTCATTATGCATATCAAAAGTATAAGTAAAATACAATAATGCCCTGATGCGGACAAATGATAAGCACCCCCATTACTAATAATTTGTATAGCCGCATGAAACATTGCTGTAATTTTTTTTCACACTGGCCCCCTAAGGGACTCCTGATATCGGTACCACCGTCGCTCCACCAACGGGACCAAGCCCAGATCAAGACTTTCTCAGCCCTGTAATTCGTTTTCAATGAGCTCGGCGTTGCTTGTGGTGTTCCAACTCATGTGATCCTGTAAGACACGATTGCCACAGGCGTGTAAGCATTCGACTCAAACATATCAAGGACCGAAAAATACCTTTGCAGGACGAGTTGAAGGAGAGGCCAAATTCAGGGGGAAAAAATGCACTCTGCACAACATTCGAGGCGTTCACTTACCTTGCATCTATATCGAGTCAACGCTTTCACCATCGACGGTAGATTGTTAAATTGCGAGTCGAGTGAGTGGGGAATTGCTAGTAGGTTCTTCTCGAATAGAGGAGATGAACACAAATGGCATTATATACTTCAAGGTGTTTAATGAGAGTGGAGAAGAGTCTCTCTAAGGTTCCTTTCCGATTAAGATCGTGAATACGCTTTAGGCCAATGCTCCTCCAAAAACAGCAAAACAGGCTCATAAAACTTGTTGGCTCTTGGCTTCGCAAGCTTCTTCTACTTTTTGTTTCTTTTCGGCGCTCGGCAATTCAAGGTGTTTTTGCCCTAGCCCGAGTTTCCCAGCTAGAGAGCTTAATGGGCGGAGTCTAGGATTGTATTCTTCTAGACAGAACTTTCCATCCATTGAAATGTGAAGTCCAGGCGATCGCTCTTTCACTCCACTAAGCGCTTGCTTCATCCATGCAAAACCGCTAGTGGGGGAGGATATATCAATTACATGCCCTCCTTCTTGGGATAGATGTAGAGATTGCGTACTATAACACCCAAGTTAATTCCTCTAATCATGCCAACTCTTCAAGGAATCTCCTCTCTTCTTCTTCTTCACTCAAGTGAGTGAAAATCTAAGATCGGTCCAACGTCAATGGTGCCACCCAATTTTCCATTACTAAAACGTGCACTTTCGTCCTTCCCAGGTCCACAAAAAATTATTCCTCGTTCGCTATTTAAGCCCCATTTCCCGACTCACATGTTCGTCCACCGCCAGTAAGACATTCACTCTTGATCAACACTATGTCTCTGTCGGATTCCCAGAACCGGAATGGGAAGAAGAGCCATGGGGCCTCTGAGGTTTTCGATTCTGAGACCATCGTACCTCAGTCTAAGCGTAGAGCCATTGTTGATGATGATACGACGAATGGAGTTCATGTCAACAGATGAGAGATTGGCTTGATTGTCGAGGGAAAGAGTTTTTCAATCCTAAACACTTACCATTTCTAAACTGAAGGAGAAAACTACTCCTAAGTTTAAAGGGTAAAAGCCACCAAAAATCCTAAAATATATTTATTGTGACATATTTATCCCATTTTTTTTTTGGTGATACTAAAACCCCAAACTTTTACCTATCTGACACATTTATTCAAATTTGTGCAGTGTGACACATTTATCCTAAACTTTTGTTTTTGGATATCAGAAACCCCAATTTTTTTTCCTGCGATACAAAAAATCCCAAACTTTTTTCTATGACGTCAAATTTTTGGGATAAATATGTCCCGTGAATATGAGTTTAGTGTTTTTGGTGTTACAAAATAATATTTTAGGGTTTTTAGGGCCACAAAAGTATAAGTTTAGATTTTTTGATGTCACAGAAAAAAATTTGATGTAAATATGTCACATGAGTAAAAGTTTGGGATTTCTGATGTTATGAAAAAGTTTTGGAGTAAATGCATCACAGTTAGTAAACTTTGGGATTTTTTTGTGGCATTTTTCCAATTTTAAATGAGAAGTCACTCTTGCAGCCCCATCAAACAATTAAGCCACTCTTGTTCTAGTTTTATCATTTTTTTTTTCCATTTGATGGTTTTATGTGATGGGCTTAAGGCCCATCCGCCCATGTTGAGCTTGAAAGCCCGGCCCACAGGATTAGGGCCCATGGATGGAGGGATACGATGAAAGGGTACGTTTCTATTTTTGAGGGAACATATATAAGGGAGGAAAAAGAGAGACGAAGACACCTTTTGGCATTTTCAACGTACGTTCGTCTCTCCTCTCTCCCTCCAAAAGAAAACCAAAAAGCTTAAGGCGACGCCGTCTTTCCTTCAAGGCCAATCGATGTCATCGGATCGAACATGATCATTTTTTCTCTTCCTCTTATCGGCGTTGGTGTTTAATCTATGACTAATAAGGTACGCTCGATTTCGTGGTGTGCTTTAGGATCGGTGATATGTATTTTTCCCGGGCTCGTCTTCCGCATTCATTTTAAAGGTTCGATTTAGTGTCGAATTCGGTTTTTGGGAATCCGATAATCCCAACATTGGTATCAGAGCCCTAGTTCATGTTTTCCCGACCCCTTTCATGTTTTTCGATTGATTTTTTTTGCGAAAATAATCGGCTGACACGGATCGGGGCGAAAATTCCCGACACCCGAGCACTGTTCATCCGTTTTTTTGAGTTTCTGTAAGTCGAAATCGATTTCTGAAGGCATAAGGTGAAAGAGCTTGTCGAGACGAGTCCGTCGACGGGTCATGCGCCGCCGGGAGACACTGGACGAGCCCACACGCGCGGCCAGAAGCTGCTGCACGTGGGCGCCACGCGCGGCCAGAAGCCATTGCACGTGGGCGCCACGCGCCAATCGGCGAACCGGCACGTGCGCGCCGCCGGTCAGCGAACCGGCACGCGTCGGTTAGTGAAACGACGCGTGCTGACGTCATCGTGACGTCACCCAACGATCGGTAACCGCTGGGATGACGTCATCAATGATGTCATTATCGGCGACCGTTGGCCGGCCAGTCATCGGTCAGGTCCCGACCCAACCCGACCCGAGACGCGACCCGACCCGAGCTTGACTGATCGTTCACACGTGCGAGGCATGTGCCGGGTCCATTCGTCCGACCTGGTCCGATCGGTTAGACCGGCCCGTCCGCTCGGACCGATCCGACCGGTCCGACGACCTGACCGTTGACTGTTGATCATTGACAAAAAAAAAAAGAGAGGAAAAGAATGTGTTTCTTTTTCAATTAAGTCTATGTGGATTATATGTGATCCCTTATTTGTTCTGCATTTGTTGCAGGCACAATGCCTCCCCTAAGGTTGCGCACACCTATTCGTGCAATTACCGATGAACAAAAGGAAAGGCTTTCTAAGTTGATAGCTGAGCTAGCGGATCATCGATGAGAGAGTGGTGACTTAATTGATCACGTCCTTGAAGTCAACTGGAAAATTCAAAAGGTCATATGGAATGGTCGTCCTATACCACAGTCTGAGATGGTGCGATTTTTCATGAACACCATTCCACAAGAATGGCAAGGAGTATTGAATCGCATATGAGATATCAATAGAGCTGCTTCATATAGGAAAATTGTGATGGATTTTGTAAATGAATATTACTGGATTGTTACAAGGGAAAAGGTCAAGAAATTAAACAAAAGAGGATCTTTCCCAGTTCGTATACTGACTTGGTGTTAGAGGTATTGGCTGATCTTTGTTAAGTGTACTTTGTAGACATCTTATGTAATATTTACTACATGATTGTTGTTGATGTAGCAACCGATATGTTAGTTGTATTATGTGAAAGCATTATTATTCTATTGGATGTCAAATATTATTTGCTTTCTGTTATTGTTAGTTGATATGGGTAGTTCATAGAAGTTTTTGTAGTTTCATAGAATTTATTTTGCATAAGACAATTATATTAATGATAGTTTTAAGTTAGCATTTTTGGAGGATGATTGGAAACACAGTGACCTTTTGATTCTAAAACCTTACTTGAAATTGTTCATTAATAAGATGGGTCTATGCAAAATGGATGCATAAATGATAGGCATTAATAATTCGTGCATATATGTCTGATGTGTTCAGATCAATGGCTTCAGCCACAAGAGCATAGTTGCCGAGTTAAACAAAGGTGAAAAGCTCAATGGTGACAACTATGAAATCTGGCACATGAAAATCCAATATGTGTTAGAAGAGCAAGAGGCACTAGAGGCTCTTAACCTGACCATGGTAGAACCTGAAGAAGGAAACACTACACAGCACAAGAGAAATAAGGAAGCATTCGCTGCATGAAAAAGAAAGAACTCTCTTGCTCGCATTATGTTACTGAGCAGCATGGACAATGACGTCATGCGAGAGTTTAGACATTTTGACAATGCCAAGGAAATGTGGGAAGCATTGGCAGCAAGATTTGGTCATACTTCGGTGACCAGACTGAGGCAACTCACTATTAAGTTTGACTCTTATAAGAAGCCTCATGGTTAGACCATGAAGCAACATCTTAGAAAGATGTCAAACATGATAAATGAGCTGAAAGATGTTGGCCATGTCCTGACAGATGAGCAGCAAGTGCAAGCAGTGATTCGTTCCTCTCCTCAAAGTTGGGAGCATATGAAGGTGCACCTAACCCATAATAATAATATCAAAACCTTTGAAGATGCAATGCGTCATCTTAAGCTGGAAGAGGACCGCCTCTTGGCGGCTAAGCCAGAAACTGAACTCTATCATGCTGGTTCTAGCTCACATGGAGCTTCGAGCTCCAAGCGCAAACGTCCTAACTAGTTTGATAAAGGGAAAGGCAAGGAAGCAGGTCATTCAGGGAAGAAACCTAAGCTTAACCAACATGAAAGAGGAAAGCGTCCTCGAATGAATAAGCTTATAAGGGTGAAGTGTTACAATTGTGACAAGAAGGGTCATTATGCTCGTAACTGTCGTGAGCTAAAGAAGGTAAATACCCCATGTACTTTTCAGAACTTTACTTTTGTATCGAGTTTTGTATTCTTGACTGAGTCTAATCCTTTATGGATTATAGATTCAGGAGCGACAAACCATGTAGCGAAGGATAAAGGATCCTTCGTGGAATTTCGATGAATACCAATTGGAACTAAGTGGGTCTATGTGGGAAACAACTCTAGAGCTGAAGTAAAAGGAATTGACACATGCCAACTGAACATACGTGATGGACGCACTTTATTCCTACATGATGTATTGTATGTTTCGGAGATTCGTCGGAATTTAGTGTCTGTTTTAGTGTTGGTTAAACTATGTTTTAATATGAACTTCCATAATAGAGGTGTGGATTTGTGTTTGAATACAAACTACTATAGTTGTGGTTATTTTCTAGATGATTTCATTGTATTAGATATTGACTATGTTAATGCAAATGTTTGTTATTCCATTATCACGTCTTCTAATTCATATGATAATGATGTGAATGTGTGGCATGCTAGACTTGGTTATATTGGCCAACAACGTATGAATAGACTAGCCAAAGAGGGCTTGTTGGGCAACATTGAAAAAGTTAATTTGCCCATATGTAAGCATTGCCTAGAAGGGAAAAGGACAAGGAAACCATTTGAAAAGGTAAAAGAGCTTAATTTCCTATGCATTTAATCCATTCTGACGTCTGTGGTCCAATGAATGTGAGAAGAAGGCATTGGGCTGTTTATTTCATCACTTTTATAGATGATTATACTCGATTCGGATATGTCTATTTGATTTCTCATAAATCTAAAGCATTGAGTTGTTTCAAAAGATTTATGAACTTGGTAGAAAATCAATTAGACAAGAAAATAAAAGCATTAAGATCCGATCGAGGTTGAGAATATTTATCTAATGAGTTCAGAAAATTATGTGATGAAAAAGGAATAGAAAGACAATTGTCTATTCTATATACTCCTCAACAAAATGGTGTTGCGAAGAGAAGAAACAAAACCCTACTGGAAATGGTTAGGTCCATGATGGTGCATGCTAACTTACCTATCACTTTTTGGAGTAATGCGTTATTAACTGCTGCATATATACTTAATCGGGTGTCTTCCAAATCAGTTACTTCCACTCCATATGAGTTATGGACAGGTAGAAAACCGGACTTAAGTTTTCTTAAGCCATGGGATTGTGCTGCCTATACTTATGAGTCCTCTCACAAGTTTGGGAAATTGGGTCCCAAAGGAAAGAAGAGTATTTTCATTAGATACTCCAAACACTCGAAAGGGTATGTGTTCATAGATGAGTAAGAAAGTGGGAATATAACTGAATTTGAATTACGGGATGTCACATTCTTAGAGGATGAATTTCCTAAGAAGGGCGAAATAGGAAAAGATTACTCCCTATTTGAAATCTTGGATCAAGATAATGATATTAATGGAGTTCGTCCAAGTGGGAGTAATATGAGAAGTGATGAATTGAATTCAACTTATTCTCAATTGCGACCACATGATGAGATGACGTCATCATTATCTAATCCTAGTGAGAGCATAATGGGGAATGATGTGCAAGGTGTACAATCTCCCATACGGCGAACAAGTCGCCAAAGTATTCCCCGTCGACGTTTTGACATTGAAGGGGAAACTTTTATGATTGCTCCACAAGATGAGGATGAGCCAACAAATATACATGAGGCTCTAAGTTGCCATAGTAAGGAAAAATGGATTCATGCAATGGAAAAGGAAATGGAGTCAATGAAGTCAAACCAAGTTTGGGAACTGGTTGATCTTCCAAAAGAACGCAAAACTGTTGGGAACAAGTGGGTTCTCAAAATAAAGCGAAAGGCTGATGGCTTAATAGAAAGATATAAGGCTTGCCTTGTGGCGAAGGGGTATAATCAACACGAAGGAATTGATTATGAAGATACATTTTCTCTTGTAGTGAGATTTACCTCAATTCGCATTATTCTGGCAATAGTGGCTAGTATGGATCTTGAATTACATCAAATGAATGTAAAAACAGCTTTCCTCAATGGAGAATTAGAGGAAGAAATATATATGGAACAACCTACTGGTTTCATAATGAAAGGCCAAGAAGAAAATGTATGTCGACTTTTAAGGTCGATATACGGCCTTAAACAGTCATCGAGACAATGGTATAAACGTTTTCATAATGCCATAATGGCATATGACTTTACAATAATAGATAATGATCATTGTATATATATCAAAAGATCCAATGATCAATTTGTGATCATATCATTATATGTTGATGATATACTAATTGCCGGAAGCAATATGGAGCTTGTTAATACTGTCATGAGTTGGTTGTCTTCCAACTTTGAGATGAAGGATATGGGTGAGGCTGCATACATTCTTGGAGTTAAGATTTCAATAGATCGTTCGAAGAGATCATTATCTCTTTCGCAAGAAACATATATAAACAAGGTTCTTGAACGATTTCGTATGCAAGATTGTAAACCCATAGACACTTCTATTGCAAAAGGTGAAGGATTGAGCCATAGACTGTGTCCAAGGACTTCACAGGAGAAGGAACAAATGAAACATGTTCCTTACGCTAGTGCTGTTGGGAGCTTGATGTACGCTATGATGTGTACAAGACCTGACATATGTTTTACAGTTAGAATGGTGAGTAGATACCAATTCAATCCAGGTCCAGCACATTGAAAAGCCGTTAAGAGAATACTGAGGTATTTGAAGGGAACTGCTGATTACAAGTTGAATCACCAAGGAAAGGATCTGCGACTTGAAGGCTATTCAGATGCTGATTAGGGAGGAGATTTATATGAAAGAAAATTTACCTCTGGATTTGCTTTCTTACTGAACAATGGCGCCATATCATGGAGCAGTAAGAAGCAAACGTGTATAGCCTTGTCCACGATGGAAGCTAAGTTCGTGGCATTATCAGCAGTGGTACAAGAAGGGGTTTGGCTCAAGAGATTTTTGGATCATTTAGGTGTTATTGAGAAAGCTGCGAATCCATTATTGGTTAATTGTGATAGCCAAGCAGCTATAACGTACACCAAAAATCCAAAATATCATGGCAAGACCAAATATATATATATCAAGTATAATTTTGTCAAAGATATGGTTGCATGAAAGGATGTGAACTTACAGTACATATCTACGCATAGAATGGTAGCATATCCTATGACAAAGCCAATACCTAGAGATGTGTTTTATGGTCATGTAAAATCTCTAGGATTGCGTTGAGTCTGATGTCCTGGATATTGTAATTTTCCTTGAGTTGTTCACATCAATGAACTTGTGTTTTTTCATTGTTAATGCCTATGAATCTTTGTTTGATCTTCATGCATCTTAATGCTCAGTGCATTACTTTAAGTTGAGAAAGTATGTCGGACAGATAAAAGATTAGCCCACTCACACGGGTAATCGCTTCTATTTACTGTGTGATAAATAGAGATGAGACTGTTTTTAAGCTTATTTATCTAGGTGATAATCAAGAGTTAAGCTTAAAATACGTATGTCGCCTTAACTGGGTATTAAGATGAGGACATAATACTTACTATATCCCAAAGTAAAATACCCCACACATTTTACTTTATTTGTCTATGATGCCAGATGTGAGTTCTGATGAATTTTATGAATGAGTAGATACGTGAACTCAAGTTAGATATTGGGTATGTCTGAACTATCATCTGTACGGTATTGAAAGGTGTGGACATACGCTCCATGGGAAGGAGTTAATACCGTAATATATATTTTATACTATGTATGCAAGAGACGACCAATAAGAGTGGCAAAAGTTTGATCTCAACTTTTATGCCGTGTGAGACTCTTGAGGAAAAGAGTTCTTCAATTTTAGTGCCCTCATGACTTTTACTTATTCTCAAGATTTTTATTTAGTATTTGCTATCTTAGGATGTTGCCAATGGTCATGAATTGATTCGATCTAATGGGACATTTCTAGAAAAGCAAGCTGAACTGAAATTGAGAGTTTAAAGGCAAGAGGAAGATCGAATTTAGAGAATCACATTGTAGTTTTGTATTCACTGGTCGACCAATTATGACTGTCTTTGTGATAATCATAATTGTGAATACAATATATATATTTATATATATATTTATATTTATATATATCATTGTTTAAAAGAGATCAAGAGAGATATAAATGCAATTAATCGATTTAGGGTACTGCATACTAAATTTACTCAGTGTGATGCCTATTATGAGCTGCTATATATTCCTAACAGATGTATAGCAACGAGCTCTCAAAGTATGCTGGTCGCACGGATTATTCACCGGTATGAATGTTGAAGAGAGGTAAAGAGAATCCTATTCGGCCCACCATGTGCGAGTCGGAGATGATGGTTTTATGTGATGGGCTTAAGGTCCATCCGCCCATGTTGGGCCTGAAAGCCCGGCCCACAGGATTAGGGCCCATGAATGGAGGGATACGATGAAGGGGTACGTTTATATTTTTGAGGGAATGTATATAAGGGAGGAAAGAGAGAGACGAAGACACCTTTTGGCATTTTCAACGTACGTTCGTCTCTCCTCTTTCCCTCCAAAAGAAAACCAAAAAGCTTAAGGCGACGCCGTCTTCCCTTCAAGGCCAATCGACGTCATCGGATTGAACAGGATCGTTTTTTTTCTTCCTCTTATCGGCGTTGGTGTTTAATCTGTGGCTAACAAGGTACGCTCGATTTCGTGGTGTGCTTTAGGATCGGTGATACGTATTTTTCTTGGGCTCATCTTCCATATTCATTTTAGAGGTTCGATTTAGTGTCGAATCCGGTTTTTGGGAATCTGATAATCCCAACACCATTCCCCCTCCGGTTTCCCATACTTGTTGTCTAGGTGTTGTTCTTGCTTATACGGATTTATATGTACTAGGTACCTCCAATAGAAAAGCTTCAACACTTTTTCGTGACAGGCGATATATTCCTTCCTCCTCTGTCCTTCAATCCCGTCTCTAATTTGTCGGTTGAAGTTATGACCATCACCTTCATGATAACTTTTTTAAATATAAATAACTGTGTAAAATAATCATACTCACCCGTCAAAATATTATTATATCGGCGTAAAACTTTGTTTGTTGAAGGTATGTACTAGCACGAGACTTTAAGGAAAATATAATAGGTATGTAAGCATCATGCCCACTAAGAAAAAAGAGTTTACGAGAAATTTCCTGGACGTGCACGTACATATGCATTCGAGGTAGTCTAGTGAGAAAAAGACAAACGCCCGGTAGTTCGCTAGTTCGCTCACATGCAATAGCACCTCAATTCTGTTCGTGACTCATCTAATCCTCGGCACAGGTATCGAGCAATTAATGAAAACGATAATAAAGCACTCGGCTGGAGGAATAATTCGGACGGATTTGATCTAATGAACTATACCCATCATATTGTAAAAATATGGTGAGATCCACATTAGGTCTCACGTGAAAAAAAAAAAAGAAAAGAAAAACCATTCGATAGTGATGGAAAAATATAATTTTCATGCTATTAAAGCTTAGAGCTTTTGTTGGTAATGGTATACATGTAATTTTCATCATAAATATATATGTTTCTAAACTCCTACTATATATTAGGGTAATATCTTTTCTAGCTATAACATTGAAATTTATAACTTCGAAATTAATATTAATAGTGAAAAGATTGTCTAGAGCAGTTCTTTTTCTTTTTTTTGTGATTTTAAAAAAGGACATTTCCACCCAAAAAAATTGCGTGTCTTCTTCTTTATTTTTTTTTCCTCAAAGATTCCTGTTCGTAAGAGCCTCTTCAATTAATCAATACATAATTAAATTCATGAAAAAATTCCAGCTGGTGCATCCAAGTTAGTCTAGGAGAAATGGTCAAAGCCGAGGCTGGGACTGCTAGTTTGCTCACACGCACGATGCCTCTAACCTAATCCCGCAAACCCTGAAAAAAAAAAAAAAAAATTGCCTAACCCGAGATACGGGCGTCAAGTATAATAATAAGGACAAAAGCAAGTCGGCTAGAGGAATTATTTGTGGAGAAGCAATTGGACAGATTAGATCTGATGAATTATATTAATCACATTATAACAAATAATGAATATCATCTTAGGTAGATCTCGCGATACAAAAACCACACCACGTGATCGTGCTTAAAAAATGAGACATCTTGTGCTCAAAAGTCAAGCCACCGTCGAAATCCTGGCCATTCAATCTTGTTCGATAAATTTTATTTAGTGCAGTCTCTTCTGAAACTTGTTCAGAGAAAGTTAATTTACAAAAGCTATCTCAATCTTTCAAACTAATTTTCCTTTAATACAACGAGGGACTTTTCTCTTCCCTAGTCCTCCACTATAAATGAGTTCTTTGTTCGCCGTTTAAGCCCCAGAACCCAACTCCCGAACTCGTCCACAGCTGAGCCATATTCCCTCTCGGTCATCACCGCCATGTCCCTCCCGGATTCCCAGACTCAGAACGGGAAAAGGAGCCGCGAGACCTCTGAGGTCTTCGATCCTGTCTTCGACTTCCTCATGAACTTCGCCGACACGGCCGAGACCATCGTTCCTCTGGGTAAGCGCAGAGCCATTGTCGATCATGGGCCGGATGAAGAGGAGGAGGAGGAGCCATTGGAGAACCTAGACGATGGTGATGCGGGGCAAATGTTCGGCCAATTGCCCGTTGAAGCCAAGGAGGAGCTGCTCAAGGACCTGGTCGGCGGGATTGTGGGGAACGTGCTGAACAAGCTCCCCGATGACGGGAAGGAAGCGTTTCTGGAGAGGTGTTTCGAGGGGCTGCTCCCGAAGCTCCCCCGCGAGTCGCGCAGAGAGATTGAGACCAAAGTGCAGGACGTGTTTTCCCAAGCCCTGGAGGCATCTGATACACCGGGCGCTCCGCGACTGCCCTCGACCATTCCGAACCGTTTTCCCACTGAAGACCGTCGTCCGGTGACATTCAATGTAAGATACCCGCGTGGGTACCCGCCTGGCAATGGTGGTAGTACAGGAACAGGAGGAACCGGAGGAGGGGGGACAGGAGGAACCGGAGGAGGGGGTAGAGGGGGGACAGGAGGAACTGGAGGAGGACGGGGAGGGAGAGGGCAAGGAAGAGGATAACACACCTCCACGGACGACCTCGGGAATTCATATCCTCGTCCTCGCTAGCCCTCGCCCCCACCTTGTCGCCCAGTGTCTTTTGTTGTAACACGCCCAACACCCACACCCACCCCCCCCCCGGCGGGGGTCAAACAATAAGTCACTCTTGTTCCAGTGTTCATGAGTTTTTTCCCCATTTCTTTTCCGCACTTGTTATCTTGGTGGTGTTCTTGCGTGCCCCGTTTGGTGACTACTTGGTGTCTGCTTGTACTCGTTTGGTTGGCTTTGTTAAAATAAAAATACTAAATTACGTTCGTCTATCGATTTAAATTTTTGGATGAGTCTTTTCTGGCTTCAGAGCAAGAAATTACACAAAATCTTCAGGTTTGTTGTATTAATGGTGGTTTGAGAAATTTAATGGCAAAAATAAAAAGGTTTCCACCCTCATATATACTTACACGCACATACAGTCAAATATTTCACTTGGTGGTAGTTGTCATTGACACACGCATACTCTCTCTCTCTCTCTCTCTCTCTCTCTCTCTCTCTCTCTCTCTCTCTCTCTCTCTCTCTCTCTATTCTAGTAAATTTTCGTGATACTTTATAGTAACTAATGCCGTAGCATTTATCAATAAGGTAATTAGAACCTGCACACTTAAAAACCAGGAAAAAATGAATGCATTGTTTAAGAAATGGGATAAGTCCGGTCAATTTACATTATTTTAACAACGCAAATACTCTCTCAGTAATAGTCATACCATAAACCAAATATTCTATACGGATCTGTAGAGTTGGCTGGGTACACTTCATGTGGGGTTCAGCTAAAGCGGACCCAGCCAACACATGAAACAAAAGAAAACAAAAAGAAGTCAAAGTTAAAAAAAAAAAAAAGAAAAAAAAAAGGGCTTCTTCGCGCGTGCCCAAGAGAGAGCCCGAAGAGAGAGTGCACCCACGTAAGCTCACCGAAGAGCAGGGGAGGAGAGAACCAAGAAGAGAGCTGAAATTTTGTGGTCTCGATTCGAAAGTCAAACGTTAACAGAATCGGCTCAAATTTGAGTATGTTATTCGTGAAATCGAGGGCTACGAGTGGATGATTTTTGTTTGTCAAGAACCGCCTCCAACTTCTCCAATTATAGTTAAAGTTCTATTGTCCCATTTATGGTTATCCTTCTTTGTGGTGAGGAAATGAGCTTATAATACTTATGTGGAGCCTCTAGTACATGAATAGAGAAAACTATTTTGTGTATCATACTATTCTTAGTGATTAGAGAAAGTTTTTTGGCAGTTTGTAATTTTTCCCGCATTGGAGTTTCACATTAAAAGTTGGTGTCGTTGTTGACTTTATCTACTTATCATTTCGGCATTATATTTGCTTACTTCAATGTTATATATGGCTGGTTGTTGATGGGGTTAAGTTGATTTTGGCTGGTTTAGTTTCAGGGGAAGAAATTGTTTTTAGATTGGGTTTAGTTTGAAGTGAATCGTTATCCCTGGTTCTGCCTAACGTGTAGGACTATCAATATTATAATAGTGAATATGATCGACGAGCGTTCGATCTTGTTCAACAATGGAATAGAAGATAACTCGATCTATCGTGTCCACATATTGAAGTGATACTAAACTAAATGAAAGAAGCATATTCGTTAAAAAAAAAAAAAAAAAAACTGACCCGCCACCGCATTTTTGGGAAGACCTCAACTTTGGGCACTTCGGTCTTGTTTGCTCACATGCGTGGCGTCTCAATTTTGTCTCTGACTCACCTTATCCTCGACATGCGCGAGAAACATGTAACAAAGCTTTGAATGTGAAACCAGGAAAAAAATGAATGCATTGTTTACGAAATATGATAATTCTGGTCAATTTGCATTATTTTAACAACGCAAATATTCTATTCCATTCCCTTACTAAATAGTCATACCATAACCAAATATCCTAGAGGGGTTTGTAAGGCTATCATTATTGCAATGGTGACTATGGTGGAGTGGCGTTCAATCTCATTCAATAATGGAATGGAAGATAACTCGATCTATCATGTTCACATATTGAAGTGATACTGAACTGAATAAAAGAAGCATATTTGTTAAAAAAAATCGACACACGTCATAGCATTTTTGGGAAGACATGAACTTCGGGCACCTCGGTCTTGTTTGCTCACATGCATGGCGTCTCAATTTCGTCTCTAACTCACCTAATCCTCGACACATAAAAAAAAAAAAAAAAAAAAAAAAAAAAAAAAAAAAAAAAAAAAAAAAAAAAAAAAAAAAAAAAAAAAAAAAAAAAAAAAAAAAAAAAAAAAAAAAAAAAAAAAAAAAAAAAAAAAAAAAAAAAAAAAAAAAAAAAACGTGCAGAAAACATATAACAAAGTGTTGAATGCAATGCTGAAGCGGTCTCCTATGAGACTTTGTCATTGAAAGTTGGCCTACAAATCTAATATAGTAAATAGTGGGAACATTGAACGGCGGTCTGAATTTTTTTTTTTTAAATTATTTTCTCGGTCGAATTCGAAGGTCTTTCAAGTCAACGTGCCTACCCCTGCGTGGTCCGGTCCGTCCATTTGCATCGACCATAACATTACATCGTCCTACACCTTCACTGAAGTACAGCTCCACTGGCAATTTCTCAAAGAAGATGTCCGTGTCCGACTCCACACGCTGCTTGGAGCACTTAATCATAGCAGTTTGTGTAGTATGCCAAGACCTATATCAATCATTGGAGTGAAAAATACAAGCTTTGACCTCTCTTGTAGCTCCAGCTGATTGCAAGATTTCGAGATTGACGTAATGGGTTTCTATTAGTCTTGAAATAGAATTACTCCCTGCATATATCACTTGCTTACCTAGCAAAAAGAAAATTGTATCAGTCGCACGTGATCGATGTTCTCCCCTATGTAGACATCGTTTATATCAGAAATTTGATTTTCATATGAATCAACAGCTGATAGTATGACCATAAAAGAGAGAGAGAGAGAGAGAGAGAGAGAGAAGAGAGAGAGAGAGAGAGAGAGAGTCTAAAACAACTAAATTTGTGAGACCTCACCACATGCAAAAGAATTTTATAACGAACATTTTGAGCATTGTATCCGACAAGACTCATACATGTGAAAAGTCAAGTATACAAGGGACTTTTCTTTGATGGTATTATTAATACCCACTTCGAATATGTCACATCATTTTATATCTAATTATGTGAACTTATCGTAGGGAAAAAGTACCAAAAAAGTTACAAATATATGACATTGGTATCAATTAAGTTCTAAACTTTTTAATTGGACCAATCTAATCATAAACATTTTTACATTGGTATCAATTCAGTTTATCTAACTAATTTTGGTTGGCCGGCACTAATGTTGACGTTGGCTGGTAATCGAATGTTGACGTGGCAATTTTTAATAATTTTTTATTTTTTTTGAATTTTTTTCTTTTTTTTCTTTTCCTTTTTTTTTTCTCCCTTCTTCCTCCTCGATTTGTCCTTGTGGTGATCGTGAGACTCTTGTCGGAGGCCCTCGAAGCCCTCTAAGCCCTTGCCAACCACCAAGAGGACAGTCCAAGGAGGATGAAGAAGGGAGAAAAGAAAAGGAAAAAAAAAGAAAAAGGAAAAAAAGAAAAAAGAAAAAAATTAATGAAAATTTTGAAAAAATAAAATAGTTATTAAAAAATTACCATGTTAGCGTCTGGCCACCGGCCGGTGTCCACATCGCATGTTTGACCATTGGCTAGCGTCCACGTCAGCATTGACTAGCCAAAATTAACCAATGGACTAAATTGGTACCAATTTGAAAAATGTTTAGAACTGAATTAATTCAATTGAAAAGTTTAAGACTAAATTGGTACCAATGCAATAGATTTATGACTTTTTTATACTTTTCCTCGATTATAGTATACCCAGCATTGTTTGCCATAATTTGTTCAAGCCTGACTTATTTCACTTGACTTGATCATTGAATGCTTATATGAATACATCATTGTTTTAGGAGGCAATACACGTTGAATTATCTGTTATTCATGTAATGCGATTGTTATCTTAGGTCAATGTGATTACAAAGTGCTTTCAAATAAAAAATAGGTCGATACGTGGCAATCTTAATTGAAACAATAATAAACAGCAGTTGGATGTCTATTAGTAGATAGGGTTACACAAATTTGTACCTTTTTCAAATGTTTTTCTACGTGCTCTGCCATGCATTGAGTCAATGTCAATAAAATCTTGAGTGTGTCCTGTATGGCGGCTACCTTGGTCGCTATTTGTACTCGTTTGGTTGGTTTATTGTCGTGTTAGAGGTGGTTTGGGAAGTTTAATGGTGAATAAAAATGGTTCCATCCTCCTAGCTATTTATATGCTCATGCTGTCCAATAGCTCTCGGATTGTAGATTTCCTACGTACATTTCACTCGGTGATAATTACCATTCGATGTGATCGCACTCTATTGTCTCTTTTCTATTATTTTTTGAGCTGACCAATTTTCATAAATTGTAGAGAACTGTCTCATGATATTTAAGAATATCTAGTAACTAAAGTTGTAATGTTTTACCAGTAAGGTAATATCTAATAATTGTATTAGACTGATTCAGAGTTGATAAAGGAAAATCACACAATGAAAAACCAGAAAGAATGAATGTGTTGTCCAAGAAATATGTTAAGGCTTCTTAATTTACATGATTTTTGCAACGCAAATAATCAATTTCATTCCATCACTGATTAATAGTGACCTCAACTGTGTAAGACCCTTATATTAACCTCAT
Source organism: Eucalyptus victrix (assembly GCA_016097545.1). Classification (NCBI taxonomy): domain Eukaryota; kingdom Viridiplantae; phylum Streptophyta; class Magnoliopsida; order Myrtales; family Myrtaceae; genus Eucalyptus; species Eucalyptus victrix. The sequence goes on from CM027844.1 coordinate 28,815,637, forward strand.
AGGGATAGGTGTGCTGATCACTCCTCTCCATCCTTTTATTAATCTAAGAGAAGATAGTCCATTCCATCATATATTCAAATATTAAAGTGACATGAGACTAAATGAAAGAAGTATGTTTCCAGAAAAGGATATCGCTGATCTACAATAACAACTCTAGCTTTCGAGGCTTAAAACTTCTCCAAACCACAACCGAAAGACCAAAACTAAAACTTATGAGTAATGCCGTTCCGTCGTATAAGTAAATTTCCCAAGATTATCTGGACCGAACCGTCTACTTTATAAGTTAGCAGTCTATGATGGAAAAAAACTCCTCTTTACTTTCAAAGATTCGTTAAATTTACTTCCTGGCTCGCTGGATTCATTAGCCAAAACTTTATGCCCTGAATTAGGTTCGAAAGGTTCCATCGATCATGAGAATTTAAAATGTTCAGATCTTTATAAAAAGAGAGAAGAGTTGAAGAAGTACATGATACAGGATATCTGCCTCTTGGGGGATGTTATGGTTAAGGCCCAAGCTATTTACTATAGTCTGTATGATGTTGATATTGAGAATATCTTGACAGTTTCATCGCTAGCTCTGACAATCTTTCGAACTAAGTATTACGATGCAGATAGTTGGCCTATCCATATACCAAGTAAAAATGAAGATCGTTTTATTAGGCGTGGTTACTATAGGGGCCACGCTGATGGTTATATACCTTATGGAGAGAATTTATACTATTACGATGTAAACTCATTATATCCTTATATCATGAAAACTTTTCCTATGCCAGGCGGTGTACCTGTCTGGTGCGGTCATTTGGAGGATGAGGATTTATCAACCTTATTTGGATTTATTGAGGCTTATGTTGAATGCCCCAGTGGTATGGCCCGCCCTTTCCTCCCTTATAGGGATAAGAGCTTAAATACATTAGTCTTCCCAACTGGGGAATTCGTAGGTGTATATTATAGTGAAGAGTTGAAATATGCCCGGGATTTGGCTTACAAGATTCTACCTATAAGGGGCTACTTGTATGAGAAGAAGCCAAGTCCTTTCGAAGGATTTATCACAACCCTCTACGGGAAAAGAGTAGAAGCTAAGAAAAGCGGCGATGCGGCTATGGTATATGTGTACAAGATCTTGATGAATTCGCTGTACGGAAGATTCGGGATTCAACCAGAAAGTACAATTACAGTAATCTGCGATAAGGCTAAATATGATTCTTTGCTTCTGAAAAAGAATTTTATAGAAGGAATTAAGATAAGCGAGGAATATTATCTAGTCAGTTATATTACCAATAAAGCACATGGTCTCGACACTGAGTGGGACCCCCCTAGGGTATCAGCCGTTCAATTGTCCGCAGCTATTACTGCTTGCTCTCGTATTCATATGTACCCATTCTTTTCCAAAGAAGACTGCTACTATACTGATATAGATTCCGTAATTCTAGGGAGTCCTCTTGAAGAGGAATACATATCCCCCACTGAATTGGGTAAGTTTAAGCTGGAGAGCAAAATCAAAGAAGGTTATTTCTTAGCGCCGAAGGCTTATGCATTAAAGATTGAAGGCGATGAGACAATAATCAAGTATAAGGGAGCTGGTAAAGAGGGAGTCGATTTCGATTGGTTTGAATCCCAATACAAAGACCCTTCTCAAGAGAAATATATGACCGTTCATTCCAATTTTCGTATAAATTGGGATAAAATGGGAATCACCAAACAGGAATCCTTACACAGGCTGGCAACCCCTGAGAGCGCTAAAAGGGACAGATTGTATGGTGCTGAAAAGAAAACCTGGTTAGGTACTACACCTAAAATAGTGAAAGATTATGATAGCCAGGATATCACTGTTTATAAAACAAAGATTAAAGAACTCGAAGAGAGAGATAAGAAAAAGAAACCGTGAAACCCATGAGAAAAGGCGATGCATTCCTAAACCTATTTAGAGACCCCCGGGATTAGCTTTAATTAGATGTTCTAGTTCATACCGTGTAAAAGAACAGAACCTCCTCAGGGCCTCATATTTCTTTACCCATTCTGCGGCTAGGAGGAAGGTTCCAATGCCCAAACTTAGCTTACCTAAAGTGAGAAAGAGGGTTTCCTACTGGCCGTCGGATATCAATAAGAACTTACCCTGCGTTACTAGAGTGAGGAGTGAACGGACTCAAATACAGTTGTCAGGAGGTGCCCGGCTTCTAAGGAAGGAGAGCGGGAATCGGCACCGTTCCTGCTGTGAGAGCTTAACTAATGCAATTCTACCTTGCCTTTTGATTTACTGATGTAAAGTAGGAAGGTTACAATTTCTTTTTACAGAGTAGGCCATTCCCTTACCCGCCGCAAAATCAATCTGTTGTGTTATCATCCCCGGGGAATCCCGAATCGGGGGAAGCGGGCTCGTTCACTTCAAGCGGGTGAATTCGCGGGACCAACTAGACAAAGAGGGGGGAAGAGTGGAATTCCCTTTTCTATTATATCTCCAACACACATAGCCATCGGCCCCCTTCAATCATTCCCCCTGCCCATGGTGATTCGCTATACTTCAGATAAGATAGCTCCCACCGGTCTTCTCTTTGGTGAACCCCCTTCCCCCCGTACCCCGGCTATTACCTATCCCCAATCCTTCTATTTTCCCGTCCTTCGCGTAGACCCTAGCTTGATTCCAAATAGCTAACTCTTCTTATTTGATGTAGTTCGAAAATCTTCATTAGTAGTGAAGACTGTAGTTGTTCTCTTCACCGTCCCACCCTCGGATAAGTTTTTTAAACTTATTCCACTTCACAGAATGACTTCTCCCCGCTTTTTCCACATCATTTACATCGCGCCCGCACACATTCCTTACATAAAAATCATAATACTGAACTATTTCATCGGTCTTGCTTATCAATTTATTCCTTTCGCTAGATTGATAATTTTCTGGAATATTCCATTCCAGAATATATTTTAGATGCTCGAGGGGAATAGGATTCATGACCCAATGAATGGGCCCTCCTTTATTTTCCTCTAAGAGACTCTTTAAAGCATCAATTGATATATTATCATTTAGATAGAGCGGTTTTTCATCGGATGAATCCAAATACCTTCTCCCCGAGAGCAGATTAACTACTATGAAATGGTTAATAAATTGTATAGGGGGCCCAGGCCGACAAATGTTTTTGTATAGATTTTAGGGAGTTCTTTAATAAAAGGCAAAGTTGTTATAAAATTATCATGTACAGTGTATACAGGGGCACCCCTTTCCAATAATTCATTAACCAGATTCATAGATATAAAAGCGTCTTTTTGATGAATAAAGTTCGCGAAAGTAGACACTTGAGTCTTGCGCTTATCTTTTTTATCGGTAGATATTCTGAGAGTAACACGATGTCTCTTCTTGGTTATTCTATTGTAAACTTGAATATTTTCATTTATGCTACAGGTATAATCCTGTAGAGTCAGATAGTAATCTGTGAAATATAAAACAGGTTTATTAAGGGCAGAACAAAACCAAGCTATTTTATTAATCAATTTCATTAAATTCACAATATCCGGGAACTTAGTGCTAAAAAATTGATGGATAAGTTTACTTAGTTTCATACAATCCTTATAGTCTATATATGAGCCGAAGGCGAGCCTAATATCATTATTGATGCTAATAAGAGTCTTACCATATACCAAGGGCATGAAAATACTTTTGACAAGCTTTCTCGGCATAAATTCATTAATGATAGCCATCATATTATCCGAAAATTGATCTTTTAGGAAAAGACGAAGTTCTTCTAATAAAGTTTTATACATATCCTGTATGAAACCTTCATCAGTCGGAATAAGATTCGTTAGCTTAGCCATCTCTATGTTAAGTAATAAATAACTTATAATTTGATAAGCCGACGCTGACGCATCCTGAGACATAGGTTGTTTGCACAATTCATATGGGACCGCACTCCCCATACTCAATACCTTGGACATAAACTGAAAGGGGTCGCTGGCCCCCGCAGCAAACTGAATGAGTGCCCCGGGTTTATTATCCCATTTCTGTTTATTGAGTTTATACCACTGGGAAGCCTCTTGGTTTGAGGTAAATTTTCGATACTTAAAAGCCGCGGCCCTGGTTAAATCACTATATAGATCCTGGCAGAGAGTCATATTTGGGTACACTCGCCCCTCGAACTGAATGAGACTCTTAGATAAATCCCGCTCATGAAAATGTAAGACACCGGCGCGATATATTCTACCCCGAAAATCCATAAATGCAGGCAGATAAAAAGTATAGCCCTCGTATGCAGACGCAAGTCTAATCGCGAAATCCTCATACCTAGCGCGCTGCACGCGCTTTTGAAACTCGGATAACAAATCCTCCAGCCTAGCGTATTTTTTCAAACTAGCACTATTGAAGTAATATTCCCTCAAGCGTAAACAGGCTATTGTAATAAATACAAGTTATCATCAAATTCTCAAAAGACTAGCTGGAAATTTTTCATTTTTTTTTTGTGTAATGATTATCCAGTACGTATGAATTAGTGGTCATCTAAGTCATATATATATATAGAGACACACACAGCAATCAAGAAAGTCTTACGCCAGTATAATAATATTTTGATGGGTTACAAGTGTGAATATTTTCCTTAGGGAAATATAATAAAATCGACATGGAAAATAGTAGTATAATATCGACCTGGAAAAAGATGTTTTTCGTAATAAATCTATTTTTAACATATATGTTTGTTCACATCTTAAGCTACCGATCAGTGCTGATCAATGGACTCATTAGCCACCTTAGGAATTTACTGCCTGGACCACAACTATGTAAACAAAACCTTACTTAAGAAAGTGTTCAAGCACAAACGTTAAATTTGATTTATCGCACAGAATAACATATTCCCTCGACTCTGATGACATAACAATCTGATATCTAAGGAGATATATGAGGAGATAAATATAAATATAAACATTTAAATATAAATATGAACAACGTGATTGTATGAACATAAATTATAAATAACTTGAAAATATGTGTATATTTATACACCCACTCCAAGATGCTTGATAGTGACACTCCAAGATGTCAGTGGAGTTATTAAGCCTTCAAGGTAAATTCACAGGTCCTTACTTGAGGACGCTAGTCTCTGTTTAAAGTTAACTGTACATATAAACAAGTGCAGTTCTAGGTGCCTGATTTTTAGATCGTTATTTTCAATTTACTACTTTTCTCATGTTATTGTGCAATTAACAATTTGAAAATTAAAATATATCTTTGTTAAATGAAATTAATAAGCATTCAGATGATACTCTATTAACAAGACCATTATGTTACATGTGAAATGGCAGCAAAAAGTCTTTGCACCTCATATATCTGAATGTGATGGTCACTTGCACCTTATATGTCTGAATGTGATGGGACGAAAACATGCCCATGAACCGTGACTTGATGAGACCGGTTGGATGGAAAACATTAATGAAGGCGATTATAATAGGTATTTCTCCAATACCCTTGGAAATGATAGGGTCTTTGGCTATTTAAAATAACAAGATATGGTAATATCAATTATAATCAATTAGGACCAATGACAATTTTGTAAACTGCCCTTCTGCGAAATTTACTTGGTTATGGATGAGATTGAATGCCCACAGTTCGATGATGGTTGATCCCTGAATAAGAAATCTATATTTGCGGCACAATCACACAGTGCAATTTCTCCTCTCTCTTCTTTTGTGAGACTTAACGTGAGTCTGATTAGGCTTTTGTCGTGTGATGGGTAATTTGGTGTAATTCGTCAGATCAGACCTATCCAATCACTTTTGGACAAATAAATTATTCCTCTAGCGGAATGCTGCTACTTTTTTCCAATAATTGCTCCATACGCAGGTTGAGGATTGGGTGAGTTAGAGACAAAATTGAGATGCCATGCATGAGCAAACTAGAGCTAACTACCCGGCCTTTGTCCGTTTCCCATGGAGATTTTTTCTTCACTTATTTTATGTTTTGAGTAATTCAGAAAGGGTATATATAAATCAGTGGGCATAATGCCAAATGAAGATATATTTTTACTCTCTTTTCCTTTAGTCTTATGCTAGTATATATATTCAGCAAATAAGAAAGACCTATGCCCTCAAAATGATATTTTGATGGCTACAAAAACATGTACTATCTACATTTATTTATATTTAGTTAGAGTTGCACAGAAGTGACATTCGTAACTTCAACCCACAAATCAAAGACACAATTGAAGGAGCAAGGAATGGAGGAATGTAACGCTTTTCTTGTGCATAACGAACTTTAACCCGTGAATATATTTCCCTTTTTGTGTCCTCCATTTCACAATAAGCAAAAATGAGTTCATATAGAGTGATGATGACTCGGTGATGCCCAAGGATGGATGAGTGCTCCAGGACCGAGTGCATTCCTGAAGAAATTCCCATCAACGGCACCTTGCTCGTTGCCCCAAAATATAGTCTGCATACTTGAATGAAGCACGATCTCCTCAAGCAAAAACGAAAGCAATTTTCAACATCCTGTACTCTGATGAGAAGACTGCTAAATTTTTCAGTGGACAATCGATCATTTTTTGTGGAATTTGGAAGGACGAAGGTCCACGTTATAGTAATGGAAAGATGGGCGGTACGGTGGACTTTGGATTGATCTTATATCTTCACTCAAGTGAGTGAAGAAGAAGAAGGGTGGAGATTTAATGAAGAATCGCATGATTTGAGTAGCTTATTTGGGTGTTCTTATACGGAATCTCTGCATCGATCCCAGGAAGATGGACGTGGGATTGATCCATCCTCCCCGGAGTAGGCTTTGCACAGATGGACGGACGTGGCGGAGTGAAAGAGTGATCGTCGGGATTTGACGTCTCTTTCTTTCTCTGTTTTTTTTTTTTTTTTTGGTCGAACGGGACTTGACGTTTCAATGGACGAAAAGTTGTGTCTACAAGAACACGGCCCTAGTCCCTTCATTGAGCTCACTAGCTGGGGCACAAAACAACTTGATTTACCAAAGAGGTAAGCGAGAGGAACCGGAGAAAAAGAAGGAACCTTGGGAAACCAAAAGGCGACAATTTAGGCAATCGAAAGAACATAATTGAAAGAACCCGCTCGGACACCCTCCACCACACATATCCATGACGCAGCAAAGGAGGACACCTAGGATAAACCATGGTAATAAGTGTAAACAAAATTTTAAAACTTATTGTTAAATTATAAAACTTTCAAAAAGCATGATCAAATCCAAAAACTCATCTAATATTATAGAATTCCTCCATTGATTCCATATAATTTGATTACAGAAAATTTTGACGTGCCATCTTTTAATAATTTTTTGAATACACATGGTATAGGTTGCAACTTACAAGTGGATCAAATTAATGCCCGCCTTTGGCAAAAACCACTAATAAATAAATAAATGGTGATCGCCCTCTCCTAATGGATATAATACTAGAGTGGGGGGAAAATTACAAACAAAGTCATAAATCTATTACAATTTTATTAATTTAGTCATAAAACATTTTCACATTGTACCAGTTGAATTTTAAACATTTACATGTTTCACCAATTGAGTTCATCCGACCTATTTTGGCAAGAAATTACTGACGTGGATGCCAATTATCCAACGTAACATAACTGACTTTAGTGTGGAGAATTTTTGATAATATTTTTATTTTTATTTTTATTTTTTACTTTTTATATTGCAATTAGCCAGGACATTGCGGCCCTTGCTAGCCACAGTTTAAAAAAAAGGAAAAGAGAAGAAAATAAAAAAACATTAAAAATTTTTAAAAAATGTCCTTGTTAGTGCTAATTGTGCTACTTACAATAGTTAGCATGGGCCAAAATTGGTAGATGGATTAATTGGTACAATATGAAAATATTTAAGATTAAATTGATAAAATGTAAAAGGTTTTAAACTTTTTTGATAATTTTCCTAGTGTGGACCATAACAAACAAGTTAATGAACCCAAGGTTTGTGATCAATTCTCAGTTCTTTATATTCTTCTTAGGGTGCGTTTTGTAAAATTTTTATTCTTGAGAATGTTCAGAAATAGTTTTTTTCACATTTGTTTCTAGGAACAAAAAATATTTTTCTTTACATTCTATTTACATTTAAATCTATTCTCTAGCCACTTTTATTTTTTGAGGAATAAAAAAATTAACTGAGGTTAACAAATGGATTTATGTTATTTTTATGTTTTTGGGAAAAAAAGAATAGAAAAATAAAAGATTAATATGATTACCAAATAAACCTTTAAAGGTCCAGGCGTGGTGTCGTGTGGGTTCGCACAACCACCATTTTATCGAAGAAAAATTAACACCCGCTCTCACTATCGGCCGAAACATTTTCGAATGTCAGCGGTGTTGAATCCATAATTTCTTGTGGAGGCCCTCTCGGCACATTCTGGCCACTTGCTTTCCGCTGAAGCAAACGTTCCAGACCGGAATGGAGGTGCAAACGACCGGAGGAGGAAGCCAAGACCAGAACAGTGGAGGAACGGACCGCCATGTGATCAGCGGGGCACGCGAGTGATCATCGTCAATGGAGGTGCGGTTCAAGGAACCGCCCACTCTTCTGAAACCCTCCGCCAGTAAATACTCCTGCTGTATTTTGAGAGCCCCACAAAGCCTGGTTCAGATCAACGAGAAGGCTTACGAGCCGCTGATCGTCTCCATCGGTCCGTACCGCCACGGCAAGGAACGGCTGGATATGGTCGAGCAGCACAAACCTCGATTCTTTTCCGCTCTCCTCGAACGAACCAAGGATAGCGGCGTAGCCGTCGGCCAATATTTCAATGTCACTGCGTCAAAGGAGAACAAAATTCGAGGTTGCTACTCGTCAGAGCTTCTTTCTTGGAAAAGCTCGGCTCTAGTCAAGATGATGGTCCTCGATGCCTGTTTCATCATCGAAATGTTCCGCATCTTTGGTCCGTAGTTGAGCATGATCACAACGATCCTTTCTTCAGGATGCAATGGTCTTCACCTTCATGATAAGGGACCTTCTTCAGATCGAAAACCAGATCCCTTTCTTTGTCCTTCAAGAGGTCTTCGACTTAGTGAAGGGCAACACGGCGGAAGAAGCTGTCAAGGGTTCCCTCAGTGAGCTTGCGCTAAGATTCTTCAATTTTACGGCTGATAGGCCAGAGGAACGTTTGAAGAAGTTCAATGGTCTTCCCAATGTCAAACACTTGCTGGACTTGTTCCGACTGAGTTTCATCGGCCAGAAGATGGAACAAACTGGACATGTCGATGACGAACACTTTCAGTTGATCCCCTCAGCCAAGCAACTTATTCTTTCTGGGATTAAATTCAAGCAGAGGGAAGGCAGCAAGTCGAACTTAATCGAAATCCAATTCAATCATGGAGTATATGAAATCCCTACTTTGACTCTAGACCATATCATAAGCTGCTTCTTACTCAACTGCGTTGCCTTCAAGCAGTGTCACCGCTCCACTCTCAACCACATCAACAGTTTCATTACCTTCATGAGATGTCTCGTGAGCACAGAAATGGATGCAGAGCTCTTATCTGAGAAGCGAATAATAGCGAATATTTGGGATCGAGTGCAGAGGTCGCAAATTTCTTCAATGATCTGAATAAGCACATTGCCTTTGATAGCAGTACAAGCTATTTGGCCGAGCTATTTGGGCAAGTGAACGGATACCACAAAAAGAAATGGCACGTGCGTTGGGCGGGGATCAAGCACGAGTACTTTGGGAGTCCTTGGACCTTCATTTCGGCTGTTGCTGCCTTTGTTCTGTTGGTTCTTACAATCCTTCAAGTACTCTACGCGGTCTACGGGTACCACCGTCCCCGAAAGTAACCGATGCTCCGGGACGCATTTTTGGGAAGACATGAACTTATGGCAACATGTGATCTATGTTCCTTGTCAATAATGCGCTTATTTCCCCTTGGTTTTGTAGCTCATTTGTCGGTCATCAGCCTTCCATCATCCAAGTAATTTATATGTCCTAAAGAGAGATTGTGGTCACAGCACAGATCTCTCCCCCAAGCATAAGAGTTTATCCTCTGTCTACAACAATGTCCTACAAAAGTTTATGTGGACTTAATCCATCTTAGCCGTTTATTACGTGGGTTTTGTAGTAGAGTCAATTTTATCAACTGTCTGTATAATTTGTTCTATATGATCTTTAGATCATGACATAATTTTCCATCAACCATCTATGTGAAAATCAGGCGTGGTTATGTCTCCCTCCAATGCTATGCCCAACTCTACATCAACCTCTTTCCGATTCCGATTTTTGATCGCAGCAACTATGGCTGTCTAGTGCTTCTCTTTGGCCAAGCAAAAGGGAAGGAAGAGATATATTTGTCCAGAGAAGAATAAGCTTTCTCACATGAAAAATTGGACTTGATATATATTAAGAAAGATATTCTTTCATGAAGATTAGCAGCACGTAAGCGTGGAAGATCAGGAACAAAATAGCAAATCAAGATTATTTCTCTGTGGTATAAAGACAAACGGGAAAGAGAACTTGGAGAATCTTTCTGAATATTTACGCTTCTGTTTTGACGTGCAGGAGTGAACAATATAAAAGGAGACAAAGAAAAGGTTCTGGAGGAGGCCACGCAAGTCAATACGAGGCCACACATTGAATACACGGCCACAATGAAAGAGAAAACTGAGAGAGGAAAAGACGGGAGATGCTTGAAAGCTTTTGCTGGAAAATCAACACGAGAGAGAGAGGGCTGTCTTCCTCCCTGGGGTGTGTGTCCTCTGCCACAAACGGTGCCACTCTTTCCTTGCGCCTTCGCGCCTGAACCATCAAGTTCAGCCTTCCCCACCGTGCAGCCCTTCGCCTAGATGCTTGTCGACGAATTCTAATTGGCCATTTAATGCCCTTCTTGACCAGCCAACTGTCGCCCAGACGAATTCCAGTGACCTCCGTGGCATCCCCACATCGGAGACCCTTCACTGCTGTAGCTGTCCTCTGCTGATTCCGAGCTTGGGTTGTCATTCACTGTTGGTCCTCCTGCCGATTGCTGTTTGCTACAACAGATCACGACACCTGCAACATCGACAAGCTCCCGGTTTGAAGGACCGCTCACAGACCTTCACGAATTCCCTCTCTTATGATCCTCATGTATCCAAATTTCTTGACGAGATTAATAGAAGTGAGGCCTTGAAGGGATCAGTTCACCATCTGGAGAGCAGCCTGCGACATGCCCTATCTCCACGCCTCCAAGGCCTTGGTGTCATTGGTGTTAGGTGTCCATTGAAGGATCACTCAATCCGGTGTCCATTCTCAATCCAGTAGCGAGCCAGTAAGCTACCTTGCTGTTACGCACTTGTTCTGACAAGCTTTGCCTTGTCGGGATTTGTAGACGATTTCAACGACTCGCTTATGTGCCGCCTGCTAAGCCACCCGCGATGACGTCCAAGCGAGCCTTCGCCGGACACACACCAAGCCAAAGTGCTGGGTTTTCTGTTTTGTAGGTAGTTTAGAATATTCGAGTCAGGACGCGTGAGTTCCGTGAACAGCCACCGCGAGTCATCGCCGGTCATCCTCACTGTGATTCTTGTGATCTGTAGTCCGTCCGAATTTAGAAACAACATCCAGCCGATATCGTAAATTAGATAAGAATCTTGATTAATTAAGTTTCATATATCTTATGCCTAATTCATAGATTACAATAATGTTTGAATGTTCAGTTAATATTGTCATGTCCAAAAGAAATCTTTTGAATTCTCGTGAATTAGGAAATTTTCCTAATGTCACAATGTGCATACAATCGACAATCCGATATCATGCTTGGGATACGATTTGCGATTGCAAGGAAAAATGTTCAATCCAATCTCACGTTTAAGATATGATTCTCGATTACATGAAAATTGGCCAATTCGATCTCATACGAAATACAATTCGTTAATTTATTTCCAAAATTAAACGAACATGGACAATATATTGCTTGATTTGTTGCCATGCTATTCTCGATGCCTTTGTTTAAATTGATTTTTCTTTCATAAAAGAAAACCCAAAAATATATTTGAGTTGGATTTGATACATGCTAAAACATTGCCTCTTTTAGGATAGTTTGCATGTTTGGATTAGGAAATTCATTTTTTTAGAATTTTTGAAATTTAAAAAAAAAAAAAAAAACATTAATTTTGCATGTTATATTTTCTTTTCATTAATTTAAATTGCATGTTTAATTACTAGGTAATTTCAATTTTGAATTTTACTTAAAAGTGAAAAACATAAAAAAAAAAATATCATGCATGTATCATGTAAAATTAGGTCTTCCCTTGCACGTCATCTAATCATTGCATGTTTAGGATCATTTAAACGTGTGACATATTAGGATAGTTGCATTTAATATTTTCTTGTCATTAGATCATGTTAAATAATTAATGACGTTTGACATATAGTTTGCATGATAAGTTACATGTTACATGTCATTTTAGTTAGGCATTTTGGTATACTAAGTTTCATTTAAATAAGAGAAAACCTAAAAGAAAACTTTTGTGTGAAATTGCGTGGTAATTAGAAATCATATCTAGGACTATTGATGTGACATCTAGATTTTTCAACATGTTTTCTACTAAATTAATCGAGCATTTCATTGACGCGTTTATAAGGATATTTCTAAAACTGATCACTCTTGAGATAACTAGACTGTCTAGGTAAGCAATTAAGGAATTTTAAAACAATAAACTTGAGAATTCGATCAGGAATTGGCTTATCGAATATGCTCATCTTTAGAGGCTATTGTGGCACAGTTAAAAATTAATTTAAGATTAGAGATAGATCTGTTCGACTAAGATGTGTGGCCGATTGTGGGTGACTCTACTAAATTGGAAAATTCTCATTGACCGACACTAATATGATTTTACTGTTGTTTTGTTACCCTGTGTCCGTAATTGAATTATAGAGATTTTCACAATGATTGAGAGTTGTCATTGAGTTGAGTGGATTCATAGTGGTTCGAAGAAAATTAACTATGGGTTGTTTGCTTTAAAAAGTTCTGAAAACTACCTGGTAGTTTAGGTTACACCAAAAACGCGCCAAATGAAAATTAACTGTCGATTCAAATCCGATTTTAGAAATTAAAGGTTCTGTCATATCACAATAAATTCTAGGATCAATGACTTAGTTTCAAAAGATTTTTCGACAACCGAAATTTTTTGGGAAAAAGTCGGTTTATGGCCGTCTTCGTTCGGTTGAAGTGAGAGATTAATTCTGATTGTGAAATTGAGAAGCATGAGGGATTCTTGGATGATAAAAATAATCAATTTGATATTTGAGACATCAATTGATTTTTATGAGAGTTAATTGGGAGAAAATCAAGAGGGAATTTGGATGCATAATCGCATTTGGGGACCAAGTACTCTAATTTGAAATTTCCTTGGAAATCTATGAGCTTATTAAAAAGAAAAGGGAAAAAGCCACGAAAAACCCTAAACTTTACCAACTGTGACACATTTACCCCAGACTTTTTTTCGTGACACTAAAAACCCCAAACTTTAGCCCGCGTGACACATCTACCCTCTGTTAGGGTTCCGTCAAAAAACACAGTTAAAAATTCTACGTGGCCGCTGACGTGGATGACGGAATGCAAACGGTGCCGACGTGGCACCCATTTAAGAAATAAAACGGCGTCATTTTACATCAAACGTGGGGTTTTTGATCGGAGCCGAAAAGAGGAAAACCTCGTCCGTCCGTTCCTCCCCTCTTCTCGATCAAGAGGGATTGCAGGTGCGTATTCTGGTTTCTCCATCTCAATCGCACCTCCGATCCGTCCTCGATCGTCGTCCTCTGTCGTGCGTCCGCTTTTGTTTCGGTCTGATTGTTGCGGTTTTGATCGGTCCTCGCGATGCAGTCGTCGAGTGATTTTCCGTTAATCGCCCACGGTTGTTGTCAGAGTTGCCGCGAGGGCTTCGCTCAATTAGTTGGCCGATCGTGCTGAGGGGGAAAGATGTGAACTTTGCTGATTTCGCTGCTGCTGTTGCTTCTCTTGGTGGTTTGATTGGTTAGTTTCCTGAGTCAAAACTATTTTGGCTGAGCTTGCGTGATGTTCTCTTCATGGTTATAGCTCGAAGAACCTCGATTTTAGCTCACTAATTTTCTGAATTTGAGTAATCATAGCTTTTGGAGTGATTGTGGTTTTTTCGTGGGGTTTTTGATTGGAGCCGAAAGGAGGAAAACCTCGTCCGTCCATCCCTCCCCTCTTCTTGATCGAGAGGGATTGCAGGTGCGTATTCTGGTTTCTCCATCTTGATCGCACCTCCGATTCGTCCTCGATTGTCGTCCTCTGTCGTGTGTCCGCTTTTGTTTCGGTCTAATTGTTGCGGTTTTGATCGGTCCTCGCGATGCAGTCATCGAGTGATTTTCCGTTAATCGCCTGCGGTTGTTGTCAGAGTTGCCGCGAGGGCTTCGCTCGATTAGTTGGCCGATCGTGCTGAGGTGGAAAGATGTGAACTTTGCCGATTTCGCTGCTGCTGTTGCTTCTCTTGGTGCTTTGATTGGTTAGTTTCCTGAGTCGAAACTATTTTGGCTGAGCTTGCGTGATGTTGCTCTTCATGGTAATGCCGTCGCGTTGAGTCTTAAGCATGTTTGCTTAGAAAAACTAACACGTCAAGTTCATATTTCTTTCGAACATGATATACCGTTAAAGTTAACAGGTAACTTTATCTTTGCAGGAAAATTGTAAGAGTCTTCTGACTTTAGCAAAGAGATGAAGCATCGTACAGGAGGTGACAAATAGAGTTGATGAAATAATGGATGACTCCGAGACTGAGATTTCCTGTGGAACAGGGGGTGCTAGCCATGATGGAGATAATGAGGCTAGAGTTGAATTAAGCGATGAAGTTGGAACTGAATTGGTGTTTAGACCTGAGGCGAGGCTTGATTATGTTTGTGCTAGCCAAAGTGGAGATAGTGAGAGTGATGATACCGAGATTGATTTATTAAGCTAGAAGTGTGATGAACACATTATATCTAGAGATGAGGAAGGGATACATGAAATGGGGATGGTGAGGGAGGTGACATTTGCTATTGATGATAGACAAGAAGACATGAATGAGGATGAAAATGATGATGACATTGAAGGGCATGAAAATCTTAGTCCTCTTGACTCTAGAGATGAGGAAGTATGTGACCAAATAAGACCTTTGGCAATTAGATATGACCCTTGCTGCAATCATAGTGAATTGCAATTTCAAGTAGGCATGAGATTTGAGTCTCATACTCAATTTAAGAGGGCAGTGCAGAAATATGCAATCACAAATGGTTACAATATTAGTTGGAAAAAAAGCGAATTTAAAAAGATGCATGCGAAGTGTGTGACCGGATGCAAATGGTCCATTTATGCTAGTTGGCTCAACAAAGAGAAAACATTTATTGTCAAGACTATTGGAGAAAAACATACTTGCCCTAGAAGTATGAGAAATAGAAGTGCATCTTACATATGGCTTGCCGAAGAGTTCTTGCCTAAGATCAGAGCTAATTTGAAATATACTACAGCACAATTGCAGGCAGATGCAATGGAGATGTGGGGACTCATGCTCAACAAAAGAACCTGTTATAGAGCAATTGATAGAGCTCTTAAGACTATTCGGGGTCCATTTGTTGAGCAATATAAGTTATTGGCATCTTATAAAGCTCAATTGGAGCATTCTAGTAAGAACAGCACATTTCATCTTTTACTTAGACAACCACAAAACATGTTTAAGAGATTTTATGTGGGTTTTGAAGGGCTAAAAAAGGGTTGTCTAGAAGGTTGTAGGAAAGTAATTGGACTAGATGGCTGTTTTATTAAAACCGTAGTAAAGCAAATGCTACTTTGTGCTGTTGGAAGAGATGGAAATAATCAGATGTTTCCAGTCGCATGGGCTGTTGTTGAAGCGGAAACACAAGACAGTTGGACTTGGTTCCTCAAGTTTCTATTTACAGACCTTCAAGTAGGTAGAGGTGATGATTGGACATTCATAAGTGATCAACAAAAGGTAGAATGATTCTTAAATATCATCAATTCCTTTATAATAGTTGTTGAATTATGTCTTGCAAGGCTTTATTAATGCATTTCAATTATGTTTTGTAGGGTCTTATCAATGCAGTTTCTTCATTGGCTCCTTGTGCAGAACATAGGAATTGTTCAAGGCACATTTATGCAAACTGGAAAAAATTGTACAAGGGAGAAACATTTCGAAATTACTTTTGGAGAGCTGCATATGCCACATACGAGGTTGAATTCAATATGGCAATTGAAGGAATGAAGAGGGAGTCTGTTGATGCCTATGAAGATTTCATGAGACAAGGGCCAGAGCATTTCTGCAAGGCATTCATAAAAGTTGGGCGAAAATGTGATGCCATTGAGAACAATTTGAGCGAAACTTTCAATGCATACATTTGCAAGCAAAGAGAGATGCCAATTGTTGATATGTTAGAAGCAATAAGAACAGCTTTGATGGTGAGAATGTATGAGAAAAGCCAGTTGATGATGGGTTCCCAAGATGAATTATGTCCACGAATTAGGGCAAAGATCGAGGAAGCAAAGATGAAGTCTAGGTATTGTGTTACAAAACCATGCATTGGGGAAAAATTTGAAGTTGAAGTCAATGATGATCGATTTGAAGTAGACTTGAGGGGGAGGACGTGTGCTTGTAGGCAATGGGATATCTCAGGAATACCTTGTAGCCATGCTATCTCATGCATTAATTATATGAAGTATGAGATTAATCAGTATGTTGATGATTGTTTCAAAAAGGATGCTTACGAAAGATGCTACCAATTTCCATTACCGACATTGAATGGGAAGAAAATGTGGCCACTATCCACTGAAGAGCCAATATTGCCTCCGCCATTTAGAAAGCTTCCAGGGAGACCCAAGAAACAACGCAATAAGCAAGGTGAGAATGTTGAGAAAAGGACAAGAAAGGGGAAGGCCATGGTTAATCCAAATACTAATTCGAATAAATTGGCAAAAGTCGGGATAATCATCTCATGCTCAAACTGTCAAGACTTGGGACACAACAAGAGAACATGTCCAAAGCCTGTAGCAACAACACAAATCAAACCTCCGGTAAGAGAAAAAGGAAGATCAAGAAAACTTATATAGGCCCAAGCCTTCAATACTAACATGGTCTTATGACAATACTTATTGTAACTTACTCATGCTTTTCTATGCAGGGTAAAAGGGGGAGACCAAGAAAATATCCAAGACCAGCCATGGTGAAAAGGACATCTACAAGACAAGGAGATACAAGAACACAAGTATCTGCAAATCAGATCGACCATGTCTCAACTGAGGCTTTTGGACCATGTGGAACTCAAGAATCTACATGTAATGCTCCACATTGAAGTGGATATGAGCCAAGAAGCTATTGCTTGTTCTTTTTTGGTTGTAATCCAAATTCAACACTAACATAGAATCTCGGGTGCTTGTGCTTATTTGGTTGTAAATGAAAACAAAGAGTGCAAGCCTTTTGACTGTAATCCAAATTCCTTTTTGGTTGAATTCATTTTTTGTTGTAACCCAAGTTAAACACTAATTATGAATCACTATACAATTATGGATATGCTGATGTGATGAGATTATTTGTTTTGCTTTTAGTTGAGACTTCCACTTTCGCTCGTTTCTTCTATCACTTTCACTTCTCTTCAAGATTGATGATAAAGTGTGTGAAGGAAATGAGAATCTATAGAGTGAGGGACTTGCTTTAGCCTCATTATCTTTTTGTGCAGGAGACTAAAGCCAAGAAACTACTTGATGCCATAATAGGAGAAACGTTGAGATATGACAAGAATGATATGTGGCGACTACAAGAGAGTTACTTAGTTTGAGCAATCTTAATTATATGATGAGTTTCAAAGTTCAAAGTTCAATCGGGTCAATGACAATAAAAGTGAAAATCAATTGTACATTAGTGTGTTAAAGAAGATTTTGCACATACGATGACAAAAGAATATTCAAGATGTTACATTATCAGGGCTAACTTGATCAAACCCTCTACATAGATCACAAGAGAGAAAGTTCCAAGTAGAAATTCTGATTAATGCCTCAAGCTGTCTCATTGAGATATACAACTCATTCCCATATTTAAGAGGATAATCTCAAGAGCTAAAACCACAAGGTAGGAGTTCTTTCTGCTGTTTTGGCAATCGTAGTGAGCAAGTTGTTTTTGAATGGGTTGTTGAGGTGCTTCGCAAGATTCTCGACAAGTCCCCCCTTGGTAACATATGCTTGCAAGAAGAAACCGAGCACGAACAACATGACGAGGTGGCTGTGGGACAAGAAAGCCCTCCCAGCGACCCCCTGACCCTCTTGTAAGTGATGCTCAACACAATCTTCCCGAAAGCCCCACATATGAGGCATCTACAACATAAAATGCCACATCAGTTGTGGACATGCAGACTCGTGCCATGCAGCTACCATCAAAGCTAGAACATCTCTTTTTCACGCCACCGCCATTCGCCAGAACACTGCGATGCTGAAACGGGACCCAGGTTTGAGCCAGAGGTAGCTTGTGGGTTTCGCATGTGACTGTCACTATCTCCAAAATTTCAGCCAATGCATTATGCCGCCCTTCATTGCATATCTGGTTCAAAAGCTGATGTAAGAAAAATGAAAGAGCAAACCACTGTACTATCTTGATATCCAGCATTAAGTTGGGAATGTGGTGAAAACTTGGCGCATGTTACCTGTGTGCTTGGATGATCCAGGATTTCAGAACTTTTCAAGTTCACTGCCTGCAGAAAACTCTGATTGTATCACTGCCAAATTCTTGTAATGCTATCTCCACATGTTGATAAATCATTGAATAATATTAGAAACTGACGACCAGCAAATTAACGCAATAAAGAACGAAACTGTCACCAATGCCAAATAGGAGACTTTCCGAAGAAAGAAAAGCATGATTTCTAAACAAACCCAACCTCAAGTGCTTTGCAGACTTTATCAACCACCGGTGCGTAGTTAATCCTCTCTGAAGTCATAATGAGTTCAAGAACACCAATGCAAGATTGGCCTGATGGCTCAAAGACAGGCAAAGCCAAGGTTCCCTGAACATTATAATGAAGAGCATGATCAAGCCTCGAATATTCTTTGCTGGTGTAGTATTGTACATTAGGAGTCCATTCAGGCAGATTTTGCTGGAAAACACAACCAGGAAGTCCCAGTTCTCCATCATTCCCCCCATCCGCAGAAAACAAATACATCATAGACACTATTCTGTACTGGTGAAGCCCATTAGTATTTGGACCAAGAACGAAGGGTTGCCCTGAAGTTGTAAGGACGGACCGACCACCATTCTTTACTGGTGCCCAAACCTGAGCTAGAACAAGCTGTTCAGTTGATTCTTTGAAGTCACGAAGAGCCTGGGTCATCCTTTCTTTAATGATACAGTATCCATCAGGATTTTCAAATGCCATCAGCCCCAAATATGGTGACGACAGCTTTTCACGATCACTATCCTCAGTGGGAGCTTCGGTCTCTGACTTGTGATGATCTATATATTCGGAAACAACTTATCAGTAAAAACTCAGTAGCCGTGGCTTCACAGGCCATTGTAGACAGTTGGAACAAATCAAACTTCAAGCAAGAGGCAACTTCATAGTTCAGGACTCTCAGAATTCATAATTCTCACACAATATATATAGGAAATCAGGTGAAATGGGAGGTGGAAGTGGCAAAGAGCCACTGATATTTGAAGAAGGAGCAATCCCAACAATTAATTCAAACTCCTTGCTTTGCTTCGATTCCCAAGCTTTTTGAAGCGATAGAAAACAAAAACCGTACCATCAGACCAAATTCTCGATTAGTCAAAGAGGGAAAAAAAGTCAAAATAACATGCAACGAATTCAGATTAGTTCCAAACAAGGATAAATTTCAACTTTCCAAAAATCGTAAAACCAGAGAAGACCAAAACCAAGCAAGCGAACGCCATCGGAGAAAGTCAACCCTTAATTCTCAAGTCTCAGATGGCCAGAAAAAACAGAGCTTTTCAACGACCCAACTCCAGCTCAATCAATCGCGATCCGCAATAACCCGACTCGAAACTGAAAGCGAACGAATTCGAACGGACTCAAGACTGACATGCGACAAACCGAGAGCAATCGGAGAGGCGGACCCCTGCGGCAGCGGCGGCGGCGGCGGCGGCGAGCTTGTCCTCAGACCTGCAGGAGAAGGCGCAGAGAGGCGAGCTGGGCTGGTCGGAGGCGGACAGGAAGAGGCGAGACGCGACGAAGTGGAGCTGATGATCCATCATTGGCCAGGGACTGTAGACGTCAAGGTCGAGGTCCATGATGGATTCCCCGGGGCCGCCGCTGCCGCGTCGTCGGGTGGCGGACTTGTCGGGCCACCACGGCCGGGGCCGTTGTCCTCCAGCTCGGGCATTTTCTCGGGAAACGACGGGATTTTCCGCGAGAGTTCACGAGTGGAGGAGAGGGAGAAGGAGAGAGCCGTGTGGGTGCCGTGAGCGCCGTTTGCATTCCGTCATCCACGTCAGCGGCCACGTAGGATTTTTAATTTTGTTTTTTCGCATAACCCTAACGGAGGGTAGATGTGTCACGCGGGCTAAAGTTTGGGGTTTTTAGTGTCACGAAAAAAAGTTGGGGGTAAATATGTCACAGTTGGTAAAGTTTAGGGTTTTTCGTGACTTTTTCCCAAAAGAAAATGGGATGACTAGGAAATTTTTTTATTTAGTTTTCTTCCCATTTTAATTTTTTCCTTTTTGGGCCAAACACTTTTCCTCTTTTTCCCCCTTTTCTTTTTGGCCGTGACTTCTCTCTCTCTCTTTTTCTTTTCCCTCGTGCGGATTTCCTCTACCGAATGCCCCTCGCCGATTCCAACTTTGCTTCTCCTTTTTCCTTTTTACTTTTTGACTTTTCAAACTCTCTTATCTCTTCTCTCTCTTATCTCTTCTTCTCTCTCTCGACACTCTCCTCCACTCTCTCGCTCCACCCGTTGGAACGAACCAGCGAAGCAGAAGCAGAGACAGCGGTCACCGAGAGAAGAAGACCGGAGCAGCTTGTCGTCTCCGCTGCTGATCCGCCCTGCTCGCGCCTCACCGCTCGCCCTCCGCCTCTCCCTCACCCTCCTCAGCCGCCGCCGACACCTTCTTTCTCCCCTCGGCCTGCTGCTCGACGTCCCAGCAGATCTGGGAGGACGCTGGAGTAGAAGCAGCAGTCGACGTTGCCCGAAGCCGGAGCTGCCGTCGTTGCCGGTCGCCCTTCCCCGCGAGCGCACGCGTGCAGCCTTGCTTGGCCGCGCCTCTCATCGCTTCGCCGTGCGTCCCCAGCCTCCAGTCGCTTCTGTCCAGGTTTGTTCAACCATCACAGACCGCGTTTGAGCCGCCGGAACCGCCGTTCAACCTCGCCGGACCACCGTTTACCTCTCCCAACCCTTCACCGCCCCCAACCATCTCATTTCCCCTCTGTTTTGCAGCCTCAACAGCAACCCAGCGAGTAGGTTTTCCAGCGGGTTCGTGGGCTGTTTTGGGCCGTTTCGGAGCCCCGAACCCGAGACTTGCTTTGGAAAGAATCAGTCCTCGTGTCGTCCCCGTCAAATTAATACGTTTTGCACTAAATTTCGGTGAGTAATCTCTGCTTAGTTTACTAATTATGATTATGGATTGATTAGTATTAATTTAGTATGATTATGTGATTAGATTAGAATGGATTAGTGATTATTAATCAATTATATTACATATTAGATAGGTGGTTAGCATACTTAGCTAGAGAATTACCTATACTATTTATTAAATGCATCTCAAAATTTTTCTTGACCCTTATTGGGCTTTAATTAGGCAATACGAGCCTAAATTGAATTTTTAATATTTATTTATTAATTTTCGACATTAATTAATTAATTAATTAATTATTTTTCGAAATTAGGCTGGGATAATCGAAATTTTGTGTTGATTGTCGTGGTACAGTTCGTTTATTTAATTGATCTTCAATCATGATGAATTGATTTAATTATGAAATTATAGGATATATTCCTATTGGGTTGATTTTGATTATTTGGTTGAGGAATTTAATTTCAAAGTGCAATATCGTTTGTCGCGGTTGAATGGTTGAGTGAGACCGTAAAGCCATTAAATATTGAAAATGATCGAGTAAGACCGTAAGGCCATTAAATATGGAAAGTGTCGAGTGAGACTATAAAACCACTAAATATTGAAAGTGTCTAATGGGACTGTAAAGCCAAAAAGTTGAAAGTTGAGTGTGGGATCGTGTTTTCCACCTATACTTAAGTTGTGTCTTAAGGACCATGATTCGTAATTGGGAATTGAGTTTGAATAATTGAATGACCTAGAAATAGTCCAATTGACATGTAATCGACTAGTTTGATTAATCAATGATTTGATCCTATTGTTGTGAATTGATTAATTGTTTGATGCAATATATATATCTGTATATGACATCGAATTGCAAGTTAAGATTGAGGCCAATGTAAGTCCTTTGACCTTTTGTGTGTTTAGGCAGCTCATAGTGTATTGGTTTATTAATCGGGTCTTAGTGGGGTAGAACTTGCTGATATGTAGTCTCAATGGTTATTGTATAACCATTTCAAGCCCTTAGGTTGAAGATTTCGAAGAGGAGAAACTCAGAAAGAGCCTAGCCAAGAGTCAGAGGAGGGTCCAAAGGATGATCCTGAGTACGACTGAAGAAGAATTAAGACCTCCCTCAAATTTTGAAAACCCTCTAAATATTTGGATATTTGTTAAATCAGACTTTGGTGAATAGTACTGTGAAATACAATGAAAGCTTGTTGTGATATGTATAAAAGTGTGGTTATAAATTTTCAGTATGAAAAATACGGCCTTACTTTTCTATTACATTATTTTATTGTCTAAGATTTATAATTGCTTCCGCATGTACTTAATAAATTAAAGGGTCGGCGATACATAGTCCTTTGATATTACACTAGTTGTGTGCCTGCTCAAGGATCGGGGCGTGACAATTGATGTGAATTTTGAGCTAATATTGCAGATGCTTTAGTTGCTATGAAATAATTCATGCAATTTATTCATCATTTTATTGGATATTAAATTGATGGATTGCGTACACGCATGGTCATCCCATATGTTATTCCATATGTTAGGGAGTAATAAAATGAATTCAAGCTGCCTGATAAATATTTTTTCATGAAAAGAACGGTATTGAAATGGCATTAGAGAAATTTAGTGTAATCAAGTCCTCATACCCAAATTCTCTTATTTGTATAAGTAAAATAACTCTTCAATTATTTTACTTAAGTATCTAATTAACCTACTATAAATTAATTAGTGATGACTTCTAAATAAAAATTTGAACCTAAATAGCGAATTAGTATGGGCTTAAGAGAACTTGAGCTAAATTTAGATTTAGTAATTAATTTAATAATTTATTAATTTAAGTGGTTCATCCAAAGTTAGGTCTCGATAACCATCTTGCTTTGTGCAGACTGAAACAAAGAAGTCTTTGACAATTACTAAAAGAAGGAAAAAAAAGGCCCCCACCTTTTTTTTTTTTTCCTTTCTTTGATGCACAAAGAGCCCTCTTTCATGCAATTTATTCATCATTTTATTGGATATTAAATTGGATATTAAATTGATGGATTGCGTACATGCATGGTCATCCCATATAGTTATCCCATATGTTAAGGAGTAATAAAATTAATTCAAGCTGCTCAATAAATATTTTTTCATGAAAAGAACGGTACAGAAAAGCCATTAGAAAAATTTAGTGTAATCAAGTCATCACACCCAAATTCTCTTATTTGTATAAGTAAAATAACTCTCTTATTATTTTACTTAAGTATCTAATCGATCTACTATAAACTGATTATGAGCAACTTATAAATAAAATTTGAACCTAAGTAGCAAATTAATATGAGCTTAAGAGAACTCGAGCTAAATCTTGGTTTAGTAATCCATTTAATAATTTATTAATTTAAGTGGTTCATCCGAAGTTAGATCCCGATAACCGTCTTGCTTTGTGCGGCTGAAGCAAAGAAGTCTTCGAGAGTTACTGAAAAGAAGGAAAAAAAGGCCCCCACCTTTTTTTTCCTTTCTTTGATGCACGAAGAGCCCTCTTTCGCTCTTCATTTCTTCTCTTTTTCTTCTTTCTTGTTGTACAATCACATGGCCTTTGCTCTTTGAGAAAGAAGACAAAAGGCAAGAAGGGGATGCAAAGTAGGCTGCCGTCTTCTTTCCATGGGCGCATGGCTTTGGAGACGGCCATCACATGCATTCTTTTAATGCATGAACAGAACGCTTGAAGAAATCCTTTGGCTACCATCGGAAGATTAAATAAGCATAAATGCTTGAAGCGTGTTTTTGTTTTCAATGTACTACGAGGCATAAATGCTCCATGCATGAGTGTTATTAAATCATAAAATTTTAAAAAATACGATCAAATTTAAAAATTGTCTTGAGCAATAGAATTTATCTATTATTTTCATCTAATATGATTACAAAATATCCTGACATGTCATTTTTATTTAAGTTTTCACAACTGACAAATCAGTCATTCTAATGCTCGCTTGTTTAGTAAATAATAAATGGTGATTGCCCTATCCGATGGATAGAGGTCATAACTAACAAGTCAATCTGCAAAGGGTCACTAATCAATTCTCGATTTTTATATTCTTTTGACGGCCTTGGCACGGTGACGAGCAAACCACCATTTTATCAAAGAGGAAAAAAATCACAAACCGTTGGATGATGAACACCCTCTTACTGTTGGCTTAAACATTTTTGTATGTCAGCAGTTGAACCAACGACTTCTTGTGCAGGCCCTCGCGGCACATTCAGGCGACTTTCTTTTCAGCCAAATTTTCCCTAGATTTTAAGCCCGACTTCTTGATCGGGCCGTCTCTTTGCTTTCCTTGCTTTCTTGAAAAGAGAAATGAGCACGTGGTCATCTTCCATGGAGCAGCGGTTCAAGGAACAGCCGACTCTTCTGACACCCTCCGCCGGTAACCAATCATGCTGCATTTGCAGAGCCCCACGAAGCCTAGTTCAGTTCAACGAGAAGGCTTTCCAGCCCCAGATCGTCTCTATCGGTCCATACCACCATGGCAAGGAACGGCTGAATATGGTCGAGCAGCATAAACCTCGATTTTTCTCTGCTCTTGTCGAACGAACAAAGGATGGCGGCGTGGGCCTTGACCGCTATTTTATTGATGTCGCGTTGAAGGAGAACGAGATTCGGGATTGCTACTCAGAGTTTCTTCCTTGTGAAAGCAAAGCTCTAATCGAGATGATGGTCCTCGATGCCTGTTTCATTGTCGAGGTGTTCCGCATCTTCGGTCGTGTAATTTGGTCCGATTGGGATGATCCTATCTTCACAACACAATGGATCTTCCCCTTCCTCATAAAGGACCTTCTTCAGATCGAAAACCAGATCCCTTTCTTTGTCCTTCAAGTGGTCTTCGACTTATCGAAGGGCGACATAGCAGACAAAGCCGCTACTCCCTCCCTCAACGAGCTTGCGCTAGGATTCTTCAACTCCGCGTTTCAAAGGCCACAGGAACAATTGGAGAAGTTCTTCGGGGTTTTCAATGTCAAACACTTGCTCGACCTGTTCCGACTGAGTTTTATTGGCCATACGGAGGTGGAACAACCTGTAAATGTCTATATTGACTACCTACAATTAATACCCTCAGCGACGCAACTTCTTCTCTCCGGGATTAATTGCATGCCTAGGAATGACTGTAACTTGAACTTACTTGACGTCCAATTCAATCATGGAATACTTCAAATTCCTCCTTTGACTCTCGACGATTGCATGAGCTCCTTCTTACTCAACTGCGTTGCCTTCGAGCAGTCTTTCAACTACAGCTCCAGGCACCTCAGCAGTTACATCATCTTCATGAGATGTCTCGTGAGCACAGACAAGGGTGCAGAGCTCTTATCCGAGAACCGAATACTTTTGAACTATCTGGGATCAAATGCAGAGGTCGCGACTTTCTTCAATGATCTGAGTATGGGCATTACCATCGATATCAGTACAAGCTATTTGGCGGCGATATTTGGGCAAGTGAACAGATACCACGAGATGTTTTTGCCGCGAACTAGACGGTACTTTGCTGCTTCTTGGTCCACTATTGTTTCTGTTGCTAGCTTTGTTGTGTCAGTTTTTACGTTCGTTTCAGCATTCTATACGATTTACGCGTATTATTCTCCCCGGAAGTAACTGACCCTCGGGCGACGCAATTCTGGGAAGACATGAACTGTGGCGCAGGGGGATCTGCACTCAAGGTTCTAGAAGACTTGAGTACAGCTACGAGTTTTCTTGTCAATAATGCGAATGCCTTTGTTTTTCACTTTGGTTTTGTGTATCATCTGTCCGTAAGTAATTTTATGTCCTAAAAAGAGATCGTGATCACAGCACAGATCTATTTGGCTAGGTATGGGCTTCGGACCTATGGATACCGTGAAAAGTTACGTAGACCAAGTCCAAATTAGCCATTGATTATGTAAGTTCCATCTTGGATTCACATGATCAAGGTCCTTATATTTTTTCCATAAATTATTTATGTGAAAATCATGTATAGTTACGTCCTCCTCCGACGCTATCTCCAACTCTTCATCATCCTCCTTTCCAAAACCGAGTTTTGATAGCAACATGATTGTCTACTACCATTGAAGTAGCTATTTCGACCTAAGGCTGATCTGGCAAATGGGGGATTGGGGATTGGGGAAAACAAACTAAAGCTTGTTCTTCTGATTGGACCACGAAGTGATCAGATTCTCCACGATCAAATATGGATAGAATGATGATTGTATTAAAAAAGACGTGCCACCAGCTCAGAGCCAAGTGTGAAGTGGAAGTTGCTAGATTGATCTAAATGACAATAGGTGAATTGCTTGAAAAATAAATTTCAAGGATCAGAAATTAAAGAGAACTAAAGAACAGTGTTGAAATTTGAAGAAATCAAAGATGAAACAATGAAATCAAAAAGGCAAATTGTCCAATAAGTTCTAAATCTATTGCACTTTTGCCAATTTAATTCTAAATATTTTTGCATTTGTCAATTGAGTCCATCCAACCTATTTCGGCCAGAAATTGCTGATGTGGACCCCAATAGTCCTATGTGGCACAGCTGTATGCTGACGTGGCCAATACTTAAATAATATTTTAATATATTTTGAATTCTTTTATTCATTTTTTTTTTCTTTTCTTCTCTTTCCTTCATATTTTTTCCTTTTTTCCCCTTTTCTCTTCTTTTCTTTTTCTTTTTATTTCTTCATTCCTTTTTCCTTTTTGCCTCCACTGGCCACTACCCCTAGCCTCGGCCTCAGCTAGGCCCTTAGCTGTCAATACCAAGCTCAACAGATGGTAGATTTATTATAACTATATGAATTGGAGTTTTTTAATAACAGAAAAATAATTTTGGGATAAATATGACACGGGTGTACTATTTTGAGATATTTGTAGCATGGAAAATAATTTCAGGTCAATGTGATATTGGTGTACTATTTTGAGAAATTTTTGTGATATCAACCCCAAGCGAATTACTTTCCACCGATCATACATGGCAGGGGCCTTGACGATTGTGAAGCATTAAAATGAGGCATTTTTCGTAGCCCAAGATCAAGGGGACATTGTCCATTACAGAATCATCTCAGAGCCCAGGATTAACTACTTCCAACAAACCAAGCTCAAATGAATGTGCAAGAACTTGCTTTAGGGGCCCTCGAAATCGAAAGAAAGATGCACCCCAAACTCATGTTTTCAATCTTGCAGCTTAAAAGCACATTCCCACACGTGCAGCTTTCATTACTGTTTCTTATTTCTGTTGTTGATCTAGCGTCGATGGTTACACGAAAGCAATGTCCTTGTCCAGGCCCATATCAGGTCTCATCCACTACAAATTGAGTCATCTATCTATTAATTTTAGCTTGGATTGAGCTTGCAATATGACTAGCGAGCGAAGAGCAGTCTTACGTTCAGGCACTCGACCGAAACAAATCTTCGTCAAGGTATCATAACAGGAAAGGTGCGGGCGTCCAGACAGACAGCAAATCTGCAATTTATTGTCAGTCACAGCACGATCGAAGTTACGGATGTCTTTAATCAACAGATCCATTTATTAAGCGAATGACAAGAGCAAAAGGGACTAGTCGATGTACAGGGACTAACGGTCGTCTGAATAGAGCGGAGCAAACGAAATAAGAACACGCCTTGTTGAATTGAAAGGCGAAAAAAAAATAAAGAATGGCAGCACAAAGAGCCATAGCTGTGGAATGAAAGCGGCGGTCCTTGCCCGGACAAGGGCTCTTCGTGCGATAAGAACACACCTTGTTGCTACAAACGTTGCATGCACGGCAGACCACGGTCGTGGCCTTGGGTTTTTTGGGAAGTCTTCCACACGGAGGGATTGGCGCAAGGGCAGGGCTTAGCAACTTCTAGCATCCACGATGCAGGAGTCAATCCAAAGGACTGTTATCTGAGTTCACTCATATGTGAAGGAAGCCTAATGAATAGTAAGTCCAAAAATAGCTTGAGTCTATATAATAAGTCATATGTAGAAATATGGTTTCTCATTATAGCCGTCAAGAAGTTATCAGATACGTAGTAATAAGAGAAAAACATAAAATGGAAAATCTAGGCTTGGGGATTAGTATGATTTACATCAAGTTGACATCAGAGGTTGATTCGTGGTCCGATTGAGCTGAAATTTTGCCAACGTGTCATGGCACACTCTTCTTGAATCTAAATGGTTCAATTTTCATTTGAAGCTCTCTACACCAGGTTTTTCATGAATTGATCAAAACTTGTATTTTTTATCATATTTATCCTTGATCTTTGTAAAATTTAAGCATATTGTTAAGATTGATGTTCTTGAGGTCTTTGCAGCTATGTATGTCTAATATTTACTAGAGAAGAACTTTGTTTACCCGATTTTGTTGATAGTGAAGACTTTTAGGTGGACTCCGGTTCCATGGTTTTTCATCTCTTTACACCGATGAGGTTTTCCATGTAAAAAATCGTCTAGTGTTTGTGTGCTTGATATTTATTTTGCTATACTATATCGGTTCCTATTAGGTTTATTTTGTTGCGTTAATTCAATATTGCAGAATACTGAGGTTGTTACTGTTCTCTCATTAAGGACCGCACAGGCACAGAAGTGCGTTGAGGGGGAGGGCCACCTCTGAAGATCAATTTGAAAATAGCAGGGAAAAATATGGAGATTGATTTGAACGGGGATGGCACTGGTATTTTCATTGTATCTTCTGTCGCTGCACTTGGGTGAAAGCAGGCTTTATATATCGTCTTCACGACTTTCCTCTTGGTCATTTTTTTCCCTTTCCATTTCAATTAAGGCGGCTGGTATTGGCATTGACATCCATCCCTACCGTGTTTCAAAACGTGCATCGCAAGTTTAGTTGAATCAAATCAATGGTCGCCTTTGGCAAAAAAAAAAAAGAAGTAAGCAAATAAATATGTTTGACGGCTCACGCCTTGTCCTAGTGGGCACAAACGATACCGTTGCAGGTCACTAATAACAAGTCGGTCAAACTAATGCTCGGCTTAGGCAAAAACAATAAATAAATACACAAATAAACGGTGCTCGCTGTGTCCTGTTAGATGGAGACCGGATCAGAGGTACAAATGATCAGAGGAGGAAACCAAGACCGGATCAACGAAGGAACGGACCGCCATGTGGTCATGGTGGGGGGGTGTTGTCCAACGTGTTCCCCACGATCTCGCCGAGCACGTCCTTGCCTTCTACGGGCAATTTGTCGAACAATTCCCCTTGCATTACCATCGCCCCCGTTCTCCGGTGGCTCCTGCTTGTCATCACCAACTTCGTTCGTCGCATCTTCATCGACAATGGCTTTGTGCTTAGGCTGAGGGCCTTGTCGACAAAGTCCATGAGGAAGCCAAACAAGGAGTCGAAGACTTCTGAAGTCTCAGGGCTCCTCTTCCGTTTCTGGGTCTGGGAATCCAACAGAGACATGGTGGTGATCAAGAGGGAAGGGCTTAGTGGCGTTGGACGAATTTGGGAGTCGGATTCTGGCGCTTAAAAAGCGACCGAGAAATCAATTTTCGGGGAATTGGGAAGGACGAAAATCCACGTTTTAATAAAGGAAAGAATCATTGAACACGCACGGATAGTTACGGCGAAAAGTCGACAGTTTCGAATTGATTGGATAAACTAATTAAAAAGATTCAGATAAATATCAATTTTGCAAATTAATTTTCTCTAGCGAAGTTTGAGAAAGACTGTACCAAACAAATTTTACTTTTTTGTAATCGAGATTGAATATCCATAGTCTAATAGGAGTTTCACACTTCACTACAAACTTACTGAATTGGGAACCGCTCGAATCAGACCAAACTAGCTGATTGTGTCCAGTTCCTGGGAATGCTAGTTCGGTTCCGATTCTAAAGAAGGAGCTGGACAAATTGCTATTATTTTATTTAATTTTTTAAATGTCTTCCGTATGTCTCTTCTCCTCTTTCAATCTTTCCTTTTTGTCCCATGACCCTCGTGTTCACCCTTTCAGTCTTCCCCCTTTTTTTAGGGTTACCTTCACCTTTCATGAAAATTTGAGGTATTCTCTCCTTTGAACTGGATTGGTTATGCTGAAATGCCTAGAAACTGGACCGGATTGGAAACTTTTCTCCCCTACTACAATCACATGATACCGTTCTTTTTTATTTCTGTGACATCTAACGGAAATATCAATATTTTTTAAGAATGTCCACATTAACATTGCAATGCTATGTAGGACAACCGAGATTTATGTCCGCGATTTCATGTCAAAATTGGTCGAATTTATTAAGTCGGTACAATTGCAAAAAATTTATGACTTGTTTGATAATTTTCCACAAATATTGTGGACTAAGACTAATGATTGATTCAAGTTTACTTTGTATACGATGTAGTTGATTCTGTACATAAGTTTGTAAGTAAGCTAACTGGTATAATCTTGACATATATTGAATTATTTACTTAACTAAGATACGAAATGTCTGGTAAAAATTAGCTAAAGGTTCACCTTTTCATTTTTGTGCAATTTAGGAGGATGGCAAACCAAAGTAGAATTTAAGTATTATTTCTCAAACTCAAACTAAATCAAAGCGAAAAATTCAATTTTGTGAAAGGAGGCTCGTGTTTATACATAAAGAGAGAAAATATGAGACATTCCTAGGTCATTTCCTATAAGATTGCAGACGATTTCACAAATCTTGTGATCTATTGATATGTTTAGACGCTCCCATGTCGGACTAAATTAATCGCTCTCTCGTTCAAAATGAATGGTTTTTGAGATTTCAACGACTACAATCTGTTTTTGATGAAGATGCAACAACCCTTACGTCAATCATCGTTTGTTTATGACCACCTCCAGAGGCTATCAGAGGAAAATTTCAAGTTGGGGTCTGGTGACTTCGGACAACGAAAGCGAAAGACATTATCGGCAACCCATTATTAGTTTGTCATTCAGTGAAGGAAAGAATCCGAAAAGTGAGCCCACACCTCTCGAGTAAGTTCGCCACTTATCTGGAAGAGGGAGAGACCTTGGACAAGAAGTTGAAAGCAAGTGGATTAATCCTGCTAATCATCTAATCCCCGAAGTTTGATCTGATCCAACGCTATGATCTCTAATTTGATAGATTATCCAAAGATGATGCGCTCTAAGTTTGGGGTGCGTTTATTTCACAGAAAATAAATTACTTTAAAAATATTTCTTTCGCAAAATGATCATTTTTTTTAAAAATATCTTTTTTGTAAAATGATCACTTATTTTCTAAAAAAAAAATGAAGGAATGAAAAATATTTTTATTTTCTATGGAAATATTTAACATTGGTTTGGATTCATAAATTATTGTTTAAACAATTATGTAACCATATTTCATTGATAAATGTTTTGAGAGATACAAATAATCATTTTTTTAATTTTTAAATAATTTTTTTATTTTTTTCTTTTGTTTTGTTTTAAAAATATTTTATAGATTATTTATTTTTCACCAAATAAAGAGAGTTTTAACATTGGTTTGGATTCAAATCGAAATCGTATTCTCACATTTAAACTAACTCAAGCCAACCGACGGAAAACTTAACCGTCAAGTTGTTGAACTAAACTGAGTTTGCTACCGTGGGCCGCACCAAGTTCATGTAATGATTAGTTTCTCGGAGCAGACTACCATCCGAGGTTCAAAAGTTCGTTACTAACCTTCCAATATAAGTAGTTATTGTTTCGAATCTGTTCACGAGGCCCGGTTAAATCCGTGTTGATTAAGATATGATTGTCGGAAAAGATTTTGAAATCATTTGACTTCTTCAGCAGTCCCTCCCCTCTATATAACATAGCTTCTCCTAGCTCCGATTGACCCATCTCTCTTTCCCTCCCAAAGTTTTTGCAAGAAAAACTTCGACATCGACCATGAAACGCAAGTTCTCTCGCTTCTGCAAGGACGTGAAAGCCATTGCCGCCTTCGTCTCTTCGCGTACTCGCAATTGGGCTTCGAGAAGCACCACCATCTCTCCTTTGCTTCCGAATGCGTCGGCTTCGCTTGTTCCTCCTTTACTGGCTTCACTCAAAAACGGTCATCATACTACTTCTCTTAATCCTCCTACTTCACTTCCTAGTTCACCGCGAACTCGAACCAATTGGGTTTACGAAACCGCTCTTCCCAATCACCACCGCCTCACCACCACCCTCTCCTGGTACACAACACCCACCGGTCTCCACGAACTTCTTGTTAGTCTTCACATCATTGGCGGCGATGACCCATGTACTCTCTTCAAGTACAAAGTCTGCATAAACCCCAGCGTCTCTGAGCAGAACAGAGGCCGGGAACTCACAACGTACGAGAGCGCCGAACTAGCAGTCGTCTGGGATTTCTCCCAAGTTAAGGACGACACGGGACTGGACCCCGTCGAGGGGTTCTCTCTTCTGGTCCTTGTGGACTCACAAGTAGCTTTTCTTCTCGGGGATGTCCCGAAACAGTGTACCACGGTGTTGCAAGCGCTTGATTTCTTTCTTGTTTCGCGAGCAGAGTGTACATTGGCCTACAAAGACAAAAGGCTCCATGGCATCGAGGCTCGGCTCACCAGAAATGGGCCATTCGACGATGTTCTGATACAATGCAGTGGAGTGGAGACGGAGGGTCTGGAGGAGAATCCAGCGTTGTCCGTTCATATAGGGAAGGAGCCTGCTTTGAAGGTGAGGAAGTTGCATTGGAACTTCAGGGGAATGCAGACGAAGATTTTGGCGGATGGCTTGAAGGTCGAGATTGCGTGGGATGTACAGGCTTGGTTGTTCAGAGAAGAACAATCAAATGCGAAAGGAAAGAAGAATCCACCAGAATTTGCAACGTTCACTTTCACGACACGACATGGATCCACCTTTTTTCATTGTTGATTCGCATGGACAGATGATACTTGTTCCGAGTTCGTTGTGTGTTTTCCGGGGTTTCTTTTGTACCGTCTTGTGATTGCCAACATTGTCACATAGTCCATGATGCTCTTTCTCTCTGTTAGTATTTAAGAAGTAAATACTTCTATCATTATAAGATTTTTATCCTTCTTTTGATCTTGTTTGGGTGGTGGAGATGGCGGTGATAAGTTTTCATGGGTAAGAATTGCATTGGTGTTGTCTTGTTGCGTGAATATGTTTGCCTGGACTATAACGATTCAATCTTTCAGATAATTTAAAGAAAGAAAGAGAGGAGGAGAAATATAAGTCATGAAGTAGGACTTTATTTTCCTTCATTATGTAATGGTGCAACAGCAGATTTCCGGGGAAATAAACAGCTATACATTACCACAATATCACAGAAACAAAAAACGAGGAATCAAGCCAAGCAAAATTACAGAGGAGAAAAGAATTATGCTTCCCCAAAACAAAGAGCTCTTGAATTACTCACTCTTACTTCTGAATTTTTATTTTTTAAAATTCAAATCCAAATGGATATTGTTTTTCTTTTTTAATTTTTTTATAGATAAGAAGTAGGATCCATTATATTTGGACGTGGCACCAAATTCACACGTACTTTTATATACTAGCATAGACCATGTGCATTTTTGAGAAATTTCATTAACATGGATAATAAGAGGCTTTGTGATGGGGTCCATTGTTGATCATTTCGAAATGAACCATTAATTACTTGCAACTGATAAAACTTGACGTAGGAAAATATTTAGTAAAAGTTTAACAGAGCGACAGAAATTGAATGGACTCCAAATTTTTCGAATTAGCTAGTAGAATCCAAGTCTGGAGTTTAAAGAATTAGATAATGGAATAATCAAGAATCTGTGACTGCTTCTATGGTGGTATGTATCATTAGTTGCGGCATGAGTTATGCCATTTGAAAGAGGGAATGATTATTATTGTCTTTAGATTATCATCTCTTTTCCAACTTTATATCTTTTAGTAAGGAAATCATCATTAGTCGTCACCCCGCCTGCCTCCGTTCCGTCAAGCTCTTCTCAGACACCGCAATGGCCATGGCCGTCCCCAACTCGCCGATCACCTTTCCTCCTCGGCAAAGTATCCTCATGCTGCCTTAGCCAGCCCATGGTCACGTTTCTCGCTTCCTCGAGCTCGCGAGAAGCTGCTCTCTTCTTCATCTTCCTCATCTTCTTCTGCACCGCCACATCAACCTCTCCTCCCTCCCTCAGGTTCGTCGAGCTCCACCTCCCTCCCCCAGTCCCTTTGCTCGCTGCCCTCCCTTCCAGATCTTTAAACCACCCGACCTCCACGACATTCAGAAATTCGACTATACCCCCCTATGACATCCTATCCAAGAATGGTTTCAAAACTCCAAACAAGGTGTTTGGAGATTGTTTTTTGTGAGATTAAATGATAAAGAAAACTTTCAATCTCTAATTCATTGATTTTTCTAAGCAATATGCGCTAGAAGTGGATTGAAAGTCAAGATTATGCTTATTAAATGTGTTTAAGGGTGCTCTTTTTAGCTAGTTCCCTTAGCATTAACATACACGAATGCTAGAAGTTTGTGTCATTGTTAATGGGAGAAGTGCGATTGAAATTTTGTGAAAATACAATGAAGTCATGAAACTTTCAATTTTAACAATCAGATCCTAACACTTATTCCAATTTATGGAATCACATACCTCCATTAGCTCCATCTAATTTGAGTCCACTAGCTCTGTCTAATTGAGTGGTAGAAATGCTTATGTGATTTTGTTATTACTTGCACTTTTCCTACGTTGCCAATAGTGCAAAACCAACTAAAATGACACTATTTCCCTCCTTACTTTAATTAAAATTAGATTGAAAAGTTTCAAAAAAAAAAAAAAAAAAGGTTAACGGGGAAGCGCTCGCTTACGTGCCGTGATGACGCCATCACCGTGCTAGGGTCAACCATGCTAGGGTCGACAAGGCTGACCTTGTCGGTATTACTTCTTATTGTTTCACCCCTATTTCTCTAAAAATTAATTTTCAAGTCAACATTTATACTATTTAGTCTCTAAAAACTAATAAAAAAACGATGCATCAAAATAAATAAGATGGGGATTTTCATCGGAGGAGGAAATGAAATTGTGAAATCATGTCTGAAACGTGAAAAATACATTGATACGCGAGCTAATGTTAACTATTTCACGAGACTCTGTGAATGGATCCTCGCCGTGCATATCAATAGAACAGTCAAACGTAAATGTAAAAGACAATAATAATGGACAAAAGGGAGCCTAAAGTTTAAGCTCGACATGGTAGCTTACAACATATTAAGGTCGAAAATCTCACTTAATCGATGACCTGATGTGGACGATAAACATTCTCACTACTAATGATGAATAGCCATATGAAACCTTGCTATAAATTTTTTAAACCAACCCCTAAAAGGACTCCTATTATTGCTACCGCTGTTGTTGTTCTGCTACAGTGACCAAGCCTTGATTTAGAGACTTTCTCAACCGTGCACTTCGTTTTCGATGAGCTCGGCCCTGCTTGTGTTGTTCCCATTCATGTGCTCCTCTGAGCACACGATCGCCACAGGCCTGTAAAAATTTGGCTCAAACATATCAAAGACAATGAAAAACAACTTTGCAGAACGAGTTGAAGGACAGGCCAAATTCAGGAAAAAGAAATACTCCACACAACATTCGAGGCTTTTGTTGTCAAAAAAAAAAAAAATAAATAAACATTCGAGGCTTTTGCTTACCTTGCAAATATATTGAGTCCACAAGTCTCTTTGCAGAAGATTAGTAGCAGAGCCTTTTGGGGCTTCATCATCAGGCACGATGCTCACTCTCTCTTCATAGAAAGATCTTATACACAGCACGGAAGGTTGAACAACTTGCTTGATCCAGGAGTCTTCTGACTGACCTAAAATGGGATAACATTACAAGAAATGACGTGAGAATAGAAAAACTGACAGCAAAATGAAATCGTTTAGAAAGAAGATTTGTATACATGAGATAGCTTCTGTTGCATCCACATAATGGATGTTCCACCCAAACAATGTCTGTAGTCGACGGATCCTCCTTTTCTGTGAAACAACAGAAACTCGTCTCACTAGAAAGCACAGCCACAATGATATCAAGCTAGAAAATGGGAGTTGGAAAGATCTGAATCTTTGCATGCTTTGGTTCTCAAGCAACCGAATATACATCGGCACCCCAAGAAAGATATGAAAAAAAGGGATCCTGGTCTGAAAAAGAAGTGAGAACAACCTCCACTACTTGAACATCACATAAACATTGTTGAGAAACCAAAAAGGCATCTGGCTTCAAGCTATTAGACAAACTGAAGGTATTACACATAACAGATTTTCATAGTATGTACTGAATGAATATCATGAGATGTGTTCCTAGAAGAAGGATTTAGGCTTTGGCACCACTTGGTAGAAGAGATAGATTGACAAAAAAATATACCAAACTTGATGGAATATGAATCATATTACTTACATGCTTCACCACACTATACTCACCTGTCGACGCACAAGTCTTCGAGTGTTTAGTTTAAACTTGTCAACGGCTTCTTGTAATAACACTTTTAGTTTATTTGTCGGCAGGGATGCCAAGATCAACCCAATGTTTTCTTTCAACATACTCTTATCATGAAAACTGCTTGTTTCAGAGTTGCCAGCATCACCAATGTAAACCTGCAGAAAATCCTCAAATTCTCGAACCCCAATTGCTTGGCGCAGACCTTGAGTGTAATTTGAGTTAGGGCAGTAGATGTTGCAGACTTCATTAAGCAATCCAGCTTCCATCATGCAGTCAACTCTTTGCTCCACATATTGATCGAGAACAGGAAGACATGCATCCACACATATAAAACAGCAATCATACTTTGAATTCTCAACACGCCCCCAGTTCTGCCCTGCCACAATGAAAGGAAAGGGTATCCCTCCCTACATCAGTGCTATGATGCAAGGGGATAAAATTTCATTAACCACTTCTCTAGAGTATGTCTGGAGTGACTTTTACTTTTGATCTTCTATGCTCTTTCAAAAACTGGGGCACATGCATAATGATTTTTCTAATCTTGAGTACCATTATAAATATGTTGGCACAAATTCACATCCTTTCATAAAATTTTGAAACTTGAATTTTGCTTTAAATTTTGGCAGCAAAATCAAAATAATTACTTTTTACTTTCAAGAAGTCAATAAATGAACCCTATATTTGAATATGAAGGATTATTTCAAAATATTAAAACCTCCAGAATCCAGAGACCGTGTTCATATCAGAAGCTATTTATGCATGAAGTGCAAGAATGTTTACTTGCACTTAACTTAAATAAATCCATTCCTAGGATAGCAATAAAACTTTATAAAAAGTTACAGGATAAAAGTAGACTGAGGTAATGGCAGCTTTGATAAGTCCTATCACTCATGCCTATACGAGGTCAATTACCAAGTTTTTCAAACACTGTAGATACACAAATCATTCATAGATACAGACAAATATTTTTGATAAAAAAGTTGGAAATAAAATACCCAGAAAAACAACTACAGATTCACAAAACTTACCAATAAAGTTTGTTACTCTGGTGCTTCAAGTTAATGCCACTACAAATATGTCATGTTTAAAAAGGCACAAATGAAACCTAAAGACCAACTGATTGAGCTACTTAAGTACATATCAAGACAAAATTTGTAGATGCACCTAATCATAAACAATAAGCAAGTTGACCAACCTCTAAAGTTCTGCTCTGAAATAGTTCACTGGGAAGGAGCCCTGATTGAGCATACAAGTTAAGATATTGATTGACCTGCAAAGGTTCCAGCACAATAGCTTCAGTCAAACAATATCTCTCTGCCTATCTGATACAATTTATAGTTACAGAAAAACCAGGAATTCTAAAAAGTAGGAGTATAATAATTTCACCTTATAAAAACTAAGAGGAAAAGGCATAAACAGATAATACAGAGACATGATCCAGCAATACTAATCATTTGTGACTTCAGTGGCATTCAGAAAACGCTACAAATCCTTGCCAAAAGTCTGATTTGACATCAGAATTTCCCTATCATGCCCTGCCTTAGGAAGATCTGTGGCAAGGCATGCTTGCATTGTCATTTGGGACTGATTTTGAGTTCATTTCCTATTGAAATGCATAGGTGCTTTGAAAGTCATCAAAATATTGCTCAGTTTCAAGTTCTATGCAGGCAATCACCATGAAGAAAATAATTGCTTTTCCACAGTGGTATCTATAAGTTGCTAAATCCTACAAACTATTTGCTCTCCTGAATTGGCAGAAATTATGGAATTCCATGACCATGAGTCTGCTAATGTGCATAGACCTAAATGTATATGGAAATATAACCTGCTGAACAGGGAAATGTGCAATTGAAGTAGGTGCAAATCAATTCATTGACAAACCCTGTTTTTGTACTTTATTGAGTAGGAATTGAATCTTTCGCTTCATTTAACAGCATAAAATATGTGCATTTTTTTCAAGTACCCTAAATTACATCAATATAAGTTCACAATTGAAACTGAAGCCATACAAATCAATATATTCACCCAATTCTTAAATTCCATATTTTGATTTACGATTGTGTTTTGAATGACAACTACACTAACATCCATACTTTTCTCTGGTTATTCGGATGAATTCTTTGTGCAGCAACTGGATCAATGTCTTTCAAGTGATCGAAGGTGGGAGCCTCCCTGTCTCTATTGAAGTCAACTTCGCAATCATCATGCTCATCACCTGAGATTCAACGAAGCAATCGTTAATGTACAATAACCACAGGGGCACAAGCAAGAGAGTAACAATTACCAGGAGTTTCATCTAAGTGGCCGTCATTCATGTGATCCATCGAATCATCCAGAAGAAACGGAGTCACGAGAGCCTAGTTAGCAACAAAGAGATAAAGAAAATTAACCAAACACCTAAAGTGAACAAATTTCTCCTGGGATATACCCATCAAAATCCATCTCCTGAACTACCAATTGGTATAGATCCAAATTGAGTAAAAAGAAGATCAAAAGTTCCATTTTCCAGCCACAGATACATCGCTGAGATTCACACGGTAGAATCAGGTAGAGCATCATAAGTGCAAAAACTACACAGGACATGTAGAGACATTAAACAGCCATCCCCATCAGGCATTGTCAACTAAATAATCTCTTAGTCCAGAAGCTGAGCACTCACATTCAGTCAGGAAACTAAGTTAAAAAATTGACCTTCACGAAGGATGGACTTAAAGCGACAAAATTTATGCGAACCCATCTTTGCAATCTCGCGTTAAGAGCATAAGGTTCTGTACACTCTACCTGGATGTAGTAATTTGTGCCCCCAACGATGACCGGCAACTTATTTCGAGACAAGATCTCATCAATGAGCTGAAATTCGGGGGAAAAACAAAGTTTTCAATGTCACCAAAACACAAAAATGAGATTCACATGTAATCGTCGGTCAAAGGAGGCGAACTCACAAGAGCAGTAGCGTCCCTAAACGCCTTGGCCGTGAACTTCACGTTCGGACTCACGGTGCCCAAAAGATGATGCGGCACGCCTGCACAACAACAAAATTCGTGAAAAGCTCCGAAACGACGACAATCAAGGTCGGAAATCAAGAGGGGTTTCGCGGGAATACCTTGCTGTTGATCGAGGGGGACTTTGTTGGTGAGCACGTCGAGGCCGCGGTAGACCTGCATGGAGTCGGCGTTGACGACCTCGATGGGGAAGTGGGACGCCAGGTCGATGGCCAGGCGCGACTTGCCGGAGCCGGTGGGGCCCATTACGACCACCACCTTCGGCTTCCGCCCGCCGGGGGCGGGGCTCCCGTCGCCGGGGCTGGGGGTTCGCTCCGGTGCAGCGCCGCCGTCCATATTCCGGCTGCGTTCAGCTCCCTCTCCAGACTCCAGTCCGGCTAAAAGGAGGAAATCGGGTCCGCCGAACCCGGGTCGGGGCAAGTATGGACTGGCCCAGGAGCTCATATGCCTTTTGGGCCTACACAGACAAAACCCTTAAATCACTCTTTCTTCTGAATTTTTTTTATTATTTATATTCAAAATCAAAATGGATATTTTTTTTCTTTTTTTAAATTTCTACAATGTAAAGTTAAAATCAATATGGCCTAACTAGCTTGAAATTTCAGCAATTGTTTCTGTGGCCTCAATTATGCCATTTGAAAATATGAGCGAGGGAATAGATTCCTTTTTGAAGAATGTATTTATTTGTGTCTTGCATTTCTAAAATTTCTCATTGTCATAAGGTTTCCATCTCTTTTTCCCAACTACATATTAAATATCTGTTAATAAGGAGATTTTCATAATTCCTCACCCGTTGCTCATACATCACCACGACGGCCATGGACGCACCCGACTCGCGGATCAACGGTCCACAACGGCAAAGTATCCTCGCCAAGCTTGTCGGTAAGGAGGTCATCGCCATCAGGCCTCCGATTCAAGAACCAGCTGGAGGCAAGGCTAGAGACGACGAAGGGGAGATAATGGGGTGGCTGGAGGGGAGGGAGAGGGGCTCGGTGGTGTTCGTGTCGTTCGGGAGCGAGTGCTTCCTATCAAAGGAGGAGATGGAGGAGATGGCGCGCGGGCTGGAGCTTGCGAGCGAAGAAGTGGGGTTCGTGTGGGTGGTGAGGTTTCTTGGAGGAGACGGGGAGAGGGCAAGACTCGTTGAAGCTTTGCCTGAAGGGTTCTTGGAGAGGACGGAGGACAGAGGCATGGTGGTCCAAGGATGGGCTCCTCAGGCCAAGATCCTTATGCACCCGAGCATAGGTATTTCATGCTAACAAAGCTAATATTGAAGTTTAAAATATCAATATCGTAATTATCCTCAATATTGATATCATCAATAAGAAAATCTTTAAGCTTGTTATACAAGAATTTGTTTAGAAATACTTTAATGAAAAGGAACATAGGAGTTTGTTGCTAGGTATTTGACCAAATAGGATCATCCGGTTCCTACAAAAATTATCAATAAAATACCTAGAATGGGGCTAAATGGATGGAAAAGGATTTTCCATGATTTGTGAAATGAAAACTGTTAGCCTCAAACGAGATTTTATTCAATGTTGTGAAACCATAACCGGTGATATAACAGGTGGGTTTGTGAGCCACTGCGGTTGGAGCTCAGCATTGGAGGCAATTGTCTTCGGCGTACCCATCATAGCCATGCCAATGCACCTTGATCAGCCCTCGAACAGCAAACTGGTGGCAGATCTTGGGATTGGCGTGGAGGTCCAGAGAGAAGACGGCAGGTTCCGGGGGGAGGATGTGGCGAAAGCGATCAAGCAAGTGGTGGTTCAAGAAGAAGGCGAGCAAGTCCGGAGAAGGGCCAAGGAACTGAGTGCGAGGATCAGGGAGAGGCGAGAGGAGGAGACGAGCGTAGTGATGAAGAAGCTGGAACGACTTTTTGGAGAAGAACAACTTTTGATCTTGGCGAGACTGTGACTTGACATGATTGGTGGACCAAGATTCGGATTTGCTGATTGCTGGCAGAATTTATAGAGTTGGCGGCATAAATAAGAGGAGGAATCGATGCGTTTCGGATGATGTTTAAAGGATCTGATCTGGTTCTTGATCTTTTCCAAACTCTTCAATTTCCCTGGTCAAAGCAAAAAAGACATAAAAACAAGAAGGCTGTCGAGAGAGATTCAGGACGAGTCAAATACATAGATGTAACCTAATTAGCCACATACTTTATATAAGCACTGACTCTCTTTATCAAGGAGACAAGTTTCTTCCTTTCTAGTCTTTATCTGCTATGAACTCAATAATGTTTTCAACCTTGTAGAGACATTCAAATGTACATCCGCACAAATGTTTTGTGGGGGAGACACAAATATCGTGGACCTCGACCATTGTTTGATTCAGTTCCATTTTGTATGTGATGTAGTTCGTTCTGTACCAAGGTCTGTAAATAGGCTCACTAGTATACTTTACTGCAATACGAAGTGTATGGTTAAAAATAGCTAAAGGTTCGCCATTTAATTTTTGTGCAGTTTAGGAGTCTAGCAAACCAACAATCAAACTTAAGTTTTTTTTATCTCAAACTCAAACTAACACGACAGGACAGGAAAAAAAAGAGGTTTAATTTTGTAAAAGGACCTGTATTTATAAATAAAGAGAGAAAAGATCAGAAATGCTTAGGACTTTCCCGGGATAGAACAATACGAGTGGTATAATTTTGGTACTGCACCCATTTGGCTGCCATATCATTTCTTTCTCTCACTTGCTGCAAATATGAAAAATCGATCACTTAATTGATATCGGCAATTTGCCTCACTGGAATTTCTGACATGGTGTGCCAATAAGCTAAAATCAATAATTGAGATGCTAAATTCGGAGAAAACAAGAGGAAGAGAGTGCGAGTGAAATGAGGTCATTGTTCTCGGAAGAGAGATAGAAAGAAAATACGTTGTTTCCATCGGAAGGTGGGGTTTGCATGGAAACGACAGTCGTTTCTCTTGGAGCGGCAAAAGCTTCCATGTTGGGCTTGTTTTAGCTTCACATAACATCAACTTTAGGGTCCATTTGTTTTACAAAAATAACTTTTGAAAAATGTTTTCTAGATTTTCCGGTGTTCATTTCACCAAAAATGAACTAATCCAAAAAAAAAAAAAAAAGTCTTCTTAAAGAGGGGAAAATGTTTTCCAATTTCAAATTGGAGAAAACATTTTCCTTACTAACTCTCTCTTGTCTCATAGCCTACTAGCCCCCTTCTTTCTTGTTGTCTTTTTTAATAATTTGAATTTAAATTAATCTTATTTTTTTTTTTCTTTTTTTTTTCCTTTCTATTTTCTTTTATATTTTTGCACCTTCTTCTTTGGCTAGTCGTCATCGTCGGCCGCATTGCTACGGCCGACGACTAGCCATAGGCAAGCCTCGAGCTCGCCAAGCTCGGGCGAGCTCGAGGCTCACTACTGTGAGCCTTCACCCTTGCCTAGCTCACCAATCTCTAGCAAGTGGCGAGCTCACTACTCGCCAAATCAACAAATCAACAACAAGTGTGAGGCATGAGAAAAAGCCGATCTCTAGTGAGTAGCGAGTTTGAGGCACACCACTCGCCACTAGCAAGATTGGCGAGCCACCAATGAGCATGAGCCTCTAGCTTGTTGATCTAGTGTGGCCAAAGGCCAATGAGCTCGAGCTCGCCGCTCAACATATCGGTGAGCTAGCAAAAGCTGGCCTTTGGTTGATTATCGGGCGTCACCAAGGTTGGCGACCGACCAAAGAAGAAGAAGAAAAAAGAAAGAAAAATAAAATTAAAATTTTAAAAAATTAAAAATCGATTTTTTTAAAAAATAAAAAATTTTATTAAAAATTTAAATTGATTTTAAAAATAAAATAAAATAATATTATTATTGAAAAAAATACATAGAAAAAAAAAAAGATTTCCTTACTAAATAGCAAAAAATACTTTTCACTTCATTTTTAAGCTTTAGACAAACACTAGAAAATAATGATATTTTCCTGAAATATGTCTTTCCTGAAAATAATTTTTAGAAACGTTATATTTTTCATAAAACGAATGGAGCTTTATATTCAACTACGATGCCGAGATGCATGTTTGCATTTTCTACTTAAGCCAAAAAGGCGCACCATTTCACTAAGAGGGTCCTCTTTTTGCCTGCACATTTTCAATCAAATGTCATCTCTTCCGTCGTCTCATGCCGCCGAATCTGCCTACTCAATATAGTCATAGTCAGACCGCCGCAGCCACATATAAGAAACTCGCAAGAACTTGTTCCTCCTAAAGTCTCTTAAGTAATTAGAAGCCCCAGACGTAACCAAACCCCCCTACCTGATCTAGTCACCTAAGCACCTGGGTCAGTATCCCCTTCTGCATCCAGTCGTAGGTCGGCAACTGCTCGATGGCGACCCA
Source organism: Eucalyptus victrix (assembly GCA_016097545.1). Taxonomy (NCBI): domain Eukaryota; kingdom Viridiplantae; phylum Streptophyta; class Magnoliopsida; order Myrtales; family Myrtaceae; genus Eucalyptus; species Eucalyptus victrix. The sequence continues at coordinate 28,859,815 of CM027844.1, forward strand.
CTGGAGCTCCTCCTCCTCGTCCGCCACCTGCCGGACGCTCCACCGGAACACGTACGACACCTTCCACATCTCCCTCATGCTCGACAGCGACCACCAACTGTGGCGGCTGCTCATCTGCCGCATGAAGTCGTCCCCGGCCAATGCCACCGCCATATTCGAACCCCACCTCTGTCTCTCCGGATCCCACGTAAAACTGAATCGAATACTCTTTAGTAGTTCTTGGACCAGAGTTCGGACAAGAACTTGAAGAATAGGAAGAAGATCAATCCCGAGCAAGAACACGAATGTGTGTGTGTTTTGGTCGTCGGTCAGAATGAGAAAAGCTAACTTGCGAAAGTCGTCGAAGATTTTCTGACCAAAAAAAAGAAAAGAAAGTCGTCGAAGATTCAACGCCCCGAATCCGGTGTCTTGCGCTTCATTCGCGTTGTTCCAGAAGGAAATCTTCTGGCCTTTGGATTTCGGGGACGAGGGTTGACATGTCAAAGAGAGGATCGATCCTGCGGCCGATATTGAGCAAGCGCATAATATACAATTGTGAGCATGGAATGGTTTTCTGGTAATCTTCTTTAAGGGAGGCATGAGATCGAGGAAACCGAGCCAAATGATGCACGTTTAATATCCCCTAATCCGTTATTGTAAAAATTCCGAATTTTTCATCTTAATTTTTTAAAAAAATAATTGGACTCCTGGTCCAGATTTCCAGCTAATAGTAAATGAAAAATCCTTGTTATGAAAAATTAGGAATAGTTCTTGACTTTGATTATGGTTTATGGATTCTTCTATGTTTGATGAATTGAATCATGAAAAGAAATATGATTTGGTTAGTGAATCTAAGTTTTGAAACTGATTGTGAATTATTGGAGAATTTTGTTAGTGAATTATATTCATATTGTTATGGTTAGAACCACTGAGGATGAAGTATACGTACTAGATCTTTTTTGCCAAACCACCGACTGATATAGGTGGAGAAACAAGCCAATGAGGTAAACTCAGTCACCTTTATCATGAGCATTAAACGTGATCATAGCTAAACATTCAGCATTAGATCAATAGATAAAACGGACCATTGCCGTTTAATTTGATAGAGACAGATCAATAATATAAACTAGATTATTGATTTGTTATTATTGATTGGATATTGTTATTTGATCTAATATGCAAAAAAATTTGTTGAAAAGATATGACACACTTTTTATATCTTACATATATCGTATACTTGGATTTGTTGATGAGTTATGATATTATTTTATAAAAATATATAATGAAGGTTTGATCTGTTTAGAATAAATCTAACACTCATTGGGTTGTGGCTGCTCACAGTATTCATTCCAAATGTTTTTCAAAATTCTTCAATTAATGGAGATAGAGCAATAGCATTTTTGATGGAGACTGTTCATAATTAGATTTTGGGCATGGTTTGAGATAGTTATAAATATGTCTAATAATATTTGTTGGGTTCAGTTGGGTTTGGAGTTAAGAATTTTCTTACATGGATTTTAGAACTTTAATTGTGTAACCAACTCCCTGTTTTATCATATATATTTTGATATCATGTTTGTATTTAAGAACGTGTCCTTTAGTGGAAGGACAACCATGTGAAGCCTCTATTCTTGTAGATTTGGAGTGCAATATTAGCTTATGTTATGATCTTTTGGGTATAGATCTTATAGGATGTTGTGAGATTGTACATTAGTTTGTAACGTGTTCTTTCCTTTTGTTTGGTTTCAAGGTGTAAGTCTAATTTCAAGTCCAAGTGATAATGAGTTCTAACTCAGAGACGATTTTTCATCTCAAAGAATAATATGAGTTAATAAGTTCTTACTTGAAACATTAGAAATGTGTCTCAAGGTTCTTGTGGTGCCAAAGTGTATTTGATTGAGTTGTTTGCTCTTAGTTATCTTGTATGCTTAAAAGGTGATTAATGCTTCGAGTTATTCAAGTCCTTTTATTTAAGTGGTCGTGGATATTTAGCACCCTAGAAAGTCTTTTTAAGGATAAAATCAGAGTGTGTGGTGAAAGTAAAGATATATTTTTCTAATTTGAGAGTTATTAGGTACACGAGTTGAGGCTAAATACGTGAAAGTGACAAAATTCAATGTTTACATGATAAGGCAAATTTAAGTTGTGACAAAACTGATTTGACTAGAGTTTATGAAGCAATGGTTTCTCGATTGTTGACCTAGTATGCAAGAAATATGTGTTATGGATGATAATGAATGAACAAAAAGAAAAATATCATCTCCAAAAATATTTAAACATTAATTGTCATCGGCGATAAAAACATTCTTCATTGACTAATTAATTCAAGCGGTAAATGCTATCATTTTTTAAAAATGATTTTTAAACCATTGATTTTCCATCAAACACTGCCTAAGTAGCTTAAGAATCTGCGATTGTTCCTGTAGCCATATGAGCGTTGGGACCAAAATTACGCCATTTAAAAATGAGGGAACTGATTCTTTTTAAAGGAATTTCTATATGTTTGATCTAGCATATCCACTATATGCCTGGGGATCTTCATTATTCCTCGCCGGCTGCTCACTCATGGACACACCCAACTCTCCGATCACCGGTCCACGAAGGCGAAGTATACTCATGTTGCCCTGGTTAGCCCCCGGCCACATCTCTCCCTTCCTGGAGCTCGCCAAGAAGCTGCTCTCTTCATCTTCTTCTTGCCAAAACCCCTTCCTCATCTTCTTCTGCTCCACCCCCGTCAACCTCGCCTCCCTCCAAACCCTCCTCCCTCCCCATCTCTCCCCTTCGATCCGGCTCGTTGAGCTCCACCTCCCTCCGCCGCCCCCTCCACCTGATGCCCTCCCTCCCTGCTTCCACACCACCCGCCACCTCCCTCCCCACCTCATGCCCTCCATCAAATCTGCCTTTGACACTGCTGGCCCGGCCTTCTCCGACCTCATCGATGCTCTCAAACCCGACTCGGTCATCTACGACTTTCTCCAGCCCTGGGCCCTGAAAGCAGCTCCCGAACGGGGGCTCCCCGGGGTGGCGTCCCTCTTCTTGCCCTGCAGTGCAGCGGCGGTGTCATTCCTAACCCTCCACAGCATGGACCCAGACGGAGAGTACCCCTTCTCACCGCTGAGGGTCGAGAGGAGCGAGAGCGATAAGATCATGCAGTTCGTGCACAACAAGGCCCACGGCACGAAGGACATGGACCGGCTCTTAGAGAGTATCAGGAGGTCCGAGGGTGCGATCCTGATCAAGACATGCAGAGAGATCGAGGGCAAGTACGTGGACTACCTCGCCGAGCTTGTCAGCAAGGAGGTCATCGCTGTCGGGCCTCTGATTCAAGAACCGGCAGGAGGCTGTTGTTAATCGGCGTCGCAACGGAAGCGGATCGTATATTTGCAATTATGTCGGGAGCTATAGAAATCGATCGAAATAAAACGAAGAACAATAAAATAAAAGACATCAGAAATTTACGTGGTTCGATCCGAGTGTCGGAACCTACGTCCACGGGGAGAGCCAGCAAATCAATCCACTATAAATCGGAGAATTACAGGATTACAATCACACATATGCACTCAAGTGTTTCTCAGTCCTACTTTATATTCGATACTCACGGTGTTTAACAACTCAACACTCAATGAACTCAACTTCCGCACAAAAACTCTCTGAGCTCAAGCCTTGCACTCTCTCTCTCTCTCGAGCTCTTTTCTCTCGCTCGCTGGAAGCTCTCTCTCTTTCGCAGCTTTTTTTTTGTCCTCCGAAGCTCTCGCTCCTTTTATCGGTGCCTGGAAGAAAACAAATCAAAATTGTACTCCAAGTTGTCAGAAGGGTGCCGATCGTCAAAGCATGCGCCTCCATGCAATTAATGAGATGTGTGCGCGTGTGACCATGCGAAGGGGAATAGCCTCTGCCATCTCTCTTTCTTTATTCTGACATCCCTCTTTCTTTATCAATAAACAAACAAGAGAAGCCCACACGAAAAGAGAAACCGTGAAAGAGAGAATTCGGGGCCTACAAATGCTGACCAACCAATTCTTCTACGAGCATGCATGCACATGGCCATGTGCATGCATTTAATGACGTAGAAGAATTGGACGATCAACCCTTCGGCCTCATTTCACGCTGACAAAGAAGAATCCCATGAATTGTCCCCCTTCATTTCCAACGCGAAGCGCATATCACGGGCGGGATCCCTTCGGCTCCTATCCTGCGCCAATTTATTTTCATCAAATGCTCCGCACACGTTCTTTCTCGTTTTGGCATGAAAATATTTTGCACGTATCGGGTATCGTATAATGGATTCGAACTTGAGACATAATTCAACAGAGGCGATGCCAGAGATGATGAAAGGGAGATACTGAGGTGGCTGGAGGAGAGAGAGAGCGGTTCGGTGGTGTTCGTGTCGTTCGGGAGCGAGTGCTTCCTATCGAAGGAGGAGATGGAGGAGGTGGCACATGGGCTGGAGCTGGCGAGCGAAGAAGTGGGGTTCGTGTTGGTGTTGAGGTTATCAGAAGGAGACGGGGAGAGGGTGAGTGTTGAAGCTTTGCCTGAAGGGTTCCTGGAGAGGACCAAGGACAGAGGCATGGTGGTCCAAGGATGGGCTCCTCAGGCCAAGATCCTGATGCACCCGAGCACAGGTGTGTTCGTGCCAACAAAGCTAATGCTAGAGCTTTACAAAACCTACTTGTTAAATTGCAAGTCGGTACTTAGAAAAAGGAGGTCTTACTCAAACGTCCAAATAAGAGAGTGTCAGTGTCACGCATTTTGTATAATGATTCGATATTGTTTGTGCTGTCATCCACGTTTATTTTCCTTTTTTTGACATTTATTCAATATTTTGACACCATACTTGGTGATACAACAGGTGGGTTTGTAAGTCACTGCGGTTGGGGCTCAACATTGGAGGCAATAGTCTTTGGCATACCCATCATAGCCATGCCGATGCACCTCGATCAGCCCTTAAACGCCAAACTGGTGGCGGATCTTGGGGTTGGCATGGAGGTCCGGAGAGAAGACAGCAGGTTCAAGAGGGAGGAGGTGGCAAAAGTGATCAAGCAAGTGGTGATTCAAGAAGAAGGGGAGCAAGTCCGGAAAAGGGCCAAGGAACTGAGTGCGAGGATAAGGGAGAGGCAAGAGGAAGAGACGAGCGCGGTGATGAAGAAACTGGAACAACTTTTTGGAAAACAGAACAACTTTTAATCTTGGCAAAACTGTGACTTGACATGGTGGACGAAGATTTGGAATTGCTAATTACTGGCATAATTCATGCAGTTGGAGGCATAAATAAAAGGAGGAATCGATGCATTTCGGATGAGGTTTCACGAATCTGATCTGGTTCTTGATCTTTCCAAACTCATTGATTTCCATGGTCAAAACCAAAAACAAAAAACAAAGAAGCTGTCGAATACATAGATGTGAGCTAACTAGCTACATACTATAAAAGCATTGAATCTCCTTATCAAGGAGACAAGTTTCATCCTTTCTAATCTTTATCTACCACGAACTCGATAAGGTTTTCAAACTTACAGAGACATTCAAATGGACATCCTCACCATCATTTTAACGGGGAGACACATATTTTGGACTGGGACCATTGCTTGATTTAGTCTTTGTATATGATGTAGTTGATTATGTACAAAGGTTTGTAAATAGGCTCACTGGTATAGTCTTGACATTTATTGAGTTATTTATTTAACTGAGACATGAAATGTATGGTTAAAAATAGCTAAAGTTCACCTTTTCATTTTTGTGCAATGGCAGTGCTGAACCAAAATCGAATTTAAGTACCATTTCTCAAAGGGAAAATTATTTGAAAAGTCTTAAACTTATTGCACTTTTACTAATTCAATCATAAACCTTTCAATTTTGCCAACTAATCCTAAACATTTTCTCATTTTGCCAATTGAGTTAATCCAGTCAATATGTTTAATTAGAATTGCATGTGATATAGGTTAGTTTTAATTTCAAGATAAAAGAAAACCTCCAAATTAATTGAATGCTTTGGTGTGTTTAATTTCTTTTCTTGCAACTTGATTGCTTTATTAATTGATTATTATTTTTAATGGTTGTGAACGTGCCTGTTCATTTCCTGCATAGTATAAGAAACTCGCAAGAGCTTGTTCCTTCTAAAGTCTCTAAGACAATTAAAAGCCAGACGAACCAAATACATTTACCTGACTAGCTACAACCCTTTTGAGTTTGCCACTGATACTTCACTAAACAACACTCAAGATCAACTGAACATGAAAAGAAACATCACAGAAAGTAAATAAATTCTCATGAAAACCAACCTCAATAGCATCCAAGGTAGCGTTGAGCAGAGCTGGGAGTGGCCTTGTCCCCACGTAAGCGTCACCTTCAATGTACAGGTTCTGGAGCCTCACTTCGATCTTCGGGATCTCAATACCGACACGGTCAGTCCTGTCCCGCAGCCTCCTCAGGAACTTCTCGTTGTCCTCCTCCACCGCTTTTAGTATGCTCTCCATCAGGACCTTCTTCTCTTGCGCCCCAAGCTTCGTCACGTCCACCTCGTCGTGCACCACCCTCCTGTTGCTCCGCACCTGGGTCAGTATCCCCTTCCGCAGCTGGTCGTAGGTCGGCAGCTGCTTGATGGCAGCCCACCAGAGCTCCTTCTCGTCGTCCACCACCTACCGGACGCTCCACTGGAACCCGTCCGGTGCGTTCCACATCGCCCTCACGCTGGCCGAGCGCCAGCTCCTGTGGCTGCGCGTCTGCCGCATGAGGTCATCCCCGGCCAATGCCGCTGCCATTGCAAAACCCACCTTCTGTCTCTCCGGATCACACTCAAAACCCAACTGGAACACTCCTCAAAACTGAACTACCAAAGAAAGAATCTATATGCACATGGTGAAGCAGGAGCACACTTCTTTTCTTCTCTGTGCGTGTGCTTATGAGAAAACTTGGAGGACACAAAGACGGGGAAGAGAGAGAGAGAGAGAAATATTTTGAGGAGGTGTTTCTAGAGGAGCTTTATATAGAGAGTGAGAGGTGCAGAAGAAGAAGAAGATCCATCCCGAGAGAGAGACATAGATATTATCAGAAAACGTGTGTGTGTGTTGGTCGTCGGTCAAATCGAGACGATAAGTCGTTCCTGTGGCTTTGAGCCAACTTGCGAGAGGCTTTGAAGATTCACCGACCGCATCCGCTGTCTCGTGCTCCGTTCCCGTTCGAGCTTTGCCAGAAGGAAATCTTCTGGCCGTCGGATTCGGGGCGACGAGGGTTGACATGTCAAGGAGAGATCCGATCCTGCGGACGAGATCGGACGAGCACACGATGTTAAATTGTGAGCGCAGGATCGTCTTTTGTTTTCGGTAGTTAGGCATGACACGTAGGATTAAATATTGGCTCAGCCAAAAACGAGTCCATTTATTTTGTGACACATGTCGTACACGGCCGCACAAGTAAGTTTCTGTCTCCACTTCTCTTCTCCCTCCCTCGCCCTCTCTTCTCTCTCCCCCCACGTCTTCCTCTTTTTCTCTCTCTGCTCCGCCTGACCCCTCTTCACTTCTCCGACCTCAAACACACCACCACTGCTTCCGGCACGTTGCCTCCACCTATCCCTCCATCTTCGCCCGCTTCTTCTCCGACCTCCAGTGCCGCCACCTCTTGTTCAACTCCTCCCGCTCAACTCCTCCTGCGTCCTCTGCGCTTGCACCCGTGTCAACCAGGAGGTCGAGGTCCTACGCACGTCTATGAACCACGCCATTGCCTAAGCCAACCCTGGTCGACCTTGAACCGAACCCAAATATGAGGTCAAGCTGAGCTTTAGATCACAAATCTAGGGCTCGCTTGACCTTAGATCCAAAATCTGAGGCTCAAGTTTGCCAGCCAAGCTCGAGCTCGACGACGGCGGACTGAGACGGCGATGAGGTTGTTGTGGTTATGTCTGTGCTCGCCCCATTCATTCAATGTTGTGACATCATAAGTGGTGATATAACATGTGGGTTTGTGGGTCACTTGGTTGGAGTGAAAGGAAGAAAAAGATAGTCGAGCAAAGGAGGGACAAGAGGAGAATCAAGAGTGGGAATGGCCAAAGGTAGAACCTGTAGCAAAGGAAGCTGAGGACAAGCCAGAGGTGAATTTTGAAGAAGAAGAACTCAAGGATGAATCGAAAGAAGATGAGGAGCTAGAAGAAAACAAGCTTAGTGAAGAGGAGTCGGAGAAGGATGACCTCGAGGAGGTTTTTGAGTACGACCCGTATGAGGACCGAGATCCCATCCTGTTTTGCAAACTTTGAGTTTTTATCGAATATATAGTAGATCAAACTTGTGAATAGTATTGTATTATACTATAGTTTGCCTTGTATAAAAGTGTGATTATGTGTTTTCATGTTGTGAAAATTATGGCCTGCTTTTCTATCCCAATGTTTTATTGTCTAGGGATTATTGTCTGCTTCTACATGCATATTAAAATCAAAAGGGTCGGCAATGTGTCCTAGGACGTCGCTATTAATCAACCAGGTGAGGGATGGGCATACGATCAAGGATCGGAGCGTGACAACACTATCACGGGGACTTTTGAGAGTTGATTTTGGATATGATTTGGGACTATGTCTTTCAAGTGGAAGTCATTCGGTTGGAAGGACATCTATGTCTTTCCCATTCTTGTTGGTTTTGGGGTGTGCCAGTCGATAAGGAGGTCATCACTGTCGGGCCTCTAATTCAAGAACCAGCCGGAGGCAATGCTAGAGATGACGAAGTGGAGATAATAAGGTGGCTAGAGGAGAGAAAGAGAGGGGCTTGGTGGTGTTTGTGTCTTTAAGGAGCGAGTGCTTCCTATCGAAGGAGGAGATGGAGGAGGTGGCACATGGGCTGGGACACGCAGTGGGGTTTGTATGGGTGGTGAGGTTTCCTAGAGGAGACGAGGAGAGTATGGATATTGTTGAAGCTTTGTGTCACGCCCCGATCCTCAGGCACGCACACATCCTTCTACTTGGTCGATTTTAGAATGCGATATCCCAGGATTATGTATCGCCGACCCTTTCATTTATTAAGCACATGCGAAAGCGATTATAAATCCCTAGATAATAAAACAATGGGATAGAAAAGCAGGCCATATCTCTCATATTGAAATATATAACCAAACCTTTATACATGACTTTAGACAGAACATTTCACAAACTATTCACAATCTCAAAGTGTCACTCTATCTACACAAAAACAAGGGTTCATCAAAAGATAGGATTTCAATCCTCATTTGAGTCATACTCAGGATCATTCTGATCCTCCTCTAACTCCTCTTCACTCAAATCATTCTCTTCTTCAGCTTCGTCCTCGGCTTCAGACGCCGGCTCATCTTCAGGCATTTCTTCAGCTGCTCCCCAGTCCTTGTCCTCCTCTGGTCCTTCCACCTCCTGCTGCGGCATCTCACCGTTACCTTCATGCCTAATGTCCTCCTCGGTTGAATACACGGAGTGCGAGCCTCGGCCTTCTGCTGGGAGTCCCTCACGTCCACTACTGATCCATCCACTCGATCGGCCGTTCCTTCTCCGAACGCCTTTTCCATCACATCAAAAGGCACGTCCTCTTCTGAGATAGGACCTTCTCTGCGTCCATCAAAATAATCACGGTACTAGGATCGATACCTATGGGGCCTCTAGTCTTCCTCCCCAACGTTAACCCAAATGGTCGACTGAACTAAAACGTACACTAATCCTTCTGGGTGAGGATGGACATGGAAATGGGTCTTAAATTCCAAAATATGTTCTAGGACACCGTAATGCATACGAGGACGAGGAGGTGGTCCTGCCATTCTGAGGGCCTGAAATGTTTTCCCAAAACCAAGATGAGACTATGTCTCAGCAAGTTCTACCCCACCTAAGACTCAATTAGTAAACCAATACACCTTAGCGTTGCCTATGCACAACACGAGTCAGAGGACTTACCTTGGCCTTAGATTCCACCTGCATATTAGCACAGTTCAATAGGCACCCAAGCAATCACATCACAAATCGAAGCATCGGTCAAATCGACCTAGTCGATTACAGGTCAACAAAACCACTCACGGTCAATTCCATTTGATCAATCAATTTACACAGCAGATCAAGGCAATGAATCACACCAAATCCCACTCAGATCGAATTATTGATCAATCGACCTAGTCAATTTCAAGTCAGTTGGACCATTTCTAAGTCATCTCACTCCACACTATATAATTTCCAATAGTACACTCAGTCACCGAGCTACAGTAATGCTCTCGGGCGTCTATTCACCAAGGTGATGTATAATAAATACTTTATGCATGCTCTTAGGCATTCCAATTACCTTTAGCCACACGGGCACGATATTCGACACATAGAAATACGGCCACGCAGGCACGGTCTATGCCACACAGGTATGTTCTACGCCACATAGGCATGATCAATTATCACCACACATGCATGATCAGCTATCGCCACACAAGCATGATCAACTATCGCCACACAGGCATGATCAATATTCAACAATTTACGTTCATTCTCTAAAGCATCCTACATGCCAAAGCGATGTAATAATCACCGAGCCACATCACACAGCATTTCTTCACACAGCATTTCTTTTAATCTTTTATCATCATTGATAAAATATCGTGCATGAGTACACGATTGGCCTTAGCCAAAATATAATAATCTTGTTTCCACAATTCTCACCATTATTTGCATCCACCAAAACACTTTTGGTGCTGTCAACCAACACCCGGTTATTTTCTGATTAATTATCCAAATTAATTAATCCAGGAAAATAATCTTATAATCGCAATTTATTTAATTCCATGCAACGTAGAGCTCAATTAAATAAACGGATTGTGCCATGACAATCAGCACGAGATTTCGGTCACTAGCCATCCAAGTTGAATTTTTGGAAATTAATTAATTAATCAATTAATTTCGAAAATTAATAATTAATTACAATAAATCCAATTTAGCTCAAAATACAGTCCATTTAAATAAACGGGCTGCACCACGATCATCAGCATAAAATTTCGGTCATAGGCCATCTCAACCTTAATTTCCGAAAATTAAATAATTAATTAAATAAAGGCTGATCAAATAAACGGACTTCACCACAGTCATCAGCATAATATTCTGGTCACTGGCCATCCCAGTTGAATTTTCGGAAAATAATTAATTAATTAATTAATTTCGAAAAATAATATGTAAATACCAAAAATTTCACTTAGGCCCGAATTGTCAAATTGAAGCCTGATTAGGGTTAGGAAAAATCCCGAGCTACCTCTAATAAATAGTAGACCACGTCTACTTGCTAAATGCACACTCAATTTGTCTAATTCGCATCACAATTGACTAATAAACACTAATCCATAATAATCTAACCACCTAAACCTAATTAATTAAAACTAATCAACCCTTAAGCATCATTAGTCTACTAAGCAAGGATTAGTGAGATTACTCACCGGAATCGCGCGCAAATCGGATCAATCCGATGGGGATGACGCGAGGAACGATAAACCTCAAAGCGGGTCTCGGGTTCGAGGCCCAAAAATGGCCCAAAACGGCCCACGAGCCGGCTGGAAACCCACTCCGTGGGTTGCTGGTTTGGCTGCGAAACAGGGGAAAACAAAGATGGTTAGGGGCGGAGAAGGGTCGGGAGAGCGGGTGGTGGCTTTTCCCGCTTCTCGAGGGGCGGCCGGCGTAACCACTTCTGCGTTCAAGCTGCTGTCTTTGCTTCTCCCACTTCGGTTTTGCGCACAGACAAGAAGGAAGAAGAAAAGAAGTCGGTCACGTGGGGGAGTGGGGGAGAAGAGAGAGGAGAGAGAAGAAGAAAGAAAGAAGAGATAAGAAGAAGAGGTTTGAAAAGTCAAAGGGAGAGGGGAAGAAAAAAAAACAAGTGGGTGACAGCCCACTACTCGGTGGAAATGGGGGAAATCGCACAAGGGGGAGGGGAGAGGAGAGAGAAGAGAGAGAGAAAAAAAGAAAAGGAAAGAATAATACTATTCTCATTTTTCTTTTATCTTTCCATTTCCCTTTCTATTTTCTTTTGGTCTTCGATTTTTCCTCCGATAATTTCTTTCTTGAAATTTTGGGCTCGTCAATAATTTAACAGACGATGAGACGGTCCTAAAAATGAATTGTGACATGTTCGAATATTCGATTCCCGAAACCAATTTAAATTTCATGGTTAGAATCGATCAGACGCGATTTTAGTCCAATCCAACCAATTGAGTAGCTTTTAGGGATTTTATTGCAGATACATCCCTTAACGGCTTCACCCAATAGGTTAGTTAACTCGTGAGTGATCAGCTCAGAGAAAAAGGACCATAGGCACGTTGACGACATGCCAATTTCACTTTATTGAAACGGGGTCGAATTTCAGGATGTCACACTTTGCCTGAAGGGTTCTTGGAGAAGACGTAGGACAGAGGCATAGCGGTCCAAGGATGGGCTCCTCAAGCCAAGATCCTCATGCATTCGAGCACCGATATTTCGTGTCATGACCTGATCCTCGAGCACGTACCCATCCCTTAGTGGTCGATAAAATTTGCAACTTCCTAGGACGAACCGCCGACCTTTTTCATTTTATTGCACATGCGGAAGCAAATAAATATCCCCTGACAGCAAATAACTGGGGATAGAAGGGCAGGAAACAGATTCACAAACAAACCATGCTTTTATAAACATATTGAGTCATGTACAAAGTCTTTGACCAAAAGACTACAAAAGGCGGTTCTCCAAAAAGAAGCTAACCCAATTGACCTACTCCTCAAGTCCCCACAGCTAGGCTCCAGATCCACCACTCTGCGATCCTGAAAATTGAGCTCACGACGGGATTAGATATAAATCTTAGCGAGTTCACGCTCTAAACCCCCAATTATGAGGGAAATACGCTTAGGAGCATCCTAACCACACAATCATACAACCACAGAAACTTACCTCGTCTCAGATCCACCCTACAGGTCAATACAGTTCATATCACAGATAGCACGAAAGCATGAGCAACAATTAAGCTTCAACAATTGGAATGCCACACTCAATTCTCAAACCAACACAGGGGTCCTGATTATAAGGCCAAATCATTATAACACATCCCATACCGTGTCATACAATTTTGTCCCATAATTCGACACATTCAACTCAATTCATCATGCGGTTCTAGTTTTGATCTTAGCATATAGCACGGTCTACTCTTTGTTTGGCGGTCTTCTAGCATCGCTAGGCTTTGCTCACACCATTGAGCATGGCACGTCTCCATTAGATGGCTTTCCCGAATGAGCACATATCCAGAATCTGCTGCGACCGGCTTCCCGTTGTGTATGGGTGTCCCATATAGGGGTTACCGTCCAGCTTAACAACCCAAGATAGGTTCTCTTAATCAACACACAATCACTCAAATATAGCCCAGGGCACCATGCATTGCACTCAAATGCCTTAATTAAAATGGTGAACTTGGCATTTTTTTTCATATTAGAAATATGCTGTAAAATAGTCGTGTGTAGGTACACGGTCAACTAAAAAAAAAACGATATCTTCCTATTTAAAATCCCACTATTTTATATAGTATATAAAACCATTTTCGGTGTTCAAATCCGACACCCGGGATTTTCTAAATAAATATTGGAAATTCATAAATTTTGGAATTAAACACTCAATTTTCAATCAACACTCAATTAGCATAATTTAACACTCAATTGCAGAAATTAACCACACCATTGCAATCGCACGAAAATTTAGGTCACCAACTATTATAGTATAATTTTCAAAAATAATTAATAATTAAATAATTACCGTAATTAATTAAATAGATCAATTTAAATAGCAAAAATGCTATCTTAGGCTGTAATCGCTAAATTAAATATTGAAGCGGGCTCGAAAAATTAGCGAACCCATCTAGATAAATAATCCGATCTATCTAGTCCCTAATCTAACCATTCTAACCACCTAACATGCATCATTAACTAATTAAATCACTAATCTAATCTAACTAACCACCTAATCCCTAATTAACCTAAACTAAACACCCATTAAACGTCATTAGCCTACTAAGAAGAGTTTAGTGCATAAACTCACTGGTTTATTGCGAGAACCAGTTCACCACGACGACGGCCAAAACTCAAGTTTGCGGCGGCGTCAACGAGTTTGGATCGGGCCTAAAACTGGCCCAACAAATCTCAACCCAAGCTGAGACTTGTTGCTGAATTGGGCTGGGCCTAAAGCGGGCTGAGCGACTTCAAAACTGGGCTAGTCTTGCGCCCTTGCTTTGCGGGCCCCACGTGGGCTGGACCAAAAACTGAAATTGCGAACTACGCTTGCGACACTTGCTGGGCTTAACTAAAGATGGGCTGCTACGCGGGCTCAAATGAGCTAGGCTGAGCTTAGGCCGAAGATGCTGGATGAAGGCTCGCTAGACTGCTGGCTCGGTTGATTCAATGGCCCAAAGGAAGAGACTTGGACGCTACTAGAGTTGATTGAGGAAATCGAAACAGGCAAGTGGCGCTAGCAGCTGCTTCGGTCAGCTACATGGACATGCGAAACATCGAAGATGACGTCGAAGAGGAGTCAATGACGAGGGCTTCTGCTGGTTTTGCTAACTCAATGTGGTAGCAAATGGGAAGAGGATTTGGTGAGGGTGGAAGAAGTGTGGGCTGAAAGCTTGCTCAGTTAATGGGCCATTGCAAAGAAACGAAGCAAAGAGAGAGAGAGAGAGAGAGAGAGAGCGACCGAGGGCTAGTTGTTGGACACGTGTGGTCAACCGACCAGCTTGGGAAAACATACAATTAACTGGGTTGATTGAAGGCTCAAACGTGGCAGCTAAAGGCCATAAGGCGTGAGAGGCAGGGGGCACAAAGATGGAGCAGCTTCGGACATGTGGCGTTGCAAGGGCATCGATGGAGGAAAAGTAAATAGCAAAGAGGGAGAGATATGCGTAGGAAACTAAAAGTGAAACAAAACCAAATGAGTTGTTTGCGTATTCAAAGAGAGAGAGAGAGAGAGAGAGAGAGAGAGAGAGATCAAGGCGGTGGGGAAGGCAGATAGCGACAGGAGGGCCAGCTGTTTTGCTTAATCAAAGAGATTGGATCAAGGGGCAAAGTCCGCAATTTTATCCCCTCCATTGATTACTTTGTACCCTAATTCTTTTTAGAGTAAATTGAATTCATAAATAGCACAAATAGATGCCGAAAACACAGCCCCCAAAACATGCTCCGAATTCTTCCAATTGAACTTCAATTTCTCCATGAAACTTCCTAATTCAACGTTCAATTTGACAAAGAAGAAAGCCCATAAAATTTCTATAAGTTCCCAACACCCAAAGGCTTGGTAAAGAGGCCAAAAATTTAATCAATTTGGCCAATCCAAATTTCCGCTAATTTTCTCATTTTCCGAATCGATTTTCCGTAAAAATCTCAAAATCTCAAAAAATTCTTTAAAGGATAAGTTGACGTTTCTAAAATGAATTGTGACATGACAGAACTTTCAATTTCTAAAATCAGGTTCAAATTCGCGGTTAATTTCAATCCGATGCAATTTTGGCATGACCTAGTCTACCGGGTAACTTTTAGAATTTTTTAGTGCAATTGACCTATAATCGATTTATCTCCAATCACAATGTACATCTTCGACACATTGGCGACCTTTGGTTGTTGTGAAAATCTCGAGATTTCAATTACAGGCACCGCGTATCTAATGCCAATTGACGAGTATTTTGCAATTAGGTAGAATCACCCACACTCTGATCACATATCTCAGTCAAATTGACCTATCTCCGGTCTCTGATCGATTTCGACAGTGCCGTAATGACCCTTGCAAATCAACACGGTCGAGCAATCAATTCCTAGTAGAATTCTCAAGTCTATTGCATTAAAATCCCTTAATGGTTTCCCTAGATAATCTAGTTATCTCATAAGTGATCAGATCAGCTTAAAGAATAGCACTATAGGCGCGTTGACGAAAGGCCCGATTTATTTAATCGAAAACAAATTCTGAAAATTCAAGCTGTCACATTTCGTGCCGACAAAGCTAATGCTAGAGTTTAAAATCGATTCATTTAATGTTGTGACATCATAAGTGGTGATATAATAGGTGGGTTTGTGGGTCATGTGGTTGGAGCTCGTCGTTGGAGGCAATTTTCTTCGATGTACCCATCATAGCCATGCCAATGCACCTGGATCAACCTTTAAACGCCAAACTGGTGGTGGATCTTGGGGTCGGTGTGGAGGTCTGGAGAGAAGACGGCGGTTGCAAGAGGGAGGAGGTGGCAAAAGCAATCAAGCTAATAGTGGTTTAAGAAGGAGACGAGCAAGTCCGAAAAAGGGCCAAGGAACTGAGTGCGAGGATTTGGGAGAGGCAAGAGGAGGAAGAGACGAGCACGCATTGAAGAAGCTGGAACAACTTTTTGAAGATCAGACAACTCTTAATCTTGCGAAACTGTGACGACACATGGTGGACCTAGATTTGGATTTGCTAGTTGCTAGTATAATTCATGGAGTTAGAGGCATAAATAAGAGGAGGAATCATTTCATTTTGCATGATGTTTCATGAATCTGATCCGATTCTCGATCTTTTCCAAACTCTTCAATTTTCATGGTCAAAACAAAAAACGAGAAAGCTATTGGAAAATTCAGGACGAGTTGAATACATATATGTTAGCTAACTAGATACAAACTATGTAGCACTGACTCTCCTTGTCAAGGAGACAAGTTTCAACCTTTCTAGTCTTTATCTGTTATGAACTCTATAAGGTTTTCATAAAGCCCAACCAGATACTGTTCATGTTTGCTCTCTTTTCTGGCGATTTTGCGACTATTCCCATGCTACTGATTTTGCTCAATTCTTAAGCTATGACCGATAGTTGGAGCTGTTTTTCAGAGGCTGGGCTCGCCTTCCCCTCCTATTCCTTCCCACCAAACCGATTGGACTGGTATGCCCTCCTTCTAGAGTTAAGCTATGTTTGTGCTAGGGTTCCAGGTTCCTCTTGGGTTTGTCATCTGGTATGGCTTCTTCATCTGCGATGATTACTGGAGAAGTGGCCTTGGCCCAACTTGTTGTGGATGGTTTTGGTGGGCGGATTCCCTCATTGGGTCCTCAAGCTCAGCCCTCTTCAGTTGCTGCTGGACTTACGGTAGCACTTCAGGCTAATGCGGCTCCCTCAAGCAAAGGCCCTCAAGTGTCCCGTAAGGCCCCGCAAGGCCCTGATGCTTCTCATGGTTGTTCCCGTGCTAGGTCCGCCTCTAAGCATCCTCAGTCCAACAACCTACAAGGAAATGATCCCCCTCCCACCCGCTCATGGGCCAACATAGCTAAAATAACGACCAAGGGGTATTATCTTTCGTTTATTCCCCTTATCTATGCTGATGATAAGCCTGTTATTAAATTGTCTGCTGAAATTCTAGAGGCTACCGACCCTAAATGGCATGAATGCCTAGTTGGTACTACATTGGGAAGAAACTCCCATTCAAATTAATTGAGACGGCTTTGAAGCATGCTTAAGGGCAGAAATTGGTTGAAGTCTTGGCTGATAACCAGGGGTTCTACTTTTTTCACATCCCGAATAGTGAGTTCCGTAAAAAGATATTAGATGGTGGCCCGTTAACGGTCGCCAGAGTTCCTTTGGTCTTACAACAATGGCAACCGAGGTTAAAGCTTAAGAAAGACAGCCACTCTTCGGTCCCTATTTGGATTAGGTTGAAGAATCTCCTCTTTGTGCTTTGGTCTATGATGGGGATAAGTACAGTGGCCAATGCGGTGGGCAAATCGCTGTATGTTGATCTCCATACTAAGCAAATGAAATTGATCTCGTTTGCAAGAGTTTATGTGGAGATAGCAGCAACATAGCCTAGGTGTAACTCAGTGGACATAGACCTCGATGGGGAATCTTATTCCGTGGAGATTAAGTACAAATGGCGACCAATTGCGTGCCCGAGCTATGGCACTTTTGGCCACAAGTGTGCCCCGCCTCCTGCCCCCTCAGGCCCAAAAGGAGAAGCCTAACAAGACTCAATTGTTGAACTCCTTACTCCTGCTGTCCAGCCCTCAACCCCTGTTTTAGAAGCGGCTGCAACATTTGTTGGTCCTGGGCTTGAATGGAACCAGGTTGGTGGTAGGAGGAAAAAACATTCCCTCACACCTAAGGAGTGGTTGTCCTCTCTTCCAGATGCGCCTCTGAAACGGACCAACCCCTAAATTTGAAGGGCGTCTTTTCAAGATCAGGGAAGCCTTCCACTTTTGCCCGGAGGAACCAAAGGCACCTGAAGGAGCTAAGGTAGTTTTGCACTCCCCTTGAGACCCCCTTTAGCATTCCTAAGGACAACTCGGCGACTACCATGAACTATATTGCTCCGTCCTCCTCTGATGAAGAATCGGATGGGCCTGCTAGTCAAGTTAGTAGTTCGAACGATGATGATTTGCTCGACCCTCCCTCTCCTAGGGTCACCTCCGCTTGTAAAGAGCTTGACCCCAAACAGGAAAAGACTCAAATACGCCCAACCCCTTCTCCTGCTATTTAGCCCAGGCCGACGTCTAATCGGCAAAGATCAAGCAAGTGAAGGTAGGCGCTATCCTCTTACATTATACTACTTATGTATATAGGTTTTTGGAATATTAAGGGTTTGGTTAACCCTATTAGGCAAGCAGAAGTTAGGAATCTAGTTACTTCTAATGGGCTATGTTTTAGTGGTTTGCTGGAAACTAAAGTCCCAGAATCTCTTTTTGGTTCTATCTCTACAAACCTCTTATCAGGTTGGTGTTGGGTGGCCAATTACGAGTTCTCCCCGAGGGGAAGGATTTGGGTCAGCTGGAACCCTTCCTTGGTTAATTTTGAGGTGTCATCTTCTAATGCTCAAGTGGTCCATGGGAGTCTTAAGATTCTTTTGTCGGGGCTGGTTTGCAGTATCTCGGTGATCTATCCAAAGCATACCTTTCTAGCTAGGCGGCCTTTATGAGCGGACCTTGTCCAAAAGAATTCTATCTTGCAGGACACAGCTTGAATGGTGGCTGGGGATTTTAATGCCATCAGGGACCCATCTGATCGGATTGGGAGTTCGAACTCTTGATTCCTTACTTTGATAAATTTAATCAGTGTCTTTCTCAGACAAAGCTGGAAGATCTGATGTATGTTGGCCTTCGCTTTACCTGGTCTACTTCATCTGGAGCTAGTCGGAAACTAAGAAAGATAGATCATGTGCTTGTTAATACAAAATTGAGCCAAGAATTCTCCTATTTGGAAGCCTCCTTCTTGACCCCTAGCATTTCTAACCATACTCCTATGGTAGTAAAGGTGTTGCAACTAGTTCATCAGAGGAAACCCTTTTAAGTTCTTTGATTTCTGGACAAAGCACCCGGACTTCCATGCTATTGTTACTCAAGTATGGAAGACTCCCGATGAAGGTTTTCCCATGTACAAGTTAGTGAAGCTAAAAACCCTCAAAGGCCATTTAAAGCAGCTTAATAAGGAGTCATTCTCTAATATCTCTAAAGGGTAGTTGTGGCAAGGAATGCTCTTCGGCTCACCTAGGTTGGCCTCTAGCAGGACCCGACCAGTGAAGCTCTTATAGAGTTGGAGAAGATTCATTGGCGGAACTTTGTAGACTTACGGAGTTAAGAAGAGTCATTCTTTAGACAGAAGTCCAGGATCAGGTGGCTCAAAGAGGGTGATTGGAATACTAAGTTCTTCCACCACTTTGTCAATAGGAGATATCTGAGGAACAGAATCCTTTGTGTCATGGACACATCCGATATTCTTGTCTTGGATCCAGTAGTGGTGCAGCACACCTTTGTCTCCCACTTTCAAGAACTCCTAGAGCCGAGGAACTTGCCTTTGAGGCTGTCACTACTAGATGTACAAGAGGTCATACGGCGTCCTCTAAGTGAGGAGCAGGTTAGTTCGCTTGCTCATCCTGTTTTGGAGTCTGAGATCCATAACACTCTTTTCTCCCTTGCTCGTGGGAAGGCGCCTGGACCGGATGGGTTTAGGGTGGAGTTTTTCAAGCATAACTGGGAGATTGTAGGGCTATTGGTCCTAGAAGCAGTTAAATTTCTTTACCTCTGAGAGACTTCTTCAGGAGCTTAATAACACCATCCTTGTCCCGGTCCCTAAAGTTCACAATGCTTCTTTAGTCAATGATTATAGGCCCATTACCTACTGCAATACTATTTACAAATGTATCACCAAGGTTTTGGCTAACCAGGTGGCTGTAGTTCTACCTGATGTTATCAGCCAGTCTCAAAATGCTTTCATCAAAGGGCAGTGTATCAGGGACAACATTCTTTTAGCCTAGGAACTTGTTATTGAATTCCACCTGGACTCTTATTCCCCTAAGTGTGCAGTTAAGGTGGACTTCCAAAATGCCTATGATACGGTGGATTGGGACTTTCTTGAGCTGGTTCTCCGTGCTTTTGGATTTCCTGACCAGCTGATTCGGCTCATTATGGTTTGTGTACGCACACCAAAGTATTCTATTTCTCTAAATGGGGAATTACATGGCTTTTTCCCGAGTGGCCGCGGCCTGCATCGGGGGGATCCCATCTCCCTTTATCTTTTTACCTTGGTCATGGAGGTGTTCTTGGGGATTCTGAGCTTGCGTGTTAGGCAACCGGGATTCTTATATTTCTGGAGGTGCAAAGCATTGGAGTTTCACACTTATTCTTTGCGGATGATGTCTTCCTTTTTTGCAAAGTTGATATAGCCTCGGTTTCTCTCTTGAAAGAAGGCCTTTATACCTTCTCGGCTAGAAGTGGACTAAGGCCAAATACAAACAAGAGTGAGGTATTCCTTGCTAGAGGGTCGACTCCTCTTCGGAGTCAAATTCTCTATGCATTCGTTTCCATGAAGGGAAGTTGCCGGTGCGCTATCTAAGGGTGCCCATTATCTCCTCAAGGCTTGGCAAAGCGGATTGTGATTCCCTGATTGATCACATTACTGCAAGGGTATAATCTTGGACCCAGCGTTTCCTCTCTTTTGCAAATCGTCTTCAACTGATCAGGTCTATCATTCATGTGATTCAATCTTATTGGGCTAGTGTGTTTATTATCCCTATTGCAATGTTGGATTGTATTGAACAAGTCCTAAGGCAATTTCTTTGGAAAAGCCCCGGCCTAAGGAGGGGAGGAGCTAAAGTGTCCTGGGAAGACGTTTGTCTTCCAAAAAAGGAAGGAGGGCTTGGTATTCGCAAGCTACGGGACTATAATAAGGCGGCCATGCTTAAGCATATTTAGATCCTCTTTACTGACAAAGAATCTCTTTGGTGCAAGTGGATCTAGTGGACTTTTTTTAAAAAAGATAAACTTCTAAGTGGTTAAGAAACTAACCCACTGCTCATGGGCCTATAAGAAAATTTTACAACTTAATAGGGAGTTCCGGCTTTCCTTCCTTTGGAGGATAGGAGATGGCCTCTTAGTGTCCTTCTAGTTCGACCATTGGCACTCAAGAGGTCCCTTATGTGACATCCTGAATTTCGAGCCATATAAGGGATGAATGAATGTGAATTTCGTCAATGCATTGGTGATTGATCTCACTCGGAATTGATCACTCCTAAGATACTGACCTTTAAGGGAAATGCTAATGAAAACAAAATTCGTACGACTAAAGGACTCGACCTAGGAAAATGACTTGATCGTGACGTGAGGACGATCCTGTAGATAAGCAGGCCGATTCTAAGGACGACTAGAAGTCGATTCATGGACAGAACATAATGGAACGACGGGTAATTCCGTTTACCATTATTAAACCCATGAACGACCCTATGTCGATCCTCAGAGATCGTGTACTTTGAAATAAGAATCCATCCTCCATAATTTCATACAGTCAAGGACGTCCATGCGTCGAGATATCTTAAATGCGGTTTGACACGAGTCGATTACGCATGAATCCTCAGAGCCGCCCGTTAGTTTGAGTTGTACCCAAAATGGCATTAGGCGAAATTGACATGGCATGAGAACTAAAGATTGGGTTTCGAATTATTGGGAACGTCCGGGACGGACTTTGGATGAAGCTACTTCGACAATCGATAGAACTAGTTAAGCCGAGCAATTGGAAAAGGGATTTTTGGACCGAGGAAGTGAGCCCATGAAGACGTGGGCCGAGCCAAGCCAATGTGGGCCTTAGGCCCAAGGTGGGACAGCCACCATAGTGGGCCTAAGAAGACAAGCAAATGAGCCAATTGGGCCTAAACCAACTATTCATCTTCCAAGCCCATGAGCCAATTCTTAACCTTTTCGAGCCCAACAAATTCCCAAGCTCATTTCTATTCATAACCAAGCCCAATCCTTAGGCCCATCCACCAATTTCGGCCCAAGGACAGATTGGTAAATTGGTGTAAGGTGAAATGACTATTTTGCCCCCAAGTGTGTGGATAAGGGCAAAGGAAGAGAGAGAATGTGGGGTCAAGGGCATGGGACTTGAAGTGGCCATTGAATGGCCTTAATGAGGGGTGCTTTCAACCCTTACTTCACTCTCTCTCTCCCCTCATTCGGCTCTCCCTCGACGGAGCTCTCTCTCTCCTCGTTTTCCTCTTCTCCAGTTTCTGCTCCAGCTGACCCTTTGGTGAAGAATCGGGTCAAAAGTGGTATTTCCGAATGAATCAGCCAACGAGCAACCTATCACCATGACCAGAAGAGACAGAACGTTCCTACGAGCCCAATTTTGTTCCAAACGAAGCCGCCGACCATCCTGTACTACAGTCACAAGCCGCCGGTCCATCGGTCCACTTGATGCTTGCACTGTTTCGCATTTTTGGCAATTTTTCTACAATTTCAGTTCTTCCTCCGCCCATCCCAACCTCCAGTTAGACCCCCAAGACCCCTTGGTGCCACCAGTTGCCGGCCACCCCCTTCACCGAAGCTCCGGCCAATCCGTTCAACTTGTTTTCCCCTCCGGCAAGGCTATTTTTCAATGTTTTCAGTGGGAGTCCGACCTATGGTTGTTGCGTTGAGCTTGGGCTACCTTGGATTGTCATGGTAGAGGTCCCGGAGCATCGCCTCTGTCGTCATCGCAGCGTCAGTGCCTCCGGCTCACTTAACGAGTGAGTTTAGCTTCTAATCCTTCGATTAGTGCCTAAACTTGCTTAGGGTTTATTTAGTTAGATTTAATTATAGTTTAGGAGATTTAATTAAGTTTTATTAGCCCAAAGATAGGTGGTTAGATAAATGGATTAGATTAGTTTAGCTTAATCCTGATTTATTTTCTTAATTGTGCTTATGTGTTTAATTAAGCTTGTTTTGCTTAATTAATTGTTTGTTTATTTTAATTGATTGATTTCCTTAAAGTTAATTATTGTTTTATGATTTATGAATTTAATTTATGTTTTATTAAATTCTAGAAATTACTGCTCATGCGACACTATTCAAAAAATACTGTTCACGTGCACTGTTCATCGAGCACTGTTCATGTGCACTGTTCATCCAGAATGCGAAAAATGTCTAAAATTCATGTCTGTTGATTTTATGAAGTAAATGGATGTGAAAATGTATGGCATCCGCATGATTGAGTGATGATTGTGCAATTGTGTGGTAATTGGAAATTTTGGTATTTATTCATAAAACCCCAGGTGTCGGGTTTTAACACCGAAAGTGGTTTTAATGACTATATTGAACTATGGGATTTCAAAAAAAGAAGAGTATCACTTTTCAAGGTTTGAATTGACCGTGTACTTACACACTCCTATTTTCTCAAATGTTTTTAATACGAAGAAAATAGACCAGGATCACCATTTTAATGGAGACATTTGAGTGCAATGCACGGTGTCCTAGGCCAGGATTGATTGGTCGTGTGTGGTTAAAGAGAAACCATCTCAAGCTTTTAAGCCGGACGTTACTAAATCCCACTTTCGGGTTACCCATGCATTAGGGTAACGGGTCGCAATAGATTCTGAACCTACGCCCCTTCAGGGAAGCCATCTATTAAGATATAGACGTCGCCGTGCTCAATGGTGGTGAGACGAAGCCTTGCTACGCCAAAAGACACCGAACTAAAGAGTAGGTGACTCGGATCGCAGTAGATTCTAGACTTATGCCCCTTCAAGAAAGCTGTCTATTAAGATATAGATGACATCATGCTCAATGGTGGTGAGACGACACCTAGCTATGCCAGAAGGATTGCCGAACATAGATTCGACAGTGCCTTGAGTGGCTTAATTAACAAGTAGAACACATGATTGTTTGAGTTGAATGGGTTGAGACCCCTGTGATTAATTGAGTAGATAAGGCATTTCAATTGTTGTATGCGTTGGGTATATGCATTGCGTTTCCGAATTGTGATAATGTGCAAGAATGCATGAGAATCATGTCATCTGTGATTTCGGTCATACACGAGTTAAGCACATTATTTATGGCATGCACGCATGAATCGATGACATGCAGGGTGTGGCAATGGCCAGGTGAGATCGATTGTGATGCGACTCGTATGTGATTGATGAAATGTATCATCTAATGGCCATGTGCATTGCGTGTATCGTGCTGAATTATAATGTGCAAGGTATGGCATACCATGTAAGGTTGTATGCGAATCGACTATTAGTTGTTGCTTGTGGTGGGGTAGTTCTGGATAGATACCTTGAGTTAAGTTGGTGTACTAACCGGGGCTTAGGGGTGGAACTTGCTGAGATTTATATCTCACTAATTATTAATAACCATTTTCAAGTTCCTAGTGTGAAGGTCCAGGAGCTTGAAGCGGAAGAGTCATGAGCATAGGTGACTCAATAGTTAATTATGACATAGACCTTTTGTATAAGCTTGAAGTGTTTATAGAAGTGTAATTGATTTGAAATTGGTTGTCCTACTTTTCTATCTATGTATGTCGTTGTCAGGAGATTAGTTAATTCACTTCCACATATGCCATAAAATAAAAAGGGTCGGCAACGAGTCCTGCGAACGTCGTGAAATTCTATCAACCACCAAGAGTTGTGCGCACGCTCAAGGTTCGGTGCGTAACATCCCCATTTAGTGATATCAGAGAGAGGTTAGTGTTTGGAGTGACATGGTGCGATCGGTTTTGGGATAGTGAGTAGGAAAGGCTTTTTCCTTATGCAGACGCCTATGATTGGCTAGCTGATTGATAGTTTATTTGGTGTAGGGTCACTCAGTTTTCCTAATTCACTGAAGAATTGAAAAACGGGTTCTGTGGAGATCCTATAGAATGAGTGATCCAGATTTGAGGAGTCCTTTAAAGAGGACTGTTGCGTCAGTCGCTCGGGATAGGATGCCGACTAGAGTTGGTACCTGAGGTAGTGCGCAGGCTTAGACCAGCGTGTGTAAGAGAGTACCACTTTAGGCTGGTACTGGTGTAGTAGCACTTGACAATCCTAGATTAGATAGGATCGTGCAGGCGCTCGAGTCTTTAGGAATTTTGATGGGATAGCAAGTTCAAAATCAAGCTGCCGTTGCCACTGCTACAGTTGCACCTGTTAGAGTCCAACCCGGGATTGTGATCGAGGGGAGATCGATGCACAAGATGGTAGAGCAGTTCCTAAGACTTAAGCCATCGAGGTTCAGTAGTGTGGGCGACCCTGAGGCTATGACCCTTTGGATAAGAGATATTGAGAAGATCTTCATAGTGCTGAGGGTTCAGAGGAAGATCGGGTACTTCTGGCGGCTTATTAGCTTCAAGGTAACGTCAATATGTGGTGGGAAATCACTCAAGGAAGAGTGTTCCTTGAAGGCACAGCTCAGACATGGGGTGCCTTTTTTGTGAGGCTTTCAATGTAAAGTACTTCTCAGACAATGCAAGAGAATCCAAAATGGCAGAGTTCTAACGGCTGCATCAGAATTAGATGTCTATGGATCAGTATAAGGCGAAGTTCGCCGAGTTGGCCAAGTATGCACCGAGATTGGTAGAGGACCTTGTGCGTAGAACGAGATGGTTTAGGGACGGCTTAAAGCTAGAGTTGAAAGACCAGCTAGTACTCTTGAATTTAAAGAGCTTTGATGAGATATACGGGAGGGCACCGATGATAGAAAAGTACATGATTAAGAGGACCACCACATCTGGCGCGCGGTTTGTGCCTAACCGAAATAATCGTCGGTTTGGAAAGGGACCAATGATGGGAAGAATGGATCCCATCCCATCCAATAAAGAGAATTATGTAGGGAAGTCAACACCTAATGTCATGGGAGTCTATCAGGTATGGGTCATCATCAATTGAGATTAAGAAAGATATTATCAAGAGACAGTGTCATCAGATGGAACTTTTCAAGAACTGTGATTGCCACCTCCTATATCACCCCGGGAAAGCTAGTAAAGTTACAGATGTGTTGAATTGAAAGTCATCGATTGCGCAGATGGTGATTCAGGAGTGGATTTTACTCAAGGAAGCTAGAGATTCAATTTCAAATTTGAGGTAGGCCGCCTTTATCTTATGGTCATCCTCAGAATTGAACCGAAAGTACAGCTAAGAATCAAGACGTTGCAATTGATAGACCCAGAGATCTAGAAGGTTCTGTAGGGAGATATAGAAAAGAGGAAGGCTGATTTGCAAGCTACTGATGATGGACCATTAAAATTTTGTGGACGACTATTTGTATCCGATGATGTGGATCTTAAGGAAAAGATCTTGTCAAAAGCTTATTGTAGTAGTTATTGGTGGACCGCTCAGATGACACCGTTTTAAGCGAGGTGTGGCAAAGAGTACAGAACTTCAGTTTGTTGGGATGAAGTCAGAGTACAGAAGGTTACAGATTCAAAGTTAGTTTAGCAATCAGTAGATTCAGTTGCAGTCACCATGGACAGATTAAAGACCGCTCAGAGTTGTCAGAAAAGCTACGCAAAATTGTGTCAAAGACCTTTGGAATTTTAAAAGGGAAGTATCTTTTCCTTGGATGTCACCTATGATAGGGACATTGTGCTTTGTTAAGAAAGGAAAGTTGAAACGATGCTTATATCGGAATCTTTCGAAATTTGGATTCAAAGGAGGATTTTGGCTTTAAATGGATAAGCAAAGCAAATCGGGACACCGCCGGCGCCTCTAGCCGAGTGGTACCCAGGGAGGAACCAAATGGGTTCAAAGTCGAGAGTTCGAATCCCCGACGCGGCAATTAGCCGCTTAGTAGAAAAATAAAAATAAAAATAAAAAGAACCAAATTTTTGCAACTTTTATTTTTGCAAAAGTGAGCAAATGTTTAGCATTTTGAATCCAAAATGGTTTGGACAAGATTGAAAGTGATTTGGCAGCAACAGTACAGAAAGAGCAACCTGGGAAATAAAAGATTCAATAAGACGATTGTACCCCCACCTTTTTTATTAAGGATTTGGGAAGGTTTAAATTTCGAGGACGAAATTTTTATAAGAGGGGAAGAGTTGTGATATCTTGAAATTCAAGCCATATAAGGGATGAATGAATGTGAATTTCGTCAATGCATTGGTGGTTGATCTCACTTGGAATTGATCACTCCTAAGATACTGACTTTAAAGGGAAATGCTAATGAGGATAGAACTCCTACAACTAAAGGGCACAACCTGGGAAAACGACTTGACCGTGAGACTTAAGTGAGGACGATCCTGTAGATAGGTAGGCCGATTCTAAGGACGACTAGAAGTCGATTCGTGGAAAGAACATAATGGAACGGCGGGTGATTCCGTTTACCGTTGTCGAACCCATGAACGACCCTATGTCGATCCTCAAAGATCGTGTACTTTGAAATAAGAATCCATACTCTGTAATTTCATGCAGTCAAGGACGTCCATGCATCGAGATGTCTTGAACGTGGTTTGACACGAGTCGATTACGCGTGAATCCTCGGAGCTACCCGTTAGTCAGAGTTGTATCCGAAATGGCATTGGGAAAAATTGACATGGCATGAGAACTAACGATTGGGCTTCAAATTATTGGGAACGTCCGGGACGGACTTTGGATGAAGCTTCTTCAACATTTGACAAAACCAATTAAGTCGAGCAATTAGAAAAAGGGATTTTCGAACCGAGGAAGTGAGCCCATGAGAACGTGGGCCGGGCCAAGCTAGTGTGGGCCTTAGGCCCAAGGTGGAACAGCCACCATAGTGGGCCTAAGAAGACAAGCAAATGAGTCCATTGGGCCAAAGCCAACTATTCATCTTCTAAGCCCATAGGCCAATTCTTAACCTTTTCAAGCCCAACAAATTTTCAAGCCCATTTCTATTCATGGCCAAGCCCAATCCTTAGGCCCATCAACCAATTTTAGCCCAAGAACAGATTGGTAAATTTTGGTGCAAGGTGAAATGACTATTTTGCCCCCAAGTGTGTGGATAAGGGCAAAGGAAGAGAAAGAAGGTGGGGTCAAGGGCATGGGGACTTGATGTCACTCCCCGATCCTCGGGCACGCACACATCCTTCTCACTTGGTCGATTTTATAATACGATACCCCAGGACTATGTATCACCGACCCTTTCATTTATTAAGCACATGCGGAAGCAGTTAAAATCCCCAGACAATAAAATGATGGGATAGAAAAGTAGGGCCATATTTTTCATATTGAAATTTATAACCAAACTTTTATACAAAACACCAACCATAGCACTCTACAACTTTTTACTCAAGACTTTAGTCACATCAAAGAGATCTCAAATTAAGATAAACTCTCAGCCATCCGGGCCGTACTCAAAGCTCTTCTCAGGATTATCTTCTTCTCTCAAAATCTTTCTCCTTAAGTTTCACCTCCGAGTTCTCCTTCTTAGACTCCTCCTCATCAGCTCCTCATCGGGGTCCTGAAATGTTTTTCCCAAACTGGGATGAGACTACGTCTCAGCGAGTTCTACCCCACTAAGCCCAATTAGTAAACCATTATACTATAGGCTGCCTATACACGCATAGGGCAGAAGACGTACCTTGGCCTCATATCCCACCTGCAAGTCAGTACAATTCATAATAGGCACCCCAACAGTCATATCACCGATAGAAGAATTGATCAAGTCGACATGATCGATTACAAGCCAACAATACCACTCACGGTTATTTCCATTCAATCAATCAATTCACAACCTCAGATCAAAGCAATGATCAATCGACCTAGTCGATTACATGTCATCATGACCCATGCTTGGTCGGCACATTCAATACTATTTATAAGTCCGACCATAGTCCAAGACTGCTCACTCTAAGCTGATATATCGCCCGTAGGCTGATATAATATACCCCCGATTCTCACACTCAATTAATCATGCATTCTTAGATTTGATCTCGGCATATAGTACGGCCTACTCTCAGTTCGGCGGTCTTCTGGCATTGCCAGGCATCGCCTCCCCCCATGGAGCGCGGCTTCGTCATTACGTCGACGGCATTCCCGAAGGAGCATCGTCTCCCCCCTTGGAGCACGGCTTCGTCACTACGTCGACGGCATTCCCGAAGGAGCATCGTCTCCCCCCTTGGAGCACGGCTTCGTCACTACGTCGACGGCATTCCCGAAGGAGCATGGGCCCAGAATCTACTGCGACCCGCATCCACCGCGTGGGCATCCCATATAAGGGCAAGTCCGGCTCAACAGCCGCTCAAATATAGGCTCAAGGCGCTAGAGGTAGCTCACACGAAATCTTGCTATCGTGTAGTACTTAGTCCTTAACTACAAAATGCAATAGGGTAAGGCGCTAGAGGTGACTCACACGAGATCTTCCATCGTGTAGCACTTAGCCCTCCACTATGCATAACAATGCAGCAAGGCGCTAGAGGTAATTCCCATGCGACTCAGGTCGCCATGTAATACTTAGTCCTTAACTACAATAAGCAATGGTATAAGGCGCTAGAGGTAACTCACACGAAGTCTTCTACTTGTGTAGTACTTAGTCCTTTACCTGCTCATGATCCATTGGTTTCCCTCAACACAACACACATCACATCACTTTCGATAATCATCTTGCTTCAACTATAAGCCAACACACAATTAATCCCTCACGGCCCAATGACATTGTGCCTCGCACTGTCTTGGCCTCATTTCTTCGTATCAAAAATATTCGATAAAATAACGTGCGTGGGCACACGACTGGCCTTAGCCAAAATATAATACTATCCTTTCCATAACTCCCACATTTTCTGTAGTCCATTCAAATATTTTTGGCATCATCAACTGATGCCCGGTTATTTTTCAATTAATAACCAGAGATTATTCAATTAAAGAATACTTTATAATTTCACAAATAATTCAATTTAGCACAAAATAAAGCTCAATTAAATAAACGGACTGCGCCACGATAATCAGCACAAAATTCCGATCGTTAGCCATCTCAATCTTAATTTCCGAAAAATAAATAAATAATTAATTAATTTCGAAAATTAATAATTAATTTCAATAAATCCAATTTAGCTCAATTAAAGCCCAATTAAATAAACGGGCTGCACCATGGTCATCAGCATAAAAATTTGGCCACTAGCCATCCAAGTTGAATTTTCGGAAAATAATTAATTAATTAATTAATTTCGAAAATTAAATAATTAATATTAAAAATTCAATTTAGCTCAAAATAAAATCCGATTAAATAAACGGACTTCACCATAGTCATCCCCATAATATTCCGATTCCGGACCATCTCCTTTGAATTTTCGGAAAATAAATAATTATTTAATTTAATTCCGAAAATTAATATTTAAATGCCAAAAATCCCACTTAGGCCCGAATCGCCAAATTGAAGCCCGATTAGGGGTCCGAAAATTCCCGAGACACTCCCAATAAATAGTAGACCACGTCTACTTGCTAATTGCACAATCAATTTAACTAAATCGCATAACAATTGGCTAATAATTGCTAATTACTTCTAATCTAACAACCTAAACATAATTAATTAAAACTAAACCAACCTAAAGCATAATTAGTCAACTAATCCAGGATTAGTGAGATTACTCACCAAATCGCGCGCAAATCGGATCAATCCGACGGCGGCGACGCGAGGAACAATTCTTCCCAAAGCACGGCTCGGGTTCGGGGCCGAGAAACGGCCCAAAACGGCTCACGAATAGCTAGATACCCATTCCGTGGGTTTGCTGGTTCGGCCGCAAAATAGCAAGAAAGAGAGAGGGTTGAGGGCGACAAGAGGTCGTGAGAGCGGGTGGTGGCTTGGCGAGGCCGAGCGGTGGCCCACGGTGGCCGGAGGTGGCCGGATCGTGGCCGAACGGAGCTGGAACAGAGGCGAACAGAGCTGGGCCGAGCGGCGGACGGCAGGACGGCGGGAAGACGGCGAGCGGCGGGCACTCAGGCGGGCGCGGGCGCGGGCGGCGGTGCGGCGGCGGGATGGGCGGCGACGGTTCTCGGCGAGCTGGAGCTTTCGTTCTTCAGCTCCTGGTTTTTTGTTCACACAAACAGGAGAGAAGAAAGAGGAAGAAACGGTCGCGTGAGGGGGGAAAGAAGAAGAGAGAAGAGAGGATATGCATTGACTAGTCAAAGTGAGGAGAGAGGAGAGAGAAGGTGGGCGGTGGGAAGGCTATCCGCATGAGGGGAAAGGGAAAGGGGAAAGGAGAGAGAGAGAAAAAAAAAAGAAAAAGAAAGAAAAGAAAAGAGAGGGAGAGAGAGGAAAAAGAAAAGGGAAATACATAATTTTTTTATGCAAATTTTCCTTTTCTCTTTTCCTTTTCTTTTCTATTTTCTTTTTGGTCTTCAATTTTTCCTCGATAATTTCTTTATTGAAATTTCGGACCCGTTAATAAATTGACGAGCGATGAGACAGGATCCTATTTATCCAGTCAAATTAAAACCCGAAAATTTGGATGTCACACTTGAAGTGGCCATTGAATGGCCTTAATGAGGGGTGCTTTTAGCCCTCACTTCAATCTCTCTCCCCCTCATTTGGCTCTCCCTTGACGGAGCTCTCTCTCCTCATTTTCCTCTACTCCAATTTCTGCTCCAGCTAACCCTTTAGTGAAGAATCAAGTCAAAAGTGGTCTTCTCGAATGAATCAGCCAATGAGCCACCTATCACCGTGACCGAAAGAGACAGACCATTCCAACGAGCCCAATTTTTTTCTGAACGGAGCTGCCGACCGTCCTATACGACCGTCACAAGCCGCCGATTGCCGGTCCGTCAGTCCGCCTACAGCTTGCACTGTTTCGCATTTTTCGGCCATTTTTCTACCATTTTGGTCCTTCCTACGCCCATCCCAACCTCCAGCAAGACCCCCAAGACCCCCGGGTGCCACCAGTTGCCAACCACCTCCTTCGCCGGAGCTCCGGCCAAGCCATTCAACTTTTTTTCTCCTCCGGCAGGGCTGTTTTTCAGTGTTTTTAGTAGGAGTCCAACCTGTGGTTGCTGTTTGGGCTTGGGACCACCTTGGATCGTCATGGTAGAGGTCCCAAAGCGTCGCCTCTATTGTCGTCGCCGCGTCGGTGCCTCTAGCCCGCTTTACAGGTGAGTTTAGCTCATAATCCTTCAATTAATACCTAAACTTGCTTATGGTTTGTTTAGTTAGATTTAATTATAGTTTATGAGATTTAATTAAGTTTTATTAACCCTAAGATAGGTGGTTAGAGGGATGGATTAGATTATTTTAGCTTAATCTTGATTTATTTGCTTAATTGTGCTTATGTGTTTAATTAAGCTTGTTTTGCTTAATTAATTGTTTGTTTTGCTTAAAGTTAATATTGTTTTAATGATTTCTGAATTTAATTTATGGTTTATTAAATTCAGGAAATTACTGTTCATGCGACACTATTCACAAAATATTGTTCACGAGTACTGTTCACCGAGCACTGTTCACATGAACTGTTCATCCAGAATGCGAAAAATGTCTAAAATTCATGTGTGTTGATTTTATGAAGTAAATGGATGTGAAAATGCATGGCATCCGCATGAATTGAGTGATGATTATGCAATTGTGTGATAATTGAAAATTTTGGTATTTATTCATAAAACCCCGGTGTCGGGTTTTAACACTGAAAGTGGTTTTAATGACTATATCGAACCGAGGGATTTCAAAAAAAGAAGAGTATCACTTTTCAAGGTTCGAATTGACCGTGTACTCATACACGTCTATTTTCTCAAATGTTTTTAATACAAAAAAAAAAAAATAGACCAGGATCACCATTTTAATTGAAATATTTGAGTGCAATGCATGGTGTCCTAGGTGAGATTGATTGGTCATGTGTTGGTTAAAAAGAAACCGTCTCAAGCTTTTAAGCCGGAAGTTACTAAATCCCACTTTCGGGTTACCCATGCATTAGGGTAGCGGGTCACAGTAGATTCTGGACCTACACCCCTTCGGGGAAGCCTTCTATTAAGATATAGATGTTGCCGTGCTCAATGGTGGTGAGACGAAGCCTTGCTACGCCAGAAGACACTGAACTAAAGAGTAGGTGACTCGGGTCACAGTAGATTCTAGACCTACGCCTCTTCGGGGAAGCCGTCTATTAAGATATAGACGACGCCGTGCTCAATGGTGGTGAGACAACACATGGCTATACCAGAAGGATTGCCGAACATAGATTCGGCAGTGCCTTGGGTGGCTTAATTAACAAGTAGAACACATGATTGTTTGAGTTGAATGGGTTGAGACCCCTATGATTAATTGAGTGGATAAGGTGTTTCAATTGTTGTATGCATTGAGTATATGCATTGTGTTTCTGAACTGTGATAATGTGCAAGAATGCGTGAGAATCATGGCATCTATGACTTCGGTCATACACGAGTTAAGCACATTATTTATGGCACGTATGCATGAATTGATAACATGAAGGGTGTGGCAATGACCAGGTGAGATCGATTGTGATGCGACTCATATGTGATTGATGAAATGTATCATCTAACGACCATGTGCATTGCGTATATTGTGTTGAATTATAACGTGCAGGGTATGGCATACCAGATAAGCTTGTATGCGAATCGACTGTTGGTTGTTGCTTGTGGTGGGGTAGTTCTTGATAGATACCCTGAGTTAAGTTGGTATACTAACCAAGGCTTAGGGGTGGAACTTGCTAAGATTTATATCTCACTGGTTATTAATAACCATTGTCAGGTCCCTAGTGTGAAGGGCCAGGAGCTTGAAATGGAAGGGTCAGGAGCATAGGTGACTCAGTAGTTCTTTATGACATAGACCTTCTGTATAAGCTTGAAGTGTTTATAAAAGTGTATTTGATTTGAAATTGGTTGTCCTATTTTTCTATCCTATGTATGTCGTTGTCAAAAGATTAGTTAATTCGCTTCGCATGTGCCATAAAATAAAAAGGGTCAGAGATGAGTCCTGGAAACGTCGCGAAATTCTATCGACCACCAAGGGTTGTGCGTGCACTCGAGGTTCAGGGCGTGACACCCTAAACCTACTGTTTTCGAACTCTCTCATTTATAGTTCTGGCTTATCCAGGCAAGCGACGATGGCCAACCTTTTCTCCCTTTTTGGCCAGTCCATCAAGACAATATTGGAGTCTTAGGAGTTTCCCCTCCTTATCCTTTCTCAGTTCCTGATCGATTTAACTGGATGGAAAGTTCCTCTGGACTATTCTTGGTTGCCTCGACTTAGGAGGCCATTAGAAGTAAGAAGAACCGGGTTCCTTGGGCTACTTTAATTTGGTGCAACACGATCTCTCTGAGGTTCCAATTCAACCTTTGGCTTATTACCAAGAACCGACTAGCTACACAAGTTCTTCTCTTATCATACGGTAGGATAGACAATGCGGTGCGTGCTTTTTGTAAGTTGACACCAGACTCCATCAATCATCTATTTTTTGGTTGTTGCATCACTACTAGCCTTGCTTTCTTTTGGGCTACTAGATGCAACCTCCCTTGATGCAATAGGTCTTCATCAGAGAATCTTCAATGGGCAATGAAGTTTCTTTCTGGCAAGGATTTCTATCACTGCATCACCCGGTTCTCTTTTGGTGCCTTATGCCACTTCATTTGAAAGAACATGAATAGTATTCTGTTTACAGAACAAACGTTGGCGGTCCCGGCCATGAAAAACCATCTCATTAAATTTATTAAGGATAAGGCTTTAACGTTCAGAAACGTGGAGGATAGTCCAAGACATAGGAGGCTTCAGTGCAACTGGGGTTTTAACTCGATCATCTTCTCTTCTGAGGTCTGGGTGCTTTAACGTGTCTGCTGTTTTGCTCCTTGAGGTGGTTGCTTTCCTATTTTTGTTGTTGCTGTTCCTGTGAGGTGCTATTGCTGTTGTGGCTTGGTGTGGCTTGGTGCTCTAAAGCTGGAGATTGCTATTGCGATGGTGTTTTTCCCGGTGGCTATTTTGTAGCTGGCATTGGTGGGTCTGTTCGACTGGTTGCTGCTCGTTGGTTGCGGCTTTTGTCTTCAAGGTTCCCCATTTTCTTTTGATAGCCGTTGTTTGGCTAGCTAGTTGCCTTTGTTTTTAGCTAGCTGGTTGCATTGTTTGGCCCTTTTGGCGTTGTTGCCTTGTCTTAGTGACTTGTTGTTTTTGTCGGCACCTTTCCACTTCTTCTGACTAGTTTGTTTTTATGAGTGTAATTTTTTGGTACCGATCTGCTTTACAATTTCTGGTTATAGCTCAATAGACTATTACTTCACCAAAAAAAAAAAAAAAAAAAAAAAAAAAAAAAAAAACTCTATAAGGTTTTCAACCTTGAAGACATTCAAA
The DNA here is from genome assembly GCA_016097545.1 of Eucalyptus victrix. Classification (NCBI taxonomy): domain Eukaryota; kingdom Viridiplantae; phylum Streptophyta; class Magnoliopsida; order Myrtales; family Myrtaceae; genus Eucalyptus; species Eucalyptus victrix. The sequence goes on from CM027844.1 coordinate 28,895,210, forward strand.
TTGACATATGCACAAACTTTTTGAGTTTAAGGAGGTGACATAGATATTGTGGACCTAGATCATTGATTGATTTTGTAACGATCGTGTTCAACGAGGGCAGAAAGTGGTCACCGAGAGAATCCAAACAAGGAATGACTCCTGATAGGTTTCTAGGATGGCAAAGAGGACATAAATGAACCACTAGATAGGGAGAGCGATTTTGAAATGTGTGTGTGTTTATTAAAATTGGAATTAATTGACAGAGGTACTTTCGATGTAATGACAAGTTTTGCTTTGAAACTTTAAAGTTAAGCGAGGCCATTCTAAAGCATTACCCAGATGGGTGATCTCTAGAAAAGTGACTACCTGTATACTGAAAGATAACACCGTAAAGCCGATAATACCTCAAGTTAACCAAGGATGTCACAGATTCAGGTCCACTTTGCATGTGATGTAGTTAATTCTGTACGAATGTCTTTAAATATTCTGACATGGGACTAGAACCCGTGGACCCTTCTGCTCCTGGTGGACTCTGGGAATGTCCTGAAACGGTGTACCACGGCGTTCCAACTGCTCAATTTCTTTCTCGTGAGCAGAGTGTACATTGGCCTGCGAAAATGAAAGACTCCATGGCATCGAGGCTCGCTCACCGGAAATGGGCCATTTGACGATGTTCTGATAAAATGAAAAGGAATGGAGTCTGAGGGTCTGGAGAAGAATCTAGTGTTTTTCCTTCATTAAAAGATTTTAATCCTTCTTTTAGTCTTGTTTGGCTGGTGTAAAAAGTGGTGATTAGTTTTCGTGGGTGAGAACTGGTGTTGTTGTTCTTGCGTAATGTTTTCTTGGATTATAACGATTCAATCTTTCAGAAATGTTCCTCGATTTCGCATGATATCAAAGTGGAAAAGAGATAATGGTAGCAGAAATGTAGTTATGAAGTAAAAGGATATTATTTTCCATCATCTCTTATATAATGGTACAACAGCAGATTTCCAAGGCAAAAACAGCTATACATTACCACAATATTACAGAAACAAAAAATGGGGATTCAACCAAGCAAAATTACAGAGGCAAAAAGAATTGTGCTGGGAAGAAAAAGAGGAGGAACAGTTTTCTGCTCATCTCCATATGTATTTGACCATATTGCTATACAGTCAGCAGTCCTACTAGTAAAAAGCTCAAAAATTCTACTTCTTCGAAACAAGATGTAGTTTCTCATCTCCTCTGGAAGTTCAGGAACTTGATGCCGTAGGCGAAGATGAAGAAAAAGCCCAAGACCCAACCAATATGGGCCAAAGCCACGGGCACGAGGAAGTCGTAATCGAATCCCAGGTTATCCTTCAGGAATGCATCTATTGCCGGTTTACCCCCTCCATCTAGTTCTATACCGTCCTTCTTGTCGCCGACTTGGGATGTGAAAATGCCATAGATGGTCCAAGCGACAGGCGAGCACCAGTAGTACCATCTCCACCACACAGGGATCAGCTGCAATAATAGGGCATTATTAGCATTAATATGGCATGTTTACAAAAGAGGATGATGCTCTCAATGAGAAATGAACGAAGACATGTTTACAAAAGAGGACCGAGGTAAGGTGACTCACGGGTCGGGGAATGAGGAAGCCCGAAAACAAGTTCCAGAAGTTGAGGAAGAACGACATTACAATGGCAGCGATCTGGTGGCCAGGAGTGAGCGCGACAACCATCATGCCGTACATCGAGAAGTAGGTATAGCACATGAATATGAAGTAGTAGAAGTATAAGACCTTGCCAAGCTTCCACTCGAAACCAATCATCGAGTAGAGAATGAGGGAATAAATAACTGTCTGAATCGCCACATAGATTGTTTCGATAGCCACCTGATACACAAAGCACACCAATCAACGACAGAACAAGAAAATACAATTGTAATGAAATGAATGAGATTCTAATTATTGGAAATGGACAAAGAGAATAATACCTGAGCAAATGCATAAGGCAACTCCGAGTACATCCCAGCTGCTCGTTCACGGTAGAAGACGGTTCTTTCGATCGCCACAACAGATTGGACTGCTGCAGCATTAGTGGCTCCAAGGAAGAGAACAGCAGCATAGGTGGCACCGAGTAGATTGATCAAATCTTGTTGTTCAAATCTATCAGGATAAAAGGAACAGAAACATCATTTTAGCAAACACTTTAAGGTAATAGCAGCGGCTTGACCTTCGAAAAAAGCTAATGATCTTTCAAACGCAATAATTCGTGCTTACATTTTGCCTCCTTTGTTCCAGAAAATGAAGCCAAACATAAGACCAATGACGATCGTCATGAGAAAACGAATGGCGTTAAATTGGGAGTTCCTCCAGTAGGACCAGTTCTGTTTGCAGAAGCAAGCATGGCATTGAGTTAGGAAGGCCTGGGAGTATTGGGTGGGGAAGTAAAGGTCTTTTGAACCAGGCTGTGGACTGCTCAGCTCTTTGATGAGCTCCTGGTTTCTCCTGAAAAGAAGGTTAAAAGAGAGAGAGAGAGAGAGAGAGAGAGAGAGAGAGAGAGAGAGAACGGGGGAATGAGGCATTGAGTTCAGAACGTTCATGATTGGATTTTGAAGAAATTACAGGGAGTGCGATTCTCACCTATAGAGATCAGAATTGGCATAGATTTCTGCAAAGTCCACGTCCAGTTGAGCTTCGACTGAAGTAGCACTGACATCCAACATCCATGTTGCGGGATTGTAGCCTTCATGGATCTTGGGGACACCGGGAACAGCCTGCAATTGGTTTTCAGATATTAAGCTCCATTTAGTCAAACCACATAACGACATGGGTAAGTGTAGTCATGGATTTTTCAGTCATGCGGGTTGCTTAATTGAAGTTATAAGATAAGCACCTCGAAATATTCCACGAGCTTGTGAGACCGTTCACCGAGAGGCCCTGTATAAATGACTCGCCCTCCTCTTTTCATCAGGAGAAGCTGCAAGAAGAACGCACATCCTCAGCTCAGGGATATCTTGAAGAGACAATCCTGAAAACACATGAAAGGAACACGGAGTTCAATCATCCTAACCGTACCTCATCAAAAGCCTCAAAAATGTCTATACTCGGTTGGTGAATCGTGCACACAACAGTACGCCCAGTATCCACGGTATTTCTCACAGTACGCATGACGATTGCAGCTGCTCTGGCATCGAGACCTGACGTGGGCTCATCCATGAAGATAATCGAGGGATTAGCAACCAACTCAACGGCTATCGTGAGCCTCTTCCTCTGCTCGGTCGAGAGTCCATCAACTCCCGGAAGCCCAACTAGAGCATTCCTCAAGGGATGAAGCTCAACTAAATCCATGACTTGCTCAACAAACATCTGCAAAACCGAGAATACTCACGTTTAGTCATAATTTCCACCGGGTCCGTTTACTTGCTTGAAGGAGTTATTTATGAAGAAGATAGTATCGTAGTCACGTGCCTTTCTGGTTTCCTCATTTACGTCCTTAGCGAGACGAAGCCAAGCTGAGTATAAGAGAGATTCGTAAACGGTGACATATGGTGAGTGAATGTCATTCTGCTCACAGTAACCGCTCACTCGAGCGAAAGTGGCTTGGTTCTTGGGATAACCGGAAACAGTTATGCTTCCCTCAATGTATCCGCCAGTTTTTCTTCCTGCTAACACATCCATCAGTGTCGTCTTTCCGGCTCCACTGACTCCAACCAATGCAGTCAAAACGCCCGGCCTGAAAGCTCCACTGACATCTCTTAGGAGTTGTAGTCGGCTTTCCTCAACCCCTTGAGTCTTCATTTCCTGAAGCACAACAAAACAGACATTTATTTCTGAATCTACGTTGGGTGGAAGTATTTTACAGTTTGTATTCTGAGAAATGTCTCAAACAAATACTTTAACGACCAGAACTTCCCCAGCCTTTTGCTTTCTGACAAGTTACTTGTTTCTATTGATAGTTTTATGTGAAATTACGAAAGAACTGTCGTTGTGTTAGGCCATGCTCGTGTCATTTCATCGCTGCACCGAACTTGAGGAGTCTTATGTTAGGGAGGAATGGACTTACCGCGGGCATATCCACATAGTAATTGACATGGTTGAAGGCAAGTGAAAGGGGCTGGAAAGGCAGAACCATTCCTCTCCTAGCCTGGGTGCTTTCACTGACAATACCGTCGTTTGCTCGGGCATTTCTTAATTGCATGGGAGTGCCTGTCCATAAAATTCCAGTCTTAAACAAGCATCCACACATGATACTTTTTGAGGCATCATCCCAGATTTCCTTTTTCCTATCCAGTTGACAGTTCTAACCACAACAATCACATACCTTCTGATCGAGATTGTCTTCTCTTCTCGGAATCATCATCCGTGAGCATTGCTTTATTATCGCCAAGAGCTGAGATACAGTCAGAAAGCAATAAAATCAGTACATTCTTTTTCATTTTACTTTGCAAAATGAAAACCGGAAGAGAGCATCCACTTACGATTTAAGAATGTCAATGCAGCAGTGAAGAGAATGTTGAAAACAACAGAGAACGCGAAAAGTGCCATGATACTGATCCAATACCAGCGCTCGGTGTTGTAAAGGCCTCTTTGCGCTAGAAGGGCCTTCCCGACTGTGGGTTCAGAGGTACCGATGGGTGTAGACTGTGACATCAAAAGAAGTTAATTTACATGTATCCTGAAATCTTGAGAAGACTTTTGAAGTTCCATCATATCCTAAGCCTTGTACATAACTTACCTTGTTCCATCTATCAGACAGGAACTCATTGATAGCAATGGCATTTTGCCCATACATCATGGGAGAAATATAGTAACCCCAGATCATCCCTTTTGAAATGTCATCTGTCCACCATTGCGCACACTAATTTTTAGAAGCTTATCACCAAAAACAATCTATAGGTGTGAAACATGAAATATCCGAATGTCGTTATCAGCGATTGCTTATAATGACAATGCCAAGCCCTAAAAAGTGAACATTTCTAACCTTTTGCGACAATGTAACCACCAAGGATGAATACCAGCAGCAATGTGAAGGTCCCAAGCGTGTTGGCGACGACTGGTGTTCTTCCCACAGCCGCTATGAAACGGAAGAGAGAGAGAGCCATCTGATTCACACCAAAGAAAGCCAGGAATTGCTTGAAAAACCTGCACAAGTAGAAATCACCAAGATTTGTCAGCAAGAGGACTCACCAGAGATTATTATCCTCGCACTAGTTTTAGTAGCTTATAAACCAAAACAGGAAGGGCCAACTTATGAGAGAGCAGAAAATGTGGTCTTACCTAACAGGAGACGGGGCGAACCCAATGGTGTAGTAAGTGAGGATGATCCAAATTCCAGATTCAACCAGTGAGACGGGAATTCTGAGAACCCAAATGGGCAACGCGAAAGCCCAGGCAGGGTAAAACAAGAAATCTCTCTGCTTGAAGAACACCGGAAGCCTAAACACTGTCATCGCAAGCTCTGTCATCCCATTAAACATGACATTCAGAAGACTGTAATATAGAGCTCCCCAAAATCTTGTCCCGTCTCCTATTGTGCCGGTCTTCATTTCTGTTCTGAAGAACACGGTGAACGCAATGCAGGCCATGAGCGTGATCTGAGTGGTCTTGAAGATATACACGAAAGTGCTGCGCTTCATCAGCAGCCATTCCCTGGCAAAGCAAGCTTTGAAGAGCTCCCAGTTAGAAATTCCATACTTTTCCTTCACCAGAGCAGCAGGGTGTGACCTGGTTTTGTCATAAGGGACCCTAAGCTCTTCGAGAAGGCACTGACCGACCTGGAAGCTATTGAAAGCCCTCACGAATTCAGGCGCCGAGATGTATCTATAAGGTTGGTCCTTCCTGTACCAGTATTGCTCTTGGTCGTTCTTGGAAGTCACTTCCTGCAGAAAGTCAGCAACCCCCTTTCTTTCCGGGCATTTGAAGCCCACGTACTCAAAGAACCCGAGAATGTTCTCTCGCGGCCCTTGATAGACGATCTGGCCTTCCGAGAGCAAGATTATGTCGTCAAAGAGATCATAAGTCTCGGGAGCTGGCTGCAACAGGGTGATGACCATGGTCACATCCGTGATATGGACCATCTGCCTCATGAACTTCACAATCTGAAAAGTCGTGGAACTATCCAGCCCTGTCGATATCTCGTCCATGAAGAACGCTTTTGCCGGTCCGACCAACATCTCACCTGTGGTGACACGTTTCTTTTGTCCACCAGAGATACCCCTCCTCATGTCGTCTCCAACCACGATATCAGCGCAAATATCTAATCCGAGGATCTGCCACAAACATCAGAGAATTAGCCTACCACCCCAGCTTATAAAACCAAACGTCAAATTTGAAGCAGGATTGAATGGAAAAATTCTGCAAACCAACCTTGAGAACATAGTCTGCCATCAAACTGGTTTCTTGGCCAGTAATGGCAGTGGCCTTCATGAAAGCATCAATTTCGGGGTCCGGCTTGATTCCTGCCTCTCGCTCTCTTCTCGACAGCTCCGCCAACATTTCATACCTAGTTCCGACTCCCAAGCAACGGCCCGAAAAGTCCAGTGTCTCACGGACCGTCATCTCACCATGGTGAAGATCATGCTGGCTAATGTAAGCGCAGGTCCTTTGAGGAACGAATTCATTGAATTCGTGGCCGCAGTAGGTGATTTTTCCAGTTATCTGTATAGTTGTAACAGAACAAATTAGTTCACTCTTAAGAACTAGAGAACCTGTAGTCAGCAAGCAAGTAAATGCATAAAGATAGGTCAAAATGCATCGCTAACCCTTAGATTATCATCAGACTTTCCAGCAAGTGCTTGTAGCAGTGTTGTTTTTCCAGAGCCAGGAGGTCCAAGAAGCAAGGTCAACCTGAAAATGAATATTTTCATGTTTATAAGCTCCCAAATTAAGCGCGCAGAACTGCACTTTTTTATGTAAGCAGTGAGACTAGGATCTTCGAGTTGAGGGGATCAATGAATTTACCTTGACGGTTTGATTATGCCACTGACATCTTGAAGTATCTTTACCACTCTCTTCTTCGATGGAGAGAGTCCGATCATGCCAATAGCTCCCTGTCGACATAAATATTGTTATTGGGGATTTATGGAAAATAACAAATTTACCTCATCTAATGAATCGGACCTGCCGTTACCCTGAAGACATGAAAAGAAACAAACTGATTGATTTATTGATATCTGTGTTTCAACATTCGAACCGCTCAAAGGTTGTGTTAGCTCTTCTCCACCTCTTTCGGCTTCCTATAACGTCAGCTTTCCTTTTTTTTAATTACTTAAGCAGCAAAGACGCACCATTTCACTAAAAAATCCACTTTTTACCTGCATATTTGCAATCAAATGTTATATCTTCCGCCATCTCATGCTCACCAAACCTGCCTACTCGATATAGTCAAAGGCGGTGTCAGTATCGCACCCACATACAAGAAACTCGCAAGAACTTGTTCCTCGTAAAGTCTCTAATTCAATTAAAAGCCAGACGCGACCAAATACCTCTACCTGATCTAGTCACCTTACTTGACTAGCTACAACCCTTTCGAGTTTGCCACTGATACTTCACTAAACAACACTCAAGATCAACTGAACATGAAAAAGAAACATCACAGAAAGTAAAAAAAGTTCTGATGAAAGCCAACCTCAATAGCATTCAAGGTAGAGTTGAGCAGAGTTGGGAGTGCCCTTGTCCCCACATAAGCGTCGCCTTCAATGCACAGGTTCTGAAACCTCACTTCGATCTTTGGGGTCTCGATACCAACCTGGTCAGTCCTGTCCCGCAGCCTCCTCAGGAACTTCTCGTTGTCCTCCTCCACCGCTTTGAGTATGCTCTCCATCAGGACTTTCTTGTCTTGCGTCCCAAGGTTCGTCACGTCCACCTCGTCGTGCACCACCCTCCCGTTGCTCCGCACCTGGGTCAGTATCCCCTTCCGCAACCGGTCGTAGGTCGGCAACCGCTCGATGGCAGCCCACTGGAGCTCCTCCTCGTCATCCGCCGCCTGCCGGGCGCTCCGCTGGAACACGTCAGGTGCGTTCCACATCTCCCTCACACTGCCCGACCGCCAGCTGCGACGGCTGCTCGTCTGCCGCATGAGGTCATCGCCAGCCAATGCTGCCGCCATTGTCGAACCTGCCTCCTCTCTCTCCGGATCACACGTGAAAACCGAATAGAATACTCCTTGGCGAAGTTCTTGGACCAGAGTTGGAACAAGAACTTGAAGAAGAACAAATGAACTCCCAAAGAAAGAATCTATATGCACATGGTGAAGCAGAAGGACACTTCTTTTCTTTTCTGTGCGTTTGCTTATGAGAAAACTTGGAGCACATAGAGGATGAGAAGGAGAAAGAGAGATATTTTGAGGAGGTGTTTCTTGAGGAGTTTTATATAGAGAGTGAGTTGAAGGAGAAGCAAAAGATCCATCCGGAGCAAGAACAGGAACAAGTGTGCCTGCGCGCGCGCGCGCGTCGGTCGTCGGTCAACGGTCAAATCGAGACGACAAGTCGTTCCGGCGGCTTTGAGCCAACTTGCGAGATACTTTGAAGATTCACAGACCGAATCCGGTGTCTCGCGCTCCGTTCGCGCTCTTCCAGAAGGAAATCTTCTGGCCGTCGGATTTGGAGCGACGAGGGTTGACATGTCAAAGAGGGGTCCGATCCTGCGGACGACATCGGACGAGCGCACGATATTGAATTGTAAGCGCCGAATCGTCTTCTTTTCGGTAATATTTTAATGGGGAGGCATGAGATGGGACCGAGGACACCGGTCCGACCGTACCTGGTCCGATGACTCCTACTCATTTAAACCACACTGATGATGCCCAATTAATTTCCCCAAATCGATTTTTTAATATAATTTTAAAAAATTAGCTTCGTAGTCCAGATTGATTCAATATCTTTTAACTTTAATTTATCTTTTGCCCCAAAGACCTTAACATTATTTCAAAGGGATTTAAAGCAACAATTATCAATATATTGGTCAATTTGCCCTCAATGGACTTTTTTTTCATTATTTTTCATATAATCACTACTTATAGATGTTCTTATAAGTTAAATAATTATAGATGTTCCTATAAGTTAAATATCTTTACTCCTGCTAACTTAGCCATGCTAGCCTCGAGTATCTTTATCGCATCCGACCAATCTCATCATATTACTGATTACGGACATCTTCATGTTCCATCGCAATTATATAATTAGTCAAGGGACAAGGTATCAATGAGGGTAATACTCAAGATGCTGTCTTCTTTTGAGACTTGAACACAAGGCCGTGCTTCTTTCATGTGCGATCAGATTGGGAATATTGATGAACTCGGCCTATTGAGTTGATAATTAGAGCAGTGCTTGCACAAAACCATGGCTATTTTTATGCTAAAAGAAGGGGTGCGCAGAGATTAAACTTAGGGTGCGAATGGTAACGTTTACTGTTTTTTTTTTGTTCACTGGGAACGAGAAACAAAAAAAGTGTTTGTTCCGGGGAACAATTCTTGAATAAAAGAACGTGTTTGGTAACGTTTGCTCCGAGAATAAAAAATGAACGAAACACGTTTGGTAAATTTTTTTCTTTTTTTGTTTCTTTTAATTTTTTAAACATTTTTATTTTATTTTTCATTTTTTCCTTTCTTTTTTATTTTTACTTTTTTCAGCCGGTCCGGCCTCCGGCGATTTCCGACCGGCCGGCAAGCGGCCTCGCCCAGCCACAGCGAGGCTCGCCGGCCCCCGGCAAGGCTCGGGCTCACCGGATCTAGGCGAGCTCGAGCTCGCCCAGCCATGGCGAGGCTCGGCCTCGCCTGCGTCGGCAACGCCGAGCCTCGACGGCCGGTCGCCGGCCATGGCCGAGGCCGGCGATCGGCGAAAAGAAAAAAGAAGAAAAAAAGAAGAAAAGAAGAAGAGAAGAAGAAGAGAGAGAAGAAGCTCACCGGAAATGTTTCTTCATTTTTGTTTAAAGGAACAAGAAACAACAAATTGTTGTTTCTTGTTTTACGTTTTTTTTCATTCCAGAAAAAAAAAAAAAAAAGAACGAAACGCAACCAAATGCGTTTACGTTCCTTTTGTTCTTCCTTTAACACTTTCCGTACGGAAGTGTGCCGGAAATACTTTTTTAGAGTGTTTCCATGCACACCCTTAAGGGTTAGTGTTTTTTTTTCTTATCAAAAGAATGAAATTAAAAGAAAACAACCATGTTAAACAGGCTGAGTTGGCAGGCTTGCACCTTTGAACATGTACTTTTCCAATGCATCACATATTCCTCAGTCTAACGGAAAAAGTATATCGAAGAACCTTTTTTTAATCCATTGGCAACTTCGAAGTACTTGAAAGTCGAAAAGCCGACAATTGTCAACATCAATACCCAAGACAAAGATATCTGAATGCATGCGATGTCTCCCTCGTGCATGACTTTAGCAAAGACGACCCAATAAGAGATGAAACGACCATCTTTATAGTTGAATTCGTTGATGGAGAAAATTCGTAATGTAAAGGAAGGTGCGGAATGACTTTTTCAGCGGACATTTCATATATAATAGAAGCATCTTATTGACGAGTATCCAAAGATACTTATTAAATAAATAAAAATTCTGCACATAACACGAGACACTTTCTATTTTTCCATAGTTTTACAAGAGAGAAATAAGATCATGCAATTCATGCGCGATGACACGAGACATGGACCAGGTTTTAGAGAGCATCAAGAGGTCTGAGAGCGCAATCCTGGTCAGGACATGCAGAGAAATCAATGGCAGGTTCGTGGACTACCTCGCCGAGCTTGTTAGTGCAACATGCGGATGGTTGGACGTGCAGGAAAAAAAAAAAAAAAAAGGTTGAAAAGTCAAAAAAAGTAGAAAGTGGAGGCTCGACTCAGTTTAAAAAGGAGAACGAGAGCTCACGAGCAAGAAAATAAAAATTTTAAAAAATTTAAAAAATTTAAAAAAAAAAAAAAAAAAAAAAAAAAAAAAAAAAAAGGGAGAGGGGGAGAGAAAGAAAGAAAGAAGAGAGGGGGAAGAGAGCGAGAGTGCACACGCCACGGGATCTTACCAAGCCAATTCAACTCCCACTTGTAATGCTCGGTAAATGCTTGCAACCTTCTTTCACCAATTTGAGAAGTTTTCAGAATTAGAGCTTAAATTCAAAGTTTAGCAAAACTTGAGCCACAAAATACAATTTTTGAGTTGAGTTTTGGAATTTCATGGAAATGACGGATAATGATATTGTGGAAACACGGGATTTGACAAGAGTCATTTTTAGTTGGAGCAAAAATTTAGAATTTCACACGCGAGTTCTGCGTTGCATTTAGGTTAATTTAGCCACATAGTTGAGGTAGACTTTTACTTACCTTTGACATCAATTCTCATTTAATTGCTAGGATTATGAGATTGTCAACTCGTTTAGTTATGCATTGTTTGATTTAGGCATTCCCAGGTAGTGGTGTTATCTCTTTTTTAAGTTTATAAACTCATACTTTGAAAATGAAAAGTGAGAGACATTATGTGCAAAAGGCAAAAGTGATTTTTATGGCATATTTGATGCATAATTTCGAATCAAGCATTTTCTATCTTATTTGTTATTTGAAATGGTTTGAAAAGTGTTTATGAAATAAATTTGCAAAAGGTATTCTAGTGGATGAGTTGAACTGCAAAAGATTCATATCAATTATGCATTTGGATATAAGGATTTGCAAGGATGTTGTTGTGGATTGGCATTGATGCTCAGTATTACTGTAAGCCCATTAAAGGACTTGTGAGTAAACATACTAGTTTAAAAAATCCTTATGAGTTAGCCATTGGTAATATAGATGGAGACCTTGTCAAGGGAGCTTGGTTGTCTTGTCATTATGCGTTATGTATGATCATGGTCAAATATCTAAGCACAAGATTGGCCAATGAAATAAACCATTGACATGTGCTTTTGAAGAGATTGATCAATGGGCTGTACCATTAACATTTGCTTTAATATTGATGTGAAATAAATATTTCTTCTATAAATATAGCTATGTTGAAGTGTATATAACTTATTCTCTGCTTATAAGTTTGTTATATCATGAAATTTGGTGTAATGAGTTATGTTTTTGTGTCTAAAGCATGCATATGGATGCTCAATCTACTTAATGATGTAGTTCTCAATTTTTTCCAAACTCTTTGATTTTCATGGTCAAAACAAAAAACAAGAAATCTATGGAGAAATTCATAACAAGTTGAATACATAGATGTAAGCTAACTAGCTACATACTATATAAGAACCGACTCTCCTTATTAAGGAGACAAGTTTCAACCTTTCTAGTCTTTATCTACTGTAAACTTAATAATGTTTTCGACCTCAAAGAGACATTCAAATGGACATCTCCACAAATGATTTGAGTTTAAGGGGGTGACAGACATATTGTAGACTTGGATCATCAATTGATTCATATCCACTTTGTATATGATGTAGTTGATTTTATATGAAGTTCTATAAAGATTCTGACAAGGGATTGGAACCCATCGAGGGCTTCTTCCTTATGGTCCTTGGTGGACTTGCAACTAGTTTTTCTTCTTAGGAATGTCCCGAAATTAGGTGTGAGCATAGTCCAGATTGAGTCAATCTAGCACCTAATCTAGAGACCAACCCACATAGTGTTAATCCCCAATTTTTGGGACAGAAGAACTATCACACTCCGATCCTCGAGCACGTGCCAATCCCTCTCTGGTCGATACAAATTTGTGACTTCCCAAAACAAGTTACCAACCCTTTCTTTTTATTGCACATGCGGAAGCGAAAATAAATCTCCTGACAGTAACTATCTCGGAATAGAAAAGCAAGATAAACAATTTCACAAACAAAACACAATTTTATATACACACCGAGTCATGTACAAGGTTTATAACCAAAAGACTACAAAGACTGGCTTTCCAAAAAGAAGCGGTCCTAACTGACTTACACTTTAGATCACCTCCTCTCGACTCCAGGTCCTCCACTTGACGATTCTGAAAATTTAACCCACGACGGGATGAGATATAAATCTCAGCGAGTTCATGCTCTAAACCATGATTAGGAGGGAAATACACCCAGAGGCATCATAACCACTCATCACACAATCATATGGACTTACCTCGCCTCAAAACCACTCTGTAGGTCAATATAGTTTATATCACATATAACCAAACAAATATGAGCAACAATTAAGCTTCAACAATTGGAACACCACACTCAATTCTCAAATCAGTACAAGAGTTCTGATTATAGTGTCAAATCGTTATGACACGTCCCATACCGTGTCACACAATTTTGTCCCATAATCTAGCTCATTCAACTTCATTAATCATGCGTTCCTAGTTTTTCTCTCAACATATAATACGGCCTTACATTTTGTTCGGCATCATTTGGCATTGTCAGGCATCATCTCACACCATTGAGCACGACAACATCTTTCCTAGATGACTTTCCCGAAGAACATAGATCTAGAATCTACTGTGATCGGCATCCTGTTGTCTAGAGATGTCTCATACAAGGGTAACGTCCAGCTTAATAGTCCGGGATAATTTTTCTTAACCAACACACGATCATTCAATCATGGCCTAGGGCACCGTGCATTACACTCAAATGCCTCAATTAAAATGATGAACATGACATTTTTCTTCATATTAGAAATACATGGTAAAATAGTCGTGTGTGGGTACATAGTCAACTCGAACCGGAAAAAAATTGATATCTTCCAATTGAAAATCTCACTATTTTATATAGTATATAAAATCATTTTTTGTGTTAAAATCCGACACCTGAAATTTTCTAAATAAATAACCAAATTCACAAATCTTGGAATTAAATACTCAAAATTCCAATCAGTACTCAAATTGCATAATTTAACACCCAATTGCATAAACTAACCACACAATTGCAATCGGAATGAAATTCTAGTCATCGAATCCGATCACCAGCTATCCCGATCTAATTTTCAAAAAAATATTTAATAATTAATTAATTTCTACAATTAACTAAATAATTCAATTTAAATACTAAAAATACTAACCTAGGCCAAAATCACTAAATTAACCACCTAAACGGGCCGGAAAATTCTTGAACCTATTTAGATAAATAATACAGCTTATCTTATCCCTAATTAAGCCGTTCTAACCACTTAACGTGAATAGTTAACTAATTAAATCTCTAATCTAATATAATCTAACTAACCACATAATTCCCAATTAAATTAAACTAAACACCCATTAAATTTCATTAGCCTACTAAGAAGAGTTTAGTGCATAAACTCATCGGTTTATTGCGGAAACCGGTTTACAACGACGCAATAACGGCCGAAACTCGGGTTTGCAGTAACATCAACGGGCTTGGACTGGGCCTGAAATTGGCCCAACAAATCTCAACCCAAATTGAGATTTGTTATTGAGTTAGGCTGGGCTTGCTTCATGGGATTGGGCCACTTTGCGGGCTTCAAGACTAGGCTGATCTTGCTTGGGCTTCAAAACTGGGCTGATCCTGGCTTGGGTTGCTGAAGATGGGCCGGTCAAATTTGTGTGGGCTGAACAAGAAAGCCCGAAGGAGCTGCTGAACCGGGCCCAAAACGCTGGATTCGTGTGGGTTGAAAGTGGAGAATAACCAGTGGATGAAGGGCGCGAAGAAAAAGGAAAATGTGCTGGCTCGATCGTGGCAGAAGATGGGCGTTGCTGGAGTTGACCGATGAAGACACGAGCTGATGGAGGGCGTGAGCTGGCAGCAGCCTCGGTGGACGCTGGAACCAAGTGAAGATGAAGAACGTGGGCTTTGGTCTTCGATGGGATGAGCCCGATTGTTGCTGGACGTGTGGGAAAATGGGGTCAACAAAACGACTGTGGAGATGTAGGGTTGACTGAGAGAAAACGTGGCCAAAATGAGGAGTCGTCGGTGGAGTGGGGTAGATGGAGTAGTGGTGAGAGATGGGATGGTGATGATGATGCGGGCGAGAGCTTGTAGAATCGGTGGGGCTTCAAGATACAAAATAAAAGAAAGAGGCAGCAATTTCGAAGAGGAACAAATGAAAAAAAAGTAAAGACTGAAGGGGATCGGTGGCTTCGGTTGAAGAAAAATAAAGGAAAGCTGAAGCAGATGCGCAAAGGGGGGAGGTCGGCTGCGAAGCTTGCCCGATAAGACTGAAAATGGGAGTGTATAAAGTCAAGGTTAAAATATCTTATTCCATCATGGTTTTGTCCACAAAAGTCTTCAAAATTATCTACTTGTTTCACCCAATTACTTTCTTGAAAATTAATACCACAATAATCCAATTTGAGTGCAAATGTTGCACCCCTATCCTAGGTTCCGAATTTCACCAAATTAACTTCAATTTCCTCACTCAATTCTCCAAATCGATATCCAAATTTGCCGAAGAAAAATCCCACAAACTTTCTATAAGTTCCCAACACTCAAAGGCTTGGTAAGGAGGCCAAAAATCCATCCAATTTGGCCAATCCAAATTTCCGTTATTTTTCCACAATGTCCAAATCAATTTTCCATAAAAATCTCGAATCTCCGAAAATTCTTCGGAGGATGAGTCGACGTTCCTAAAATGAATTGTGATATGATAGAACTTTCAATTTTTGAAATCGGGTTCAAATTCGCGGTTAATTTCAATCTAACGCGATTTTATGGTGACCTAACCTACCAGGTAACTTTTAGAAATTTTTAATGCAATTAACCCGTGATCGATTTATCTCGAGTCACAAAGTACGAAAATCTTGAGGTTTCAAATTCGGATACCGTTTATAAAAATGACAAAAAAATCGGTCTAGTGCCGTTCGACGAGAATTTTGCAATTAGGTGAAATCACCCACACACTAATCACATACCTCTATCGAATCGACCTATTTATGGTCTCTGATTAATTTTTGACGGTGCCATAATGACCCTTGCAGATCAACACGATCGAGCAGTCGATTTCTGGTCAAATTATCAAGTCCATTGCGTTAAAATCCCCTAATAGCTTTCTCAGATAGTCTACTTATCTCGTGAGTGATCAATTTAGAGAATAGCACTATCGGCGAGTCAATGAAAGACCCGAATTATTTAATCGAAAATGAAATTTGAAAATTTAAGCTGTCACAAGACCAAATCAATTCTATGGGGTTAGTCTAGTTCCAAGGTCAACCTAGGACCAACCATTCAATTTTTTTGTTTCCCTTTTTATATTCCTTAAAAGGATAAACGTATTATTTCAAATTACATACTCATCAACAATGCAATATTGGGCAACCAAATTATGAACACCAATACATATCAAATATAAATATAAGATAAGATAACAATAGTAACTTACACTTACTAAAAGTAACAAACCATAAAAACGAAGATGCGATGCAAGAGAATAGAGACGAGTAGCGAGGTACGTGAACAGAGGTGAGCGACAAGGCGAGTGACGCAAGCAAAGAGAGGCGAGTGAGGCCAAGGCGGGTGAGCAGGCCGAGGCAAATGAAGAGGGTTTCTTTTTTTTTTTTGGTTAAATTTGATCTGGGTTTCTACTTTCTAATTTTCGTGACAAATTGAACTACAAAGAGAATAGATAAGGAACCACTAGAATTTAGAGTAGACAAAAACATATATTATATAACATATTAGATGTAATATATATAATATTACGTATATATTACGTACAAGGTTGGTCCGAGCTGGACTAACTCTAAACTTATAGGACTGAGGACTAATTCGCACATTACAAAATTCAAAGATCCTAAGACATAGGACCAATCTAGTCCCTCGGGAACTGGACTAGGACCGATCGCATTGGGCTAGTTCAGGGTCAGTCGAGGGTTGACTGTGATGCTCACCCCTACCCAAAACACTGTACCACAGTGTTCCAAGCACTCAATTGGTTTCTCATTTCGCAAGCAGAGTGTACATTGGCCTGCAAAAACGAAAGAGTCCGTGGCATCGAGGCTCAGCTCGCTGGAAATGGGCCATTTGACGATGCTCTGATAAAATGAAAAGGAATGGAGTCGGAGGGTCTGGAGAAGAATCTAGTGTTTATGCTTCATTAAAAGATTTTAATCCTTCTTTTAATCTTGTTTGGCTGGTGTAAAAAGTGGTGATTAGTTTTCGTGAGTAAGAACTGGTGTTGTTGTTCTTGCGTAATGTTTTCATGGATTAAAACGATTCAATCTTTCAGAAATGTTCCACAATTTCGAAAATATCAAAGTGGAAAAAGAGATACGAGTAGCATAAATGTGGTTATGAAGTAAAAGGATATTATTTTCCATCATCTCTTATATAATGGTACAACAACATATTTCCAAGGCAAAAACAGCTATACATTACCACAATATTACAGAAACAAAGAATGGGGATTGAAGCCAAGCAAAATTACAGAGGAAAAAAGAATTGTGCTGGGAATAAAGAGAGGAGGAACAGTTTTCTGCTCATCTCCATATGTATATGACCATATTGCTATACAGTCAGCAGTCCTACTAGTAAAAAGCTCAAAAACTCTACTTCTTCGAAACAAGATGTAGTTTCTCATCTCCTCTGGAAGTTGAGGAACTTGATGCCGTAGGCGAAGACGAAGAAAAAGACCAAGACCCAACCAATATGGGCCAAAGCCACGGGCACGAGGAAGTCGTAATCGAATCCCAGGCTTGACTTCAGGAATTCATCTATTGGCGGTTTAAGCCCTCCATCTATTTCTATAGGTTTCTTCTTGTCGCCGACTTGGGATGTGAAAATGCCATAGATGGTCCAAGCGACGGGCGAGCACCAGTAGTACCATCTCCACCACACAGGGATCAGCTGCAATAATAGGGCATTATTAGCATTAATATGGCGTGTTTACAAAAGAGGATGATGCTCTCAATGAGAAATGAAAGAATAGAATTAGGACCGAGGTAAGGTGACTCACAGGTCGGGGAATGAGGAAGCCCGAAAACAAGTTCCAGAAGTTGAGGAAGAACGACATTACGATGGCAGCGATCTGGTGGCCGGGAGTGAGCGCGACAACCATCATGCCGTACATCGAGAAGTAGGTATAGCACATGAATATGAAGTAGTAGAAGTACAAGACCTTGCCGAGCTTCCACTCGAAACCGATCATCGAGTAGAGAATGAGGGAATAAATAACTGTCTGAATCGCCACATAGATTGTTTCGATAGCCACCTGATACACAAAGCACAACAATCAACGACAGAACAAGAAAATACAATTGTAATGAAATGAATGAGATTCTAATTATTGGAAATGGACAGAGAGAATAATACCTGAGCAAATGCATAAGGCAACTCCGAGTACATCCCAGCTGCTCGTTCACGGTAGAAGACGGTTCTTTCGATTGCCACAACAGATTGGACTGCTGAAGCATTAGTGGCTCCAAGGAAGAGAACAGCAGCATAGGTGGCACCGAGTAGATTGATCAAATCTTGTTGTTTATATCTATCAGGATAAAAGGAACAGAAACATCATGTGAGCAAACGCTTTAAGGTAATAGCAGCGGCTTGACCTTCGCAAAAAGAGAATGATATTTCAAACGCAATAATTTGTGCTCACATTTTGTCTCCTTTGTTCCAGAAAATGAGGCCAAACATAAGACCAATGACAACCGTCATGAAGAACCGAATGGCGTTAAACCGGGAATTCCTCCAGTAGGACCAGTTCTGTTTGCAGAAGCAAGCATGGCATTGAGTCAGGAAGCCCTGGGAGTATTGGGTGGGGAAGTAAAGGTCTTTTGAACCGGGCTGTGGAGAATTCAGCTCTTTGATGAGCTCCTGGTTTCTCCTGAAAAGGGAGAAAAAAAACAAAAATGGGGGAATGAGGCGCCCAGTTCAGTGCACATTCATGATTTGGAATTCAAAGAAATTACAGAGTGCGCGTCTCTCACCTATAGAGGTCGGAATTGGCATAGATTTCTGCAAAGTCAACGTCCAGTTGAGCTTCGACTGAAGTAGCACTGACATCCAACATCCATGTTGCAGGATTGTAGCCTTCTTTGATCTTGGGGACACCGGGAACAGCCTGCAATTGGTTTTCGGACATTAAACTCTATTCAGTTAAACCACATAGCCTCATCGGTAGGTGTAGTCATGGATTTTTCAGTCATGCGGGTTTTTTTAATTGAAGTTATAAGACAAGCACCTCGAAATATTCGACGAGCTTGTGAGACCGTTCACCCAGAGGCCCTACATAGATGACTTGCCCTCCTCTTTTCATCAGGAGAAGCTGCAAGGAGAACACACATCCTCAGCTCAGGGATATCTAGAAGAGATAATCATGTGAAAAAAAAAATGAAAAGAACACGGAGTTAAATTATCCAAACCGTACCTCATCAAAAGCCTCAAAAATGTCTATACTCGGTTGGTGAATTGTACACACAACAGTACGCCCAGTATCCACAGTGTTTCTCACTGTACGCATGACGATTGCAGCTGCTCTGGCATCGAGACCTGACGTGGGCTCATCCATGAAGATAATCGAGGGATTAGCAACCAACTCGACGGCTATCGTGAGCCTCTTCCTCTGCTCGGTCGAGAGTCCGTCAACTCCCGGAAGCCCAACTAGAGCATTCCTCAAGGGATGAAGCTCAACTAAATCCATGACTTGCTCAACAAACATCTGCAAAACCAAGAAAACTCACGTTGAGTCATAATTTCCACCAGGTCCATTTACTCGCTTGAAGGAGAAATGAATGAAGAAGATAGTATCTTAGATACGTGCCTTCCTGGTTTCCTTATTTACATCCTTAGCGAGACGAAGCCAAGCTGAGTATATGAGAGACTCGTAAACGGTGACGTATGGCGAGTGAATGTCATTCTGCTCACAGTAACCGCTCACTCGAGCAAAAGTCGCTTGGTTCTTGGGATAACCGGAAACAGTTATGCTTCCCTCAATGTATCCGCCAGTTTTTCTTCCTGCTAACACATCCATCAGTGTCGTCTTTCCGGCTCCGCTGACTCCAACCAATGCAGTCAAAACGCCCGGCCTGAAAGCTCCACTGACATCTCTTAGGAGTTGTAGTCGGCTTTCCTCAACCCCTTGAGTCTTCATTTCCTGAAGCACAACAAAACAGACATTTATTTCTGAATCTACGTTGGGTGGAGGTATTTTACAGTTTGTATTCTGAGAAATATGTCTCAAACAAATACTTTAACGACCAGAACTTCCCCAGCCTTTTGCTTTCTGACAAGTTACTTGTTTCTATTGATAGTTTTATGTGAAATTACGAAAGAACTGTCGTTGTGTTAGGCCACGCTCGTGTCATTTCATTGCTGCACCGAACTTGAGGAGTCTTATGTTAGGAAGGAATGGACTTACCGCGGGCATATCCACATAGTAATTGACATGGTTGAAGGCAAGTGAAAGGGGCTGGAAAGGCAGAACCATTCCTCTCCTAGCCTGGGTGCTTTCACTGACAATACCGTTGTTTGCTCGGCCATTTCTTACTTGCATGGGAGTACCTGTCCATAAAATTCCAGTCTTATATAAGCATCTACACATGATACTTTTTGCAGCACATCCCAGATTTCTCTTTTTCCATAAATCCAGTCGACAGTTCTAACTACAACAATTAAATACCTTCTGATCTAGATTGTCTCCTCTTCTTGGAATCATCATCCGCGAGTATTGCTTTATTATCACCAAGAGCTGAGATACAGTCGGAAAGCAATAATTCAGTACGTACTTTTCATTTTACTTGAAGAAAAGAAAACCAGACCAGAGCATCTACTTACGATTTAAGAATGTCAATGCAGCAGTGAAGAGAATGTTGAAAACAACAGAGAACGCAAAAAGTGCCATGATACTGATCCAATACCAGCTCTCGGTCTTGTAAAGGCCTCTTTGTGCTAGAAGGTATTTTCCAACTGAGGGTTCAGAGGAAGAGTTGAGGAACGTAGGCTGTGACATCAAAAGAAGTTAGTTTAGATGTATCCTGAAATCTTAAGAAGAATTTTGAAGTTCCATCATATCCTAAGACTTGTAGATAACTTACCTTGTTCCATCTATCGGACAGGAACTCATTGATAGCAATGGCATTTTGCCCATACATCATGGGAGAAACATAGTAACCCCAGATCATCCCTTTTGAAATGTCATCTGTCCACCATTGTGCACATTTTAGTTTTAGAAGCTTATCACCAAAAGCAATCTATAGGTGTGAAATATGAAATATCCGAATGCCACTATCCACGATTGTTTAGAATGACAATGCCAAGCACAAAAAAGTGAACAATTCTAACCTTTGGCGACAATGAAACCACCAAGGATGAATACCAGCAGCAATGTGAAGGTCCCGAGTGTGTTGGCCACGACCTGTGTTCTTCCCAGGGCTGCTATGAAACGGAAGAGAGAGAGAGCCATCTGATTCACTCCAAAGAAAGCCAAGAATTGCTTGAAAAACCTGCACAAGTAAAAATCACCGAGATTTGTCAGCAAGAGGACTTACCAGAGATTATGTTCGTCACACCAGTGTTCGCAGCTTATAAATCAAAGCAGGAAGGGCCAACTTATGAGAAGGCAGAAAAAGTGGCCATACCTAACAGGAGATGGGGCGAACCCAATGGTGTAGTAAGTGAGGATGATCCAAATTCCAGATTCAACCAGCGAGACGGGAATTCTGAGCACCCAAATGGGCAACGCGAAAGCCCAGGCAGGGTAAAACAAGAAATCTCTCTGCTTGAAGAACACCGGAAGCCTGAACACTGTCATTGCGAGCTCACTCATCCCATTAAACATGACATTCAGAAGACTGTAAAATAGAGCTCCCCAAAATTTTGCCCCGTCTCCTATTGTGCCGGTCTTCATTTCTGTTCTGAAGAACACGGTGAACGCAATGAAGCCCATGATCGTGATCTGAGTGGTCTTGAAGATATACACGAAAGAGCTGCGCTTCATCAGCAGCCATTCCCTGGCAAAGCAAGCTTTGAAGAGCTCCCAGTTAGAAATTCCATACTTTTCCTTCACCAGAGCAGCAGGGTGTGCCCTGCTTTTGTCATAAGGGACTCTGAGCTCTTCGATAAGGCGCTGACCGACATGGAAGCTATTGAAAGCCTTCACGAATTCAGGCACCGAGATGTATCTATAAGGTTGGTCCTTCCTGTACCAGTATTGCTCTTGGTCGTTCTTGGAAGTCACTTCCTGCAGAAAGTCAGCAACCCCCTTTCTTTCCGGGCATTTGAAGCCCACGTACTCAAAGAACTCCAGAACGTTCTCTCGTGACCCTTGGTAGACGATCTGGCCCTCCGAGAGTAAGATTATGTCGTCGAAGAGCTCGTAAGTCTCCGGAGCTGGCTGCAAGAGGGAGATGACCATGGTCACATCCATGATATGGACCATCTGCCTCATGAACTTCACAATCTGAAAAGTCGTGGAACTATCCAGCCCTGTCGATATCTCGTCCATGAAGAACGCCTTCGCCGGTCCGACCAACATCTCACCAGTGGTGACACGTTTTTTTTGTCCACCAGAGATACCCCTCCTCATGTCGTCTCCAACCATGATATCAGCGCAAATATCTAATCCGAGGATCTGCCACAGACATCAGAGACTTAGCCTACCTCACAAGCTTATACAGTGAAACGTCAAATTTGAAGCAGGATTGAATGGACAAATTCTGCAAACCAACCTTGAGGACATAGTCTGCCATCAAACTGTTTTCTTGGCCAGTAATGGCAGTGGCCTTCATGAAAGCATCAATTTCAGGGTCCGGCTTGATTCCTGCCTCTCGCTCTCTTCTCGACAGCTCTGCCAACATCTCATACCTAGTTCCGACTCCCAAGCAACGGCCCGAAAAGTCCAGTGTCTCACGGACCGTCATCTCACCGTGGTGAAGATCGTGCTGGCTAATGTAAGCGCAGGTCCTTTGAGGAACGAATTCATTGAATTCATGGCCGCAGTAGGTGATTTTTCCAGTTATCTGTATAGTTGTCATAGAACGAATTAGTTCACGCTAAGAACTAGAGAACCTGAAGAGAGCAAGCAAGTAAAGGCATACAGATAGGTCAAAATGCATCACTAACCCTGAGATCATCATCAGGCTTTCCGGCAAGTGCTTGTAGCAGTGTTGTTTTTCCAGAGCCAGGAGGTCCAAGAAGCAAGGTCAACCTGAAAATGAATAATTTCATGATTATAAGCTCCCAAATTAAGCACGTAAAAAAGTGCACTTGTTTATGTAAGAAGTGAGACTAGGATCTTCAAATTGAGGATCCATGAATTTACCTTGATGGTTTGATTACGCCACTTACATCCTGAAGTATCTTTACCACTCTCTTCTTCGATGGAGAGAGTCCAATCATGCCAATAGCTCCCTGTTGTCATAAATAATGTTATTGAGGATGCATAGAAAATGTGAAATTCACCTCGTCAAATGAATCAGACAATGCCGTTTCTCTGAAGACATAAGAAACAAAGTGATTGATTTATCAATCTCTGTGTTTCAACATTTGAACCGCTCTTAGGTTGGGTTAGCTCTTCTCTACCTCTTTCAGCTTCCCATAACATCAGCTTTCCTTTTTTCTAATTACCTAAGCAACAAAGACGCACCATTTCACTAAAAGGTCCACTTTTTGCCTGCATACTTGCAATCAAATGTTATATCTTCCACCATCTCATGCCCGCTGAACCTGCCTACTCAATATTGTCTAAGGCAGCATCGCAGCCACATATAAGAAACTGGCAAAAATTTCTTTCTCCTAAAGTCTGTAAAACAATTAAAACCCAGACGTGACCAAATACCTCTACCTGATCTAGTCAGCTAAGCTATCTTACATGACTAGCTACAACCCTTTCGAGTTTGCCACTGATACTTCACTAAACAACACTCAAGATCAACCGAACATGAAAAAGAAACATCACAGAAAGTAAAAAAATTCCGAAAGCCAACCTCAATAGCATTCAAGGTAGAGTTGAGCAGAGTTGGGAGTGCCCTTGTCCCCACATAAGCGTCGCCTTCAATGCACAGGTTCTGGAACCTCACTTCGATCTTTGGGATCTCGATACTGACCCGGTCGGTCCTGTTCCGCAGCCTCCTCAGGAACTTCTCGTTGTCCTCCTCCACCACCTTGAGTATGCTCTCCATCAGGACCTTCTTGTCTTGCGTCCCAAGGTTCGTCACGTCGACCTCGTCGTGCACCACCCTGCCGTTGCTCCGCACCTGGGTCAGTATCCCCTTTCGCAGCCGCTCGTAGGTCGGCAGCCGCTCGATGGCAGCCCACCGGAGCTCCTCCTCGTCATCCGCCCCCTGCCGGACGCTCCGCTGGAACACGTCCGGCGCGTTCCACATCTCCCTCACGCTGGCCGACCGCCAGCTCCTGCGGCTGCTCGTCTGCCGCATGAGGTCATCCCCGGCCAATGCCGCTGCCATTGCGGAACCCGCCTTCTGTCTCTCCAGATCACACTCAAAACCCAACTCGAACACTCCTGAAAGAAGTTCTTGGAACAGAGTTCGAACAGGAACTGAACTATCAAAGAATGAATCTATATGCACATGGTGAAGCAGGAGCACACTTCTTTTCTTTTCTGTGCGTGTGCTTATGAGAAAACTTGGAGCACACAGAGGTTGAGAAAGAGACAGATATTTTGAGTAGGTCACTCAGGAGGAGCTCTATATATAGAGAGGGTTGAAGAAGAAGGTCAATCCCGGGCAGGAACTCGAATGCGTATGAGCGTGTGCGCGCTTTGGTCGTCGGTCAAAATGAGACGACGAGCCGTTCCCGCGGCTTTGAGCTAACTTGCGAGAATCCGGTGTCTCGCGCGCCGTCCGCGCTCTTCCAGAAGGAAAGCTACTGGCCGTCGGATCCCGAGGGACGAGGGTTGACCTGTCGAGGAGAGGTCCGATCCTGCGGTCGAGATATCGAACGAGCGCATCACGTTAACTTGTGAGCGTGGAACTGTTTGCACAGTGAATATTTTAATGGGAGAGCATGACATCGAGGACTCCTGGTCCGTACCTGATCTGATGACTCGTACTTTGATAAACTACACTAAAGTTGCCTCCTTGGACTCCAGAGACTAATTATAAACAATTAAATTCCCCTGATCCTTCATTATCAAAATTTTCGAATTTTTTTATCTAATTTTAAATTATTAATTGGGCTCGTGGTCCAGATTTCCGGCCAATGATAAAGGAAAAAGTCCGCCCTCCCCCGTCCCCTCATGATTCAACATCTTTTAATTTCAATTTATCTTTTGCAGCCAGAGACCTTATCATTTTCAAGGAATTTGGAGCAACAATTATCAAATATATTGGTATATTTGCCGTTAATGGACTTCTTCTTTTCTTCTTTTCCATATAATCAACACTTTTAGATGTTGTGAGTTAAATATCCTTACTCCCAATAACTTAGCAATGCATGCCTTCGGTAATATTCTTGCCTCTGACCAATCCCATCGTATCACAGATTACAGCCATCTTCATGTTCAATCACAATGAGATAATTAGTCAAGGGACAAGGGATCGATCGATGGGGGTAATACTCAAGACGTTGTCTTCTTTTGAGATTCAAACACAAGGTCACACTTCTTTAAAGTGCTATCTAATTTGGAATCTTGACGAACTTGATTGACCTATTGAGTTGATAATCGCAGTGATATGTGCACAATTTGCGATTACTATCATGCATGATTATCATGGGTATAGCTAAAAGAAGGGGTGCACAAAGATTAAACATAAGGCTACTTCTTTTTCGTAACTATAACGAAATTGAAATTGAGAAGAAAAAAAAAGCACCAGATTTTACGTGGAAACCCTTGTAGGAAAAATCACAAGGAGAGGAGAAGCAAAATGCACTATAGAAATCAAGGATTACAAAAAGTGACTCTGAAAAACGTAGACTCTGAAAAATGTAGACTCTTTATGTCTCAACTTCACATATATATATAGTTAAAAATCAAATCCAAAGTAGGAAACCTCTTTTTAGGAAACATTCTCCAGCTTGGAAAATCATTCAATTAGGAAATCTATCCAAAATAGAAAACCTACTTGAATTATGAAACTTTTTTTTTTCGGACTCAAACTTGAGACATATCTAACAATCTCCACATTTGCTCGACATATAAGTCAAGTTACAATTGCTTGGCTTGAACTATATATAAACAACAAACAATCTTCTCCTCCCATTAGAGTAAAATTCAGTTGTAGCAAATATTAACCAAATCCAAGCAATGCTTGTATTTGGTGATGGGCAAAGGTTTTGTTAACATATTAGAGATCTTAATAAAACCATCAGCAAGAATGTCTCGAATAAAATGATATCACACATCAATGTGTTTTGTCCTCTCATGATACATATGATTTTTAGTACGATGTATAACACTTTAACTATCCCAATGGAATAATCACACCATGATCCACCTTAAGTTCTCTAAATAAGCCTCTTAATCATATGGCATCTTTAATTATTTTTGCAATAGCTATATACCACGCTTCTATAGTAGACAGCCATTATATGTTGTAAAGTAGCTTTCCAATTGACTACACGACCTCTAATAGTAAAAATGTACCTAATTAAAGACCTTGTTGACACCTAAATTTCGGCGATTCGTTTAGTCATTTATTGCATTAAAAAAATTAGGAGTTAATTTTATCCCTGAAAAAATAGTTAATTGCATAGCATATAATTTTAGGTGCATTTATTTTTAATTTGCATTTACATTGAGCTGGTGACGGATAGGTTCGAATTGATGCTTCAAAAACTTTAATTTGATGAGTCGGGCTAAGCCCATGAAGAGAGCAAATTGGCTCAAGCCCATATTCTTGAGGAGATTTTACGGATTTATCTTTATAAGATTGCAATTCAAAAGCAAATATTGTGTTTAGAAAAGCAAATATTACGTTCGAAAAAATGAATTTTCGTGGATATGGATTTGGAAAAAAAACCCTAACTTGTGGCCTATAATAGGCTAAATGCGTAGGGTTTAAGGAGGCCACACATATTGATACATACGGCCACATTGAGAGGGGGGGCAATTCTGAGTACACAAAGACACACCGTGAGATAAGGGAGAGATAGAGTGCTCCACCAAGCTTGGTCGAGATTCCCTTGCCATGTGAGTCCTGCCAACCACATCGCCGCACTCTCATGCTCGCAACGCTGCCCCACACTGCGAGACCACCACCGAGACGAGCTGCTGCACTAGCATCCTCAGCTGCGTCGTGATCCCCTCTGATGAAGCATCCGCGAGCCACGAGTCCCAGCAGTTCAATCCTACAATTTGCTCCACCTTGACGCTCATCCAAGCAACATGTGGTGGTGGGTACATTAAAAAATTTATAAAGATGTGTGCTGATCAAAGAAGCAGAGAATACATCCACACGTCTGAAGAAAGTATTCCACCGCACATGAATTGACTCCGCTCTCGATGATCCCGAGTGTGATTTGCAAGCCACGGTGACCATCCCCACTCCTGCCGTCCGACAAGTCCAAATTTGGAAACACATCCGAGTGACATCAAGAGCTAGCTAAGAATTTTGGTTAATTCGATTCCCATATATTATGTTGCCATTCCTTGAAATATTCTAATGTTGGTTGAATTCCTTGATATAAAAAACGACAGCCACAATTGGGAGGAGACGTAGAAGAAAAAAATTTCTTTATTTTTCTCTTTGTAGGTCAACAGAAGATCAATACAAGGGAACTCGATACCCTGAGAGATGAAGCAGAGTGTTGATTTTTGGCTTGGTTTGTCAGTCCGTGCAACGAAACCAGAATCTCCAGCAATTCCAGGCCGGTGAGCAACTTCCAGCAAAGTCCAAGCACTGCTCAGCGAGACCCAGATTTCCCATTAAATTTCATCCGAATCCAGCGAGCGAAGCCAGTCAAAATTTCTCCACCGTCTAGACCTTGAGGAGGGTACACGTAGCAAGGGAATCTCCACTTAGTCATCATCCTCCACCATAGATCTTGGTGCGTATATATATAAAGAAAACAAAGGAAGGTTTACACCTGCTCCTACTTGTCTTTCCTAGTGTTGCAGGCATTCCGAGAAGTCTCTGCCGTACGGCTGGGAGTTAGCCGTGCACCTCCCCACCACCTCGTGAGCCATCACCTGTCTCAAATCATCGAGCCATCACCGTGAGTCCACCATCTCGGCTGCTGTCCAAGCTGAACCACCGTCTACAGCAGATCGCCACCACGATCCACCGCTAGTTGTCATCCACCACCCTATTGCCGGCTGATTGCGATCCCAGTCCGATTGCACAAGGGCCAAATTTGGAAATCAATATTGGATTAGGTAAAATTTTCATTTTATTTGATTTCCGAATATTCAGTTTTCTTATTTGAAATATCCGTTAGTGCACATAATGGAAATTCCCGATATGCTATGATATCCGTAATTTCAAGTAGCCTTCTAAATTAGGAAATCTTCCTAATTTCACAGCATGCATATGATTGACAGTCCGATTTCATGCTTGAAATACGACCCGCAATCACACGGAAAAATCACAAATCCGATCTCACGCTCGAGATACGATTCGTGATTTTATTTAAAAATTGGGTAATTTGATCTCATGCGCGAGATACGATTCATCAATTTATTTCCAAAATTAAATAGACATGAATGATATCTTGCTTGATTTGTTGCTGTGTTGTTCTCGATGCCTTTATTTGATTGCTCCCGTAAAGGAAAAACCCAAAAAAAAATATATATATATATATATATTTGAGTTAGGTTAAATGCATGTTAGGATATTACTGGTTTTAAGGTTATGTTGTAGGTTTAGGATAGGAAATTTATTTCAAATTTCTTAAATAAAAAGACCAAAAAAATTAATTTAGGATATCATATTTTCTTCTCATTAATTTAAATTGCACGTTTAATTATTTGGCAAATTTAAATTTCGAATTTCATAATAAAAAATGAAAAAATTAGAATTAGGGCATTCTTTGTACATCATTGCATATTAGGATAGATTGCATGCTTATTAAGAAAATAAAAAATCATGCACACGTCATATAGCGTTAGGTTCATGAAATGCACATCATTTAGTGATTGCTGCTAGGTTCATTTAATTAGAGATTGCCCATCATTAAGATTATGTCATTTTGGTTAATTTAGATTGCATATTTAATTATTGCATGTTCATTAAGAAAACATAAAAAATTACTTTACTCATTCATATAGTTTAGGCTATATTACTATGTCATATCATTTCATGTTAAATTAAAAACATTGCACTGCATATGGATTATATTTTCATTAAATCAGTGAAAACAAAAAGTGAATAATTGCGTGTTAATTAGAAATCATAGTTAAGGTTGATGGTGTGAATTCTGATCTAACAACGCAGATGCTTTCGTTGCTACAAGGTAAGTCCCGCAATCTATTCACTACTTTCTTGAGTGTTAAATTGGTGATTTAAGCACTCGCATGATCACCTCACACGTTAGGGAAATAGATTTAAAATTAATCCAAACTGCCTGCAAAATTTTTTGAAAATAAAAGAGAAAGGTACCGAAAGGGCGTTAGAGAAATCTAACGTAATCAAGTCCCCAAACTCACAAATCTCTAGTTCGTAAGAGTAAAGTAGATCTCCTACTTTACTTGGGTTTCTAATCAACCCATCAAAAATAGATTAGTGACAACTCCTAATTGAAAATCAATTGCATATTAAGAACTTGAACATAAATCGCGAATTAGTATGGGCTTGGGAGAGCCCAAGTTAAGTACAGGCTTAACAATCCATTAGCTAAACTCTAGGTGGTTCACACCCGAAAAATTGATCGCGACAGACCTCTTCTTATCAAGGTCACTAGCATAATGAGAATCAACATATCTTGTCAGAATGTCACTAGTTTTCCTAAATTCTAAGCCAAATTCAAAATGATCTTTCAAATATCTCACAATCCACTTCATAACTTGTCAATGAACTTTTTCTGAGCATGACAAATATCTACTTACCATGCTAACATGTGAAATATCAGGTCGAGTATAAACTATGGCATACATAAGGCTACTAATTGCACTAAAGTATGGAATATGTGACATATATTTTATGTCATCATATGTTTGTGGAGTAGCAAAATGAGTATTTACTGGTTTTGCATCATTTATGTCAAAACGATCTAATACCTTCTCAATGTAACTTTTCTACGAGAGATATAATATTCCCCTTTTATGATCTCGCCAAATTTTCATGCCTAGCATTTTCTTCACTGCACCCAAATCTTTCGTCTCAAATTCGGCATTCAACTATATCTTCAAATTATGTATATCAAATGTATCTTTTGCCGCAATCAACATATCATCAACATATAATAAAAGATAAATGAAAAAGCCATTAGGAAGTTCGCGCGAATATATGCAACCATCATAGTTGCTCTTATGATAGCAAAGATGCACCATAAATGAATCAAATATTTTATACCACCGTCTAGACAATTGCTTCATGCCATATATAAACTTTTTCAATAAACAAACATAATCTTCCTTACCTTCAAATTAAAAAACTTCTGGTTGACCCATATAGATTTTCTCTTCAAGTTTACCATGCAAGAAAATTGTTTTCACATTAAGTTGCTCGAACTCTAAATCATGCATGGCAACTAACGCAAGAAAAACTCAAAAAGAGTTGTGTTTAACTACAAGTGAAAACACATCTTTAAAATCAACTCCCTCAATCTGACTATAGCCTTTAGCAACTAAACAAGCTTTGAACTCGATGTCTTCAACTCTAGAAATATCTTCCTTTCTTTGGAAAACCCATTTACAACTCACAATTTCTTTCCTATTAGTGGTTTGACAAGCTCCCAAGTTTGATTATTTTCTAAAGATTAGATCTCTGCATTCATAGCAACTAACCACTTTGTTGAATCTTTTGAAGAAATGACTTCTTTGTAGGTTTTAATCTCATTATACTTTACTGATTCTGCAACTAAAAGAGCATAAGTAACAAAAACTGAGAACCCATATTTCTATGGAGGCTTCACTATTCTTCTTGGTATATCTTTGACAATAGAATATTGTTTCTCTTCAGGTTCTTTAAACTCAATATTATCAATAGACAATTGGATTGGTTGTGAAGAAATTACTTCAAGCTCTACTTTCTCTGCAACACTTTCCAGATTTTCATCACAAGAAATAGATGATTCTTTCTTAGGATGAAGTATAGCAGATTCATCAAAAGCAACATCTTTGACGATAATAATCTTAGATAAATTAGCACACCAAAGTCTATAATTTTTTACACCAAAAGCATAACCAAGAAAGATGCATTTTTTTGCTCTATGCTCTAATTTATCTTTACTAATATGTGCATATGCTGGACATATAAATACTCGAAGAGAAGAATAATTAGCAGGTTTACCTAACCATATCTCATCAAGTGTCTTGCACTCAATAAATGTGCAATAAGAACAATTTATCAATCAAGCAATTGTATTGATTGTTTCAGCCCAAAACCCATTGCCTAAACCAGCGTTAGACAATAGGCATTTAGTCAATTTACTAAGGTTATATTCATGTATTATGCAATACCATTTTGCTATAGTGTAATCACTGTCGTATGATGCCTCATTATACCTTCAACTTTGCAAAACTTATTAAACTCACCTCCACAAAATTTCAGTCCATTATATATTCTCTACCACTTAACTTTCTTATTAATTTGCTCCTCAATTAATGTCTTCCATTATTTAAATGAAATGAAAACATCACTTTTTTGTTTTAGAAAATAAACACAAACCTTTCTTAAAAAATCATCAACAAAAGTGAGTAAATACCTTGAAGCAAAGCCTTTCAAAGGAACTTTCACAGGCTCCCAAAGATTAGAGTGAATATAATTCAAAGTGCCCTCTGTTGTGTGAATTCTGGTCTTAAAACTAATCCTTTTCTATTTTCCAAAGACACAGTGCTCAATGAAATCCAGTTTTCCCATCTTCTGACCACAAAGAAGACCTCTCTAACTCAACTCCACCATCCCTCTAATACTCATGTGGCCTAATCTCATATGATATAATTTATTATTGTCTGATTTTGTTATAGCATATGGGACTGTAGCTGAACCAGTAACTGTAGTAACTTACAATTAATATAATGTGCTAGTTTTTAGTCATTTCATCAATAGAAGTGAACCTCTCATAATCTTCATAACTCCACCTTCAACTGTAAACTTACAACCGTTAGCATCAAATGTACCCCAAGAGATGAGGTTTTTTCTTCAAATCAAGAACGTGACTGACATTATTCAAAGTCCTGATAATGCCATTGTATATCTTAATGTTGACGGTCTCAATCCCAATTGTTTTGCATTTAGCATTGTTTCCTATTAGAATAACACAACAATTAAATTCTTTATACAAGGGCACATGTAGTACGAGCAACCTGAATGAAGAATCCTGCTATCACTGAATTTGTCTTTATCATCAACAACCAATAACCAACCTCCGTTTTCTTTTTCAATAACACTAGCTTGAATGGGGTTTTCATTTCCCTAATTCTACCTAATCTGGTAGTTCTGATTGTTTTGCGGATTTGCATTCTCTTGATTTTGTTGATTCATATTTTCTCTCTGTTGTTTTGCCTTTAGTTTCAAACCACTTATCTTGATATACCCCTTAGACTTACAATAGCTACAAATTAGATTTCTATGCTTTGATTTTAATCTGAATTTGTCACTATTATTTCTCTCAACAAACATTCCTCTAGCAACTAAACCAGCCCCCTAATCATTACTGCCTTCAAAAGTCAATTTTGCATATAGTTTCTACTTATTTAGGAGACTAGTCTTGGGATCTTCAACATCAGCGGTTTTTCTACTAACGATCATGATTTCTCTAAAATTCTTATAAGAGGGAGGTATGAAACTGACAATAAGAAAGTCTGATCCCCATCTCCAATCTTAACATCAATACTTCTTAATTCATAAATAATAGCATTGAATTCAAAAATATGAGATTTAAGAGAAACACCTTAAGTCATACGAAAAGTGAAGAGCCGTTGCTTGAGTCTCAACTGATTAATGAGGGACTTTGTCAACAACACAAAAAAAAAAAAAAAACTCTCCAATTTATTCCATAAACCTGCAATTGTTTGATTTTAGTCTGAACCTACCACTATTATTTCTCTCAACGGACATTCCTCTAGAAACTAAACCAACCCCTTGATCATCATTGCCTTCAAAAGTGAATTTTGTTTATAGTTTCTACTTATTTAGGAGACTAGTCTTGACATCTTCAACATCAGCAATTTCTCTGCTAACAATCACGATTTCTTTAAAACTATTATAAGAGGAAGGTAGTGAAACTAACAATAAGAGAACCCGATCCTCATCTTCAACCTTAACATCAATACTTCTTAATTAAGAGATAATAGCATTGAATTCATAAATATGACATTTAAGAGAAGCACCTTTAGCCATATGAAAAGTGAAGAGTTGTTGCTTGAGTCTCAGTCGATTAGTGAGGGACTTTGTCAAAAAAAAAATCTCCAATTTATTCCATAAACTTGCAATTGTTTTCTAATCTAATGGAGCTTCATTCGTGAGACACAACTAAATAGCAGATAGGGCTCTTTCACCAAATTCTTCCCACATTTCGTCTGACGTGCTTTCCAGTTTCTTCCCTTTGCCAAATAGAGTTTTCTTCAAACCTACAAAAACAGGCAACATACGAACTTGCCATAGGTTGAAATTGCTACTCCCATCAAACTTCTCAATATCAAATCTCGTTGTTGAACTTGAACCCATAACCAAAAGATCCAAAAAAAAAAATAATGCTCTAATACTAGATTGTTATGGCAAATGCAAAAACTATAACGCAATTGAAATTGAGAAGAAAAAAAAAACACCATTTTTTATGTGGAAACCCTTGTGGGAAAAACCACGAGAAGAGGAGAAACAAAATCCATTATAAAAATCAAGGATTACAAAGTTGGCTCTAAAAAACTTAGAATCTGTCTATTTCAACTTCTTAAATATGATTACCTTTTACCAAAAAAAAAAAAAAAAAAAAAAACTTCTTAAATATATATAATCAAATCCAAGGTAGGAAACCTCTTTCAAAAAACCTTCTCCAAATAGGAAAACCATTCAATTAGGAAATCTATTTAAAATAGAAAACCTACTTGAATTAAGAAACTTTCCTTTTTGGACTCAAAATTGAGACATATCTAACAATATCTTTAAAGTGCTATCTGATTTGTAATCTTGATGAACTTGATCGACTTGTTGAGTTGATAATTGGAGTGATGTGTGCATGAGTTGTGATTACTATCATGCACTGTTATCATGGGTATAGCTAAAAGAAGGGGTGCACAAAGATCAAACATAAGGTTTTTTTTTTTTTTTTTGTAAAAAAGAATGAAATTGAAGGAAATCAACGATGCTAAAAAAGGCATTGAGTTGCTAGATCTGGGCCTCCGAACATTTACTTTTTTGATGCATGACATGTATCAGTCTTACGTAAAAACATCTTAAAGAAGTGGTTCTTTCTATCCATTCGGAACTTCAACGTACTTGAAAGCTAAAAAGTCCACAATTGTCAACATCAATAGCCAAGACAAAGATATCTAAATTTGTACAAAGGTCTCCGGAGTGCATGACTTCAACAACAACGAGAGATGAAATGACCATCTTTATGGTTATATTTGTTGACAGAAGAAAACGCAAAACGCAAGGGAAGGTGCCTAAATTTTCCCGCGGCCATTTCACATATAATAGAAGCATTTTATTGACAACTATTCCCGAGACAATTATTAAATATAACTTTTTTTTCTACATGTGATACGATGAACTTTCTATCTTTTCACAATTTTACCAGATAGAGATAAGACTATGCAGTTCATACGCGACAAGGACAATGGCACGAGAGACGTGGACCGGGTCTTAGAGAGCATCAGGAGGTTCGAGAGCGTGATCCTAATTGAGACCTGCACAGAGATTGAGGGCAAGTACGTGGACTACGTCACCAAGCTTGTTGTTGTTGTAGGTGGGGGGACCCACAGAAAAAAAAGGTTGAAACGTCAAAGAAGTAGAAACTGCACAATCGACTTAGTTTATAAAGGATGGAGAGAGAGCGTCAAAGAAGTAGAAAGTGCACACTTGACTTAGTTTATAAGGACACAGAGAGAGAGAGAGAGAGAGAGAGAGAGAGAGAGAGAGAGAGCGTACGCATGTCATGAGAACCTTGCCAAGCCGATTCAATTTCGATTCATAATGCTCAGTAAGTGTTCCTAGCCTTAATTTATCCAATCGAAAAAGTTTTCCTAACTTCAGCTCAAATTGAGCAACGAAATCCAATTTTTGGTTGAGCTTTAAGATTTCATGGAAATGGTGGATAATGGCATTGTGGAGCCATAGGGTTTTACAGGAGTCGTTTTAGAGCAATGGTCGAGTCATAGCGAAATTTAAGGTTTTGCTTGTAAGTTCCGCATTATATTTAGATTTGAATCATCACTTCGAGTGAGCGATTTGTTAGCATGTAAAAGCCATTTTGTTAACGTTGGATTATAGTTTAGCTTATTCATAGTTGATGTAGAGTTCTACTCAGTTTTAACATCAATTATAATTTAATTGTTAGGATTTCGATATTGAAGACTCATTTAGCTACACATTATTTGGTTTGAGCATTCTTGAGTGGTGTCACATCTTTTTTGAGTTTGTAAACTCATATTTTGAAAACAAAGGGTGATTTGGCTAAAAAGCAAAATCGATGTTTATGGCATATTTAATGCATAACTTCCAATCGAGTATTTATTATCTTATTTGTCATTTGGAATGATTTAAGAAGTATTTTGAAATGAATTTGTAAAAGGTATTCTAAAATAAGTTGAACTGCGTAGCTTTGCTTTGTATATCAATTTGTGGTATCAATTATGGATGTGGCTTTGAGGATTGTCAAGGGTGTTGTTGTGAATTGGTGTTGAAGCTTAGTATCACTATAAGCCCATTGAGGGGCTTATAAGTATGCATTATAAGTTTAGGATATCCTTATTAACTAGTTATCGGCAATATAGGTGGAGACCTTACTAAAAGGGAGCTTAGTCGCCTCATCATAGGACATTATGCATAATTATGAATATCTGAGCACGAGATTAGCCACTGCATTAGCATGTGATTTTGACCAGATTGGTCAATAGATTAAACCATTGATATTTATTTAGATATTAATATAAAATGGATACTTCTAATATAAATATAGCTATATTGAACCGTATATAAGTCATTCTCTTCTTGAAATTTGGTGTGATGAGTTATGCTTTGGTATCTTAGATATGCATGGCAGAAGTTCAATCTGTTTAGAAGAGATAAACATTAGTCATTAAGCTGTGGTTGCTCACCTTTTACTTTCCACTCTTTTTAGGTTTTGGTTAGTGGCCGGTAAAGTGAGAGCACTATCACAAGGACTTTTGAGAGTTGATTATGGATATGATTTGGGACTGTCTTTCAGGTGGAAGTCATTCGGTTGGAAGGACAGCTATTTTTTCCCATTCTTATTGGTTTTGGGGTGCGACAGTCGATAAGGAGGTCATCATTGTCGGGCCTCTGATTCAAGAACCAGTGGGAGGCAACGCTAGAGATGATGAAGTGGAGATTATAGGGTGGTTAGAGGAGAGAAAGAGAGGGGCTCGATGGTGTTCGTGTCGTATGGGAGCAAGTGCTTCCTATTGAAGGAGGTGGCACGTGGGCTGGGGCTCGCAATGGGGTTTGTGTGGGTGGTGAGGTTTCCTAGAGGAGACGAGGAGAGTGTGGATATTGTTGAAGCTTTGCCTAAAGGGTTTTTGGAGAAGACGCAGGACAAAGGCATGGCGGTCCAAGGATGGGCTCCTCATGCCAAGATCCTCATGCACCCGAGCACCGATATTTCGTGCCAACAAAGCTAATGCTACAATTTAAAATCGATTCATTCAATGTTGTGACACCATAAGTGGTGATATAACAGGTGGGTTTGTGGGTCATTGTGGTTGGAGCTCGTCGTTGGAGACAATTGTCTTCGGTGTACCCATCATAGCCATGCTAATGCATCTGGATCAGCCCTTAAACGCCAAACTGGTGGCGGATCTTGGGGTCGGCGTGGAGGTCTGGAGAGAAGATGGCAGTTGCAAAAGGAAGGTGGTGGCGAAAGTGATCGAGCTAGTGGTGGTTCAAGAAGGAGGCGAGCAAGTCCGGAAAAAGGCCAAGGAACTGAGTGCGAGGATTTGGGAGAGGCAAGAGGAGGAACAGACGAGCACGGTGATGAAGAAGCTGGAACAAGTTTTTGGAGATCGGACAACTCTTAATCTTGTGAAACTGTGACTTGACATGGTGGACCTAGAGTTGGATTTGCTAGTTGCTGGGATAATTCATGGACTTGGAGGCATAAATAAGAGAAGAAATCATTGCATTTTGCATGATGTTTCACAAATCTGATCCGGTTCTCGATCTTTTTCGAACTCTTCAATTTTCATGGTCAAACAAAAAACAAGAAAGCTGTCGGGAAATTCAGGGCGAGTTGAATACATATATGTAAGCGGACTAGCTACAAACTATGTAGCACTAACTCTCCTTGTCAAGGAGACAAGTTTCAACATTTCTAGTCTTTATCTGCTATGAACTCTATAAGGTTTTCAACCTTGAAGACATTCAAATTGACATATGCACAAACTTTTTTCAGTTTAAGGGGGTGACATAGATATTGTGGACCTAGACCATTGATTGATTTTGTAACGATCCTGTTCAATGAGGGCAGAAAGTGGTCAATGAGAGAATCCGGACAAGGAACGACTCCTGATAGGTTTCTAGGATGGCGAATGAGACAGAAATGAACCACTGAATAGGGGGAGAGTGATTTTGAAATATATACGTATGTATGTGATGTGTGTGTTTTTATTAAAATTGAAATTAACTCACCGAGGCACTTGTTGATGTAATAACAAGTTTTGCTTTGAAACTTTAAAGTTAATCGAGTCCATTCTAAAGCATTACCTGGATGGGTGATTAAAAGTGAATGCCTGTACACTAAAAGATAACACCATGAGACTTAGTATGGAGTTAAAGCGGATAATATTCAGGTCCACTTTGCATGTGATGTAGTTAATTCTATACGAATGTCTTTAAATATTCTAACATGGGACTGGAACCCGTCGAGCGATCCTCCCTTCTGATCCTGGTGGACTCTGGGAATGTCCTGAAACGGTGTACCACGGCGTTCCAAGTGCTCAATTTCTTTCTCATTTCGTGAGCAGAGTGTACATAGGCTTGCGAAAATGAAAGACTACATGGCATCGAGGCTCGCTCACCAGAAATGGGCCATTTGACGATGTTTTGATAAAATGAAAAGGAATGGAGTCGGAGGGTCTGGAGAAGAATCTGGTGTTTTTCCTTCATTAAAAGATTTTAATCCATCTTTTAATCTTGTTTGGCTGGTGTAAAAAGTGGTGATTAGTTTTCGTGGGTGAGAACTGGTGTTGTTGTTCTTGCGTAATGTTTTCTTGGATTATAATGATTCAATCTTTCAGAAATGTTCCACGATTTGGAATGGTATCAAAGTGGAAAAAGAGATAAGAGTAGCAGAAATGTAGTTATGAAGTAAAAGGATATTTGTCACAACCAAAATTTCAGGTGAACCACCTAGGGTTTGACTAATGGATTACTAAGCCTAAATTTAGCTCGGGCTCTCCCAAGTCCATATTCGCAACTTAGATTCAAGTTCTTAATATGCAATTGATTTTTTAATCATGAGTCACCACTAATTTATTTTTGGTGGGTCGATTAGAAATTTACTCTTACAAACTAGAAATTGTGAGTTCGGGGACTAGGTTACGCTAGATTTCTCTAACGCCCTTTCGATATTCTATTTTATTTTGAAAAAAAAAAATGTTTGGCAAGCAGCTTAAATTGATTTTAAGCTACCTTCCTAGCATGTGACCTAACATGTGAAATGATCATGCGGGTGTGTAAACTACCAATTTAACATCCAAGAAAAACAATGAATAAATTGCAGGACTTACCTCATAATAACGAAAGCATCTGCAGTGTTAGATCAGAATTCATATTGACAGTCTTAAATATGATTTCTAATTAACACGCAATTACCTTTTTTTTGTTTTCACTTATTTAATGAGAATCATGCTTTATGCAATGCATGCTACTAATCTAACGTGAAATGGTATGACATTACAATATGACCTAAACTACATGACATAAATAAAATACAGTCTATCCTAAAGAATAAAATCAATTTATTTAAAGACAATTTTTTCCATGAAATTCGAAATTAGAAAATTGCAAAAATTATCTATCCAAATTAAGATATCATCCGACTTATATTAAGATTTAGATTAGGTCAAATCTTAATTTAAACTAGGATATTATCCCTAACCTAAAATGCAATCCATCTAGGAAAAAAATATCTAAACTTTAAAAAAAAAAAAAAAAAAAGAGCATGCAATCTTATCCTAATATGCAATGACGTACAAAGAATGTCATAATTCTAATTTTTCTTTTTCTTTTTTTGAAATTCGAAATTAAAATTGACACATAACTAAATGTGCAATTTAAAAAAAAAAAAAAAAAAAAAAACTAACATCCTAAATGAACGCATTTTTTGGATTTTCATTTTTTCAAATTCAAAATAAAACTCCTCCCCTAAATATGCAAGATAACCCTAAGACGATAAACCTAATCTAACTCAATTTTTTTTTATGAAAATAAAATCGATCAAATGACACAACAACAAATCATATAAGATAAGATCGATATACGTAAATTGATGAACTATATCTCGCATATGAAATCAGGTTGGCCAATTTTAAATAATACCACGAATCAAATCTTGAGCGTGGGACCAGATTGGCAATTGTCCAGGCGATTGCGAGTCGGATTTCGGGTGCAAAAATCGAACTATCAATGCAGAAGGACAGCCGCAGTCGCGGCTGGGGCAAAGACGGGCATCGCGGATGGAGGGTTGCAGGCGAGGGCGTCGGCGCTCGGAGGCGCTCGGGCAGCAACACGGCAGTGACTGGTGGAGCGTGGCGCAGCGGGTAGCTGATGACTTGCGGACAAACAACGACGCCGCGCAGCGGCCGGCGTAGCGGAGGCTTCGAGCGGCCAATGGTGCACTTTTTTCTGCCCTCTGCCCCCACGTCCCTCACCTCTCTCTCTTTCTCTGCTGTACTTTCAGCGGAGGCTTCGAGCGGCCAATGGTGCACTTTTTTCTGCCCCCACGTCCCCCGCGTCCCCCACCTCTCTCTCTTTCTTTTTTGTTCAATTTTTATGGGGGAAGGAATTAGTTTACCAAGATTTCCTCCCGAATATTTTCCACATATTGCTGAAGGCTCGAGATTACAATGCGACTTTTTCAAATTCCAAATCTTGCAAAGATAAGCTCGCAATATCTCTTTGTCTCACTTGCCATATCCGAGGATATTAAAAAAAAAACCGTCATATCACCGAAAATATAAAATTTCTATTTCTCACAAAATAATTTTCAGTCATCAAAAATAACGGGCTCATGCTTATTTGCTCTCTTCGTAGGCTTAATCCAACCTATCAATTTAAAGTTCAGAATCACCAATTTTAATCCATCTGTCATAAGTTCAATACAAATACAAATTAGAAATAAACGCACCTAAAATTATATGCTATGCAACTTAATTCTAATTTTTTTATGGGTTAAGAATTAATTCCTAATTTTTATGCAATAAATAAATAATTGGGTCGTTGAAATTTAGGCGTCAACAATATTATTTTCCATCATCTCTTATATAATGGTACAACAACATATTTCCAAGGCAAAAACAGCTATACATTACCACAATATTACAGAAACAAAAAATGGGGATTCAAGCCAATCAAAATTACAGACGAAAAAAGAATTGTGCTGGGAAGAAAGAGAGGAGGAACAGTTTTCTGCTCATCTCCATATGTATATGACCATATTGCTATACAGTCAGCAGTCCTACTAGTAAAAAGCTCAAAAATTCTTCTTCGAAACATGATGTAGTTTCTCATCTCCTCTGGAAGTTGAGGAACTTGATGCCGTAGGCGAAGACGAAGAAAAAGACCAAGACCCAACCAATATGGGCCAAAGCCACGGGCACGAGGAAGTCGTAATCGAATCCCAGGCTTGACTTCAGGAATTCATCTATTGGCGGTTTAAGCCCTCCATCTATTTCTATACCATCCTTCTTGTCGCCGACTTGGGATGTGAAAATGCCATAGATGGTCCAAGCGACGGGCGAGCACCAGTAGTACCATCTCCACCACACAGGGATCAGCTGCAATAATAGGGCATTATTAGCATTAATATGACATGTTTACAAAAGAGGATGATGCTTTCAATGAGAAATGAAAGAAGACTAGAATTAGGACCGAGGTAAGGTGACTCACAGGTCGGGGAATGAGGAAGCCCGAAAACAAGTTCCAGAAGTTGAGGAAGAACGACATTACAATGGCAGCGATCTGGTGGCCGGGAGTGAGCGCGACGACCATCATGCCGTACATCGAGAAGTAGGTATAGCACATGAATATGAAGTAGTAGAAGTACAAGACCTTGCCGAGCTTCCACTCGAAACCAATCATCGAGTAGAGAATGAGGGAATAAATAACTGTCTGAACCGCCACATAGATTGTTTCGATAGCCACCTGATACACAAAGCACACCAATCAACGACAGAACGAGAAAATACAATTCTAATGAAATGAATGAGATTCTAATTATTGGAAATGGGCAAAGATAATAATACCTGAGCAAATGCATAAGGCAACTCCGAGTACATCCCAGCTGCTCGTTCACGGTAGAAGACGGTTCTTTCGATTGCCACAACAGATTGGACTGCTGAAGCATTAGTGGCACCAAGGAAGAGAACAGCAGCATAGGTGGCACCGAGTAGATTGATCAACTCTTGTTGTTTATATCTATCAGGATAAAATGAACAGAAACAGCATGTGAGCAAACACTTTAAGGTAATAGCAGCGGCTTGACCTTCACAAAAAGAGAATGATCTTTCAAACGCAATAATTTGTGCTTACATTTTGTCTCCTTTGTTCCAGAAAATGAAGCCAAACATAAGACCAATGACAACAGTCATGAAGAACCGAATGGCGTTAAACCGGGAGTTCCTCCAGTAGGACCAGTTCTGTTTGCAGAAGCAAGCATGGCATTGAGTCAGGAAGCCCTGGGAGTATTGGGTGGGGAAGTAAAGGTCTTTTGAACCGGGCTGTGGAGAATTCAGCTCTTTGATGAGCTCCTGGTTTCTCCTGAAAAGGGAAAAAAAAACAAAAACGGGGGAATGAGGCGCCAGTTCAGTGCACATTCAT
This sequence comes from Eucalyptus victrix, assembly GCA_016097545.1. NCBI lineage: Eukaryota > Viridiplantae > Streptophyta > Magnoliopsida > Myrtales > Myrtaceae > Eucalyptus > Eucalyptus victrix. The sequence goes on from CM027844.1 coordinate 28,937,305, forward strand.
GATTGGAATTCGAAGAAATTACAAAGAGTGCGCCTCTCTCACCTATAGAGGTCGGAATTGGCATAGATTTCAGCAAAGTCAACGTCCAGTTGAGCTTCGACTGAAGTAGCACTGATATCCAACATCCATGTTGCAGGATTGTAGCCTTCTTTGATCTTGGGGACACCGGGAACAGCCTGCAATTGGTTTTCGGACATTAAACTCTATTCAGTCAAACCACATAGCCTCATCGGTAGGTGTAGTGGTGGATTTTTCAGTCACGCGGGTTTTTTTAATTGAAGTTATAGGACAAGCACCTCAAAATATTCGACGAGCTTGTGAGACCGTTCACCCAGAGGCCCTACATAGATGACTTGCCCTCCTCTTTTCATCAGGAGAAGCTGCAAGGAGAACACACATCCTCAGCTCAGGGATATCTAGAAGAGATAATCATGAAAAAAATAATGAAAAGAACACGGAGTTAAATTATCCAAACCGTACCTCATCAAAAGCCTCAAAAATGTCTATACTCGGTTGGTGAATTGTACACACAACAGTACGCCCAGTATCCACAGTGTTTCTCACAGTACGCATGACGATTGCAGCTGCTCTGGCATCGAGACCTGACGTGGGCTCATCCATGAAGATAATCGAGGGATTAGCAACCAACTCGACGGCTATCGTGAGCCTCTTCCTCTGCTCGGTCGAGAGTCCATCAACTCCCGGAAGCCCAACTAGAGCATTCCTCAAGGGATGAAGCTCAACTAAATCCATGACTTGCTCAACAAACATCTGCAAAACCAAGAAAACTCGCGTTGAGTCATAATTTCCACCAGGTCCATTTACTCGCTTGAAGGAGAAATGAATGAAGAAGATAGTATCTTAGATACGTGCCTTCCTGGTTTCCTTATTTACGTCCTTAGCGAGACGAAGCCAAGCTGAGTATATGAGAGACTCGTAAACGGTGACGTATGGCGAGTGAATGTCATTCTGCTCACAGTAACCGCTCACTCGAGCAAAAGTCGCTTGGTTCTTGGGATAACCGGAAACAGTTATGCTTCCCTCAATGTATCCGCCAGTTTTTCTTCCTGCTAACACATCCATCAGTGTCGTCTTTCCGGCTCCACTGACTCCAACCAATGCAGTCAAAACGCCCGGCCTGAAAGCTCCACTGACATCTCTTAGGAGTTGTAGTCGGCTTTCCTCAACCCCTTGAGTCTTCATTTCCTGAAGCACAACAAAACAGACATTTATTTCTGAATCTACGTTGGGTGGAGGTATTTTACAGTTTGTATTCTGAGAAATATGTCTCAAACAAATACTTTAACGACCAGAACTTCCCCAGCCTTTTGCTTTCTGACAAGTTACTTGTTTCTATTGATAGTTTTATGTGAAATTACGAAAGAACTGTCGTTGTGTTAGGCCATGCTCGTGTCATTTCATTGCTGCACCAAACTTGAGGAGTCTTATGTTAGGAAGGAATGGACTTACCGCGGGCATATCCACATAGTAATTGACATGGTTGAAGGCAAGTGAAAGGGGCTGGAAAGGCAGAACCATTCCCCTCCTAGCCTGGGTGCTTTCACTGACAATACCGTCGTTTGCTCGGCCATTTCTTACTTGCATGGGAGTACCTGTCCATAAAATTCCAGTCTTATATAAGCATCTACACATGATACTTTTTGCAGCACATCCCAGATTTCTCTTTTTCTATAAATCCAGTCGACAGTTCTAACTACAACAATTACATACCTTCTGATCTAGATTGTCTCCTCTTCTTGGAATCATCATCCGCGAGTATTGCTTTATTATCACCAAGAGCTGAGATACAGTCGGAAAGCAATAATTCAGTACGTACTTTTCATTTTACTTGGAGGAAAGAAAACCAGACCAGAGCATCTACTTACGATTTAAGAATGTCAATGCAGCAGTGAAGAGAATGTTGAAAACAACAGAGAACGCGAAAAGTGCCATGATACTGATCCAATACCAGCTCTCGGTCTTGTAAAGGCCTCTCTGTGCTAGAAGGTATTTTCCAACTGAGGGTTCAGAGGAGGAGTTGAGGAGCGTAGGCTGTGACATCAAAAGAAGTTAGTTTAGATGTATCCTGAAATCTTAAGAAGACTTTTGAAGTTCCATCATATCCTAAGCCTTGTAGATAACTTACCTTGTTCCATCTATCGGACAGGAACTCATTGATGGCAATGGCATTTTGCCCATACATCATGGGAGAAACATAGTAACCCCAGATCATCCCTTTTGAAATGTCATCTGTCCACCATTGTGCACATTTTATTTTTAGAAGCTTATCACCAAAAGCAATCTATAGGTGTGAAATATGAAATATCCGAATGCCGTTATCAGCGATTGTTTAGAATGACAATGCCAAGCACAAAAAAGTGAACATTTCTAACCTTTGGCGACAATGAAACCACCAAGGATGAATACCAGCAGCAATGTGAAGGTCCCGAGTGTGTTGGCGACGACCTGTGTTCTTCCCAGGGCCGCTATGAAACGGAAGAGAGAGAGAGCCATCTGATTCACTCCAAAGAAAGCCAAGAATTGCTTGAAAAACCTGCACAAGTAAAAATCACCGAGATTTGTCAGCAAGAGGACTTACCAGAGATTATGTTCGTCGCACCAGTGTTCGCAGCTTATAAATCAAAGCAGGAAGGGCCAACTTATGAGAAGGCAGAAAAAGTGGCCATACCTAACAGGAGATGGGGCGAACCCAATGGTGTAGTAAGTGAGGATGATCCAAATTCCAGATTCAACCAGCGAGACGGGAATTCTGAGCACCCAAATGGGCAACGCGAAAGCCCAGGCAGGGTAAAACAAGAAATCTCTCTGCTTGAAGAACACCGGAAGCCTGAACACTGTCATTGCAAGCTCACTCATCCCATTAAACATGACATTCAGAAGACTGTAAAATAGAGCTCCCCAAAATTTTGCCCCGTCTGCTATTTCGCCGGTCTTCATTTCTGTTCTGAAGAACACGGTGAACGCAATGAAGCCCATGATCGTGATCTGAGTGGTCTTGAAGATATACACGAAAGAGCTGCGCTTCATCAGCAGCCATTCCCTGGCAAAGCAAGCTTTGAAGAGCTCCCAGTTAGAAATGCCATACTTTTCCTTCACCAGAGCAGCAGGGTGTGCCCTGCTTTTGTCATAAGGGACTCTGAGCTCTTCGATAAGGCGCTGACCGACATGGAAGCTATTGAAAGCCCTCACGAATTCAGGCACCGAGATGTATCTATAAGGTTGGTCCTTCCTGTACCAGTATTGCTCTTGGTCGTTCTTGGAAGTCACTTCCTGCAGAAAGTCAGCAACCCCCTTTCTTTCCGGGCATTTGAAGCCCACGTACTCAAAGAACTCCAGAACGTTCTCTCGTGACCCTTGGTAGACGATCTGGCCCTCCGAGAGTAAGATTATGTCATCGAAGAGCTCGTAAGTCTCGGGAGCTGGCTGCAAGAGGGAGATGACCATGGTCACATCCATGATATGGACCATCTGCCTCATGAACTTCACAATCTGAAAAGTTGTGGAACTATCCAGCCCTGTCGATATCTCGTCCATGAAGAACGCCTTCGCCGGTCCAACCAACATCTCACCAGTGGTGACACGTTTTTTTTGTCCACCAGAGATACCCCTCCTCATGTCGTCTCCAACCATGATATCAGCGCAAATATCTAATCCGAGGATCTGCCAGAGACATCAGAGACTTAGCCTACCTCACAAGCTTATACAGTGAAACGTCAAATTTGAAGCAGGATTTAATGGACAAATTCTGCAAACCAACCTTGAGGACATAGTCCGCCATCAAACTGTTTTCTTGGCCAGTAATGGCAGTGGCCTTCATGAAAGCATCAATTTCGGGGTCCGGCTTGATCCCTGCCTCTCGCTCTCTTCTCGACAGCTCCGCCAACATCTCATACCTAGTTCCGACTCCCAAGCAACGGCCTGAAAAGTCTAGTGTCTCACGGACCGTCATCTCACCATGGTGAAGATCGTGCTGGCTAATGTAAGCGCAGGTCCTTTGAGGAACGAATTCACTGAATTCATGGCCGCAGTAGGTGATTTTTCCAGTTATCTGTATGGTTGTAATAGAACGAATTAGTTCACGCTAAGAACTAGAGAACCTGAAAAGAGCAAGCAAGTAAAGGCATACAGATAGGTCAAAATGCATCACTAACCCTGAGATCATCATCAGGCTTTCCGGCAAGTGCTTGTAGCAGTGTTGTTTTTCCAGAGCCAGGAGGTCCAAGAAGCAAGGTCAACCTGAAAATGAATAATTTTATGTTTATAAGCTCCCAAATTAAGCGCGTAAAACTGCACTTGTTTATGTAAGCAGTGAGACTAGGATCTTCAAATTGAGGATCCATGAATTTACCTTGATGGTTTGATTACGCCGCTTACATCTTGAAGTATCTTTACCACTCTCTTCTTCGATGGAGAGAGTCCGATCATGCCAATTGCTCCCTGTTGTCATAAATAATGTTATTGAGGATGCATAGAAAATGTTAAATTCACCTCGTCGAATGAATCAGACACTGTCGTTTCTCTGAAGACATGAAAAGAAACGAACTGATTGATTTGTCAATCTCTGTGTTTCAACATTTGAACCGCTTTTAGGTTGGGTTATCTCTTCTCTACCTCTTTCAGCTTCCCATAACATCAGCTATCCTTTTTTCTAATTACTTAAGCAACAAAGACGCACCATTTCACTAAAAGGTCCGCTTTTTGCCTGCATATTTGCAATCAAATGTTATATCTTCCACCATCTCATGCCCGCTGAACCTGCCTACTCAATATTGTCAAAGGCAGCATCGCAGCCACATGTAAGAAACTCGCAAGAATTTCTTTCTCCTAGAGTCTTTAAGACAATTAAAACCCAGACGTGACCAAATACCTCTTCCTGATCTAGTCACCTAACCAATCTTGGCTGACTAACTACAACCCTGTTGAGTTTGCCACTGATACTTCACTAAACAACACTCGTGAAAAAGAAACATCAGAGAAAGTAAAAAAAATTCTCATGAAAACCAACCTCAATAGCATTCAAGGTAGCGTTGAGCAGAGTTGGGAGTGCCCTCGTCCCCACATAAGCATCCCCTTCAATGCACAGGTTCTGGAACCTCACTTCGATCTTCGGGATCTCGATACCGACCCGGTCGGTCCTGTCCCGCAGCCTCCTCAGGAACTTCTCGTTGTCCTCCTCCACCACCTTGAGTATGCTCTCCATCAGGACCTTCTTGTCTTGCGTCCCGAGGTTCGTCACGTCGACCTCGTCTTGCACCACCCTCCCGTTGCTCCGCACCTGGGTCAGTATCCCCTTCCGCAGCCGGTCGTAGGTCGGCAGCCGCTCTATGGCGGCCCACCGGAGCTCCTCCTCGTCGTCCGCCACCTGCCGGACACTCCGCTGGAACACGTCCGGCGCGTTAAACATCTCCCTCACGCTGGCCGACCGCCAGCTCCGGCGGCTGCTCGTCTGCCGCATGAGGTCGTCCCCGACCAATGCCGCCGCCATTGCCAAACCCGCCTCCTGTCTCTTTGGATCACCCTCAAAACCCGACTGGAATACTCCTCAGAGAAGTTCTTGGACCGGAGTTCGAGCAAGAACTTGAAGAGCCAAAGAATGAATCCAATATGCAGTTGGCGAAGCAGAAGCACACTTCTTTTTCTTCTCTGTGCGTGTGCTTATTACAAAACTTGGAGCAGACAGAGGATGAGAAAGAGAGGGAGAGAGGAGAGACAGATATTTTGAGGAGACCGATCCGCAGGAGCTTTATATATAGAAAGAGTTGAAGAAGAAGAAGGTCGTCCATTCCGGGCAAGAACGTGAATGCGCATTGAGCGTTTGGTCGTCGGTCAAAATGAGACAACGAATCCTTCCCGCGGCTTTTGAGCTAACTTGCGAGGGCGTTGAAGATTCAACGCCCCCCAGGATCCGGTGCCCCGCGCCCCACCCCGCGCCGTTCCAGAAGGAAATCTCCTGGCCGTCGGATTCGGGGGGACGTGGTTTGACGTTCGAGGTGAAGTTCGTCCTGCGGACGATATCGAGCGAGCGCATCGTATGAGATCGTGAGCGGGGGAATCGCGTGTTTTTTTTTCCGGGCAATATTTTATGGAGGAGGCGTGGGATCGAGGACAACGGTCCAATGCTGTATTTTGCTGACCGAAAATGGAAGCCTCGGACGGAGGACAAAAGAGAGCGTCGCTTGCACGCGCGGTTCGGCGCGCGTGGGATTACCAGTCCAGATGGGCCTACTGTGGTGCCGTCCGTTCCTGATTGGATGACTACGTTGAAAACTACACTAGTTGCCACCCTGGACTCTAAAGAGCCTAATAATGATGCACGGGTTAATTTCCCCCTAATCCTTTTGAAAAAATATAAAAAAAAAATAACAAAGAAATTGAAATTTCCCCTAACGATTCGTTGCCAAAATTTCAACTTATTATCTCTATTTTTAAAAATTATTGGTGGGGCTCGTGGTCCGGATTTCCAACCTTGACAATAGAGGAAATGTCCCCCCCATGATTTCAATCTCTTTCTAACTTTTTAATTTATTTTTTACACCAATGACCTTTATCATTTCCTATGGAATTGGAGCAGCATATTCCAAGAATATAGGTAGAGTTTGCAGTTAAATGGACTCTCTCTCTCTTTCTCTTTGCATATGATCATTGCTTATAAATGTTATCTTCAGATATCTCCTCATGTCACGATCTTAATATCTCCTCATAATAAAAAAAAATAAAAAAAAGGAATTGTTAGGGTAATATCCAAGATGTTGTTTTCTCATGATTTGGAATCTTAACGAACTTGACTAATCTATTAAATTGATAATTGGAGTAATGTGTGTGCAAATTGGAGCTACTTTTATGCACAACTATCATGGATATAGTTTTTTTTTTTTGGTCGAGCATCATAGGTATAGTTAAAAAAAAAAAGGGGGTGCACCGAGATTAAACTTAAGGTGGTTTTTTTTATATTAAAAATAAAATTAAAGGACAACCACCATCTTACGGAAAACTTATATCAGTCTCATATGCAAGTCTCGCGAGGAAAGTTTCATGTTATCCATTGGAAGTTCAATATCCTTGAAAAGTCCGCAATTGTCAACATCAATAACACAAAACAAGGATATCTGATTATTCACAAAAGTCTCCAGCGGGCATGAACAAACAAGAGATGAAAAGACCCGCTTTTGTGGTTAAATTCGATGACAAAGAACATGCAAATCGCAACCACCACCCGCAGTCCTTGCGGTTAAATTCGATGACAAAGAACATGCGAATCGCATGTGGGCCGGTTAAGGTGGTCAAAAAAAAAAAAACGACTTTTTCAAATATGAAATAGAGTACGGGGCCATTTTCAGATATGAAATAGGGTACCAAAATCACCAACTGAGTAAAAAAAATAAAAATAAAGTACCACAAAAAAAATTCACCGACTAAGTAACCCATTTATTTAAAGCTAATATTTGGATCACCAAAACTTTCGAATTAATATATTTGGATCACATTTACTTCAAGTTAATTTTTATGTTACAAAAAATTCAAAACTGATTAAGAATTTATTGAATCATATGAAGTAGGTGTATTAACTAGAGATGTTTCATGATATTAATCTTTTAATATAAGAGTCTCAATTGAAAAATACACCTACGGATTCTCGGTCACCAAAATATATATATATATATATATATATATATATATATATATAGTTTCATTAACGAGTGTAAATGCTTATTAAACATATCATACAAAAAATATATCGGATTCATTGTACTGATTAGAACAGGACACGAAGAATGCGGTGCATCCAAAAGTATGGCTGTCTTTCTTTAATGGAAATTTGAACATAAAAATCCACGATGTGACCGTGTGAATGCCGAATGGTGCTAAGAAAATGTGGAAAGGAGGAATGAACACGCCATCTGGAAGGCTTCGACTTTCACCGGATTCTAGAAGCTCGACCAGCTGACCTGCTCCGAAAATTACGCCTTCTCCGGGCGTGGCGTTTCCATCGCGAAGTTGACTGAAAAATCGAATGATTGCAGGGGATCATTCTTTGCTTCTTCCAGTTGCTTCTTCCGGTGGTTAAGGGCAGTGATTAATACGTAAGAAACAACATTAAATTTAGTGAAAAGATCTGTCGAATTGCATGCATGCATGCAGACGATTGTCCCACTTGATGAACGGACGATGCCGATAGGGACGTGACGTGAGTCTCTGATCTTCATTTATGTCCTCTCTTTTGGCTCTTTTTGCTGAGTTTCGCACATATGTCCAAGACCTTTTTAGTTGGGAATCAATCAATGACTGTGCCCGCGAATTCTAATTTGGGTCCGAGGGCAATCCGTAATTTAGTAAATATAATTAATAAAGGCATCTCATTTTTCTCATGTATGTGCATAGAAAAAATTACTAAAATAATGTTAGATCTATTGCAATTTTTTCAGTTCATTTACAAACCTTTATTTTTGTCAATTCAGTTTTAAATCTTTTGTATTTGTGCTTATTCAATCCATCTATCCAATTTTAGTTAGCCAATGCTGATGTGGACAACAGCCGTCCACCCACACTAATAGTTAAATTTTTTTTTTAATTTTTCAATTTTTTATTTTTTATTTTTTTTATTTTTTAAAGAAAATCTCTTTTCTTCCTCCTCTGGCAAGTCGCAACAAGATTGACCTCACCCAACATCGTGATGGTGAGTGTGAGGGCTAGGAGAGCTCAACTTCACCCGACGACCCTCCCTTGTGACAATAAGTCCTCACCAGGGGTGGCCAAGGCTCACCCTTGCCCTCACGAGATCTGGGCAAGGTGAGCCTCAGCCAGTGCCGCTTGCCCTTGCTTGCGACGGCGAGTCCTCACCTAGGGTGGCCGATGCTCACCCTCACAAGTGCCAACAAGGGCGAGCCTCCCCAATGGTCGATAGGTTGGCCCTAGTCTCTAGCCGGTAATGACTACCTTGAAGAACAAGAAAAGAGGAGAGAGAGAGAGAGAGAGAGAGAGAGAGAGAGAGAGAGAGAGAGAGGAAAAAATTTAAAAATTGACATGTCAATGTTCGCCAGACAGTCGACGCCAACCATGACAAAATGTGAAGGGAAAAGTAAAACGAGAGGAAGAAGTGTAGGAATTTCTGTGTATTTCTCTGGATTCATTCAATGTACAGAGTTACATTATATTACAAAGTATGTGTAGAAGAAAAAGGAAAAGATACAATGTACATATTAGATCCGATTTTAATTGATTCAATAAAATATCTATGATTTGATCTAATCAAATCTTTCTAAACTTCTGCGTATCTTCCAACACTTTCCCTTAAGCTGGTGGCTTGTAGATGTCCAAGACGCCTAGCTTGCTCAAGAGATATGCATGTTGTTTTTGACACAAAGGTTTGGTGAAGACATCCGTCGGTTGTTCTTGTGTTCCAATCCCTTGTGTCTCAATCATCCCTTCCTGGATTTTCTCCCGGGTGAAATGACAATCTACTTTAATGTGCTTTGTTCTCTCATGCACGATAGGATTGGATGCAAGTTTGAGGGCTGCATCATTGTCGCAGAACAATCTTGTTGGTCCCTTGACCTGCACTCCAAGATCCTGAAGTAACCCTCTCAACCACACTATTTCACATGTGGTTTTAGCCATGGCTCAATATTCCGCCTCTGCTGAAGATAACGAGACAGTTGGTTGTTTCTTCGTTCTCCCGGAAAGTAAAGAATCCCCCAATTTGATACAAAAACCGGTTATCGATCTTCTGCTCATAGGACAAGTTGCATAGTCTGCGTCGCAATATGCAGTCATTTTCATGTCACACTTCCTAGAGAGAAGAATCCCAAGACTAGGACATTTCTTAAAGTACCTCACAACCTTTAGCGCGGCATTCATATGAGACTGTTTGGGCTTATGCATGAACTGACTTAGTGTTTGCAGAGCGTAACTTATGTCTGGTCTAGTCATAGTTAAATGTATGAGCTTCCCGACAAGCTTCTGATAGCCCAAAGGATCCTTGAGAATAGGATCTGCCTCCTGAGATACTTCAGCATCATAATCAGCGATTGTTAGTTTGACGTTTTGTTCAATCGGCATCATAGCTGGCTTACACCCAGATAATCTTGCTTCTGAAATGATCTCCAATGCAAATTTTCTCTTACTGAGAGAGATTCCTTGGCTAGATCAAGCAATTTCAATTCCAAGGAAATACTTTGGCGATCCCAAATCTTTAATATGAAAAGTAGAATGCATGTATCCTTTAAGTCCTTTGATAGCTATTTCATCATTCCCCATAATGAGTATGTCATCTACATATATCATCAAGTAGATAGATGACGTACCTTGAGTCCATGTGAAAACAGCATAATCAAATTTGGATTGTTGAAAACCAGCAGCTATTAGTGATTCAACAAATTTCACATACCACTGTCTAGATGCTTGCTTGAGTCCATACAAGGATTTGCAGAGACGACATACTTTATTCTCCCCATGTCTCCGTAAACCTTGAGGTATTTCCATATATATCTCCTCGTCTAAATCACCATGGAGAAAGGCATTATGAACATCCATCTAATGTAACGACCAGTCTTGAGAAGCTGCTACAGAGAGAAAAGATCGAACTATGACATCCTTGGCCATGAGGGAAAAGGTCTCGTGATAATCAAAACCCTCCTTCTGTGTGAAGCCTTTAGCCACCAGTCGCACCTTGTATCGTTCAATTAGCCCATCTGCTTAATATTTGATCTTGTAGACCCATTTACATCTAATTGCTTTACGTTGTGGAGGTAAGAGAACAAGATCCCATGTATGGTTATCCATGAGGGCCTTCAATTCTGCCTCCATTGCTATTTGCCATCGTGGATCAGTGCTTGCCTCATGGAAGTTGGATGGTTCTTGTTCTTCAGAAATACGAGCAATGCAACATGGATGCATTGGGGATAAACAATCGAAGGAAACATAAGATGAGATTGGAAAAGGAATACCTGGTGAATTCTTGACTCCACATATATAGTCTTTAGTCCAGGTAGGTGGTCGAGTAGCACATCCAGAACGTCTGGGTCAATCATCTTCTGAAGACGTAGCATTGTCTAGAATTTCCACTAGAAGCGAGTCTATACCAGGTAGATCTGAAGAGATCTCATCATCATTCAGTCTTTTATCATGGACTTCCTCTAAAGGTGTTGTGCTGATAGTGAAGTTGGAAACACCTTGTGTATCTATCAACGGAGGAAGAAATATATATTCGGAACCTGCAGATCTATCTTCAACAGAATAGATTGGAGAATGCCCTGGTTCAGTGCCACTGTTGTTCTGGTGGGCAAAAGGAAAATTAGTTTCTTGAAATATAATATCCATGCTGACAGAAAATTCTCCTATACTTGGATCAAAAATCCAATATCCCTTTTGTAAGGTAGAATATCCCATGAAGATGCAGTGACGAGCACATGGACCCATCTTATCTTTGGGCCTAACAATTGTAGCATAGCACAAACAGCCAAAAACTCTCAAGTGGCTCAAGTCAGGCTTCTTTCCAAAGAGTATCTGGAAAGGAGATTGTCCATCTAGAACTTTGGTCGGCATTCGATTTATTAAATAAGCAGCAATCAATATGCAATCCCCCCAAAAAGTATCTGGAATAGAAGCTTGAAACTTTAAAGCTTTGGCAACCTCCAAGAGATGACGATGCTTCCTTTCCACCACTCCATTTTGTTGCGGTATATAAATACAGGAGCTCTCATGTAAAATCCCTTGTGAGGAAAGGAGATCCGCACATTCATGATTAAAAAATTCATTCCCATTGTTTGTCCTTATTTTTTGCACAGGTTTCCCAAACTGGGTTTTGGATAAGGAAAGAAAGGTTTTTAAGTTGGACACAACTTGACTTTTAGACTGCATGAGAAAAATCCAGGTGGCTCTAGAATGATCATCCACAATGGTAAGGAAAAACCGAGATCCATCATGATTTACTGTATGGTAGGGTCCTCAAACATCAAAATGCAGTAAGGAAAGAATATTTCTCGAATGACTTTGACTTAAAGGGAAAGGATTGCGCGATTGCTTTGCAAGCGGGCAAATTCGACAATGAGGGTAAGAAAAATGAGAGCTATGACCCAATCTAGAATGCAAAAGGAAATTTCTATCATTGGAAGTCGAGTTACACAATGATTTCTTATTACAAGAAAAGTTAAAATTTGCAAGCAAGCTTTTCCTAAAAAAATAATCCTTTAGAGAGACTACCCCAGCCCATTAGTGTCCCAATCGAAAGGGCCTGAAACAGACAGGTATTAGTGTTGAAAAGAACTCTACAAGAGTTTTCCTTACAAGCTCTAGACACTTAAATGAGATTAAATTGGAAATCCGGAATATAAAGGACATTAGTAAGGACAATATGGGAATTAAGTTCGACTGTTCCTGTTGTAATGACATAGGCAGCATTTCCATTGGGTAATTGCACGATAACAGGATCTTCTAACTCTCTATTAATAGCAGAAAATAATCTTCTATCACATGCTATATGATCACCGGCTCCTAAGTCTATAATCCGGGTATTTCTAGAAATAGTGCTTGCTAGGCAATAAGAAATACCTGTAAAGCTACTCCCCCTCTTCTGGACATCCAATTTTTGCAAGGCCTGCATAAGTTGCCGATATTCCCCATGTGTAATAGGCTAATTGGCAGAATTCATCGATCCTGAAATTTGATAGGCTACTACAGATATTTCTTTTCCCCTTTTTTCTTTTTCTCCAAGCTTGCCATGTAATTTCCAGCAGGTGTCGATTGTGTGGTGGGGCCGTTTGCAAAAATCGCAAAATAATTTGCCTTTATTTTTCAAATTTGGCCCATATCCTTTTGGATTTTGATGACCGTTGGATCCTCTTAAAATGGATGCATCTCCACCATCTAGATCAGCCGAAGCTCGAGCGCCTCTGGAGCTGTCGGATCGTGGCATCCAATCTAAGCCGTCCGAGCTCCCCCATTTATAGGGTTTTTGATCCGCGAACCCTAGCTACCCTCGGTTCTCCGCGAACCCTAGCTGCTCTCTATTCTTTTGCCCTTTTTTGTTCTAGGGTTTTCTCCTTCTCCACCCTTGCCACCAACGCTAGGGTTTTGGAGATCTTGCTGTTCGACAAAGCAAGCCTTTGATTCTCCTCTTGCACTGCAAGCTGGAAGATACAGCTGAGGGTTGGTGCTGGTTCCATCGCCAGGATCTACGATCGGAATGTGAGATACGAATCGTTCAAAATGACTAAGAAACGAGTCGCTTTCTCCCTATCTTTCATAGCCTTATACTACTAGAGGGTTGATTCGGACCCTTCCAGTTTTTCTTCAGCGGCTTCCAACTCGTTCCAAAGTGGTGAAAGCCTGTTGAAGCACGTCGTCACCGATGTGTTTCCTTACTTCAGTTCGTTGAGCGCTTGGTGGAGCGAAAAAAGTTTGGCCTGATCCAATTTGCCGTACATTTCTTGGATGCTATCCCAAATTATTTTTGAATCTTCGTGGGTGGTAAACCAACCGCGATTTCTGGGTTGATGCAGTTGCCGATCCATGTTCTGACCAATTGGTTGCATTTCTCCATTGTTTTCCCATTTTCTCATCGGTCGGGATCGGAATGGTCCCATCGGTGAACCCTTCTTTGTCTTTTGTGATTAGGGCTCGCCGAAATTCCCACGCCCAGGTTGAGTAATTCTCTAGACCCGTGAGAGGGTGGCTATGAGCCGCAACTCCGGTCCGTTAGAGGTGGAGACATAAAGCGCGTCACCAAACTCTGGTCGACCCATGGCAGCTGCAAAATGAAAAGGAATAAAACCAAATGGTGGTATTCCCTAGTAAGAGTTAGTGGATTGTCCCTGAAGTCCCACACCAGATTGCCCTTGAGATCCGGTTCCAGAATGATTTAATCCGCCCATCTGCTCTGGCCCGATGGTCGAGTCTGCCCCAATGTTGGTAGGTAGACCTCTGTCGCTCAGCACATTACTCTGAAAACCCGGCGATGATGTGACTGGATTCATCCCTGGGATCCATGGATATGGCATCCATTGGTAGGGATATGCCAAAAATGGCTAACCCAGATTAAACTGAGCCGGTGCATTCTGCCAATACGCATGTTGATTTTGGATATGGCCGAATTGTTGTTCGGCCACGAAAATAGCACTGAAAGTCTGTGGGGTCGTCGATATTGGTTCATCTAGATTGAGGGTGAGGTTATCTGGTTGGCTCATGTTTGACAAAATTTCCCTTCAAAAAAAAAAAAAAAAAAAAAAAACTTTGATTCCTCTCGACAACCCTTTTGCAGGATAGGGTTCCTCTAGGCAATCAACAGAGATGGAGCGGAAGCAATGTTAGAGTCTTTGGAGCTTTGATACCATGACAAAATGTGAAGGGAAAAGTAAAACGAGAGGAAGAAGTGTAGGAATTTCTATGTATTTCTCTGGATTCATTCAATGTACAGAGTTATATTATATTACAAAGTATGTGTAGAAGAAAAAAGTAAAAGATACAATGTACAGATTAGATCTGATTTTAATTGATTCAATAAAATCCATATGATTTGATCTAATCAAATATTTCCAAACTTCTGCGTATCTTCCAACAAACCAGCATCCATGTCAGTGTCGGCCGACCAAAATTAATCAAATGGACTAAATTAGCACAAGTACAAGTTTAAAGCTAAATTATATATATAGGACTTAAAAATTGACATTTCAATGTTCGCCAGATAGTCAACACCGACCAACATCCACATCAGTGTTGGCCGACCAAATTAATCGAATGAACTAAATCAACACAAGTACAAGTTTAGAGCCATTATTAAAAAAAATTAGGATTGAACTGGAAATATTGCAATAGATTTAGAACTGTGTTGGTAATTTTTCCTATTTGCGTATGGAATACAAAAGAAACGGTTTGTGGATATTTAATAAAAATTATCAAGGTTTAGTTATAAAAGGGGAATTAGCCCAAAAAGGAGTCATGTGCAAATGCAAATTCTATCAACAAGTGCCTACCCTAGAGGCACTTGCAAAGGAATTTTGTCAATTTCAAAATACAATATTTTTCTTGTGATGTGCGTCACAAGTACATCCAAGATGGAACAATAGTTATTTATTAAGAATGATTTACAAGTGTTCTAAGGACACTCATTAATATTTTATGAATTTCATTAATGAGTGCCCATCGTAGAGGGACTTATCGAGCACTTACATGGAGGAATTTTGTCGTTTTCAAGGTGCCATTTTTTCTCGTGATGTGCGTGGCCACTGGCCAGTGCGTCGAAGGTGGTGAAATCTTTCTCCGCTATGGACGATCGGTGAGTGCTCTAAGGACGCCAGATAGGATATTATGCAGAGGTTGACCTGATCACTTGTTATGGGGGTGTGATGTGGAGGGGAGATGGAGAGCCACGATTGGATAATCCGACTGACTCATCGAGGGAGAGAAAGAAGAGACGATGAAAATCGGCGGTGCCCGCGATCTAAGATAGCTCCAAGTGTCAGGTCGAGTCAACCTCAACGACCTCACTTGCTCGTAAAAAGGCAGGGCGAAATGTACTTGGCTCCTACCACTAGAACAGAAAAGCACGAGGTGCTACTATTTTATGGACTTGAAGCCTCCCTATGCTCGCCAATACGACCCAATGGACAACACACCGGTACTAAAAATAAATAAATAAATAAATAAATAAAAGCAATTTTACATGTTGAACACATGACTTGATTAACGTGACTAACGAGTTTCAATATAATCAGACGAATCAAATTAGTTTTGCACCTTCTAAAGTCTCGCGGGTCCCGCTGCCCGAATAAATTCCGCCCTTTGGATGCCAACGATAATTGTCTTTGGTACCTCTGAATTGGCCGAAAGGGACCACAGTTGGGCAGACGGTATGGTACTGGTGCACTTTTATTATTCTTCCCGAACGAAGCAACTCATTTTAACATCGTGGAGAACATGCCAGAATGGGGGCTTTTTGTTTTGATTCGTCATGATGGTCGATTATAATAATAATAATAATCTCGGTCTCTAGCATCTTTTCCAGTCGGCCAAGAAGGTTCGTCCTTGCTTTCCGCGAGCCACTAGACAAAACAGTAACGACGACCGACGGTCCCATAATAATAATAATAGTCCCCACCATTAAATTAATTCCGACCGAAACTCATGTGGCCCGGTCGAGTAGGTCAGACCGCGGGACTCAGTCTCTCCTTCCACACCATTTTATTTCCGTGATATATGATCCCTCATCCTTCACTACTACTACTACTACTAATAATAATAATAATAATAATAATAATAATAATAATAATAAAATAATTTGACCTTTGACCTGAGAGAGAGTCTCAATAAAGATAATTTAAGGTGCTTTTAGTAGCTTTTTGTTTTAGAAAACAATTTATGTCCAAAAATAATTTTTTTCATTTTTATTCTCGAAAATAAAGAATTATATTTTTTATTTTTTTTTTTACTTTTATTTCTGTTCCAAATCTATTCCCTAACTAATTTTTTTTTATTTCAGAGAATAGAAAAATTAACTAATATTCTACCAAAAAAAAAAAAACATATTTATATTTATATTTTTTTCTATTCAAAAAAATAAAAAAATAAAAAATATAAAAAATAAAATAGTTACTAAACAGGCTCTTAGTCAATTAAGGATTAGCCCAAGTGATGGGGCTTTCTTGGAATTGGAATCTGCTGATCGTTTGCCGGTGTTTTCTTCGTGCCATTCTGAATCTTTGATTAATTTGTATGACTTGACAATGGAGGGACTTTTTTACCTAATTTTTTATTAGGTCCAGCGTATTGAATGTGAAGAGATATCCTTTCACTAGTATATGAATTCTTGCAGCCCGCCAGGGGGAACATTAGTCAAGCACATTGACCCAGTCAGCAGCAGCCCAAAGTGGAACGCTGTTTCCGATCTTGTGCTGCATCGACTTTGGAAAAAAAATGGGGGGCGGCATCGATTTCTCTCTCTTTTCCTTGGCACTTTGTGTGATTTGATGATTTCGCTCACGGCAAGATTACATCACGATAACCTTGTTGGAGGAAGAAAGGGAGGAAAATATCTTTAAAATCTGCCTAATAATTCAAATGTCCAACCCTATCCGAATTTCTAGAATGCCGATGGCGATGCCTAGTGGAGTAACGTATATGAAAATACATCAAGTGTGCAATTCAACATGAGCATGCATCATTATCCCAGCGGAAAAAAAAAAATTGACAACTTGTTCGTCGTGGCAACTTCAAATCGATAATGATCCTTGACTTTTTTGCCACCCTTTGAAATTTTGTTTCAAATATTTCCTTTGTGTGCTTGACTGTTATTTTAGTTCCTGAATTGAATTTTCAAAAAAATAGAAACGATTTGTTTCAGATGTTATTTTTTTGTGGCACTTATCCTTTGTGAGCTTGTGATCACAAAATCCGTGATGCTAGTTTAGGATTGCAGGAGACGAATCTGCCGGTAGTGCAACCAGCTTTATTTTCGTCAAGAACGGCCGGCGGCCGGCACGGCTTGACAGGAGAAAAAAAGCGAAAGAAAAAAAGGAAAAATAAAATAAAAATATTAAAAAATTAAAAGAAACAATTCCAAACGGGTCATTTTCTCGACGATATTAGAAGTCCAAGGAGGGCTGCAAATAAAAGCACCCGAATCTGCTGGTAGCAACGTTTAGCTGTAGAATGGCATTTTCTCGAACATCACAACGTTTAGCTGTAGAATGGAAAAACATCACTTACACCCTCAAGGGTCAAATACCAAGCGAAGGGAAGAATGTCAATTGTGGCGTCCGCTAGGCTTAAAATACACGTCAATTATTGCGAGCTTCATGAGGCCAACGTCCGCTTTGAAAGGCTTCCTTTGGTCCTTATCGGCGGTGTCCTCTTCTGTCAGCTGTCTGCCCCTTTTATATAAAAATCGATCTAGATTCTCCGTATCTAAAACATTTTCCTGCCTCCTCGGCATACTGCCATGACGCGAGAACATAGCGTTCGGTGTGCGCAACTTATGTCCCTTTCGAATGATGTACATTGATCGGAGTCACCGCCGGACGGATGTTGTCCCGCAACTTACACCCCATGGGCAAAGGAGCCGATCGAGTGCGGTAAATTGAACTCATGCCGGTCTCTCGGGTCGATTCGCATCTTTTTTCCCTGACCACCCGGGTTGAAATTTGGTCGAAGCACGTGGTTGACTAGTTGGGAAGTTGCGAACCCCGTCTTCTGTAGTTGCTCGTAGCACTTCATCACTTACCTATATATGTGCGCTTTACTCATTTCAAATCGAGTCCAGAGCTCCATTCATTTAGATAGAACCGCTTCCCCCTACCCGAGGCCACCTGCATCGATCCATCAATGCAGGCTTAAAACCCGTGCCATGCCCTTTCGCCTTTGAAGGCGGGCGCAATTGCACCGCCAGTTTTGTCATATTGAAGATGCTCAATTCCAAGTACAGCAACCTTTCTCTCTTCTGAATCTGAACTATGGTCATCAGCATCTAAAAACGGGCGGGTCAAAGCCATCTCGAGATCGAGTTCAACCCAATGCTTTTGCTTTTGTCCTAGTTCATCCTGGTTTCGACATGAGAAGCATGTTGATTTTGCGTCCACAAGCAAATATCAGTCTAGAAATTCTTCGCCCCAGCATTTAAAATGCTACACTCCCTATGAACGATATAATAAGTTTGACCGCAATCCAAGTCATTGCACTGCCTTAGGCTGAAAGGAAAGTTTAAGATTGACAAAAAGCATTTTCATGAAGAGATGGGAGAATGAAGATGAGGACTCTAGCTTGGCTTTGCTGAATTGTGCGGACCGAATTGAATCCTCCAACAAGCCGCAGCATGTACCATGAAAATGTAAAGGTTCTATCACCCAAATGTAAGGAGAGAACAAGGAAGGCCCAGACTGCAAAGAGGACAATGCAACACTATGCATGAGACAAAACACTAAAGTCAGTAGATGCTCAGACAGCAATATGGTTCAAGTATGGACCGGCTATTTCATCTGGGAATAAATTATTCATGCAATCAATATTCAGAATATTTTCACCAAGCTTGAAAACTGGAAACAAAGAGAAACAGCCAGGAATTCCAATTGAGTATTCATTACATTCATTCCCCAAAGTCATTCAAGACGAGCCTCCTAGTCAAGAATTGCTTTCATTTGTCAAACCTGCTCTTTCTCGTCGGCTTTCGGCAAGGCGGAACAAGAGGCGGAAAAGTTGCGGGATGGCCAGGTCAAATTGCTTTTGTTCGTCAACCTGCTTGTTTCACATTGGCTAGTCCGTGAATGCACAGGAGAACATTCGGGAACGTAATAAAGACCAAAGGGCTATAGGAGGATTTAAAAAAGCCCATTGATAGGCAAGGCCATTTTTCTTTGGGCCTTGGCGACCCAATAGGCAATCTTGTCGGCCTTCCTACAGCAATTAGACTTGTTAAAATGATTATAAACTTATTTTTAACTTATATTTGATTGATTGAGTTTGTTATATGGATTAATTATAATCATTAAATGAGTCATAAATAGGTTTGCAATAGTAAAACCCAAAATAATGTGAGTGTTAAATAGATCTATAACTTATTTAGACCCAACCTACATCATTTTCACCCTCACTTTATCTTGGACTTGCTCAGACACGAATTCTTCTAGATTTTATTAGATATGAAAGTGTTTTAGCAATATGAGTTAGGTCGGATACGAGTCTCTAGATTTGTATTACATAGAAATGAGTCAAAACGGGTTCAATATGTCAATATGGGTCGGATCATTTTCAACTCAACCTGATCCACCAGTTTTGACGGGTCTAATTACAATGGGCCAATTCCAAACGAGGAAAACGAGCTATCTTCTATTGGGCTTCACTGACAAGCGCTGAGCCATCCCATCTAAAGTGATCTGCCGAAGTCAAAGCCTGTATCAGATCTAAGTGATGTTTCCAGTTGAAGTTCATCCGATTGTGGAGAGGTGAATTCTAGGGTTTCCCCGAGCGCAAGTGCTTCGGCTTGAGTTGCTGATTGCTACTTCGTCGTTCTTGCAAATCCGCCCACCATTCTCCTGGAATGATCACGGCATACCGAGGCTATCGCTCTCTCCGCGAATCCCTCGAGGAACGAACCAGCAACTTTCACCTTTGAAGACTCCCTGTTTCGGGCTGCAAATGAATTTTTCTAAACATAGAGATCATATAATGCAGGAGTTACATGCAAAAAATACCAGCATTTCACGCGGCAAATCATATATTGGCCCCTAAGTTTTGAGGGTCGTTGCAAATTGCCCCCCGATGTTTGAACTTTTCCATTTTGCCCGCTGAGTTTTAGATATCAGTTGCATCGCATCCCCTGAACTCTGACCAAGTTTTGCTTAAAGCCCCGTGACAGCACGTGAGTGATTTTGGAGAACAAATTCGTCATATGTGATATACAGATAAAAGTAGAAGAATAATTCGAAAATATATTACATATGAGAGCATATGATTAAAGTTCCAATAATTTTATAGGAGCCAACGCCAAATGCACATCGATATATGTAGTTCTAAAATATATTTTTAAGCAGTCCCTCCGTATATAAACCTACTAGACTAGTTTATCTTTGTAACTAGCCACATGTGCACTCACTAGAGGTTTACAAAATGGATTGCCCCAAGTGGGGACCGCCTAGATCAAACCGAACCAGCCAATTTGGTCCAATTTCCAGGAGTATTGGTATGGTTTCCAGTTCCTAAAAGTGAAATCGATATCTAGGCGGTCCCATTCCTAGTTCCAACTGGGAATCAAACCGGACTGTTTAAATAAGCTTTTTTATTTTATTATTTCTTTAAAAAAATTAGTAACTTATGAACTAAGCACTATTTCGGTCTAGTTCCAATTAGGAAAAAAATAATGGCAAAAAAGTACCAGGTAAAAATAAGTGATCAATTCCATTGAATTGAACCGGACCGATGGTTTGGGCTAGTTCCCTATCCCAAAACCAATCGATCCAATCCCTAATTCAGATTTTTGGAAACCAGTCCTCTTAATTTGGTTCCCGATTCCACCTTGGAACCAAACCGAACCGAGAACCAATCACCCTTAGCACTCACGCAATTAGATATATGAGAAAAATTTGGCCGGAGTCAATGTTAGAAGGCAAATTGCCACCAATTTCAAAAGGTCGAGGGAGGGACGTATGTTGAAAATTGAGACAGTCATGGGTAAATTTTGCCACAATCCCAAAAACTCGGGGGCTAATAACGGAATTCTCTCGCAGTTGATGACAGATTCTCTGAGAAAATGTGAAATGTACCAGCAGACGGCTTGATGAGACGCAATACACCCGATTAATGCATATAGCATAGCCCCTGCATCAACAATGCACGCACCCCACTTCTTCCTCAAGGTGCGGGGACATCCCACGTTGTCTGATAACGTAATAGCAGTGGCGAGAGAAAGCATAGCGCGACACTCACAAGTGGTGAATCCAAGTCAGGAAACTGTGGACATCAAAATGCATCACGAAAATTAAGATGGAATTTATCTAGCTTCAAACGACTCCAGAAACCAAGTGAACATCTTCTAAGTTTGATCATTCTGGCCAAGTATCCATATTATAGATGGTAAATCACAATTGATCAAAGTTGAGCGACCCAATAGAGTGGTTTCAAGTTTCGTATGGATTCCATCTGAAATTTGAAACTTACTTATTGTCGAGTTCCTTATTTTTTTGAACTTGAAACATATCCAACATATCTTAGAACCTAGAACCTATTATATTATGAGATCTATCCAAGTTCCACCCATATTATTAATTGAACGATTACAGTGAATTAAAACATTTAATAAACACCACTTACTGTTACAATTCACTAATTATAAAAACACACGGAAAATATCAACATTAATAAAATAAAGACCTTTAATGAGCACCACTAATTAGTGTTTTTAAATTATATACTCATTATCAAACAGTATAGAATATGGCAAGATCGCATGAAGACATAAACTAAGAAAAACATTAAAATTTGTCCAGATTTTAGATTATAGGTTCCAAGTTCCTCCAATTAAGAACCCCAAACCTACCTGTCGAAACAAGCCCCTCATTTTTTGAAACCTAGAACTTATCTTGCACATCTTAAAATCTAGAACTTTTACAAGTTCCCATTGGTTTGGTTCTCACATTCCAAGTTCTACCTTAGAACTATGCTCACCCCTAGTAGACGGTTCTCACATTCCAAGTTCTACCTAAAAACTATGCTCACCCCTAGTAGAAGGCAAGGGAGTCATCAAGGTCACTATCCCCACAATTTGGAGACTTTCACGCCGAGCATTCATTTTCCCTTCCCACGATGTAGTCGCCATGCAGGATCATGGAAACAGAAAGAACAATCTGGCAGAACTTGCTACTCGGCAGAAATAGTGGGTCGAATCTGTCGATCAAGTTTTGTTCACCGTTCATCTGGATCCTACCCTCAAGTATAATATATCAGAACATTGCATTCTGTACGACCCTTTCCCATATGTGTATAAAAGTATTGCATAAACACGATAAACTCAAGCTAAGGCTGAAGTGCCAGTCTCGCCATCAAAGGTGAGTCCAGACTTACTTGCATGCCCCGGATGCAATGAGCAAGAAGCCAGACTAACTGCATATCCACCCTTAGATCATGTGACAGGACCCGCATGGATCCTGTGTCATCAGACGAGGCATGTTAGTTGGGGCCCAAATGCACCCTGGGCAAGCAAGATCTTTTCAAGTATCTCTCCCTTTTCCTTCTTAATGTAAAAGAAGAGCGAGCAAGCTAGCATCCCTGTACCACTTGGGATATTTCCCTCATGGCAGAACGAGACCGTATGATCTAGATCATGTACCTACATATATTGAAGCAAAATGTTGTGAATGCTCAACATTTCACTAAATAACCAAAGGATCGGTGGATCCATATTGGACAGCTAATGTGAAATATAGTCTCTAGATCCAAAAGCCTGAGCGGTGCTGCACCGTCCATTTGTCCACAATTTCTCTAACATTATGTCGGCATAAGGCTATACGTATCCCTCTTTTTGCAACAATCACTTCTACAAGGCAAGTTGAAGAAGGACCATATGGACAGAACTTTTAATCCACATTCACCTGGACAAGTAAATCCCTTTGAAGCCAATCAAGGGCTTGACCATCATGTCTTGATGCAACAATCTATCCATGACAGCAAACAAGCGAAGACTGAAAAAAGCTAATATCATTAGCTGGAAAAGAGAGTATCATTTAGAACAAATCAACAAGAAGACTACAAGACAATATTCTCAGTCTCATCCCTGCAGAAAGGAATGAATCTATGCAAATTATTCCAGGACACAGTACTTCAAAACAAAACAACCAGGTTTAAGGGACTTGTCCCGTCAAATGGCAAACACATACTCCACTTCCAAATAGAAATTGCAGAATCATTCCTTTTTCCCAATCCCATGGGACATGTTATAGATCCCACGACCCTGGAAACAAAACAAAGAATATGAATCTCAGTACCTGTACACACGAGGAGCAGAAACTCTGACATCATGAATGAAGGCCAGTGAGAATGAACTTCGGAAAAGAGACTTACAATCATATACAACGAAGCAGCTGCCAGTGCAATGGGAATTGTCACAGAGGTAATCTTATCCATAGGTCCCTTCAGATAAGTATGTCTGTGAATGTTCTGAAAATATTGCTGCTTCTCCAATAGCTTCTCCCGGGGTCTAAAAGGTACCTCTGTCATCCTGCTTCATATATATATCGACACATCAAATGTAGCCCGACAACATAAGAAAGGTGAGGGAAAAAAAAAGTGTGCTAAGGTCATGCCAAGAGCAAAAGCTCTTCAACCATGCAACCTCCACTTAAGGAGGGGAAATTAGAAGGATTGAAGATAATGACGACACCAATTTCACGTTTCTATGACAGCAAGAAAGGAAAGGAGCCCAAACAAGTGTATAAGTACATTGGAGACAACATGTGGGGAAAAATCATTACCGTGTAAAAGTCAGCAAGTTAGAATCTGCAACCTCCATTTATGGACTAAAAGTTGCAAAATGACCAGATCATCACAGAAGTCAGATTTAGACCATGCATTTTGGCCCATCTAACTTGACAGCCGTACAACAAAAACACGGGTAAGCGCAGACCAGGCATAAAGCAGCTCCCACTTCCATAGCACCATCTAACAAGATATCAACTAAGGGAAGAGAGGTCCAGAGAGGAATCACCACACAACAAAAAATCAAAGCTTTTCACTCTTAAGATTCGAATTCCTGTCTAACATTAAGATCGGCAGTCTTGTCATCTCAAATTAACGGTTTAATCCACAACCCCTAGTAAATATTGCAGAAAACCACCCCCGTACATGCAATCGAGTGACAGTGCGCAAGCGAACATGTGCGCACACGGATGAACCTAAAAGCATACCTTCCCAAGACCCCTTAATTCCCATCATTCTTCATCGTTAACTGAATTTTATGAAATCAGCTTCGACAAAATTAAACAAAATATTTCGTTGAGCTCGTATGACTATTGCAGAACTACGCATCCACACGATAAAACTTCCCGCCGGAGTTCAGATCATCCCAATTCCATCAAAAAATACCCACGAAACCCTCTTCTAGACATTAAACGAGAAAATCAATCGCTGTAAACCCAAAGCGGAAAGGAAACGCAAACAAGGTCCCGCAAGAAAAACCGCAGCGGGGGAACAAATCCCACCTTATCCAATCACCGATCTGACAGAACAGAACAATAGTACAAGGCAAAGATCCATATCCAATCAAACAAAGAAACCCACCAAAAAAAAAAAAAAAAAAAAAAAAAAAAAAAAAAACCACTACCGAGACCACCACATCTGACACCGAAAAATCAACCCTGGCAGACAACGACATCGACTGAATTTCAAGGCCGACCCAGGATCTAAAACATTCGACATGACAAGATGAATTTCGCGGAAAATCAGGTGAAGATACTCACGTGAAGTCGAGAGGAATTCGAGGCTTGAGAGATGGTCTTGGGGCGCTTCAGAGGAAAATGGCAGATGGAGAAGACGAGAGGGATGAGATTCGGTGGAGGTCAAGCCGTGCGTGGCATAGGGTAACGGGGAGCGGGGGCGAAGGATCCGAACCCGATTGGACCCCCGTGCAGCACTCTCTCGGGTCGGGCTTTGGCCCAGATGATGATCGGTGAAGAGTTTATATGGGCCCAAATCGAATCCATTACTAGAAACGGTGCTGCAAATTTTCCACGTTCCATTGCCAATTATGCTATCGTATTTCTCGAAAATTTTCTTTTGAATATATTTCTCGACGTAATAGCATTCATCTAACCCTCGTTGACTTTTTAATGATGCGCCTAATCACATTATAGTAATTTATCCTATCATCCGGGAATTGGTTATTTCGTTTGTTTATTAATATTTAGCCTTGTGATAAATAGGTCATTCATCTTTTATGAGATCGCGAGTTCAATTCATATTGCGAATAGAATTATATGTGACCTGTGTTGCATTACCTAACCATAGCATATCTCATGTGGAGAGATCTTCTAAATAGTAACGTCATGATTCAAAGGTTTTGAGCCCAATGGATCGAGAAAATGATCCAAATGGAGTGCCAGACATCTAGAGTGTCAAAACTTGACACAGAGGACACTTAAGTGTCAAATATTAAAAAAGTGATACTTAAGTGTCAAAATCGAAATAAAAATAGATCATTTAAGTACCAAAGGCGAGAAAATCTGGCCAAAATATTGACATAGCAATTTTCCTATGAAGTAAGTGCACAACAACGTCGTTTTGCACGTTGACATGGTTAGACAATACAAAAATAACGTCATTTTTGTGCTAACATGGTAAAAAATTAATATAAAATTAATAATATTAAATTTAAAATTAAATTAATTGAAAACATTTTTTAAAAATAAAAATATTTATTTATATATTAAAAAAAAATTGAGGGAGGTGGCTAAGAGCTAAGCCCTCGCCGCTACCGCCTCCCTGCCACCAACAAGAAGGGCCGGTGATAATGGGGGAGGGTTGGCCATGATCGCCGAGGTCGCTGGGCCTTGGTTAGGGGCTGGCAACCCTGGCCGATCGGTGGCAAGGGCCACCGACCCTTCGGCCGGCCGGTCTCGGGGGCCCCTTGGCCAAGGCCCTACTACCCCGGCCGACCCCCCCATCGTCATAGGCCCTTCTAGGCGATTGCGGGGAGGCGACGGCAACAAGGGCTTAGCCCTCGGCCGCCTTCTTCCCCTATTTTTTTTTTCAAATATAGTATTTATTTAATTTTTAATTAAAATTTTATAATTAATTTTATGATTAATTTTTTATAATTTAATTTAATTAATTTTTATATTATAAATTTAAATCCACGCCAAACAACATCATTTTGTGGTTCTTTATTGAGTCAACTCTCCTGCGAGCCATGTAAGCGAGAAAAATAATAAAAAATTATCACGTAAAATTTCTAACGAGGTTCGCCGGAAGTGGCACTTAAGTGTCTCACTTTTCATAAAAATAGCACTTAAGTGTCACTTTCCTAACTTTTGGCATTTAAGTGTCCTCTCATGTCAAGTTTTGACACTTGGGATGTACTTCTTCCGATCGAAATGATTGGGTGAGCTTTAAAATTTCTTAGGGCTTAAGGCTTCTTGCACACCCTAGAATATTCTAGAGGGAATATGGAAAGTGTACACTATTCTAGAGTGTTCTTGTAACTAGTGCACAAATAGTTGGTAATTGAGGAAATGGAACCTCTATCTTTAGATCAAGAAGAAATCTAGCTTGTAATTAGAGAGTTTTTATGTAATTAATGCAAGTAGTTGGTAGATGGAGCGATGGAATATCTATTTATAGATTAAGAAGAAATCTACGGTTGTAATCAAAAGGTGTTCTTGTATAAATAGGTCTCCTCGTCTTATTGATATCATCTTACAAGTAATAAAAATCTGAAACTTCTTTATACGAGCTTCTCTCTACATTTTAATGAGTAGCGCTAACTTGAGAAGGGGAAGAGTTTTAGAACGGGTAAAGAAAAATTATAGCTTGTGACACCCAACCGAGAAGTTGGGTTATAAAAACTAGCTTGCCAATTTCAAACCCTTGGACTAAGATAGCTGTGTCTCGATTCACGCTTTGCTTAGTCAATGTTAGACCCCTAACATAACGTTTAGTGGGTTTACTAGTGCTTGTTGTCCTTCACAACCTTTCTACTATTAAACAAAAGCATGAATGTTTCAAAATTGCTATACCAGTCTCTAGTTTCTTTCTTAGTTGTGTGTTAAAACTCTATGTTGCATTGGATGTAGGTTTGAGACTAGCGTGGCTTTCATCAGCTTTACGAGCTTAGATGTCAGGTGGATTTGTGCGGTGGTTGGATCATTCAAGAGAATAACCAGACACATTTGAAGGGAGATGAAAAAAGAAACAGATGCAAATACAACGATGGAAACCTAGCAACTGACATAAACTTCCATCTTCTCATAAGAGAGGACAAGATGGTGAGTCGTGCAAAGCCGGTGCGGCTTCATCGGATGATTCAGACCAAGCCCACATGTGCCCAATTTCCACTTAATCAAAACCTTACAATTCCCAAACCAAACTGAAGCAATTCATGCCCAAAACCGAAACCAGATCTAGCAAACCCTCTCGCTCTCAAGTGTAGTTAGACTCAGCTCAGAGATGGGGTTTTGAGATCGATCCATTCTCTTCCTCCACGGGCCACGTACAATTGTTGCGTTTCATTTTTCTGCACCATCCTTCCGAAACTAAAGCGCAAGCTTGGACATTCGTACGCAAGCAAAGATCCAATAAACGAAAAGCTAGTATTTCGGATCCCCTAAACCACAACCGGCCAAGCACTCCGACAATCAAGGGAGGAGAAGAACACAGAAATCTAGCTTAGGCGAGGATCCAAATGGACTCAATTGACAAAAAATGAAAAATTTTAGTACTCAATTGGTAAAATTAAAAAGTTAAGACTAAATTGGCAAAAATGTAATAGATTTAAACTTTGTGGATAATTTTCCCAAATTTTACATTAAAACTTGCAAAATTATTAGATGACACCTAATTTGGAAGACTATGATTTGGGTTGCACCTAAAGATAGATTAATATAATAGGAAAAAAAGGAAATGTGTTGAACCAATAAAAATAAAGCTATAAAGAAATCAGGAGCTAGCCTACACGTATAGCAAAATACAGCACAACACTATGCCTATACACCTAAGACGGGATTATCGTCCAAAAAGTCCTAAACTTATTATGTCCGTGTCAGTTCAATCATAAACTTTTTAATTTTATCACATCATATTATTCTTCATGTTTTTTCAATTAAGTATATCCGGCCAATTTCGACCAGAAATCCCATACTCATAAATCCGTTGGCTTACAATATGTTAGTGTAGGCTATGCCATGTAAGATGGTTAGTATCTACACTAGCGATTTCTAGTCAAAATTAACCGGAAATATTCAGTTGTCAAAACATGACAAGATTTAGGACTCAATTTATAAATTAAAAATTTTATGGCTAAATTAACGAAAGTGCAATAGATTTAAGATTTTTATTACTTGTATTATCTCACAAATCCATAACTTCTCTCTAGAAGAATAAGAATTTCCTAAGACTGCATGGGTAAAGGAACACTAAATCAACAATTTATGACACCAACATCTCAATTGGATTATAAAAACCAGCTTACCAATCTCAAACCTTTGGATTAGGGGTGGTGCGATGCAATTTTGACTCAATTCATGAAGTTGTTAGCTTCTGTTGTCCATCCCAACCTTTCTACTATTAGACAAAAGCATGAATGTTTCGAAATCGCACCACTTAGTCTCTAGTTTTTATCCTAGTTGTGTTACAAAACTCTATGTTGCATCTAATTATACTTTTAAGCTAGTTAATGGATGTAGGATTGAGACTAGCATAGTTTTTTTTTTTTTTGTCAAATATTTGGAGACTAGCGTAGTTTTTCATTAGTATGAGCTTACAGCTTTATTCTTCTTCATTTGGCACATTTCTATTTTGAAACAATCATCTTCAAGTGCAATCAAATTAACAAGACTTAGGTTTATTTATGTAATGTTTTTCCATAAGTTTTTACTGGATATGTAAGGTAAACCATGTCTTTTAATTTAGGTGTCGATTGTTAATTTCCTAATTTTTTGCTTTTAGTATCTTTCAACTAAAATCTCATTGTCTTCTTGTAATTAAATTACATTTTATAATTTATATTATATATAGAACAACTGCTTAATATACTTCAAATTTGGCCAATTTTAAAATGATCTCATTTGTAGATATTTTTAAGATTTGTCCCATTGAGGTTTTTCGTGTTTTTATTCATGGGTGGACTAACTACATTTGGCTTTACGAAAAGGCCCCAAGCAAGACCACCTTAGAGACTTTTAGAGTGACCATATTTATGTAAACAGAAAACTGCAAGAAAGAAAGCCTACAAATCTAATCAAAGAAAGAAGGAAATGTCTGGTAGATTGTTGATGCTACTGAAGATGAGCTAAAACATTAGGATAATGACTTATCAGTTCACTTGGGATTTGAGATTGAGATGATATTGCAATTGAAATATTTTTCTCCTATAAATCTTACTTGCATTTGATTTTAATTTTAAGGGTGTGTTTGTTTGAGAAAATTTATTTTTTTAGAATTAATTTTCCGAACATTCACCTGTTTAGTTCGAGATTTTTGGTGTTTTTAGTCATGGGTGGACTTGTGACATTTGGCTTACAAAAAGGCCCCAAGCAAGATCACCTTAGAGACTTTCAAAGTGACTATATTTATGTAAACGGAAAATTGCAAGAAAGAAAGCTTGCAAATCTAATCAAAGAAAGAAGGAAATGTGTGGTAGATTGTTGATGTGACTAATGATGAGCTAAAATATTAGGATAATGCATTTGGGATTTCAGATTGAGATGATATCGCAAGTGAAATATTTTTCTCCAATGAATCTTGCTTGCATTTGATTTCAATTTTAAGGGTATATTTGTTTGAGAAAAAGTATTTTTTTAGAATTAATTTTCCGAACATTCATCTGTTTAATTCATTGAAAATGGTTAGTTAACCGATAATACTTTTCAACTATGGAAAATATTCATGCGTAAAATTAGAAAAGTTAATTTATAAATTTAAGTAAGTGAAATCCTTTCCGAATTTACTGCTCTTGAATTTTTAATATTTTTTTATTTTAAGAATTGATTTCTTAAATATTTTTCTTTTTCTTTTCTTTTTGCTTCTTTTTGCTTCTTTTTTCTTTTTTCTTTTCCTTCTTCCTCCCTTACAGAATGTCGAGTCTTGGCAATAGCGCCAATGGCCTATCATGGCCGTAGCTAAGGACTAACGACCAAAGGAGGAGGAAGAAGGAAGAAGGAAGCAGGAAGAAGGAAGCGGGAAAAAACAAAGAAAAGAAAGAAAAGGAAAAATAAAATAAAAATCTAAAAAAACATTTTCTTTTTACTTGAGATAAAGTCGTGAGATTGAAATTATATTTTGAATAAGATTCAAACATGAAAATAATAATAATAATATTTTTTGTGCATATCACCAAACAAATAAAAATTAACAAATTTTCCTAAAAACTAATTTCTCAAAAATATTTTATTCTTCATGAAATTTTCCTCCAAACAAGTGCACCATAAAAAAGCTTGTTTGAGTGAAGAATTTTCCTATAATTTATTTTATGGACTTTCACATGCTTGATTTGTTGAAAATAACCGGTCAACCAAAAACCATTTAGAGTCAAAGAAAATATGCATACTTAAAATAAATAAAAATGAATTCCCTAACTTGAAAAATAACTAGAAAGTATCGTCTATAATCATAAAGTTTTTCATGGACTAAATGGAATTTTAACCATCTTTTATGTTGAATACTTATTATACATGTCATATATAGCTATAGTGCTATGCTGTATTTAGATATATTTTTAGGTTACATTTGGCAATCAAGATAAAATTCATGATATAATAAATAAAATCATATCCTTCATTTGGTATTTACTCAAAACGGGATAAAATCAAATATAAATGGGATATAAACCAAATAAAATTATCCCATGAGAGGTGAGATAAATGTGGATGGCATTTTGTAACATCTTCTTAAATTAATAAAATTAAAATTATATTTCAATATAATTAATATTTGAATTCTAATATAAGAAATTCAAAATAACTAATTTTAATTAAAATTATATTTCAATATAATTAATATTTGAATTCTAATATAAGAAATTCAAAATAACAAAAAAATTAGTTATTTTAATTTAATATTATTTATATGTATATAATCCCATTTAATTATATTTTATAATATAAATATATATATTTATATTTTTTTTTACATATTTTAGGTATATTAGTATAGTTTACCATTTAATAGAATTTTATTAGAAAAAGATGGGAGGGGAAGAAAGGAATAAAAAAATTAAATAAAAAAGAGAGGAAATAAATAAAAAAAGTACATAAAAATAAAATAGGCAAGAGTGTCGTGAAAGATTTTTACGATCTCACTTTAAAAAAAAAAAAAATCATTTATATCAATATGCTGCCTATACCAAACAAAGTGTATATGATATAATGTGAATATATCCGACTTTATTATTGTAATAACCAAACAGTGAATATGATATAACAAAATCGTTAAATTTCATATCATATCCTATTTAGTCCTATTTTTGTTAAAAATCCGGATGACCAGACATAACCTTAGAGTACTTATGACATTTAGGATAGCTTATGATTTGTTTATAGCTTCTTCTTCTTTTATTGGTTCAACAAATTTCCTTTTTTTTTCTTTTATATTAATCTATCTTTAGGTTTAACACAAATCACAATATTCCAAATTACGTGTCATCTACTAATTTTGCAAGTTTTAATGTAAAATTTTATATTATCTTCATTCAAACCACGCCTTTCAATTCAAGCATGGATTGTTGATTATTTAGTTTTCTCTTCATTTTTTAACTAAAATTTCCGAGTCCTCTAGTAATAAAATGCACTTTACAATCTATAATTTATCGAATCAATTGCTTAATTACATTCTTAATTTCCTAAATTTAAATACTATCTCTTTCATATAGATTTGGCTCTAACAATGTTCTATCTTGGTTAATGGCAACCTTAATAAGTTTTCTAATTACTATATTTATATAAGATCGGATTTTATAAGGACGCCATTGATATGTTTTACTTGTTTTTCTGTTCTCAAAAGTAGGTTTAGAATAAAAATTCGTTTGGCAACGCAATTTCACTTTTCTATTTATATAATAAATTTTTACTCCATAAATAAGTTTGAAATAGAAACCAAAATTTAAAATTTTTAACTTTTTAATTTTTGGAATAAAAGTGAAAAATAAAAACTATTTTCATCATTCACTTTTGTCATTGCTTGCCACCCACCCGCCCCTTGTCGCCATTCGCTAGAAGTTAATGACCAAACCCCGACCTAACGCCATCCACCCATCACCGGCTATTGATCGCTCATCGCCAGCATCCTCGCCTGCCAATAGCCTCTCACCACCATCCGGGAAGAATAAATTTTATGTCATTATCAAACAAATTTATCTTCAAAGAACCAAAATTTTGCATCATCACACACGCATTTTTACTCAAAAACTCATTCTTAGAATAAAAATAGAAAAATTAAATTTTGAAACACAATAGTTGTCATTCTACCTTAAGCCTCTTATTAAAGGCTCATTTGGTTCAACTTTGCAGAATTGATTTTGAGAAAATGCAAATATCTTTGAGCTAAAAGGATTTTCCGAAATGTTACACCATTTGGTAAATTGCAATATCAAATAGCATTTAAAAATAAGTTTAGCATAAACATCATTTGGCAAAACTCACATTTGTAATTAGCTTTTGCTATTTTTTTTTTAAGTCTGAAAATAAAATCTAGCGGTCGGCTAACCGCCGGCCAATTGTTAGACGGCTAGATCTAGTTGCTAGATCGCTAGATCTGACGGCCTAAGGTCGCGGAGGCCAGATTTGGTGGCTAAGGTCGTGACCTCAAGTGGCAAGAGCCTCGAACCTCAAGCAATGTCGCTTGGCTCGCGCACGCCAGGCGACTCCGCATGGGTCATGGGTCACGCCACCCCAGGCGATGGTCATTAAGGGCACACGACCCTCATGCGACGATAGCGACTGCCAAAGAAGTCGAACTCTCAAGCGACAAGGAAGACGAAGACGAACGGGGAAAAAGATGAATAGCATCGATGATGAATAGTAAACTTGTATTTCCAAAATGCCCAATACTCAAAGTTGGTCCGGACTTGCATTGGGCTTTCAGTATTGGGAATATTAATATTAGGCCAATGAGCTTTAAAAAGCGGTTGCCAAAGCCCATTGGAAAGCTAACCAAACGAGGCCTAAAAATAAGTCGAAATTTGTGAGTTTCGCAGAGCCGGCCCGCTTAAATAGGACCGGGGCCCGATTAGTCCGTCTTCAACCCCTCCCTGGCCGAGAAGGCAAGGCAACCCACCAGCCAAGCAGACGGAGAGAGGGTCTGCTCCTCCTCCTTCCGTCGCAGCACCACCGCACCTTCACGCCAATGGTGCGGCCTCGCTAGCGATACACCGTCTCCGCCGCTTCGTTAGCAGGACGGGAAGCTCAGGATGCGACCCAAGGACAGGATTTCGTACTTCTACGACGGTACTCTCTCTCTCTCTCTATCTTTCTCTCGCTGGTTCTCTCCAGGACCCTCGTCTTAGTTTCACTTGGAGCGCGCTTGGCCGGTTCTGGTTTAATGGGATCCGAGACACTGGCTTTACGTTTATTGGGTCCCTGCAAATGTCCTAGCTTGCGCTTTAGTTTTGGGAGGATAGTGCTGAAAAATGAAAGAAAGCAATTGAATGTGGGTTGCAGAGGAAGAGAAGGGATCGATCCCAAAACCCCATTTCTGAGCTGGGTTTAGATACACTTGGGAGTGAGAGGGTTTGCTAGATTCTGGTTTTTGGTTTTGTGCGTGAATTGCTTCGGTTTGGTTTCGGGAATTTGTGAGGTTTTCGATTGAGTGGTAACTTTTGGCACTGCAGGAGATGTGGGCAGCGTCTATTTCGGTCCGAATCATCCGATGAAGCCGCACCGGCTCTGCATGACCCACCATCTTGTCCTCTCTTACGAGCTTCACACGAAGATGGAAATTTATGTCGGTTGCTGAGTTTCCATTGCTGACTTGCTTCTTTTTCTCTTTTTATATCCCTTGAGACGTGTCTGATTGTTTTCTTGAATGATCCAGCGGCCGCACAAAGCCTACCCTGCTGAGCTCGCCCAGTTCCACTCTCCTGATTATGTCGAGTTTTTGCACCGGATTACACCCGACACCCAGCACCTGTTCTCAAATGATTTAAAAAAATGTAAGGTTTTCTCATGAGATGTGTTATTCTATTACCTGTTTAAGGTTGCAAGCATATCTAATTGAGATCCTCTTTAGGGATGTGAAAGTCTGAGAAGTCTTCACACATTTCATGATTTGCAGAGCTCAAATCTGTCATAAGATGGGGATTTGAGGAGCTTATTTTTGTTAAATTGGGAGATTATCTACCGTAACTTTGGTAACATGAACTCGGTAGTGTCTAGGGCATAGAGTTTGAGCAGTACCCTCGTTGACTGATTTTGGAAATTTCTCAGGTCTAAATTCCTAGTAGTTGGGTGGCATGGTTAGTTTTCTGCCTTTTTTTGTGTGTTGATTCTCTTGCTTGACAAGAGTTGTTGGATATAAATTTGTTTGTTCATTACTTCTTCCAAACCTTTTTTCATTTTCCTTATTCACCTGTAGTACAGTTAGAAAGGAATGAAGATATTTTTTGAATATTGATACCTTTGACATGTCTTTAGACAGAATGGTCATGTGTAAATTTATATATTGCTGCCGTCGCTAATGTATATGTTTTAGTGAGTTTAGCTATAATATACTAAATTGAAGTGAAACTTTCCTTCTTTCTCACCAGATAATCTTGGAGAAGATTGTCCTGTCTTTGAAAACTTGTTCGAGTTTTGTCAAATTTATGCTGGCGGCACGATAGGTAAGTTTTATAGTTAGTAGTGTTACCAACTTTGGGGTAGTCTCTTTTCACTTTATCTAATCGGTGGTGTTGCTTGCAGATGCTGCAAGAAGATTAAATAATCAACTCTGTGATATAGCTATCAACTGGGCTGGAGGATTACATCATGCCAAGAAGTGTGAAGCATCTGGATTCTGCTATATAAATGACCTAGTTTTGGGAATATTGGAGCTGCTGAAATATCATGCACGTGTTTTATATATTGACATAGATGTGCATCATGGTGATGGCGTAGAAGAAGCCTTTTACTTCACTGACAGGTATTTTTTTTTTTTTTGGGCATAAATGAGCAGAAAGTCCTAAAAAAATTTTGATATGTCGCTAGGTAATGCTATCATCCATTGTCTGTCTTTAAATTCACTTACTGAGGATAAGCTGCATCCAAATAAATGTATTGAAATTAAAAAGGAAACATGAGGTGCAATAAAACCCACTGCATGCATACCCCCCTTCAACTCTTCTCCTCTTTCTACCATCATATATCTTCTTTATCATTGCTGCAACCGAGGTTTAGAACCTTGTGCTTTGTAGGGGTCTTAGATTTTGATAGGAAATTGAAAGGGGGAATTTTTGTTTTTGTTTTGCAATGTTAGCTTTCATCCCAACCTATGATACCATCCCCTAGGAATTTGTAAATGGCTGAATATAGATGAACCAGAAACTCAGAATTAGAAGATCTAGGATCTTCATTTATGTATTGGTTGAAGGTATCTAAATTAATTACAGTTGAGGAACTACTTTCTGGAAACTGGTAGTTTGGAATAACTAATTGCAGTTGGTTTCCTAAACTATTCATTGCCCTTTTGAATTCTAATCAGAATGGCAGTGTTATCATGGCAGGGTAATGACTGTTAGCTTTCACAAATTCGGGGATATGTTCTTTCCAGGAACTGGTGATGTTAAGGTGATTCCACTGCTTGACATTTACATGTCCAGATTTCTAGATTCTCTTTCTATCTTTTGCATTCACTTGAATATACCCTCCTGGAGTCTTGTGTTATCCACTTAAGTCCTTTTGATTTAATAATTTGCTGAGCCCTCTGGCTGATTCAGTCATGGATTGTGTAGAATGCAAATTTTGTATGCTGACTGGTAAATATGTGTCTTTCATGTACTTACTAGTAATTTCAAATGCACCGATGGAATCAAAGCTTTCGCTCATGACTGTTGAACTCTTCCTTTCACCATCCTATTTGTTTTGGTGTGACGCTAAAGTCAAGTTTATTCATTGAGATCATTTCAATTGAAGGAAATAGGAGGAAAAGAAGGAAAGTTCTATGCTATCAATGTCCCACTCAAGGATGGAATAGACGATACTAGCTTCACTCGACTTTTCAAGGCTGTAAGTTTTGCTTAGGACTTTGTAAATTTTTCACTTTGTGTCCTTTCTGTTTCCTAATGGATTTTTTTCTTTTTTCCTTGTAAATGTCTCTTAGATCATTTTGAAGGTCGTCGAAACATACCAACCTGGTGCTATTGTACTCCAATGTGGAGCAGATTCACTTGCTGGGGACCGCTTGGGGTGTTTCAATCTCTCTATTGATGGTGAATATCTTGTTGTGTTTTGTTCCATGTCCTTTGACATTGGACTTCATATACTTGCTGATTGATTCTTCTTTGGAGCTAATTTTGTAGTGATTAATTTGCTAAAAGACAAGTTAGATGGAAACTATGTGATTATTGTGTCATTTATGTTTGTACAGGACATTCTGAGTGTGTAAGGTTCGTCAAGAAATTCAATTTGCCATTATTGGTATCCTCTCTCTCTCTCTCTCTCTCTCTCTCTCACGCGCGCACAAATGCACCTCCCTGATCTCCACCTCCATTACTGACTGAATGTATACTCGTGTATTATTAAATTTTGCAAACGTGGCTCTGGCACATGAAGATTTTTTACTGTTCAGGTTACTGGTGGTGGAGGATACACGAAAGAGAA
This sequence comes from Eucalyptus victrix, assembly GCA_016097545.1. Classification (NCBI taxonomy): domain Eukaryota; kingdom Viridiplantae; phylum Streptophyta; class Magnoliopsida; order Myrtales; family Myrtaceae; genus Eucalyptus; species Eucalyptus victrix. The sequence goes on from CM027844.1 coordinate 28,974,297, forward strand.
TGTTGCTCGATGTTGGGTTGTTGAAACAGGAGTTCTCTTAGATACAGAACTTCCAAATGGTATGCGCTAATGTCAATGTCCGGTTAGAATTTGTGTTGATTTGACATATCCTGAGTGTTGTTAGGTGTCATTCCGAGATATGTAATTGTTTTGTTATGCGCATTGTACATCGAATTGATTGGCTTTTTTTATTTTCATCCACTCTGTCTTATGTTGTTTGTGGGGTTGGGGATTCAAGGAAGAACCTGTGTTGCACTGACTTATTTACTGTCTAGTTATGCGATTTTAATATCAAGTTTCTCATGCCCAAACATATGATACTTATCAAAGGTGCTTTCTTTTTGGCAGAGATTCCTGAAAACGAGTATTTCAAGTACTTTGCTCCTGATTATTCACTGAAGATTCCTCGTGGAAATATCGTACTCGTAATTATTTTCCTTGTTCATTTATTCTCTTTTAACCATGTGAGATTAAAGCTAAGGTTGTGGTGCCAAATACATGTCAAATCTTCATGCTGATAGTATTATTTCTCTTGGTAAATTGAGCAGGAGAATCTAAATAGCAAGTCCTACCTCAGTGCAATCAAAGTGCAAGTGTTAGAAAACCTTCGTAATATTCAACATGCCCCAAGTGTACAAATGCAGGAGGTTTGTATCCCATACTCGGCAACACAAAGAATCTTTTCTTTATTAGAGTGCTGTTTGCTTGAGACCAGATGAACGGTGTAGTTTCTGGGCTGTAGCAGTTGAGTGGCCATCAGCCAAATTTTCTTGTTACATGCATGGAAATCATCTTTTGGTCAAATTAACAATTGTAAGAAGCCTCAAATAGAATGTTGCTGAAGGCTGAAAAAGAATCATCAGAAATTTTTTAAATTTATAATTTCACTCCTGGCTTCTGTTGTGCAAGTATAATTGGTTGTTAAAATGATGACTGCTCCTGTTGATAGTGATTACCACATGTCATATGTCGCAACTATCATCATTTCTTTTGTTCAAAGAGTTAGTTGTTGATAGGTTTTCATGAAGACTGCTGAGTGATTGATCTAGAGTGGAATATGATGATTGTTGGCTATTTTTAAAAAAAGTGAGAACCATGCCCTCGTATTAGTCAAAAGCTCTGGATGTTACTGTAAATCTAGCTCCCCAGCATGATAGAGGCTACGTTGAGTTTGCTTGTGCACTGAAGGATATGAGCTCTGTCTTTTACTGGTGGATGGCAATACAAAGTCAAGCTCGTGAACAATCTTTTGGCCTAGACTTCTTGTGATGAGTCTAATTGCCATTGTTTTTTTTGCCAACAATGAAGCAGAGTTATCACAAACTAGAGTCATTGACTAATGTCTAAGCTATTGCTTGACTAAAGCACATAATTATGTTATTTGTTGGAGATTCCTAATTTCTTAATATTCCATATCAGTTGGCGTCAGAGATTTATGAAATCCTACCCATTTAATTTCCGGTCTTGAAGTCTTGTGAATATTCTCTCTCACGCTATAGACTAGTATATTTACTCATTTAACTTTTTTCCCCTTTCTTGGCCCAGGTTCCACCCGATTTCTATATTCCCGATTTTGATGAAGATGAGCAGAATCCCGATGAACGAATGGATCGTAAGTGAAATTATCCAAAGGACCCTCTGGTTTCCTATCTTGCACACCAATTCTCTCTTCTTGCCATTTCATGTTTTGAAATCATTATACCATGTTCTTTTCCTTCTAATCTCCAAATAAACTTCTGTCTCCACAGAGCATACCCAGGACAAGCAAATCCAACGAGATGATGAATATTATGATGGGGACAATGATAACGACCATAACATGGATGATTCATGATGCCAAGCTAAGCAATATGTAATTTTTTTTTTAAGGATACGACGTTTGAATTGGCGATCACAATCTACTGTAGTCAATACTCAAGTGGGAGGTGTAAATAGATTCCATCTGAATTTTGTGAAGCAGATATTAGTTCCTACTTTTGTGAAACCTGACTCATTATCTGAAGGATAGAGGATTAGCACATGTGCTCACTGTTCATAGTGTGATTTCAACTCTGTTCACCATGTTAATGCTTTGCCTTGGCGTTCGTGATTTTTGAGAAATGGGTTGCCGTTTCCTTCCACAAAATTTTCAGTGATATTTGGTGAACTTTAATGTGTGATTGTAATTTTTGAAATTTATTAGCAGTCTGGTATTTGTAACTCTCGCTACTGTATGAGTAAATCTCTGAAGTGCTGGTGTATGTGATTACTTTTTTAGAGAATCCTCCTTATTTTGCTGTCTCTATTGTTCTGTGAGTTTGAGAACCTGAGCACGGTGAAAGAACCGGCCGGATGATCTGCTAATCAGATGACATTTTCATTACCTTTGCGTAATTTTCATCGTGATCTCTTTTACTGTCACGGATTTTAGCGGTTTTCATCAAGGATGAATGAGAAAATTGAAGCAAGAAAATTATAGGAATTGGAGGTTTTTCGGGAGAAAACCCCATATCCGGGGCACTTGCGAAATGCTTGGTCAGCCTTTTATTAGTAAGATCCACAGAAGTCTAATGTCATCATGCGAAGACCGATTCCATTGCAACTACTATGTCAATAACCTAATTACAGATGCAACTAAGCTGTTTAAAATCATGTCGACGCATCAAATTTTAACCTGATGATGGTCTGGAGATGGTTTGGCTTTGGCCCATTGATTTTCGCTTGTTTTGGTTTGCCCCCAAGCTTCCAAAGAATAGATTGGCAATGGTTCGAGGGAACTCAAGCATGTTTTTAGCAATTTGAAAGGGCGAAACAAGAATAGGTACTCTCGCAGTAAGAAATGGTAAGAAATGGAACTTGCAGTCAAGTTTTGAACGTGAATTAGAAGTGGAGGTGGCTGGCATTATGAGAAAAATATAAGGAACTTGAATTTCTCTTCAGAAAAGTCGCTTTGAGCTTGTCTAAGCTAATCTATAGCATTTCTAACGACTTGAAAATTCTCGGGCTTGGCGTATGATTCAATTTCTTCAATTGTGACGATGTTTCTTCACCGCAATAATTCAATATATTACTTCTTTAGTGCTTAATCTTTTTTCAATTCATCGCAGTCTACCAATCAAAGAAAGCTCGTTTTTTTCATTTTCCATCAGTGGCCATATCAAAAGACACGTATAGCCCTGTGAGTGGAGCTGTAACCATCGAATAGTTTTTTCAATTGAGAAGGGTTCGTGGAGCGAAAGGCCAAACGAAGCAAAATACAAATTTGATGGGCCAAAGTGAGATTATCCGGAATTTACAAGGGCCAACTTTTTCCCCAGTCATGTGACGACGTTTGACGAGTCGAGACTCCAAAGATGTACGATGATGATTCGGGCCAATGTTGAACTCCAGCCTTAAGTGTCGGTCTCAAAAAAAGAGGGAAAAAAAAAAGGAAAGAGAAAGAGAAAGAAACGCGGAGAGAATCTGGAAACTCGAGGAGTCGGGAGTTCGGTTCGACCCATGTCGTTCCGACAGGAGCGCGAGAAAACCAGACCGCTCGGCGAGAAAAATCCAGACGTCCCGGCGCTCCTCCCGAAACTTTCCCGAGAAAATCGCTCCTGCTTGCTGCCGTCTCAAGCGAAAACTCGAACGGGAACAGGTGCGCTTGCTTGCTTGCTTTCACGAGTTCCTGCTCTTCGGTTTCTCGAACGCTGCTGCGCGTGGAGTTTGAATCGATGGCGTAAGCGGATGGGACTCGCGATCGATTTGACCTCTCTTGTTGCTGCTCCGGGTGTATGATTAGTTGGGTGGGCGACGTGCCTTTTGACGTGGGAAAGTTTCTGGTTGAATTGGCTGTGCCGCTTCGTTTAGTTTGAGTTATATTCGAGTTTGTCTCAGTATTGGAGCTGAAAAGTATTGATCTTTTGGCACTTTCATGGCTAGTTTTCCTTCGGTGAGCTTATCCGCGTCGTCTGGAGGTTGCATTACATACACATCGAGGAGTCATTGCTTATTGATACATGTTATGGATTGATTCGTAGTAGAACTGGTTTGTTTCATTGATGAAGATGATGAAGAACAGACATCTGGATATTGAAATTATTGGTGTCGATTTTGACTCCTACATTTGCAAAAGGCAGAGCAAAATTCTAAGAGCAAGAGTTAGAGTAAAAGTAGAATGTCACCGATAAAAAAAAAAGAATATAAATATCTTGATTTTTTTTTTTTATATATATTTTGAGCCAATATCAGTATCTCGAGTTAAATAGCTCTTCTTCTGTGGTTACTTAATGGAAAACATGGTTTATAAATATATAGGTCTTGTCCACAGGTGCCCCTAGGACACTTATTAAGCATACTTAATAGGGTATATTTCAATTTCCCAAGCGTAGATTACACATAACCTAAGAAAAACCGTGTCCTGGAAAATTTGCAAACTTTATTTATGTGGTTTCTTAGCAAGCGCCGTGGGAGTACTTTCTGACAAGATCCTAAAGACGTACATGTGCGAGCTGTCTGCTCTCGTGCTTGTGCATCTGAGTACGCAACTACTTACATCTTCTGATGATTCATGGATATGGCAACAGGTACCTAACAACACAACTTAGGCATTACACACAACTTTCTTTACATCATGGCAATGGCCTCTCCGGCAGGATGTCTTCATACATTATCTGGTGTTCCACACAGCCTTCACTATCGCCTCTCCTTTTTGAACTATGTGAGCCCAGTGTTTGCTTTTTCACGTGATGCAAATTATGGTCAGATAAGAGACTCAAAGCACATGCATTGGTACAAGACTTCGACAATGTTAAAGCATCAACCTAGGGCACATTCAATTCCCAGTGTTGGTTGTACTCCCTGGGGATATTCCAAACTTATCAGGTCTCATTCTTTGATTTGCAAATGCCAACGGACAGAAAGTAATAGTGGCTCATCAGTTGAATCTGGAACGAAATCTGAGGTTTCTCTTAATGGCATGAATGGGCAATCGACTGTTGAAGAATCTGAGGCGGTACAAAAGTTAAAAAATGGAAATGAAGATTTAGCATCAAATGGAATGTGTAGGCAGTCAGAAGCAACTAGAGAGAAGGTGCAAAAGATTAGCTCAAAATCAATGGAGGATGAAGCCTGGGATTTGATGCGGGATTCCATTGCTTATTACTGCAACAATCCCATTGGTACTATTGCTGCAAATGACCCAAGCTGTCCAAGTATCCTTAACTATGATCAAGTTTTCATTCGTGATTTTGTCCCTTCTGGGATAGCTTTCCTTTTGAAGGGAGAGTATGATATTGTAAGGAATTTCATCCTTCACACTCTTCAGTTGCAGGTACCAAATTCTCTTAGTTACATTTCCTTTGTTAGTAACAGTTCTTGCCTTTACTGTTGCCAGCAATTTTTGCTGATTTAGTAGAGATCTTTCATCTGATTTACATGTAATTATGAACTTAATGATGCGATTATTGCTCAAACTTACAGATCTGATGGAGTAGAATGATTCAATTAGATTGATAAGATCCCTTGGCAGTTAGAAAGTTTGCAGGCTTTCCTCTTCATCCATGCCTTGCTACTAGGAATTAAAGTGCTATACCTTACTATGTCATTTCATGAACAGAGCTGGGAGAAAACCATGGATAGTTATAGCCCTGGCCAAGGTTTGATGCCTGCCAGCTTTAAGGTTCGTACTGTTCCACTCAATGGTGATGATTCTGCAACTGAAGAGATATTAGATCCAGACTTTGGTGAAGCAGCAATTGGCCGTGTGGCACCAGTTGATTCAGGGCTCTGGTGGATTATTTTGCTACGGGCATATGGAAAGTGCTCTGGAGATCTTTCAGTTCAAGAGAGAGTCGATGTCCAAACTGGGATCAAAATGATCTTGAAGTTATGTCTAGCTGATGGTTTTGATATGTTCCCGACATTGCTGGTCACTGATGGTTCTTGCATGATTGATCGGCGCATGGGAATTCATGGCCATCCTCTTGAGATTCAGGTACATTTTCTGCAAGCTGTTATGATATTGTTCTCAATCATGTTCTGCGTCACTTCATGCTCATAATAGTTCAGTTTTTGAACTGTTCATCCTGCAAAAAGGACTCTCTAAACCAGGGTAGTTTTTCAAAGTGGAAAAACACATTGGGTCTCAGTTATAGGCATTTCGGTATTGACATGGGGCTGTGAAAATAATAAAACTGAAAGGATGATTGAACATAACACTATGGTTTGATGCAATCGCAAGACCATTTGCTTTTGACAGAAGTATCCTTGTGGAGTTATTAGTGATAATTTGTGGCGCGTCACTTATCCACATAAACGCCTTATCTGAACTTTTTTAGCATTTATCTTCAGGATTATCGATTGATATACTTCTCTCACTGATGTGAATCATCTTTAGAATGCATCTTAGTGTTCAATTATTGGGGTTTTAGTCATGAAGAAGCTTCTGCCTTGTTGTTGTAGTTGATTTAAAGTTTCTTTGTAAAGAATCATGCTGGAGCACGTTTTTCTCCATGCTTTTGTAATGCTGATGGAATTGAGATAGGAATTTTCATGAGTGTGAACTTTAGTTAGAGCATAAAATTTTCTTGGGGGCGCCTCATTTCTCTTTGTTAAGAAATGTGCTACTTATATATTGGATCTGTTTCCTAAAAGTTATTTGCGGAAAATGGTTATATAGCATGGTATCAGTGTAGTTGTCAAGAGTTTGAATCATAGGACTTCTTATAGATAGTATGTCAGTTTTCCTAATGTTGTTTTAGTTTCCTGTTATCTCTGCATTGTGGTTTTGAGTACGTATATCTCACTAGTCTAGCTTACACATGGGGAAGTATTGAAGAAATATGCTAGATATATATGTCTAAAAGTAACAGATATGCTAGATATACATTGTGCACCGTTTCCTAACAAGTTCTAAGGAAATATGGGTATCTAACACTCTTATTTAAAGTTTTGTTTCCATGTCTGAAACTATTTCATATGTCAGTCCTAGGGAAGTCATCCTTGGTTCAAGATATTTGAGTCTAGAATAATGATCCTATTACAGCTTTGCTATGGGTAATTATTGAGAGAAATTTGTAACTTGTAGTTGCTTGTTCTTGCAGTCACTCTTTTATTCAGCATTGCTCTGTGCACGTGAGATGCTTACTCCTGAGGATGCATCAGCTGACCTTATTCAAGCACTTAATAATCGACTGATTGCATTATCTTTTCATATCAGAGAATATTACTGGATTGATATGAGAAAGTTAAACGAGATCTACCGCTACACTACGGAGGAATATTCCTATGATGCAGTTAACAAGTTTAATATTTATCCAGATCAGATTCCCCCATGGCTGGCAGGTTGGATGCCCAATAGGGGTGGTTACCTAATAGGAAACCTCCAGCCAGCTCACATGGATTTCCGTTTCTTCTCACTTGGGAACTTATGGTCTATTGTAAGCAGTCTTGCTACAGTGGATCAGTCCCACGCGATACTAGATCTTATTGAAGCAAAATGGGCAGACCTTGTGGCTGACATGCCTTTTAAAATATGTTATCCAGCTCTTGAAGGCCAGGAATGGCGAATTGTCACAGGCAGTGATCCCAAGAATACGTAAGACTTGTTCTTGATGCTGGTGGTATTTTTGCAAGCACTGTTTTAGCTTTTTACTCCACTCTAATTTCTCTTACTTAATTTTGTCCTGGGCAGTCCATGGTCCTATCACAATGGAGGTTCCTGGCCAACTTTGTTGTGGCAGGTTAGTTCTTTGTCTGTGAGTCTTGATGATTGTCTGGTACGATGAGTATGCCAAATCTTGATGTCCATGTCTGAATGGTGGATAGCATATGTTCCTTTTATCAACTCCTGATCTTTAATTGCTACACAGAATCCCCTCTGTCATATGTTCTACTTCATCCGCAAAATGGCTTTGATGAGCAACATAATGTTTTCACTCCACACAAAAATTTCAAGGAAATGACATGTAATGCCTTTGCATTGATTCTCAAAGGCAAATGAATTGGGTAATAAGCATCAACTGTTATGAGTGCCTTATAAGTGGAAATCATCGGAGGGAAAGAAGACCACAGATGGCAAAAATCTAAAAGTGCTTGCCGTCCAAGCTTGCCTCCGATATGACTCCATACAATCAAGCCCATTACCATTTTTGGTCTTCAATGTGTGTCCACTCCTTGTCAACTAGTCGAAACCTGTGTAACTCTTTTAAAAGCACCGCAACAGGACTGTTCTTTGAAATATTTGTTCGGCACTGCTGTATTTTCTGCAATTAAAAATTGCTGCTAGGGAAAACATGAAGTGGATACCATGAATGATTGATTTTGATCTTTCTACAGCTCACTGTGGCCTGCATAAAGATGAACAGACCAGAGATTGCTGAAAATGCCATAAGGATGGCTGAGAGACGCATATCCCAGGACAAGTGGCCTGAATATTATGACACCAAGCGTGCTAGGTTTATTGGAAAACAGGCTCACCTCTTTCAAACATGGTCGATTGCAGGGTATCTTGTGTCGAAGCTTCTCCTTTCTAACCCATCTGCAGTGAGAATTCTGGCAAATGAAGAGGATGCTGACCTTGTGAATGCCTTCTCGTGCATGATCAGCTCGAATCCGAGACGAAAACGTGGTCGGCCAGCGGTTGAAAAGAGGTTCATAGTGTGATTTTTCCAAACTAGCAGGCCGATACACGATTTCATGTGGCTCTGTATTATTGCGCACTGAACAGAGGAATAGTGATGATCCAGACGTCACATACAACTGCATCAGTTTGGGCCAGGTGGTTGCTTGCAAAGGAATTTTACATTGTACAGGTTTGTGATATGGTTCACCTTCTAGCAGGATCAGCACATACAAATGCATCAATTTGGGCTAGGTGGTCACTTGAAATTGGAATTTTGCATTGTACAGGTTTATAAAATAGCTTCACCTTCTAGCGGGATCTGCAGTTTTTCTACTCTGTAAGGAACAGGAAAACCATGTATGCTTAATGCCCGTTTCTTGCTGCCTCTTTAATCAGGTAAATTGGTTAAGTATGATCATCTTGCGAGGTTTTTCAGAATGTCCCCGTAATCTGTTACTGCCGTTGCCTGCGCAGGGTCTTCCATGTTGTCTTTAAACCTCTGTAGAACAACTGGATTCGAATTCTGGTTTTGGGTTTATCGTTCAACCCACCCTGTAGAAATATCATGTTTGACGTCGATGACTAGTTGAAGGACAAAACTCCTCTTGGATACTTATAATCATCTCTTGTTCCAAGTAGAGCATACATGCGTTTGAATAAGAAGCATAGAAGAAAAGATGTCGAGGCAATAAAGGGAATTTTGTGTTCTCATCCTGGTACATGAAATCAGGTCCACGACGTGCCGGAAGACACTAATATGCCTCTTCATGAGGGGGAAAAAATATTGTGGGAGGGATGATGATCATCTCCCGACCGGGTGTCTTCCAGTAATGCGATTGTTTCAGGATTTGGTTCCCAAAAAGATTGTGTATATAGCTGTAGTTCTAACTAATTCCACTTGGTAAAGCTACATTTGCTTTGTGTCCCGAATGATTTTCTGAAATTTGAGTACAAAACTTTCGTGATCGCTTGTTCAAATTGAATTTCACTTATGGTCATTCACTCTTTGATTTACATCTAGCTCATAAAATTAGTAGGGCAATTCATGAACTCAGCAGCTTTTTACTAAAATTGATTTATTATTGAACGAAAAGAAAATTGTGACACATTCAGATCCAACCAAGTTTCCTATTTCATAAATTTTCACTTTCATTTCATATAAACAGAAAAACTAATGAAATCCTGATGATGGAATGTTAGGGGGGAGCATCATTTCTGGAGTAGAATCAGATCGGTGGGAATCTATTCAATTCTAGATTCTAAGGTATGCGGGATAGTATGGTTCTCCAAGTTTCGATTATTGAGAAACTTGTTTCGATAGAAAATTTCAAGTTCTAGGTTAGTAGAACATAAAACTTAAAATTCGAAATAAGTTTGTGTTTTACTTGATTTATGATTTTTGCATAATCTCGCATATTCCATGACATTTGATGATACATGTAAAATCTGAGACTATTAATTTTCCATTTCATGACTAATGTTTCACATTTTTGTGTATCTAAATGAAAATTATAGTTAGTGTATTGTAATTGTAATTAATGATTATTAAATGTGATAATTTACTATAATTGTTTAATTATTAATAAAGGTAAAACTTAAATAGATCCTGAAATTTGTAATAAGGTAGTTCTAGATTTTAAAGGATGTAGAGTAAATTTCAAGTTTCAAAAATGAAGAATTTATTCCAACAGATAAGTTTTTGAGGTTCCACGCTGAATTTGTATAGAATCTGAAACTGCTCACTCTTGCGTATAGCCCTTGGAGTGCAATGACCCAAAATATGACCAAATGTGTATGCTCTATCAACAAAAATCTCTAGCTGTGCCCGCAACATCATAGGCGTAATGAATGCACCGGTACATGCTGCAAAGCAACAATAAAACGGTGCAATTAATGGCGTTGGTGAATCTTCGAGTCAATAAAATCTAAATTTTAATTTTGACTTTTCTCGGCCAAAATGCTGTCCAACAATGACTCGCAAGCGTCGTCCAGCAAATCAAGCACCTGCAATGAGAACGAAAACATCTTAGTTTGTTTCTGCCTCGCATACCGTGCAACGTAAGGACAACTAGAGGAAAAATGCGATGCAGTGAACCAACATTATAAGGTCAAGGAAAAGACAAAACAGATAGTGATGTCTCAGACAAAATTAGCCAATATTGTCAGCAAGACAAGCACATGAAGACAGCCATGGCAGTGTAGAAACGAAGACAAACGGCTATTAATCAGAAAGGACACAGAACTGTAGAATTAGAAAGTATGCTCTGTTGAGGGAGTTGTCTTTCGAAAAAGTATTCCCATGGTCAACTGTGGTAAAGGTCCTGCTCAGAGAAATTGGAGTTAATAACTTAATGTCACTTCCAAACTGAAACTTAATTGAAAAAACCTAGCCACTCAATTGCCACATTACTCCTCGAGTAGGCACTTCATATTTGCCTATTCCTCCATATGCCATCGTGGTTTTTTCACTCAGAACTCCAATACAATCCCCATTACTTGACCCCCATTCATCCCATCTCATGCCGGGCACCTCTAGATCATGGTAATTAAGCACCAAAAGGATACCAAACCCCTGCTGCCTCTAGGAAAAGTGTCTTGAACCTATCTATATGGGCTGGCTAAAGTAGTGCCAGTTAGTAAACTACAGTGTTAAAAGAAAACTCTGTGGTTAGGAATGAGTTTTCTATTTCTTTTTAACTTGGGATGGCTGAATTTTGCAGGAAGAGACTGCCCTAAATCTAGCTACTATCCCTCCTTTTCTCCATCTTGAGAAAACAAAATGCCGGAGACCAAGTGAATCTATCCTTACGTTTCTGGCCTACCTTCAAGCCAGGCAAAAACTAGGTCAAGATTGTGGAGATAATTGCAGAATCAGAAAGCATAATTGCCTTCTCTGTTATTTACTAAAATAGAATGATTCTACCATTGAGCAATGTCCACTAACTGATTTTCTTAAAACATTTAGTTAAACTAACCTTTCCAGCTTAACTTTCATAAAACAAATGCTTAACTACATGCAAAGGCCAAGTGACTTGAAGATTTCAACTTCTGCTCTGTAAGTCAAATGGCTTCAAACTTGGACAAATGTCGTCAGCCAACTAGATACCCAAATAAGCTACTTCCAAGACACACACGAGCCCATTTCTCACAATCATATGAAGCTTGAGATTCCTAGGAACTTCAGTGTGATTGTTTGTAATCATAAAACAGAATACAGAGGTACGTATTAAACTATTCTTTTAATGCTCCGCCACAAGTTTTTATAAGATTGATCAGAAATTACACTACAGGAGATGAATGTTACTGATCAGAGATTACACTCCATGAGAGAGATATTATTATTACCTTCTCAAAACCCTGGGGTCCACCATAGTAAGGATCTGGTACTTCGCTTTCATCGTGCTTCTTGCAATATGAACACATTAACTTAACCTGGAAAAGCCATCACCAAAAGTTGAGAAAACACCCACAACAGGGCACATCTATTCCCCCCAAAACCCCATATTTACCTTCTTGTGCGCGTCTTCAGGTAAGGTCTCCCTAAATTTCCACCTATTGAAGGCTTCCAATATATCCTCTGACAAACATGAACCCCACATTATGCTTGAGACCATACACAGGACAAGCAAAAGAAACATAAAAAGTGTTCCAAACCGAGCAATCAGAATTTCGCAAAAGCTGTCAATTAAACTAAGTTGAAGTACCTCTGTTTTGCTTATCCATCGCGAGGATAAGATCGAAATCCCTAAAATCAGCTGCCCTTATCGGCCTCGATGTAGACGTGATCTCGACCCCGCGCCTCTTAGCGGCCGTTCTCATTCTCGGATCAGCGAGATTGCCCTACACAGACAACACGAAAGATCGACATCCATCACCAGCACAGCACAGCACAGGACAGCACGACACAACATATAATACCGCAACAATCCCGTTCGGATGCCAAAAGGATCGAAGCGCGCCGACGAAGAACTACGAATGCAGACGATCCTACTCGACCTGTTCACTCAACCGACCTCATGGTAATCGATGGTGCCGGCGGAATCGATGTTGAAGGCGGAATCGAGCCCTCTCTTCTTCACCAAATCCCGGAACACGCCCTCCGCGGCGGGGCTCCGGCAGATGTTGCCGAGACACACGAAGAGCACGGAGAAGGGCTTCTCCGCCGCCGCCTCCGCCGCCGCGCTCCCCGCCGCGGACGGCGGCGTCGAAGGAGGAGGAGGAGAGGACGGCGACGACGACGACATCGGGGAGCGGATCGAAGGAGGATCGGGACGGCGACCGGGCCCCGGGTTCGAGCTCCGGAGGGAAGCGGAGCGGCGCGCGGGCGGAGGAGAGAGAGGGAGAAATGGGGAGCGGAGGGAGGGAGAAGGGGCGGAGGGGCAGAATGGTAAATATAGGGGCGTTGCCGCTCGGACACTGTGCAAGCGCAACGGCCTCATCTCTCTCTCTCTCTCTCTCTCTCTCTCTCTCTCTCTCTCTCCCCACCTGTAACCGTCGAGGAATTTGGATACCGCTGGGATAAAAAAAGAAAGAGAGCTCGCGGGATGCACGTGGATTCTAATTTTCATTTTTTGGATTATTCTATTTTTATTTAACCTAATTTTCTTTATAAAAACGTTAGTATCAAGAAAAATCTCAAATTGGTACATCATGAACAAATTTATAAAAAATTAATTTTTTTACTACCAAAGTTTTAAGTTGGTATACTTTTGATAAATTTGCTCTCAAACTAATTTTGTTTACCACAAAAAGTCTCAAATTTATATATTTATGACAATTTTATCCTCCGTTAATTTTCATTGAATTGAATTAATATTATGAAAAAATTACAAATTAGTTTAACCCTATATCAATACACCACGTGTCATCTAACTCAATAACTTGACTATAAAATTTAATGAAAATTAATGAAAGTTAAATTTATCATAAATGCATCAATTTAAAGTTTTTAGTGATAAATAAATTATGTGTGATAAATTTGTCACATATATGTCAATTTGAGATTTTTTTATGATGTTAACCTTTAAAAAACACTAATTTAGCTCTATTCTCAATTTTGATCCAAATTATTTTTCTTTATCTTGTAAAAAGATATCAACTTTAAATTAACCCCTAATTTTGGCCCAAATTTTTAGTTTTTTCTTATCAAGATAAATGCAATAAAAGTTTTAAAATTTGTTATGAAAATATGATTGAGTTCTGAAATATTAAAAAAATAATTAAATCTTAAAATTTGTTACAAAAAAATCAAATCTTAAAATTTGTCATAAAAAAATTAAGTCAAAAAAAGTTTTTACTTGAAGACTTTATTGAACCATCTTGAAAAAATTGAAGAATTAATTGCACTTCAAAAATTCAAAAACTCAATTCAACTTTCGTTATAAATTTTAAGACTTAATTATACTTCGTGACAAGTTTAAGACTTTCAATCAATGCTCAAATTTGAAAATGAAAGAAGAGACTTCGAAATGGTAAAAGAAACGCGTGGGGATCTTCGGTTCTCTCGCAAAATTATATTATTTCTAAGCACCGACTGAAACTCCCTTTCCTTGTATCTTAGGTTGTACTGTCAGTCCTAGTTTACAGTACTTGTAGATGACAAAATTCCCCAGATCTCTCCTACATGATATATACAATAGAACCTACATATATGTAAGTTACAGAAATCAATCTTAAAACTGGAAAGAACATGCAAAAAATCTTCTTTCCCGCGCAAAGAACCGGTTCCGAAACAAAGGGCTAAAACACCTCGAATTCCATTTGCTCCTCTATGTTCTGAAAATCCTTACATTTCGCCACATCCGTCTGGGTAGAATTCGCGCTGACGCCGACGTCAAAGTACCTCGGCAGCTCGGGGGGAACCGCGCAGCGGATCAGCGCCCAGTTAAGGCCTTCGAAGAAGGGATGGTGCTTGATCTCTGCAGCCCCTTTGGCAGATCCCAATCGGTTTTCTGGATCCTTTATCAGGAGCCCTCTGATCAAGTCTCTCGCGTGGTAACTCACGACCGGGCTACTCGGAAACTTGAGGCTTCTAGAGACGACGTTGGTCAATGTTTCCTCGTTTCCGGGACCTTTGAAGGGCGTCTTGCCATATAACAGTTCGAACAGAAATATCCCGTACGTCCACCAATCGACAGCGCTTCCATGACCCTCGCCTTTGATAATTTCAGGAGCGAGGTACTCGTGGGTCCCGACAAAGGAGTTGGATCTGGCACTGGTCGGCTCCACCACAAGCTGCGGCAGGGGGCTGACCTGAGCCGCCAGATCAGACTTCATTTTCCGACCTTTCGTGGCAATTGATAGAAGTCTAGGAGTGAAGCATGGCACTTGAAAGGATGGGTGGAGGCAGAAAGGGTCGATGCAGCTAGATTCCGTGCATGGACTAGATGTCTTTCTCGTGGGCTCTGGGTCGGGTGACGATGAAGTCACCACTGTTGGAATTACGGCACATCGGAGGGATAAGTCGAAGTCCGAGAGCATGATGTGACCATCTTCTCGGACCAGTATGTTCTCTGGTTTTAGGTCTCTGTACACTACTCCAAGCATGTGCAGGTACTCCAGTGCAAGGAGAATTTCAGCAACATAAAACCTGCATTCCTGTTATGTTAGATGTATATCATGAAAATGCTCTCATGCTCCCCTCCATTAAGAGGAACAAAAGGGAAAAAGAAAAAATAAAGCTGAGACCCGATGAATCAAGATCTTTGAGCATATAAAGCAACTTGCTAAGACCGCCTCCTTTTTTCCTTCAATATTCTATCCAACATAGCTTGTTTACTTATTAAGACCATGTTATTGCTACTTCGAGTTCACTTTCATGGCTTCTCATTTCTCATAGAATGCCTTGCTGATCTACTCTATCATATGCTGTGGCATCTCAATTCAGTGTTCTAACATTGCCAAAAGAACAAAGGTGGTGAAAATTGATCAGCAGTCAAAGATGACAAAGTTATCTTAACATAGTCTACCAAGTCAGTCCAAACCATTAAGAGACCACCCAGCTGTGAAGCATCCTCAGGAAAATCACAGCGAAATGTCTACCCAGCATAATCAAGAAGGAACTACTTGGGTTTCCCATACGCTGATCCACAAAGATACACACTTTTCATTCCAGAGCACAGCAGACCTTCTCAGTTAACCATGCATAGTTTTTCCAAATTTTTTCACCCATTCCTCCAATTTCACTTTTATCTGTTTGGCATATGACCAATAATAATTCAGTTTCCTATATGAGATTGAAAGATCTGATAATTTCTTCGAAAGCTGAAACAACTCCAGTGATAGATACCACTATAGCATTTAAAAGAGTTCCTAATGCAGCTTCAAAGGCATCATCTGCGACTAGGTGGACACAGAACCATGATTCATCCAACATTCCAAACAAAAAGAGGCCGTCCCACATACGACATGAACAATGTCAATACATCAGTTACCTAACCAGCTGAAATTCATGCTTCACATCAACAAATCGGCCACCGATTGCATCAATAGTTCAATCAAGATCCATCCTCCAGAAAGTAGACTAAATAAAGACATAACAATAACTTATAGGTGTAGTCCTGTTGAAATAATGATTAATTACGTGAGACATTCAAGTCCTATGCTAAAACAAGGAAATCCCCCCTTAAAAGGCAAACACATGCACACCCAAAAGAGTGAAAGATTATATGCAGAATAGGGTTGGGCCCATGCTGTTAGTTAAAATGTCAGGTAAAAGGCGTCTTTCAATTGGCACAGCTACAAGTAGGCAATGTCAAAAGCATCCATTAAATGACAGAATATGGATTCAATGGGAACCTAAACTGATATATTTTCCGAAGTACAAGAAAAAATCAGATTAAGATTAACATCTGTATTCCTCGTATTGATTCACTGGAAGCAAAGAAAAATGATGGCAGATTAAGAAAGGTGCATGCGTCTAGTTCTTAATGACTCAGCTACAGCTGTTGCTTGAACTCTGATGCTATATAAATGCAATTGGCATTTGGACAAAAAGAACAAAGCATTTCCCCAGCCAGGGATGAGAACCAGAAGCACCGAACAACGCTACTAGAGAAAAGGCCACATTGAAGCAGGTTGATTTTGAAAAAGACTGATGCTATAAATCACGCCACAAAAGTTCATGAAATAACAGAATTTATACCAACCTCGCTGCTTGTTCAGAGAAACTCCTTGTCGGTTGTTTCTGCCGCAAAACATGCAAATCACCACCCGGGCAATACTCCATGACTAAACACGAGAGTTTTTCTGTTGAGAAGTGGGAATACAGTGTAGGCAGAAATGGATGATCCAGCATTTGCATTATTTCTTTCTCAGTCTGGGCCCTAGCCATTTTCTTCCTCTTTACCAAGAACTCAAGGTCCATCACTTTCAGTGCAAAGAGGCAGTTAGTACTCGTCAATTCAGCAAGATAAACAATTCCGATATCTCCACAGCCTAGCTTCTTAAGCAGTTTGAAGTGTTTCAAGTTTATGCTTCCACTCTGCATCTGAACAGACCGGATTGCTTCCCACCTTGAGTCTTTCGACATATGAGGCCTGCTCCCACACCGATTGGACCCGCTAAGATTACTTGTTTCACTAATGCTAGTGCTACACCTGTAGTCCCCAATGCTACTTTTTGAGCTCTGAGAGAATTCACCTTTCTCTCTTGATCTGAAAACTTCATCAGCTTTATTATCCAGAGATTTAATTCTGCTACTGCAGGTCAATGTAGACTCTATGTTGCTAGAACCAGTATCAGCAGAAGTTGTATTCATTTCAGTCCTCTTATCTGTGGTACCTGAATCAGGAAAATCCCTTTCAACTTCTTTCCCCTCACCATTGGGAATACAATTCTTTTCTATAATATCCGTGCGAGGACCCGAAACACCACCTAATTTCTGAGTACAGGGACTAGAACTGCAGGAAGCAGAAGTTGATTCGTGTTTTACTTTCTTCTTCATGAAGTTTTTGTTCCCGAAGACTGGCATAACAAAACATGGATTGTTGATACTGGATTTATTTCCCCTCTTACTGGCAGAAGGGGCCAAAGGGCTAGATAAATTAGACGTAGCATCTAAATTTCCCTTTTGTCCATTGCTCTGGGCCAGTTTTGCTGGTGGAAGTTTAACTTGGGCAGCATCTTGTAGATCATTAAATGCGAGTTTTTCACCACTATCAAGAAGAGATGAAGGTTCCACAGATTTGACCTTTCCAACTTCTGCATTCACTTCCGCACCAGAAGATTTTGTTTCCAAAGGACAAATTTTATCTACCAAGGAAGATTTTCTGATTGTCAACTGCGGTACCTTTGCTTTGACAGATGAAGAAGGATGAGCCTCATGATGACTTGAGTCTGTGGATGGTATCTGAATGGACTCGGACACTCCCTTAGAAGTATTTGAACTGATACCTTCAGATACAAGGGAAATTTCTAACACCTTCCCTTCGCCTTCATTTAAAGGAAGGCCAGATCCATTGGCCTCAACGACCACTGCCCTATACAACCTTTTAATAGTTCCAGCTTCCGATACGGTTGGAGAATTAATTGGCTTTGACATTCGCTTCATAGCTGCCATTTCTGAAGCTTGAGAGATGCATAATCCCCTCAGAGCCTGCTTCAAACTCAACGGCTCTGATATTCCAATACTTGACGCTGGTGATGCACCACCTCGCATGGGTCTCTTCGAAGCATTTTTCCGTAAAGACTCTCTGCCAGCTTCATTCAATAGCCCTGAACTCCTAGATGAATTTCGAACGTTAAGCGATTCAAAGAGGCGATTGATATCATCCTCAAGTGAAGATTTGTTCGACAAATTTTGCAGGCAACTATTTCCACCTTTCTCGTCCTGTTTACACATGGAACCGAATTCTTCTGCGGACTCAACAATTTCACAAGTACTCGAAACTGTGGCCATCCCCAATGAACTCTTGAGCTAAAGAGGAAGATTCAGCCTCCAAATGTACACTGATGGCTAACCCAATTCTGAAGAATCACTTTGGAGATGGGTAAGTGCAGCAACCAGGAAAAGAAGAACTTCAGAATCCTCTCCAATCATAACGATTCCCTCATTTATATGGTCAGATAGAATTGCCCTCAAAATTTTAGCATGACACATCAGATCCTGCATTCAATACAAATTTCACAGATGTAAAGTCTTGGTGAGCATTAAGATACGGATGAAATGATGAAGGTACCATTTTATGTCACTCCTTCGCATTTCATTTTCTCTCTAGTGAAAAGTAAAATCCACACAAACGTGAGAGTTAAAAATTGCCAAAACCCATAGAAATGCCAATTAAAGATCACAAAACACATACTTTTTAGTAATCAGTCACATACTTTTTAGTATTCAATCACATCGGACATTCTTTTGATCGCCTGGCTCCTCTCACTTGACGGCTGTAATCAAGCGACCAACTTCATTACTAGGAGCTCAGTATGAACATAAGACTGCATATGCAGAAGTGAACGTCAAAGGCCGTCAGTTCAATTCACGTCTCCCTGAACAACAGCTAAAGGTTAGTCAGCATTATGGTCCGTCCTTCAGAAGCTATCAAGCACATGAAGTTTCGTCAAAATTGGACACGTTAGCAGGCATGTCAAGATGTCCAAACCAAGAAGGAGCGGTCAATCAACGAATTGATCGTAAAACCAGTCCATAGTTTTGGATCAACAATGATTCCCAGAGAAGAAGCAGACAGCAAAGTTAAAACAAACAGGGCTACAATATCAATCAGTTAAAACCCGCGATGGAACCGGCCAACACGATGTTTCTTGTCCCCTTTCCTTCCGAGATTCTCAGTAAGTCAACATCGGTTCCATTATTTAAAAGCGAACGAAACTGCTCAGCGTCCTAACTCCACGACGCGGACGCGCGAATCAATCAACCTCGCCACTCCGAAAAACAGTTCACCAAGATTCCGCCGATCTGCTCGCCAAACGAACAAAAGGAAAAAAGCAATCCCGACTCACCCACCCACCCACCCACCACGACCCTTCGAGTTGAACAAGACAAGACACGTCGGAGTCACTCGCTCTCGGATTAAGAATCAGAACCCGACCAGCGGAGCGAAACGAAAAGACCGCGCGAAACGAACGCAAACAGACACGCCCGCCCACGGAATCAGAGAAGAACTCTCCCACGCGACTCGATTCCAACTACATCCATCCGCAAGAAGACGCACTACGCTAAAGACCCAGAACCCAAAACCAAGACCAGGACCCAAGAAAACAAAAAGGGCAGTCTGAGCTCACCTCGGGCAACGTCGGGGCGACCCCGGCTGAGCAGCTGAGCAAGCGAGCAAGCGACAGGCACAGAGAGAAAGAGAGAGAGAGAGAGAGAGAGAGAGAAAATATTTCAAATGAAAGAAGGAAATTAGGTGGAGGAGTATGATGAGGGAGCTAGGTGAGGGGGACACGGGAGAGAGAAGGGGGAAAGTGAATGAAGAAAGAGAAAGCAAAAAGGTTGAGAGAGAGAGAGAGAGAGAGAGGGGAGGGACTGAAATCACGAGAAGTATCGCCCTTTCGTAGCTGTAGTAGCTTGAGTAGCTCGAGCGAGCTCGCCTCGCGACGGAGCGAGCGAGTGATGATGATGATGATGATGATGGGCTCTTCTTTCGTAGTCGTCTCCTCTCCTGCGCACTGTTCGTTTGCTCTGGCCTGAAAATGGCGGAAAAAACAGGGGAAAAAACGAGGAAGACGGTCAGCACAGATGCTCTCCGCTCGTTTCCTTCCCTTTCCTTCGGTCCGGTCCGGTCTTCCCATTTTCCAGCGTTCATCATCTCCGGTTTTGTCCTTTTCTGGATTTCTTCTAGAGACTTTGTTCGGTTTGAGGGAGGGAAAAAAAAAAGAAATTGGGAAAAAATAACACATTCCGTTAAGGAAATTCGTCCAGTTTAATATATTGGAAGGCGTTATGTTATCTAAATAAAATCCACAAATTAAGAACCGTGAGTTAAAAGGGGCAAATTGGTCCGTCTGTTACTCATTGAAAGTTTAGAATATGCACGATTAGTATAGACAAAAGAGATAAATGTATTAGAAGAATTAAAAATTGTCACAAATATGTAATTAAGTCATAAAAATTTTAAAAAGTGTAACTAATTCCTAAAATTTGTCAAATTGGTGCAATGTAGTTTTTACTAGCCTCATCTAAAGGAAAATGTCAATGTTTTTTAAAATATTTTCTCTTTCCTTCATGGCACTAACATGGCTAAAACATGAAATATATGATTGTTCCTTTTTTTCATTTAGCTTATTTTCTAATCTAATTTGAATAAAATTTGGGTTAAAAATATCATATGTTGATCAAAATCCCCAACCTGCAAGAGCATTTTGTGCTTCGATCTTGGATACAACTGTTTCATAATATTTTCGAGTTGACAAAAAATATGCATAAAAAATGTTGCTCGCCTCAAATTTTAATAATCCTTCTTGCTACTTTTAAATCACTCACTACATATTGCATTACATATTCATGCGTTGTGGTAAGTATATCTCTAATTCACATACCAAAACTACTAAATTCC
The DNA here is from genome assembly GCA_016097545.1 of Eucalyptus victrix. Classification (NCBI taxonomy): domain Eukaryota; kingdom Viridiplantae; phylum Streptophyta; class Magnoliopsida; order Myrtales; family Myrtaceae; genus Eucalyptus; species Eucalyptus victrix. The sequence goes on from CM027844.1 coordinate 28,995,390, forward strand.
TTGATCGCCTTTGTATACATGGGAAAAGTACCTTGTCTAGTTTATTCTAACATATGCTCATTAGTAGTTAAAGAGTGGACATGTACTTGTTCTTCGTGAAATTTCTCATCATAGAAAAAAACACTCTCAAATTTTGTATGCCCCATTAGGTGTGTAGCAGCTATATAACAACGCGTTCTCATTTTATATGATGATGTTATTATTATCGTCACATGGGTTAACACCAACAAGATGCCCGATCAATTAACATAGGACTTCAAACGTAAAATCTCAAATCCATCTTGAGAGAGTGCACTATTGAGATTCCTTGAGAAAGTGAATGAATATGGATGCAGCAGAACTAGCCCCGGCTCCAACCGACTGCTAAATAAATAAATAAATAAAAATCACAGGGGGTGTCAATTATTTTAGCGATGTAAACAAATTAAGGAATTCGTTTTTGAAGAAAACTTAGATTTGCACGAGCAATAAATATCTCTGTCGCCTACCTTCTTTTGAAATTTAAAAAAATTCATATCACACTCCATGAATAGCTTTGAAACGCACACGTTCTTCTCGTGAATTCGGCTACGATAATAAATATTTTTTCGCTCGGCTCGATTTAAAAGGAAAATTTATTTAAATTCCCATTTAATTTATTATTCTGATTAAGAGCATATGATGGCTTGGCAGTTAAATCTTTTCCTTTTTCAGCCAACTCACAAGGTGCACTGCCCAATCCTGCCCTCAATTTCAACTCCAGGATTGTTCCAAGCACCTTAAATAAAAAAATCCTCAAATATTTAGGGAAAATTTGAAAAAAGAAAAATCATCTTTAATCTATTAACCATTTCTTTAATCTATTAACCATTTTCATATCGCTATTCTTACTTATAGCGATTACATACTTCTAAGCAAAATTCCATGCTAAAAGATCAAATTGCCCTCCCAACAAACTTGATTTAGTATTTTTGGGGGTCCCACATGATTTAATAGATCATTGGAAGTGGCTAGCGTAGTTAAAAAGTACCCAATGAAAGAGGGTCCAAGTGATTTAATTTTTTGTTGGTTTCGAATGTTTTATTTTTATTTTTTTGGGTGTGAGAATTTAGGATCCGGGGATGAACATTTCTAATTAGGTGCACATATGTTAATAAGTAAAGTGATCTCTATATATAAAACTTGAAAATACATTAGATATTGAGAGAGTAGTATAAGCAGTTACAGGACGAAATGTGGGATATAGTTTATATAATTATTGTGCCATGGGATTTGATCAAACGTACGACTGAAGAAATACCCCATCTCCTTTTCCTAACGAGTGTTTGAGCTCTATTCATGGTATAGGAGATTGCATGATTTGAAGAGACAAGCGTGACGACTTTGTGTCATGGTTTTCAACTTGGATCTTCTGCTTTGGCAAACCTCAAGAAAGCAAGATTAGAGTCGTGATCTATGAAAACGATCTCTTGCTTTTTGTGTAAGTCGCCATCACACCTTACGTATTATGTCCACTCGCCGATCCATTAACCTACTTCCTCATGGCACACCGAATGGAGATGGATCGGCTTGCGACAACATCCCAAATCTTATAGAGAGCATGAGAAATATCATTATAGGGAAAAATTCAAATAAAAATCTAAAAACATCTTATTTAAAATCAAGCTTTGAAATAGAGCTATTTTCTCAAAAGATAATCATTGGTAAATATTGTCTCAACTAAAAAACTCAAATGGCAAATTTAGTCTCGAATGAGAATCTAAAGTGGTTTGAAGTCCCCCTTCAATTGATCATATTCAAATCCATCGAATTCAATGATAACTAGACAAAGTTGTCATTTACAACCCTTATTTGAGACTAAATTAGCTACTTTAGCCTTTATTTGATATTAAGGTAATCGTTGTGGATCCTTATGTGAGACAATGTCTATTATGAGCTTTCTTTTGAAAAAATAAAACCCTACTTATAATCCCTATTAAGTCCAGGCTCATGCAGGAATTACCATGGAAACACCCCTTTTGAGGCTTGAATCACATTTAGTCAAAGTCATCATTTGTTAATCATGATATTTTTTAATAAAGGATTTAGTTTTCTATTTTAAAAATTATTAAGCATATAAATTTCATTGTATCTCATAAATTGCGCGATCGAGTCATTTTCTCTCATAACACACATCATTCCACCGATGCACCTCCCAACATATCAATTCTCAACATCATAGACCTAAATTATTGGTTGTACAAATTGATAAGTCAAATAATTCGATTCCAGATGTTAAAGTGTCATAACCCAACCTATTTTCGGTGCACCGACATAATTCCTTTCATTGAACTGTTCTTTACATGTCGAGTGACTTTTTTTTTTTTTTTGGCCATGACTTACCCACCAATTTATTGCACTGTACGTTTTCTGTTAGTCAAAGCTGCAAAAGCCTGTCGATACAAACTTAGTATCACAATCAAGGGTCAATCTTGATTCTTAAATCTTGATCTGTCCTTTCATGGGGAAATAGACAAGAGGACTTAGTACTCTTTTTTTTTTTTTTTTTTTTTGGCAAGTGGACAGAAAGTTATACAGCAATATCGAGCCTTCCCTTTTTTACCGGCGCCTTTTACTCAGGATCTACACCACATATTTTAAAATACAATTTAGGTAAAAAATGGGGGAGGCAAAGATCCAATTCTTAATCGCCCCCTTTTTTTCCTAGAAAAAGTGCAATGCCGAAAATAGCACAGTGCAGGCTCCAGATGATGTCGCCACCTTTGTTGCGCCCCGACAAAATGGAATGAAGTCGAAAGTCATGAACTCATGATGCCTCGCAGCCATTAAAAAAAACAATTTCTCTCCCATCATGACATGCCCTATGAAGGCTAGGATAGAACTTGGACCAACGTCAAAAGCGCCTCGCGTCACTTGTCTCCGAAAATCAGATATTTTTTTATAAGATTACTAACCTGGAAATCCCGATATGATGTATCCATAATGAATTTATTTAAAATTAAATCTCAAATTGATATTTTTATAATAACTTTATCTTTAATTAATTTTTGTCAAATTTAATAGTTAAATTTGTTAACCTGAACAATACACGGAACCTATAGGATAAATATTACAAAAAAACATAAATTGATATACCCGTGATAAATTTAACAATTATTCATGAGAGAAATTTAATAATACACTTGTGACAAATTCAGTATTTTTCGTGATATTAATCTTATGGATTTTCACGTAAATTTGCCACGCTACGATAATTCGTTACCATGTGTCATTCATGTTAGTAAATTTGATAATAAAATTTGGCAAAAATTAACACAATGTAAAGTTGTTACAAATGTACTAATTTTGGGTTTAGTTTTGGGTAAATGTTTCGCAAGTGTATCAATTTTAGGTTTTTGATGATTAAAAAATTATTTATGGTCAATTTATTATGAGTGTACCGCTTCAACCGGTTATTATATTCCATCTCTTCAAAAGAAAAGAACTTCAATCAAAATACTTAATGTTAATAGCATGGCAATACATTTATACAAAACTTCTACCTTGAGCACATGCAATGAAGTTGTAGACAGTCAAATGAAATCCAATACATGAGATAATTTGATCTATGGACAATATTGTTTGAAATTTTTCGTGGTATTAATCCTACCTCCCTTCGTCTGCTAGCTTAGACATGCAAATCGAGATTCTTAACATGGTATCGAAGTCAAGTTCTATCCTAAGATGGGGTGTTGGAAGTATCTCAAATTGCTTATTTAGGGTTTTGTATGTTTCTGTGTTTTTTTATACGGTTCCCTTTTCTTATTAGTTCAAGTTTTTGAATTGAACATTCTGACCTTTGATTCTTTCGATAAAATATAGATCCGCGAATCTTTTTGATAGATTTTCACTATGCCAGTCCTTGCTTTCGAATGTAAACCTTTGGCACCTGGTCATGGAAAGGGGCAAGAAGCATCACATGTCTATATAATCAGGCCTTTTTAACATGATTAGACTGGTCTTAACACAGAGTGCCCAGAAAGGGCCATGCCACTCCACACTCCACCATGAAAATGTGGGCGTTTTTGCTTTTTTCTTGGTGGGTGTGGAGTGCTATAATGTGCATGCTTTTTCGATTTCACCCCCATCTCCTCACTTACCCCCCCAGGGTAAAAAGGATGGCGGTGAACCGGCCTGGTTGGGGTTGGTGGTGGCATGCGTGGTCCGAAATTGGCATCTTGACCCTTTAGGCGGGAGGGTTGTGAAATTTGAAATGCTCAGGGTATACCGTTGTGTTAGGATGTTTGCGCACATGATGCGTGTATGAAGATCTATAACATTTTTCGGGTTTATTTGATCTTGTCTGAGTTGTATTTCTGTCAATGCATCAGTTTGTCGCGATTATGTTTCTTTTTTTCCCCATTTTGGCTGGTCGTTATTGCTTAAAAAGAAGAAAATTCGCATGTTGAATGATTAACACCACAAGAATTAGGGTAGGCATAGAGGATCCGGGCCTTTAAACTTTCTTTTCGAGAAGTATCGATGTGATTTTGAAAATGGTAAGCCTAATCTACCATTAGAGATATTGACTTTGAACTACATGTGTGACTTTTAAGATATGCACTTTGTTTTTACGAGGATGATGGCCATGTCTTACTATGAATGAACTTTTAATATGGCTTAGTATTCCATAGAATTGCCTAATCCTTAAATGATGGAGATAACTATAATGTATATCCTATGGATCTATCACACATTGAAATGTTAAATTCAAATAATTCTCACCCTACGTTAATCTAAATCAGTTTTTGAACTGTTCAAATTTGTTTTGTTTAAATGTACTTTGAATACTTGAACATTTCCACATTTTATTTTCTTTCAGATTTGCCATAAGTGCACCTTTTTATGTTTTTGGTTTTGCCGGAAAGTTTATGTCTCTATTATGATTATTTGCTTTTTAAAAAGAGTGGATGGAATTAAGACCCTACTCCACTCTCTATTAGAAAATTTGATTTAAGGTGCTACTGAATCAGATAATTGCCCACTAGGCTTTATCTCACTTCCACCAAGTGCCGGTGGGAAACTCGAAACCAACTGTGCAGTTAAGCCCAATACTCATTTTTCATCAATAAACCAAGGTTTCTTTGAGACTACAAATAAGCCGAGGGATGAAGTGATTGATTTCTAAGTTTCTTCATAAACCTAATTGGTTACTATTACTACCAAGACAATTAGACATCCAACTTGTAATCGCAACGACCCAATCGTAAGAGTGGAGCTCTACCAACGCAACTTTGAATTACAATTCGAGTCTCGGACCACTCAACTAACCGCCCGATTAGTGCACATTTACGTTGGAATGATACTCATGATGAATTCCAATCATCAAATGCCCTTTCCCCTTCTCATTTCCACCTTCTAGGAAAATGGGCCTAAATGACATTCATTGGTCAATATAGATCCGTCCACATATGAGCCCATTTGTCGTTGAGACCCGATTGGTCGGACTTACTTTAATATTTATGACTAATCGGGCCGGATCCTTGGCGAAAGCACATCTCGGCACTAACATCAACGATAATCATTAGTGACGGTCGGTAATGGAATAATCTTTCCAAAAGGATTGAAAATAAGGGTTCTATTTTTGGAGTTAGCTTAAAATTTTTTTTAACAGAGTGCTTATAACTAAAAATGTTAATCATGTGCATAATCGATTTGTTAATAAGACACCATAAGCTGCTACTCAATTCTTTTCCACATGTTGGGCATAAGGGTGATCGGTTTCGGGATGGACGGTTCTCACCTTCCGGAAACTGAGAAATGCTTATAAAAGACTGGTTCCAAAAAATTAGAATTAGGAACAGCTCATTAGTTCTATAGACCCACGTATAAACTGGGCCATACTAAGTATTCAACTCCCCAATGGTTTCAGAGAACTAGTTTAAATGTCTCCAACAAAACACAAGGTTCTGCACAAGTGAAGATGAAAAGACGTCTTCAAAGGATTTTCATCTCCGTCCGCATTCTCCGCATTATTTTGCCCGAGAAATACAATAAACGAGCAAAATAAAATTTGGATTTTGATAACCAAATCTCACGCTTCCATGTCGTTTCATAGGATTGCAGTTTAATTGATTCATCTCTTGAGGTGTAATCAAACAAATTCCTAAGATTCCCAGAAAAGACAGAAAAATACGATAAGGAATTGGAACATGTATACCTTGAAAGCGACATAATGGTTGTTCGACAGCTGAAGAGAACACGAGATCTGCTTCTTCATCTCAACTAATCAAACCACAACAAAATAGAAATAAATCTCAAAACACGAACGACATAACTGCTAGAAGCCCAAATCGAAAAGAGAACCGTGAAAATAATAAAATGTACAAGGAAACTTCAGCTCCAAGGGCTTGATGTCATGCAGCTCAGAGTGCCCATCTTTTCCTTCTTCAAAGAGAGACAAGTGGGAAATCAGGGTTTTCATCTAATATGTATATGTATGTATCGGTCTAGTCTGGTCCAGATAGGCAGTTCCAACACTTGAAACCAGGATCAAACTAGTACTCAATAGTTTCAACAAGCGATTGAACTTTTCATAAGTTTTATAATTCATTTGCATTTTCTCGACAGGTTTTAGAATTTCAAGTGCACTTATACATAAAAAAAAAATGGTCTTAAATCTATTATACAAATGCTAATTCGATCATAAATTTTTTAATTTTTATTTTGAGAAAAACTCATTTCATTTCAAAGGGTAGATGAGTACATCAATTTTGCTTCCAAGCATAACAAGTGCTCTAGGCCGGGGCGGGGGGCCGGAAGAGTCCCAGCTCAAAGGAAGAGTCGTGCAGAGTTGGACTTTTATGGCCCAATCCGCTATTTTGTTTTAAGATCTAGAGAAATGGGCCAAGGGATGGGGTAAAGTTGTCAAGATCCTTTCGCACTCTTTGACTAACTCTACTTCCTCCCGCGTGGGTTCATCAATGCCTACTACATGCTAAACCAAAGTAAAACTCATTTCATTTAGTTAATTTAGTTTAAAACTTTTTGACGATTTGTCATTATAATCCTCTAGCTAATTTTGGCCTAAAATTGTTGGCATTGTGGTTTAGTCAGCGCTTGTCCAACGCTACCGTAAACATTTTTTGTAATTTTTGTAATGTTTTATAATTTTTTTCTTTTACTTTTTGCCTAGTTCTTTGCATAGCGAGGGTTGCGACGTCCTTGTTGGCTATAAAATTTTATGACTGAATTGATACGTGCATAACATATTCGAGAGTTTTTTGGTAATTTTCTCGAGAATATCTTGTAAAGCAAGCGTGAAGAGGGTTGAGAGGTCTTTTCCTTGTGAATCGCGTTTCAAATCGCTTTTTATCATAAGTATGGGAGGGAACAAGCCCACATGACGCAAAAAAGATTAGGCGAGGCGACAAAAGGGTCGTAGTCCGAGAAAGTTTGATGTGCTCAAATGCTGGGGAAGTCAAGATAACGACGTGACATCGAACGACTTTAGCCAATTCCGAGCACATTGGACTCGCCAGCGATGGTTGAAAAACCGAACCTCATTCGATCCGAATGGCCTTTTGGGTGACCACGACGACGATCCAATCGTCATCAACGTGGAGTCAATTTGATCCATTCCTTTCCTCCATCCATGCAAAGCGAACGGTATGTAAACAGATGGCGGTGATAGTAACTGGAGTTAGGCAGTAGATAGGAAAATTCAAGTGTCGCGGTCGATCTAATTCGTGGAGGAGGAAATTGGGCTGTTCTCAACGTGATTCTAATTAAGATAGTCACGTCAAGTGCAAATTCGAAGCCAAAGAAGTCAAAGGGCTTTGGAAAGTGATTGCGGGCATAGACAAGAATTGAAAACGCCTCGTTAGGGATCTAAAGTTACTACTTTTGAAGGATAGTTCACTATGTCCCAACGTAATCTAAAAAGAAGGAAAAAATTATATTCCAATGTCTGATTGAAAGGAAGCGCTTGTCTGAGCAAGGTAAAAAGTTTCTCCCCTGTTGACAAAATAACAGGTGCAAAAGGCAATCGACATTAATGACCCTCTGTCAAAGTTGTTTTAAAGTTCTTGTATTCGTCATGGAATGTTTCTGATTGTAGTGTTGGGTTTAAATCAGAAGGTTTTGTGTGTAATTATAATTTCAAAAATAACAGCCTGAAGGAAATCTCGAAATCATCCTAGAACTATAATTATTTCGTAATTTCAATTTCGAAAATATTTTCTCTTAATTTCGCATGGGAATCATCTCTAGAAAAATGAAGCCTGATGCATTTTTCAAACTGTTTTCACATGCTAGACTGCCGACTGCGAATTTAAAAAACTAAAAGTCAAGAAGTAACCAATATTTTAGGGTCTCATAAGCAAACGCGGCCCACCCATTGTCCCCAAAATCGCCGCAAAAGTCCAACCGATTACGATGGGCCCACCCAACCACATGGCCCAACTTATCTCCTCCTTGCCGGCCCAACCTCCATTACCACTCTCTCTTCAAATCCTCACTCGCTCCCCCTTCCTTCTCTCTCTCTTACTCTCTCTCTCTTCTTTCTCTCTCCTCTCTCTCTCTCAGATGGAGCCGTGGCTCGACGACTTAGCCGACGATCTGCAGAGCCTGAGCTTCACCTCCACCGCCACCACCGCCACCACCGCCGATGTCCACCGGAGCACGAGCTGCAGCTCCGAGGCTACCCTCACGGTGGCCTCGTCCTCCGCCCACGGCTCATTCTCCTCCTGCACCGCCGCCAGGCCCGGCCACCACCGCCCCCGCCCCCACCTCTCGCTCTCCGACCTCCGATTCCTCCACCGGCTGGGCTCCGGCGACATCGGCTCCGTCTACCTGGCCGAGCTCAAGTGCGCCGCCGCACCGGCCGCCTCCGCCGCTGCGGGCGGCGGCGACGACTGCCCGCTGTTCGCCGCCAAGGTGATGGACAGGCGGGAGCTCGCGAGCCGGAGCAAGGAAGGGAGGGCGCGGACGGAGCTGGAGATCCTGGAGATGCTGGAGCACCCCTTCCTGCCGTCGCTCTACGCGAGCGTGGACTCCCCCAAGTGGCTCTGCCTCCTGACGGAGTTCTGCCCCGGCGGCGACCTCCACGTGCTCCGCCAGCGCCAGCCGCTCAAACGGTTCGAAGAAACTGCCGTCAGGTGCGTCACGTTCTCTCTCCCTCTCTCTCTCTCTCTGTGTCAATTTCTTTCCACTATCTTAGCAATAAACTATGCTCGCGTTTCCGCACTCGCTCCCCGAAACTTTCTCGAATATTACACGCCTCGAACAGCGGATGGTTGCGTTAAAAACAATTCATAAATTACCAAATAAAATAATAGAAGATTATATATCACGGATTTAGAAGATACGCAGAACGGCCGGAATGCTCTCTCCCTGCGGCGGTGGCGGAGATCACGCCTCCGCCGCGCCGGTCCGCGTATCCATCCGGAATCCGGCCGGTTCCGATCGGGGAAACGGAAAATCGAAGGAAGGGAGACGGTTTGGAAAGGAGCGGATGTGGAATCCGGGCGGTTTGAACAGTGCGGGAGCAATCGCCGTTTGGCTTAAGCCAGGCGTAACATAATGCTCGGAAAACGACGCGTCGTACGGCGGGCCCCCCATCGCCTGGCAAATGCTAGTGCAGTCGAGGTCGCCAGAGGGGGGGTCCCGCTAGGGTCGTTTTAGATTTGCAGTGAAACGACCGATCGATGAGGCATACGGTTTTTACGCTGGAATCTTGCCTGTACTTTGGGCTAGCCCGGCACGGGGAGTGGCTCTTTTCCTTTCTTTTTTTCTGAAGATCGTTTCGTCAAGGATTTGGAAAACTAGCGTGGCGTTTGAGGAAATTACTGTGGGGCAAACATTTGGGAAGAAATCGAAGCGGTCATGTGTGGGGGGAGGGGCCCCACTTCGAGGTCCGAGCCTTCAACGCGTGGTGGGAAGGTTGCGGATTCGGCATGTGCCCCATTGAATACTCTGCTTTTTATACGAGTGCTCGCGCGAATAAACTAACATCGCCACGTTAGAGCCACTACGCTCTTGCTTTTTAATATATGCGATTGGCGAACCGGCTCGATCGCGTCATTGTTAATTGTTGTGCTTTTTCTTTCTAACCTGCGTAAGCGATTGGGGTTCTGGAACTCGGTCTCTGAGGTGATCGCGACTGGGGATGTTACTCGGGGTATAGATTCGTTCCGGCTGATGCGATTTATAAATGGGGTTGAAGATGCTTAAAAGCTTGGATGCAATGAATGTTGGAGATGCTTCTTTTTGGATGGGAGTTCTTCATGGTTGACTGCCGGGACCGTATTCTGTCCTCGGTCGTCCGTTACGTCGTCGGCTTAAATCCTCGGGTGAATTGCGTACGGTGGTCGATCAGCTGTCACTTCAATTTCGTTGAGCTTTCGAATTCAAACCTCTACTTGTTTCAATTTCGGTGCATGTGCATGCGGATTGGGGTTTACAGGTGAAATCTGGGTCATTGGTGGAATTGCTGTGGACCCCTTACCTTGAGCTCATCCTTTTTAGTACGGTGGGAGTTCTACAAGTTTTACAGTATCTGCATGAGAAGTAATTATGACCCGGTCTCAATCGTACGGGTAAATTTGTAAAGTCAAATGGGATCGTGACTTTCGAGAACGGAGGGAAGGGTTTTTTTGGGTTGGGGGGAGGGGCTGGGGGGACGGTCGATGATCATTATTGGCTCCGACTCTTGAGAAGCCCCCACAGGGAAGAGGCATATGTCTTCCAAAAGGACAGCAAACAGTTCCTTGCACAGCACAGCTCAGCGCAAGACCCAGAACGGAATAGCTAGTTTGTCCTTTTCCATTTGGCTCGGAAAGTCCTCTAAAGAAAGTAAACAGGAGGAGGAATTCCGCAGATTCCCTGAAAGATGTCTGCAAGAGTTCGAGACCAGATGTTAGTAGTTGGGGAGATAAGCGTTCAGGCATGCCCCATTAGATTGCAAAGCTCATGTCTCAAGTGGGATGTCGATTATTTTTTCGCTTTGCTCCACATTATTGATCCAATTTTTTTGCCCGGAAATCACGTAAATCACGTTGCGTCGCTTGTTCCCGTCCTTTATGACGCCGTGGACCGTGGGCTCGAGCTTTGCACCTTTTTTTAGTTGTCTCTTAGCTTAGATTAGTGCTGGTCTGTGTTATCTTTATGTGCTTTTGGTCTAGTGTTTTTTTTATGTGTTTGGCGTTTAATGCCTTAAGTCTCGTGATCTCTCCAGGTTCTACGCTTCGGAGGTGGTGGTAGCTCTAGAATACCTTCACATGATGGGAATTATTTACCGTGACCTGAAGCCTGAAAACGTGCTTGTCCGATCCGACGGCCACATCATGCTCACTGACTTTGACCTCTCCCTGAAGTGCGACAGCTCAACGTCGACGGCCCAGATCGTCTCTGACCAGAACCCGCCGGTCTCAGCCCCTAAGACTGACAGCCCGATCAACCCCCGCCCGTTCAACTCATCTTCGTGCATCCTTCCCAACTGTATAGTCCCCGCTGTGTCCTGCTTTGGGCCAAAGCGGAAACGCAAGAAGAAGCAGGGGCGCTGTGGCGGGCCGGAGTTCGTGGCTGGGCCCATCGATGTCCGGTCCATGTCATTCGTTGGGACCCACGAGTACTTGGCCCCGGAGATCATCTCCGGCGAGGGCCACGGGAGCGCCGTGGACTGGTGGACGCTGGGGATATTCATGTTCGAAATGTTCTATGGGGTGACCCCCTTCAGGGGGATGGACCACGAGCTGACCCTGGCCAACATAGTGGCTCGAGCTCTTGAGTTCCCCAAAGAGCCTGCCGTGCCGGCCGCAGCGAGGGACCTCTTAACCCAATTATTGGTAAAGGACCCAGCCAGGAGGCTGGGGTCGACAATGGGCGCGTCGGCGATCAAGCATCACCCATTTTTCCAAGGAGTGAATTGGGCATTGTTGAGATGTAATCAGCCGCCGTTTGTACCCCCTCCCTTTAGTAAAGACATTGTATCGGACGATAGTTGTCCAGAGACTCCAGTCGAGTACTATTAGCAAGTTAACGCAATAAATAGAGTACACACATGAAAATGGCCCATTGCAGCTGATGGTACGGTCATTTCTTAAGTAGGTGCATTTGATTGCCTGAATAAAAGGGTGAATAGAGAGTATCAAATTGCTATCTTTTGTTCTCTCTCTCTCTTTCTGGAGAAAAATACAGGGCGTATAATAATGAATAGAAACATACTTTTTTGTACATATTATCTAATTCTTAGATGCTTAATCACCACGATCATGGAAAGTGTGTTCGCTTCTATCGTGATGGTGGAATGGAGAGAGAGAGCGAGCTTAGGTAACCACCAGGCGGTCGCCCTCTAGTGGGCCACGGCGCCCTATAGTGGGGCGCAACCATTGTTGGTGGTTGCCTACATAACACAGCCTCAACAATGGTTGAATTTGTCAAGAATTGAATGTGTATGTGATCACATTGCTTAGAGAGAGAGAATCAAGTAATCAAGGCCGTGATGATCCTTATATCCACGATTGTGTCGTTATTCATGTACCAAAATAAATGCTGCCTTATTCCTTCTCGTTTATTTATTTTTTCTTTTGTTGTTTACTATGGCGATCCAATCTGAGTTGAATTAAAATCGTTTCATTCAATTGACCCTAAATACTTTATCCAAGATTTATGGAGTCTTAGCGGAGTTTCTATGTTTCGGAATACCACACCAACTATAAATTTTACATTCTATCCTGAATCCTACTCAGGCCAGCAAATGGGGCCAAGCATATAGCTAGGCAAAGAGACGTCAGATCCTGCCACTTATAATAAGAACATACATATTTACAATTACATGGTGGGGACTATACATATGCCAATGGTGCAATATGTCAACTGGGCAGAAAGAAAGGAAGAAAGAGGAAGAAAGAAAGGGGAAGAAGAGGGGGCATCATGTCATGTGGATTCCTTAGAAAAGGAGAACAAAGAGTTTTTCCTCTTTTTTTGGAGGGGTGGGGGGGTTGGATGTGAACAACCTTGGAGTCAGCCCCACATTCCCCCCGTGGATTAAGCAAGTCCACGTGGGGGACTGTGTTCGACGGGTGGGCAGGGCCGTAGGGCTTCTCGCTTACAGACAGCGGCCGCACCGTCCCTCTGTCCGCCCGACCCCGACCGGTGCTTCGTGGACCGCCTATCGCTCCGTCCTCTTTTTTCAACCGATGTGTTCCTATTCCTCGTAGATACCTCCAAAGAGGCCCCACCCCCACAAAAAATCGTCCATCTTGCCCTGTCCGGAAGCAGCGTCCTAGACCGAACCACTCCTGATGCATTTGTTTCGCGGAAAATCAATGGATTAAAAAATGTTTTTTCAAAAGTAATTACTTGATATCACTCACTAAATGAATGTGAAAATTACTCTCAGCACCTACGAAAATATCTAAAGTTGCCATTGATAATGAATGTGTCTTCCGATGATCAGTTATTTTAAGAGATTAGTGATTATTAAAAAATATTTTTAAAAACATTCATTTTTTGCAAAACAAATAAAATATTAAAATTGTGATGAAATACTATAATCTGCTCTATTTATAAGGGGGCATCGCCAAAATAATTATTTAAGCAAGCAATGATCATTCAACGGTGTGAATTTACTTAAAATAGTAGATGAGAGATTGGTTTTGGTCCATCTTGTTCAACGTTGCTTTCCCTGTTTGATGTGGGGTCGATTCATCTGCGGACATTCTGAAATCATGTTGAAAGCCTGCACTGAGTTCGGGCAGCTCTCTCGCCCTCACAATCACCCCCAGCCTCATCAAGTTAGCATCAAGGCTAGTCCTCGAACTGAAAATGTACTACAGGGGAGTCATGCATCGGTACTGTTAGTGACAAACTGGCCCATATATGTATGTGTCAATCCTTCCATTTTGCCTTGTCAAGGTCAAAAACACAATTCATCGAACAGTATTATAGCAAACAACAAGAAAAATAAACTGGATATTAAATTTATGTGGTTCGATTAGTGTGACCTAGCCCACAGGAAAAGTAGCACAAGATCTATAGTCTACTATAGATTAAGCAATGGAATAGAGATTGTATCAAATACTAGAGACATTCAGGCACTCTTTATGTTTATTATCCCCAATTACATCTAATAAAGTAACACGATGCATAGTCGTCATAATCTCTGGTGCAATAATTCCTCAATCTCATGAAAGGAATAGGCAAATCTTACAGTGGAGTTCGATATGTACACGGATTGCTTCAGGATGCAATCAGCGAGCGAAACGCCCTCCACACACACTGTGAATGTCAAACGCCAAGATAAAAACATTATTTGACCGTTTAATTCATGGGCTGGCCCACATAAACACTTTCGGGCCCAATATCCGGTCCGGCCCGCCCATTGAGTTCCAAGGCCTCCCAAAAAGTTCAAAAATAGATCATCTTCTTCTTCTCTCGACGAGCCGACTTGTCGCCGCCTTTCCTCGAACCCAAAAACGGCACGCCGGCGAACGCCGGAGCAGCAGAGCGCCCTCCGCCTCAAGCTCTCACTTCTCCCGACTCCGCCGTCGGAGCTCCGGCAGCTGCTGCTCAGCTCCGTCGTCGTCCTCATCTTCGCGAGCTCAAGGTCGCGAGCGGAGGCCGGGAATCAGTCATGGAGGAAGTTCAGCCGACCAACGGCGCCTCCGTCGCTGCGGACGCCGAGGAGGACCAGATGATCGGTCCCGGTCCGGCCCCCCGGTCCGGCGGAAGCGCCCCCTCCAGTTCGAGCAGGCTTACCTCGACGCCCTCCCCTCCGCCAACATGTAAAAAATCTCGCTCGCCATGTGGCCGTAATGTCTAGGGCTTAGGGGTTTTTCGATTTCTCGGCGCCTCGCGCGCGCGCATTTGGATGCGTCTCAGTTGAGATTTTTTTTTTTGTGGTTTTGATGATTGCCGCGTTTGATTATGGGATTTTTCTGATGTTTGCTGTGCTTATTTCCGTTGCCAATGCATCGAGTTCGGGCCTACTGCGAAGATATGATTTTGATGGAGTTGGCGATGTTTCAGCTGCGGGTGCAGTTATTAGCATGAAGTCGAAACCTTTTTGAAGTTTTAAGTCTTCCATCTGAGATGCTCTCTCCATCTGTAGTATATGCATCCTTCTTCATCAGGCGTGGCAATGGGTTTTTTTTTTTTTTTTAATCTTTTGCCCCATGGTAGTTTATGCTTATTTTGGAGGAAGCAATTCTTTAATTGTTTTGTGGAACAGTGGAGGTAAACCATGGCAGCCTGTTTGGAGTTGAAAATTGTTTCTGCAGGGTTTTGAATGCGTGCCTGTGTTTCCTTCCACGGCGAATAAAATTTTGCAAAGACTTGAGAATAATGTTCAAAAATCTCAAGCAATGGAAACATGCTCTATACTCGTCAAAGTGACACCAAAATTAGTGATAATTTTACACAACCACGAACTGTGGTCCTATAGTTTTACTGGCAGGGCTGCAGGATAGCTTCACCATTTAGTGCTTTGAGTGTTATTTTGTAATTTTCATTTTCATTTTATTTTTAATCTTTTACAAACTTTTAACTTGTATGAGATGTATCACTTTATCAGCAATACTTGAGACTAGGAAATGATATTACGTAGTTATGTATGCAGACATTCGCTATTCTTCCAAAACTCTTGATGTCTGTACGTGCAGGTTAATATATTCTTATTGCATATTATCATGTTTCAGGTATGAAAAAAGCTATATGCATCGAGATGTGGTTACTCATGTTGCAGTGTCAGCTGCAGATTTCTTTATAACTGGGAGTGCTGATGGTAAAAGTGTTATGGACTTTCTGGCATTTCAATATCTTGTTGCTATATGTTTGAACTCATATTTGAAATGCTGTGTAAATTCTTTATGTCATGATATGTACAAATTGGAAGATAATTTCATCCATCTATAATCTATCTATTTATTTACTTGAAGCAATATTTGCCCCTCACTTGTGGCATACCCGCTTGTGTTTTTGTGTTTGCTCCCCTCAGGACACCTAAAATTCTGGAAGAAAAAGGCCACTGGAATTGAGTTTGCAAAACACTTTAGATCACATCTTGGACCCATCGAAGGATTAGCCGTAAGTGTTCCTCTTTCTACTCCTTTATGGCCTAGTGTTTGTGGGCTCAAACTTTTGTCTTATGGTTGCCACTGACTTTTCTGTTCAGTTGTCATTGAAAGAATTTAGTTAATAGTCGTTTCTACAAGTAGAAACACCCGAAATAGTTTTTTTTCTTCTTCTTCTTCACATTAAGGTTTTATGGAGTTAACTCAACAATTGTAATTTACTGAAGAAAAGGTAGTATCTGAGATTAGTTAGATTTGATCGTTTCCTATTTATGCGTTTGTGCTCACTTTTGCTCTATGATGTCTCTGTTTACTTTCGGGTTTTTATCATGTCTGGCACATTTATCATGATTACTAAATTAAGCTACGCAGGTTAGTATTGATGGGACGCTTTGCTGTACCATCTCAAGTGATCGATCAGTGAAGATTTACGATGTAGTCAACTATGACATGATGGTCATGATTCGTCTACCGTATGTTCCTGGAGCTGTGGAATGGGTATACAAACAAGGGGAGGTTAAAGCTAAGCTTGCCATAAGTGATCGTGATTCTTCTTTTGTACGTATATATGATGCTCGTGCTGGTACAAATGAACCCTTGTGTTCTAGAGAGGTAATTTGGGCTGTGAAGGTTATTCAAGATGCTACTTCACTTCCTTATATGTGGATCTCATTACATGATTTTCTTGTTAGCTTATGCTTTTGTTGTTATGTTTGTTTGGCATTCAGATACACATGGGTCCAGTAAAAATTATGAGGTACAACCATGCATTTGACACAGTGATATCTGCTGATTCAAGAGGCATTATTGAGTATTGGAAACCTGACACACTGAAGTTTCCAGAGGATGAGTATGTGAATCATCTCATGTTTTTATATTCTCAAGAGTGTGTCTATTCACTGCATGTTTTTTAAGTGCATGAATAGTAGTTGAACCTGGGATGATAACTTTTCAAATTTCCTTGCTAAAAGCATATCTGTGCCCGTTTCATCAATTTCTATGCTTGTTGAGGCTCTTGATTTAGTAATCGCTTGATGAATTGATTCCTAGTACTGGATGATCAAACATGTATTGAATCTAATGAGAAAATCCTGCTTTGAGTCCCCACCATTGCGCATGTTCACAAAGAAAACGAGTGTTTTGTGTCCGTACACATATGCCTCCTTAACCTTTGTAGGGCCAAGTAGGGTGTAGCTACCCCTAAGGTGGTGCTTACCAATGAATGCTAGTTGCAAAATTACTATGCTAGCATTAGTGTGGCTTATGTATGAATATTCTTATTTTATTGGCAAACCTTTGTTGGGCTTTTTGTTGCAATAGAAGAAGATTCTCCTGATTGGAAAGTGCTAAATGGCATTCGAGTTCCTGCATGAACATGACAACTGGGTCGTTGAAGTATAGCATTCAAGTTCCTGCATGAACATGACGATAAAGTGATTTCATAAGTTGACTACCATTTGATTATCCTATGATGTTGTCCTTTTCTTTTGCATTTTTGGGTGTCGGTGATTATTTTACCTCATAAGGGTCAGGCTCATCTTTTGCATGAATAAGCTGCATAACATCTTCTGCTCTTTTCTGTTGCTTGCAGGGTGAATTTTACTTTAAAGAGTGATACTAATCTATTCGAAATTGTGAAATGTAAAACAAGCGTTTCAGCTATTGAGGTATTGAATTTGTTCTTTGTGAAGCATTCTATGTCCTTTTAAGTGCTTAGCCTTATATTTACAATGTAAAGTTGTTTCCTGGTAATGCCTGTTCAGGTGAGCCCAGATGGGAAGCAATTTTCTGTTACATCTCCCGATCGTAGGATCAGAGTTTTTTGGTTTAAGTCTGGCAAACTGAGACGTGTTTATGATGAGTCTCTTGAGGTAATTTCTCCTTTCTGAATGCACTTGCAATGCAGTCTACTTTTCATTGGAGATGTGATATTGTTTTCATTTGTCAATCAGGTTGCGCAAGATCTCCAGAGAAGTAATGTCGCTCTATATCAGCTGGAAGCTATTGATTTTGGGAGAAGGATGGCTGTTGAGAAAGAAATTGAGAAAACAGAAAACGTACCACAACCAAATGCAGTCTTTGATGAAAGTTCAAACTTTCTTTTGTATGCAACACTACTTGGTATAAAAGTGAGAAGCTACTAACTTGTCTTCTTCATTTTTCTTTATCGGAAAGCAACTCTATCTGTGGCCATGGTTGTTTTGACCGGTCTATTTTTATTTTTCCTTCCTTTGTTCTTAATGGTAGGTGGTTAATTTACACACCAATAAAGTTGCCAGAATACTTGGAAAAGTTGAGAACAATGACAGATTCTTGACAATTGCCCTGTATCAAGGGGACAGAAGCAGCAAAAAAGTGAGAAAAATCCCTGCTGCTGCCGCAAATGCAAATGAGAACAAGGAGCCACTAATGGATCCTACACTTTTATGCTGTGCATTCAAGAAACATAGAATCTATTTATTCAGGTATACTATTTATTCAGGTATCATTTTATTGCAGTAGTTAGTCATTTTTTGGGCAAATGCATTTGGAGCTTGATTCCCAACCTTTAGCATGTCTTTATTATCTAATGTCCTGGTATGTCTTAGATGATCAAGTTCTGCGGCATTACCTAACAGTGTTTTCAAACTCATTTTAGCATCATCAGATATACTGCTATAATCCTATGGCACAACATGTTACTTTATTTGTGAGAAGTTTGCTTCTAGACTAGTTTTTGTTTGGATAAGTTGTTAGTTCCCTTTTCATTTGATTATAGTCGGAGAGAACCTGAGGAACCTGAAGATGCAACAAAGGGGAGGGATGTGTTCAATGAGAAGCCTCCTCCCGATGAGCTTCTGGCTGTATCTGATATAGGAAAATCGGTTACTACTTCACTTCCCGACAATGTGGTGAGTTTCTTCCTCCTTACATTGTGCTTGACATTGTAGAGTAGATTGTTCCTGTAAATATCAACTAGATAAAGGATATCATCGTGGGTCATTCTAAATAGCAGATTTTTTCTCTCCTTTTTCCTCCAGTTCTCTTCCTACTTTTTATTTGTCAACTAAGAGGGAAGCATGTGGAGAAGCAAAAGAGTGATAAAGCTTTTGTATCTCCAGATTGTATGTATAGGAATTTGCTCCCCAATTGAGGGTGCTGCTTTTGGGAATGGATCGACTGTGAACTGCAGAATGTTTTAGGGAATTCTTCTCATGTGGCTACCTGGAAATGAATGTGATGTTGGAAATGGGAGAATGTCATGAAGGGAAAGAAATGAAAAGGAGAAAAAGCGGGGGTGGGGGGTGTAAGGGTGGAGTGTTCGACCCTTTTTCTTATTAGAATTTTTGGGGAAAGTGGTGAAGTACGAAGAACAGTTGATTGCATGGAAGAGAAGCCTGCAATGTCAATAAAACAGAGATAAATTACTCGTCCTTCTGTGAGAGTTAGTCTGTAGAAATGTTAGTCTGGAGCACATTAAACTGGGGGTCTAAAGTGGTGAAATGATCTTGAAATTTGATTTGTGGCCCTGTCGAAGTGAGACAACAGTGAGCTGTAAAATCTATTGTGAATTTTGAAATAGTTCATCACACCATGTATAAATTAAATAAAATTTTTCAAAGTTTTGTTGCAACAGTGAGCTGTAAAATCTATTCTGAAATTTGAAATAGTTCATCACACCATGTATAAATTAAATAAAGGTTTTCAAAGTTTTGTCGCAAACACATAAGCGGCACCACAAAAAGTTGTTCTAAGTCTTCATTTTCCATTGTGGTCCATTTCCTCTCTGAGAGAGCAAGATACAAGTATCTTTGTTCCACTTAACTTCCTGTTTTATGTTCTTTTGAATTTTGTCATTTTTCCTGGATCATGATGCAAAATACTTTTGCTATTGTTCATAAGCCTCTTCAGCAACCTCCACTTGTATCCATTCTATAAATGCTTTGCATGGTTAGTTTTTGACATTCACTTGTGTGCTTGTTTGCTAGATTCTTCATACAACAATGGGTGACATTCATATGCGGCTGTACCCAGAGGAGTGTCCAAAAACTGTGGAGAACTTTACGACTCACTGCAGAAACGGCTACTATGATAATCTTATCTTTCATCGGGTTATTAAAGGCTTCATGATACAAACAGGTGACCCTTTGGGAGATGGCACTGGAGGACAATCAATATGGGGAAGGGAGTTTGAGGACGAATTCCACAAAAGGTGATTTTACTTATCATCAATATAATATGAGATGTATCTTTGAAGCAAAACAAAGATGTACTCTTGCTTTTGTGCCTCCCCTAAAATTATGTTTTCTCGGTCTGAGATTGCTAATGCAAATATAAAGCAGGTTGTGGAAGTAATAGTCTCCGTTTGGGGATGAAGTGTTTAGCCAGTTCATCATAAAAATATCGTAAACAGCTAAGGAATTGTAAACTCTTTTGACTTTATTCATAGCATCAGAAGGCTGCGAAAGTCTACTCAAAGATTATAAAGATTGAGGATGGGAATGTTCAACCTTCCTTGGAAATTACGTTCTCCTTGACTGCTTGCTGAAGTTCTGTTTGACTTACTAGCACATGTCTGAGTCTCTGAATTTGCAATTTTTGATTCAATATATTTAGGTACTCTAGTTTGCTGCCAATACTCCCATTTCATTTGTTTTAGCAAAATTAGCTCATGAGGTACTTTAATTTGGCTATCAAGGCTCTCCCATAATAGTAGTATTTTTCTCTTTTTGGGTATAAATTTGTCAGTCTCTTAATTGCTTTTTATTATGTACTTGCATCTGTTTTTTTCCTCTTGGGTACTGTTCTAATTGCTTTTTTTGTGTAAGATGGTTTTGCCAGAAGGAATCTGACCTTGAATTGCACATTCTGTTGCTGCAGCTTGAGGCATGACAGGCCTTTCACAGTGTCAATGGCAAATGCAGGCCCCAACACCAATGGTTCTCAGTTTTTTATCACCACAGTGGCTACACCATGGTTAGATAACAAGCACACTGTTTTTGGTAGAGTTGCCAAGGGAATGGACGTTGTACAGGTAATAAGATTTTAGTTTCCTGTTGCCAAGGCATGCATGATAGTTGTTGACATCGCAATGCATCTATTATTGGATCACTGAATTTGGTGCAACACAGTAGTTTCCTTGATGGGATGTGATAATGCAGTCGTTGCTTGAGCCTTGGGCTATTAGTTTCTGGAGGAACTGGTAGCGTCCTACTATGGTCAAGAACTTCTCGATGACGAGAAAATCAGCCTAGCTCTGTGGATTTGTTGATTTCTTTATATGTTTGAATAGGATCTTTGGATAAGTTCCTGAGAGATTGAGAAAAACTTGAAACCCTTACCATGTTGTTG
The DNA here is from genome assembly GCA_016097545.1 of Eucalyptus victrix. Taxonomy (NCBI): domain Eukaryota; kingdom Viridiplantae; phylum Streptophyta; class Magnoliopsida; order Myrtales; family Myrtaceae; genus Eucalyptus; species Eucalyptus victrix. Next base: position 29,016,752 of record CM027844.1, read on the forward strand.
CAGGGGATAGAGAAGGTGAAAGTGGACAGGGGTGACAAGCCGTATCAAGATGTTAAAATCCTAAATGTGACTGTCCCAAAGTCTTGAATATGGTTGATTTATCAGTGGATTTTTGGAGAGTGGACGGTTCTGTCCTCCGACATGATATCGAGTGGAACACTCCGATTCCCTCTGGCCCTTGTTGTCTGAAGTTGATTCTGAGAGGAAATGGTGGACAAATGAAATCCTCGGAGATGAAGGAAGATAATGAATCAGGGACTGACTAGTGCTTCGGATTTATCATTGTGATTTTGAATTCATTTTTATGGGTTCATACCACCCTCATGCATCGTTCTCTTGCTAGGCTTGAACTTGATTTGCCAAGGAAAGGGAAAAGATTAGCTCCAGGCCCGGCATTTGTGGATCAACCTAACAACGGAAGTGTAATCGTCTGTTCATTCCTTTTTAGTTTTGATGTTGCGTTGTCATAATAACTCTAAAAAATCCAAAAAATAATAAAGAGAAGGCCCACATTTTCTTTTTACAAATAATGCAGCGACCGATTTAGCGTCGAAGAATGGAAAAGAATTCATTGATCTCGAATTTAAGTTATGAAATAGCTAACTCCTGGGATGCGGGGAGGTGAGGCTTCCATTGACCCATTAGACCCTTTGCTTTGGAAATTTCAGCACCATTATGGAGTCATTAATTGCTGCTTAAAGCCTTGAACTGATGTTTGCTTAATGTTGTATCATATCACACCACCATGATACATCTTTCTGATGTTTGAAAGGGTTGGGCTATGTTTACTCGTACTAGTAAATCTGGTTTAGCAGGGCATTGAGGTCATTTATCTTCGTCCCCTTGCGGTTTTTACTTGCAAACCTGATTTGGGCCGGGAGAAGTTTTGATCAAAACTGCAAAACAAAGCTTCTAACCAAGTCCTTGACTTCTTACGTCTGTAACTGTAAGAACTTCATTTTTCTAGACATGGGCAGCTTGAGCTTTGATCTGGGGAAAAAATGGAAAAGACAGGCTCAATGCTCATTGATTAGTATAGTAAAATTAAAATAATACTAGCTAGGAAAAGCACTTAAAAACGTTCACCATTTCTATAAAGTGTCCAAGATCACGTTTAATCACTCAAAAATATTACACAAACATTTTGGAGCTGATTTGATTAAGATTGAATGTGGGCAAAATTTCTTGAATATTTTGAGGAGGGAAGGAGTCACTTAATTTGGTTAATTGGAGCATTCTTAATGGATTCTAGAATTTGTCTACGATTTCATGTCCGTTAGAAACTGGACAAATATAAATTCACCTTGCAATTTTCCTTTATTGCCAAGTAAATTTCTGATTAGTGAGTAGCTCTCAATTTATCAAGCAAGGCCCAAGTTTGTTTGGTCTGAGCCTAAAAGCCCTAAGCCCATTTTGACTAACACATCGACTGTTTCAACAGTGATGAATTGCAAGTTCTTTGATCGTTTCTGCTTAAATTCAAATATGAGAAGGCAACAATCTCAAGCAGGTTCTAGAGACGGCAACAAACCGTCCCTAAATTTTCTTTTAGGGATGGCCCCGGCAATAGCCCCGGAGATGGGCTTCACAAACTTGTTTGGGGATGTCTTTTAGGGATGGTTTTGTTGCTCAACCATTTAGTCTTTTTCAGCTTTAGGGATGGTTTTGTCACTCAACCACTAGTTTCCATTTGTAGTGTCCCTATTTATTTGCAATGGTAAGAGAGCAACTCCTTCATTTGTGTTATATCGTCCCATTACAATACTTTTCTAATGACGGTCCACTTAGAAAAATGATATACTTACCAATATGGGATGCCTCATAAATTAGGTGATGACTTAATTCCACACCTACTTTAAGATTATTCTTTGGCCTTTTTCTTTATTTTTGTCGGAAAAATTCCTGACCAGCTTATCCCTCCAAACATGTTAAGTCTATCTCTAGAGCTCCTAGTCAAAAGAGACGATTTAAGGTAATAAAGACAAGAGGAGAGAGAAAAAAAAAGAAGAGGAATGAAAGCTTTTATAGCAGGCTATTCAACTAGTTGACCTCCTCTGGCATTTTTCTTTGGGTTTTTTCGGAAAAATTTCTAACTAGCTTATCCCCTCCAAACATGTTAAGTCTATCCACTAGGGCTCCTTGTCAAAACAAATGGTTTAAGGTAATAAAGATAGGTTCGACCAAAAAAAAAGGTAATAAAGATAGGAGGAGAGAGTAAAAAAAGAAGAGGTATGAAAGCTTTTATAGCGGGCTATTAAACCAGTTGACCTCCTTTGGCCATCCATTAGTCATGCATGAATAGAAAATTCACTGGCTACTATTAAAAAATGTGGGTTTTCACTTTCCAATGCGTGGAAACCTAATTAAATTAAAGCTGAGAGAGGTTTTTGTTAGGCAAATTGCACCTTCTCGACCTCCACAATGAATTTCTTGCCTTTATTTTTCTTGGAAAAATTCCTAATTATCCCCTCCAAACATGTTAAGTCTAAAAGATATGGTTTTTGGTAATAAAGATAAGAGGAGAGAGAAAAAAAGGAGAGGTATGAAAGCTTTTATAGCGGGGTATGAAATCAGTTGACCTCCTCTGGCATGCCTTTGATCATGTCATGAACAAAAAATTCATTAACTACTATTAAAAAAGACAGATTTTCACTTTCTTGTATATGGAAACCTAATTAAAGCTGAGTATTTTTGTCAGGTAAATTGCACCTTCTTGACCCCGCAATGAATTTCTTGCCTTAGGATTTTCAGACAGTAATTGCAGCTTCGATCAAAACGAGGTTGGCTCCCCCACTCCAGTTCAAGCTGTGCATGAGTTGCTAGTAAGCTCCAACCGGCGAAAACGTCAAGAAAACAGAAGGAGCCATTGGCAAGGCTAAGTGTGCCCCAAGTCTGGGTCCAGCGGCGCGTGAGGTGCATGGGCGTCTCGTCCATACCTCACTCCCTCTCTTGCCCAACCAAGGCGGTCACGCATAGCTTCGCTCCAGGCGCAGCCATGTCCTGCCAAATTCGGTTTGACATCTCTGTTCTTGTGCACATGGGGGTTGCGAGGATGTTCTAAAATTTGCATCTTTTGCTTGCCGAAAGACAGCAGGATCTCGTGCTGGGTTTCCATGTGGCCCGAGTGTGGAAATGCGTTCGAGCGCTCCTTGCGTCATCCTCATTAAAGTACTTACACGGTTTTTGGAGCACATTAGACTCGCCTTGCTCCCTCGCCCGGGAGCCAAAACAGGAAGCCTAGTAATGTCCAGCTTCCCTATATAAACATCGCTCCAACTTTTTGTAACTTCCTAGTTTTCTTTGCCTGCTCCATCTCCTTCTACATTGCTCTGTGTTGCGTGAGGAAAGAAAGGAGGAGGGAAATGGCTCGCCAGAGGCTCCAGAATTACATTGACAACTTGAAGAACGAGGTGACCGCTTTCATCTCCGTAGCGTCTCTCTTTTCGCTGAATCATCAGTCGTCCGCACGTTTTAGATTTTGACGTCGTTTGCCTGGTGAAAGAAGTGGTCGTCCTTTTCGCTTCTTGAAAGATGAGCGAGCAAGCCCACTTTTAAGCTGATGAACATGAGCTTCTTGATCGTCTTGTCTCGGTCTATGTATATATGCAGTCCACAGTCCACCTTGATTGCTTCTTTTGTTATTTATCGTATACCTGTACCATGAGATGAGTAGCACTAGGTTTTGTCCACCAGGCGATCCGTAAAATTATTTCGTATGATATCATACCGTGTGTTTTGCCATCGCGAAATGATTTTCTTTTTTTTTTCTTTTTTTTTTGGATGGAGGGTTATTGTATAGGTTATAAAGAGAAGATGAACATGTTTTTTTTTTTTTTTTTTTAAAGTTTAATTCCTTTTCATGGTTGGAGAGTTAGCTTTGGGTTAACCATATTACAGAAGATCTTACTAAGTGCCTATGACTTTAATAGTTATTTCTTCTCTTTGAGAGTTGACATTTCGCATCTCCATTTTTACCATCTGTCTAGGGTATCATGGATGGAGAGTATGAGGAGACCAGGAGATCACAAAACTCAAATTTTCCAAATCTCATGATGAATGTCATCGACAATTTCCTGAATGACGGTGACAACAGCATGAGAGAGCTAGCTGACCTTCTGTAAACTTCAATTTTCTTGACTTCGACGATTGCATGCTCTAAGCTTTTATTCTTTTCTGGCTTCTCGGTCTCTGATAATCGGTGGGTGATTTTGATGATTGTTTTCAGGAGTGCAAGGAGCGTGAATTATACTAAAGTCACTACTGCTGCTCATCTAATCAAAGGAGGTGGCAGTAGGTAGATAAACAATTTACTTTAATTTCCAAAAAGGGTAACTATTCAATTTTATTGGTATGTTATGCGTGAAATTTTCTTAAAATTAATTTCTTGACATGAAATAATCAACATCTTCAAGAGAAGAACATTTCCAGCACTTGTGTTTGAAATTTTCCCCTTTTAGTCATATTCTTAGCATGCTGCATTAGGAAAGATCAATCCTGTTTGAATTATGCGCTTGCAAGAAGGCTGATCAGTGGCCTGTGTCCGTGTTTATTGGAAAAACCAGATGACGGTAGATTTCCTTATCCGTTATTTAGAATTTGTTTGGCTGTGGCGCGTGTGGCAACTGTCTCGTACATTCCAATGGGACTAGCGCGTGAAGAATTTTGAGCATGAGCGTTTTCAACCTCGTGATTTGATCCGCATTGTTGTTCAGAAACATTAGTCAATGAGATAACTTCCAACTAAGTGGTGAATGCGGCGCATTATATACATCAAGCCTATCATGAAGGATCTGTGATGTTGCCAGACTTTCAAGTCTATTTCAACGCATAAAGTGTGCATACGACATCACATATATAGGCTTGTCCGCTTTTGAATGTTATTATTGGCCTAGTTCCATACTAATTGGACGCCGCATTCCAATGCTCAATATTTGGAGGGCTACTTCTATGCCATGGCCGTATTATCTATATACAGACATATAACGTATATGAGATATTCCAACAGCCAAACATAGCAACAACTTTGAAATTGTCATTTTAAACTTTATGAGTTTGATCACATGCAAATTTGGCCAAATTTACAGAGATGTAGTTTGAACAATGACATAATGATGATTAGTTCTTTGTCGGATGCTTCAGACTGAAATCAGTCGTATTGATTTTGATATCTAATTTTTCCGAGTTGTTAACTGAATGACATCTCTTTACTACTAATATGACTTGTATACCTGTACTCGTTGCTTGTGTTGTAGCCTTGGTGGTTGCCGGGTTGTTGCAGCAGCTCGTGCTCTTATAACTGCCAGCCTTAATCGGGACAAGCCAAGGTAGAAATTGGCATTTTCTTTGCATTCATGATTTCAGAACCCTTATAACAGTATGTGCATAATTATATCTAAGGATTTGTTTCGTTCAACAAATTATGGGCGTGTTGTCAAATGCATAGACAAGCGTTTATATATCTGTTATTAATTTTCTTGTAATTGCATAACCACACAATGTAAATTAACCTCCTAAAAGCTATGAGTTTATTGCTTACGTTCCTTATTTTATGGTTGTGCATTTTAATGCCTAGCGATTAACATCATTAGTCATTCAAAGAATTGCCTTTTAATAGCATGTAACTGTCATTGCTGTCTCCTTGATTGATGAAAGGGTATCTAGGTTAGAATCATACACAGACTTCTCCAAGAACATAGGCTGCGTTTGGCAGTCGGGATAAAATTCGGGATAGGATATAATTTATCCTATCCTACGTTTGGTGCTCACTCGGGATGGGATAAAGTCGGATATAAGGGGGATATAGACAGTATAAAATTATCCCATAGGGGGTGGGATAAAGGTGGATAGGATTTCTAACGTCCATAATAGGAAAGTTATTTTTTTTTTAATAACAAATTTATTAAATTAACAAAATTGAAATTATATTTCAATATAAATAATATTTGAATTCTAATTTAAGAAAATAAAAATAAAAATTTATTTTAAATTAATCTTGTTTTAATTCTATTTTATAATAAACATTCAATCTATAAATTAAATATTTATATTTATTATATATTTTAGGTATTTTTGTATTTTAAATATGTTAGTACAGTTTACTATTTGATAAATTTTTATTAAAGAATGATGAAAGGGAAAAAAGAAATAATAATGAAAATAATATAAAAAAAGAGGAAAAATATAATAAATAATAAATAATAAATAAATTAAGGAATAGTGTTACGAGATATTTTCACCATCTTCATTTATGAACATTTATGTTTATTTATAATGATATGTCGTTTATATAAAAAAAAAAATGTACATGATGTGAACATATCCGACTTTAATACTATGATTCACCAAACATTGGACATGACATAAAAAAATCCTAGGATTTCATATCCTATCCTATCCAATCTTATCCCGATTAGAAATCCGGATGACCAAACGTAGCCATAGAACAATAGTTTAGCCCATGCCTCACATGAAGTGCAGTCGAACCGAGTGCAAGAAAAGTTTAAGAGCTTTTGCTAAAATTCTAAAGATTTGCACTGGTTTTTACCAGGCACTATTATGCACTAATAGTTGTGCTATTAGCGCATGGTTTTCTCGGAAGTTCCAAATGGTGTCAGGCGACTTTACTAGATTGCTCACTTGATCTTGGTTTAGCGCATGTCCGTTGAGTGACTGGCTCTAGGTCTCTCAGGCCTGGATCTTGCTGTGGTGTTAACTTTTAACTTCTGGCTTTAGCCGTAACTTTGATCAAAGATAAATTATGCGAAAAGTTATCTAAGATGCCTGTGTCTAGAGACTTTTTGGTGTCTTCAATAGTTTGCTGTTGTATTCATTTACATCAAGACAGCAATTTATCTTCCTTAAAAATATAGCACCGGTGATCTGCATCCAGTGAAGATTTTGAAAAGCAATATACCAATACGAATATCTGACTTTGAACATGAGAAGCTTATTTACCTTTGCATGTGATTTAACCTAACAATGCTTATGGTTCTTGCTGAGTTGCTGACTATGTGAACATATGCCAACCACTGACTGTATGCGATATGAGCTTCTCCATTAGTTTTTGCAATTTTTAAAAAAATGATTGCCTATGTATTTATTGATGGTCAATTTGACACTTATGTCTCTGCGGTTGTCTTCTAGCTGCGAGACATCGTATGAGCGGGTGGTGAATGAGTACTACCACTTTCGCGACAAACTCAGAACCCTACATCAGGTACTGCCTCTGTTAAATGAAATCTGCTTATGCTTTCCTGAAAGACCCAAAGTATTCTCAATTCTTCATGATTTTGCCAAGAACTCTTTGTACTTTATGAATTTGGGATATCAAAGGCTTTGGATTATTAAAGGAATGAATGTTAAGCCGATAAGGCCATCAATTAATCTGGAGAAACGCTTACAAAATGTTAGTTGGGACTCAAAACATCCTGATAAACAAGAGACCGGCGAGCAAGTCCTGAAGACGAACAAGAAAGGGAATATTGTTATGGAATATGAGATGAGCCTCACATCTTAGGGAGGGTGAGGTTGTCATACAGTCTTTTTACCTTTTGCAAATAGCGTTATACGCAAACAAAGTGGGGAACTCGCAATGGAGATGCTTGTCTATGGTTAAGCTCTAGCCAGAGTCTCACGCCTCTATGTGTTATCATGTTGCGGCAGTATTCCATTAGTAGTGCCCTTATTTTGGTTGAACTAATTGAGGATGCATCTTCTTTCCGTGTTAACGGACGTAGAAACTGATTGAGCTCATAAAAAAATTATGCCATTTACAATGAAAAAAATTCTAAGTTTCAGCGATTTGTCTTTATCCTATACACATCATCCCGAGACTTCATTTTGATGCTAAATATGATTCATTTGCTGCTCCAGTTACGTTACTGATCCAACTGTCAATTTGTTTTCCGCAGTTGGAGAGAGCAGTCTTCAACCAAGAGTCGAGACGGAGGGGATAAAAGCTGTTGGTGTTTTGCTTAGTTGAGTATTGTTGAAAAATATGACTGCGTGAAAGCATGGTTTTCGGTAACGATAATAGTTTTTGGTTAGTGATGTGCAAACGTATATGTGTGTGTCAGGTATTTGGTGATGGATGGACCAGGGACAAAGTTCATGGTACGTAATTTATCTAGTTGATGGAAATGTTTAGTACAAGAAGTGTTGGTGATAGAGGAGTATTTCATGGTACATAAGCTATCTTAGTTCTACTCTCGCACGACTTCTTACTTACATGAGTAATTCCTTGCCTATTTATAGGCAAGTTGCTCCAAAGTCGTGTCCGCAGCTCTTAGCCTTAGCTAGCTCTATCATATAGCTTTGTGAACTGACTTTCAAGACAATTATCTCTACCATTTGCAGGGATAATTTTGTGGACTTCTCTATACAAAATTAGTGGACTCCAGACATTTTTTTAGCCGCTGCTTGCTTGCTTGCTTTCATTCGGCTACTTCTTGATGAAGAAATATGTTTCTAGATTTTGTTGAAAATGGATCATTAATTTCCAGTAAGTATACAGATGAGAAGATTTCATCTGTCTATGGGAAAGTTGTTGATGAAGTTCCTGCTATATATTAATTAGTAGAGACCATGTTCTTTCTTTCAGCTTTTGGACCATTCACCTAAGTACTTGTATGTTTGTTTATCATTCTCTAGTAATGAACATCTAGATCTTCTAAAGCAGTAAAGGTGATTTCCGGTATCTGAGAAATCGTTCATGCTCAGGTGAACTTGGAAGAATCATGCAGAAATCCAATGCCCACACGCTTTGAAGCCTAAGATCAGTAGAGGATTATGTTCTTAATGAAAAAAAAGGATACTTGGAAGAACATCAACTTTTAGGATTACTTAGGCGGTGTCTGTGTAGGATTTAATCTTACATGCTTTCAATCGAATGTAGGGAAATTAGACACATTAGTCCTTCTGGTTCACTCTAGTTTTGGTCGGCAAATTGCGAGTTCGGCGATCGCATGAAGTCTTCGTTCGGGTTTCTCCAGCTTATTCCCGCACGTCCTCTAATAATTTGTCGTCCTCTTATCACTCCATTTCTGCTTCACTTCATTTGGATGTTCCAACGGAGTTTTGTCCTTGCTTAAGGCTCTATGAGTAGCTACAGTCCCAACTTCCCAAATACATAGATCTACCCAAATTGCAAAAACTGGCCGTCTTGCGTTTTGGTGTGTTATTCTTTATGGGGATGTATTTCGAATCTCTTTTGGAATTGAGTCGAAAAACCACTATTTTGAAGCTCTATGCTCCTATATATTTATAGAGCTTTTTAGTTCATGTACAAAAGAAATACATGAATTAAATAGACGCATGTATTCACAAAATTCATGAATAAAGATATTCGTGCTTTCAAGAGATTAATGAATCCGGAGACACGTGAATTCAAAAGATTTGTGAACTCAATAAGTACATGAACTAAAAGATACATGAATCTAAAAAATTCATGAATTTAATAGATATGTGAATAGAAAAGTTTAGGGCATTCATGAATTCAATAAATACATGAGTAGAAAAGACGTATCTTAATGTGTTGGCTTTCGTTGATCTATTAATCATAATAATAACAATTTTATCATTGGAACTTTGACACGAATGCCTTTCCACTTCATGAGACCATGCGAATTTCATTCAACACATGAACATAGAAAGGGAACCCCACCTAGGACATATTGAAAATTCCACTTTCAGCAAGTAATGGGAAAATCTAACGAAAACAAGCATCATGCACTCTAAACAAAAACTGGGTTCCTATCATTGGGACAAACGATGCTAAATTACAAATGAGACAACTTCAGAAATAAGAAACCAAAAAAAGAAAAATCACTAAACCATACCACAAATGATTCACATACGCTTCCAACATGAAACCACCAAAAGAAAATTCAAATGTTATCAAAGGCAAAGGAAGGAAATGAAGGAGCATGCACCACCTGATCCAAGAATGTCCTTCAACTCATCAGCAGTTGGGGTAGTGCTCCCTCCCAAAACAGCCAGCAAGTAAGCGGCAATCACTTTCGTCTTCCCTGCTCCAACACCAACATAATAATAATAACCATAACGGTCTCCATGGCAAATCACAGAGAGAGAGAACCTTGAGAGCTGGATAAAGATGGCACTACTCGTACAATTAGAACGGCTTTTTCAGCTTTAGGGACGGTTTGTCACTCAACCGTGTGGTCTTCTTTATAGTGTCCCCTATTAATTTGCTCTAATAAGATAGCAAATCTTCCATTTAGTTATATTAGGTTCTATTTATTTGGTTATATTGCACATTACAATGATCTCCCAAAGACAGTTCATTCAGAAAAATGGACTTACCAATATAGGATGCTTGTAAATTAGATAATGACTTGATTCTATACATATTTTAAGATTATTCTTTGGCTTTTTTCTTCTTCATTTTTTTCCGGATAAGAGATTCCTAACTATTTTATCTTCTCAAAATATGTCAATTCCATTTACTAGAACTCCTCGTCAAAAGGGGTGGTTTAAGGTAATCTCAACAAAGTTTTGGTTAAACGGAGTTATCACTACTAAATGACTATTAGATATGGAAAAATACTTATTAACTCTCCAGCCACAAAATGATCAGAAAGATTTAGTGAAAAAGAGGGAGAAAAAAAAGGCTATTAAATTATTGGACCTCATTTTGACCTTCCATCGGCCATGTCACGAATAGAAGATGTGGGTTTTCAATACATCGGAAACCTAATCAAAGCTGGGTTTTTGGCCAGGCGAATCGCACCTCCTCAGCCCCGAAAATGAAAGAAAACCGAAGGAGCCGTTGGGAGGGTCGCTTCTAAGTCTGGGTCCGGCGGCGCGTGGGGCGCGTGCGCGTCTCTGCCCTAGCGTTCCCCTCCCTCTGCCCAACCGAAACCATAACGCATCGCTTCGCTCGAGACGCAGCCACGGCCCGCCAAATTCGGTCGAGAAGCGTCGGTCCATAACGTCTTGAGAGGAAGAGGAATCGGCACAACCCATCTTGGTTCTCGTGCAGATGGGTGTGCGAGGATGTCCTAAAAATTGCATCTTTTGCCCGTCGAAAGACAGCGGGATCTCGTGCTGGCTTTCCATGTGAGCCGATGGTGGAGATGCGTTAGAGCGCCCCTCGCCTTGAAGTACTTTATCATTTTCGCAGCAGCACATTTGACTAAACTGGAAGCTTAGTAATGTCAAGCTTCCCTATATAAACCCCGCCTTCGAATCTCTAGTCAACCACTTTTTTGCTTCCTAATTTTCTTTTCCTGCTCTATCTCTCTCTATTCTCTCTGCATTGCGTGAGGAAAGAAAACAGGAGGGAAATGGCTCAACGGAGGCTCCAGGACTACATTAACACCTTGAAGCACGAGGTGATCACTTCCTTATAGCTTCCATCTCCATGGCATCTCTCTTTTTGCTAGATCATCACTCATCTGCACGTTTTAGATTTTGACATCGTTCGCCTGGCAAAAGAAGTGATCGACCTTTTCGTTTCCTGAATGATGAGCGAGCAAGCCCTCTTTTAAGTTGATGAGCATGAGCTTTTGATCGTCTTATCTCGGTCTATGTATATATCCATGATTATGCAGTCCATCTTGACTGCTTCTTCTTTTGTAGGAAAATGCAGACAATTTCTCATATACGTATAACATGAGACGAGTAGCACTAGGTTTTGTCCACCCGACCACCCGTAAAATTATTTCACATAATATCTTATTGTGCATTTTGCCATTGCGAAATGATCTTTTTTCTTTTTTGGAGGGTTATTGTATAGGCTATAAAGGGAAGATGAACATGTTTTTTTTTTTTTTTTTGAATTCCTTTTCATAGTTGGAGAATTAGCTTGGTGTTAACCATATTACAGAAGATCTTACCAAGTGCCTGTGACTTTGATAGTTATTTCTCCTCTTTGAGAGTTGACATTTCGCATCTCCATTTTTACCATTTGTCTAGGGTATCATGGATGGAGAATATGAGGAGACCAGGAGAGCACAAAACTCAAATTTTCCAAATCTCATGATGAATGTCATCGACAATTTCCTGAGTGACGGTGACAACAGCATGAGAGATTTAGCCGACCTTCTGTAAACTTCAATTTTCTTGACTTCGACGGTTGCGTGCTCTAAGTTTTTATTCTTTTCTGGCTTCTCAGTCGCTAATAATCGGTGGTTGATTTTGATGATTGTTTTCAGGAGTGCAAGGAGCGTGGATTATACTAAAGTCACTATTGCTGCTCATCTTATCAAATGAGGTGGCAACAGGTAGATAAACAATTTACTTTAATTTCCAAAAAGGGTAACTATTCGATTTTATTGGTATGTTATGCGTGAAATTTTCTTAAAATTAATTTCTTGACATGAAATACTCAACATCTTCAAGAGTAGAACATTTCCAGCACTTGTGTTTGAAAGTTTCCCCTTTTAGTCATATTCTTAGCATGCTGCATTAGGAAAGATCAATCCTGTTTGAATTATGTGCTTGCAAGAAGGCTGATCAGTGGCCTGAGTTCGTGTTTGTTGGAAAAACCAGATAACGGTAGATTTCCATATCCAATATTTAGGTTTTGTTTGGCCAAGGCGCGTGTGGACACTGTCTAGTACATTCCAATGGGACTAGCGCGTGAAGAAATTTGAGCATGAGCGTTTTGAACCTTGTGATTTGATCTTCCTTATTGTTCGGAAACATTAGCCAACGAGATAACTCCTAACTAAGTGGTGTATGCGGTGCATTACTGTCAACTCTGTAAAATGTGCATACGATAACCCGTAAATAGGCTTTTGAATTATATCATTGGCCTAGTTCCATATTAATTGAAAGCCACATTCTGATGCTTTTGGAGAGCTACTTCTGTGCCATGGCCAAATTATCTAAATACGGACATATAACGTATTCCTGTGCTCGTTGCTTGTGTTGTAGCCTTGGTGGTTGCCGGGTTGTTGCAGCAGCTCGTGCTCTTATAAATGCCAGCCTTAATCAGGACAAGCAAAGGTAGAAATTGGCATTTTCTTGGCATCCATGATTTCAGAACCCTTATAACAGTATGTGCACAATTATATATAAGGATGTGTTTTGTTCAACAGTTTATAGGCATCTTGTCAAATGTATAGACAAGCTTTTAAATATCTGTTGTTAGTTTTCTCATATCTGCATAACCATACATGTAGACTAAACTACTAAATCTATAAGTTTATTGCTTGCATTCCTTAGTTTATGGTTGTTCATTTTAATGCCTAGTGATCAACATCATTAGTCATTCAAAGCATTCTCTTTTGATAGCATGAACTGTCATTGCTGTCTCCTTGATTGATGAAAGGGTATTTAGATTGCTGTTTCCTTGATTGATGAAAGGGTATTTAGATTAGAATCATACACAGACTTCTCCAAGAACATAGAGCAATAGTTTAGTCAATGCCTTGCGTGAAGTGCAGTTGAACCAACGTGCTCGAAAAGTTTAAAAACTTTTGCTAAGATTCTAAAAAAGCGCACCAGTTTTTACCTAGCACTACTATGCACTAACAGTTGTGTTATTAGCGCATGGTTTTCTTGGAAGTTCCAGAAGGTGTTTGGTGATTTTACTAGATTGCTCGCTTGATCTTGGGTTAGCGCTTGTCTGTTGAGTGACTGGCTCTAGGTCTCTCAGGCTTGGATCTGGCTGTGGTGTTAACTTTTAACTCTGACTTTAGCCATAACTTTGATCAAAGATACATTATGCAAAAAGTTATCTATGATGCTTGTGTCTTCAATAATTTGCTGTTGTATTCATTTACATCGAGATAGCAATTTCTCTTCCTTAGAAATACAATATTGGTGATCTGCATCCAATGAAGATTTTGAAAAGCAATTTACTGACATGAAATCTTGCTTTGAACATGAGAAGCTTATTTACCTGTGCATCTAATTTAACCTAACGATGCTTATGGTTCTTGCTGAGTTGCTGACTATGTGAACATATGGTCTATTTGACACTTGTGTCTCTGTGGTTCTCTTCTAGTTGTGAGACATCGTATGAATGGGTGGTGAATGAGTACTACCACTTTCGTGACAAACTCAGAACCCTATATCAGGTACTGCCTCTATCAAATGAAATCTGCTTATGCTTCTCTTGAAAGACCCGAAGTATTTGCAATTCTTCATGGTTTTGCCAAGAACTCTTTATACTTCATGACTTAGGATATTGAAGGCTTTGAAATTATCAAAGGAATGAATGTTAAGCCGAACAAGGCCATGGATTAATCTGGAGAAGTACTTAGAAAATGTTAGTCAGGACTCAAAACATCCTGATAAACAAGAGACCACTGAGCAATTCCCAAAGACGAACAAGAAAGAGAATATTGTTATCGGATATGAGATGAGCTTCACACCTTAGGGAAGCAAATATGAGGTTGTCATACAGTCTTTTTACTTTTTGCAAATAGCGTTACTTGCGAATAAGGTGTGGAACTCACAATGGAGATGCTTGTCTATGGTTAGGCTCTAATCAGAGACTCATGCTGCCACGCGTTATCGTGTTGCAGCTGTATTCCATTAGTAGTGCCCTTATTTTGGTTGAACTAATTGAGGACGCCTCTTCTCTCCGTGGCAATGGGCGTACAAATTGATCGAGCTCATCAAAGAATTATGGCATTTAGAATGAATAAATTCTAAGTTTCAGTTATTCATCTTTATCCTATGCACATCATCCTCAGATTTCATTTTGATGCTAAATATGATTCATTTGCTGCTCTGGTTACATTACTGATCCGACTGTCAATTCGCTTCCTGCAGATGGAGAGGGCAATCGCCCACAGCGAGTCCAGAAGGAGAGGATAAAAGCTGTTGGTGTTTTGCTCAGTTGGGTATACAGATGAGAAGATTTCATCTGTCCATGGGAAAGTCGTTTATGAAGTTCCTGCTATATGTATAAATTAGTAGAGACCAAGTGGTTTCTTTTGGCTTTTGGACCATTCACCTAAGTATTTTGTATGTTCGCTTATCATTCTCTAGTAATGAACATCTAGGGCTTCTAAAGCGGTAAAGCTGATGTTGGGTATTTGCGAAATCGTTTTTTATCCAACATGGAAGAATCATGCAGAAACCCGTTGGCCACAAGCTTAAAAGCCTCAAGATCAATAGAGGATTATGTTGGAGATGAATTTAAATAAAAAAAGAGGATACTTGATATAACTTCAGCTGTTAGGATTACTTAGGCGGTGTTTGAGTCGGATCTAGCCTTCCACACTTTCGATTGAATGTGGATAAATTAGACACATTAGTCCTCCCGGTTCGCTCTACTTTTTGTCTGCAAATTGCTAGTTTGGCGATTACGTCAAGTCTTCGCTCAGGTTTTTCCAGGTTATTCCCACACGTCCAATAATTTTTCCTCCTCTTATCACTCTAATTCTGCTTCAATTCATTTGATGTTCCAATATGGGGTTTCGTACTTGTTCAAGGCTCTGTTCTATGGACAGCTACAGTTCCAACTCTTCCCAAATATGTCTGCCCAAATTGTGAAACCGGGCCGTCTTGCATTTTGATGTATCATTCTTTCTGGGATGTATTCATTGTTTTGCTCCCAACTGATCCTTCTTGATCCAAACACTTAGGAATCTACGGCGCATCTCTCAAACTAGCATGGAACGTTGATGCCTGTGGACTTCTTTTGGGGCATCATTGCATTCCTACAGGCGAGCAGCTTTATCAGGGAGCAGCATTTCCTAACCCGCGATCTCCTAATAATCACTCATTCTACATTCTTGAACCTCTAGTGTTCCATGCTCTTTCAGTCCTCCACTGAAAGTGTATCTCTCTTTTATTTCTGGTCAACTTAGAGAGCGACAGAGAGAAGTTCAATAGCCAGGTGAGACAGAAAAGGTATGGGGCAGACTTTAGGTCTTAACTGAATCTAGAATTCTTCCTATCGCACCAGCACCAGCCTCCACAGCACAAAATGCCAGAGTGTCTAACCGAGGGAAGCATTTCTCAATAAGAAAAGCTAGAAACATGACCAAGTGTTGATGTGAAGATCCAATGTGGTGGTCCAACAAATTAACCATTTTCGTCCATGAACAAACTTGTTCAAAACCACAAATAGGTTAAGTGGCATCAGTTCACCCATCGCATTACTCTAAAGGGCTTGAGACCTTTTGAGCTAAAAAAGAGAGGAAAAGAGTAACGATTCTTGCTACTGAAAAACACATCTGGGAGAACGCACAGATATTTCTTGAAAGAAGAAAAAAAAAGTTCATGAGTCCTGCATATACATATGTAAAAGTCAATTTGAGTCCCTGTTATCAGTCATTAGTAATGATATGATTGGCACTACCAGTCGACAATGGCCGATCATCATATCATATCTGAACATGACTCTTTGACACACATTCTCAACCATGCATTTCTTTACTTGGCTTTTGGGGAGTAGCAGGTAAGCTGATGCTCATACATCATGTTACTCTGAAATCACTCAGTCCCACCACAACCATCAATTAGCTGGAGTGACGGCTTCTACACACAACTTCTAAAATGATGCTCATAAATTGCAGACCTCAATCAAGCAGCTTCATAAGTGAAAAACAAGGACAGGCAGGTTTGAGGATTACTTCTATAGATCACCAATATATCATTGTTATCATAAGCCAGAATTCAGTCTCCAGGACAATCCAAAATCCACACTGAACAAGGGTTGACACATTGTAAACACTACCTCTATCTTAGTCAAATAGACTGAAGCCCATATCCTGCAACAAATTAAAAAGACAAGTTAGACACAATGAAGAGTCGGCCTCATATTACTTTCTCATGCGTCGAATGGATGGGCTAGTATTAAACTGAATAAATTGTGCCGGATGACCAATTTTTGCACTTTCTAAAATCCATTTGGATGATTTAAATCATCCCACTGGTAAAAATCGCTGTTTGCCAGGTCATGTTGTGACATGTGAATGCAAACATAAATGTGCTCTGTGTTGATGCATGTGTCAAATTCCGTACACACACTGTTAGAATCTAGAAATAAAAGAGGCAACCAGAAGGAATGGAAAACCCCATTTGAACTAAAATCCCAGATGAAACTTACGTCATCAGACTCTTCCTTCTCCTCAACTTTCTCCTCCTTCTTTGCTTCAGCTGCTGGTGCGTCACCGCCACCTCCACCAACAGGAGCCGCTGCTACAGCGACACCACCACCACCAGAAGGCACCGATGCCAACTTCTCCCTTCCAGATGCAATCAGTTCAGTGATGTCTTTTCCCTTGACTTCAGACAAGAGCAATTCAATCTTATCATCATCGGCCTCCGCACCAACTGTGGACCCAAAAAGCCAATCGTTTAGAATGGACCCCAAAATGACATCCATTGAAAATAAAATTCACTTATGAACAACTTTCATAGGATTGCTCCAACAAATAAAACAGGTTCCTGGTAAACCTAAAAATTAATTCCATTTGCTCTAATAGGTTAAATTTCTTTTCTTTCTTCTTCTTTATATTCCTTTTGTCCCTGTGCTCCATATCTCTGTAGCTTCAGCAGATTTTTTCAATGAGAAACATGTCATGGAAAAGAAAACATCATGATCCAGAGCCCTATGTATGACTTGACCAACTGCATCACAAGTTCTATTATTAGAGGTTCGGCACAAATGACTTTCCAATTAACAAGACCATGTGAAGTTCATTAAAAACATGAACATGGAAAGGAAACCAAACCTAGTACATACTGAAAATATCACTTCCAGAAAGTAATGGGAGAATTCCTAACAGAACAAGCACCATGCACTCTAACCAGTAACTGGGTTCTTATTTCCGGGACGAAAGACGCCAAAATGAGACAACTTCAGGAACGAGAAACCAAAAAATAGAAAAATCACTGAAGAGTCCAACAAATTATCCACAAACGGTTCCAACGTCAAACCACCTAAAGAAAAATCTCTGTATCATCAAAATGAAACGAAGGAAATGAAAGAGGAAGCACTACCTGATCCAAGAATGTCCTTCAAGTCATCAGCAGTTGGGGTGGTGTTCCCTCCCAGAACAGCCAGCAAGTAAGCGGCAATCACCTTCATCTTCCCTGCTCCAACACCAACACAACAATAAGTATAATGGAACCCATGGCAGGTTAGAGAGAGAGAGAGAGAGAGAGAGAGAGAGAGAGAGAGAGAGATGGAGATAACCTTGGAGAGATGTATTAAGATGGCTGTCGGAGGGCTGGGTGAGGGGACGAAGATCAGTTGCTCCTCGTTGCTGCTGGTACTGGTCTAGGGTTCTTCTTGAGCGGAAGTCAGTCAATTAGCAGGATGATCTCCAAAGATGGGCTGGTCTAAGAGTTCAAGAGTTTGTAAGTGATGGGCCTTCTGTTTGATTAGGTAATGCCCAGTTGGATCCAATACATTCATTCTCTTCTTGAATGTTCCTCCGAGTCTTATTGTTAGTGTTGTTCACACGCCTATCAACTTATAGCATCGGGTTCCTATTATTTCGGTGAGGGCTGAGGTCGCCCTGGTGGGGTTGTAGGGTACTGCCCTAAACCATCAGAGAGCTTTTATAGTTTGAACTCATATTTTATCGGTAATTTGAGCTTTAGCTCATGAATAAATACTATATATGTGAACTGCATAAAATCTTATGTTTTAATTTTTTTTTTCTTAGAAAAAAATATCTTTCTTGCTTTTATGATCAATTTCCTTGTGATTGTGCACCAAATCCTAACAATTATTGGGTAGAGATCTTTCAACGCATCACCACATTGTGTATCCTTTTGGTATCTCTGCCACTGTGTCGAACTGTGAAAGTGAACATCCAACATGCGTTTCACAGCGAATGCTCTCTTAAAACTACAACGCGATGGAGCCTAAGGGGTACCAAAGGACCGCAAGGGACTTCATTTGTGAGCTACGATAATGCTTTGGTTTCAAGATATTTGTCGAACATCTCGAGAAAACTGAAGTAAACGTTGTCGCAGTCATAGGCCAACTTGTGAACGATTCTCACCAATCAGGTGACACGGGGTGGACGTGAAATCTACCCTATTACAACGTTTATCGCTTGTGGAATAGTATTTTTTTTGCATGTACAATCCTTGTTTCCGCATAAAGGATAAGAGAACGCGAACGAGTGCTATAACTCGAAGTCCAATTCTCATTGCTTCATGCCGCTTATTTGTGTAAAAGAAAGTAGAGTGGGTCGATTGAGGGCAACTCGTCAAAGCTTCAGGAGGATCATGCCTCGGATGTGCACAGGTAGGCCATAATTTGGTTGGCCGAGGAATCTTTATCCAAGTCCACTAATGTCAAACCATCTACAACTTCTATATTACGGTTCACGATCTGATTCCAGATCTGCTAAATAGATATAATTAAGAACAGACACTAGATAGCCTCACAATATCACTGGCGCATCACCAAAATGTCTTAACACCCCATTTATCTTGAAATTTGAAAGGGCCTTGAAGAGAGTCTACAAGCTACAGGAACAAGGGCTGCATCCGGTGGCGATTCTGTGCAACATGTATCGTCAATCTTCACCAAAAGAACCATCTCTTGGATGGTGCTCTTTCAACTGGCTCGTCCTTCTTTCTGTTATCAATCCCCTGCTTTAGGGACTCCAATCTTCGCCTGTACAAAACTCAAACTGCATAAGAACTGCGAACCATTGAAGTAAAGTAGCAAAATTAAATAAATCTGAGTTTCTCAACTGTTGAATGCTGACCAAATATATCGGCTGATAACATGTCATGTTACCGCATAATTTTCACATAGATTGATTAAACACAGGTATGTATGCTTGAACGAAGTGTTGCGGTGATGTTTTGGTGGTTTTTTGTGTGGGCCTGTGGAACCACAGGGGGAAATTAAGTGGGCATGGGATACCATACATTATGCTGTATACACATATCTACCGATTGTGGAGACCAGCTCTAAAGTAGCCAAAACATCTGTTTCTCATACTTGTTCAGGGTAACTTCCAGAACTACTTTATCTTTCCCAGGTAGACTTATTCCAGATCATGACAAGCATTGAAATAAATACTCCACATGCCTTATCTAAGTGAGCACAAGAATGAAGAGGAGCATCTAAAACTTACTTGGTATCTGTAAGGCGACCGTGCAGACTCCATCTCTGGCGAAATCCTTCCATGCCTTCAGCTCCACTAGCAAGAATTAGACGCCTGAATATGCAAGTTCAGTAAATAAAAAAAAATTATAGGCAGGTAATCTCAAAGCAAGTTATCAAATGACTAATAAAAGGACCCGATGAGAGGCAGATGCAAAGCTTCAGAAAGGCATTAAGATCGTGCACGTTTACCACTATGAAAGAAAATACCTCTCTAAAGATGTGACTTCTGATTGAAGCTGACCAGCTCTTTCTTTGGCCATGTCTAATGGCATCGACATCCCCAATTTGCGCTCACTATCTTGAAGCCTCTCTCTCAATTCTTTGTCCTATGACAGAGCAAAACAAGTAATCATTGCTAGCATAATTAAATAAAAGACAGAGAGTAAAGCAAAAGGACAGAGGAGAGGTAAATCCAAAAAGATAGTATTAATCTTACCCTTTTTTCTGCACATTCTCGATATAAAGCAATCTCATCTTGGCAAAATGGCTCGATATCATTTAATTGCAAGCCTGCAGAACACAGTGGAAATTTGTTTATCAGAAAGGTCATTTTCCAAAAGGTACGAATATTAATTTCAAGGTTCAAATATTCTAGCACAACTCTGTCATGTGGTTTCAGCATATTTTCTTCCTCCTGAAAATGAATATTTTGCCAGAAAATAATCCTGTAAACAAGGTAAGAGACAGTGGAAGGTATACAAGTGCCTTGCTCACTTTCAGCATGAAAAAAAAAAAAAAACCTAGGATTTTCTGCTTCTTGTATACTATTTCAGATGGTTAAACAGGAACCCCTTGGATATGCAGCATTCCAATGATCTATTCAATGAGAATCTTGGTTATTTCCTAAGAGAACACGCATCCATGGTCATCACTAGAAAATTTGTCACCGTGCTTGAACTTCTAAATTCAAACAATTCATGTGCCTGATTCATTCAAAGCAAAGCTTATCCAGAGGAGACTTACATAGAAACAGATTTCTCAGAATGCCATCACACAGTTCAACGCCTTCAAGCACATGGGAGGCAATTTCTGGGGGGACAAGGGGCGAAGGAGGTCCCATCATCAAGTCATCACCTACTAATATTGTCTCCTCCATCATAGGCTTTGAATCGACTGAAACCCACAAAAGACATAACAAACATAAAAGTCGTCACGCACTCCGAAAGCAATTGCACCAAAACTTCAAAACTACACTCAAACGCAGAGGAGGGAAGGTCCTCTGTCCCAAAGCATTGTGGAAGCTCTACATAGCTATCCACCTTCTCATCACAAGCATTATACATCAATAATACAAGAAAGGACAGAATTTGATGGCAATTAGAGTCGACCCACGTAACCAAAGAAATTAAAATCTCGCACGTACCATCCATGGCTGGTTGCTTTGTGGTCTAACTTCAGCGATCTCGTATTCAATACAAAGAAAAATAAAGACCTGCACCTGCACAGAGCAAAATTCATTCATCTGCTTAATTCAGAATAATAAAAGCCGGAAGCGACCATGCGCTGTAATTGCATATCCGATCAAAAACGAGGGGAAACGCGACATCGGAAAGCATCAAGCACCAAACTTTTCAGGGCCCGGATTGACTCAGGCATTCCATCAAACAGGGCGCGCGCATAGCCCGGGCGCAGCCTCGGGTTTCACGGGCCCGGACTTTGAGCAATAACCAAGACGACAGCAAAATAAAAGAATGCAGAGAGGGCGATGATATCTTCAGAATTGAAAGATATCATGCCGCCACACGAACTAGACAGGGATGTTCAGAAAGCTTTAGCAACGCCGAGTCTAGTTCAGATGGAAGGCATTGTCAAGCTGTACGCGGACGAGAGAGAGAGAGAGAGAGAGTACCCTTTTCGCTATGGCAAAGATCAAACAGAGGAGCGCGAAAAGATGTCGGCAGGTACCTTCGTTCTTCAATGGGCGAGAGGTGAAATGGGGGTAGCAATGGCATATACGCAAGACTCGTGCCCGTCTATATTGAGACACATCACATACCCATAGAGGGGGAAGGTTCTTGGTCCAGTTCCAATGAAACGAATCACTTTTTTTTTTTTTTTTGACTACTACTTGATACCAAATAAAGAAAAACCGGTTCCATTTGGAATTAAGAATCGAACTGTTCAAAACCGGTTCCATTTTTAGGAATCGGATTTGACACTATTAAAAACCGGACCTAATTAGTCAATTTGATCTGATTGAGGTAGTTTTTTATTTGGGCGATCTATTTTGCACAGCCCTAATATCACATGACACGGACAATCGGAGAAGTAGATAAAAAAGAGACCCCAATCAAAATAATTCTAACCCACCCACAAAGTTAGCCAACACACATTCACATTCGCGATGGATAAATCGTTATTTAATACATTCACTCACTTTAATCAACTATTAAATTAAAGATTAGTCTAGTGCATCAAGAAATACTTTTGGGGAAAACCTTTGGGCAAATACAAAAGGACTTTTGGTGAAGGGGCTTTTTAATTATTATTATTTTTAACCAAACTATAAGCAGTGTTTGATAAAGTGTAATTTAAAAATATATTGGGAAGCAACTTTGACTTAAATTGTCGATTAGAAAAAAGCTTCACTTTATAAAGAGCTTTGCTAGTTTTTTTTTTTTTTAATTTAAAATTCTTAAATCTTTGTCGACGGAACTAACTTTGTCTTGCCTGGATCGTTGATCCCAGACTAGAGACTACGCCACCTGAGTTCTGCAATATGCAGCACCATTAAGGACTTTTTCTTTAATCGGCTCTCAAGTGAGGCGACGCCACTTTGAGTTCCGCAATATGTAGCGCTGTTAAGGACTTCTTTCTTTACTCGGCTTTCAAGCGTGTGGTATATTCGTAGTCATATATGTACATGCAAGAAAATTCCTGAACTTTAGCAACGCAGCTCTAATCTCAGGATTAGAGAGTAACAAATCGTGCTGTACCATTACTCATTAGCATTGTAAACCTTTTGCTGTATTGATGGGGGCAGTGCCGTTCCCGAACAGCAGAGCTGATAAAATGATGTAGGAGGTAGTGCATGAAGCAATGTATTTAAGAAGGAAGGGTTGGCGTTCTGCCGAAGTGAGGTCAAAAGCAATTAAAATTGGCATGAGAGGATGAGCGGGCGATCCATTTCGTGTCGGGCAAGCCGAAAGAATAACTTGAAATGACTGCAGAAGGAGATAATTCACCGAGGGTGAAACTAGTTGAGTAACTTTGCCTCTCATTTCTGTCACCATCGTTCCCTTCATTCCACAGTACTGCCATTTGCGCCATGGTTCGTAAGAATACGTAATAGAACAAGCATGAGAGCTATACAATTGAGAGCATGCTCTGGCAATCATTTCAAGCAGACAGCAAGGAAGCAAGCTGCACCCGATCAACGAGAACAGTATTGAGGCAAAATTGAAAAGTTCAATACAAGGCATGATTTGGACGGGGAGTCAGATAAGAATGCCTGTACATAATGGTTAGAACTTAGAAGTAACTTGCATTGAGACAATAATAGAGGAAAGCTTTATAGAGTAATTTCAGGAGATACAAAATTTGCTGATAAATGTGCGTTATGTGACAAGCAGCATATTTTGTGGTGGATTTACATTATATCACAAAATACACTACAAGCTCAATATCCTTCAACACTGTGCAACCTGCAAAGACGAGTCTTCATGCACGCCTGTACTCATCTCCACAGTCACCTATCACTTTAAGGAGATCTCTGCCTCTTTTGGAAACTTCCTGTATGCTGGCTATATCCTCCTCGTCAGAACAAGAGAAAATATATCATTTGAATCTTTAATATGTTCTGATAGACCGAGTCTAACACCTACCATGGATCCTGCGACCGCAGGCTGCAATTCATGGAGACCAGAAAGATGATCAAAAGATGCAGTAAAGCCACAAAAAATAACAGGCTGCTGGTAATAAAATTAGCAGGAAACTCTGAAGATTACTTGATCCAGTATGTATTTCACAGCTACAGTGGGAATTTTGACCCCATGTTTAGAAGCTACTTTCTTCAGTGTCTGAAGCACAGCTTGGAACTGACTCCACCCTCCCCACGCATCAACCATCTGCCAATCCATGTCAATGTCAAAACTAGACTTGGTTTAATACCAAACTAGATCGATCCCTTACCATTATTTCTTTTTCGAGTAGCTCAACTGAATATTAATGCAAACTCTATTTCCCTAACATCATGTTCTCACGGAATGTATCCAAAATAGACGTGGAAAGAAATTTTATCCACAAAAGTAATTTTATGAGGTACATGCCCTTTTGTACTTCTGCAGGGAAGGAGTGTTTAATGGAGGACCAGCAAAGGGATTGACAAGTTGGTATCAAGGAACTTCTCAGATAAGAGACCACCCATTACTGTGCCATATCTGCAAATGATCAATCACGCTGAATAAGCAAAAAGGAAGTTGATGCACCCCAAGCCCGACACACCCATCCCAACCACACACGCACATGCACACATAGAGAGAGAGAGAGAGAGAGAGAGAGAGAGAGAGAGACAGTTATAAGTTTCACCCCTGTGAGCTGACAAAGCTCTGCCATCTTCTGTTGAGGGCGCATGTCAATGATTGAGTGTTGTACCTGACATGAAAATAATACTTCATCAAAAACACAATACATCTGATAAAGGGTAATTAAGAGCAAGATTTTCTTTATAGGTCTGTACCTGATTGCTAACAATGGGAATTTCATGGTCAAGGATAATTTGTAATCTCTCTGTATCAAAATTAGTCAAAGCTATGGTCTTTATCTTACCTGCAAATCAGTTGCTATCAATGATTATATGCTTTTACTCTATCATTGAACAAATTAATGAACATAGAGTAACCTTCTTCTTTCAGATCCGTCAGGTGCTTTAATGCATCAAGGTAACCAGGATTGGAATAGTCCCACCTGTTTCAAGTGAGAGACAAAAGCATGCCCTTGTTAAATTTATAATCTTCAGGTACTCTTTAGAGAAGTCAACTCCATCAGAAGATATAAGACGCACTGGGAGGATGGAGAGATACTAATTACTGCCAGAAAAAATTAAAACAAAGACGAAAACTACACTTAAATAAGATGAACTACCAATGACATTCCTTTTCTTATGAAGAACAGATTCAATGCAAGAATCTACTGAAGGTCACTTACTGCAGATATTCTTAATAGTGCTGAGAAATATCAAGAGTCAAATAGGTCAATCATCTTAAAGTGAAGATCACCATGTCATCAGAATCCACAACAGAGTGAAATTTACCTAAAAGATATTGATTTATTTAACAGTCCAGTAGGTAGAACTAATAAGGAAGCAGTCGATCTTCTATAAAATAGGAAAGCAGAAAAGCTTTTGTGGGAGGAAACAAAGTTTTTAATTAGCCTGCAGCTTGAAGTACATTTCTGTAGAATGAGATGCGCCTCATTGCACTACTAACTTTTGGTTACCTCAGGGATAGTTTTTTATCTTTCAGAAGTAGTGCCATCTGACTGCTTATAAAAAAATTCTTCCTGTTTCCAGTTCAACATAGATGAAGTCATTACCACAGATATTGACTCAGTCAGAAGAAAACTATTACCAATGAAACTGAAGCATGTCCAACGAAGCTACATCCATTCTCTTCCTTGAAACATTGATAGCCTCCGTAACAAAACTACTGGTCATCTTAACCGGTGGTGGCACCCATTTAGTAAGCCTGCACGAATTGGTAAAGTGGTAATCATGATCAGAAAATAATTTCATGCCAGAATTACATTTCAACAAATTGAGGAACTTAAACAGACTGAAATCCATCGCTTATGACATATACCCTCTGATTTTGTCCAAGAATTCTGGTGGACGTTCCCTTCGAACTCGATTGATGAAGATGCCATACAAATCTTCAGCAGGTCCATCTGAAACAAGTAAGAAATTAAACCATAAAAGTCCTATTGAGTCCAATTTACAGGCAAATGTTGACAACATAATATGCTGAAAGCAGTTCTTCAAGCGTGATACAGTTAAGAAATTTATTCGCTCAGTTCTGTTATAAATCCAATAAGACCAGCTACCTGACATGATAAAAGTACATATCTTCCTAAGCGTCTGAAAACATCAAGAACACTATATCAACTCACACAGAACTGTCACCATTAGTCCCTTATTAAAGAAAAGGCAATGGGTTTTACATATATCAGCCATGTCAAAGGTGTTAAGTCCGGCATCAGCATATTGAAGCATGGCATCGACTGCATTATCTCTGTCCATTCTACCCCATCCACCACTCGTCTGCCACATCCCATTGACAACCCGGCAAATATCTATTGAGTCATTCCCTTTTCTAACCACAGTTCGCTGCTTATCATCGGTTAGCACACACATGAAGGTTCTCGATCCTGGGCAAGAACTTCTCGCCCTGGTTCCTCTTTTGGCATTCCCCTCGATTTTGATCGGACCAAAGATGAATTTGCTACATGGGTGCTGCAACAACTCTGCCATTTATAGATGGAAATGGCCTCCCAACGAGATACAACGCCAAGATCGAGACTTTCAGAATCAGTAAGTGATGACTTCCATGTAAAGTGTGGAGGGTCTTATGTTTTATCCTATCAGCTTCCACTTCTCTACTCCCAACCGTTAGTTCAGCTAGAATTCACCTTATTTGCCAGATAGTCCCACAACTTTTTTCTTTTAAGCATTTCAGACCTCAAAGTCTATTCTTTCTTATCCAGGTCCCAGCATAAGGTAGAGTTAAGGCGCAGGGTCTTGGCATTAAAAAAAAAAAAAAAAAAAACTGCATAAAGGAGGAGCTTTTTCAATTTCAGCAAAATTACCGAGAAAAAAAAAAGAAATTTTCAGCAAAAGACAAGAATGACGTGACTCCACACGTCAGCATCAGACCCCGAGGAAAACGCAGCGTTTTCGAGCAATCTTTTTTGTGGAAGAGGCATTTTCACATACAGTGATCGGCCATGTCGAAGGTGGAGAGCCCGGCGTCGGCGTGGCGGAGCATGGCGTCGGCGGCGTCGTCCCGGTCGATCCGGCCCCACCCGCCGCCGGTCTGCCACATGCCGTTGAGGACCCTGCATATGTCGAGCGCGTCGCCGCCGTTCTTCAGCGTGACCCGCCGGCTCTCCAGCTCGCTCGCCTGGCCCTGGTAGCACCTGACCCCCGGAGCCGGAGCCGGAGCCGGAGCCGAAGCCGACCCGGCGCATCCCCGCGCGAGCCGCGGCGGAGGTGGGGGTGGGCCTGGTAGATTGGAGGGCGGCGAGGTTGGAGAAGCGCGGGTCGTGTACGGTCGCGGCCATTGATGTCTATGCAAGTGTCTGCGCGTTAACCGGAGGTTGAGGATAAGTTGCAGTGGGTAGCAGACGCGAAATGACGGCTCTGCCCGCGGAAGCTCTTCCAGAATAATAATCCTTAAAATTTAATCTCAATATTTAATATCATCCCTAAACTTTTTATTCTATCCTTAAATTATTTTAAAATATTCGATCGGATCTTTAAATTTTTAATTTGTTAAATCTAGTTTTTCAGTACCATATATAAGTTTTCGTAATTCTACAATTGTCTAGATTTTGTGATATCCTTTCAAAATATATGCTAACCTTTTTACTACCTTTTTTTTTCTAACTCTTTGGTCCTTATCTTTTTCCTAATGTCATAAGTAGTTCCATTTTAAGTATGTCTTATCTTTTTTGATCTCTATTATAGAGTTGTATTGGCTTCATATTTCTATTAATTTAACTATCTCATTTATAGGTTCTAAATTCAATTAGGAAAACATGAAACATAACATCATAAAATTTAAGAAAAATTCCAATTGAAAGTTTGAAGTGAATATTGTTTTAAATAAGAGTTCAAGTGCCATCATTTTTTCAAATAAGAAGTTGAAATGGTGATAGTTATTTCAAATAAGGACTTAATTTCGCTACTTGCCCACTAGCAAAATATTCCAGTCAATCGAGGTGTATTTTCATCCAAAAGATTTTAATTTTAATTTTAATTAAATTAGTTTTACATTTTTTTATAAAAAAGATAGAAGTCTTTAAAAAAAGAAAAAAAGAAAAAATACAAGCGAGAGGGATCCCTCAATTAATAGGGTGGTAACCAAAGGTGCAGGGGTTGTGTGTTTCTTTTATCTTTTTTTTTTTAGTTTTATTATTTTTTATTTTTATGGAAATAAAAAAAAAAAAATGCAAAAAGTAAAAAAAAATAAAAGACGATATTGCCATTCACCAGCTAGTGAGTTCGGCCCTTCTTTGATTGATATTGCTACTTCAAATAAGCCATTATTTGAAAAAATTATGGTATTTCAGGCTCTTGTTTAAAATAATATTTATTTCAAACTCTTTGAGAAAATGAAAGCACTTCAAGTTCTTATTTGAAATTTTCTCTAAAACTTTTATCTATCCAAAAAGTTAGGAATGAGGTTTAGATTCATACAAGTACAAGCATCTGTGGATAAATGAAATATCATATTTCAATATCCTCATGAAAACAATTATTGTTAAAATAAAAAGAAAAACCAACTCGACATAAGTCCAAATGAGGTTCTACTTTTACTATTATAGAGATCATGAGCTAAAATATACTCAATTAGAACTATCTTAATATTTGTAAAGACCAAAAACGTAAAAATGTAATAAAAACATAGCATATATTTTCGGTTAATTCAAGAAATGGGTTGAAATGAAAAAAAAAAAATCCGAGCAATAATGTAAACATGCAAATTGGTGAATGATACAAATTATTGAGTTTTTTTTTTTTTTATGGAAAGTTGGCATACTAGATTGAATAAATTAAAAGTTTCAAGAACCACATTGAACATATTAAAAGTTTAATAATGACATTGTACATTAAGTCAAAATTTAGGCATTTTTAGTATTATTTATCTCATTGTGGGCAACGTAAGAAGATAAACTCATAAATTGATGACATTTTTAGAGAGTCATTGACTGCAAAGTGAATTTAATCATATGAAATGATTCATACATATGATTAATTATTATTACGTACTCATATACCATTGTCACGACCTACCCAAGGGAATAGGCTTAGGAGTATTTCCTAAAGGATGGACCTAAGGCCCAAGATTAGGCGTGGGCTCTTCCAAGCCTATATCTCGCGTGATATTGTGGTATTTTTAAGAATTTTGCAATAAAGAGTCGTCACTAGAAACCAATGACTCTTTGAAAATGAGGAATAAGAGTGTATCTCACTTCCTACGCAATCAGAGAATCTAGGGTCGATGACTTGATTACACTAATTAATTGATTAGTTCCCTTTCGGTACATAATCTTGTTCATTTAAAAAAAGGATTTTGTCAGGCAATTCGCATTGATTTTATACCTATCCACTAACATGTGAGGTAATAATGCAAGTACACAATCATTAAAGTGACAATTAGCAACTAAGCTCCTAATTGTAGTAAAATTAGCGCATGCAACTAATCAATCACAAATGTAATTAGACATGTAAATTAAACCCGCAACATAATCTAATTACATTAAGAAGGCAATACATGGTAATTCCCAATCAAACCCAGCATTTTTTAGATTTTCAATTTTTTTTAAAATATATTATTTTATTATTTTATTATTTTGGAAAAAAAGAATATATTTTTTTTGGGCGAATCGGGTCGGGTCCTATCTAACTTGTTTGGCCCGGCCCGTTTGGGGTTGTTTGAGTCTAGTTCATGCTCGATTCATGAAAAATATTTTTTGATTGCATCAGCATTTACTCATATCAATTATATTCATGCTCGATCCTCTTCTTATCATCGTTGGTGTCATTGGAACCTGAGAGACTTTCTTCATGCACATCCGATTCACGTGAGTTCTTATCATGATTATACATAATGAAATGCTTGGGATGCAATGAGATAAGTTAGAGCATATCAACAATAAAGATCATGCATGTCATTTTCGAAGAATCTTTTGAAGTATTTTTGTAAAAATTTTCAAGAACTTATCCTCATATCTTTAGATTTCCTTGTCCTTGCAAAATAGTCAAACTTGGGAGTAGGTGGAGGCCCAGGCCTCAGCGACCATCATAGGACTAGTTTGATATGCTTTCATATGTCCTTAATAAAACATGCATCTACTTTATCAAATGAGGAAAGATAATGCCGCATTTTAACACACACCACCCTTGACCAACGGCTCAAGATCGGGGCTAACCATAGTTCACGCTACAAATGACATAGATAAGAAAGAAATAACAACAAGATCCCACGCAGGGGATTGGACACAAGACATAAGACTAAGATGAACGAGAACCGCCTTACTCTGGAGGGACGGCTACGACTTTGGAGGACTTAGCTTCCTTGCATGTTAGGATGGTGCACGTCCTCCTCGAAAATTGAGTTCATTCCTTCTTAATTATTTGGTAAAGGGTTATGTTGCACGTCAGACTGAACTTCCTTAAAAGTCTAGTAGTTGCTGGACTTTTTATTTCAGGACATAGCAATTATTCACGTCATGCCCCATTTCTCCCATGTGGTACTCCCAAGTCTTGGTCACATCGAACCCGGCAAATTTGGTGGGGGTTGTCTCTAAGTACTTCATTCACAACCATCATCTTTTCAAGAAGCATGGGCAACAGTTTTGACAACGGGTGCGCAATAACAGGGAAAATTCCCTTCAAATGGGTCTCTTACCCATGTCAAATGCTTGTGATGAGTTCCCTTGAGCCATTACAGGCTTATGTGCGGGTGTTGAAGGTGGCCTAAAGAGAAACGGCTTTTGCACCAGCTCTATTTCAACCGTAGTTTCCTTATCTTTCATTGCCGAGAATTTCTTAGTGCTTTCGGTAGATATCATTTCCTCATGATTGCCCACTCAACTCCTTCACCCACATCTACCAATTGTGAAAACGTCTAGCATCCGAGTATACTAGTCCTTGGAAGTATTTAGGGGGCAATGTCTTGAGAAATACCTGCTTCATTTCCCTTTCCTTCAAGGCCGGCTTCACTTGTGAGGCCATGGTTCTCCACCTTTGCACAAAAGGCCTTAAATGATTCATTCCTTTTCTTTTCTATGTAGGTCAACTCCTCCTTTGTAGGGGCGAGTGAGCTTGGTGTTGAACCTATATTGTTGTGGGAATTCATTGGTCAAGTCCTCTCAACTGGTGAACTCTTCGATGTTAAGCTCGATGAACCATGTCAGGGCGATGTCTTCTAAGCTATCTTGGAACGTGTGAATGGGGAAGGGCACGTTGTTAGCATAGCGAGCCATTTTCCTCAAGTAGTACTTGAGGTGAGTCTTAGGGCATCTTGTTCCATCATACTTCCTAGTAAATCTAGGCTCTTGGAAAGTCTCAGAGAAGTTCATCTTGGTAGATAAGGACAGTTTTTCGACTCTTTTTAGTTCGTATCCTTGTAAGGTGCACAATTGCTCCTCCATCTTAACCAGGAGCTTTTCACTCTCTCCATCTAGGTGGGGCATTGGCTCTTCCTTCCGAGGAGGCTCTAAGTCGATGATGATTGGTGTGACAAAATGCTCTCATTTGGTTCGGTTCGTTTTACTTTTAACTTTTTATTGGTGTTTTAGATTCTCTTTTCCAATTTAAAGAATGTTTCAGGCTCTAACTCATTCCTCACATTAAATTTGTGGGGATGTTTGTTTGTCTTCTCATATTTGTTGTTCTTGACGCTCTACACTTGTACATTGTCGCTTTTACTTTGCTGTTCTTGATGTTCTTCACGTGAACATTGCTGCTCTTACTTATGACTACCTTAGTAAAGTTTCAATCTTTCTCTTGAACTGGTGGATGGAGTTTTTGTCTCTTGCCTTTTAAGACCCTGTTTTGCCTAAAATACCTGTGGATTAGGACATTTTAATGATATGAGCTAGTTATGTTTTCAAGGTAGTGAATTTTAGCATTATGTTGTCATGTTTTATGTAGTTCTAAGATGGCCTTTTCGTTAGGCTGCTGTGTCGCATTAACTCAGGAGCATTATGGAGAAGGGGAAGGGTGTAATTAGAAATGAAGTCTCAAGCAAATGTGAGGATTAGGTCTTACAAGGTTTTGGTAATCTCATTACTAACCTGTCATTCAATTCGAAAGTCCAATGTTTCAGACCATGTAAGGTGTTCTATGGTCATAATGTTTGTATAGGCTCTAGTTTGCAATCACTTGTTGGTTCATCTGTTTGGTGAGTTATGGCTTTAACATCGATTAAAAAGTAATGATTAGGATGTTGGATCTTTAGGCGATAAAAGATGGTACAGAAAGTAGATAATTTGTACTAGCTTAAAGGAGCATGAGAAGCTTAGAAATTTAATCACAAAGGAGAAGGATGAGCTCTACTTGGGGTTTATAAGACAATAAGATGAAAAGTTGCAAACTACTCACAAAAATGATTAATTCTTTACGTTTTAGAATGTTACATTTACATTTTGCTAGTTGCATTTAGAACACCAAATATATGGAGTTTCAAAATACTTTAAGTCCTTTTGTATTTCTGTAAAGGGTATTTAGTCAAGTATGAATTCCAGCATTTCTTCTAGTGGGAAAGTGATGTAAATGTAAGTTTCATTTTTGTTGCGCCATGCCATCTATAATTTAGGTAATTGCTAGTACAGATTGCTAAGGTTTTGAAAATTTAAGGACTTGCTCATTTGCCACTTTCGATGGAAAATCCATTTGCTTTATTCTCGAGTAATAGAACTTATTTATGTATTCTAATTTAATAGCTTTGTTATTGGAGCATGTATGTATAAAAATGTTGAGCCGATATAAACAAAATTTAAGATATTATTATGCCAATTATTTATTTTATCACTATGATATGTAGATTTGCATCTAGATCTCTCTCCATAGGTACCACCGGTTATAATTGCATCTAAGAGGAGAAATAAAGCCCCCAGTAATTCCAAGATGACTAAAAAAGTTGGACCAGTTATATCACAAGCCTTACCCAGGTACAAAAAAAAAAAAAAAAAAAAAAAAACTAGAAAATTGAGTTCACTTCCTCTGCATGATTTGGTAAGGGATTCTGTTGCATGTTAGGCTCAACTTCCTTAAAAGAATGTTTTCAAGCTTTAACTCATTCCTCATGTTAAAGTTGTGGGGATCTTTATTTGTCTTCTCATCTTTGTTGTTCTTGACGCTCTACACTTATACATTGCCGCTTTTACTTTGTTGTTCTTGACGTTCTGCACTTGACCATTGCCGCTCTTACTTGTGACAAACTTGGTAAAGTTTCAATCTTTCTCCTGAACCGGTGGATGGAGTTTCTGCTCTTACCTTTTAAGACCCTATTTTGCCCAGAATACCTATAGATTAGGATATTTTGATGATAGCAGCTAGTTATGTTTTCAAGGTAGTAAGTTTTAGCATTATGCTGTCATGTTTTATGCTTGTTTTGAGATGGCCTTTTCCACTAGGCCGCTACATCACATTAACTCAGGAGCATTATGGAGAAGGGGAATGGTGTAATTAGAAATGAAGTCTCGAGCGAAGGTGAGGATTAAGTCTTATAAGGTTTTGGTAATCTCATTACTGACCTGTCATTCAGTTCAAAAGTCTAATGTTTCAAACCATGTAAGGTGTTCTATGGTCATAATGTTTGTATAGACTCTAGTTTGCGAAAACTTGTTTGTTCATCTATTTGGTGATTTATGGCTTTAACGTCGATTGAAAAGTAATGATTAGGATGTTGGATCTTTCGATGATAGAAGATGGTGCAAAAAGTAGATAATTTATACTAGCTTAAAGGAGCATGAGAAGCTCATAAATTTAATCAAAAGAGAATGATGAGCTTTGCTTGGGGTTTAGAAAACAATAAGATGAAAAACTGCAAACTACTCATAGAAATGATTAATCCACTCGTTTTAGAATGTTATATCGACATTTTGTTAATTGCATTTAGAACACCAAATATATGGAGTTTCAAAATACTTCAAGACCTTTTTTTTTTTTTTATAATTTTTGTTAATGGTATTTAGTCAAATATGAATTCCAACATTTCTTCTAGTGGGAAAGTGATGTAAATGTAAGTTTTTTCTTTGTTGCGCCATGCCATCTATAATTCAAGTAACTACTAGTACAGATTGCTAAGACTCTGAAAATTTTAGGACTTGCTCATTTGCCTCTTTTGATGGAAAACCCATTTGCTTTATTCTTAGAGGTAATAGAACTTATTTATGTATTCTGGTTTAATGGCTTTATTACTAGAGCATGTATGCATAAAAATGTTGAGCTGAGATAAACAAAATTTAAAATACTGTTATGCAAGTTATTTTTTTATCACTATTATATGTAGATTTGCATCTAGATCTCTCTCCACAAGTACCACCGGTTATAATTGCATCTAAGAGGAGAAATGAAGTGCTTGATAATTCCAAGATGACTAAAAAAGCAGACCATCTATATCACAAGCCTTACCCAAGCACAAAACAAAAAAAGAAACATGAAAATTGAGTTCACTCCCTCTGCATGATTTGATAAGGGGTTTTGTTACACATTAGGCTGAACTTTCTTGAAAGAATGTTTTTAGGCTTTAACTCATTCCCACGTTAAATTTGTGAGGATCTTTGTTTGTCTTCTAATCTTTGTTGTTTTTTATGCTCTATACTTATACAATGCCGCTTTTACTTTGTTGTTCTCGATGTTTTGCACTTGAATATTGCTGCTCTTACTTGTGACTACCTTGGTAAAATTTCAATCTTTCTCCTAAACCGGTGGATAGAGTTTTTGTCTCTTGCCTTTTAAAACCTTGTTTTGCCTAAAATACATGTGGATTAGGACATTTTGATGATGGGAGCTAGTTATGTTTTCAAGGTAGTGAATTTTAGCACTATGCCGTCATGTTTTATACTGTTTTGAGATGTCCTTTTTTGCTAGGCCGCTGTGTTGCTTTAACATAGGAGCATTATAGAGAAAGGGAATGGTGTAATTAGAAATGAAGTCTCGAGCGAAGGTGAGGATTAAGTCTTATAAGGTTTTGGTAATCCCATTACTGACCTGTCATTCAATTTGGAAAGCCTAATGTTTCATACCATGTAAGGTGTTCTATGGTCATAATGTTTGTATAGACTCTAGTTTGCGAAAACTTGTTTGTTCATCTGTTTGGTGATTTATGGCTTTAACGTCGATTAAAAAGTAATGATTAGGATGTTGGATTTTTAGGCGATAGAAGATGGTGCAGAAAGTAGATAATTTGTACTAGCTTAAAGGAGCATGAGAAGCTTAGAAATTTAATCACAAAGGAGAAGGATAAGCTCTGCTTGGGGTTTAGAAGACAATAAAAAGCAAAATTGCAAACTACTCATAGAAATGATTAATCCTCTCGTTTTAGAATGTTATATCTACATTTTTGCTAGTTGCATTTAGAACACCAAATATATGGAGTTTCAAAATACTTCAAGACCTTTTTTTATTTCTATGAAGCGTATTTAGTCTAGTAAGAATTCCAATGTTTCTTCTAGTGGGAAAAGGATGTAAATGTAAGTTTCCTCTTTGTTGCACCATGTCATCTATAATTTTGATAACGGCTATTACAGATTACTAAGGCCTTGAAAATTTAAGGACTCGCTTGTTTGCCACTTTCGATTGAAAACCCATTTGCTTTATTCTCAGAGGTAATAAAACTTATTTATGTATTATGGTTTAATGACTTTGTTATTGGAGCATGTATGCATAAAGATGATGAGTCGAGATAAACAAAAGTTAAGATATTGTTATGTCAGTTATTTTGTTATCACTATGATATATAGATTTGCATCTAGATCTCTTTCCAAATGTACCACCGGTTATAATTGCATTAAGAGGAGAAATGAAGCCCCTAGTAATTCCAAGATGACTAAAAAAGCAGGACCAGCTATATCACAAACCTTACCCGGGCACAAAATAAAAAAAGAAAAAAAGAAAATTGAGTTCACTCCCTCTGCATGATTTGGTAAGGGGTTCTATTGCAAGTTAGGTTGAACTTCCTTGAAAGAATGTTTTCAGGCTCTAACTTGTTCCTCACGTTAAATTTGTGGGGATCTTTGTTTGTCTTCTCATATTTGCTATTCTTGATGCTCTACACTTGTACATTGCCACTTTTACTTTGTTGTTCTTGACGTTCTGCAATTGAACATTGCCGCTCTTACTTGTGACTACTTTGGTAAAGTTTCAATCTTTCTCCTGAACCAATGGATGGAGTTTCCATCTCTTGCATTTTAAGATCCTATTTTGCCGAGAATTCTTGTGGATTAGGACATTTTGATGATAGGAGCTAATTATGTTTTCAAGGTAGTGAATTTTAGCATTATGCTGTCATATTATATGCTATTTTGAGATGGCCTTTTCCACTAGGCCGCTGCGTCGCATTAACTCAGGAGCATTATGGAGGAGGGGAATGGTGTAATTAGAAATGAAATCTTGAGCGAAGGTGAGGATTAAGTCCTATAAGGTTTTGGTAATCTCATTACTGACTCGTCATTCAATTCGAAAGTCCGATGTTTCAGACCATGTAAGGTGTTCTATAGTCATAATGTTTGTATAGGCTCTTGTTTGT
The DNA here is from genome assembly GCA_016097545.1 of Eucalyptus victrix. Lineage (NCBI taxonomy): Eukaryota > Viridiplantae > Streptophyta > Magnoliopsida > Myrtales > Myrtaceae > Eucalyptus > Eucalyptus victrix. The sequence continues at coordinate 29,053,292 of CM027844.1, forward strand.
GATCACTTGTTTTTTCATCTATTTGGTGAGTTATGGCTTTAACGTCGATTAAAGGAGCATGAGAAGCTCAGAAATTTAATCACAAATGAGAAGGATGAGCTCTGCTTGGGTTTATAAGACAATAAGATGAAAAACTACAAATTACTCACAGAAATGATTAATCCTCTTGTTTTAGAATGTTATATCTACATTTTTCTAGTTGCATTTAAACACCAAATATATGGAGTTTTAAAATACTTCAAGACATTTTTTATTTCCGTGAGGGGTATTCAGTCAAGTATGAATTCCAACGTTTCTTCTAGTGGGGAAGTGATGTAAATGTATGTTTTCTCTTTGTTGCGCTATGCCATCTATAATTTAGGTAATTGCTAGTACAGATTGCTAAGGCTCTAAAAATTTAAAGACTTGCTCATTTGCCACTTTTGATGGAAAACCCATTCGCTTTATTCTCAAAAGTAATATAACTTATTTATGTATTCTGGTTTAATGGCTTTGTTATTGGAGCATGTATGCATAAAAATGTTGAGCCGAGATAAAAAAAATTTAAGATACTATTATGCTAATTATTTTGTTATCACTCTGATATGTAGATATGTATATAGAACTCTCTCCACAGGTGCCATCGGTTATAATTGCATCTAAGAGGAGAAATGAAGCCCCCAATAATTCCAAGATGACTAAAAGAGGAGGACCAGCTATATCACATGCTTTATCCAAGCACAAAACAAAAAAAATGAAAAAAAAAATTAAGTTTACTCCATTTGCATGATTTGGTAAGGGGTTTTGTTGCATGTTAGGCTAAACTTCCTTAAAAGAATGTTTTCAGGCTCTAACTCATTCCTCACATTAAATTTGTGGGGATCTTTGTTTGTCTTCTCATATTTACTGTTCTTGACGCTCTACACTTGTACATTGCCGCTTTTACTTTATTATTCTTGACGTTCTGCACTTAACATTGTTGCTCTTACTTGTGACTATTTTGGTAAAGTTTCAATCTTTCTCCTGAACCGGTTGATGGAGTTTCCATCTCTTGCATTTTAAGACCCTATTTTGTCCAGAATTCCTACGGATTAGGACATTTTGATGATAAGAGCTAGTTATGTTTTCAAGGTAGTGAATTTTTACATTATGCTGTCATGTTTTATGATGTTTTGAGATGGCCTTTCCGTTTGGCCATTGCGTTGCATTAACTCAGGAGCATTATGGAGAAGGGGAATGGTGTAATTTGAAATGAAGTCTCGAGCGAAGGTGAGAATTAAGTCTTACAATGTTTTGGTAATCTCATTACTGACCTGTCATTCAATTCGGAAGTCCGATATTTCAGACCATGTACGGTGTTCTATGATCATAATGTTTGTATAGGCTCTAGTTTGTGATCACTTGTTTGTTCATCCGTTTGGTGTGTTATGGCTTTAATGTCGGTTAAAAAGTAATGATTAGAATGTTGGATCTTTAGGCAATAGAAGATGGTGCAAAAAGTCGATAATTTATACTAGCTTAAAGGAGCATGAGAAGCTCAGAAATTTAATTATGAAGGAGAAGGATGAGCTCTGCTTAGGGTTTAGAAGACAATAAGATGAATAACTACAAACTATTCACAAAAATGATTAATTCTCTCGTTTTAGAATGTTATATCTACATATTGTTAGTTGCATTTAGAACACCAAATATATGGAGTTTTAAAATACTTCAAGACCTTTTTTATTTCTATGAAGGGTATTTAGTCAAGTATGAATTCCAGCATTTCTTCTAGTGAGAAAGTGATGTAAATGTAAGTTTCCTCTTTGTTGCGCCATACCATCTATAATTTAGGTAACTACTACTACAGATTGCTAAGGTTTTGAAAATTTAAGGAATCGTTCATTTGCCACTTTTGATGGAAAATCCATTTGCTTTATTCTCAGAGGTAATAGAACTTATTTATGTATTCTAGTTTAATGGCTTTGTTATTGGAGCATGTATGCATAAAAATGTTGAGCTGAGATATGCAAAATTTAAGATACATTTATGCAAGTTATTTTTTTATCACTCCGATATGTAGATTTGCATCTAGATCTCTCTCCACAGGTACCACCAGTTATAATTGCATCTAAGAGGAGAAATGAAGCCCCCAAGAATTCCAAAATGACTAAAAAGGTAGAACCGGCTATATCACAAGCCTTACCTAGGCAAAAAAAAAAAAAAAATTGAGTACACTCCCTCTACATTATTTGTTAGGGGTTCTATTGCACGTTAGGCTAAACTTTCTTGAAAGTCAAGATGCCCCAATCTAGCACTTGCTAGACTTCTTATTTCAGCACATAACAATTATTCCACATCATGCCCCCTTTCTCCCATGTGGTACTCGCAGATCTTGGTTACATCAAACCCGGCGAATTTCGTGGGGTTGTCCCTAGGTACTTCTTTCGCAACCATCATCTTTTCAAGAAACATGAGCAACGGCTTTGATAATGGGCACGGTAATGGGGAAAATTCCCTTTGAATGGGTCTCTTGCCCTTGTCATATGCTCGCATGAGTTTCATTGAGTCATTACAAGCTTATGCGCGGGTGTTGAAGGTGGCCTAGAGGGAAATGGCTTTTGCATTAGCACTATTTCAACCCAGTTTCTTTATCTTTCATTGCCAAGAATTTCTTAGCGCTTCCGGTAGATATCATTTCCTCGATAATTGCCCACTCAACTCCTTCACCCACATCTACCAATTGTGAAAACGTCTAGCATCCCGAGTATGCTTGTCTTTAGAAGCATTTAGGGGGCAATCTCTTGAGGAATAGCTGCTTCATTTCCCTCTCGTTCAAGGCTGACTTCACCTATAAGGCCATAGTTCTCCACTTTTGCGTGAAGGCCTTAAATGATTCATTCATTTTCTTTTCTATGTGGATCAATTCCTCCCTTGTGGGGGCAAGCTCGGTGTTGAACTTGTATTGCTGTGAGAATTCATTGCCAAGTCCTCCCAACCGGTGAACTCTTCGATATCCGGCGATGAACCATGTCAAGACGATGCATTCTAAGCTATTTTGGAACATGTGAATGAGAAATGGCACGTTGTCAGCATAGCGAGCCATTTCTCTCAAATAGTACTTGAGGTGAGTCTTAGGGCATCTTGTTCCGTTATACTTCCTAGTAAATTCAGGCTCTTGGAAAGTCTTGAGGAAGTTTGTCTTGGTATATGAGGATAGCTTGTCGGCTCCTTTTAGCTCGTATCCTTGCAAGGTGCACAATCGCTCTTCCATCTTAGCTAGGTGCTTTTCACTCTCTCAATTTAGGCGGGGCCTTTAGCCTTCCTTCCGAGGAGGCTTTAAGTCGACGACAAATGGTATGATAGAAGGGGCTTCTTTAGCAGTTTCCTTTCCAGGAAGATCGGCAACATGTGGATCTCCCATTGATGGGGTCACGTGTCCTGATGATGTAAGAGTGGATGTCCCGATGATAGCCACGACGGGGGGCTCTTTGAGTTTTTGGCTTATCTCAAGCATCATTGCAGTAAGTTGGGCCAGTTGGTCCTCCATCTTGGCCATGCGTGTGTTGGTGTCTTCATTCTCTATCTTGACTTTTGTGCAAGTGTGAATCGAAGGTCTCCACTTGGCTATGTCGACGATCGACAAGGCTATGTCGATGATCGACAAAAGACAATCGATTGGCTAGTACCTGGCAAAAGAGTAAATAAACGTATATAAGCACAAGAAATAAACGTGGTCGGGCCCATAACAAAGATCTAACCGCCCTAATTCATTCATTTTATTGAAAGCAAATTTGTTAGATAATGTAGGAAAAAACATCAGGGAGGACCCCAAAACAATAAACTATTTTGAAGACGGAAATACATGACTCTTGACTCCCATCATATGCCAACCAAAGTTACAACCAACCTAATTTGTCATGGACCGACTAAAAGGAAAGCAATTAAGTAAATTGCGAGTAAAATGAATTGTAAAACTTACCCTACATCATTGAGTAGAAATGCCAATGACATGGACATGCGCATGGGGGGTAGTTCAATTTCTACTCTAAACAGCCCAAAATGGAGCCATATGATTACTAAACCGAACCAACAAGATTGCGGCTAGGTCATGCTTCATCAAAGAACTAACCCGTGTCGCATGGTTGCAGACTAAGGTGGAGACCTTTGACATCAAGAAAGAAATTTCGGGGTTGAGATTGGCGACTCGTGCTACATTGTTGCAGTCGAAGTGGTATTCACCTCAACACCATCCTAAGTGATCCAATGTGTCCCAAGTCCGACGGCAGGTAATGTGTCATGGTGTATTGTAATGCAAGAAATACATGCATGACAGTCTATAAACAAACAGCATTTCAGAAATTCAATGCATAAACATTTATTCCCAACTCCACACCTGCAAAACAATGAGTTAACAATCACTCCTCCCCTTATAACTCCCAACTGCAAAAACATTTAACATTCACGTTAGGGACATACCTAGTATCCTCACTACCAAATAAAAATTATTTTTGAACAAGATAGATTTAGGTCTAAGTTCTCTAAGGTTTAAACCAAGTCCCCAACCAAATCGCCAAGCTGTCGCGACCTACCTCTTAGGGGGAGGGAATAGGTTTACGGATATTGTCTAAAAGATGGACTTAAGGCTCATGATTAGGCGCGGGTTTTCCCAAGCTCATACCTTGTGTGACGTTAGGGTATTTTTAAGAATTTTGCAAAAATGAGTCGCTACTAGCCTATTGGGATCGGTTTATGCAATCAAAGAATCTAGGGTTGGGGACTTGATTACATTAATTGACCAATTAGTGCCTTTTTGGTACGTAATCTTGTTTATTTAAAAAAAAAGGATTTTGTTAGGTAGTTTGAATTGATTTTATACCTATCCACTAACACGTGAGGTGATCATGTGGGTACGCAATTATTAAAGTGACAATTAGCCAATTAGCAACCAAGCTCCTAATTGTAGTAAAATTGACACATGCAACTAAACAATCACAAACGTAATTAAACATGTAAATTAAACCCGCGACATAATCAATGTGCAAGCAAATAAATGTCTAATTACACTAAAAGGCAAATACATGATAATTCCCAACCAAACCTTGCATTTTTTAGATTTTCAATATTTTTTAAATGTATATTATTATTTTCAGAATATATATATATATAAATGGCAAACTAGGTCAAGCCCGGCCTAGTTGGGGCTAGTTGGGTCCGATTTGATGGGACCCGAGTTCGGTCCGGTCAAGGCGGGTTGGGTCCAGCCCGCCCAGGTTTGGCCTGGTTGGGTTAGGCTCGACCGGCCCTAGTCGGCCTTTGCTCAGCCCAACTTGGGCCCAACTAACGGCCCAAGCGAAAACAAAGGCCAAGTGGGCTAGATATGTGATCTGGCCTAACTCGGCCTGCACCCCCCGGTCGCGACTGCAGGGGTGCGAGGACGGCGTACGCCGATGATGGCGCTACCTCGGTCAGGTGGGGGGGACGGCCTAGCTTCCTTGGTCGTGGCGGTGTCCCTCTAGCCACTAGTAGTCCTAGGGGGCTCTACACATAGGAGTTAGGGAGGTGGAGATCATTCGGGCAACTCGGCGAGCAGGCGGTGTGCACTGGATCCGAGAGGTTTTCAACTCAATCAAGGCCTAAGCATTGGTCACAAATCTCAAGGAGATACACTACAACATCAAAGACAATAGTGGAGGACAAGTGGTGGCCGAAGCTAGCCCAAATTGGTCAGGATGAGCTCCGGCTGGCTCAAATCAAAAAAGGCACACAAGGTGCTCAACAAAATGCCTACTTGTGTTTTGGGGGAAATGATAGCGATTGGCATTGGTCGAGCGGCTCGCCAGCGATAGTAGGACGTCTCGGTGTGTGACATCCCAAAATTCGACCCCTGTTTCGAATATATGAAATGGTTGTTTCATTGATATGCTTATGGTTATTTTACTCGGAACTAATCATTTACGAGTTAACTAAGGGCCTGCATGTTTTCGTTTCTGAGAAGTGTTTATAAACACTTTTTCTGTTTTTTTGTTCCAGGGAACAAAAAAAGAACAGAAACGCGTTTGGTTGCGTTTCTGTTCTTTTTTTGTTTTTTTTGTTCCTGAAACAAAAAAAGAATAGAAACGAGAAACAACAAAAAGTTGTTTCTCGTTCCAGAAACAATTCTCAAGAAACAACTTTTTTTGTTTTTGTTTCTCCTTCTCTCTCTCCTCCTCTCTTCCTCTTTTCTTCTTCTTTCTCTTTGGCCGGCCGTCGAGGGCCGGCGACGCCGTCGAGGGTCGGCGACCTCGCCGGAGCGTCGCCGGCCCCTGGTGAGGCGAGGCGTCGCCGGCGCGGGCGAGCTCGAGCCTCGCCGGATCTGGGCGAGCCCGAGCTCGCCCAGCCAAGGCGAGGCTCGGCCTCGCCCGCGCCGGCGACGCCGAGCCTCGCCTTGGCTGGGCGAGGCTGCCGGCCCCGTCGGCCGGTCGCCGGAGGCCGGCAACCGGCCGAAAGAAAAAAAGTAAAAAATAAAGGAAAAAATGAAAAATGAAAATAAAAATATAAAAAAATTAAAAGAAACAAAAAAAGAACAAAAATGTACCAAACGTGTTTCTGTTTATTTTTTATTCCCGGAACAAATTTACCAAACGCATATTTTTGTTCAAGAAGTGTTCCCCCTAACGAAACACTTTTTTTTGTTTCTCGTTCCTTGGAACAAAAAAGAACAAAACGTTACCAAACGCAGCCTAATATATTATATAAGGCCGTTAAGGGATATAAACTTGACAAACTAGAGAATTCGATCAAAAACCGACCGCTAAATCATAATAATCGACAAAGGTCAATACCACACTGTTGTAAATCGATTAGTGAACAGATATAAGTCGATTTGATGGAAGTACGTAATCAAATTGTGGATGGTTTTGCACGATTGCGATATTCACGTCGAACAACAATAAATCGATTTTCTATCGATATTATTTTTAGGATATGTAATTGAATCCTCGCGATTACATGACAAACCGAGGGTCCTCTACAATTTGAAAATGCACAAACGTGGGTTGAAAATTATCACCACGGGTCAAACGCGTTAAAATCCCTAAAAGCTACCCAATATATTAAGTTGTACTAAAGTCGCATTTGATCGATTTTAACCACGAAATTTAATTCGGTTTTGGGAATCAAACGTTCAAACATGTCACGATTTAATTATTAGATGTCATCTCATCTTTCGCCAAATTTTTGACAAGTCTGAAATTTTACGGAAAAATGATTTTCGGACAAAAAGAAAAAGGAAATAAAATTCGGATGGGGAAAAAATTGGAATTTTTCTATCCCAAGAAGCCTTATTTTTTAGAAATTAGAGTTAAAATTTGATTGGGGAGGGAGGATGAGCATAGAAGACTTTGAGACATGTGTGATGATGGAAAATTTGAGATATTTTAATAAGAGTTTTGATTGGCCCTTGTTTCTCTCTCTCTCTCTCTCTCTCACGCGTGAAGCTCCCCTGCTGCAGCCGACTCTCCTCTTCTGCCCATTTCCTCTCAACTTCTTCCTCACATCTCCATTTTCTCTCACCTTGTTGCTGCATCATCACCGCCAACTACCACTACACGCCAACCTCAACTCCACGCCCAGTAGCACCAGCACCGTAGCTCCACCCGCCAGCAGCCTCACCTCACATCTTCATCCCCTCCATTTTGCCGTCAGCTCCATTTCCTCTCCACCTTATTCTGGTTTTTCCATTTTCCTTCATTCTGCTGCCACAGCAACCTCATGCCCGCCACCACCACCGCAACTCCTCACCAACACCACCGACGTCCAGCTAGCCTGCCAGCTTCATCACCTTCACGCCGGCACCACCCCAACGTCCAGCACACCCCATCACCGCCAGCAACCACCGCCAGAACTCCAACTTCTCCGCGTCCAGCCATCCATCGCTTCTACCAGCCTCCGGCACTTACACCATCCGCCACCTCCATCAAGACCAGCCCTCAAAACCAAGCCTCCCCCACCCCCCTTTTTTGGCCGAGGGCTTGAAGGGCTGCCATCACCACCGTTGAGCCCCGCTCGAGCCATGTACATCATGCCCTTGACGCCGTCGCGTCACTGTCGCCGCGAGTCCGCCGCCGTCGAAAATCCGTGAGTTAACTTCCTAATCTTTGATTATACCATTAATTGCTTTTATGGGTGGTTAGATTAGTGTTAATGGTAATTAGCTTTAGTTAACCTTAGTTTACTCTTAATTGAGATTAAGGGTAGATTAGATTAAGCTTAATTACAATTAGTGTAAATTTTGAATTTTAATCATGATTAGTTAATAATTTAATTAATCAATTTAATTAATTTAATCATTATTTATTTAATTAATAGCAAATAGCGTAATTAGTGACATATTAGTCGTTAAGTAGAATTTTACACTCGTCTTCTTAGAAGAAATTATGCGTGATTTTGATGGTTTGCACATCCGATATTATGTGATCAATTGTTTGATGGTAGATATCAATTATTATTATAAAACTCAGTTTCATAGGCAATTAAATGAAAAAAATGTGAGGTGTCGGGTTTGGATGCCAAATCTTACATGCTAGATAAAATCATGGAGTTTTAAAATGGGAGTGTACTAAGTTTGATGGTTTGATTTTGAATATGTGACCATGCACGATTATTTTACCAAGATTTTTAAATATGGAAAAATTGCCAAGTTTATTATTTAAAAGGAAGTGTTGTGTTCTTGGCTAAATAACGGCAATAAAAGTCGGTTTGATTGATAGTGTGCCTAAGTGGTCACTTAATTGAACCCGTCACCCAACGGGAGTTTGGGGGGCGATGCCCGAGTTTGTAGGATGCCCAACAGGGGTCCGGATGTCAAGTCGCGGTTGAGGATAAACAACGGGACGATGCTCGGTTATGCCGGAAGACCGCTGACTCTTGTGTTAGCTATGGCCCGAGGGGTCGTAATAATTGGAACACGTTTGTTGACAATGCACGTGAATTTCTTGTATGTGTTCTAATTGTTATTTACGCACGTTATACTATTATTGCTGTGCGAGACATACTAACATGCAGGGATGTGACGAGGCAAGGTAAGTTTATGTGTGGCGCGCTTAGGCCACCTTCGAAATGAATTCGCGTCCTAATCAAGGCTTAGGGATTTTAACTCGCTGAGATTTTTATCTCACCCCGTCATTGTCAAAATATTTTTAGGTCCGTAGAATGAAGATTCGCCAGTTTGTTTCGGGGTTCCTTGGGACATGGAGGTAGAGATTACTCTCTATCCTATCCCTGGGACCAACCGATTTCACGAGTTGGTAGTGACGACGGTGTGGGTAGGTGAGCGTTTTGTGAATGTGGTGTCCCACCGCTTCAAAGTGTGATTTATTACAGAGCTGAACGACGGTCGGGAGGGTCTTTTGCACGGTTTTGATGGGCCACCCGTCAAAAATGAGGTTGAGCAGGATATTGACCCCATGGATATCGACATTCCTAATGTTGTCGTTATGAATCCGAATTCCAAGTTGGAGGGGCCCGCGGAACCGAAACCACCTAACGCCGTGCACGATTTTGCACCTGGGTATTAGAGTGGATGTTTGGAGTTGGCGTAGTTAGGAGTTGACCCTGATCTTTTGACCCTTTTTGTTTATAGGTTGCATAAGAGTTTTGTGTTGTGGTAGGCTTGTATATATTAAACTCCTTGGTTTTTTTTTTTTTTGGTCAGTAAACTTATTGGGTTAACTTGTTGATAAATAAATTGTAATTTGTGGAAAATCATGATTGTGTTTTACTATCCCTATTATTGTTGATTGACTGGGTGTTTATTTTAATTTGCTTTCATATGCGTTTAATCAAAAGATAAAAAGAATGAGTCGGCGACGCGTCTTGACGTCGCATTTTAATCGACCGCTGAGGGATATTCGTGTACTTGGGGTTCGGGGCGTGACACAACGAGTCTCTTCCTCCTCACCTTCCTCCTCCGGCCCTGTCCTCCTTCTCTTCTTCTCGTTACGCTCACTCTCGCTCTTGGTTCTCTCTCCGTTCCATCTCCGTTCCCTCTGTCCGGTTCCTTCTCGGTGCGTTCTCTTTCTCAAATCGCCGTTTGACTTCTCGAGCTCGACAAGGGTCGAGGCGAAAACAGACAATTTGTGCACACTCGCTTTGAGAGTATTCGATCTTGCCTACCCGAGACCCGTGGCCCTTCTCAAAGATTATGAGAATCTGCAATGTGAGCATTTACTTGACCTGTTTTACTTGACTCTCTTTCCGACAAACCCAGTCCCCCGCAACTACCCACTGATGTACCGGCGGTCGAATCAGTCCATAACGTGTGTGACCAGCCTTAGGCCCTCTGGAATCAAATTCAAGTCCAAGAAAACACAACTTCCTGGACATAAGTTTCCGAAAACAGGTGCTGGAGATACCATCCATCACCATCAACGACTTCAAGACCACCGTGCTAATGAACTGTGTCGCCCTGGAACAATACCAGGAAAACAACTCCAAGCACATCACCGATTATGTCTCCTTCATGCACTGCCTCATCAATTGGCCGAAAGACGTGTCGCTTCTCTGTTCAAATGGGATCATCACAAGATTCTCACGACAATCAGTACGTTGCTAATTTGTTCAATAAGCTTGGGAAGAGTATCATTTTCAATGTTCATGACCGTAACCTATCCAAGCAGTTTCAGGAATTGGAATCGTTCTACTACAGCAACGGGGCAAACATGATGTGCACTTACTTTTCCCGTCCGTGGTCAGTCATATCAGTCTTCTCTGCTTTCTTGGTTATAGTTCTCACCACAACACAGACCGTTTTCCCTGTACTTGGTTATCGCTTCAACTAGGATTTGTTGTTCAGTAGGTATGTCTCGGTCAGGATTCTTTTCTTTCATCCTAAAGTTCCTGCTCAGACATCAGGAATACATTTCCGCAAGTGATGAGTTTAATATAACAAAGCTTCTTTTCAAGGTTGGATGGACTGTGGAGGTGATTCTGAAAATAATGGGACAGAAATCTAGGATGAAGCAATCGGGATTTACAAAGTTATAATGCTGCGGAAGTTGGTGCTTCAGATGACTCATGGAGCAGAAAAAGGACCAAGCTTTGTAGTGTACTGCCCAACGGAGGAGTCGTCTGTAAGAAGGGCTCGACGAAAACTATAATAGTTGCACAACGCTTCCGGGCATCAGTACAAGGAGAACGATAATCGCAAATTTTGCGGCCGCAATTGTATAATGCGAAAATCCTGTGAGAGTACCCCGATTCAGTATGAGGGCAGGGCTCTCTTCTTGCAGCAGATGGCGACACTGAAGTGCGATGATGCGACAGTCATTTAAATACATAATTGCTCACCAAGAAGGGCGAAAAGATTTTGCAATAAAAAGAGTTGCTGTTCAAAGAAACCTTTTAGTAAGGTCATTATTTTAAACGCACTTCAATTGTGGAATACGATTGCACTTGGATTTGCTCTTTCCAACATATCCAATCCACGTGCATTTTTCTAAGACCTCGATGTGTTGAAATTAACTGTCACATTCGAATATACATAAATGATTTGTCTTTAGCCAGATCGAAAAAGTGCACTTAATTTAACACGTGAAAGTTAATTTAAGTTATTACTTGATCGCAATAAAAAGAAACAAAAAAAGTTAGAGCTACGCAAATGAAGAACATGATGGATGGTCTTATTTGGAATCCCTATTGGTCTCATCAATTTCCACAAATTGTAGAAACTGCAATTAGTTTTCATTTTGGCTCTCTTCCTTGTGTTGACTTTCTCACAAGCGCAAGTCTCAGTCAACTGTCAAGTTCATAGGGGCAAAGTGGATCAAGGTGTTTGGTAAAGCCCCAAATGGGTCCAAAATTTCGGGCTTGGACAATCCAGTTAGTCCAGGCCTAAACTCTAAAAGACAGTTGAAATTGGACATATGGCTCTTTTTACATTGTGCCGAAACTTTAACTGCTAAATTATATTTCCTTAGCCTTTTAAGAGGGGGAAAATCCCTTGTTATTTGCGTTGCAAGATGATTTTATCGTGGAATATAAAAATCCAGAAAGTGCATTTAAGATACCCGTTGAGCTAGAATTCATGCTTTAAAACTATAAAATGTTGACTTTTCGTGTTTAATTTCTTCGTAACGTGGGAAAGAATTGCCCCTTTTACTCAATTCAAATTGCAATATATCACAAAGATAATCTAAAATAATTTTTAATCTCAAACTTTTGCCCGAACATTCTAATAACACCCGTGCTAGGTTAAATTGACGATATTATTCATTGCACCGCATAACCAAAATTAAGATGATCCTCTTTTTCGAAAATATAGTTTATTTATCAAATAGCTAACTAGTTATTGTTATAATGAGTTGTGTGTGTGTGTGTGTGTGTGTGACATTGTAACAAGTACTATAAAAATAAGCTAGCTGCAATTAAGAGTAAAAATGTCATCTATCATGTCATTACGTGATAGTCCGTGTAATTTAACGACTCTACTTTCATTTTATACGAAGAATCTAATAGTCTATTTTTTATTTATTTATTGATCTTTCATGTCATCACTGCACAATTTTTTAGTAGATATTTCAAAAAATTGTCATTATTACATGGAACATTAGAAATTCTAAACTGTCTATTATTATCATGCAATTTAAAAGAAAAGGCTCCCTAAAATATTATTGCATGAAATATTATGTATGTCTTGATTACATTGAAAATTCAAGTGTTAACAAGAAAATTATGACGATTGTAATTGCATTATAAGACATCCCACTCAAATAATCTGTAAATACATATATTTTACCAATTCTAAATGCATAAGAATTTCCATAGAACCATCAAATAAAAAATTCTTCATCATGCAAATGTATTGCAATAGTAAACTTGATAAAAAATATTGTCTATGAAGCTGATTGGCTCTCTCCTAAATAGACTCTCAGTTAGTCATGTGCCTCGCACAATAAATTATATATATATTATTTTATTTTTATAATTTTATTTTTCTCTCATACAGTTGACGTGGGGTAACTGTGGTTTCTTCAATGACATGTGCCAAGTATAATCCAACTCAAGAAGTATCTATTAAGAAAAAGAAAAAACATAAGAAGAAGCACAAATAATCGGAGACGAGATAATAACGACCCCTAATAATCCAAGTCCTATCTTAATAATACGCTTGTTTGGTGCGGTCCCTTTCCCACCTGAATGTGCACCAATCCCCAAGACAACTGTGTGAGAATATATATATTCACTGTGGTTTCTTCAATGACATGTGCCAAGTATAATCCAACTCAAGGAGAATTTATTAGCAATAAAATAAAATAAGAAGAAGCACAAATAAATGGCGACGAGATAATACCGACCCCTAATAATCCAAGTCCTTTATTAATAATATGCGTGTTTTGCGTGGTCCCTTTCCCACGACAAATTTTCTTTTGTGCACACGCAGGAACAAACTTGCGCATATAATTTTAGAATCATATTACTTTAAGAGATGAAGGGCACATTTGACTCTCTTAGCATATCTACATTTTGATTGCGATTGTAAGTGAAATTTTTAAATTCCAACGTCATGTTAAAGTGGAACATTTGATGAATAATATGGTCAATTCTAAGTGATAGATGATGTTTAAAGTCAAATATGAGATATGAAAAAAAAATTTATATATTAAATGATTATTGGGTTTGATAAATTATGATTACATTTTTAGATATGATAAATTGGGAATTTCAACTTATAGATTTGTAGAAATTATAGAATTGATTTGGCAAGCTAATTCGCCAGATCATTGAGGTCATTCGAAGAGACAAAAAGCATGGAGCCAAATCCCTTTTCTTGAACAAATGATTCTACCGTTACAATCATTTTTCTCAATCAGTCTCGTGCCTAGCAAAAAACCTAAAACAATATTTAATTCACAGATAGTTGACCTGGGGTTAATAGCAACCCCAACTCCAAGAAGAATTTGAAAACAAAAAGAAAGTAGCACAGGTAAACGGAGACAAGATAATGCCCACCTCCAATTAAGGGTGAGTATAGTTAAGGTGGGTAGGAACCACTCATTAAGGATCAATTCTGAAAAATTGAAATCGAGAATCGGCCATTAATTTCATGAATCCACCAAAAAAAATCGGACTGCTGATTGGGTTAGGTTATCGGGCGACTCCATAGAATTGATCCTTAATTTTTACAATATTACATTTATCAATTAATATTAGGTCGAAGCTAGTTTTTATTTTAGCGCATTGAAACTTGTTCGACATTATACTTGGATTGAATTGTGAGTCGTTAATTTCTCGATATTTTTTCATGCCCTTACCTCTAATGATTCAAATCTTGCTTGGGAGCACGCTGACTTTGCAGTTTGTCTCTCTCACGCGATGAGCATCAACCTCAAGACTCAAATCTCTGTTCTGACGTCAATAGCTGTCCCATCTTCCCCATTTAATTCTAAAATCTTCTATTTTAACTGCATCCTCCGACAAAACCAGTTCAGCATTTCAGACCTACTATTATCTTATTTGTTGATGGGTCGTGGACTCATCATGGCAGGGCAAGTAATGGACAGTTTCCCGGAAATTAGCATAACGACGTCGTGCCGAGGAAATGAGATGTCAAATTTGATTATAAACTCTCATTCAGCTTCCGAGCACATTGTATGATTTCATTTGTTTTAGAGAGAGAGAGAGAGAGAGAGAGAGAGAGAGAGAGAGAGAGAGAGAGTCATGAGTCATCCGGCAATGGAGAGAGTCATGAGTCATCCGGCAATGGAGATGGTCGAAGTGGAAGATGCAGCCGTTGAAAACAACACAGCTGGCTCTGTTGCCTCGTCGACTGGAGGGGATCAGTTACGGTCGATGACGAAACGGGAGCTGTCTACTCGATCAACTAATGAAGCCGGCCCAAGTAATGATGATGCACACGAAGTAGGCAAGAAGGCCTCATCGTCCACCATCTTTACCTTCCCCAGGTCCATTATTAGGGTCGATCCTCGGGCCAAAGAGCCCGAGATCGTATCTATAGGCCCGTATTACCGGGGCTTGCGCCATTTGCGCGGGTTCCAACGGCACAAATGGTTCTTCCTCCTTAGGTTCCTTGACCGCTCGAAGGCGACGGCGGAGAGTCTCACTAAATATTTGGCAGAACAGGAAAATATTGTCCGGAGTCACTACTCGGAACCTATAGATATGACGAGTGATAAGTTCCTGAAGATGATGCTACTCGACTGTTGCTTTGTGCTGGAGCTACTCCAAGATCCAAAGGGCGACGGTGCCCCTGACGAAGGGAACCCCATCGCTACAGAGCCTTGGATAAGGCCGATTGTCACCAGGGACTTACTGAAGCTCGGAAACCAGGTTCCATTCTTCATTCTCAAGGAATTGAGCTGCATGAGTCTCAGAGAAGAAGACAAGCTGGATCGCAATCTCTGCGCATCCGCTTTGAAATTTTTCAATCAGGTCTATGAGAGATCCCCTGAGGCCGAAAAAAATTGTATAGCAAAGCCCCATCATTTACTTCACCTGTATTACTCGACTCTTCTTCCGGAAAATCCACGCGAACGCGAAAACAGTCAGAAAGATCCGTCCATACCGTGTGTGACCAAGCTTTGGTCCTCCGGAATCAAATTGAAGTCCAAAGAGACAGGGAAATTCCTGGACATAAGTTTTCGGAAACGGGTGCTTGAGATACCATCCATCACTATCAACGACTTCATGGCCAACATGCTGATACAGTGCCTTGCCCTCGAACAACGTTGGGATAACGACTCCAAGCACATCACCGATTACGTCTTCTTCATGTACTGCCTCATCAATCAGCCTGAGGACGCGTCGCTTCTCTGTTCTAATGGGATCATCGCAAAATCTTCTCATAATGACCAGTATGTGGCTAGTCTTTTCAATAGGCTTGGGAACGATATCGTTTTCAATGTTCGTGACTGTTATCTGTCCCAGCAGTTGGATGAACTGAAAACGTACTACAACAGCAATCGGGCCTACATATTGCGCACTTACTTTTCCAGTCCATGGTCAATCATAGCGGTCTTCTCTGCTTTCTTGGGCATAGCTCTCACCGTGATACAGACCGTTTACACTGTACTTGGTTATTACTCCCACTAAGATTTGTTGTTCAGTAGATGTGTCTAGTTCTGGACTTTTTTCATCTTGTCTACAGGTTGCTGCTCAAGAATCCGGAATTCATCGCTTCTTCACTTTCAGTGTTCCTATGTCGTCCCTTCAATTTTCAGGAAATCTAGAAGTCGCAATTAATTTGAATTGTAGCTCTCTTGCCTTGTGTTGACTTTTTACTAATTGCAAGTCTCAGTCGACTCTCAAGTTCATGGGAGATCCATCGTGGTGTATTATGTGCAAAACGGGTCATGGTAATTGTTAAAGCCCCAGATGGGTCCATGGTTTTTGGGCTAGGACCATCCAGTTAGTCCAGGCCCAAACCCTAAACTAGCATCGACGTTGGACCAGTGGCTTAACCACAAGCCCATTTGTACATTTCTTATCCTTTCAATAAAGTGAAAAAAAAATCCCTTGTTATTTGCAGTAGCAAGATGATCTTTTTTGTGAAAGAGAAAATTCAGAAGTGCGTTTAAGATACTTGTTGAGCTACAGTTGAGGCTTTAAAATTATAAAATGTCGATTTTACATGTTTAATTTTTTGTAACGTGGGAAATTATCGTCACTTCTATTCAATTTGAAATACTCTATATCTTAAAGATAATCTGAAATGATTTTCACCTCAAATCTTTCCATATATATTCTCATATTTCATCAATTTAAATACTAATTGGAAAGCAAGAACATATATATTCTCATATTTCATTGATTCACAAGCAGTAACTTAAATTTATTTTCTGAAACAAGTCAGGCTCATGATTTCTCTTTCCTAAATGGACTATATTTTCGTTTTTGCTTACATATGCACGTGCCCTTTTTGTGCAAGTCTCCGATAAATAAGTTCTGATACGATTATTTCATCTTGATCAGCTTTTTCCATGGCATCATTTATAAAGTTAATGATATACTCCATGTTTTTTCATATTTAAGGCAATCATTATCACAATCCTTCTTATAAGTAGATGCAAATTAGGGTTTATTGCCATCCATCAGAAGTAAACTTCTCTTCTTTTTCCTTTTTAGAATAAACCTTGTAAAGTTAATGATACACCCTATCATTTTCATGTTTAAGACAATTATTGACAAAATCCTTTTTATAAGTAGATGCAAATTAGGGTTTATCGCCCTGGCTACTATCAGAATTAAATTTCCCCTCCTCTTATTTTTCTTCCTTTTTTTTTTTTATGGGGAGAAAACTCACGTTTATCCCTAATTTAAAAAGCAATAAAATTAGGAAATGGATTGAAATGTAAGTACATATTAAAATTTAGACAATTACGTAATTATGTAAACTGTGAGTGGATTGGGTAGATTTGAGGGCGGTGAAGTTGGAGAAGAACCTTTCCTTGGCCCATTGCAGCAGAAACGCAAACCGGTCAGCAGATTGGCTTGCAAAAGCTTGTTGTTTTAATTATCTTCCCAATAATTGGCTGTCTAATCCCCCACCTGCTCTACTAGACTTATTATGCACCTATGCTTTTGATGTATTTACTTAAAACTTGGCAAAGTAAATCAATAACAATCGTATTTCAAATAAAAAAAAAAAAAGTTGGAGAAGAACCGGATGTTGAGGATAAGGTACGATGCGAGGTAGACGCGAAATGACGGCTTTGCGCACGTAGGCTCTTCTTTCATAATAATAATCCTTAAAATTTTATCTCAACATTCAATATCATTCTTTAACTTCTTCGCTCGACCATTAAATTATTTCAAACTATTAAATTTAGTATCTAAACTTTTAATTTATTAAATCTAGTTTTTCGGGACCATATATAAGTTTTCATGATTATACTATTGTCCAGATTTTACTTAATCCTTTTCTAATTCAACAAATATATATATATATATATATATATATATATATATATATATATATATATGTTAACCTTTTTACTACCTTTTTAACATTTTCGGTCCTTATAATTTCATAATAGTTCTATTTTAAGTATGTCTAACCTTATGATCTCTATTATAATAAAAAGTAGAGCATTATTTAGATTTGTATAGAGTTGATATTCTTATTAGTTTAGCTTCCTCATTTAACTAGATTTCATTAAGAAAACACGAAACGCAACAGCCTAAAATTTTTATCTATCTAAAAATTTAGGAATAAGATTTAAAATTAATATATGTATGAGTATCTGAAATAAATATCGTTTTTGATATCCTCTTGAAAACATTTATTGTCAAAATAAAAAGAGAAATCACCCCGACATAAGTCTAAATGAGGTTCTACTTTCACTATTATGGACATTATGAGATAAAATATAATTAAATGGAATTGTCATAATATTTAGAAAGACCAAAAAGGTAGAAATGTAATAAAAATATGGCATTTTTTTCGTTAATTAAAGAAACAGTCGAAATTAATATATATATATATACACACACTTTAAAATCTGGGCAATAATGTAATCGTGCAAACTTGTGAATAATACATATTATTGACTTTGTTATGGAAAGTTGGTGGACTAGATTGAATAAAATAAAAAATTTCAAGAACCACATTGAACATATTAGAAATTGAAGAATGACAATACACATTGAACTAAAATTTAGGCATTTTTAATGTTATTTTCCCTATCGTGGGCAAGTAGGAAGATAAACTCCAAAATTGACGACATGTTTAGAAATTCATCATCTGCAAAGTGAGTTTACATATATGAAACGATTAAGGCGTTTGATAAATTAACCTTACGTGCTCAGATATGGCGAACTGGGAATTTCAACTTACAGATTTGTGGAAGTTTTGGGATCGATTTGGCCAAGCTATATGGCCAGATCATTGAGGTCAATAAACGTTTGTTCTTAGACGTCTGACCTGGGTTCAACGGGCGACCCTTCTCGGTTGAGTAGCATCAATTTCAAGGACCGATTCTGTCGTTGACGATTTAGACATGAGAAGCTTCTCTCCCATCTTCCTCGGTTGATTCTAAAGTCTTCCATTCCGGCTGCGTCGTCATTAGATTAAGGAAGAGTGGTGAAACTCAAACTTCCTCCGACCGAAGCGGTTCACCATTCAGACTTTGCTTTTCTCGTGTGTTGACGGGTCGTGGCAGGTCAAGCAATGGAGAGTTTCTTGGAAATCAGCAGAACGCGTCATGCTAGCAATTTCTTGGAAATGAGACGTCGATTTTGATTTTAAATTCTCGTTCAGCTTCGGAGCACATTGTGTGCTTTCATGAGAGAGAGAGAGAGAGAGAGAGAGAGAGAGAGAGAGAGAGAGAGAGATGGATCATCGAGCAATTGAGATCGACGAACTGCAAGAGGCAGAACTCGAAAACAACTCCGCTGGATCTGCCGCAGGGTCCATTGGAGGGGATCAGCTCGAGTTGATGACGAAATGGAAACCGTTTATGCCTAATGGACTAACTTCGCCCCTGAGGAACTATGATGAAGCCGGCCCAGGGCATGCTCCCACAGGATCGCGCAATGAAACCGTAACTTACTGCTTGGCCCGCGTTAGGCGCCGACTAGGGGAAACGGAAAAGACGCTTCCGAGCTGGGACCTCACCTTGCACCATCTTTAGGATCCCCCCGACTCTTTGCGGGATCAATCCGAAGGCCGAATAGCCCGAAATCGTATCTATTGGCCCGTACCACAGGGGCCAGGACCATTTGCTTGAGTTCGAAGAGCACAAGTGGTTCTTCCTCAGGAGATTCCTTCACCGCACAACCTTCAACGAGGCAAGTCTCGTTGAATTATTGGCAGCTGAGGAAACTTCTGTCCGGAGTAGCTATTCGGAAACCGTGCTTACGTCGAGTGGCGACTTCGTGGAGATGATGCTACTCGATGGTTGATTTGTGCTGGAACTCCTACTCCACATTTTCAGGAGCGATGATGCGATTGATGAAGATGACCCCATCTTTACACGGCCTTGGATAATCCCGATTCTCATCAGGGACTTGCTGAAGCTTGAAAACCAGGTTCCGTACTTCCTTCTCAAAGTGCTGTTTCGCTTCTCGGGCTCAACAAAGGTGAAAACAGACTCTTTGTGCACACTCGCTTTGAGAGTATTCGATCTTGCCTACCCGAGACCCGTGGCGCTTCTCAAAGATTATGAGAATCTGCAATGCAAGCATATCTTGACCTGTTTTACTTGACTCTCTTTCCGACAAACCCAGACTCTTGCAACGACCCGCAGATGTACCGGCCGTCGGATCAGTCCGTACCATGTGTGACCAGCCTAAGGCCCTCCGGAATCAAATTCAAGTCCAAGAAGACACATAACTTCCTGGACATAGGTTTCCGAAAACGGGTGCTTGAGATACCATCCATCACCATCAACGACTTCACGACCACCGTACTAATAAACTGTGTTGCCCTAGAACAATACAAGGAAAACAGCTCCAAGCACATTACCGATTATGTCTCCTTCATGCACGGCCTCATCAATCAGCCGAAAGACGTGTCGCTCCTCTGTTCTGATGGGATCATCACAAGATTTTCTCATGATGATCAGTATGTTGCTAATTTCTTCAATAAGCTGGGGAAGAGTACCGTTTTCAATGTTCACGGCTGTTATCTGTCCAAGCAGTTCGAGGAATTGGAATCGTATTACTACAGCAATTGAGCGAACATGATGCGCACTTACTTTTCCAGTCCGTGGTCAGTTATATCGGTCTTCTCTGCTTTCTTGGTCATAGTTCTCACTGTGACACAGACCGTTTTTGCTGTCCTCGGTTATCGCTTCCATTAGTATTTGTTGTTCGTAGATGTGTCTCGGTCAGGACTCTTTTCATTCTGATGGTTTTATTAGTGATGGGCTTAAGGCCCGTCCGCCCATGTTGGGCCTAAAAGCCCGGCCCACAAGATTAGGGCCCATGGATGGAGGGATGTATAAAAGGGAGGAGAGAGAGAGAGAGAACGCACCTGTTGGAATCATAACGTACGTACGTCCTCTCCCTCGCTCACTCTCTTCCAAAAAAAAAAAAAGTAAAGCACAAGGCGACTTTTTCCTTCCCTTCAAGGCGAATTGGTGTCATCGGATCAAACAGGACCGAATTTTCTTCCACTTAGCGGCATTGGTGTTTAATCTGTGGCTAACAAGGTACGCTCGAATCCGTGGTGTGCTTTAGGATCGGTGATACGAGATTTTCCCGAGCTTGTCTTCCGCATTTGTTTTAGGGGTTCAATTTAGTGTTGAATCCGGTTTTCGGAGATCCGTTATTCCCAACATTGGTATAAGAGCCCTAGTTCACGTTTTTCCCGACCTGTTTGATGTTTTTTGATTGATTTTTCGCAAAAGTCATTCGGCCGTACGGATTGGGGCGAGAAATCCCGACACTCGAGCGCTGTTTGTCCTTTTTTCTGAGTTTTCGTAAGTCGAAATCAATTTCTGAAGGCACTAGGTGAAAGAGGTCGTCGAGATGAGTCCAGCGACATGTCGTGCGCCGCCGGGAGACACCGCACGCGCCCACACGCGCGGCCAGAAGGCGCTGCGCGTGGGCGCGACGCGCCCGAAAGCACTAGCTCGCCCAGCGTGTGCAGCGCACGCGCCGGTCGGCGAACCTGCACGTGCGCGTCGCCGGCCGGCGAACCGGCACGCGCTGGTCGACGGACCGACGCGTGCTAACGTCAGTATGACGTCACCCAACGGTCGGTAACTGCTGGGATGACGTCATCGATGACGTCAGCACCAACGACGGTTGGCTAGGCGGTCACCGGCCGGTGACCCGACCCGACCCGAGGACGCCTGGTACGCGCGCGGCACGTGTAGGCTGATGTCTGGGTGACGTTAGCCCGCGCACGCCCACGGCACGTGCGGTCGGTTCGTCCGACCAGCCCGACCGATCCGACCGGCCCAACCGATCCGACCTGTCCGTCCGGTCCAACCGATCTAGCGACCTACGACCCGACTGATGACCGTTGACCACCGTTGACCATCGTTGACCGTTGACGACTGTTGACCATTGACCACCGCTGACCGTTGACCGACGACCTTTGACCGTTGACCCAAAAAAAAAAGAGAAAACAATGTGTTTCTTTTTCAATTAAGTCTATGTGGATTATATGTTATCCCTTTTTTTTTTTTTTGGTAGCCCAGGGAACCTCCGCTCGCCGCTTCGTGGTGGAGAGTAAACCCTGGGGGGCTGCGTAAGCGGGAGGACCCACCACCCCCGACAACCCACTTAAGACGTGCTAGCACTTAAGCAACGACGACGCCGTGGATCGAACTCGGGACCTCTCGTGAAAAGTTCCCTTGCTCAACCACCTACGCCACCACACGGGTGGTTGTGATCCCTTGTTTGTTCTACATTTGTTGCAGGAACAATGCCTCCCCTGAGGTTGCGCACACCTATTCGCGCAATTACCGATGAACAAAAGGAAATGCTGTCTAAGTTGATAGCTGAGCTGACTGATCATTGATGGGAGAGTGGTGACTTAATTGATCATGTCCTTGAAGTCAACGGAAAAATTCAAAAGGTCATATGGAATGGTCGTCCCATGCCACAGTCAGAAATGGTGCGATTTTTCATGAACACTCTTCCACCTGAATGGCAAAATGTGTTGAATCGCATATGGGATGTCAACGGAGCTGCTTCATATAAGAAAATTGTGATGGATTTTGTAAATGAATATTATTGTATTGTTACAAGGGAAAAAATCAAAAAATTGAACAAAAGAGGATCTTTTCCAGTTCGTGTGCTGACTTGGTGTTAGTTGTATTGGCTGATCTTAGTTGAGTGTGCTTTGTGGACATCTTATGTATTGTTTACTATCTAATTGTTGTTGATGTAGCAACCTATATATTGGTTGTATTAGTTGAAAGTATTATTGTTTTATTGGATGTCAATTATCTGTTGCTTTTTGTTATTGCTGGTTGCTGTGGGTAATTAGCTGTGGGTAGTTTTAGAAGTTTTTGTAGCTTCAAAGAATTGATTTTGCATGAGACAATCATATTAATGATAGTTCTAAGTTAGGATTTTTGGAGGATGATTGAAAACGTAGTGACCTTTTGATTCTGAAGCCTTACTTGAAATTATTCATTAATATGATAGGTCTATGTAAAAAAGGGATGCATAAATAATAGGCATTAATAATTCGTGCATATTTGTCTGATGTGTTTAGATCAATGGCTTCAGCCACAAAGAGCATAGTTACTGAGCTGAACAAAGGTGAAAAGCTCAATGGTGACAACTATGAAATTTGGCAAATGAAAATCCAGTATGTGCTGGAAGAGCAAGAAACACTTGAGGCTCTTAACCTAACTATGGTGGAACCTGAAGAAGGAAGCACTGCATAGCACAAAAGAGACAAGGAAGCTTTTTCTGCGTTGAAAAGAAAGAACTCTCTTGCTCGCATCACGTTGCTGAGCAGCATGGAAAATGACGTCATGCGAGAGTTTAGGCGTTTTGACAATGCCAAGGAAATGTGGGAGGCATTGGCAGCTAGATTTGGTCATACTTCGGTGACCAGACTGAGGCAACTCACTATCAGGTTTGACTCTTACAAGAAGCCTCATGGTCAGACCATGAAGCAACATCTTAGAAAGATGTCAAACATGATAAATGAGCTGAAAGATGCTGGCCATGTCCTCACAGATGAGCAGCAAGTGCAAGCAGTGATTCGTTCCTTGCCTCAGAGTTGGGAGCATATGAAGGTGCACCTGACCCATAATGAAAATATCAAAACCTTCGAGGATGTAATGCGTCATCTTGAGCTAAAAGAGGACCGCCTCTTGGCGGCTAAGCCGGATGCTGAACTCTATCATGCTAGTTCTAGCTCAAATGGAGCTTCGAGCTCCAAGCGCAAGCGCCCTAATTGGTTTGATAAAGGGAAAGGCAAGGAAGAAGCAAGTCATTCAGGGAAGAAACCCAAGTTTAACCAACATGAAAGAGGAAAGCGTCCTCGCATGAAGAAGCTTGCAAGGGTGAAATGCTACAACTGTGACAAGAAGGGTCACTATGCTCGCGACTGTCGTGAGCCAAAGAAGGTATGCACCCCTTGTACTTTTCAAAACTTTGTTTTTGTGTCGAGTTCTGTGTTCTTAACTGAGTCTAATCCTTTGTGGACTGTGGATTCAGGAGCGACGGACCATGTAGCGAAGGATAGAGGATCCTTCGTGGAATTCCGACGAGTACCTACTGGAACTAAGTGGATCTATGTGGGAAACAACTCCAGAGTTGAAGTTAAAGGAATTGGCACATGCCAATTGAATATACGTGGTGGACGCACCTTGTTCCTACATGATGTGTTGTATGCTTCGGAGATTCGTCGGAATTTAGTGTCTGTTTTAGTGTTGGTTAAATTAGGTTTTAATATGAACTTCTATAATAGATGTGTGGATTTGTTTTTAGATTCAAATTACTATGGTTGTGGTTATTTTCTGGATGGTTTCATTGTATTAGATATTGACTATGTTAATGTAAATGTTTGGTATTCCCTTATCACGTCTCCTAATACCTATGATAATGATGTGAATGTGTGGCATGCTAGACTTGGTCATATTGGCCAACAGCATATGAATAGACTAGCCAAAGAGGGCTTGTTGGGCAACATTGAAAAAGTCAATTTGTCCATATGTAAGCATTGCCTAGAAGGGAAAACAACACGGAAACCATTTGGAAAAGGTAAAAGAGCTGAATTTCCTCTGCGTTTAATCCATTCTGATGTCTGTGGTCCAATGAATGTGAAAGGAAGGCATGTGGCTGTTTATTTCATCACTTTTATAGATGATTATACTCGATTCGGATATGTCTATTTGATTTCTCATAAATCTGAAGTAATAAGTTGTTTCAAAAGGTTTATGAACCTGGTAGAAAATCAATTAGACAAGAAAATAAAAGCATTGAGATCCGATCGAGGTCGAGAATATTTATCTGATGAGTTCAGAAAATTATATGATGAAAAAGGAATAGAAAAATAGTTGTCTATTACATATACTCCTCAACAAAATGGTGTTGCGGAGAGAAGAAACAGAACCCTACTGGAAATGGTTAGGTCCATGATGGTGCATGCTAACTTACCTATCACTTTTTGGAGTGATGCGTTGTTAACTGCTGCCTATATACTTAACCGTGTGCCTTTCAAATAAGTTACTTCCACTCCATATGAGTTATGGACAGGTAGAAAATCGGACTTAAGTTTTCTTAAGCCATGAGGTTGTGCTGCCTATACACATGAGTCCTCTCACAAGTTTGGGAAATTAGGTCCCAGAGGAAAGAAGAGTATTTTCATAAGATACTCAGAACACTCAAAGGGGTATGTGTTCATAGGTGAGCAGGAAAGTGGGAGTTTAACTGAATTTGAATCACGAGATGTCACATTCTTAGAGGATGAATTTCCTAAGAAGGGCGAAATAGGTGAAGATAATTCCATATTTGAAATCTTGGATCAAGATAATGATATTAGTGGAGTTCGTCCAAGTGGGAGTAATATGAGAAGTGATGAATTGAATTTAACTCATTCTCAATTGCAACCACATGATGAGATGACGTCATCATTATCTAATCCAAGTGGAAGCATGATGGGGAATGATGTACAAAGTGTACAATCTCCCATACGGCGAACAAGTCGCCAAAGTATTCCCCGTCGATGTTTTGACATTGAAGGGGAAACTTTTATGGTTGCTCCACAAGATGAGGATGATCCAAGAAATATTAATGAGGCTCTAAATTGCCCTAATAAGGAAAAATGGATTCATGCAATGGAAGAGGAAATGGAGTCAATGAAATCAAACAAAGTTTGGGAACTGGTTGATCTTCCAAAAGGACGCAGAGCTATTGGGAACAAGTGGGTTCTCAAAATAAAGCGAAAGGCTGATGGCTTGATAGAAAAGCATAAGGCTCGCCTTGTGGCGAAGGGGTATAATCAACAGGAAGGAATTGATTATGAAGATACGTTTTCTCCTGTAGTGAGATTTACCTCGATTCGCATTATTCTGGCAATAGTAGCTAGTATGGATCTTGAGTTACATCAGATGGATGTAAAGACTGCTTTCCTCAATGGAGAATTAAAGGAAGAAATATACATGGAACCTGTTGGTTTCATAGTGAAAGGCCAAGAAGAAAAGGTACGTCGACTTTTGAGGTCGATATATGGCCTTAAGCAGTCTGCGAGACAATGGTATATACGTTTTCATAATGTCATAATGGGATATGATTTTACAATGATTGATGAGGATCATTGTGTATATATCAAAAGATCCAAGGATCAATTTGTGATCATATCATTATATGTTAATGATATACTAATTGCCGGAAGTAGTATGGAGTTTGTTAATACTGTCAAGAGTTGGTTGTCTTCCAACTTTGAGATGAAGGATATGGGTGAGGTTGCATACATTCTTGGAGTTAAGATTTCAAGAAATCGTTCGAAGAGATCGTTGTCTCTTTCGCAAGAAACATATATAAATAAAGTTCTTGAACGATTTCGTATGCATGATTGTAAACCTATAGACACTCCTATTGCAAAGGGTGAAGGATTGAGCCATAGATTGTGTCCGAGGACTCCACAAGAGAAGGAACAAATGAAACATGTTCCTTATGCTAGTGCAGTTGGGAGCTTGATGTACGCTATGATGTGTACAAGACCCGACATATGTTTTGCAGTTGGAATGGTGAGTAGATAGCAATCCAATCTAAGTCCAGCATATTGGAAAGTCGTCAAGAGAATACTGAGGTATCTGAAGGGAACTGCTGATTACAAGTTGAATTACCAAGGAAAGGATCTGTGACTTGAAGGCTATTCAGATGCTGATTGGGGAGGAGATTTAGATGAAAGGAAATCTACCTCTGGATTTGCTTTCTTATTGAACAATGGCGCCATATCATGGAGCAGTAAAAAGCAAACGTGTATAGCCTTATCCACGATGGAAGCTGAGTTCGTGGCATTATCAGCAGCAATATAAGAAAGAGTTTGGCTTAAGAGATTTTTAGACCATTTAGGTGTTATTGAGAAAACTGCAGATCCATTGTTGGTTAACTGTGATAGCCAAGCAGCTATAGCGTACACCAAAGATCCAAAATATCATGGCAAGACCAAACATATAGATACCAAGTATAACTTTGTCAAGGATATGGTTGCACGAAAGGATGTAAACTTGCAGTACATATCTACGCATAGAATGGTAGCAGATCCTATGACAAAGCCAATACCTAGAGATGTGTTTTGTGGTAATGTAAAATCTCTAAGATTGTGTAGAGTCTGATGTACTGAATTGTAATTTCCCTGAGTTGTTCACATTTATGAACTAGTGTTGTTTCATTATTAATGCCTATGAATCTTTGTATGATCTCTATGCATCTTAATGCTCAGTGCATTACTTTAAGTTAAGGAAGTATGTCGGACAGATAAAAGATTAGCCCACTCACACGGGTAATCGCCTCTATTTAATGTGTGATAAATAGAGATGAGACTGTTTTTAAGCTTATTATGTAGGTGATAATCGAGAGCTCAAGCTTAAAATACATATGTCGCCTTAACTGAGTGTTAAGATGAGGACATAATACTAAAGATGTCCGAAAGTAAAATAACCCACATATTTTACTTTATCTGTCTATGATGCCAGATGTGAGTTTTGATGAATTTTGTGAATGAGTAGATAAGTGAACTCAAGTTAGACATTGGGTATATCTGAACTATCATCTGTACGGTATTGAAAAGTGTAGACATACGCTCCATGGGAAAGGAGTTAATACCGTAATATGTATTTCATACTACGTATGCATAAGACGACCAATAAGAGTGGCAAAAAGTTTGATCTCAACTTTTATGACGTGTGAGACTCTTGAGGAAAAGAGTTCCTCAATTTTAGTGCCCTCAGGACTCTTACTTATTCTCAAGAT
Organism: Eucalyptus victrix; assembly: GCA_016097545.1. Lineage (NCBI taxonomy): Eukaryota > Viridiplantae > Streptophyta > Magnoliopsida > Myrtales > Myrtaceae > Eucalyptus > Eucalyptus victrix. The sequence continues at coordinate 29,081,138 of CM027844.1, forward strand.
TTCTATTTAGTGTTTGCTATCTTAGGATGTTGCCAATGGTCATGAGATGATTCGATCTAATGGGGCATTTCTAGAAAAGAAAGCTGAACTGAAATTGAGAGTTTGAAGAAAATAGGAAGATCAAATTTGGAAAATCACATTGTAGTTTTGTATTCACCGGTCGACCAATTATGACTGTCTTTGTGATAATTATAATTGTGAATACAATATATATATATATATATATATATATATATATATATATCATTGTTTAAAAGAGATCAAGAGAGATATAAATGTGATTAATTGATCTAGGGTACTGCATACTAAATCTACTCAAAGTGAGATGCCCATTATGAGTTGCTATATATTCCTAACAGATGTATAGCAACGAGCTCTCAAAGTATGCTGGTCGCACGGATTATTCACCGGTATGAATGTTGAAGAGAGGTAAAGAGAATCATGTTCGGCCCACCATGTGCGAGTGGGAGATGATGGTTTTATTAGTGATGGGTTTAAGGCCCGTCCGCCCATGTTGGGCCTAAAATCCCGGCCCGCAGGATTAGGACCCATGGATGGAGGGACGTATAAAAGGGAGGAGAGAGAGAGAGAACGCACCTGTTGGAATCAGAACGTACGTACGTCCTCTCCCTCTCTCACTCTCTTCCAAAAAAAAAAAAACAGTAAAGCACAAGGCGACTTTTTCCTTCCCTTCAAGGCGAATTGGCGTCATCGGATCGAACAGGACCGAATTTTCTTCCTCTTATCGGCATTGGTGTTTAATTTGTGGCTAACAAGGTACGCTCAAATCCGTGGTGTGTTTTAGGATCGGTGATACGAGATTTTCCCGAGCTTGTCTTCCGCATTCGTTTTAGGGGTTCGATTTAGTGTCGAATCCGATTTTCGGGGATCCGTTATTCCCAACACATTCATTCTACAAGTTCCTGCTCAGACAACAGGAATGAATTTCTTTTAAATTCCGCTAGTGTGGAGTCTAACGTAACAAAGCTTCTTTTCGAGGTTGGACGAACTCAGAGATGATTCTGAAAATCATGGGATAGAAACCTAAGATGAAGCAATCAGTATTTACAAAGTTGTAATGCTGCTGATGTTGGTAAGACGACTGGTATAGCAGAAAAACGACCATTTAAGTGTATTGCCCAACAAAGGAATCCTCTATAAGAAGAGCTCAACGACACTACAACAATTGCACTACACTTCCTGGCATCATTACAATGTGTTGGAGAGATCCTGGGGCAACAATTCACGACAAGCCAAATATAATCGAAGATCAATTTCTTCCCCCGAAACAAAATCAATCAAAATCAACTTAGCCCCAACAATGACTATTATTAGAGACGACTCTTGACAAACAAAAATCATCAACTTGTAGTCATTGATCTCACAAATAACATACTTAAATCTGAGCTAATTTCATCAACGTTTGGCCTTCAAATAGAAACAGCAAAATTTCAGCTCTTCCTTTGGTTTTCTTCTCCTCTGTTTTGGTGCTCTCGGGCGGGGGCACACTTTTTGCTCTCCTCTCTCCTCTCGCACGAAGCAGCCACGTACTTTTTCTTTTTGTTCTTTTATTTCCCTTTTGACTTTTCCTCCTTTTTCTCTTTTGTTTTGTTTTATGTTAGCTGGGCCCCATAAGAGGACCCACCCAACACAACAACACGACGCTGGTAATGCAGCAGCAATTCTACAATGCACAAAAAACCGGTGAAAGTAAGCATTGCTACAGGTGATGGAGTGCTCGATTTTACTATAAGGGCAGGGCTCTCCTTTTCACGGTAGATGCCAACCCCGAAGTATGATGATGCATTAGCCATTTCGATACATAATTGCTCTTCAAGACTCAACGAGAAGATTAACAAGACCTTAGGTTGCAATAAAAAGGGTGGTGGCTCAACGAAACTTCGGACATAATAATACTATTGTCATGAACATGGGCAAAAGAACGCTTCAAGTGCCATAACTTTGGCCAAAGGGACACTTAAGTGCCATAACTTATGAAAGGTACACTTAAGTGCCACATTCAAAGAAAAACGGATCACTTGAGTGCCATTTCGGCCAAAGTCCGGCCAAAACGCCAACGTGGCGTTTTTCCGGCGAAGCGCGCCCAAAACGACGCCGTTTTGCACGCTGACGTGGCCAAAACGGCATCGTTTTGGCCAAAACGGCGTCGTTTTGGGCTGACGTGGTAAAAAAAATTTAAAAATTAATTAAATTAAATTTAAAATTAAATTTAGTTAAAATATTTTAAAAAATAATAATTTAAAAACTTTAAAAACTTTAAAAAAATTTTAAAAAAAAAGGAACGGGGAGGCGGGCCGAGAGCCCTCAACCGCCATCGCCGCCGCCCCGCCGCCTCCGAGAAGGGCCGGCGACGGCGGGGGGAGGGTCGGCGAGGGCTCGCGAGCCCTCGCCGGATTTGGGTGAGGGCCGCGAGCCCCCCCAGATCCAGCGGCAAGGGCTTGCGGCCCTCGCCTTGATCCATCGGCGAGGGCTCGTGACCCTGGCCGACCCTCCCCCTGCCGTCGCCAGCCCTTCCCGGCGGTGGCGGGGCAACGGCAGCGGTGGCTAAGGGCTTATCCCTCGCCCACCTCCCCCCCGTTGCCTTTTTTTATTTTTTTTATTTTTTTTAAAGTTTTTAAAAAAATTAAAGTTTTATAAAGTTTTAAAAATTTTTTACTTATTTTTTTAATATTTTGACTAAATTTAATTTTAAAATTATTATTTTTTAATATTTTAACTAAATTTAATTTAATTTAATTATTTATTTATTTTTTTCCACATCAATCCAAAACGACGTCGTTTTGGCCACGCGTGTGCAAAACGGCGTCGTTTTGGGCGCGCTTCGCCGGAAAAATGCCATGTTGGTGTTTTAGCCAGATTTTGGTTGGAGTGACACTCAAATGATCCATTTTACTTCGATTTTGGCACTTAAGTGTACCTTTCGTAAGTTATGGCACTTAAGTGTCCATTTGGCCAAAGTTGTGGCACTTGAGGGGTCCGCACGTCCATGAACATAGGAAATCCTCATGCAGTTATTTAGGGGTGAGCGGTTCCCGATTCCGGTTCGGTTCCGTCTGGAACCTGGAACCTACTATCAGGTATAGTTTCCAATAGGCTCTTTTTTTTTTTGTTTTTTTTTTTGGAACTATAACGAAGAAGGAAAGTGACAAACCAAAGCTTCTATGTCAGCTCGAGCCAAGATCAGAAAAAGGATAGCAACTTAGCAACTTTTGTTGTGACAAACACAAGAAAATCACTTATGCAAGCAACAAACTTCAACCAAGCATGAGTTCTCTTTGTTATTAGGTTCTGAATTCTGTTTTGATGTCTCAGGACTCACTACCCAGTAAAACAAAATGATCAAATAAAACTCTAGAAACAATAATCGGCTGTTGGTGTATTTCCCTAAGCATTAATTTATAAGTTATGACATACCTTTGATAGATTTGGGTATGATGACTTCTCGTATTGGTGGTGATTTCTCAAAAGTGGAACTGATAGCTGCTATAGCTGAAGATTTGGAAGCCAATTTTCGTTGAATCAGGGGTGACAGACTTTGGAAAGATCTTCCTGACAACTGGTGGTGGAGTTGAGACATTTCTTGCATTTGGGTTCTCAAAATTAGCAGCTAGTGCATTGAAAGCAGGAGACCTACCCCTTGAATGGTTTGCTTTGCCTCATTATCAACTGCAAGAGTATTCACCATGTACTTTTGTACTTGTGGCAAAAAAATCACCATGATCCAGCTGTAGAAAAGGCAGACATGTTTTTAGTCAAGTGAAACAAGAAATAAATATAAAAAAGAAAGAAGCAAAAATGAGTCCTAAAGTGAACATTACTGTGTAATAGTTACGTGAAGGCTTTCATTGAGTCAAACCAGATCTTTGATCATAAAAGATGAAGCAACACATCTTTAGATTCCTCCAGGGATACAACATTTGTATTGGTATGACTGATTTGCTCATTGAAGAGAATCAGAAAGTTACCTGGATTCCAGCAAGCTTGTTATCCCAACAAGACCAAGTTGGACTTCCAAAGTTTGCATATTTATTTCCATTTTGCACAACATATTCCAGGTATGACTGATCCCCAGTTGCATGATAAAGCCAGCTAGCAGCCCATAAGAGCTCGTCTCCGCATAGCCAGTCGAATTATAGTATGTCTGCACTTCTGGGATGCTAAGACTGTACGAAGCTCGATATTTATCAGCAAAAGTGAACTTTGCCTTTTGTGTAGTTATGGACTTTAGCATGAATATCCGAAAGTGATAGGCCTTTCGTTTAGAGAACATAAAGAAATATGACAATGCAGATATATGTATAGTTTGGTATGAAGGACCTTGATTTTGTGAAGACGTAACAGAACAATCTTTTGCAAGCTGAGAATTGGTTTTGGTGCATCTGGCACTGCTTAACCGTGAAGATGTATCTTCTTCGTGCTCAATTATCTGCAGACCTGTTTCTGAACCCTATTCATTGGCCACCATTTCGGTTGTAGTCTTTTAACTTAAATATGACTGAGGTTCTCTGGTAAAAGATTCAACCAAGTGCATCATACATCTTACCGTGAAATGTATAAATGGGAGAGCTTAGTGCAGCATTCAGATAAGAAAAATGAAGATATTGAGGATATGGGCGGAAAAGTGGAGAATCACTTGAGGCATGTTGGGAATAACGGATCCCCGAAAACCGGATTCGACACTAAATCGAACCCTTAAAACGAATGCAGAAGCGAAGCCCGGAAAATCACATATCACCGATCCTAAAGCACACCACGGATTCGAGCGTACCTTGTTAGCCACAGATTAGACACCGACGCCGATAGAAGGAAGAAATTTGGCCCTGTTTGATCCGATGACGCCTTGAAGGGAAGAAGAAACGTGCCTTTTGCCTTACTGTCTCTTCTTTTTCTTTTTGAGAGAGAGTGCGCGGGAGAGGAGAAGACGTACGTATGTTCTGATTCAACAGGTGTCTTCTCTCTCTCTCTCTCCTCCCTTTTATACGTCCCTCCATCCACGGGCCCTATTCCTGTGGGCCGGGCTTTTAGGCCCAACATGGGCGGACGGGCCTTAAGCCCATCACTAATAAAACCATCATCTCCCACTCGCATATGGTGGGTCGAATAGGATTCTCTTTACCTCTCTTCAACATTCATACCGGTAAATAATCCGTGCGACCAGCATACTTTGAGAGCTCGTTGCTATACATCTGTTAGGAATATATAGCAGCTTATAATGGGCGTCTCACTCTGAATAGATTTAGTATGCAGTACCCTAAATCGATCGATCACATTTATATCTCTCTTGATCTCTTTTAAACAATGATACATATATTGTATCCACAATTATAATTATCACAAAGACAGTCATAATTGGTCAACCAGTGAATACAAAACCACAATGTGATTCTCCAAAATCGATCTTCCTCTTTCCTTCAAACTCTCAATTTCAGTTCAACTTGCTTTTCTAGAAAAGCCCCATTAGATCGAATCAACTCATGACCATTGGCAACACCTTAATATAGCAAACATTAAATAGAAATCTTGAGAATAAGTAAGAGTTATGAGGGGACTAAAAATTGAGAAACTCTTTTTCTCAAGAGTCTCACACGTCATAAAAGTTGAGATCAAACTTTTTGCCACTCTTATTGGTCGTCTCATGCATACGTAGTATGAAATACATATTACGGTATTAACTCATTTCCCATGGAGCGTATGTCTACACTTTCAATACCGTACAGATGATAGTTCAGACATACCCAATGACTAACTTGAGTTCACGTATCTACTCATTCACAAAATTCATCAGAACTCACATCTGGCATCATAGGGAGATAAAGTAAAATATGTGGGTTATTTTACTTTCAGACACAATAAATATTATGTCATCATCTTAACACTTAGTTAAGGCGACATACGTATTTTAAGCTTGAGCTCTCGATTATCATCTAGATAATAAGCTTAAAAACAGTCTCATCTCTATTTATCACACATTAAATAGAGATGATTACCCGTGTGAGTGGGCTAATCTTTTATCTGCCCGACATACTTCCTTAACTTAAAGTAATGCATTGAGCATTAAGATGCATAAAGATCATACAAAGATTCATAGGCATTAATAATGAAACAACACTAGTTCATAAATGTGAACAACTCAGGGAAATTACAATCCAGTACATCAGACTCTACGCAATCCAAGAGATTTTACATGACCACAAAACACATCTCTAGGTATTGGCTTTGTCATAGGATCTTCTACCATTCTATGCGTAGATATGTACTGTAAGTTCACATCCTTTCGCGCAACCATATCCTTGACAAAGTTATACTTGGTATCTATATGTTTGGTTTTGCCATGATATTTTGGATCTTTGGTGTACGCTATAGCTGCTTAGCTATCACAATTAACCAACAATGGATTTGCATCTTTCTCAATAACACCTAAATAGTCCAAAAATCTCTTAAGCCAAACTCCTTTTTGTACTGCTGCTGATAATGCCACGAACTCAGCTTCCATCATGGATAAGGCTATACACGTTTGCTTCTTACTGCTCCATGATATGGCGCCATTGTTCAGTAAGAAAGCAAATTCAGAGGTAGATTTCCTTTCATCTAAATCTCCTCCCCAATCAGCATCTGAATAGCCTTCAAGTCGCAGATCATTTCCTTGGTAATTCAACTTGTAATCAGCAATTCCCTTCAGATACCTCAGTATTCTCTTGATGGCTTTCCAATGTGCTGGACCTGGATTGGATTGGTATCTACTCACCATTCCAACTGCAAAACATATGTCAGGTCTTGTACACATCATAGCGTACATCAAGCTCCCAACAGCACTAGCATAAAGAACATGTTTCATTTGTTCCTTTTCTTGTGGAGTCCTTGGACACAGTCTATGGCTCAATCCTTCACCTTTTGCAATAGGAGTGTCTATGGGTTTATAATCTTGCATACGAAATCGTTCAAGAACCTTATTTATATAGGTTTCTTGCGAGAGAGACAACGATCTCTTCGAACGATCTCTTGAAATCTTAACTTCAAGAATGTATGCAGCCTCACCCATATCCTTCATCTCAAAGTTGGAAGACAACCAACTCTTGACGGTATTAACAAACTCCATACTACTTCCGACAATTAGTATATCATCAACATATAATGATATGATCACAAATTGATCCTTGGATCTTTTGATATATACACAATGATCATCATCAATCATTGTAAAATCATATGTCATTATGGCATTATGAAAACGTATATACTATTGTATCGATGATTGCTTAAGGCCATATATCGACCTCAAAAGTCGACATACCTTTTCTTCTTGGCCTTTCACTATGAAACCGGCAGGTTGTTCCATATATATTTCTTCCTCTAATTCTCTATTGAGGAAAGCAGTTTTTACATCCATTTAATATAATTCAAGATCCAAACTAGCCACTATTGCTAGAATAATGCGAATCGAGGTAAATCTCATTACAGGAGAAAACATATCTTCATAATCAATTCATTCCTGTTGATTATACCCCTTCGCCACAAGGCGAGCCTTATGCCTTTCTATCAAGCCATCAGCCTTTCGCTTTATTTTGAGAACCCACTTGTTCCCAATAGCTCTGCATCCTTTTAGAAGATCAACTAGTTTTCAGACTTGGTTTGATTTCATTGACTCCATTTCCTCTTCCATTGCATGAATCCATTTTTCCTTATTAGGGCAATTCAGAGCCTCATTAATATTTCTTGGCTCATCCTCATCTTGTGGAGCAACCATAAAAGTTTCCCCTTCAATGTCAAAACGTCAACAGGGAATACTTTGGCGACTTGTTCGCCGTATGGGAGATTGTACACTTTGCACATCATTCCCCATTATGCTCCCACTAGGATTAGGTAATGATAATGTCGTCTCATCATGTGGTTGTAATTGAGAATGATTTGAATTCAATTCATCACTTCTCATATTACTCCCACTTGGACGAACCCCACTAAGATTATTATCTTGATCCAAGGTTTCAAATAGGGAGTAACCTTCCCCTATTTCGCCCTTCTTAGGAAACTCATCCTCTAAGAATGTGACATCCCATGATTCAAATTCAGTTATACTCCCACTTTCCTACTCACCTATGAACACATATCCCTTTAAGTGTTTTGAGTATCTTATGAAAATACTCTTCTTTCCTCTGGGACCCAATTTCCCAAACTTGTGAGAGGACTCATGTGTATAGGCAGCACAACCCCATGGCTTAAGAAAACTTAAGTCCGATTTTCTACCTGTCCATAACTCATATGGAGTGGAAGTAACTGATTTGGAAGGCACTCGGTTAAGTATATAGGTAGCAGTTAACAACGCATCACTCCAAAAAGTGATAGGTAAGTTAGCATGCGCCATCATGGATCTAACCATTTCCAGTAGGGTTCTGTTTCTTCTCTCCGCAACACCATTTTGTTGAGGAGTATATGGAATAGACAACTGTCTTTCTATTCCTTTTTCATCACATAATTTTCTGAACTCATCATATAAATATTCTTGACCTCGATCGGATCTCAATGCTTTTATTTTCTTGTCTAATTGATTCTCTACCAGGTTCATAAACCTTTTGAAACAACTTATTGCTTCAGATTTATGAGAAATCAAATAGACATATCCGAATCGAGTATAATCATATATAAAAGTGATGAAATAAACAACCCCATGCCTTCCTCTCACATTCATTGGACCACAGACATCAAAATGGATTAAATGCAGAGGAAATTCAGCTCTTTTACCTTTTCCAAATGGTTTCCGTGTCGTTTTCCCTTCTAGGCAATACTTACATATGGGCAAATCGACTTTTTTAATGTTGCCCAACAAGCCCTCTTTGGCTAGTCTTTTCATACGTTGTTGGCCAATGTGACCAAGTCTAGCATGCCACACATTCACATCTTTATCATATGTATTAGGAGACGTGAGAAGGGAATAACAAACATTTGCATTAACATAGTCAATATCTAATACAATGAAACCATCCAGAAAATAACCACAACCATAGTAGTTTGTATCCAAATACAAATCCACACCTTTATTATGGAAGTTCATATTAAAACCTAATTTAACCAACACTAAAACAGACACTAAATTCCGACGAATCTCCGGAGCATACAATACATCATGTAGGAATAAAGTGCATCCACCACGCATGTTTAGTTGGCATGTGCCAATTCCTTTTACTTCATCTCTGGAGGTGTTTCCCATATAGACCCACTTAGTTCCAGTTGGTACTCGTCGAAATTCCACGAAAGATCCTCTATCCTTCGCTACATGGTCTGTCGCTCCTGAATCTACAGTCCACAAATGATTAGACTCAGTCAAGAATACAGAACTTGACACATAAGCAAAGTTCTCAAATGTACAAGAGGTGTTTACCTTTTTAGGCTCACAACAATTGCAAGTATAGTGATCCTTCTTGTCACAATCGTAACACCTCACCCTTGACATTTTCTTCACTTGAGGACGTTTTCCTCTCTTGTGTTGGTTAAATCTTGATTTCTTGCAACAAGGACTTGATCCTTTGCAATCCCACATATTGAACGAATCAATACGCTTGCGCTTAGAGCTCAAAGCCATTTCTAAGCTAGAACTAGCATTGCAAATGTCTATTTTCGACTCAAATGTTGTTAGGCAGTCCTCTACTAGCTCAAGGTGGCGCACGGCATCCTCAAGATCTTCCATAATATGGTCAAGAGCTTCTAGTGCTTCTTGTTTTTCCAGCACATTTTGGATTTTCATTTACCAAATTTCATAGTTGTCACCATTGAGCTTTTCACCTTTGTTCAGCTTTCGGCAACTATGCTCTTTGTGGTGAAGCCATTGATCTGAACACATCGACAAATATGCACGAATTATTAATGCCTATCATTTATGCATCCCTTTTTTACATAGACCCATCATATTAATGAATAATTTCAAGTAAGGCTTCAGAATCAAAAGGTCACTACGTTTCTAATCATCCTCCAAAAATCCTAACTTAGAACTATCATTAATATGATTCTCTCATGTAAAATCAATTCTATGAAGCTACAAAAACTTCTAAAACTACCCACGCCTAATTACCCACAACAACCAAGCAATAATGTAAAGCAACAATAATTGACATCCAATAAAACAATAATACTTTCAACTAATACAACCAATATATAGGTTGCTACATCAACAACAATTAGGTAGTAAACAATACATAAGATGTCCACAAAGCACACTTAACTAAGATCAGCCAATACAACTAACACCAAGTCAGCACACGAACTAGGAAAGATCCTCTTTTGTTCAATTTCTTGATCTTTTTCCTTGTAACAATACAATAATATTCATTTACAAAATCCATCACAATTTTCTTATATGAAGCAGCTCCGTTGACATCCCATATGCGATTCAACACATCTTGCCATTCAGGTGGAAGAGTGTTCATAAAAATCGTACAATTTCTGACTGTGGCATGGGACGACTATTCCATATGACCTTTTGAATTTTCCCGTTGACTTAAAGGATGATCAATTAAATCACCACTCTCCCATCAATGATCAAATCAGCTCGCCTATCAACTTAGACAGCCTTTCCTTTTGTTCATCGGTAACTGCCCGAATAGGTGTGCGCAACCTCAGGAGAGGCATTGTTCCTACAACAAATGCAGAACAAATAAGGGATCACATATAATCCACATAGACTTAATTGAAGAAGAAACACATTCTTTTCCTTTCTTTTTTTTTGGTCAACGATCAACGGTCAATGGTCGTCGGTCAACGGTGGTCAATGGTCAACTGTCGTCAATGGTTAACGGTGGTCAACGGTCAACGGTCGTCGGTCGTCAGACTAGTCGGGCTGGGTCAAACAGACCGGTCGAGCTGGGTCGAACGGATCGACCGCACGTGCCGCGCGTGTGCGCGGGCTGACGTGATGCAAACGTCAGCAGGCATGCGCTGCACGCGTGCCAGGCGTCCGTGGGTCGAGTCGAGTTGCCAGTCGGGTCGCCGGCCGGTGACCGCCCGACCAACCGTCGACAGCGCTGACGTCATCGATGACGTCACCCTAGCGATTACCGACCATTAGGTGACGTCATGCTGACGTCAGCACGCGTCGGTTCATCGACCGGCGCGTGTCGGCTTGCCAGCCGGCGGCGCGCATGTGCCGGTTCGTTGACCAGCGCGTGTGCCACACGTGCTGGGCGAGCCAGCACTTCCGGGCGCGTCGCGCCCACGCGCAACGCCTTCTGCCCGCACGTGTGGGCGCGTACGGTGTCGCCCGGCGGCGCACGACATGTCACCGAACTCGTCTCGACGACCCCTTTCTCCTTATGTTATCAGAATTCGATTTTGACTTACGAAAACTCGGAAAAATGGCCGAATAGCGCTCGGGTGTCGGGATTTCTCGCCCCTATCCGTACGGCTGAATTACTTTTGCGAAAAATCAATCAAAAAACATCAAACAGGTCGGGAAAAACGTGAACTAGGGCTCTGATACCAATGTTGGGAATAACGGATCCCCGAAAACCGGATTCGACACTAAATCAAACCCCTAAAACGAATGCGGAAGCGAAGCTCGGGAAAATCACGTATCACCGATCCTAAAGCACACCACGAATTCGAGCGTACCTTGTTGGCCACAGATTAGACACCGACGCCGATAGGAGGAAGAAATTTGGCCCTGTTCGATCCAATGACGCCTTAAAGGGAAGAAGAAACGTGTCTTTTGCCTTACTATTTCTTCTTTTTCTTTTTGAGAGAGAGTGCGCGGGAGAGGAGAAGACGTACGTACGTTCTGATTCAACAGGTGTCTTCTCTCTCTCTCTCTCTCTCTCTCCTCCCTTTTATACATCCCTCCATCCACGGGCCCTATTCTTGTGGGCCGAGCTTTTAGGCCCAACATGGGCGGACGGGCCTTAAGCCCATCACTAATAAAATCATCAAGGCAAAAGCTTTATTGTATAAAAAAACAAAAAATATTTGCATGAATCTCACACACACACACACAAAGCTCAACCGCTGATATATCTGCTACCACCAATAATTGAATAGATCTTTGACTAACCCTTTTCTCTCAAGCCAAGTAAACATGCCCGAATTTCCCTCGTCCGAGAGGCTTGCCGAGGTCAAAGTCATTGAGCGTCCACCTCCGCTTCTCAGCTGCCAAAACCTCTGAACAAGACTATAGAAAAAGAAATTTGGCCCACAAGATTATATTACTAGCCTGAATTTTGACGAGCAAATAGCAATCTAAAACCCCGTATTCACAATCCCGGCCGAGAAAGAACCCCATCTTTATCTAAAATTAAAAATGTGCTAAAAAAAAATAGCCACAGCTGAGATTCAGCATGCTGTTTCCTTCCTCCGCGAAAGTATCAGATCAGGGGACGACCTAGAACGATACCTCCATTTCCCCTCCCCCAAAACCACCTCTCAATGCCTCCGAATTCGAGCTTCTAACTCGCGAAAGCCAAGAAAGGTAAACCGCCCCCCCTCCTGGCGATGCTCTCACGCTGCTCAGGGTCCCTTCTTCTCGACGCTAAACCCTAGACCCTGCCGATTCATCCCGCCCCGACAGACGACAGACGACGACACCCAAGCACATCGGGCGTCCAGTGGCGGCGTCGGCTACAGGCAGAGGCAGAGAACACCAAAGACTCAGGGACTGTGAGTGTGAAAGTGTGAAGGGTAATCGATCCTCCGCATTTTCTATTTAGGGCACTTTTTGGAGCCAGTTCCAGTTTCGATTCCGGTCCGATGGGAACCGAAACTAGAACTGGAACCGGTCCCTTTAGAACTAGGAACTGAACCGGAACCTCCGATTCGGTTCTCCAGTTCCCGGTTCTACCCGGGAACCGCGCTCACCCCTACAGTTATTGCGGCACTCAAATGGTGGCATGCAATTACAGTAAGCATTTTCTTTCCAACGGATCCAATCCGCTTGCATTTTTTCAAGAGCTTGATGTACCAAAATTAAACCTTATATTGGAATTATAAGGGAATAATCTGTTTTTGATCAGATAAAAAGATGTGCGTGAAAGTTGATTCAAGATATCATATGATCACAATAAAAATAAAAAAAAAAGTTAGAGGCAGCAAATAGAGAACTTGAAAGTGTGGATGGACCGTTTAGGAATTCCTATTTCATCCCTTAATTGCAGTCAATTTTCATTTCAGCTCTCTTTCCTTGCGTTGACTTTCTCCGGAATGCAAGTCTGAGTCAACTCTCAAATTCATCAGAGATCCATCGTGGTGTATAATGTGCAAAGAGGGTCGTGGTAACTGGTAAAGCCCCAAATGGGTCCAGAGTTTTCCGGCTTGGACCATCCAACTAGGCCAGGCCTAAACCTTAAACAAATATTGAAATTGAACGAATGGCTACACTCACAAGCCCATCTGTACATTTCTTAGCCCTTTCAAGGAGGAAGAAAAATACCTTGTTTTGCGTCGCTACTCGATTTGAATTGTGAAATAAAAGATTTAGAAATGAAGGGAGTGATTGGCTTGATGGTTTTACCACATTTGTAGGAAGATCTATTTCGATAAGAGCAAAACTTTCAAAATTGCTGTTGGGACTCAACTTCGTAAAACAATTTGGCTTAAATAAGATTATCATTGAAATAGATTCTAAAGCTATCACCGATCCTATTAATCCAGAACTTATGGTTGCTAATGCTGGTCTTATTTTACTTAAAGATGTTAGAAAATTGTTGACCTCTCACTTTGAGTTCAATGTGTGACATAACTTTCTGGAAGGAAACTGTCCGGCTCGATAATACTGGAATTGGTAAGGGCTTGGAAAGTATGACCTTTTCACTACCTTTTAAAGAGTCACTTCATATTTATTGAGTGATAAGATAGGGATAATAGATTCATGAGGTTAATTATTTGTATTTGGATTTAGCCTTTTCTTTTCATATAAAAAATAGAAAGTGCATTTTAAGATACTTGTTAAGCCACAGTTCATGCGTTGAAATTATATAATGTTGACTTTACATGTTTAATATTTTTGTAACGGGGGAATTATTATTCTTCTAGTCCACTCAAATATTTCTATATCATAAAGAAAATTTGAAATAATTTTCAACCTCAAACTTTTACTTGAATATTTGAATACCCCTCGTACTCTTCATAAGACACAATAGTAAATCATACATGACTGGATCACAAACAAAATGCTAATTTGAAACTAAGAACATAAATATTCCCATATTTCGTTGTATCACAATCAATAATTTAAACCGTTCTCTAAAATAAGTCAAGCTCGTCATTTCAATTTCCTTAACAAACTAGTATTTATTGTTGCTTGCGCATGTGAGTGCCTTCTTTGCAAGTCTCCAAATTTAAACTTTATGATTTGATCATCATACTATAATCAATTCCGTTTATCGTATCATTTATAGAATTGATGTTCTAATCTTCTTTTCGTATTTTAGTACCCACCCGTATTTACGAAAAGGGAAATCTCCGAGCAGTAATGCTTACTCAGTGCTATTACTTCATCCTTTGATTTTATCACAAATCATTGAACCATTTTGATTGATCGGATGGCAATCATTTCCTTTATCTGCAATGAAGAAACCTTCATTGGATTGCCAATCAAGTGACGAGAATCGTCAGGATCGAATAATGCTCCCACTTTATCGCAAATATAAGATAAAAATTGGCGTCACTTTGCTTGAGATTTTTATTTAAAATAAAAAAAGATACGATTCTTATTACTAAGCCACGAGACAGCCCCGCGCGCGAATTTAACATCGCACAATATGAATTTGATTCTCCATAATCTCAAGCACTAAAATGCTGTATTGGACCGTGAATCCTAATTTTGGCTCGCGTCGTGCGTATGATCTTCCCCAATCAACCGAACCCGATAGCCCGTTGCATGCTCCGATACTACACCATCTTTGCTCGCGAGTTTCTTAGATAAAGATCGTATCTCACGTTAATGTTCGGCACTGTATGAAAGTTCTTCGTATTATTCGGCCGCCTTTTGAGTTGAGTGACCGGTTTGGTTCCCGAACCCTCTCCTATGCAAAGACAAAACAATGTAGTTTTTCCGGTCAAATTTCATTGGAAATTGTTGACGTGACACTATCTAATGATTTGATGACAAAAGAATTAAAACGGAATTTGACGCAAATATTTATGACTAAATTGGCAAAATTAAAAAGCTTGAGATAGAATTGTTATATGTACAATAGATTTAGGACTGATTGACTAATCTCCTCCAATGTAACATGAAAAAGCAACCGCAACAACTCCTTTGGAATGGGAACGCTGCAAATCAAAGCAATCAAAAGGGTGCACATAACGTTGTTTTGGGTTGACTTTGACTGCCATTTGAATATACCCTCTTCCTTTTTGTAGGGGATGAATGCCCTTTGTAGGAATCCTCAGCAAATGAACCTGAACTCAACTTGCAAAGGGAGGCGTGGCATGCCGACTCCAACTAGATTTGAGGTCAAGTAGCTTCAGAAGCTCACCTCCTCTTTCACCTTTATCATCTCTATGTAAAGAGGAGCGCGCGATGCCATTCAGGATCATATCAATCATCAAGAAAGAGAGTTGTAGCTTGCTAGCTGTCTTGGAAAACCAGAGATGGCTAACGCAATGGCAAGCTTGGGCACGTTCTCGTTAGTCCTCTTGCTAGCTCTAGCAATGGCTGGGGCGGCTCCAGGGCCCAAGCAAGTGAAGTGCAAAGACAAGAGCTACCCACTTTGTTACCATGTGCAGCTCCATTGCCCTAATGCTTGTCTCAGGACCTGTGAGGTGGATTGTGCTTCCTGCCAACCAGTTTGCACTAGTGGCAACATCAACAACAACAACAATGGCACCAGCAACAATGCCAACAACAACAACAACAACGGCAATAGTAGCAGCAGCAACAACAACAACAACAACAACAACGGCAGCAACAATAGCAGCAGCAGCAACAACAACAATAATAATAACAACAATGGCAAAGCAACAGCAGCAGCAGCAACAATAACAACAACAACGGCAGCAGTAACAACAACAACAACAATAACAACAACAACATCAATAATGGCAATGGCAACGTCAACAACAACAACAACAACGGCAATGGCAATGTCAACAACAACAACAACAACGGCAACGGCAACCTCAACAACAACAACAACAATGGCAATGGCAATGTCAACAACAACAACAATGGCGGTAACAACAACAACAACACCAACGGCAGCAATGGCAACAACAATGGCAATGGAAACATCAACAACAACAACAACAATGGCAATGGTAATGTGAACAACAACAACAACAATGGGAATGGGAATGTGAACAACAACAACAACAATGGCAACAACAATCAAAACAACAACAACAACAACGGCAACAACAACCAGAACAGCAATGGCAACAACGGCAACAACAACCAAAATAGCAATGGCAACAATGGTAACAACAACCAGAACAACAACAATAATGGCAACAATGGCACCCCGACAAACCCACCACCACTGGCCATGCCTCCTCCACCACCCACCAGTGGCGGATCCACCCCTCCTAATGCCCCACCAACCAACATGCCTCCTCCGAGCAGCGGTTCCAACACACCTCCTCCTACTTGGTATCCTCCTCCGCCTCCACCAAGCGAAGTACAAGGAGTGAAGAGAGTGAGGTGCAAGGATAGAAATTACCCTCAATGCTATGTGTTGGAGCAAAGCTGCCCCAGTGCTTGTCCATCTACCTGTGAGGTTGATTGTGTAACTTGCAAGCCAGTTTGCAGTAAGTCATCACTATATCCACTTTTCTCATCCATATTTTTCGAATTTTTGTTTGTTTTAAGCTTGCATTCAAATAACACATTGTTGTCTTCATTCACTGTACATAGACTTGCATGAGCATGATTCTTCAAAGCTGTTATCTAGCTCTACGTAATTTTAGTGAATTCTTAAGAATTAATGTCCTGAAAATGGGACAGGATGATTGCTTCAATTGATTAGATTAGGAACATGTAGATAGACACTTATGAGACTTTGATTAGTCACTCTGGTACGTATTCATCCCCTGACCAGATCATGGCACACACGAGGATCTCAATCGGAATTACTATGACTAGTTTCTCCAAGGATGCTAAAAATTTCTATGGTCAAATGTGAGCAGGCTGCGACTATCCTGGCGCGGTTTGCCAGGACCCACGCTTCATCGGCGGCGATGGCATCACCTTCTACTTCCATGGCAAGAAGAACCGTGATTTCTGCCTTGTCTCCGATTCCAACGTCCACATCAACGCGCACTTCATTGGCCGCCGCAGTGTCAACATGGGCCGCGACTTCACCTGGGTCCAGTCCATTGGTATCCTCTTTGGCTCCCACAACCTCTTCGTCGGCGCCCTCAAGACCTCAGCTTGGGACGACGCCATCGACCGCCTCTCCCTTTACCTTGACGGCACCCCCATCACCCTCCCTCAATACGAGGGTGCCTTGTGGCACTCCAAGACCACCCCACGCATCTCATTCACAAGGTACCGCGACACTAATTCTATTGAAATTGAAGTGGAGAAGAACTTCAAGATCAAGGCCATGGTTGTCCCAATAACCCGGAAGGATTCATCCATCCACAACTATGGAATGACCGATGAAGATTGCTTCGCTCACTTGGACTTGAGCTTCAAGTTCTACGCATTGAGTGGCGACGTGAGTGGCGTCTTGGGGCAGACCTATGCGAGGAACTACGTGAGCAGGGCCAAGATGGGCGTGGCGATGCCGGTGCTGGGAGGCGAGAGGGAGTTCGCATCGTCAGGCCTTTTCACGACCGACTGTGCGGCATCCCGGTTTATTGGCCAGTTGGTGCCGTGGAACTCGACTGAGAGTTTTGAGTATGCCAATCTGGAGTGCGCTGGCGGAGTAGAGGGCCGTGGGGTTGTCTGCAAGAGATAACTATGCTTAAAATCACTCCTTGATCTCTCAGTCTAATTCTTGTGCAAAGTTATAAGCACCTTCTGTTGTTAAGTTGATACAATAAGGTCCAGAGTCACGAAATATGGTGGGGTGAATTATGCCGTCTCTGGCCGGCTTCCATTCTAAGTATTTGTTCATTTCTTTTAATAAAGCTCTTTGCGACAAGTGAACAATTGTGTATTTTGTGTTATCTATTCTTGGCACGAAGAGTATAAACCACATATCCAATAAAGTTCCACTTAATTGGATACACCATCTTCCGCAGGCGGTTCACAATTCACATAGCAATATAGCGTAGTCAAAGTGGGGCTAGTTAGTGACCTTCATATACAAAGTGTTAATTAGCATCCTTATTTAAGGGTACACCCAAAAAAGTCTCTCCTCATCATGTCGAGGCGACCGATCTCTCTTCAATCACCACCGACAATCCCACTCAATGGTGGCGGTGAGCCTTGGCACGAACTGGGGCCTGCGATGACCATTTGCGAGATGGACATCAAAATGGCAGACCAGAGCCAGCGCAACGCTTTTCATCTCCACCAGGGAATCTCCTTGCCTAGGCAGACCCGAACCCGGCCTGGAACACTGGGTACTTGTACAGGCTCTCGGGTGAGAAGACCCCATCCCTCGTCAGCCGCCACCTGGGCCTGAACTCAAGGTAGTCCGGCGCCCAAACCGCTCCATCCAGCCCATGGCATAGGGGTGGTACATGACCTTCCGTTGGGAAAATCCCTCATGATGTCTAGAACATGACAAAATAATCAAAGGCCACTAACTTGTTTAATAGTTGCATAATAAAGTGAAAGATGCATAAGCTGTTATACAGATAATGTCCTAGCAGGATCTACAAAAGATGAGGAGTACACTATTCTATTAATGGAGAATGAGGCATTGCATATAGGTGTCTATGAGCTGGATGTACCTGAATAGAAGGTAAAAAAGCCTACAAGGGGGAGTTCAGTAAAGCTTGGAGCTTACCATGAATAGGTGAACAGGAGGTAGAGTAACCAACTACCAATATGCTTGGAAGGACCAAAAGATAGAAGCTAGATTGAAGTTGAGTGTGAGCATAAAGGTTGAGATAACTAGAGAACCTGATAAAACTAAGAAGCCCGTTACAACAAAATTATAATGCTAGCAGAAGCCTGCATAAATTAGATATCAGCAGCAGTGTAATGCATGGATATCAACATCGTACTACGTGGATAGTAGCAGTGTATTAAGTGGATTTTAGTAGAGTACTGCCAAAGCTGGATATTAACAGTATACTGCAAAAGCTGGATATTGGCAGAATAATGCAAAAGCTGGAATTATTTCTTATCTAGGTCCCTGTCTAAAGAAGCATCGTAGACTTGCGGTTGGAAATCTTAAAGCACGAGGACTTGGCATGAATCTTTGAGCAAAAACATTTTCCAGGAAATCTTTTTGTTGAAGAGGCATCTTCACAGTGATCGGCCATGTTGAAGTGGTGAGCCCGACTGTTGGCATCGCGGAGCATGGTGTCGATGGGTCGATCTTGCCGTCAGTTTGCCACATGCCATTGAGGACCTTGCATATGTCGAGTGAGATGCCGCCGTTCTTCAGAGTGATCCGCCGACTCTCCAACTCCCCCTCGCCTGGCCCTAGTAGCACCTAACCTTTGAGCTGGAGCCAACCCGGCGCGAGCCGTGGCATGGCTGTCGGTGGGTTTGGTCGAGTTGAGGGTGGTGAGGTCGGAGGAGCGCGACCATTGTACTCTACCTATGAAGGTGTCCGCGTGTAAACGGAGGTTGAGGACAAGGCAACGAGTGGTAGACGGCAAATGATGGCTATGCCCATAACTATAATTTTTCAAAATTTACCTCATTATAACGTCATTCTTAAACTTTTTTATTCATTCAATATGGTACTTGAACTATTTTAAAATGTTCAATCTAATCTCTAAATTTTTAATTTGCTCAATCTAGTCTTTTAGTACCATTTGCAAATTTTTATAGTTGCACTATCACCTGAATTATATACATATCTTTTCATTTCAATCTGTTTTCTACATCAACAAAAAAAATGCAAACTTTTTTTTATCACCTTTTCAACTCCTTATAATGTCATAATAGTTTCATTTTAACTATGCTTTAGGGTGCTTTTGTTTTACCAAAATGAATGATTTAAAAAACATTGTCCTAAAAATAATCACTTACAAAAATAAAAAAATGAAAAATATTTTTATTGTCCATGAAAACATCTAAATATTAATTGTTTTCGATATTGAAAATAATTTTAATGGACTAATTATTTCAAAAAATATAAGTGATCATTTTAAGGAAGATATTTTTCAAATTATTCATTTTCAACAAAATAAACAAAACCCTAGCCTATGATCTCTATTATAAAAAATTTTAAAAAAAAGAGCATAAAATCAATTAGGTTGCATTAGATTGATATTCCTAATATTTTAATGTCCTCATTACAGATTTAACTAAATTCAATTAAGAAAACACGAAACACAACAACATAAAATGTTTGTCTATCTAAAAAGTTAGAAACAAGGTTTAGATTAACATAAGTACAACTATCTATGAATAAATTAATATCATTTTTAATATTCTCATGAATTTTTTTGGCCAAAATAAAAAGAAATATCAACCCCACGTCAAATCTAAATGAGGTCTATTTTTTCTATTAAAGAGATCATAAGTTCAAATATACATAAATGAAACTATTGTAATAATTATAAAGACAAAAAAGTTAGAATGTAATAAAAAAATTTAACATTTTTTTGTCAACTTAGGAAATAGTTTGAAATGAAAAAAAAAAATTAAAATCTAGGCAATAGTGTAACTATGCAAACTTGTGAATAATACAAGACATTGACTTTGTTATGGAAAATTAACGGTTAAATTGAATAAATTGAAAGTTTATGGACTATATTGAATATTTAAAAATATTTCAAGAGCCACATTGAACATATTAAAAGTCCAAACATGACATTGCACATCGAACCAAAATCTAGGGGTTTTTAGTATATTTTTTTTCCTATCATGGGCCACATAGGAGGGTGAACTCGTAATTTGACGATATGTTTAGAAAGTTATAAATTACAAAGTGAGTTTACACATGATATGATTAACATGTTTGATAAATCATCATTATGCACATAGATACAGTGAAATGGGAATTTCAACTTACAGATTTGTGGAAGTTTTGGGATCGACTTGGCAAGCGTCTGACCTGGGTTCGGTGTGCAATCTTTCTCACTTGAATGAGCATCAATTTCAAGGATCGATTTTGTCGTAGACAATTTACCCATGAGAAGCTTCTGTCCCATCTTCCTCGGTTGATTATAAAGTCTTCCATTTCAGCTGCATCGTCATTGGATTGAGGAAGAGTGGTGAAAGATCCTCGGACAAAACCGGTTCAGCATTTCAGACAAGCTTTTTATCTTATGTGTTGAAGGGTCGTGGCAGGTCAAAAAATGGACAGTTTTTCGGAAATCAGCAGAACGCGTCGTGCTAGTAATTTCTTGGAAATGGAAAGTCAATTTTGATTTTAAATTCTCATTCGGCTTCGGAACAGATTGTATGCTTTCATTTATCTCAGAGAGAGAAAGTCATGGATCATCGAGCAATGGAGATTGACGAACTGCAAGATACAGTGGTTGAAAATGACGCAGCCGGATCCGTTGTCTAATGGACTAAGTTCAACCCCAAGGAACTATGAGGAAGCCGGCCTACGCAAGATCGCACGACGAGACACTAACTTAACGCTTGGCCGGGTTAGGTGGCGACTAGGAGAAAGGGAAAGACGCTACCGAGCCGGGACCTCATCTTGCACCATCTTTAGGATCTCCACGACTCTCCGCAGATCAATCTGAAGGCCGAACAGCCAGAGACTGTGTCCTCTATTTGCATTTTTCCGAGAGCTTGACATACCGAAACTAATCCTCCCATTGGAATTATACATGGATGATCTGTCTTTAACCGGAAGGGAAAAGTGGACATAGTTCGATCGTGAAAATTGATTCAGGATATTACCTGACCACAACAGAAAGAAAAAGAAACTTAAGAGTCTGCAAATAGAGAACTTGAAAGGATGGATGGTCTGTTTAAGCATTCCTATTTCTTCTCATCATTTTTCACAAAGTTGTAGTAACTGCAACTGCTTTTCAAGTCTTGAGTTAACTCTCAAGTTCATCAGAGATCCATCATGGTGTATTATGTGCAAAGAGGGTCGTCGTAATTAGTAAAGCCCCAAATAGGTCCAAAATTTTCGGTCTTGGACCATCCAATTAGTCCAGGCCAAAACCCTAAACAAGTGTTGAAATTGTACAAGTGGCTAAACTTATAAGCCCATCTCTACATTTCTTTGCTTCGCGACAATGTTTCTATTGTGAGATTAAAAATTTAGAAATGAAAGGGGTGATTGGCTTGACGATTTTAACACATTATTAGGAATATGTACATCAACAGAAGCAAAACTTTGGAAAATTTGGTCAGGACTTAACTTCGCAAAACAATTTGGCTTGCACATTTTAAAGCCATTACTGATCTTGTTAGTCCAGAGCTTACGATCGATGATGCTGACCTTGCTTGAATTAAAGATATTTAAAAACTATTGAGCTCTCACTTTGAGTTCAAAGTGCAACATAACTATCTAGAAGGAAACCATCTAGCTACTGGTTTGCTAATCTTAAATATTGGTAAGTGCTTGGACAATATGTTCTTTTCACTACTTGATAGAAAGTTGCTTCATATTCATTAGGTGATAAAATAGGAATAGTAGATTCATGACTTTAAATATTTGTATTCGGATTTAGCCTTTTTTCATAGATTATTTTTTTTGGTCGGTCATAGAAAAAACAGTTTAGAAAGTGCATTTTAAGACACTTGTTAAGTCACAGTTCATGCGTTCAAATTATATAATGCCGACTTTACATGTTTTTTTTTTTTTTTTTTTGTAACGGGGAATTATTAAACTTCTAGTCCACTCAAATATCACTTTATCATAAAGAAAATTTGAAATAATTCTCAACCTCAAACTTTTACTTGAATATTCGAATGACATTCATACTTGTTGATAGCAAGACACAATAATAAATCATACATAACTGGATCATAACAAAATGCTAATTTGAAAGAAAGAACATAAATATCCCCATATTGTGTCGAGCATAATTTGATTGTTTCCTTAGATAATTCAAGCTCATCATTTCAATTTCCTAGACAAACTATTATTCATTGTTACTCACACATGCAAGTGCCTTCTACGCAAGTCTCCAAATTTCAATTTTATGATATGGTCATCGATCGATTCTATCCATCATATCATATATAAAATTGATATGCTATTTTTATTTTTATTTTTCGTTTTTAAGACCCTAGCGTATGTTGGTTGAGCAGTGACATGCAATTTTTAGATTGGAGTTCTCCGGTTCTGTACGAAAAGGGGTTTCTCCGAGCATTAATGCTTACTCGATGCTGTCTACTGAACTCCTTTGATTTGATCCCAACACATGATTGAACCACTTTTAATTGATTCCATGGCAATCATTTTCTTTTAATCTGCAACGAAGAAACCTTCATTGGATGGCAAGCAGGTGATACGAATCATCAGGATCGAAAAATGCTCCCACTTTATCTCAATTATAAGATAACAGATGGCATCACTTTGCTTGAGATTTTATAAAAATTAAATAAGATGTGATTCTTATTTGTAAGTCACTAGACCAACGCGGCGGTCGCAGAATTTGACGCCACACGATATGAATTTGATTCCCTCGCAATCTCGGGGGCCGGAACGCTGTATTCGGACCACGAATCCAACTTCTGGCTCATGTCGTGCTTATGATATTCCCTAATCGACTGAACCCGAGAGCCTGTCGCACATTCCGGAACTACACCATCTTTGCTCATGTTGAATAACTAGTTTCTCATATCAAAATCGCATCTCATGCTAATGTTCGGCACTATAAGAAAGTTCACCGTATTATCTGGTAGCCTTTTGAGTTGAGTAACTAGTTTCGTGCCCGAACTCTCTTCTGTGCAAAGACAAATTAGGGACTAACGATACCTGTCTGTGTTCATGATACTTTATTTTAACAATTATGTGTAGGTTTTATTAAGCTCTGTTGATAAAATAGTCTCATTTTGGGTCTAATGGCCCAATAACCTCTTTGATGCTCCAAAGTAATCTCTCATGAGCTAACAAGAAAATTATTCTATCAATCTTAAATATATTTTATGGATACCAATTCAGTCATAAATCTTCACGTGAAATTTCAATATAGTCCTTTCAATCAGTTTTTGTTAGAGATCACCGACGCTATGATCCAATCGTCACAAACCATCATCAATTTAATGAAGAAGAGTTACAATGGAATTTCACACAAATATTTAAGGCTAAATTGACAAAATTAGAAAGTTTGACCTTGAATTGTTATATTTACAATAGGTTTATAATTGATTGAATAATCCCTTCCGAGATAGCATGAAATAGCAACGGCAATGACTCCTCAGGTATGCGGATGCTGCAAATCGGAGTCATCTAAAGGGGTTGACTTTGACTTCCCTTTGAATATGCCCTCTTCCTTTTTGTTGGGTTGAATGCCGTTTGTAGGAACCCTCAGCAAAGGAACCTGAACTCACTTGCAAAGAGAGGCATGGCATGCAGACCCCCACTAGATTTGAGGTCAAGTAGCTTCAGAAGCTCGCCTCCTCTTTCACCTTTATCATCTCTATGTAAAGAGCAACGCCATTCCCTTCAGCATCATATCAATCATCAAGAGAGTTGTAGCTTGTTAGTTGTCTAGAAAACCAGAGATGGCTAAGGCAATGGCAAGCTTGGGCATGTCCTTGTTGGTCCTCTTCCTAGCTCTGGCAACGACTCAGGCAGATCCAGGGCCTAAGCAAGTGAAGTGCCAAGACAAGAAATACCCACTTTGTTACCATGTGAAGCTCCATTGTCCCTCCGCTTGCCTCAGGACTTGTGAGGTGGATTGTGCTTCCTGCCAACCTGTTTGCACCAGCAGCAACTCCTCTGAGAGCAGCAGCAGCAGCAGCAGCAACAACAACAACAATAACGGCAGTAGCAACAACAACAACAACAATAATGGCAACAACAACAACAACAACAACAACAACAACAACAATAATGGCAACAATGGCAACAACAACAACAACAACAACAACAACAACAACAACAATAACAACAACAGTAGCAGCAGCAGCAGCAACAACAACAATAATAACAACAACAGCGGCAATGGCGGCGGAGGTGGCAGCAACAACAACAACAATAACAACAACAACAACAACGGCAGCAATAGCAGCAATAACAACAACAATAACAACAACAATGGTAGCAGCAGCAGCAACAACAACAACAACAACAATAACAATGGCATCGGCGAAAACAACAACAACAACAACAACAACAACAACAATAATGCCGGCGACGGCAACAACAACAACAACAACAACAACAACAATAATGCCGGCGACGGCAACAACAACAACAACAACAACAACAACAACAACAACAATAACAACAACGGTGGTGGCAACAACAACAACAACAACAACAACAATAATGGTAACACTGGCAGTGGCTCCACCCCGCTGACCACCACACCCCCAAGCAGTGGATCCACGCCACCAAATGCCCCACCAACCAACGTGCCTCCTCCAAGCAGTAGTTCCACCCCACCTAATGCCCCTCCAACCACCACACCTCCTCCGCCACCATCAAGCGAAGCAACGGGAGTGAAGAGAGTGAGGTGCAAAGATAGGAATTACCCTCAATGCTATGGATTGGAGCAAAGCTGCCCCAGCGCTTGTGCATCTACCTGTCAAGTTGATTGTGTGACTTGCAAGCCAGTTTGCAGTAAGTCGTCACTATATCCCCTTTTCTCATTCATATTTTTCACTTGTTGTTCTAAGCTTGCATTTAAATGATGGAATGTTCTCTTCACTCACCATACATAGACTTACATAGACTTGCATGAACATAAATCTCATCTAGCTCTACATATCTTAGAGGACCGTCAAATTTTATCAAACAAGAATACATTAGGAGCCTTAAGAATTAATATCCTGAAAATGGGACAGGATGATTGTTCGAATTGATTAGATTAGGAACATGCAAATTGACACTCTTGGGACTTCTATTAGTCACTCTGGATATGCATTCATCACATGGTCAGATCATGGCACACGCAATTATAAGAAAGTTATGTTTCCGGTCATGTATGCTGTTCCTGACTTCAACCAAAGTAATTATGTTTCTATAATCAGAGGATCTCAATCGAAACTACTATGACTAATGTCTCCAAGGATGCTAAAAATTTCTATGGCTAAATGTGAGCAGGCTGTGACTATCCCGGCGCAGTGTGCCAGGACCCACGCTTCATCGGTGGTGATGGCATCACCTTCTATTTCCATGGCAAGAAGAACCGTGACTTCTGCCTTGTCTCCGATTCCAACCTCCATATCAACGCGCACTTCATCGGCCGCCGCAATGTCAACATGGGGCGCGACTTCACCTGGGTCCAGTCCCTTGGTATCCTCTTTGGCTCCCACAACCTCTTCGTCGGTGCCCTCAAGACCTCAGCTTGGGATGACGCCGTCGACCGCCTCTCCCTCTACCTTGATGGCACCCCCATCACCCTCCCTCAACACGAGGGTGCCTTGTGGCACTCCAAGACCACCCCACGCATCTCATTCACAAGGTACCGTGACACGAATGCTATCGAAATTGAAGTGGAGAAGAACTTCAACATCAAGGCCATGGTTGTCCCGATCACCCAGAAGGACTCATTGATCCACAACTACGGAATAACTGACGAAGATTGTTTCGCTCACTTGGACTTGAGTTTCAAGTTCTACGCGTTGAGCGGCGATGTGAGCGGCGTCTTGGGGCAGACCTATGCGAGAAACTACGTGAGCAGAGCCAAGATGGGCGTCGCGATGCCCGTGCTGGGAGGCGAGAGGGAGTTCGCATCGTCAGGCCTTTTCACCACTGACTGCGCCGCATCACGGTTTATCAGCTATCTGGTCCCGAGGAACTCGACCGAGGGTTTTGAGTACACCAATCTCGAGTGCGCTGGCGGAGTAGAGGGCCGTGGAGTTGTCTGCAAGAGATAAATATGCTTAAAATCACTCTTCGATCTCTCAGTCTCATTCATGAGCAAAGTCATACGCACCTGCTTTTGTTAGTTTGATACAATAAGGTCTCGAGTCGAGAAATATGGTGGGGCGAATTATGCCCTCTATGGGCAGCTTCCATTTCATGTATCTTTTCATTTCTCCTAATAAAACACTTTGCAACAAGTGAGTTCAGAGAATATGCAATTTGTGTTATCAATTATTGGCACGAGCGAATATAAACCACATATCCAATTCATTTCCACTTAATCATATACATCATCTTCCTCAGGCGGTTCCCAATTCACATAGCCATGTAGCGTAGTCTCAAAGGGGGGTCAGTGACCAGTATGTACAAAGTGTTGCGTAGTCTCAAAGGGGGCTCAGTGACCTGTATGTACAAAGTGTTATAGCATCCCTACTTTGGGTAAACCCAATATAGTCTCCTCATCGTGTTGAAGCTATCGATCTCTCTTCAATCACCACCAGCAATCCTCCTCTGATGGTAGCAGTGAGCCCCGGTGCGAATCAAGGCCCACGATGACCTTCTGCAACTTGGATATTGAACTGCCGAACCAAAGTGAGTGTGATGCTCTTCATCTCCACCAGGGCCATCTCCTTACCTAGGAAAACCTGAACCCTCGCCTGGAACACTAGGTACCCGTACGAGCTTCTGGGTGAGAATGCTCGGTCCCTCGTTAGCCCCAGCTCGAGCTTGAGCTCAACATAGTCTAGGCCCCACAACTGCTCCATCTGGCCCATGGTCGGGGTGGTACATGACTCTCTATTGCGAAAATCTCTTATGATATTTTGAAGATGACAAAATATTCAAAGACTACTAAAGTTGAGTGACTAGGTAAAAGATGTCCAAGTCATTATATAGACAATACCCTAGCAAAATCATCTAAAGATGAGGAGTACACTATGGTGAACAAGGCTTTGCGTAAGGTTGTTTAAAAGCTGGATGTACTTGAGTAAAAGATGAACAAGCCTAGAAGGGGGGGTTTGGTGAAGCTTAGAGGTATTATGGATAGGTGAACAATGAGGTAGATTTATGACTACTAACATGCTTAGAAGGACCAGAAGATGGAAGTTAAGTGAAGTTGAATATGAGCTAAAAAGTCTGATATATAAAACGTAATGCATGGACATTGATAGAGTACTACCAAAGATGGAGATAAACAGAATACTGCCGAGGCTAGATATAGGCAGAATACTGCAAAAGCTGGATATAACTAGGAATGCTAATATAAGCGAAACACTCAAATGGCCTTTAAGATTATTATTTTCAAATATTTGATATCATCCATTGACAACTTGTGATCTATTATGGATTCCTAATTTAGAAGATCTTACTTGACCATCAATCAAAAGATTATCTATGTAACATAAATCAATCACGCGATATATTTTGATTGATTGACAGCCACTCTATTTCTAGAAACCAAAGATTTGATTGCATAGGTGACCAAATCCACGAAAATTTTAATTGATCAAGTTCAATGGCTAATATTCTTTTTTTGGTCGATCCCATTATACTCCTACTCTAATTCTCAGTCTCAAAATTTTGTCCCATCTCCTTGCAAGGTGTTGGAGTTGAATTGTCCCACCCTAACCCCCTGAGAATGTGGGATTTGAAAATTTTTTATTTTGCGTTTACCAATTATTAAGAATACCTCA
This sequence comes from Eucalyptus victrix, assembly GCA_016097545.1. Taxonomy (NCBI): domain Eukaryota; kingdom Viridiplantae; phylum Streptophyta; class Magnoliopsida; order Myrtales; family Myrtaceae; genus Eucalyptus; species Eucalyptus victrix. The sequence goes on from CM027844.1 coordinate 29,109,852, forward strand.
AAGGAAACGAGTTTATTGTAGGAAATTGTACATAAAAGAATGATTGCAAATCTACGCAAGTCATGATGCAGTCAGAGGAATATTTCAAACAAATATTAACAAGAACCATCTTTAAAATTAATGGTATATGCATCTACAGTGAGTAACATAATAAAAAAGTTCATGTTTATTCTTTATCGTGCCTTGCAAATTTTTACATGGACTTCTTATGATTCTTGATTATCAAATACTTGATAATCGTTGATTGCCAAGATCATGATTGATTTGTATTAGCAATATTTGCGGCCATAAGTATAAGATATTGCATGAATTTGTTCGCGTATTTATTACATGACTTGGTTTGTGTAATGCTTTGATATGGTAGAAACATATGCATTCCTTTTGTAAAGTAAGTTAATGTTATATGCATTTGAGATTTAAGAAAAATCCCTTTGATTTAGAAAGTAATTATTATATATTTGGATACAGTTGCTATATTTAAAAGAACATTTTATAATTTGCATGTTTGATCCGCATATTCAAGGAAGCTATTCATGTGACTTTTTGCAAAGATAATTATCTCTTCTTGTGGAAAAAAAAAATTGGAGGCAATTCCATATTGAGTTTGAAAAGTCTGATCTAAAAATTGGAGAAAGATTATGCACTAGTTTCAAACAGTTCACCGACCTCGAGTGCATTGGTGGAGTAGAGGGCAGAGGATTGGTCTGCAAGAGATAAATGACGATTGGGCTGTTGACAAGATATTGATTGCTAGGAAACATCGATGATTATGAATATCGATGACCAAATGCCGTCATCGATAGACAATGACGATCGATTGATGATTAATACTTGGTATGCTTAACTAAACGCTAATGGCCGAAGACTGAACAAAAGGAAGACGTCAATTAAGGAGTTATCATCAGACAGCAAAGAAGATCGACATGTGGTTATGGAGAGCAGTCGCGAACTCTAAAGTTAAGCCCAGCATCAATCGAAAGATTATAATAACTTGTAGGTAAGGGTGCAGTTATGAAGCATGATCTGGAAGATGAAAACCAAGGGCACGTGATTATAATTTTAAATTAGAATGGCAACTGCTTGAAGGCGGTTACTTTGTGTACTAGTTGTGTTAGCTGGGTTCACTCTTATATGGAGGAGGCTCAATGAGTTCCAAGCCTAAAAGGGGTTTGAGTCCATATGATAAGTTATATAAGGAAATATGGTTTCTCGCTATATATATAAAATGATAGTCGCAAAAGAAAATAATAGCAAGAGAAAAAGAGAAAGTAGAAAATCTGGAGTTTTGGGCAATATCTGATTTACATCAAGCTGGTGTTTGAGGTCAATTCGTGATTCGATTGAACTGAAATTTTGTCAGCATGCTTGTGGTGCAATTTTATCGAATCTGAACGGTTTGATTTTCGTTTAAAGCTCCCCACATCAGGTTTTTCGTAGATTGATCAAAACCTACATTTTTTATCAGATTTATCATTGATCTCTTATGAAATTCATGTGTATTGCCAAGAATTATATTCTTAAGGTCTTTGCTACTATGTACCTCTAGTATTTGCTAAAGAAAAACAATTTTGTTGATAGTGAAGAATTTCGGGTGGACTCCGGTCCCATGGTTTTTTATCTTCTCACATTGAGGTTTTCCACGTAAAAAAATCGTCTTGCGTTCGCATGCCTGGTATTTATTTTACTCTACTATATCGATTCCTATTAGGTTTACACAAGAGGGGATATTATTTTATTTCGCTCTGTTGATTCGATATTATTCGAATTGTTACTGTTCTCCCATCAAAGTAGTATCAAAACATCTGGTTATTGCTTGATTTTTGTGCCTTATGTTAAACAATGGAAATGAATACGAGTAGAATAGTTACTCTAAATGGTTCGAATTATCATATTTGGAAAGGGAAGATGGAAGGCATTTTATATGTGAAAGATTTTTATTTGCCCGTATTTGCCGAGGAGAAACTAGAGAATAAAACTGATGCTGAATGGTCTATATTTCATCATCAAGTATGTGGTTATATTAGGCAGTGGGTGGATGATAATATTTTGAACCATATTATTGAGGAAACATATGCACGCAGTTTATGGGATAAGCGAACAGTTATATGCTCGAAAGACTGGGAATAATAAATTATTTTTGATAAAACAGATGATGGCTTAGAGATATCAAGATGATACTCGTTTGACTGATCATTTAAATTCTTTTTAAGGAATTATAAATCAGTTGGCTACGATGGGAATCAAGTTTGATGATGAGATACAAGAACTATAGTTCTTGGTACTTTGCCGGTCTCCTAGGAGACATTTTGAACATCTTTCTCTAATTCTGCCCCAGATTGTACGATTACCGTGGATTTGGCTAAGAGTAGTATTTTGAATGAAGAGATGAGAAGGAAGACACAAGGATCATCATCTTCACATTCTGATGCCTTGGTTGTTGAGAAAAGGGGAAGAAGTGAGTTTCGAGGTCCGAGAAATAGAGATAAAAGTCGAGATAAAAGCAGATGTAAGTATAATAAATTTGCTAATGTTAAGTGTCATTATTGTCATCAGAAAGGACATATTCAGAGGTTTTGTCACCAATTAAAAAGGGAGAAACAAAAAAAGAAAGGTAAAGAGAAGAAAAGTGATCATGATAGTAATAACAATCGTGTTACTGCACTTAAAGAAGACTTTCTCACTATTTTTGATGGTGATGTGATGAATTTTGTATCTCATGAGACCAGTTGGGTAATTGATAATGGTGCATCCGTTCATGCTACGTCTCGTAAGGATTTCTTTACATCATACAGGTCAGGTGACTTCGGATCTGTGAAGATGGGAAACAATGGACTAGCTTAAGCTGTAGGCATCAGTGATGTGTGCCTAGAAACCAGCAATGGCACAATATTAGTATTGAATAATGTTAAACATATACCTAATATCCACTTGAATTTGATTTCTACAAGCAAGTTGGATGATGATGGGTATTGCAGTACCTTCAGTAATGGTCAATGGAAGCTCACCAAAGGTTCTCTTGTTGTGGCTAGAGTTGAAAAATATTCTCCGTTGTACATTATGCAAGCAAAGTTGTCCAAAGACAAAATTAATAGAGTAGACAGCGAAGATGCAGCTGAATTATGGTATAAGAGGCTCAGTCACATTGGTGAGAAGAGTTTATCAATATTGGCCAAGAAGAAACTAGATTGAAAAATTCAGCGCTAAAGAAGTGTGCTCACTGTTTAGCAGGAAAACAGAATAGGTTTGTATTTAAAAGCTCACCTCCTTCAAGAAAGTCGGGTATACTGGATTTAGTGTATTCTAATGTTTGCGGTCCTATGAAAACAAAATCACTTTGTGGCTCTCTTTATTTTGTTACCTTCGTAGATGATTTTTCAAGGAAATTTTGGATTCATACCTTGAAAACCAAAGATCAAGCGTTAGATGCTTTTAAGCAATTTCAAGCTTCAGTTGAGTGACAGACTGGAAAGAAATTGAAATACATCGGAACTGATAACGAGAAAGAGTATATTGGACCTTTTGATGAATGTTGCAGATAACAAGGTATTCGACATCAAAAGACACCTCCCAAGACACCTCAGTTAAATGGCTTAGTTGAGAGAATGAACAGAACACTGATTGAAAAGGTAAGATGCTTACTTTCATAGTCAAAGCTACCTAGATCATTTTAGGGTGAGGCTTTAAGTACAATTGTACATGTATTAAATCTTATTCCATGTGTTCCTTTAGAGTTTGATGTTCCTAATAAAGTTTGGACAGGCAAAGATGTTTTTTATTACTATTTGTCTGTCTTTGGATGCAAAGCATTTGTGCATATTCCTAAAGATGAAAGGTCTAAACTTGATATGAAAACACGACAGTGCATATTTATTGGTTATGGACAGGATATACTTGGCTGCAAATTTTATGATCTGGTTGAAAAGAAAATTGTAAGAAGCAGAGACGTGTTTATGAAAGATCAAACAATAGAGATATTGAGAAAGCAGAGATGATTTCAGCACCACGGGTTAGTGATAATTTGGTTGATTTGGATCCAGTTCCTCTTACAAATTTTCCTACACAGGTTGATGAAGAGTAACAGGAAGTCAATGTTCCAAATAACGCACATGTTCATGAACATATTGAAATAGATAATACTATTCATGAACCAGAGGCTCAATTAGATCTTCCACTAGATGTTCCAGTTCGGAGATCCGTTAGAGACTGACAACCTTCCACTAGGTATTCTAAAGATGAGTATGTATTATTGACTGATGTAGGTGAACCCGAGTGCTATGAAGAAGCAATAGAAGATGAGTACAAAAACAATTGGTTCGATGCTATGCGAGATGAGATGTAGTCACTTTATGATAATCATGCTTTTGAGTTGGTGAAGTTACCTAAAGGTAAAAGAGCTTAGAAGAACAAGTGGGTATATAGGTTAAAGCAAGATGAACATACTTCACAACCACGATACAAAACTAAATTGGTTATTAAGGGATTCGGTCAAAGAAAGGGTATTGATTTTGATGATATATTTTCTCCAGTAGTGAAAATGTCTTCTATCCGTGTGGTACTAGGTTTGGTAGCTACCCTAGATTTGGAAATTGAACAAATTGATGTTAAAACAACCTTCCTACATGGTGACTTGGAGGAAGAGATATACATTGAGCAAATTGATGTTAAACCTGAGGGTTTCCAAGTGAAAGGAAAAGAGGATTATGTGTGCAAATTGAAACTTTATGGCCTAAAACAAGCATCGAGGCAGTGGGACAAAAAGTTTGCATTAGTTATTACAGAACAAAACTATAAGAAGACTTCCTTAGATAACTATGTGTTTGTCCAAAAATTTTCTGATGATGACTTTATTATTCTCTTACTTCATATTGATGATATGCTGATTGTCGGCAGGAATGCTTTAAGAAATTGAGTTATTGAAGAAACAGTTGAGCAAGTCTTTAGCCATGAAAGACTTGTGCTCAGCGAAGCAGATTCTTGGCATTAGAATTACCCAAGATAGAGATTCTAAGAAGTTGTTTTTGTCGCAAGAGAAACATATCGAGAAGATCCTTCAGAAATTTTACATGGACAATGCTAAAGTGGTTAATATACCTTTTGCTGCTCACTTTAAGTTAAATATGAAGCAAAGTCCTATGACTGACAAAGAGAAGAAAGATATGGAAAGTGTTCCATGTGCTTCAGCTATATGAAGCTTAATGTATGCAATGGTATGTACACGCCCAGACTTGGCACACGCAGTTGGCATTGTTAGTCACTATTTGTTAAATCCAGGCAAAGAGCACTGGAATGCAATGAAGTGGATTATAAGGTATCTTCGGGGAACTTCAAATTTGAAACTCAGTTTCGAGACCGGGAAACTTGAGTTAGTTAGATACACAGATTCCAACTTGGCAAGAGATATTGATACCGTAAATCTACTTCTAGTTATTTGATTTCTTTTGCGGGTGGAGCTGTGTCATGGAAGTCAAGATTGCAAAAGTGTGTTACACTTTCTACAATCGAAGCTGAATTTATTACAACGACTAAAACTAGTAAAGAGATGTTATGGATGAAGAAGTTCTTAGAAGAACTTGGGTTCAAGCAAAAGAGGTATGTGCTATTTTGTGATAATCAAAGCGCAATTCATCCTGGTAAGAATTCATCTTTTCATTCTAGATCGAAACATATTGATGTTAGATATCATTGGGTAAGGGATGTTTTAGATGAAAAGTTGTTGGAACTTGAGAAGATTCATACGGATCATAATGGCTCTGATATAATGACGAAGACTACCAAGAGAGAAGTTGAATATTGTCAATTGATAGCAGGGATTAGGGGTGAGCAATCGGACCGAGTTTACCCGGAACCAGGACCGGACCACCCAAAAAATCGGTCCAAGAACCAATTCCATTTTTTGACAATCGGTTAGAATCGGTCCAGTTCCCTGGTCTGAGTGAAGACCCACCCGAGAACCGGACCGGTTTTGGACCCGATTTTGAGATATTCCTATAAAAAAAAAAAACCTTAAGCAATTTGCCCCCTTCTCAGTCTCTCTTTCATACGATTGCCTTTGCACCTCCCCCTTGCGGCTGCCCCCTCTCTTCTCCACAATGCCAGTGCTACTCTTAAATCTCCTATTGTGTCCAGCCTGGTGACTACTTCTCTTTCTCATCGGTATGGCTTGCTAAACTTTGCCACACCTTGCTACTCTTCTGCAAAATTGTCAAGTCGTTCTCTTTGCGGCACTTTCTATCCTTGTTTCTTTGCTCTTGTTGCTGTCTATTGCAATTGCATTCCTTCGATGCTGATTAAATCGAGGAGATTTACTTCTTCGTCTCCTAAGATTACTAAAGGGCATATTTTTGCTAGTTGGTTAACTTTGCAATTTTATCTTCAAGAGGACGATAGGACCTATTAGGCGGGCAAAGGGCAATTGGACTCTAGAGGAGGTTAATTTTCTGATACTTTAGCGAATGTTTTGCTTTGCATGTGCTCCTTCTGTTTGATTATTGGAACTTTACATCCGAGGTCATTTTATACAATTATGTTTTCATACGTTAGAGAGAACTGAACAGCTTTTTATCTAATCAAGGGAAGTATGAAACTAGCATTGCTTAGACTGAATCATCGGAAACTCCATATTGGGAATTATTGAGCCTGTACCTCATTGTAGAACATGTTTGCTTCTTTTGGTCCTGGGGAATGTAGCATTTTCTAATTATTTTCTACCCTATTCAGGATGAGACATTGAGAAATGTTGTTGCGGTTTATAATGGCAAGAGTTGGGAGAAAATAGGTATCTTTCTTTCTTCTCAAGCACTTTCTTAAAGTTCTGCCAATGCTGTTAAGTTACAGTCATGCCGCTTGAGCCCCAAAATTTGCTAAATATCTGCTACTTTTGGGAGTTTGATTCAAGTAGCCAAGAATTATCTGTGGTCTATTGTTTTCTGATATAGCCGAGTCTTGTTTAATTAAAACATAGATTGAATGCATATACATTCTTTGTTTAACAATTGAATGCTATGTGGCTATTCATTCGAGAAGAAAATATATTTTTTGTCATTACATGTGAGAATTCAAATTGCTATAAACACACCAATAATTCTCAAATCCTTAATTTGAGTGTTTTTTCCTAGCTTCATTTGTATATGTAATTGGTTTTATAAAGGAAGAGATGGCTCAGTTCATTACCTTTTCATGGGGTTTTACAACACAAAGTTGGAGTTTCGAAATGCTTTCTTTCATGGGACACTTGTTCTTTTTGAAAAGTAACAGGGGAAGTGCGATGTCCGATGGTTAAGGCAATATAAATCATCATCACTACGTAATATTCTCCCCTGTGGTGTTGCTATTTATGATCAACTGCTTTCTACATTTTTCTAAGTGCTATAACTTTAAATTCTTCATCGATCTCAATCACTCTATCTCCTCTTTCCCTTCCCTCTTCCATTCACTCTCTCTTTCTCTCTCAATCGCAGCAGTATTTCGTGTGATCCCGCTCCTACAGCAACGGTTGTTGGGCAACCCCGGTCAGAGGGAAGGAGCAAGGCAGCAATGCTTGCTGGGCAACCCTGGTCAGAGGGAAAGAGCAGGACGGAGAGACTTTCACAACTCGAGGACGAGGGGAATCGGAGGGAGAGAGGAGAGGGACTACTAACTTTCACAACCACAGAGCGGGCGGGAAGCTGTTCATACCAGAACGATTGCTAGTTTATATGTGAATTTGTTAATACAATGCTAATATGTTTAGTTTGTTCTTTCCTCAGTTTTTTACTTCCATTCAAAAGTTGCTGCCCCACTCCCTAACAATGTCATCACCGTTAAAGCTTATTGTCTTACCGAATAATGTCTCACATTTTTCCTTGTTTACTTATTAATTTCTCCAAAGCTGATGTGAAGATTCTTATGATGTACTCTTTCTATTTCCTGGTCAAAGGATCAAGATAAAAATATATCAATGGAAGTAGATGGACATAACAAAATGAGTCCGCTCATGGAATTGTCATTCCATGGAGCTGATGATGCAGAATCTGTAACCGTGGGTGTGACAAACAAGGTGAGGGCAGCTAACTCTCGTCCTCCTCTAGGTAAAAAGCGAGCTAATCAAACGGAGACTTGGGATAATTTTTCAAGAATCATAGATGAGAAAACACAGAAAACCGTTAGGGCAAAGTGCATTCATTGTGGGGTTGAATATGTATATAATGTTAATCATGGAACGTCAACTATGTGGAAGCACTTGAAAAAGTGCAAAAAGTATCATCATGCAGATAAAAAACAAATGTTGATTACATCACATAAGGGAGATGTGACTGGTGATGAAGGGGAAAATACTATTAGTGGTGATAGTGTCTTAACGATGTGAAAATTTGATTAAGAACATTGTAGGCACATGTTTGCTCGGATAATTATTATTGATGAACAACCGTTTTCCATGGTTGAGCATGTTGGTTTTCGGAATTTTGTCACTGAATTACAGCCCCTTTTCCAACATCTTTCAAGATTTACGGTGGCTAGAAATTGTATGAAATTGTATCTAAGTGAAAAAGTTTGTTTGAAAACTTCATTTGGTAAGCTTAAATCTAGGATTGCACTCACAACCGACATACGAAGTTTCATTCAAAATTTGAACTACTTATGTCTCATAGCACATTTTATTGATGAAAATTGGAGGTTGCATAAAAGAATCATCAATTTTGTGATAATGCATAGTCACAAAGGTAGGGAGATTGGAAAAATGGGGAATAAGTACACTAATTGTGCCATAAGTTGTGTACGGCGCTCACTTTGGTGCCAAAAGTTTCCATTGGATCACTTAAGTGCCAAAAAATTTGAAAAACGCTCACTTTAGTGCCAACGCCGATGAAATTGGCCAGAAATCCGACGTGGCCTTTTTTTATTAATTTTTGAAGTCGACGTGGCTCGTCGGAGAGTTGAGTTAGCATCTAAACACCAAAACGACGCCGTTTAGCATCTTTTCCCAACTTTAAAACCCTAATCCCTAAATTGAGAGAGCGGGGAGGCTTGTCTTCGTGTCTTCTTCTTCCTCGAAGACCCACACCAGCAACGTCACCAGCAACGGCACCAGCATGGCACCAGCAATGGCACTGGCAGCACACCAGCAGCGACACCATCAACGCACCAGCAGCACCTTCGACCCATCTTCTTCCTCCTCCTCCGCCATCGCCTTCGATTTTTCCTACAACAATCTCAATCTCTCCTCGCTCACCTGGTCGAGCAACTACAATGGTGGCTGAGTGACGGTGGCCGAGCGACGGCAGGCGAACGACGGTGGCTGAGCGGCAGAAACCCTAATTTCAATCCCCATGTGAGCTAAACGGCGTTGTTTCCGTGAATCCATCCATGTAGGACGGCAAAATGACGTTATTTTCTTAAGGAGGACCGAAAATGACGTCATTTAAAGGCCCATTGATTTTTTTTTTTAAAGCCACGTATTAATTTTTGCTGGAATCTTTCGCCGGTGGCACCAAAGTGATCGTTTTTCCTCCGATTTGGCACTTAAGTGATCCGACAGAAACTTTTGACATCAAAGTGAGTGCCGTACACAACTTATGGCACCATTAGTGTACTTATCCCGAAAAATGGTAGAGAAATGTATTCATAATTAGGGAATAGAAAAAAAGATATCTACAATAATCATGGATAATGCTAGTTCAAATGATGTGGCTGTTAATTATTTGAATGAAAAATTTTCAAGAGAACGGTTTTTTATTTTGAATGACGATGCTTTACATATGAGGTCATACTTAACTTGATAGTAAGAGATGAATTGAATGAGGTGCGTGATTCTATTGCACGTATCCAAAATGTAGTTATATATGTGATGAGTTCTCCTGCTAGAGCTAAAACATTCCAATCTTGTATTGAGAGTGAGAGGATTGCATATAAAAATTCGGTCTATCTTGATGTTGCCACTAGATGGAACTTCACTTACATAATATTAGATACCACCATAAAGTTCATGCAAGCTTTTGAAAGAATGGAAGAATGGAAGAAGAAGATTCATTCTTCTTAAGGGAGATTGACCATGATGCTCCTCAAGATAAAGTCTGGGAAAATGCTATCATTCTTTCTAAATTTCTGAAATGGTTTTATGATGCAATCAAAAGGATGTCGGGGAGTTCATATGTTACTTCAAATGAATATTTCGAGGGGATGGCTATGTTTTATAATTATTTGAATAATGCAGTAAATTCCTTGAACCCAAAGCTTCAAGCTATGAGTATAAAAATCAAAGAAAAGCTTGATAAGTATTATGGAAGTATGGATAAAGTAAATATAATGGTGTTGATTGCAGTTGCATTGGATCCTACAAAAAAGTTGAATTACGTGAAGTTTTGTTTTGAAGAAATTTATGATGATGAAGCAAAAATTGATGAGATGCATAATAAAGTGAAGGTTGCCTTGGAACGTTTATATAAATTTTATAAGCAATCTTTTGATGGTTCTTCTAGTAAAGAAAATTTTAATGGTTCACTTCCAATGCCGATATTGATGACAATGAGTGTGAAATCCATACTTGGCATAAAAGCTTTCTTCATGCCAAGAAAAGAGTGTTGGATGAAAACAAATATGAACTTGATCGGTATTTTGAAGCTGAAAGTGAAGATGTCTTTAATCTCGACCGTTTGATATGGTGGAAGAGTACTGAGTCAAAGTATAAAATCTTATCTTTGATGGCTCGAGATGTTTTATCTATTCCTGTGAATACCGTTTCTTCCGAGTCAACTTTTAGTACGTCGGGACGTGTACTTGACGGCTTTTGAAGCTCTTTGACTCCTAAAGTGGTGAAATGTTTGATTTGCACTCAAGATTGGTTGAGAGCTGTTCATGTGCCGATCAATGTTGAAGAGCGCATCGAGAATGCGGAAAAGTTTGAGGCGGGTAAGTCGTATGTATTCCTTTCTATCTTGTAATTTATTCGCATAACTATCTGTTAATTGAATGCTCTATTTAATCTCTTTTTTTGGTTTTTAGATTTGGATTGTCTTACCAAAGACATTATCACAGGAAAATAGACTTCATTTTGTAGAAACTCCAATTTTGTGGTAAGTGAATAGATTTTATCAAATCATAATTTTTGTATCATCTTTATTTGACTTTTCAAGAGCCTGTATTTTGCAAGAAACTTCACTTTGTAGTCGTTATTTATACAAAGTGAATCATGCTAATCTTTTAGTCTTGTAGAGTTCTTATATATACTGTTTTGCATATGTTTTCTCGGAGGCTCTCATGCTTTTATTGTTTGTCAGAGTCACCATGCTTTTTGCATAATATGCTGGATATGGTTTTGGCTCTTGGAGGGTGAGTTCATGATTAGAGAAGAAGGCTGAGTATATATTCAAGCGATGAAAGAAGTAGAGGCATTGTAAGCCGGCAGCAATTATCAATTACTTTTGATTATGTGGATCAATGTAGCGACAAGCTGGATGCTAGTTTTAGTACCTCAATGTACTGATTCATCTATCATGGGGGCAAATACTAGTAGTGTCATCTTTATTTGACTTTTTTAACTATCTTTTCTACTCTCCGACAATGCAGGGAGGTAAAGGAAGCTCCTTTGCTCTCACTTCTCTCATTGTGCACGGTAAACTTGTTGCTTTTCAATTAAGTGAGCTTGAATTTGGTGGAGACATTATGGGGATTGAGTTATATGGCGACCTTGAATTGTTCTTGCTCCATCACAGTGTTTTGCTTTTGTGAAATTAACGTAGTTTTATTTGCACAAAGTGTTCGCTGCTTTGCTTGAGTGAGCTTAGTGGAGATTGATTGTGCCTACTACCTAGTGGTCAATTTGACTAATTTCTCCCAGTCATATGATCGAGGAAAGCTTGCGATTTTGATTTCAAAACTAATTAGGAGCAATGAACAAGCAATAACGTTCATTCAAACGTGTTTGATTGGTGTGAGAAATTCTTCTGGTGGCATTTTTGTGTTGAGTTCTTCAAGATACATTATCCGAATGAACCCTTATAGCCACTGCTTTTATGAATTCACTCCATTTACTATATAGGGGCAAGAGTGATCTATGTCCTTCACGTTATCTATTACTTAAGCATGTATTGGAGGTGATCGAGTTAAGGAGGCAACCGTTGGACTTCTTTTAAGTGTATTTCATAATGATATCGGATGATAACAAAACAAGTTCTAGTGGAAACAGGGTTGACCCTGTAACCAGATCGGAAAAACAGGGTGGTTCGGGTACAAGGTCTAATGCAAACAGGGTTAGGTACAGGGTCCAAAAAAGGGAACCGGTTATAACAGGGTCGGGTACAGAGTCCAGGTCTAGACCCAACCCACCCGGGACCCGATCACCCCTAGTAGGGATGGTGAATCCCTCCACATTATCGTGAGGTTGTTAGCTAGGTTCACTCTTATGTGGAAGAGACCTAATGAGTTAGAAGCCCAAAAAAGGCTTGAGCCTATATGATAAGTTATATGAAAAAAAAAAACAAGGTTTCTCACTATCTATATGAAATAATAGCCGCATAAGGAAATAATAACAAGAGATAAAGAGAAAGTAGAAAATTTGAATCTTATTTACATCAAGTTAGCGTCGGAGGTCGATTCGTGGTCTGATTGAGTTAAAATTTTGTTAGCATGTTCGTGGTGCAACTTTATCGAATCTAAACGGTTTGATTTTTGTTTGAAGCTTCCCACATTAGATTTTTCATGGATTGATCAAAACCTACGTCTTTGATCAGATTTATCCTTAATCTCTTGTGAAATTCATGTGTATTGCCAAGAATTATGTTCTTGAGATTTGTGCTGCTATGTACTTTTAGTATTTGCTAAAAAAGAACAATTTTATTGATAGTGAAGAATTTCGGGTGGATTTCGGTCCCGTGATTTTTTATCTCCTCACATCGAGGAGGTTTTCCACGTAAAAAAATCGTCTTGTGTTCGCGTGCTTGGTATTTATTTTACTCTACTATATTGATTCCTATTAGGTTTACACAAGATAGGAGATTATTTTATTCCACTGCGTTGATTCGATATTGTTCAAATTGTTAATGTTCTCCCATCAAGTTGTTGGAACATTCTATGGAATATTGATGATTCCAAAAACTAGTTTTGAGACTTTCAGAAAATAACTGATCCCTCGCATGTAATGTCTTCTAATCACAGTGTGGAGGATCTTATGTTTTATCGTATCAGCTTCCACTTCTCTGCTCCCAACCGTGAGTTAAGTTAGAATTCACATATTTTGCGAGATGGTCCCATAGTCTATTCTTTCTTATCATTGCAGACTTGCGGTTGGACATCTTAAAGCACGGGGACTTCGCATAAATCTTCGAGGAAAATCATCTTGAGGGAAATATTGTTTGTGGAAGAGGCATTTTCACATCAGTGATCGGCCATGTCGAAGGTGGTGAGCCCGGTGTTGGCGTGGCGGAGCATGGCATCGACGGCATCATCCCAGTCGATCCAGCCCCACCCGCCGCCAGTCTGCCACATGCCGTTGAGGACCCTACATACGTCGAGCGAGTCGCCACCGTTCTTCCAGCGTGACATGCCAGTTCTCCAGCTTGATCGCCTGGCCCTCGTAGCCGACCCGGCGCGAGCTGCAGTGCAGCTGTCGGTGGGTTCGGTAGAGTTGAGGGCGGTGAGGTTGGAGGAGTGCGGATTGGGTACGGTCATGGCCATTGTACTGTACCTATGAAGGTGCTCGCGCGTAAACGGAGGTTGAGGATAGGGGAATGGGTTCTAGACGGGAAATTTCGACTATGCCCACCTAAGCGCTTCCGTAACGATAATCATTAAAATTTAGTATTGTCATTCTTAAAATTTTTATTCATTCAATACGCAGCATTTATAATAATGATTATCATTTATCTTTTACAATAACAATCGCAGCCAAAATGGAACTATATGACATTATAATTGCGTGCGGCAGGGTGCACGTCTGATGCATGCAATAATCTTCTCTGCAGTGAAATTGGCCGCTATGATCAACTTATATGATTCCATTTACAGGAGATGAAGTGTTATTTATGAAACATAAAGGTTTCAGACAGTTCAATGTTAGGAATAAAATGTGCAAAAGCGAATTTATCTATTTTCCCCCGAATCTACCAATCCATCGACATACATATCGATTCATTATTCACTACATCAATGAAGTAGTTCTTGGCTTTTTCTTTTCTTTTGGTAGTTAGTTCTTGACTTATTTCTAGCCCTTTTTTTACTATTAGAATGCTCCCAAAAAAATGAAATCGGACTTCTTCGCTCGTCACGCGATAGATCTCTTCCGCAAGCTTCCATGTATGTCAATATACTTACATAAAGAAAGTTTCAATTTTCAACACGTCGATAGTACGCATCTAAGGGAAAAAATAAGTCCTTTGAGAATGACTCGAACTTTTGACTTGTCCGCGAGTTGCTCTTTTGTACAAACCGAGAGATCCCGACACGCCTAAGCAACTGCTCTTTTCATGGACGGACTCTCCGGGGGTCGTGGATCACGTTTGCTGCCCACCTATCTGTTAAAAACAAGAGGAGATGCAGATGTGCAGATATGCACAAGAGCAGCCCAAAACAGAGGAGAACAGAGGAAATATCACAAAAACAGAGGAACCGTCTGTTTTGTATAATAAAATTAAAAAAACTGACGTCTTAGCCTTTATATAGGCTTTACAAAAACAAGTAACCATCACAGCCCACTAACTTCACACATACAGAAATCAATCCACATAATAGACTATTAATACATAAAAACAAACCAGAAACATTGACTCGTTCAACGTTCCCTCCCTTAAACTAATATTGCAAACAATCAGTTTAAAGGACCTTCTCTCAATTTGGAATATCCAACAAACGAATACAAAGGAGCTTTCTCAGCTTCTGAAACATGGATAACTTTAGGGGCTTGGTGAATGTATCAGCCACTTGATCTTCACTTCTACAGAAAACTAGCTCAACTACTTCATCCTTTGTAAGATCTCTTAAGAAGTGGTACTTCACATCTATATGCTTGCTCCTCCCATGTAGAACTGGATTTTTGGACAGTTGATAGTTGAGCTGTTACCACAATAGATTATAGTTGCTTTTTGCTGTTTGAACTGAAGCTCTTCAAGAATCTTCCATAACCATAAGGCTTGACAAGCGCATGAAGTTGCAGCAACAAATTCTACTGAAGTTGTTGATAAAGTAATAATTGATTGCTTCTTTGAAGACCATGAAACCGCCCCTGAACCAAGCATGAATACATACCCTGAAGTACTTCTTCTATCATCAACATCTCCAGCATAATCACTATCTGTAAACCCAAACAAATCTGACTTTTCTCCCTTTTTATAGAACAGCCCAAAATTTTTAGTTCCTTGCAAATAGCGAAAAATCCTTTTTGTAGCTTGTAAATGTAACTCAGTTGGGTGCTCCATATACCTGCTTATAAGGCTCACAGCATGCATGATATCTGGTCTTGTCCCCGTCAAATACATCAGGCTTCCAACAATATGCTTGTAGAGAGTGCTATCCACCTTGTTTCCATAAGGATCTTTCAAGAGCTTCAATCCAACTTCAGTTGGAGTAGTCACAATATTACAATTATTCATTTGAAACCTATCCAAAATCTCTTGAACATACTTCTTTTTAGACATAAAGATTCCAGCTGCAGATTGAATAACTTCTATGCCTAGAAAATAATGCATCAATCCAAGATCAGTCATCTCAATTTCTTCCATCATAGACTCCTTGAATTTGTCAAATATGGCACTACCACTCCTAGTAAAAATAAGATCATCCACATATAAGTATACAAGAAGCAACCTTCCACCATCACCAATTTTAATAAAGAGTGTATGCTCATATAGACATTTTCTAAAACCTTTCTTCAAGAAATAGGCATCAATGCGACTATACCAAGCTCGGGGAGCTTGTTTTAACCCATATAGTGCCTTTTTTAATTTATAAACTTTATGTTCACTACCGAGCTTTACATAACCAGAAGGTTGATCAACAAATACCTTTTCTTGAAGATCACCATGCAAGAATGCTGACTTCACATCCAATTGGAAGATAGGCCATGAATTCTGCGCTGCTAATGCAATTACCAATCTGATTGTGTCAAGTCTTGCTATAGGTGCAAATACTTCTTTGTAATCCACTCCAAATTCCTGCTTGTAGCCTTTCGCCACCAAGCGCGCCTTATACTTATCAACTTCACCATTCTTGTTCAATTTTGTCTTGTACACCCACTTGACTCCGATTGTTTTGTGTCCTTTTGGAAGATCTGTTAACTCCCAAGTGTTATTCCTCTCAATAGCTGCAATTTCTTCATCCACTGCTATCCTCCAATTTTCTTTTTGTACTGCTTCATCAAAAGTTGTTGGATCACAATCTGAAAACAAAGCGCAAAATGGATAAGTGGATCTTCATATTGATCAACTCCTGTTACTTCATAATCACTCATCCATGCAGGCCTCCGTCGAACAAGATGAGGCCGATCTTCAGGTTCCACAGCTGCTGCTATACTTTGGACACTGCCTATGGCGATTTGGGTTGTTGTGGATTGCTGCACCAGCCTATTTTCATCTTCAAAATTCGTTGGAATTTGCTTACCAACACCTTGTTCACCCCACGGCCAAGTTTGTTCTTCATCAAATATCACATCACGGCTGATAATGATTTTCTTGGTCACAGGATTATAAAGTTTATAGGCTTTTGATTGATCACTAATGCCAAGAAAACACATTTGACTCCCTTGTCATCTAGTTTCTTCCTCTTTTGGTCAGAAACATGGGCGTAGGCAATACACCCAAAAATCCTGAAGTGATCTACTACGGTCTTTGGCCGCTCCATGCTTCTTCCGGTGTCATATTTTGAACAGCTAGAGTGGGACTTCTATTTAAAATATGAATGCTCCAATTGACTCGCTTCAGGCCGAAACTTTTTGGAATTCCACTTCCCCTCAAGAGACTTCGCACCATATTCAGAATGGTACGATTCTTCCTCTCACATACGCCATTTTGATGTGGTGTATAGGCTGCTGTAAGTTGTCTCTTGATCCCATGCTTCATACAAAAATCTGTAAACTCAAGCGAGTTGTACTCTCCACCACGATCCGTGCAAAGGACCTTTATTTGATTTCCTCCATCCTTTTCAACAAGTTCTTTGAAGTTCTTGAAAGCCGCAAAAGCTTCAGATTTTTCTTGCAAAAAATACGCCCAAATTTTTCGACTAAAATCATCAATGAAGGTAATGATATACCGTTTACCTCCATTGGAAATTGGAGATATTGGTCCGCAAATATCTGAATGAACCAACGCCAATAGACTTTTTGCTCTCCACGATTTTCTTTGTGGAAATTGAGCACGATGTTGCTTGCTAACAACACAATCTTCACAAATTTCCAAAGGAGCACAGATTTGAGGAAGACCCTCCACCATATCTTTTTTATATAGTGTTCGCAACCCACCGAAATTAAGATGCCCATAGCAAAAATGCCATAACCAGGCTTCCTCCTTTAATCTTGCAAAGAAACATGAATTTGTAGTGTTGTGGAGATACAATGGAAACATCTGATTGCCCGTCATTTTGACTTCAGCAATTAAACCCAACTTCTCATCTTGGATTCTACAAATCCCACCTTCAATAGAGATTTCATATCCCTTCTCTTGCAGTTAACCAGCACTTAATAGATTAGTCTTCAATTCAGGGACATACAATACATTTGAGGTAGTTTGTACCGAAGTCCCTTTTGGATGAATTGCCACTGTTCCTTTCCCCATCACCGACACAATGGAATTATCACCAAACTTTACGGTGTTGTTGTACGTTTCGTCTAGATCAAAAAACATTTTCTTGTCTCCACACATGTGATTGCTACAACCAATGTCGAGATACCACATGTTTGGTTGAGTTTCTTCCTTCTCATGGCACACCATCAAAAGAGATACTTCTTCTTCTTTTTCTGCAAAGTTAGTTCTTTCAACTCTTTGTTTATTCAAATTAGTTCGACATTCAGATTTGTAATGTCCATACCTATGGCATCTAAAACACTCCACTTTGGATTTGTCTGCTGACCTTAACCTAAAACCAGTTGAATGTCGTCCTCCACGACCTCTTCCTCTCCCTTGGAAATCACGATAGGAATAGCTTTCAGACTTTTGATCAAAGCTAAAGCCACCGCAATCGTTGTTCTCCCTTCCTCTGCCTCTTCCTTTGTTCACCCTTGCTGCTGATGAAGAATGATCTCCAGTTGAGACCTTCAAAGCTTGCTCTTCCGTCTCTTGTTGTAGGAGTTTTTGTTCATGAACTAACAAGGATCCTTGCAACTCATCAATGGAAAGTTCTTCAATGTCCTTGGCTTCTTCTATGGAACAAACAATAAAGTTGAACTTTGGTGTCAACGATGATGACATCCTCCGTCTTGTCACCATGAATCCGCATCTTATTAACTATCGCCATTGTCCGAGAGAAGAAATCTGTGATTGTCTCTCCTGACTTCATTCGTAGCATTTCAAACTCCGAACGAAGCGTTTGAAGCTGCTGCCTCTTTGCTCTTGCTGAGCCTTGATACTTTTTCTTCATGGAATCCCATATTTCCTTGGAGGTATCCTTGCAAAGAATTTTCTCCAAAATGGATCTATCAATTGCTTGGAAAAGATAATTTTTGGCTTTGAGATCCTTCAATTTTAACTCATCCAAAGCCGTTCTTTGCGCTGCCGTTAACACAACTCCTTCATCAGGTTCTGTAACTCCCGAAGAAACAACATCCCAATACTCCTTGGACTTGAGAAAATCCTCCATTAGCATGCTCCAATGATCATAATGACCATCAAAGTGTGGAATAGCAGGTTGTACAAATGTTTCTGAGGCCATTACTGCTGCTGCAAAATAGAACCACCACAAAAGCAACCTGCTGCTGCTACAAACGAAAATAACCTGCTGCAATACTCTCCCTTGACCACTGCAAACGAAAGTACTTGCTACAATAAAAACTCTCTTTTGGTTCTCACCTTTTTACAGCACTCAAACACACACTTTTCTTCTTAACCTCCGCTCCGATACCAATGTTAAAAACCAGAGGAGATGCAGATGTGCAGATATGCACAAGAGCAGCCCAAAACAGAGGAGAACAGAGGAGATATCACAAAAACAGAGGAACCGTCTGTTTTACACCCACACGTATATAAAAAAAAAAAAAAAACTGATGCATTAGCCTTTATATAGGCTTTACAAAAACAAGTAACCACCACAGCTCACTAACTTCACACGTACAGCAATCAATCCACATAATAAACTATTAACACATAAAAACAAACCAGAAACATTGACGCGTTCAACACTATCGGCGCACCGCCGTTTCAAATGGGCAAACGAGCGTCAAGGTCAATTTCAAGGTGTGAACACCGGTTATCTGCTCTAACACGAACAAGGGGTGAGCCATGACGTCGTGAGAAGACTGACATGTTTAAGGATTGACCGGATTGGGATGTAGGTTTTGACCCGACAACGACCAAACCTTGAAAGTCCTAAACCGACCCCAGTGGAAATTATGGACAGCTTCTCGGAAATTAGCAGAACGCGCTGGAAATTTCTTATAAATGGGAGATCATTTTTTATTATAAATTCTCGCTCCGCTTCGGAGCACCCTGTTTGCTTTCATTTGCTTCAGAGAGAGAGAGAGAGAGAGAGAGAGAGAGAGAGAGATGGATCATCCAGCAAACGAGATCGAGGAACTGGGAGATCCAGCAGATAAAAAAGACACAATCATATCCGTTGGAGGGCCGGTCGGAGCGGAACAGTTTATGCGTTGTGGACTGACTTCACCCCCAAGAAACTCCCGTGAAGCTGGCCCTGTTGATGCCGAAGCAGGATCGCACAATAAGGCAGTGACTTACTGCCTGGCCCGCGTTAGAAGCCGACTAGGGGAAAGGGAAAGGGAAAGAAGCTTCCCAGCTGGGACCTCGTCTCGCACCATCTTTAGGATCCCTCCAACTCTTCGCGGGATCAATCCTCAGGCCGAAAAACCTGAGATTGTATCTATAGGCCCGTACCACAGGGGCCGGGAGGATTTGCTCGAGTTCGAAGAGCACAAGTGGTTCTTCCTCAAGAGGTTCCTTCACCGCACGTCCTTGAAGGTGGAAAGTCTCGTCATATCCGTGGCACGCCTAGAGAGTTCTGCCCGGCGCTGCTACTCGGAGCCTGTGCTCATGTCGAGTGGTGACTTCCTGGAGATGATGCTACTCGATGGTTGCTTTGTGCTGGAACTCCTATTCCACTTTTTCAGGAGCGGTGATGCGATTGACGAAGACGACCCCATCTTTACACAACCTGGGATAATCCCGATTCTCATCAGGGACTTGCTGAAGCTCGAGAATCAGGTTCCGTACTTGCTTCTCGAGATGGTGTTTTCCTCCTCAGGCTTACTAAAGGTCAGCGGGCTGGAAAAAGAGACTTTGGGCACGCTCTTTCTGAAAATGTTCGATCTGTTCTACCCAATACCCGCGGAGTCTCTCAAAGGTTATGGACATGCCCCGTGCCATCATTTACTTGACCTGTTTTACATGACTCTCTTTCCGATTAACGAGATCCACAGCAACTACCCACAGAAGTACCGACCGTCCGATCAATCCGTACCATGTGTGACCCAGCTTAGGCTTTCCGGAATCAAATTCAAGTCCAGGAAGACGCAAAACTTCCTGAGCATAAGCTTCAGGAAACGGGTGCTCGAGATACCAACCATCACTATCAACGACTTCACGACCACCGTGCTGATAAACTGCATTGCCCTGGAACAATGCCAGGAAAACAGCCACCAGTACATCACCGATTACGTCTCCTTCATGACCTGCCTCATCAATCAGCCAAAAGACGTGTCTCTCCTTTGTTCAGATGGGATCATCACAAGATTTTCTGAAGACAACCAGTATGTTGCTAATTTGTTCAATAAGCTTGGGAAGAGCATCGTTTTCAATGTTCACGACTGTTATCTGTCGAAGCAATTCGAGGAGCTGGAATCGTACTACAACGGCAACTGGGCGAATATGATGCGCACTTACTTTTCCAGTCCGTGGTCTGCCATATCGGTCTTTTCTGCTTTCTTGGTCATAGTTCTCACCGCCACACAGGCCATTTTCGCTATACTTAGTTATCATTCCCAATAGGATTTGTTGGTCAGTAGATGTGTCGGGGTCAGGTTTTTTTATTTATTTTATAATTCTACAAGTTCCTGCTCAGACATCAGGAGTACGTCACTTATTTTAGCATGTGCCGAGTCTAATGTAATGAAGCTTCTTTTTTAGGTCGGATAAACTCGGATATGATTTTGAGAGTGATGAGTGCAACTACTATAGTCTGGTGCAACTATTATAGTTTCAAATTCAGCATTACTCTCGTTGTAATGACCTTCAGACTGACAATCGCCAATTTGCAGCCACGATAATATGATATAATCAGGGAAAAAAAAAACAGTGAAAGTAAGCATTGCTACAGGTGTTGGAGCTCTCCAGTTTACTACGAGGGTAGGGCTCTCTTTTTCAAGGCAGAAGCGAAATTGAGGTTTGATGATGCGATAGCCGTTTAAATACGTAGAGTTGCTCGTCAAGACGCTACGAAAAGATTGAGACCTTAGGTGGCAATAAAAAGAGTTCCCGTTCAAAGAAACTTGGGACTTTGTGAGGTTATTTTCCTAAATTCCAGGAAATCCTTGTGCAGACGTGGTGGTACACGAATGGTGGGGATCTGACTATGCTCCTATTTGCTCTTTCCAATAGATCTGATCCGCGTGCATTCCCCGAGAAGCAGTGGTACTGAAATTAGCCCATCCCATTGGAATTATTCATGGATGATCGGTACCGTAAAAATAGACTTGAGTCTGAAGCGTTTCACTCCCTCTGTCACTAGTCCACTTGTTCACAATGTTTCGACCATTTCACCATTTGTGGGTCCCACGTTTCTGGCATATAAACCGTACTTCTTTTTGGTCAAATGTGGCGTCCCTCCTTTTGTTTGCTTTCTTCGTATTCTTTTCCTCGGGTCCCCACTCCTTTTATTGCCTCTTTCCTAACAGAGACCCTTTGTTTTGGCGATTCTCAGGCAACAATTATGGTGATGGTCAACGACCACGACAATGGTCGAACAAACTGGAGCATCAACACCTCCAGTCAATCACGGCCTCCGTCGCCATCCGCCAGCTTCTTTTCCGGGAGCTTTCGTTCCAGCTCTGGCCCGCCGCCCACCTTTCTATCCCCCCAACGAGCCCCCGTCTCTCCGATCCTCGCAGACCGGTTCCGGAGCCGAGCTCCGCCGTGGTATATTGTTTGCAAAGTGGATTGTGGAAACTAGTAAAGCCCCAAATGGGTTCAAAGTTCTTGGGCTCGGACCACCCAGTTAGTCCAGGCCTAAACCCTAGAGAAGCGTTGAAATTGGACCCGTCTCTCTTCTCAGATTCTCGCCAAAACAAAGAACTGCTTAATTCACGCGCCCATGTGTATGTTTCTTAGCCTTTCAACGGTGGGGAAAAAAATCCCTCGTTATTTGCGTCGCGACATTATTTTCATCGCGAAAGATTGAAAATAAAAAAAAAAAAAAATACAGAAAGTGCATCTAAGATACTTGTCGACCTACAGTTCATGCTTTAAAAAATATACATACGTACATGCATACATATATACAAATTGCTGATTCTACATGTTTTAATTTCTTTGTAATGTCGGAAAAGTTTGTTCATCTGCCCATTCAAATTAGAGAAAATTTCAAAGAATGCCTAAAATGTTATCATTTTTTTCAAATATAGGCCTAAAGTAGAACTTATTTCAAATAAGAGCGTAAAGTGGAACTTGTTTCGTATAAGGGCATGAAGTGGATATGACAATCTTAAAAAATGACCTAACTTTAACAGTTGGGTAAGTTAAGGGTATTGTTCATCAAATGCTCTCTAGCACCCGATTCTGGCACTGTTCCTGCGGAATCTGCTGCTGCGATTCCATCGATCGGCGGCGGTTCGACCCGAATCTCGGTGGCAAGAGGCGCCTCTGGACGCTCTTCAAACCCCTACTAAGCTCTCCCTGGTACGTCGCCTATTTCTGGATTATTGTGAGGCCGATGGGTTAGGGTTAGCGTTTTTCTCTGCATCTTGCTGCTGCAATGGATGAGTCTATGCGGTTCCGATTAAATGAGAAGGGGTTGAGTTCCCAAGCACCCTCTTCTCCTAGAAATGATCGTCCCTCTTTGGATGTTCCTTCGTTGGTTGCGGATAAGCGGAATGCTCCGCCTGCTTCTGCTGGTTTTGCGAATTCGCGTACTGTTCCTGTAGTGCACAGAGGTCGACCAGATAATAGGGGGCGATCCAAGTCCATTCGATCTCGTTCAAGGGGTGGATCGAAGAAGCCTACTCCTCGCACATGGGCGTCGGTTGCTAGTGCAGCCAGCAAGGGATATAGTCTGGGTTATAGGCTGGACTACTCCCCTCCTCAGATTGTGAACAACAGACCAGTCATACAAATGGATGAAACCGACATTCAAGCGGCGGATCCGAAGTTATATGATTGTCTTGTTGGTTATTTCATTGGTAAAAAACTGCCGTTTAAGCTTGTGGAAGAGTCCCTCAAGAGAGCTTGGGGATTGGTTTTGACTGAAGTTCTATCGAATGGAAGAGGATTGTTCCTCCTTCGTTTTTTTGACAAAGAATTCAGGAGGAAACTCCTAGAGGGCGGCCCTATGACTCTGGCGAGAATTCCTTTTATTTTACAACAGTGGCAACCGGGTATCGAACTAAAGAGAGACTCTCATATGTCTGTGCCGATATGGGTGAGATTGAGAAACCTTCCCTTCGAGTTTGACCGGTTCTCGGGCGATTAGCAAGGCAGTAAGTTCTCTTGGTAAGCCTTTATATGTTGATCAAAGAACGGAGCAAATGTCTATGATATCGTTTGCCCGTGTTTGTGTTGAAATAACTACTAGGCAAACTTTATTTGATTGTATTGATCTGGTTACGGATGGGAGAACTGATGTTGTTGAAGTTGAGTATGAATGGAGACCATTAGTTTGCGCCAAATGTGATATGTTTGGCCATAGCTGTCAGAATACTGTTCCTGTTCCGGTTACTGAAGTGGGTGGTAAGATGGCTCATAGTCAAGCTACTTCTGTGATGAACCCTGAGTCTGAATCGTTGGTGAACAGAGGTAAAGGAGTGGTCGTACCGGCCTCATCCGAATATAATGATAATGATTCACGGGATCCTCGGCGGGGTCTAGTTTCTACAGTATCCTCTACTGATATGAATGCTTCTAGACCTCTGGTTAGGGGTGAATCCAGCTCTCAGCAAATGGCTCCTTCTCGCCCAGCTGAACCAATGATTGATCATGACTCCAATGCTGATATAGCTGAGCCTGAGGATACTGAGATGTGGTCGAAACAGACCAAGCGGAAGATTAAAAGACTAAGGAAGAAACAGGCCGCTAGAGAAGCAGCTGCTGCTGCTGCTGAAGCTTCTCGGGCGACTGCTGTCTCTAAGGCATCCTTCAGTCTATCACCTATCACGGAGGAGGACCAGTACACGAGAGGAATCCTTCTAAGGGAGTAGATGATCTCGCATTCTCCATCAAATGTTAAATCGCCCTATGGCGAACCTCTTGGTTCGGACCCGTCTATGATTGTCCAAGAGTCCTCTCAGGATGTATCCAGCTCAAGCTCTCAGGAGGAATCCTCTGATGATGATCTACCGAAAGCTGACGAGCGTGTGAGTAAACCAAGTAACCATATGACTGAAAGACTAGAAGATCACCTTGCTGACATTCTGGAAGCTTCCCCTCTCCCTGTCGGTCCGAAGAAGCCTGCTAAGGGCGCCAAGACCTCTAGGAAGAGGTAAGCCGTTCTCTCCTATGTTTTTGGGATGTTTTTTGGCTTCTGGAATATCAGGGGCGTCATTGGTCCGCTAAGGCGCGCTGAAGTTAGGCGTTTTGTTGCGGTTAATAAGTTATGCTATATTGGCTTATTTGAGACTAAAGTTCCCGAAGATAATTTTGAATCTATCTCCTTCACCCTCATTAGGGGTTGGAGTTGGGTTGCGAACTATAGTTGCTCCCCCCGTGGGAGGATTTGGGTTGGGTGGAACGCGGAGCTTGTCTCTTTCCTTCCGATTTATATCACTGATCAAGCAATTCATGGGTGTCTTAAGTGTAATGATTCTGGTATTACTTGTTCGGTTTCTGCTATATATGGAGAGCACACTTTTGTCCGCCGTAGGCCGCTCCGGGCGTACTTGCAGCATTATAATGAGATATTTCAAGATACGGCGTGGGTGGTTGGAGGCGATTTTAATGCAATTAAGGACCCTTCCGACCGTGTTGGTAGCTCCACCAACTGGATCCCCTGCTTTGATGAATTTGCTCAATGTTTGGAGTAGACTGACTTGGCGGACCTCAGATTTGTTGGCCTTCGATATACGTGGTCTACATCGGCGGCGGGGAATTCCAGGAAGATGAGAAAGATTGATCGTGTGTTGGTAAATAGCAAGTGAAATGAGGACTTCTCCTTCTCTGAGGCGACATTCCTTAGTCCGGGCATATCTGACCATTCACCGGCCGTCGTTAAAGTTATTCATCCGCCTCGCACTTTGACGCCTTTCAAATACTTCCATTTCTGGGAGGACCACCCTGATTTCAAATCCATTGTCTCACAGGCTTGGAGCACATCGGTGTATGGAGTTCCTATGTTTCAATTAGTCTCTAAACTCAAGTTCGTGAAAGCCCGTCTTAAGCTTCTAAATCGAGAAGAGTTTTCTGAGATCTCGGGGAGAGTTTCAAAGGCAAGAGAGAACCTTAGTTCCATTCAGACTGACCTTCAAGCTGACCCGTTGAATCTCCATCTTGCTGAAAGGGAGATGGTTTGTCGTCGGGAGTTTGTTGTTTTGAGGAATCAAGAGGACGCCTTTTTCCGTCAGCAGTCCAAAATTTTGTGGCTGAAAGAAGGGGATAAAAACACGAGATTCTTTCATCACTCGGTGAAGAGAAGGCAGCTAAACAATAGAATTCTTTCGATTAAAGACCCCTCTGGAATAGTTATATCCGATCCTTCGCTGCTGCCACAGGTATTCATCAATTTTTTCTCTAACTTGCTATCCCCTCATGAGACGTTCTCTAAACCGTCTTGTGAAGAGTTAAAGAGTTATATCCGTCGCCCTCTCAACGGAGAGCAAATTGCTGCCTGCAATGTTCCGGTTTCGGATGACGAGATCAAGTCCACGGTATTCTCATTAGCTAAGGAAAAAGCCCCGGGCCCAGACGGGTTCTCTGTGGAATTCTTCAAATCTAATTGGGAAATCGTTGGTCCCTTGGTCTTATTGGCTGTTCGGGATTTCTTCCAATCCGGGAGGATGCTCAAAGAGGTAAACGCGACAATCCTTACTCTTGTGCCCAAGATTTCCAATGCTAGTGCTGTTTCGGATTTCAGGCCGATCGCGTGCTGCAATACCATTTATAAAGTTATTACTAAGATCCTAGCTAATCGTATAGCGGGTGTGTTAAATGATGTTGTGAGTCGTTCTCAAAACGCATTTGTTAAGGGAATGAGAATTAGAGATAACATTCTCATTGCCCAAGAGCTTTTTGCGGGGTTTCATCTTCATCCGTATCTCCCCAAGTGTGCGGTGAAGGTAGACTTTCACAAAGCTTATGACACTGTTGATTGGGATTTTTTGGAAAAGGTTCTCCTTGCTTTCGAGTTCCCGGTTGGGCTTACAAGACTAGTGATGGCTTGTGTTCGGTCTCCATCATACTCTATAGCCATTAACGGTGAACTTCATGGTTTCTTTCGCGGAGGACATGGTCTCAGACAGGGAGATCCCATGTCTCCTTATTTGTTTACTTTAGTTATGGAAGTATTCTCCGGAGTGTTGATATCCCGCACGGCCAGCCAGGACTTTAAATACTTCTGGAGGTGTAAACCGGTCCGATTGACTCACTTATTCTTCGCCGACAACGTCTTTCTGTTCTGTCAAGCGGACTGGTTCTCGGTGTCCACTCTAAAGAGAGGGCTCGACATCTTTTCCTCATGGAGCGGACTCTACCCGAATAAGAGTAAGAGTGAGATCTTTATTTTTGGAGGTGATCAATCCATTCGGAATAGAATTCTCTGGGCATTCGGTTTTCAAGAAGGTAAACTCCCTGTCCGGTACTTCGGAGTCCCTATCATTTCCTCTAGACTGAATAAGGCTGATTGCATTACTTTGACGAATCGCATTACTGCTAGAATTCAATCATGGGCGCATCGGTTTCTATCGTTCAGGGGTAGATTACAGCTCATCCGTTCAGTGCTACACGCCATTCAATCCTTTTGGTCGAGTGTTTTCACTCTTCCTTCCTCTGTGGTAACTAACATTGAACGTATTACGAGACAGTTCTTATGGAAAGGTACGGCCTTGGGTCGGGGAGGCGCTAAGGTTGCGTGGGAAGACGTTTGTCTTCCAAAAACTGAAGGTGGTTTGGGGATCCAAAACCTGAGGGAATGCAACAAAGCTTCAATGGTAAAATTTATTTGGATCCTTTTCTCCGACAAGGAATCTCTGTGGTGCCGTTGGATCCACTCCATCTTCTTATCCAAGAGGAACTTCTGGAATGCACCTCAACCCGGAGCATGCTTCTGGTCTTGGAAGAAAATTCTCCAGCTTAGAGGTAACTTTCGAAGCTCCTTTAGATGGAAGGTTGGTAATGGTTTCTCTGTGTCCCTTTGGCATGACTATTGGTTGTCGTGTGGCCCTCTTGATTCATTTGTGCCTCCATCGTTCAGAACCGCTCTTCATATTCCTGATAATGCGGTGGTTACTGATTTATTTTCGCCGTTAGGCCAGTCCTTTAAGGAGTTCTTACTAAGATGGGGTATATCCCTCCCGAACTTGTCTTTAAGTAATGACAGATTTATATGGTGCGGTCATCCATCGGGCATCTTCTCGGTTGGATCTCGCTTGGAATGTTATTAGGAGTAAGAAAACTCCGGTTAACCGGGCTCCTCCGATTTGGGACAATACCATTGTTCCTCGGTACCGCTTCATCCTCCGGCTTATCGTGAAGAATCGACTTCCCACGCAGTATACTTCTATCCCATGGGCGCATTAACTTCAGTGTATGTGCATTCTGCAGCGAAGTCCCTGATTCTAGAGACCATCTCTTCTTCGGATGTCGTATCTCGACTTCTCTGGCCTTCTTTTGGGCCGCCAGATGCAACCTTCCTTGGAGAAATCAATGCTGGAGTGAGGTACTCTCTTGGGCTCGAAAGTTCCTAACTGGAAATGATTTCTATCATAGAATTGTCCAGTTCTCCTTCGGGGCCCTTTGTCATCTCATTTGGGAGAAGAGGAATGCAATCATCTTCAGAGGTGAATCCCTTGTCGTTCCGGCGCTCAAAAACCACCTAATTAAGGTGGTTAAGGACAAGGTTAGTACCTTCAAGAATGTCGATCCTGCTCCGAGGAACAAGCGGCTTCGAGAGGATGGGGCTTTGATCCCATAGCCTCTTCTCCTCGGTCTCCTGTTGATCCTTCTTGTTTTCTACGTATCTGGTGGTATTTCCATTCTTTGCCTTTAGGTAGAGTGCAAGAGGTTCGGAGGTTGTCTCCATTTGTCTTCTTCTTCCTTAGGAGTTTCGTCACTTATCGTGTAGCCTTGTGCTCTTTTACATCGGATCCCCCTCACTTTGCCGCCACTAGTCAGAGTGTGGGTTATGGTTCCGATCTTTTGTAAGCTTCCGCTCTTTTTAATTTAATTACCTTCACCAAAAAAAAAAAAAATGACCTAACCTTATTGGACAAAGGTCATTTCAGTCTCTTAATTTTTTGAATATGTTTCCTTTTTCTTTTTCTTTTTTCTTTTTTTCCTTTTTTATTTTTTATTTTTTTATTTTCCCTTCTTCTCTTCATCAAACATGGCGGAGGTCGTTAACCTCAGGCGAAGGCTACCTTCACCCTTGCCAATGTTGGGCAAGGGGAACCCTCACTTGGGCTGAATCGGGGGAGCTACCCTCGCCAATGTTGGCCGAGGGTCACCTTGCCCAAGTTAGGCAAGCAAGGCCAGGCGAGGGCAACCCTCGCCCGCCCAAGCAAGTGCTGCCCTCACCTTTGTTGGATCTAGCAAGGTTGTTCCTTGTCCACCCAAGTCGAGGGCGACCCTCACCCGATTGGTGAAAGCAATCCTCGTCTAAGTCCGATGACCTTTGCCATGGCTAGCGAAGGGAAGAAAGAAAAGAAAAAAAATCAAAAAATACACTCATAATTTCTTTTTATTAAAATACCTCTTCTTTGACAGCCTGAATATTTGCCAACCAAAAGTCCTTATTTGAGATGATTTGGCTACTTCAAATTCTTATTTAAGAAAATATACACATTTCAAGCTCTTATTTGGTATATCAAATTATCTCGATATCATGATGAACTTCTAAAGCAATTTTCAGCTTTTTACTGTAATGTCCTGATAATACTCGTTGTTGCTTGCGCACGTGAGTGCTTTCCTTGCAAGTCTTCCAATTATAATTTTGCGATTGTTCCGTCCATCGCAACGTTTACAGAATCGAAGTTCTGATATTTATTTTTGCTTTTTTCGTATTTTGAATACCCACGCCTAGGTCGGTTGGGTGGCGACATGCAATTTTAAGAAAATGCTTCTGCGGTTCAGGACAAAAAGGGGCTTCTCCGAGCAGTAATGCTTACTCAATGCTACTTGCTAACCCTTTGACCTGATCAGATAGATCACTGAACCATCTTGATTGATTGCGTGGCAATCGTTTTATATCTCCAATCTTCATTGGATGGCAGTCAAGGGATAATAATCATCAGGATCGAGAAATGCAAGATAACAGATGACCTTCATTTTACATGAGACCTAAAAAAGAAAAATCACGATTCTTATGACCAAGTCATGAGAAGATCGAAAGGTACGCGCGAATATACGAGTTTGCTTCCTCACAATCTTATGCACATGAACGCTATATTCAGACCACAAATCCTTCTTTTGGCTCGCAATGTTCTTTTTGATCTTCCCCGATTGACCAAACCAGAGAGCCCGTCGCATCCTGTGGAACCGCACCATCTTTGCTCTTTCTCGGATGAAGTTCTCGTGCTAATGTTATGGACTATAAGAAAGTTCTCAATATCAATTGATTTTGCTTTTTTTAGTCGAATTCTCCTATGAAAAGACAAATTAAAATTTGCGATACCCGGCCTTGTTCATATTACTTTACATTAACAATGATGCACAAGTTTTATTAAGCTCTATCAATGAAATAGTTTCATTTTTGGTCTAATGGCCTAACATCATCTTTGATGGTCCAAAGCAAACTCATCCAAGATAATAGGGAATATTATTCAACTAATTCTAAATTTATTGTATAGATATCAATTCAGTCCTCCTCTTTTTTATTACGCCAATTTAGTCTGAAATCTTTATGTGAAATTGTAATGTAATCATTCACGTAATTTCGTTGAAAATCACTGACATGATGGGTTAATTGTCATGAGCCGTCAAAGATTTGATGGCAAAATAACTATAATAAAATTTTGCATAATAATTTAGAATTAAATTGATAAAATTAAAATGTTTGATTTATAGGCTTAGAATTAGGTGGACAATTTCGATCGCGATAACATTAAATAGCAATGGTGACAACTCATGAGCCATGTGGATGCTGCAAATCAAAGTTACTGAGAAGGGCAGAGAAATCGTTTTTCTGGGGTTGACTTTGACTTTCCTTTGAATATACCCTCCCTTTTTTCTGGGCTGAATGCCCCTTTTAGTAACCCCATTTTAGTAAAATCAACCTGAGCTTACTTGCAAAGAGAGGCATGCCATGCAGGCTTCTGCTAGATTTGAGGTCAAGTAGCTTCAGGAGTTCACCTTCTCTTTGGCCTTTTTCATCTCTATATAAAGAGCAGCGCCATGCCATGAAGGATCATATCAATCCTAAGAAGAAATCATCATATCAATCATCAAAAAGAGAGAGAGTTGTAGCTTGTCGGTTGCCTGGGAAAACCAGAGATGGCAAGGGCCATGGCAAGCTTGGTGATGTCGTTGCTGGTTCTCTCGCTAGCTCTGGCAGTGATGACTGGGGCGGATACAGGGGCCGATAACAAGAACATCAACAATGGCAACGGTAACAATAACAATAACAACGGCAACGGTAACAAGAACATCAACAACGGCGACAATAACAACAACAACAACAATGGCAATAACAATGACAACAACAATAACGGCGATAACAACAACAACAACAACAACGGCGACAATGGCAAGAACGGCGGTGGCACCACAACGCACCCACCACCGCCTCCATCTAACGACAATAATGATGATAACGGCAACAATGGCGGTGGCACCCCAAAGCACCCGCCACCTCCATCTATTCCGGTGCTCATCCCTCCCCCAACTACCCACCCCCTCCTCCACCAGTTCCTAGCAGTGGCTCCACCCCGCCAACCACCCCGAGCTCCCCACCAACCACCATGCCTCCAAGCGGTGGATCCACGCCACCAAATGCCCCGCCAACCAACATTCCTCCTCCGAGTGGCGGTTCCACCCCACCTGATGCCCCTCCGACCGCCACATCTCCTCCAACGTGGTATCCACCTCCGCCTCCATCGAGCGAAGTATCAGGAGGGAGGAGAGTGAGGTGCAAGAATAGGAATTACCCTCAATGCTATGCATTGGAGCAAAGCTGCCCCAGTGCTTGTGCATCTACATGCCAGGTTGATTGTGTGACTTGCAAGCCAGTCTGCAGTAAGTCGTCACTATATCCACTTTTCTCATTCATATTTTTCTAATTTTTGTTTGTTCTAAGCTTGCATTCAAACGATACAGTGTTCTCTTCGCTCACTGTACATAGACGTGAATGAACATAAATCTCCTCTGCTGTTATCTAGCTCTACATAATCTTGGTGAACCATCAAATTGTATCAAACAATAATACATTAGGAGTCAAACAAGTGATGTCCTGAAAATGGGACAGGATGATTGTTTCAATTGATTAGATTAGGAACACGCGAATGGACACTTTTGAGACTTTGATTTGTCACTCTGGATACGTATTCATCCCCTGATTAGATCATGGCACACATGAGAATCTCAATCGGAATTACTATGTGACTAGTCTCTCCAAGGATGCTTAAATTTCTATTGTCAAATGTGAGCAGGCTGCGACCATCCCGGTGCGGTGTGCCAGGACCCACGCTTCATCGGCGGCGACGGCATCACCTTCTACTTCCATGGCAAGAAGAACCGTGACTTCTGCCTCGTCTCCGACTCCAACCTCCACATCAATGCACACTTCATCGGGCGCCGCAATGCCAACATGCGCCGCGACTTCACCTGGGTCCAGTCCCTCGGTATCCTCTTTGGCTCCCACAACCTCTTCATCGGCGCCCTCAAGACCTCGGCTTGGGACGACGCCGTCGACCGCCTCTCCCTCTACCTCGATGGAGCCCCCATCACCCTCCCTCAACACGAGGGTGCCTCGTGGCACTCCGAGACTACCCCACGCATCTCGTTCACAAGGTACCGTGACACGAACGCGATCGAAATCGAAGTGGAGAAGAACTTCAAGATCAAGGCCATGGTCGTCCCAATCACCCAGAAGGACTCATTGATCCACAGCTACGGAATAACCAACGAAGACTGCTTCGCTCACTTGGACTTGAGCTTCAAGTTCTACGAACTGAGCGGCGACGTGAGCGGCGTCTTGGGGCAGACCTACGCGAGGAACTACGTGAGCAGGGCCAAGATGGGCGTGGCGATGCCGGTGCTTGGAGGCGAGAGGGAGTTCGCATCGTCAGGCCTTTTCACGACCGACTGCGCGGCATCCCGGTTCATCGGCCATTTGGCGCCGAGGAACTCGACCGAGAGTTACGAGTACGCCGACCTTGACTGCGCTAGCGGTATAGAGGGCCGTGGAGTTGTCTGCAAGAGATAAAATGCTCAAAATCACTCCCCGATCTCTCAATCTCATTCGTGTGCAAAGTTATATGCACCTTCTGTTGTTAATTTGATTCAATAAGGTCCAGAATCGACAAACATGGTGGGGTGAATTATGGCCTCTCTGGCCAGCCTTCTATCCTAATAAAACTCCTTGTAACAAGTGAACAAGTGAATATAGAGAAAGTGCATTTTGTGTTATCTATTCTTGGCATATAATATTGTAATATATTTTTATTATTTTAAATGTGATCCTAATATCGTATTTTCAATTAATTCCGATTTATTATCTAATTTATTATCCGCGTTTATTACGTAATATTTACCCGTTAATATATTACCATGGTGATCTTAATGGAAGTCGGTAACGTAAAAAACGGAATAAAACGTCAGTCGTCTAGTTTAAAGCCTATCATTACAGAAAACACATGATTACATTTGAGGGGTATTGACTAGTGAAATAAGACGTACAGATCTAATGATTCCATATTCACAAATCGATGTATATTTGCAAATCGATCACGCTCCATGCATCCATCTAAAATTCTAAGATTTTCCGTATTTATAGATTTTCATGAATGACGGAAGATATGTCAATCATTTACGTTTTCACGAATCGAATTATGCATATATTTGTTTGACAATGATAAATCGGAATCATTAGGTTTAATTTATAGTTAGTCTTACATATAAACCACATATCCAATTCGTTTCCACTTAATCATATACAAAATCTTCCTCAGACGGTTCACAATTGACAGAGCCATATAGCAGAGTCGAAGGGGCGGTTAGCGACCTCTATGTACAAAGTGTTAATTAGCATCCTCGTATGGGTACACCTAAAAAAGTCTCCTCATCGTGTTGAGAAGACAGATCTCTCTTTAATCGCCACCGGCAATCCCCCTCTAATTGTAGCTGTGAGCCCCGGCGCGAACCGGGGCCCACGATGACCGTCTGCGACGTGGACATCGAACCGTCGGACCAGAGCGAGTGCGACGCTCTTCATCTCCACCAGGGCCATCTCCTTGCCCAGGCAGACCCGAACCCCGGCCTGGAACACCGGGTACTTGTACGGGTTCTCCGGCGAGAAGACCCCGTCCCTCGTCAGCCACCGGCCGGGCCTGAAGTCAAGGCAGTCGGGGCCCCACAACCGCTCCATCCGGCCCATGGCGTAGGGGTGGTACGTTACCCTCGTCCCCTTCTTGACCTTTTTCCCGTCCGGCAACGCGTCGTCGTCCTGCGCGAATTTCGAGTCGAACTGGACCGGCGGATACAGCCGCATGCACTCGTACAGAGCCGCTTGCAAGTAGTGCATCTTGCGCATCTGTTCGAAGCTCGCGAGGCCGTCGGCGGTCGGACCCATGACCCGGTCCGATTCCTCCCTTATGGCGTCTCTGACCTCTGGGTTCTGCGACAGCAGCCAGAAGAAGCTGGTCAACGCGGACGCCACCGTGTCGCGCCCCGCCAGGAGGAAGCTCACCACGATGTCCCTCAAGTACCGGTCGTCGTCGATGTTGATCATGAATCTCGAGAGAAGATCGTTGTGACCTTCCGAAGGACCCATTTCTCGCTTCTGCTTGATCACCTCGTCAGCGAGGGCGTTGACCATCTTGATGGCCTCGCTGAGCCTCCTCTCGCTGCCGATGTTGAGCAGCCGCTTGATTCTCCAGACCAGTGGAGACGGGCTCATCGCCCGCTCCGCCGACAGCCTCGACGCCGCATCGAACGCCTCCGCGAACTCCGACACAGGCAGCGACAGCTTCAGGCAGCCCGGGTCCAACCCGAACGAGAACTTACATATGCTGTCGAAAGAAAAACGTCTAAACACATCCTGCAAATCCAAAACGCGGTCGTCTTTTCCGCAGACCGACGACAACAGCGGGACGAGGCGGCTCTCTATCTCCGACGCCACGACCTCAAAAGCGTACGCGCGTATCGACACGCTTCCGAGCTCCAAGCTGGCCATCTTCCGTTGAAACTTCCACGATTCGCCGTCGACGTTAAAGATCCCTCGGCCCAGGAGGTCGCCTAGGATCGCGGAGAAGGGCTTCCCCTTGGGGTAGTTGTCGAACCTCGTGCGGAGCATATGCTCAACGTTGGCGGGGTTCGCGGTAACGACGTTGCCGAGGACGTGGACGTGGATGGTACCGGTGGGGGACTTCCGGAGGAGGTGGGTGTACCAGTCGCAGAGGTTGTCGAACTCCTTGGTCCAGCTGGAGCTCAAGTAGGCCGTGCACACGTCGCAGTCGCAGAGCGGCTTGAGCCTGAAGATGTAGATCAAGAACGAGAAGACAGAGAAAACGAAAGCGAAGGAGATGAAGAGGAGGAAGAGGGCGATCTGGACGGACTGGAAAAGGCAAGAAGAGGAAGACCCAGAATCCATTTTTTGTCGCCTCTCTTTCTTGAACTGAAAATTGCAGAGAGAGAGAGAGAGAGAGAACGAGGAAGTTGCAGAGAGTGTAGTGAGGAAAGCGAGGGGAACCGGAGGGATTAATATAGCAGTTGGCGATGATGTGATATGCACTAAAAGCCTGAGCGGTCGCTTTCGTCCCTTTCTCTTCTGTGGTTGTTTTGGTTTTGGCGAGTTTCATCGTCTAGGGGGCCAGACTGACGACGTGACAGGCGTCCTGGGGGAACGACAATGAGCAACACGTGCTGAAAATGTCGACCCATTTGGCAAAATCGCCGAGTCACGTGCTCCTACATCCCCCCAGTCGACTCCAAGTTGGGGGAGGGCTTCTCTCCAAGATGACAACTTGTCAACAGACACGCCCGACGACTTGGGTATATTTCTCCCCCCGCTTTCCTCAAGTTCTATCGCCTATGTCGGCCCGAGCCCAGGGACAAAAACTGATCTCGTGTAATCGAAAGGAACGTGCGAAAGCTGATTATAACTTATCCAAAAGCACATGGCCCATGAACGACAATATGATAATGTCCGGCACGCAATGTGGTCGATCCGATCGTGACTGCAAGTTATACGGAATTCGTCGCGCATATGCTAAAATCCTTTTGGCTACAGGTTAAGCCGTATTTTTCCAAATCCGCGCCGCCTGTTTGCTCGTGAAAGTGGTGGCAAATGTTTCCAGAAAAGATAAAGATTTAGACGAAAGACAAATCAAAAACGGATTGGATTCTTAGGTAGGGACTGATTAGCTTGCTAGTTTCTGCCTTTCATGTGCAAAAACCGCCGTTGGTTTTCTCCAAACGGCAATCTTCTTTTCTCGATGTTCAAGTGATGCTGATTGCTGAGAGATACCTTTGAGTCGCTAAACATGATCGTGACCTTTCCCTCTAATTACTAACGACACTTTAACAGAATTGAGATTAGATTATCAACTAGTGCGATAAGATCATGAACTGAGATCCTCTTGATTGAGGAACAAAGAACTAACCTGTGATCACGCCTCAGATTAGTACGATGCATACATTAAAAATCATTTTGGTCACACGTAAGTTGAGTAAGTTTTTGTCATGAGCTAGAAAAGGTTGCAAATTTAAGGTTACAATTCTCAAATATGTAGGTTTCTCTAGCGAGCTTGATTAGGTCATGCGCTCACAATACATTAATGAAAATGAAAGGGCGAGTGGTTGATGTACAATCATCCACTGTGTGAATGATTTTGACTACATTAGGTTCTAATCTTGTTCATCGTATGGGCTTTCGAAGGGTGATTTGATTTGATTATTTATTCATGGATGTATTTGCTAGTAAGTAGTCTATGCAGACACGCGCCGCAACAAATGACAATTTGTCAAAGGGATTAGGTCCCCCAAATGTTAATCGGTCAAATAGGATTGATTGCGTGCTTAGCCAAACCAACAACTTGTCGAAAAGGATGGACCTCAGTGCATGCAAAACAAATTTCGCACACGACCCATTTGGCACGAGGAAGCTATGGATTTAGACCAGTACTCGTCCATCAAAGCAAACGAAATTAATCTGCAGAGGATCGTCTAATTAGCTCTAACCTATCGCATAGATGTTAATTCAGCACAGATTTTTTTTTTCAATTTTGCCGATATAACAATAAAACTATACATGAAATATTAAAGTTATCATTCTAATCAATTTTGATTTGAAAATATTAATATAGCAATATATTATATGAGAAGATGACAAGATTATCACGTAATTATTGTTGGTAAGAATTGAGTGAAATGATTGTGTTGAAATTTTATATATAAATTTAGAATTAAGTTGATAAAGTTGAAAAGTTTAGGAAATCTTAACAGTAGATGTGGGACCGTTGCGGTAATTTCTTCCACAATAGAGATTGACCGAAATTGTCATATCCATTGACTCGACAAGTCGAGTGAAATCAATTTGCCTTCTGGGCTCGGTACTAGAGAGAATCGGCATTCACTATGCGTCGATTCAATATCCGAGGTAAATAAATATATTAATGAACCAACCGAAAACATCTTTGGCATATACTCGATTGCGAGTCGGTCCGATTAGCTTTTCGAGAATCATAGTTTAGTAAGAAATTGAATAATTATTTCTCTTCTAACTGCTGATGCATTGTCCGCACGAGTTCCACTACAGAAATTCTCAATATTTTGTGCACATTTCCCTACAAGCAAACGACTATAAATCTCTCGATATATTAGAAAATAAGATGCGGGTGATCGCTATCAAACCTATGATAGAATAAAAGAATTGTGGGCATCGATGGTTGGATTAGGGTTCTAACTCGCTCAATGATTAATTATGGTTTTTGAGAGAGAAAAATATGATATCGCATGCCTAAAGTAGCTAGGAGAGCAATGTGATGAGTAAGATATGAATCCATCTTTTGTTGTGAACGCACGGTAGGCACGACCTAACTTTCATATGTCTAGACGACAATGATGATTCATCGATTGAGCTTTTGTAGTTAGCTAATGGTTTGAATTTAGGGAAAAATGATAAAGATTGTGCCCTAATAACATGCTTCGTACATTGTCTTATACGGCAAGCCTAACTCGGAAATGGAGGAGGATTTCCAAATGGGTAGATGGAATAAAGAAATAATTAACTTAATTTTCTTTCATACAGATCGCAAAGTTTTGAATTTAAAGTAATTCAACTAAGATTATGACCTAATGACATTTGATAATTGTCGCGCATGGCAAATCTAATTCACGAAGAGAAAAAATGATTTCTGAATGGGTAGATCAAAAAAAGAAAACTAGGCCGAATGATTATTCGATTGAAGTTTTGCAAATATTTGATAGTTCAAACTTAAAGAAAAATGATGAGGATTGTGCCCTGATAACATGCTTGCAAATGGGTAGTTGAAAAGAGGAACAGTCTACCTAATTTGGGAACACAAGAAATTTGTGGTGTCTACCACGTGGGAAAACTGCAAAAGCACGAGCGTGTAGAGAATACGACAACAAGGAGTAAAGCAAGCGCGACCTCCCGAGGAGACGATATAAACGATGTACGGTTCCCCACATGTAAAAGGACGAAAGATGAAAGAAAGATGACAATCTATGTCTCTCTCCAGTCTCCAGCATGTTCCAAATATGCAATACGGGGTTCCAAGGGTTTACTTGTCTAAAACATTTCAAATTAGGGGTGATCGGTTCCCAGTTCAGTCCGGTTCCATCTTGGAACCGGGAACCGGACCAGGAGCACCGGTTCCCAAAATTGCGAACCGTGGATCGGACCATTTGGTCATAGGACCGGGAACCGGACCGACTATCGGTTCCGGTCCAATTCGATCCGGTCCAACAAAATCGGCTCTACTTTTTTGCACTAAAGAGTGACCGTGCTCCGGACCAATCAATCCAATTCGGTTCTCGAGCAATTCAACAAAACTAATCACACATGTTTCCACGTGCAAAATATTCAAATGTGATTCACACTTCATGTGTTTCACACTTAACTTTAACCATGAAAGCCGTGAATAATTTGGCTAAAAGTTATGCATGACTTAGATTTTATAGACAATCTCTGCTCTTTAAATGTTTAGTCAATGTGGGACTCTTGGAGGCTTGAAATGCCTTGTGGGTCTCTTGGAACCTTAGTCCCACATCAAGTAGAAGATGAAACTGATAGAAAATGAGAAAGAAAATTGACAAAAACTGAGAAGGAATTGGAGGAATTTTTTGTATTGTGTACTGCTGTGTTTGTACATGTATTACACACCTATTAATAATACAAGAAAAGAGTGCGATAGGAAAGAATATACAAAATATGTTGTTTCCTATACTACTGTCCTAATATCCAATCTCATGGATTCGTAGAATCAATTAACCATATTTAGATAATTAGAATAAAAAAACAAATCATATTTCCAACAAAAACTAACAAGGAGATTTTTTTTCTATAAATAAAAGAGTAATAAAAATAGTTTTAATGGTCTCTTGGCCACATAAGATGATGCTACCTCAAATTGCAATTTTAGTTGCAATAAGTTATCATGTTTATATATTTTATTAATTCTATGTATATAAATTATATATAAAAAAATTTGTTTCGGTCCGGTCGGTCCGGTTCCCACCTTAGAATCGGGAACCGGACCGACTGGCCACCGGTTCCAAGATTAGGAACCGGGAACCGGGAACCGGACCGCCGACCGTGGGAACCGCCCAAAACCGGCCGGTTCGGTCCGGTCCGGCCGGTTCTCGGTTCGGGCGGTTCCCGTTGCATACCCCTATTTCAAATAAATTACCTCATATGAAAAAAATCTAGACCTTGTTTGGTTGGGGGTTGATAGGGCCGTTAAGGGCGCGTTTGGTAACGATTTTGTTCTCGAGAGCTGATTCTGACTAAAAATAATTATTTTTTATTCTATTCTCAGGAACTGATTCTGAGTAAAATAACGCGTTTGGTAACTGTTTAAAATATTTGATTCTCGGAATAGAATTGCGTTTAATACCGTGCTAATTGATTATGTTCCAAATTAATTTCTTTTGATTTTTAAATAAATTTTAAATAAATTTTTTACTTTTTTTCTTTTTTTTTTCTTTTTTCCATTTTTTCCTATTCTTCTTCTTCTTCATGTGGCTGGTCGCCAAATCGGCAACTAGCCGGACGAGGACCAGCGACGCTCACCGGAGCATCGCCGGCCCTCGGTGAGGTTGGCCTTTATTGGCCGAGCCTCACTGGCAGCTGGGTGAGGCTCGCCTAGCCCCGCCGAGGCTAGACCTCGCCAGATCTGGCGAGGTCGAGCCTCGTTGGTGGCCAGGCTGGCCTCGCCCAACCTTGGCGAGGCCAGCTTGGCCACCGGCGGGGTTAGGCAAGCCTTGCCAATGGCCAAGTGAGGTCGAGCCTCGCCCAACTGCCGGCGAGGCTCACCTGGCCACCGGCAAGCGGCAAGGCTTGCCCAGCCCCGTCGATGGCTAGGCTTGCCTCCAGTGAGCTCACTAAACCTCGCCTTGGTCTAGCGAGCCTCTGGTGAGCTCACCGGACCGGTAACCAGCAGCGGACGGTAGCAACGAGCAACGGTGGCGAACGACAATCGGGATGACGGAAGGGAAGAGTGAGGGTTTCACCATTTTGATTCTTTTTCTGATTCTCGGACAGAGAATCAATTTTTTTTTTTATTCTCAAATATTGTCCAAAATTGTTACCAGGAACAAAAATTTTACCAAACACGATTATTGTCCCAAACTGATTTTGGGAACAAAAAATCAGAATTTGGCATTGTTTGGCACGTTGCCAAACGAGCCCTAAATGGATTGGACTGGATTAAAAATAATCCTATCTAAATTGACTCATTTAATTAGTTTTGACCTATTCATATTAGGGGTAAGTATGATAGAGTAAAATCTGGAATTGAAGAACCAGATCGGTGAGAACCCATCCGGTTCCAAGTTACAAAGTATGCAAGATAGGTTATAAGTTCTGAAAATTGGAAAACATGTTTTGAAGGTAAGTTTCAAACTCTAAATAGGTGGAATCTAAAACTTAAAAAAAAAAAATGTGTATTTTTATCTATATCTCCACGCAATCCTATGGTATTCCATGATATATAATAACAAGTGTATAATCTAGAACCATTAGTCTAAACTTTCATTTTATGATTAAAACTTTCACTTTGTTAATGTTAAATATTTTTCATGTGTATAAATATAAGTTATGGTTAGTAAATTGTAATAATAAGTAATGATTAAAGAAGATAACTCACTGTAATCATTCAATTAATAATATAGGTGAAACTTTGATAGACTTGGGATCCGACTTTAAAACCCATGATGGGATAGATTCTAAGTTCCCAAGTATGAAAGGTAAGTTCCATATTCCAGATGAAACCTTTATGGAACCTAGAATGGAACATGGAAACTAAAACTACTCACCCCTAATTTATATGGAATTTGTTAACTTGCCAAAGAGTAATTGATTCTATTCTTTTATTATTGAAAACAAAAAAAGAACATAAATCCATTTAGTAAATTTTTTGTTCTTAAGAATAGATTTGGAACAAAACCAAAAAGTAAAAAAAAAAAAAAAAAATGCTTCTTTGTTCCTAAGAACAATTTTAGAATTAAGCCCAACCTATTTTTCTTTTTTCTCTTTTATTTTCTTCTTCTCTTCTTCTCTCGTTTTCTTGCTCCCAACCAGTCACCAGCTAGCGCTGCCACCACCAATCGTCAACAACTGGTTGGGTGAGGTCCAACGAGCTCACGAGAGACTCACCTGGCCACAGCAGCCTCAACCTTGTAAATCTAGGTGAGGCTTAGGCGATGTGAGGTTGGCCTCACCCTAGCCTAATCAGGCCTAACCTCACATTGGTTAATGTGGCCCAGTCTCACCAATGGCTAAGTGAGACTCTCCTCACCAGATCTAGTGCCAATGGCCTGGTGAGGCTCACTTGGCCATCAGCAAGGCCAAGACTCGCGATCATTAGGTGAGCCTTTGACAAGCTTGCCAGGCCTTGCCCAGCCTAGTCACCGGCCACCACCGTGATCGAGGATTGGCTACAAAGAAGGATGAAAAGGAAGAGAAAAGAAAAAATAAAGAAGAAAAAGAGATAAATATAATAAAAGTATTAAACAATTAAAATAAATAAATAAAATTTAAAAGTCCTACCAAATCATGTATATTCTATGAATAAAAATTTTGGACAATTACCAAAAATCTTCAAATGCTTAAAAATTGTGCCTGGGAACAAAATAAAAAATAATTATTTCTAAGCAAAAATTATTCTCGAAAATAGGATGTTACCAAATACACTCTAAGCAAAAAGTGACTCATGCCGACAAATTTACTAAATATTTCCATACTTAATGTAGCTTATGAAAATCTGTGTTTACCTAGTTAGCCCATTTTAAGCTCTCTATGTGTATGTTTAATTTGGAGAAAATCTCAATTTTGACTATAAGATATTAAAGAATTGCCTTTCCACATTACATGGAATTATCGATTTTTGTATTGATTCACAATGAAGAATAAGGGAAAGTTAATACTTGGTAGTGAATTCATCAAATTATAGCAAAAATAATATGGAGAAATTTAAATTTTAATTAAAAGGAATGTAGGATATTAAAGAAAATGATTTATATTGACCATTCATTGCAAAGACAATGACTAAGATCAAAATATTACATAAAATAATAATGTCACATGCGACAAAAATATATACCATAATAACTAACAAAGAAAACTTACAAAAATAATGGGGAAACAAAGAAGCTATCTCGGTACCCTTAATACAAGTGAAGTCAATCCCATCTTGTGGGCCTACTAAGACTTTTTTGAACTTAGAGCAGTTCGATGCGTCTCTTATTATCTCATAAAGGATGA
The DNA here is from genome assembly GCA_016097545.1 of Eucalyptus victrix. Lineage (NCBI taxonomy): Eukaryota > Viridiplantae > Streptophyta > Magnoliopsida > Myrtales > Myrtaceae > Eucalyptus > Eucalyptus victrix. The sequence continues at coordinate 29,152,494 of CM027844.1, forward strand.
AAAAAGAATTATAAAGTTGGGTTAGGTTAGATTTGGATAAATTATGAACTCAATTAATGCCTATATTTTTTAGCTCTGTTATATTAAACTCATTTACTAAACATAAGTAACACATATAATGACTCAATTCATTAAATATAAAGTAAAAAATTGATTTCTGATCCATTTTGACAGGTCTAGTGATAAGGAATATTTGGGATAATCAAAAGCAATATAAGTGTTGGGATTCAACCTCGCGATATGTTATTTATGCGCCGTGTTTTAAAGATATCTGTGGTCCCCATCTTGCCGGGCAGGCAAAAAGCCACATAAGTCTGGGATTAACCTTCGGGGTTGGCGTTTGGCGTTGAGGGAATAGGGACGACCAGGGGCAGTCCTCGGACCTCTCGCGCCTAGGCTTAGGCTCGAATGTGTGCCACGCCGAAAGCTAATTCACACGGGGGTGGAAAAAGGAGATCGAGATGTGATGCGATTAGGGCATGTTGAGCACGTTTTCCATAAGGGCACGAGGTGTGTTGCCGCGCTGGCGCGAGTACAGCTGACGCTAAGTGAGAACGCACGATGCCAAGGGCTTGACTGGGGAAGGGTCGCTTTCATCTCATGTGGTCCCAAAGAGCTTCTCTCTCTCTCTCTCTCACAAGTTGGTGGCCACTGAATCGACATCTCCACCACCGCGGACTGAGTGGGGCTCGTGTGATTTTTACTTTGACCCCGAAAAGGCAGTGATCTTCTACTACTTGTGTGCTGTCTCTTTCATCAGCAGCCACCCAGGGACAGAGGAGAAATGACACATGAAAACCTCTTGAGACGACAACCCCTCTCCTTTTTGAAATTTTTAACTCGCGTACTTTCCGCGTGATTACCCAACTATTCCAGAGAGTTTATGAAACATGGAACCAGTTAATCATGACCTGGAGCAACTTGCATGCACAACGATAGGGATAAGAATGATTCTAGGATAGAATCTTAAATCGAAGAATTAGGCTAGTGAAAATTTATTCAGTTTCAAGTCCTAGAATATGTAAAATAAGTTTCAAACTCTACAAATTGGAGAATTTGTTTCGATAGGTTCATATGGAGAACAATTTTTTGTATTTTTTTTAGTCTATATCTTTATGCAATCCTACGATATTTCATGAAATCCGACGATAATTGTATAATAAATTCGACTTTTCATTATATAATTAAGATTTTTATTTTATTAAGGTTCCATTCGTTTCACGGAAAATAACTTCCAAAAAAACATTTTCTGGATTTATTTCACGGAAATTGAACTAGTCAAAGAAAATGTTTTTCATTGTTGGAAAAAACAACCTTTAAAAGCAAGGAAAATATCTTCCACTTTTCAAAAGTGGAAAACATTTTCCATAATTTCTTCAACCTTACTTCTTCTCACCAACACATTTTTGTTTTATTTTTATGTTCTTTTTCTTTTTATCCTTTTCTTTTTTTTTTTTTTTTCTTTCTTTCCATTTTCATCTTCTTCCTTGGCTTTGGCCGGTCACCGGCCCCGGCGGCGGTAGGCAACCAACCGCGTGCCAACTCGAGCCTCACCTTAGGCCGGCGAGGCTCCACCTAGCCCGATTTGGCGAAGCTAAGCTCGCCCGAGCTCACCAGAGGTTGGCCGAGCTCCGATGAGCCGCGAGCTCGCCTGATTTAGTGGCGGAGGTCAAGCTTCTGATCCAAGTAAGTTCGAGCTCTGCCACCAAATCAGGCGAGCTCACAGCTCACCAAAGCCAAGCAAACCTTTGGCGAGCTCAGGTGAGATCGGCCAAGCCTCGAGCTCGTCAAATCTAGTTACCGCGTCTTGGTCGGCCGCCGATGCGGCGGCAGAGGAAGAAGGAGGAAGAAGGAGGAGGAGGGAGGAAGGAAAAGAAAAAGGAAATATAATAAATAATAAATAATAAAAATTTCGATTTTTTAAAAATACAAATAATTTAAAAAATCATTTTTAACAAATATAAAAAATAAAAATAATTTTTTGGTTAATTAAAAATATTATAATTCATTTTTTTGATAATTTTCCCAAACAATTAAATTAGCTAACAAACGATGGAAAATATTTTTCAATCAAAGTTTAGATTTCAACCGAACACCGGAAAATATATTCATTTAAAAAAAAATGACTTCCTAGAAAATATTTTTTTCAAAAACGTGATGTTTTATATACATCATATATCTAAATATAAATTGTGGTCCCACAAGTGATTGTCATTAAATGCAATGCAATTAATAATATGGGTTCTAAGTTCTAAAATATGCAAGGCAGGGTTTTTGGTTCCAAAAAAAATGAAGAATCTATTTCAACAAATAAGTTCCATGTTATGTGGAATCCGTATGGAATTTGGAACCGATCATCCCCACGTAACTGGTAGAATTGTACGACCTTCAATTTCTAAGTTGGACAATCCTAAGTCGAGAATTCTTCGATGTCCCAACATCCAGTTAAGTAGATATTATTGAATCAATTAAGTATTGTTACAATTTTCATGTGTATTTAACGATAACAAGTAACTGACATTCATAAAATGAGAAAAAACAAGTATCACGTGGTGTGCGTTTTTTCTATTTTGTTCGTTCTCTTTTGCTAGAACACTTTCTACAATTCACTCATTAAAGTAGATTTCGTCCGTCTTATGAGATTCATGGATTTTGCAAAGCAAACTTTACTAATAGACAAAGATAGTGAAAATAATGCGCGGGTAGAGGGCGATGATATGTCAATAGTCATGTCAATGGTCATTCAAAATATCTTGGGTATATGCTCCATCTGTTCCATGAATTTTTAAAAGTGATTGTTTATAAATAAAATAACAAAACATATTTTCATCATTCATAAAAATATCAAGAGATAAATTATTGTCATAATGAAAATATTTTCTATTAAGTAATTATTTTAAGCTATGTAAGTAATGTTTTTTCAACAACAAATGGAGCATTGAAAGTTTGTATGCAGGCATTTGCCATTAAAATGAGTGAAGATAATTATTTTCTAACTTTTCGATATTTGGATGACGGAAAATTAATTGATTTATAATAAAATATTCTATAAACCAAAAACAATAAATTTATATTGGGGAAAATGACTTTCCTTTGTGATAAAAAGAAAACATTTTTCTAAAATACTAAACAAATGAAAACTAACCATTTTCTACAAAAATGACTTTCGTGGAAAATTTTTTTCATTTTCATAAATTCTTTAGTAAAATAAACACACCCTCAAATAATTTTTTTGACAAAAAAAAGAAGAAGACTATTTGTCGCCAGCTCGAATCGCGAAACGATCATTATGGACAAACTGCCCCCTTTTTTTGCACCAGGCCTAACCAGTAAGGCTGCTGAAGCCTGACCTTTTTACGAAGAAGATGCAATTTCTACTAACAAAATAGGTTCAATGATTTTTACAATTAATATCCAACTTGGCTCTCTCATTAATCAATTACCAATGCTACCAAAGGTGATCTCAAAAGTAGGCATGTCGAAATGGGTCTTAAACTCTAAACTGGTCATATTTTGGTCATTTTAATTACGAAGAGCCTATCTTAAATAAGTTTTAAATTTAAAAAATAAATTAAATTAATTTAAATGGGTTGAGTTTAGAATCCATTCTCAACCCACTAGGTTCACAAACTCTCTCCCTTTTTAACCTTATAAAATTATTTTAAAAAAACTAACAATTTTTTTCTTCTTCGTTCTTCCATCTTCCTCAACCGGTGGCTAGCTACGGCAATGGCCAACAACCAACCAAGTGAGGGATGAGCTCACTAGAGGCCGAAGAAGATTGTGCTCGACAACATTTGGCATTGGCGAGGCTTGAGCTTGTTGGCCTCGGTCGAGCTCAAGCTTGTTAATCTGGTGAGGCTGAGACCTCATCAACATTTGGTGTTGGCAAGACTCAAGCTCATGGGCCTCGAGCGAGCTTAACCTTATCGGATCTGGCGAGGTTGCCAAAGAAGAATGAAAAAAAAAAAAAAAAAACTAAAAATTAAAAATATTAAAAGGAGTGTACCAAGGGAAATCAAATTAAAATTTTTGTATACCAAATAGAGGAAAAATTTTTCTATTTTATCTTCAAATTTCAAAAAAAAAAAATACCGGAAAATAATATTATTTCTTGAAAAATGATTTCTTGAAAAAAATTTCCACAAAACACATGGAGCCTCAATTTTTTAAAAAAAATTATAAAAATTGTCTACTAAATTTATATTGCATGAAAATGTTTTAACAATACAATTGTTTTAAAAATTATAAGAAACAAGCTTAAACAAGTTGGGTCGGGTATTGATTGAAAAAAATACATTATAATAAATGGGTTATAAGTCGGATTAAATGCGTCAATTTCGATCGGACCATTTATCACTCAACCCACTCATTTTACATGTCTACTCAAAAGAACGTGTAAATATGATAACGCATGTGTATCTATCGGTCGGGTCGAGATGGGAGTCATTATCGGAGAGGGATCGTGTGCTGCCGAGGTCGTCATTATCGACTCGGGACCGCGTGGGACGACATGGTCTTACAGCTGTTGCTCCTGGGGCCGTGGGGCCGTGGGGCCGTGGGGCCGCGGAGTTTTGCCCAGTGGCTCGGCCCTCGCCTGTCGTCCTCGCCTTAGTTGCTACGAAAGTGAAGCTCGAAAAATGTCTCTGTCGGGCCATAAATAAAAACCAGAAATAAAGCCCAGAAAAATTTGTCAGTTGCCTACCTCCTTTGATGAACTCAAGCTCAGCATCATCCTCACCAAAAAAGAAAAAAAAAAAAATTTTCTTCCCAAAATAAAAAATCTATCATTTTGATTTGATAAGCATCGTAAGAAGACCGCATATATCGTGTGTAAAGAAAAAGCGGAATCGAATTAATAGAGAATAAAACCCAGCATAAATATTTCGATCCATTTTTTTAAACTTAAGCATCATTCATCATGAAGGAAGAGATGGTGGATTTATGGAATGCTTGATGATTACTTGGAATTCAAATTCAGAAGGTTGGGAAACATTGATCACTAATTAAAAAATTTGATTGTCGGAAATTTAATGTATTGAATTTAAATTCAATAAAAGGATCCGGTTCCAAGTAGAGTCAGTATAGAATCTAGAACTGCTCATCTCTATGCAATTAGTGGAATTTGAAACGTAGGACCTTCAATTCCTTAGTCAAACATTCCTAGGCTGGAAATTCTTGGACATCCTGGCATCCAATTTAGTAGATATTATCGAATTGATTGAGTATTGCTACTATTTTCATGTTTATTTTACGGTAACATGCACATGACATTTTTAAAATGAGAACAAGGAAGCATCACATGGTGTGCGTTTTTTCTGTTTTGTTCGTTCTCTTTTTGGCCAGAACACTTTCTACAATTCACTCATTATGGTCTTTTGATGCCGTCCGTATTCTGAGAATTTTGGATTTTGCACGGCAAACTCCACTCACGGACTAAGATAGTGAAGATGATGCAAGGATTAGAGGATGATGACATATCTAGTCACGTAACTGGTGACTAAAATTTTCTTGGATCAGGCTCAATTATTTTTGAAAATGAATGATTTAAAAAAATAATTACTTATATCACTTACAAAAATGACGGGACGAAAAATATTTTCATCATTAATGAAAATTGTTAACATAAATTGTCATCGTAATGAAAACTTTTTCCATCAACTAATTATTTTAAGTTATATAAGAGATGATTTTCCAATAACAAACGGAGCATTGAAAATTTGTATGCATGCAATTGCCAATAACATGAGTGAATCGAGACTCTTTTAGTTTAAAGGGTCCGTTTGGTTGAAGGATATTTGCCTTTTAGCTTTTCTGTGTTTGGATGACGAAAAATTTAATTGATCTGTAAAAAACGTTTTTCATCAATTGAAAACAACCAGTTTAGATTTGACAAAACAGCTTCCCCTTCTAACAAGAAGATATCACTTTCTCTAAACCATCAGACAAATTAAAACTAATAATTTTTTTTCGAAAATGACTTTCATGGAAAATATTTTCTATCTTCATAAATTTTCAAATGAAACAATCGCACTCTGTCTTTTTGTGACCTACCCGAATCACGAAGGATTATTGTGGATGAGCTGCTCCCTTTTTCGCTCCTCGCCTACGCAACAAGGTCACTTAAGCCTGGTCAGATGTAATTTCTAGGGACAGGGTATGTTCAGTGATTTTTACATCCAAATTACGACCATTTTCCAGGGCGATCTCAAAAGGAGGCGTTAATGTAATAACGCATGTGTATCTATCGGTCGGGTCGAGATCGGAATCGTTTTCGATTAAGGATGGAGTGTTGCCGCAGCCGTCGATATCGACTCGTGACCGTGGGGTACGACAAGGTCATTGAGCCGTTGCTCCTGGGGTCGTTAGGCCTTGGCGTTCTGTCGTCCTTACCTTATGCTACCAAAGTGATGCTCGAAAGCTGCCTCTCTCGGGCCATAAATAAAAACCAGAAACAAAGCCCAGAAAAATTTGTAAGTTGCCGACCTCCTTTGATGAATGCAAACTCAGCAGCATCCTCAAAAAAAAAAAAAAAACAAAACAAAACAAAAAACTCTGCCGTTTTCTTCCCAAAATAAAAATCTGTGATTTGATAGGCAAAGTAAGAAGACCGCAGATATCGTGTGACACGAGATAGCGGAAAAATCTCGAATTAATAAAGAATAAAACACCGCATAAAGATTTCGATCCATTTTTCAAGTGTAATAATATCATTCATCGTGAAGGAAGAGATGGTGGATTTATAAAATGCTCGATGATTATTCGGAATTCGAATTCTAAAGGTAAGGAAACATTGATTACTTATTAATAATCTTGATTGTTGGAATTTACTATATTGAATTTAAATTCAAAAAGTAAATTATGCTTTTATAGAAATTTTCAAGTTTAAAGTCTAAGAAATTAATAACTAGAGATCTTAGGACAAAACGACCACGGACCATTATACATACTCGGGAAAATTTCAAATAAGAATATGAAGTGCCTTCATTTTCTCAAATAACATTAAGAAGTAGATATTTTTTCAAATAAAAACATAAAGTGGTCAAATCATGTCAGATAAATGCTTAAAATGGGCAAATCATCTCAAACAAGAACTTTTGGCTAGCGAATGACTATTTGGCCATGGAAGAAAAGGGTATTATAGTTAGAAAATTTTAAGTGTATTTTTTAAATATTTTTGATTTCTTTTCTTTCCTTTTTTTTCTTGTTTCTTTTCTCCTTTTCCTTCCGTCGACCATGGCACAGGTTGCCAGATTTAGGTAAGGGCCACCCTTGCCAACGTTGAGCGAGGACTAGGTTGTGTGAGGGCATTTCTTGCCAAATTCAACTAGGGGCAACCCTTGCTCACATCAGGCCAGGTCACCCTGCCTGATTTGGTGAGGAACGCCCTCGCCTAATTTGGCAAGGACAAGAGTTGCCCTTGTGGGTGTTGGGCAAGCTCACCTACCCTGAGCTTAACACCAAACAGGCTTGGGCTATCCTTGCCCGATGCCAATGAGGGTGGCCCTTGCTTGATTGAAAAGAGGAAAGAAGAAAAAGAAAAAGGAAACAAACTTAAAGAATTAAAAGATTAAAAGGCCCATCGACTGACAAGATTAGGTCATTTTTTAAGATTGATATAACCAGTCATTATTTGAAATAAGTTCCATTCCATGTTTATATTTAAGACGATTTGGCCATTTTAGGCTTTTATTTGAAATAAAGTCCACTTCGAATCATTATTTAAGAAAAATGAGAATACTTCAAATTTTTATTTGGAATTTTCCTTATATACTCAAATTGTATTTGAGCCTCTAGTGAATTTCTAGAATGCTGGACAATTATTTGGAATTTGAATTTAGAACGTGGGAAACATAGACTATTTATTAATAGTCTTGATTGTAGGAATTAACTATATTGAATTTAAATTCAGACAGTACATTGGGATTTTATGGAAATTTTCAAATTAAAGTTCGACAAATCACTCACCCTTTAGAGACTTAAGGACAAAACAAACGGCCATGGATCGTTACATATACTCATGTTTGAATTTATAGAACGGTCAGACGATTATTTGAAATTCGAATTAAGAAGGTCAGGAAACATTGATGACTCATTAATAATCTCGATTATTGGAAAGTACCATGCTGAATTTAAATTCAAAAATCACATTGGACTTTCATGGAAATTTTCAAATAAAAGCTCGAGAAATTACTCACCCTTCAGAGACCTTAGGCCCAAACAAACGGCCATGGACCCTTGCATATACTCACGTTTGCATTTGGGCCTCCGACAAGCTCCCTCCGGACCGGCCCGGACCGGGCCCGCGACCCGATCCATCTTCCCGCGGTTCATCTGGCGTCGGGGTCGTCGTCTTCCTGCGCCGACGGGGGTTTAGGGTTTTTGCGCAATCCTCGTTCGATCTCGAATCGCTCCCCCAATCCATGGCCGCTCCGCATCCGTCAACCCACCTCAAATCTCAGAAGAAGAGCAGGAAGAACCAAACCCCGGAAGCCAATTTCCAGATCGCCCTGAACTCGCTGTCCAAGACCCGGGATCTGCCGGGCGCGATCGCCCTGTACGAGGGAGCCGCGGCGTCGCGGGGCGTCCGCCTCAACCAGCACCATTTCAATGCCCTCCTCTACATCTGCTCCAACGCCGTGGCCGAACCTTCGCTCAAGGAGTCGGCCTTGGACCACGGGTTCCGGATCCACGCCCACATGGAGTCCTGCGGGGTGGCCCCCAGCGAAGCCACGGTCACCGCGGTGGCGAGGCTCGCCGCGGCGAGAGGGGACGGGGACTACGCCTTCGGGTTGGTTAGGAAGATGGGGGAGCGCCGGATCGCGCCCCGCCTGCGCACGTATGATCCGGCGTTGTATTGCTTCTGCGGGGCGCTGGAGGCCGACAAGGCGTACGAGGTGGAGGAGCATATGCGGAGCGCGGGGCTGAGTTTGGAGGAGCCGGAGCTGTCGGCGCTGTTGAGGGTTAGCGCGGAGACGGGGAGGGAGGAGAGGGTTTATGATTATCTGCATAAGTTGAGGGATTGTGTCCGGTGGGTGAGCGAAGAGACTGCCGTGTCGATCGAGAGTTGGTTTAGCGGAGAGAAGGCTGTTGGGGTTGGTGATGTGAATTACGATCGAAGTCGTGTTAAAGATGTGGTTTTGAGGAATGGAGGGGGATTTCATGGTCTCGGGTGGATTGGGAAGGGAAACTGGGTAGTGAGAAGAGGTAATGTGGATGAAAATGGGGTTTGTAGTTGCTGTGGAGAGCGACTGGCTTGCGTGGATATCGATGATATGGAAACCGAGAGCTTTGCTAGTTCTATTGCAGCATTGGCCTTGGAAAGGGAGTCAAAGGCAAATTTTAGTGACTTTCAGGTAAGTACTTGTTGTCTTGTTGTTATCTTTTATTTTCGCCAATTGCTGTTTATTCTGGTAATCTGGGTTTGTAAGCCTGGCTTTGCTCAAAACTTAAAGGAATTAAAAGGTGGTCATTTACATAACGATGTCAGCAGCAGCAGCTACGTCCGTTAAGATTAATTCACCACCATTGCACTATAACACTGCTACTGCTGTTACGCAGCAGTATCGTAATTGCCAGAGAGTTCTCAAAGACTACTTTCTTTTTATTCAGACTGCTGAGTTCTCTTAATGTGCATATTGAAGTAAAAACCATAAAAGGTTTGTGGGCTTTTGGTTTGATCTTGGTCTCAGTCTGTCTGATTATGAAGTAGTTGTGGGTTTTGGTCTGATCGGTGGGACCTTAGTCTCGGTTTGGCTCTGTTTTATGTGCTATGTTCTCTTCGTTGGCTCATGGAGCAAATAACACAAAAAGATAGAGAGGAGGGAGAAGCAGTTGGACTTATTTCTTATTTTGAATTTTTTTTTTTTACCTAAATTAAGTTTACTCTGGTAGAGATTTTATGTTTGTACCTGATTTACATTCTAATGCAACATTATATCTGGAATTCAATTTATCCATGAAGAAAAGATATAAATCTGTACGTAAGTAATTGACTTTTGTGGGTACTTAAACAACAAATATTTGTTAAATATAATGCTATCTTTTTAGAATATTGCTTATCTTAGTAAAACAATGAATTTTATATTTTTCACATGTGATGAGGGAGCATCAGATAATTCATGCTGCAATGCCTGCAACCCATTACACAATGTTCGATACACCCCGCTTCTGTGACAACCACAATGCAACAGCAACCTGTGACTGCTATTTTTTTCCTCGTTTGCTTCTCTTTGCTTACTAATTTGATAAATACAGGATTGGCTTGAAAAGCATGCTGATTACGAGGCCATAGTTGATGGAGCAAACATTGGCCTCTATCAGCAGAATTTTGCAGATGGTGGCTTCAGTGTTCCTCAGGTTGTTCATCAGCCTATGTATTTGTCATGTTCTTGTATTTGTATGTAGTTTTTCATGATATCTGACTGTGTAGCTCATTATGTTCGACATCCGACATTGCAATAGAGCAGCTTGATGCTGTTGTGAAAGAACTTTATGGAAGGAGCAAAGGCAAATGGCCACTTGTTATCCTGCACAATAAGCGCCTTAAAGGTCTTTTGGGAAGTTCTCCCCACAAACAGCTGCTTCAGGAATGGATAGATAAGGGTGTTTTGTACACAACACCAAGTGGATCTAATGATGATTGGTAATTCCTTTAACCATGACTTTGGGGGTTTTTTATTTCATGGGCAACTTCAGTTATGATTTTACACAATACTTTGCAGCTCTGTGGTTGTTCTGTTTTTTCCCCTTTTCCCTTTATTTTCAGTTTCAACATTTTTTAGGTTGTTTATTTCACTTGTCCTTATCCAGTGGATTGTGCATAGCGATACTGCAATGCCATTTAAATTCGAAAAATAATTATACGCTACTTTATGCCCCAATGGTAGGAAATGTCTTGTAAATTATCTTTTGACACTTGGTTCGTCCTTATGTGAATTTAGGTATTGGCTTTATGCTGCTGTGAGGCTCAGGTGTCTTCTTCTGACGAATGATGAAATGCGAGATCATATTTTTGAACTCCTAGGAAGCAAATTTTTCTCCAAGTGGAAAGAGAGACATCAGGTATTTTTTGTCAAGTTGCCAGAGTTGCCTGAACTTCTACATCCCTTTCAGAATGTTACTGAGGTAGTAGTTGCTGACCTGGCAGTCAAATTGTTTAGGGTAAAAAGGCTTTCAGTCAACCAAGAAAAGAAAAGATAGCTTTCATGAGATTTTTGTCAGTCTACAAGAATTGGGTCAACAGAGTAAAATTGGAAGGACAGATTATTGTCAATGAACTATTTGGCTAAAACAAATGGGAATGCCTTGGTCCTCGTAATTTTCTCTTAAGGGCTTGATGAGATACTATAACGAGGGTGTGCTTATCTATATATATTCGTGAAATGGCTTTTCATATGCTCTAGATGAAAACCCCCTTCTGTAATGACCTGGCTTCCTACTTTGTGTTGGCAGGTTCGATACACATTTCTGAAAGGTAGTCCAGTGCTTATAATGCCACTCTCATTTTCTCCGGTCATCCAGGTAATAGTTACCCAGTTTGGAGTAATACATAGACTAGTTCTTAAGTTTGGATTCTGAAGATGTTTGTCTCTGTTTTAGGAATCTGAGACAGGGTCTTGGCATGTACCTGTCAAGGATGACAGCAATGAGGAAATTGTAAGAACTTGGGTATGCATCACCAGGCCAAGCATCTGCAAGAGTTCCAATGGAGTTTTAGCAAGTGAAGAGTCTCCTGAAGGTAGCAATAATTTCCTTAACGATCATAAACTATTGAATTCAAGCAAACCAGGAACTACTACAGAGGACAGCAATGCACTAGGCAGCATAGGTTTTTCTCAGGATTGTGTGAATAATACAAACATCATGACACGTAAAAGAAAAGAGAGGTCTTCATCTCCTCTGCCATTGGCATCTTCTTCTTAGGCGCAGTTTTCATAACAGCAAATTAGCTGAGAAAATGATTGAATTTGATGTTGGAAGTTGATGATTGAGATGCTTTGCTCTGGAATGAGTTTTGCAAAGATATCGTTGTAATCTGAATTATCAATTTTGTATGTGATAATTCTCCATGAATTATTTTCTACATTGAATCACAAGATCATTGCCGGTGTACATATTTTCCAGTTTCTAGATCATGGCATACCGTTTTTTATCGTGTGCCAAAAACTTGCGTGGTAGCTAACTGGAGAAATATTCGAAGCTCTATTTCTGTTCCTTTTACATCAACTTAGGTTGTACTTGCCAATCATTTATTTGTGATTCTGAAACATTCCGTGGAATTTGGATTTTAATGCTTTGAGGGGTATAGTAATTAGCTTTCTCATACTGCCAAAAAGTAATCCTGAAAGCATCCAACTGTTTAGTGACACGGATTATTAGTACTTTACTGATTCTTGTTTGAGCTGAAACATACTTGTAGAACTAAAGAGGCTCCACTTTCTGCTTCTTATCATGATTGGGTAGTCCATTGATCCTGTTATGTGATCTCTGGAAGTAGATAATGAATTGAAGGGAGAGTTATTTTAGCACTCCAACAAATCATGATCAGCTCATGAATATTAGCAGTAAAGAATCAGAGGACAGAGGTACATTTGTTCATTGTTCTTGGTGTAGACCATCTATTGTCACTGCCTTTAAATGCAAATTAATTTTGCTGTAACGACACATAATATTGGAAAAGGGCCCCAAAAGAAAAATTCATGATACTGCCAATTATAAGTATGTTGGTTCACTTGAAGACGTATTTGACGACACCAGGAATGTGAATTTGGGTGAAGTATTCCTCCCAGTTGATGCATTTGGGGTCGAAGTAGAAGACATCCAGTTCTGCGCCGTTCTCTCTTGCTGCAATTCGCAACTTCTCTGTGTTCATGTCGTCGAAGCTGTGCATCATAGGCAAAGCCATAGAAATCATTATGTTCCTTTTTCTTTGGGTAGTTGCTTTTAAATGCATTGAGTTTAGCATATACTTACACGCCCTTGAAGAACAAGTATGGTCTGTAGAGCTCAATAAGCCGCATCACAAACTTGATCTTCCTATTCAGATCCAGGTAAGTCCCCTGGAAATATTTGCAGAATGCTGCATTGGCCAATTCCAGTCCCTGTTTGTGCAGATGGAATTCATTAAAGAACATAGCTAAGACATCCCAACTTTGTCATCCCAGGTTCTATTGTTTCTCCTCGTTCTTGCGAGATCTGTTTAACTTGATGGACAGTGGCGACAAGAGCGAAAAGGAAATTAGATCAGACGAACCTTGAGCAAAAGCAAGTAACGAATGGCCATGTACCGGCGGAAGCTGGCCATGCTAGTCAGCACTTTGACGGGACCGACTTTCACGGGGTTCCCATCCTTGTTAACCCATGGGTGCTCAGTGAAGTAGCGCAGCCCGTAGTCTTTAAGATTGGCGTATATCAGGGGGTTTCCCATCGACGATCCCATATGATAAATCACCTCGCCGGGTTGATTAACGTGCGCCGCCATGGCCACTATGATGGAGTTCACCACCATGTCGGCCGGTATCTGCGGGAAGTTATTCCCTTTCCCATTAGTCATTTTCTTTAAGGCCAAACATTGGAAAAAAAAAAACGAAGCATATGGCCTCTCAACTAATGAGAAAGCCACCAAGGAGAATCGGCATTCCTATGCTGGAATCGAGCAAAGAACAACTTACAACATCGATGATTCCCTTCACATCGCCAAGAAAGCACGTCAGTTTCCCTTTGCCATAGCCGACGGCGAGGCTATCGATCGTTCTGCCACATCAAACACCGAAAAAAAAAAGAAAAAAAGAAAAGAAAATCTGAGATAAAGTTAAAAAGGAAGAAGGAGATCATCTAGCGAATTAGAAAGAGCTTTGTCATTAGGCTTAAGCTTGGGGTGTTGGGGGGGCGCTGCTCCTTACCTTACACCTTCAACCCAACCGGGGAAAGGCTCTTTGTAAGTGCTGGTGAACGATGGTGGGACGCAAGACGACCAGAGGCAAATCCTCTTTCAATTGCCCGACCAGCATCTCCCCCATTGACTTTGTGAACACGTACGTGTTTGGCCATCCATACCTCGTTGCCCTGTGAAAGAACAGTCTTAATTATAGATACTAAAATTCATTTGTACCCAAGAGCTAAATCCTTCGACCTTGTCCAGCACTATGCTCAGCTAAATCACTAGTCTCAATCTACATTGCTCTTTTGATGATCAATGTTCATTTGTGAATCGTACACAGGGACACGTCCGATTCACTAAATCGAGACCAAATCTAGCCAAAGATTTGAGGTCATGACATCACTGAAGAAAGCAACCTAATTCCTGAGGATCTACTTGAGAGAAATGAACGTGAACGCACAAGCATTTCATGCTTGGTTGCATCCTACGATATTATTGTGCAGTATAATAAGCCAATAGAAAACGAAAGATTCCGAAATTTACACGGCCATATATGATGAGATGTCTATTACGGGAAATATGTAATTGGTCGACTACGCCGGTCAATTATGTAATGGACGCACAGAGCATTTTCTCCACCCCCGGGCCACAAGTAGTCCTTTTCCTCTTCATGACACGAACGAGGCCATAAGGACCGGACCAATGAACCTAATCAATGCGAGGACAGGACGTGCCTCCACGTGATTGACGTTAGCCTCAGCAAGCGGGCGGAGCTCATCCTGATAATCCTGCGGATTCATTCACCTATCTTAATAACTCGACAAACATGCGCGACAATAACATGTGAATTTGACTGAGGCGGCTCAGTTACGCTCGTCGCATTGGTCCTTGCGACGAGAACAGGGTGAGACTCGGCGTGGGGCAGGCGTCGGCCGTCGGAACGATTGGCTGCATTCACGCCTGCTCGTGTCCCTCTCGGGCTAATTCTATGGCCATTTCTCGCACCTAAAAGCAATCAATGCATGTCCTATTAATGGGGCTAAATCTGGCCCCCCAATATAAAATCGGAGAGACCAACTCAAACGGGCAACGGCAATTCCTTTGTTGCTCGTGTACTAAAAAACTTTATAAGAGTACCCTTTCGGAATGTAAAAAAGTGATTTCAATCGGACAGATCCTCAGACCACAAAAAATGACCGGAGGACCGTGAGAGTCTGACGAATTCGCCAGGAGCTCAATCCTCATGCCCGTACTCGACTCGAATGACAATTTGGTACAATCAATAAATAGTAGTATTCGGTCGCACGCATGCTTTCTTATTAGTGACTTCTGTGCAATTTTTCCAAAATGTTTCGTGGCCAGACGAGAGAACCCACCTAGATAAATTAGTAACTGGAAACATCTAATCCACTCGCGATCAGAGCGGATCATATCTTTCCCCTTGGGGATACGGTGTGATCTCGAGTCAGGTCTCGAAACATTGTAACGCGTGCCCCGCAATGGCCGTGTCCACTTTCGGCTTAGACCTACTTTAGCAGAGGTTCTCTCTAGCAGCCCCCCATAACTAAGTACATGCCGTCATAAATTCGTCATTTAATAAGAAGTAATAAGCCTGTTTGAATTTGGTAAAAAGTGAAGCTCGGAATTTAATGTTGTCGTGGACTCCCACTTCCCAAAAATTTCGTGGAAACCACAAAAAGAAGACAATATTAGGTCCATATCATGGGCATGTTTAGGCATTGGATGGCTGTAGTCAAGTCACCTTAGAGGTGCCATAACGTAATGTTATTTACAGAAAATAAATAATTTGATTTTTTTTTTGAAAATGATTATTCACAAAAATGAACGAGCGAAAAGAGTTTTCATCATCCACGGCAAAATTATTAAGTTCTTGTTGATAACGAAATATTTTATATGGATTAATTATTTCAAACGATCATTTTAAAAAAAAAAAATGTTTCCTAGATCATTTATTTTTCGATTTAATTTATGTTAATCCATAAAGCAATTAATTGAATTCGAAGAAACATGAAATTAAGGATTGAGCTAACCTTTCAAGGCCCAAATCCTTCATGGCCGAATTAATTTCTTCTTCGGTGGCTCCGTCTGCTCGGAGCTCATTCAGTTTCTCTTCCACCAGTTTCTTCTCCGCGTCGATGTCGAGTCCGGCGACGCCGTTCAAGGTCTCTCCCATCTGATACGGCTTCTCTTGTAAGAGACCCCCCTTCTCTCCGCAAACATAGGCTGGTCACCATAGTCACAAAATGTTAAAAGTTTCGTATAATTAAAATCGCAACTCTGTGCGTGCAAAAAGGAGACCGCGGAAAATGAAGGACGAACGAAACAAAAATAAGAATTCAGATAAGAAATTGTAATATTTTCTTATTTGATTACTCAATCAGTGCCCCGAACGCATTATTTTAAGCAGGCTTCAATTAAAATTGTTAATCAAGGAACCTGGTTATAAGAAAATGGATTGTGACATGGGATGTGTTGTTGGCAATTAAAGTGATTAAAGCCAAGCTGGACGAAAAGGACGTTGGAACAAGGGGGAAATAAGATGAGCAGAAGGAAGGTGAGTATTAATTGAAGGAGTTATTACAGGATATTAAGGTTTCCTTTTGGCAAGGTAGGAGGGACGAAGTTATTAAATCAAAGAACAGAAATAATAAATAAAAAAACCCATCACGTCTGATCTGATAATTAAACCCCAAAATATAAGTCGGGGTTTGTTTGGTGGGGTTGAGTACTAACCAGTTGAAACGTGGACCAGCACCTGTACCTTGCCACATTCCTTAGCAAAGTTGATCACATGCTTGCCCCCAATGCGTTGATGCCCAGAGCAACATCATATCTGCACAAATTGTAACATTAAGGCCTAGATAAACATGAAATTGGACCAGCATGCCGAGTCCAGATTGGTGCAAATTGCAAACATTAGAAGACAATTGGTTTATTTAGAACAAAACAATTGACCTCTCATCGAATTTGGTGGTCGCGGCTAAATTAACGATCACATCGATCTGATCCAACATCTGCTGTCTGAGATTGGAGTCTTTGACGCCTAAATCATTATAGATGATGTCCCCAGGGACGAGGGTTATCTTTTCCGAGATGAACGCATTAAAATCCGACCCGCATTTTTCCTTCAGTACTCTGAACAACTCCTTGCCGATGATCTTCAAAACACAATCATAAAGTAAATGAAAAGGATGAATCAAACCATGCACGAGATACTAACCAAATTTGCACGTTCCATGCAGAAAAAAGGGCAAGAACACTGACAACAACCTTTTTTCAAGTAAACTTGCCAAAAAGGGACAGCCTGCCATGCAACACTCTCTGAAGTTTCTTTTCTAGGTCACAATCACTAGTTTCCCTCACCGAAACACATAAAGGAAATATTTCTTTTCTGGGTTCGAGTGGCATTTTCAACATTTTTTTATATCATTTATTTCTCGTCTTTTTGGAAGTTCTTGGTTCTGCCGGAGGGTTTTTTCTTGCAAAAAGAAGTAAGCTGATGGTGCATACCTCATCATGGAAACGGTGAGTAGCTGCTTTAGCATCTGAAGCTCGCAGCAGAAGAAAAAGCTTCTTCACGTTTGGTTGAACCCTCACGATCTTCTCCAGAAAGACTGCACTCGCAGTCACACACACCCACACAGAAAATTTGTATTAGACAAGATGAGCTCACAGAGAGAGAGAGAGAGAGAGAGAGAGAGAGAGAGAAATTACTCTTGGCAAGAAACCCAGTTGCACCAGTGACTAAAATGGTCTTGTTCTCAAGAAACTGGATTACACTTCCCATCTCCATTTCACAGAGAGGGAGGAAGGGAGAGGGAGAGGGAGAGGGAGAGGGAGAGACCGCTTTCGTTTTTCTCTTTGGGAGAGAGGGAGAGAGAGAGAGCGCGCGCGCGATGAAGCAGTTTCCTCCCGTTGAACAAGTAAGAGAGAACTCAGAAAGACTCGAGTCTTTATTAAGCCCTCCCAAGATTCTCCTGCGCAATTTTTTTGACGCAGCAACTTGGATCTTATATGCCCCTATAAATCGGTGGAGTGCACGCAACTCGGTGATTTTTTCTCCCCTTCCGTGGCTTTATTTCTCTCTCTCTCTCTCTCTCTCTCTCTCTCTCGCTATCACGGTCATAAACACCCCAAAAAAGAAACTATTAAATTCGGGTAGCTCAAGTGGTAGGGATGCCCACATTTCTTGCCCGACGATTCGAATTATCGTACATGCGCATTTCTCGACCCGGCCATGTATTCACCCGACTTTATGTACTCCCATCATTATTAGAACATGCAT
This sequence comes from Eucalyptus victrix, assembly GCA_016097545.1. Classification (NCBI taxonomy): domain Eukaryota; kingdom Viridiplantae; phylum Streptophyta; class Magnoliopsida; order Myrtales; family Myrtaceae; genus Eucalyptus; species Eucalyptus victrix. The sequence goes on from CM027844.1 coordinate 29,170,682, forward strand.
GACGGATTAAGTCGACATGTTTAATGAGAGACTAATCGTATGTTTACCGTAGATAATCACCGTCCACCTTTTACTATTTACACTTGCTAGTTATTGCTTTGTTTGTTTATCTATTTTTTTTTTTTGGGTGAGTCTACTCACCTAAATCTACACCTATAAGGTTCGCAAAACCTACCCACTACACATAATCTTTCCTTTTTTTTTTTGGTCAAACACTGCATATAATTTAACTCGCACGTTTTGGACGGTCATGTGCACATTAGGCTTCCACGTACATACACTCGAAAACTCCCAACAGCTTAATTAATTGTGATCACCAGGTAATTTGACTTTATTAATCTGCTTATCGTGAGTACTGTGACCTTCGCTACCATTCATCGGTTGGAATGTCATTTGGCCTGTCTCCTGCCTCGTGGCTCGCGACCCTTAATTAATTATCCAATCGAAATCTCAGTTAGGAGCTCATGGTTCACCTAAAAATCATGCAGTTCCCGGTCTCTGGTACACCTATCGCAGCCCCAATAGTTTTTTCAAATAATATCTGCGATCGATGCTTGAGCATGCGCTGCCCACATACACGACGAGATTGCACAGTGTGTTAGCTGGGAGAGAGGGAGAGGGAGGAGCGTTCATGGCGTTTCAGGCTTCAGCCAACCTTCTAGATCGGTCATTTAGTTAAAGTACGGTCGATAATTGTGTATAATCTTGAAGAGTTATAGACAGACATGACTGGAAATATGAAAGATATTCTCACAGTGGTATGAGCGGGTTCGCCTTCTTCGCTCTAGAGCTAGGACATGAGCGGACCGTCACGGATCTTATATATATTTGCTACATGTCGGCCATACGTCCAAACACTTGTTGGGCAAATTTGTTGAGATCTTGGATAAGGGACTTGTGCCGCCCTCGCACTGCTGCTGAATGAATTTTATCTTTTATGGTCCAAACAAGAAGTTAAAAACCAATAAAAGAATATTGCACAACGCACGTTTTAGGTAGATTTTTCAATTTCATTGCCCTCATTTTAAATTCAAAAAGGGCATCCCATAAAGGTTATAAACTTTAGTTTCTCGCTCACTTGAGTGTTAAATTTTTTTTCTGATTATTTAAGTGCTATATAACTTTTTGGTCAATCACTTTAGTGCCATTGCTTTTTAAAAATGTTCCCATGCCACATTAGATCTCTACATTTGGGTAGACTTTTTGAAAAGTTCAGTATTTAAGTGATCAATTCAAAGTAATGGTACTAAAAATGTTGTATGAAAGTTATGTCACTTATGGTGTACTTATCCTTTTAAATTTAACATCAACTAATCAATCTCATTAAAAGAAACTCTGAAGATAAAAGACATAATCTTTTTTTTTTTTTTATAATAATCAAGGGGTGATATGTTTTAGGGTGGGAACCTTCCAGGGTAGACAGTTTCCTTCCTCCACCCGCTAAGGGCTGGTTCCACAAATGATAACTAGGAAGTGCCCACTAGTTCCTAAATCTACTCGAAAATCAGCTCACTGATCTAGGCCAATTCCCGAATAGGTTCATGAAACCGGTCCGAGAGGAGTTTCGAAAACATAATAATAAATGATATATATAGATATTCTTTACCCAAAAAAAAAAAACGATATATATAGATATTTCGTCAGATTAATTCCAATGCTTGCCGGAGAAGGCTATGACACAATTGGGCATGATGAAGCAAACCGGAGGGTCGGTCGGTTCAAGCACTTGCCGGCCAGAAGTGCAACAGCTGGTTCAGGTGGCCGCAAATGGAAGAATGCTTGGCGACAAATCAGGGTTGCAGTCGAGCGTAGTATGTTCAAACATGGACGAAACGCCAAATGTAAGAAAAAGAGTTGCACTTTTGACTGTCTATTCTTCCCTTTTCTTTTTCTGTCAAAGACCCCCTTAAAAAGCTAGGCCCCTCTCTCTTCTCTCTGAATTTTTTCCCCCTGTTTTCTCTCAATTAGGTCCGTATTTGACCGCGAGAGCCCCCAACTGAGTCAAAATATAAATATATGTCCGTTCTAGTTCAAGTGATTCAGATGAGCGGTTCTACATCTAAAACCAAAAATCGATAACGAAATTAGTCCCCATGGGAACTAGCGATTCTAGGCCGACTCGATCTGGTTTTGGACAGCCCAGGTGATTCTCAACATCCCTGAAAATAAGGATTTTGAAAGCAAATAGATTCCAAAGCCTCATAAGAACTTAGACTTAGCACTTCATAAAAAATATTATGCAACCAATTATCATTGGGTTATAAAGTCTAAATGACAATAGTTCTATTTCCGCAATATCAGAACAGAAAATTTTATTTTTAAAAATTCCTCATTAGAATAGATTTTTTTTTTTGAAATCCATATAGGGTGATTTGTCAAAAATAACATTCAAATGAATGATTTTATACTGATGTGGCACTCAATTGAATAAAAAAAATATAATATGTAAGTCAATATCGTACAAAAATTATGATATTCCTAATATAGTGCAAGAGAATTTCCTCTTTGCTCCTTCTTCTAGTACGACCAAGCCAACCTCAATTAAAGAACATGTCAAAATCATGCGAACTTGTCAATAGTTAGATCCCATCAACGGGTGACCGTTGGCTGTTGTAGATCATTTCAAGCTACAGAAACGGATCTCCCCATAATCTTTCACGAGACAGGAAGAAAGTTGTTGGATGTTGGAGGAGTGACTTAGGGCCTGTCTGTTTCATTTCTTTTTTCTGTTTTTTTTTTCTGGGAACAAAAAAGGAACAGAAACGCGTTTGGGTGCGTTTCTGTTCCTTTTTTGTTTTTTTGTTCCCAGAAACAAAAAGGGAACAAAAATAAGAAACAACAAATTTATGCTTATTATTTTTGAAACATATTTGAAGAACAAAAAAGGAACAAAATCGTGTTCTCCTGCAAGCCTCTCCCCCTGCGAGCATCTCCACCGTCGTCTTCTCCGGCGCCTCCCACTCTCCGGCGTCGACAACTGCCGCCTCTGTCTCGAGACCATCCGGCTTCTCCACCGTCGTCCTCTTCGGCGCCGACAGCCATTGCGAGCGTCTCCACCTACGAGCGTCTCCTCCTACGAGCGTCTCCACCTGCGAGCGTCTCCACCCGGCGCGGCGAGAATATGTAATATTCCTAGTATATTGCAAGAGAATTTCCTCTTTGCTCCTTCTTCTAGTACGACCAAGCCAACCTCAATTAAAGAACATGTCAAAATCATGCGAACTTGTCAATAGTTAGATCCCATCAACGGGTGACCATTGGCTGTTGTAGATCATTTCAAGCTACAGAAACGGATCTCCCCATAATCTTTCACGAGACAGGAAGAAAGTTGTTGGATGTTGGAGGAGTGACTTAGGGCCTGTCTGTTTCATTTTTTTTTTTTTTCTAGAACAAAAAGGAACAAAAACGCGTTTGGGTGCGTTTCTGTTCCTTTTTTGTTTTTTTGTTCCCAGAAACAAAAAGGGAACAAAAATAAGAAAAAACAAATTTATGTTGCTTATTTTTGAAACATATTTGAAGAACAAAAAAGGAACAAAATCATGTTCTCCTGCAAGCCTCTCCTCCTGCGAGCGTCTTCACCGTCGTCTTCTCCAGCGCCTCCCACTCTTCGGCATCGACAGCTGCCTCTGTCTCGAGACCATCCGGCTTCTCCACCGTCGTCCTCTTCGGCGCCGACAGCCATTGCGAGCGTCTCCACCTACGAGCGTCTCCACCTGCGAGCGTCTCCACCCGGCGCAGCGAGAATATGTAATATTCCTAGTATATTGCAAGAGAATTTCCTCTTTGCTCCTTCTTCTAGTACGACCAAGCCAACCTCAATTAAAGAACATGTCAAAATCATGCAAACTTGTCAATAGTTAGATCCCATCAACGGGTGACCGTTGGCTGTTGTAAATCATTTCAAGCTATGAAAACGGATCTCCCCATAATCTTTCACGAGACAAGAAGAAAGTTGTTGGATGTTGGAGGAGTGACTTAAGCTGTGCATAACAACACTTCTGTTCCCGAGAAGAATTTTTTTTTTAAGAAATAGTTCTTTTTTATTTCTGCTCCGGGAAACAATTTCTAAGTAAAAGAACCCATTTGGTAACGACACAAAATTTCTACTCCTGGAATAGAAAAAGAATAGAAATGCGTTTGATAACGCAACAATTTCTTTTTTGTATTTATTCATTTTTTATTTTTGCCGACGGATCGCCGCCGCCGCCGCTTCTTTGCATGACCGTTGGCCATCGACCGTCACCGCCAACCACCGCTAAAAGCCCATCGGCTATCGACAACCTCCGGCTGCTGGCAACGGCGACCGGCGATCGATGGCGGCGACCAGTGACGGCGGCGATCGGGCGGTGGTCGGCGATCGGCGGCGGCGGCGACTGGGTGGTGGCCGGCGACCGAGCGGCGGCCGGCCGACCTGCGGCGGTGGCAGTGGGCGGTGGCTCCGAGTGGTTGACAGTGGTCGCGGCAAGAAAATAAAATTAAAAAAGCAAATAAGCTTACTTCTAGAAATTGTTCCCGGGAACAAGAAGCAACTTTTTTTTGCTTCTCAAAACTGTTCCCGGGAACAAAAAGAGAACAAAAAATTGAGAAATTGTTCCCGGGATCAAATGTTTTAACAAACAAGTTTCTGTTCTTTTTTGTTCCAGGGAACAAAAGAACAGAAATTGGGAGAAATAGGAGCGTTACCATGTGCTACCTTAGATTCTGTTTATTTAGCAGAAAAAAAATGAATTGAGTAACATTGTATTAAAATTAATTATTCGTATCACTTAAAATAATTAGTTAATAAGAAATACTTTCATTATAAACAACAATTTACATTTATGTTTAAATCATCCATGTAGGGTGATTTGTCCAAAACATTTAATTGTGTCAATTGAATCCTAATTATTTTCATATTCTATTAATTGAGTCCATCAAGCTAATTTTAAGTAGAAATCGCAAACATGGACGCCAGTAGTACAACGTAGAATGGTTGGCACTGTAGTTGACAAATTTTAATAATATTTTTATATTGTATTAATTTTTTATTCTTTCTTTTCTTTTATTTTCTTTTTCCTTCCTTATTTTTTTCCCTTTTTTTTTTTTTTTATTGATAAAGATTGGAAAGGCACACCGACTCAAGCCCAGCGACCCTCACTAGCCACTTGGCAAAGGCCTGTGAGCCCTTCCACAGTAGTTGGCAAGGGCTCACCACCTTTGTGGGCGACTAGCAAGGGCTACCACCCTCACTGACCCTCACTGGCCACTGGATGAAGGTTGCAGCCATCACTCATAGCTAGGCAAGGCCACAACCCTCACCCAGTGGTTGGTGAGGGCCATAAGCCCTCGACTAGATTTAAGCGATGGCTGCAAGCGCTCGCTAGCCACGATGAGGGCTTCAAGGCCCTTGCACAATTGCCAAATGCCCTTGCTAGCCTTAACAATAAAAAAAGAAAAAAAAAAAGTATAGAAGGAGAAAGAAGAATAAAGAAAAAAATAGATAAAATATTAAAATATTATTAAAAATTGGTTGACATATATGTTGGCGATTTTCAGTCAAAATTGACTAGATATACTAAATTGATAAAACATTAAAAGATTTATGACTCAATTGACATAATTAAAATATTTATAACCGAAAGGGTTAATACCAACAAAAAAAAATAATACTTTTGAACCAATACACCCATGATAAATTTATCAAAAACTAATTTTTTTTATAAGAAAAACCCCAAGTTGGTACATCTTTAATTAATTTACTCCAAACTATTTTTCTAACTACCAAAAACCCAAAACGTGTACATTTGTAATAAATATGACATCTATTAAATTAAATTAAATTAAATTAATACCACAAAAAATCACAAATCCGATGAAATCCCAAATTGATACATTAGTCAATTGTCACATATCATCCAACTCACCATTTTGATAGTAATATTAAACAAAAATTAATATAGGGTAAATTTATTATAAGCTGGTAAATTTGTAATAAATATTCCAGTTTTTGCGTTTTTAGTGGTAAAAAAATTAAATTTCAGTAAATTTGTCACATACTAGTTTAGGGTTCTGTGACATTAATCTTAAATGCAATAATTTTAAGACAATTCAGACAATTTTTCCGATGTGAAATAGTCTTAACATTGCTGTTTGGGTTGATCAGAGAGACTTATCTAATTTATTTCCAAAGAAGTGGAGGCGACGGACTTCATCACGCGTATTTGCCACGTTATACGTGGCTATACATTTACTGTTTCTGATGCACATAATCAACATGCACAGTGAACGTTCGCATTCCTAGGATCTCTACAGTATTATACGTACCCTGTGAACTTCAATTTACGAACATGTCCTAGGCGCGTATCCCGATGACTTACAATTAATACCGATCGAATCGACTGGTTGGGTATATCCTTTTTCACACACACACTAGGGAGTTTGTCTATATTTCTACTTCTACTTTACAAATACGACATTTCTCAACGTTTCCGATAAATATCGATCTTGTTCTTGCTTTGATATTTCGAGTTTCAAGATTCTAAAATAATATGCAGTAATCAACGTGCATGGCATGCATCTGACACAAATGGTGTGCAAAATATAATCCACATACATCGATAACAATTAAAGTGTCGGCCAAGTGGTCAAACGCTTATTTGGAAACGACAAATCTTATGTAGTATGTACAACTCACAGCCTCTCCAATCAACTATGGTAACAATGTGGTCACTGTCTGTCTTACTTGGCAAATGTGGATGAGACCGTTTCCGTGCATCCATGTGGGTCCGTTATGTGGATTGAACATGCCAAAAGATCTCGATATATCGTATGTTGGTTTCAAACTCTCGCCAGCTGGGGGAGACATAGTTTCCAATAAATGGGCAGGAACAACAGCAGCTTGTGCTATTGATGTAGTTGTTGCCATTTCGTTCGCGGTTGGACGCCATTTCGTTCGCGGTTGGGAATCATCAATATTCGGTTCACAAACTTATGTTTTGAGTGAGATGTGAAACTGCAACTGTCCTTGCTAGGGAGGACCGGATCTCGACCTTGTTTAACACTGGCTGCGACAACGGTAAGCAGTTGGCACTGATTGAGGCAAGCCGTCTGCCGTATTAGAAGCAGCTTTTACATGAGGCAAGTTCTCGAACTCCAACTCTCCCTCTCTCTCTCTCTCAAAGGATGGGCGAAAACTGTTTTATTACTCTGCATAGTTACTGTCCATGTTTTTGTCGCTTTAGAATCATTTTATCATTAGAGATGAACATGTATTTTATCATGTAACCATATGTTTTTTTCTTATAAAATGTGTTATAAACTTCTGCGACTATTTTTTTTCCACAGACTGGATAAAGAAATTTGGAGAAATTTGAGATTTAATCTAGTAGATATTGTTATTTTCCAACGAGAAAGTGACGCATTTGGATATTACTTTGCCAGCGACTGTGCGAGGACCACCACCTTGACAACCCAATCGTCAATCATCATTGCTAACCAATCAATTGTGTTCTGACGAGGGTGAAAAGGAGTCTGATGATGATTGTTGTCACCTCTGACCATGGGGTCGATGTGCAAGCTACCAAATTGAAGTTCCTGAACGATGGCTTTGTTCTGGTTGGTCACCTGCTGAAGTCGCAATTTACTAAAGAAAGAAAATTTTCACCGTTGGGGTTGTGTTCTCCTCTCGGGTGGTCCAAATTGGCTTTTGCGAATTCTTTTTCACATTTGGATGGGATTGACTTCATTGCATGGAGTTCTATAAAGGCTTTCCAAAGTAGAGACTACTTTTGAGTAGATGAAGAAAATCATGAGAGACTTCTCTATACCTGAACGGCAGGCAGGCGTCAACTCACTCATAAACATTTTTTTTTACCATAATTTTGCTTTTTTTTTTTTTTTGTATTTCTTTGTGCCACTCTTGTTTTAGTGTCATTCTACATCCGGTGAGCGAAACATGCTCATTTGTAGGTTCGTGAGTGAGCAATTCAGCGATGACCCAAGTGGAAGACTAGGTTTCCAATCAAAAGGCAAGTTGAATCAGCTCAAAAGTCGAATTGGCTCTTTTGAGCTCTACCTTACTACCTCTATGACATAGGCAGGGGGTTGCAACAGGGGGTTGCAACCTTTGTGCAAGGTTTACATGGACAACGACCACCATGAAGAAGCTGATTGAGAGGGCGTCGGACGGGATTGCAAAGTCAAGGCACTATGGGGAGTGCTGAAAGTGACCATAGAGGTCGAAGCAGAGAGAGATGACAAGGAATTTTCAAAGATTTTGGATTTTATCTTCAATTACACCAAACGAAAAAATTACCAAAAAAAGTTCTAAACCTATTATAATTGTGTCAACTTAGTTATAAGCTTTTTCTTTTTGGCTGAGTAAGTCCCAAATCTTTTGCATTTGTCTCAATTCAATTCATCTTATCAATTTCAATCTCAATTCAGTTCATTTTAATTTTTTTTGAATTTTTTTTTCCTTTTCTTCTCCTTTTTTCCTTCCCTTCCTTCTTGCTCCAACTAGTTGAGGGCAACAACCGGCCAAAGTCAAGGCTAGCGAGGGACTTGGCCGACCTCAGGAAAGCCTCACCCAACCCTTGGCTAGGCTCGACTCCTCGCCTAAGGCCGCTCCACTAGGCTAGCAAGTTCGGACCTCACCGTGCTAGCCCTCACTAGAGGCTATGAAGTCACGACCTTCAACCTTGCACAGGCCACCCTTGCTAGTGGCTGGGCGAGGCACAACCTTACCAAATCTAGCAAGGTCAAGACTCACCCATGGCCAGTAAAGCTCTAGTAGCCTCTAGTGAGGCTCGACCTCGCTAGCGTTGCTTCTAGCCAATCATTGGACCAGCAACCAACTAGAGGAAGAAGGAAGGGAGAAAAAAAAAAACAGAGAGAGAGAGAGAGAGAGAGAGAGGGAATTGAAAGATTATTTAAAACTGTTAATTCGGGTGATGTAGGATGGATGGATTAGTATCGACTGGCCAAATTGGCCAAATAGACTGAATTAGCACAAATATAAAAGCTTTAGGACTAATTTAGCAAAGAAAAAAAAATTAGAACTGAATTGATACAATTGTAATATGTTTATGACTTTTTTGTTAATTTTTCCTACACCAAGCATATGGCGGGATATTTCATAATCCAGAAGATATATTCGAAGGATTCCTTATTTTGACTTGTCATATTTTATTACAATCCAAATCCGGATGACCAAACACAGGTATGTTCAGGATAGAACAAATACTTCTTCTGTTTTTTTTTTTTTTCTCCTGTTAGAGATAGAACTAATACCTTACCCACCCTAAAAGCTGCACGACGCTACCATTAGCTTGATTCTGACATGCACACATTTTAGCATGGTATTTTCGAAGAATAATGTCAAGTTATAGAAAAAAATGATTCACAAAGAGATAAGACCTGGTTTTATATAAAATAATGCTCTCTATTCATCATGTAACCAATTTTTGACCATATGTCATGATCTTTGTATATACGAATAGATAAGCGAGTAAGTCATATTTAAAAGTAAATAAGACAAGAGTTTGTCACATCAACTTTGAAATTAATTTATAAAACAATATCCAACCATTATAATTCCTAGCATTATTTTCATAAATCAAATCTTTTTAATTAAACGCTGTGAAGTGTTCAACTGATGCTTTTACGTACCTTCAATTAGACAAATGAATACATGTTTCGTATATTTATTTTATGTGGAGTGACTCAACTATAACAAATTATTAAGGTTTTCTTTAATTAATTTTATTAGATAATTTGGGCATAAAGTCAGAATAAAATTAAAAACTAAGCGTAAAAGTGTTCTTTCCACATGGTTAGTGGGGGCAATGAATCCCCCACTTCTCGTTTGACTCAAATCCGTCCCTCCTTCCCTTATCAGATTTTAGAAAATTAACACAAAAAGTCTTTCAACATTCATCTAACGTGTAATGTTATTATTGAACTTTTAATTTATTCAGTGTAATTCTTGAACTATTAAAAATGTAATCAATGTAACCCTTAAATCATATGAAAATGTTAAATGTCATCTCTCCATTAATTCAAATTAATGGAATATGTTGATATAGGACTTACAGTCCATTAAATTTAAACAGTGGACAAAAAAAAAAAAAGAGTTACACATGGATTATATAAGTAAAATATTCATCTCAAATCAAGATATAATGATTCATGTCTTCATATAATAATGGACATAAACACCGTGATTTTGTTTCCCTTTTCTAAAGTGGATATATAAAAAAATTAAACATAAGGACTTATCATTTTAAAAAATCTAACTCGACATATAATAATCAATGTAATCAAATAACATGTAATTTATCATTAAGTTAATGAAAGGACTACATTGAATATTTACTGATGGTTCAGAGACCATATAAAGTAAACTAAAAATGTGGGGACAATGTTGCATATTGAATCAAAGTTCATAGATCATTTGTGTCATTCTCCCTTAAATTGTCTTTCAATTCACGAAACTCCATTAGTATGTCAATAGATACTTCCAAGCTTAACTTTAGGGAAATTTTCATAGAAATCCTTGTAATTTAGCAAAATTTAACAAGTACTCACTGCATCCAAATTGAATATCCTTTACACCCCTTATTGAAGGTTTGAAATTCTATTTTGTGGTCACCTTTTTTGACTTAATTGGAGGAAGTTTCCTCCGATGAGGAATCGGAAAAATTAGGTTACCCCTCGATCATAGGTTGGCAAAAGCAGCCCTCTTTCCATTAGGGGTGAGCATGGTCCGGGTTGGTCCGGGCCACCCCCTAACCCTAGGACCAACCCGTACAGTGCTGGTCCTCAATTGTTAGGACCGAGGACCGACCCTATTGAGCCTGGGACCAAGGACCGGACCGACCCAATGGGTTCGGTCCGGTTCCAGGATTAACCCGGGACCGATCGATAATTTTTTTTGTCTTATTTTTTATACTCTCTAAAAAAGCAAACCTACACATCCATCGACAATGCGGTATTGTGCAACTAAACTATAAATATCAATACATATTTAGCAATTTTAAGATGACATAATAATATAAATTTTGTACCCACTAACCGCTTATTGAGATATGGGACAAGATGGAAAGTTCTTGTAGCCATCTATCTTTAATATTCATAAAACCATATGCAAAAGTGTTTTCCTGCATTTGATCATGTAGCAAATCACCGTAGCAACTGCAATACTATTCTACTCTTCAAAAACTTCTACCATTTGACACAAATTGAAAAGTAAAGTGCAGCTGAAATTCATTAGTAAAATACAATTAAACCATAAAAAGTTCAAAATACTTAATATAAACCATGAATATATAACTTCACATTTTGTTAATTTACTTAAACTTCTAAACACCTGAAAACAAAACAAACGACACATAATTAATACTCAACAAAAATTTTAAATTGAAATTACTATTAGTGTTATTGATAGAATATCTTAATATAATATAATATAACATAACAGACATTTTACTTAGGTTTGAGTATATAAAAGAATTATAAATAATATAGTATAATATACAGGGTTGGTCCAGGGTTGGACCGATCCAAAACTCTTAGGACCAAGGACCAACCCGCACAGTGTTGGTCCTGGAATTTCAGGACCAAGGACCGACCCAGTCCCCTTGGGAACCGGACCAGGACCGGCAGGGTTGGGCCGGTCCAGGGTCGGTCCAGGGTCGACCCTAAACCGCTGCTCACCCCTACTTTCCATGTAGAGGAATTTAAAACTGTTTTGATTATATAAAAGGAATGGCCAGTCTAGGCATGTACGTTCGGAGCTCTTGGTCTCTCCGGCGCCTATGACTCTTTCTTTTTTTTTTCTTTTGATCAAAGAGCGTAAGGCTCCGTTTGTTTTGTGCCAAATAAATGATTTAAAAAATATTTTTTTACAAGTAATCTCTTGATCGTTTGAAATAATTAACAAACAAAAAATTTATCATTATTGACAATAATTTATATCTGAACATTTTTCATGAAAGTTGAAAAAAAATTTGTTCATTCATTTCTATAAGCGATACAAGTGATTATTTTTAAGGAAATGTTTTCCAATTAATTCATTATCCTATAAACAAATGCATCCTAACCATTTTCACATGAATGATAGATGCTAATTTAGATCTCTAGTATCTTATTTCTCTCTCCCCCCTATTCATGGAAAATCCTCCTAGTGCATATCCAATCAGTACTTAGAAACTAAAACATAGGCGCATGGCGGTCGAATCTATTTCGAATAGCAAAAAGTCCAGAAGCGCGTGTATGGCGTCGTCACCGTCCAATTCAAGGAGGTACTTGGTCGTCATTGAATGGTATGATCGTGACCCGGGGTCGACTTCATGTACTGGGGGCTTCATTTTCGAGTTCTTGAGAAAGATAAAGGAAGAAGTTCAGGTGTTTTGTAAGATGCAATATCACAAACCGAAAAAGATAAGCGGCATCGCCCCCATCAGAAGGGGCAAGACCTTCAGATTTCCCTTTGTCATATTTCCCTCGAGAAGAAAATAAACCAGAAAGAGGAAGCAATAGCTTAGTATCTTATTCAGAAGTGATAATAGGTAAGCAGTCCTTAATATTGGGTGGAAGACAGTTGCACCCCCATGTAATTACAGTCCGAAGACAGTTGCACCCCCCTGTTTTTACGGTCCAAACTCAGTCGTCACACGCATAGGTTGTACCCTTTTGAATGAGAATTAATTCATGTCTGCTCTCACCAATATCATAATGGTAGAGCAAACCCTGCCGTGTGCTCTTCAGAGATCTTGTTGAGTTAGCCAAGCAGCAGTTCTTTGATTCTATTCGGGCGAAACCCCTAACAGGAGCCAAACCAAAGTCAATTTCTTGTAATGATAAGTGAGTTGGCACAGCAAAGGATGAGAAAAGCAAACTCCTTTCATATTTCTTTTTTAGGATATCCCTCGTGTCTGTTTGTGTTTTGCGGGTGACTTTGGCAAGAAGAGAAAATATTATATATTAGCATGGTGAAGTCCTAAAGAAGCTGCATTAGGTGTGTCTGGACTTAGTCTCTTAGATTAGTACAAGATCGGATGGTCGGGACAAAATAAGGACATGTCGTAATCAGTCGCTCGTGAATAATCAATTAGAAAAGATGTTGTGGGCAGTTGAGGCTGATCAAATTGATTATTCAAGGGTTATATCTGATAAGGTGGTTGGCTTGAACAATGTTTTGCGTTTCCCCCCCACGATGAGTAAATACCAATGGGTCCTCATAGGTTGGGGACCTACTGTCCTCTCTGACATAGGAAAATAAATTCTGTAGACCAATCTAATTGGGTGGGAGATATCTTGTACCAGACATTATATTTATTCTTTTTTTGGTCTAGATGAACTATATCATCAACACACATAGTCAAATTACACGATCTCGACGATTATGTTTGACCCGGTTCTTCAATCGTCAAATGCAAGTATTCTGCTCGGTGAACAGTAGTTGATGGTCCCTCGTCCTTTTGAGAATAAGCCATTCGCCTAAAATTTCCCCCCTTTAAGCGGCTTGCATAACTTCTAATTTGCGCTATGTTCTACCCAGAAGAAGGAAAGGGCAGCAAAAAACGAAATTATGACGAAGAAGCTCACTTCAGATAAGACCAAAAATTCAGACAGTGAACATGCAGTCAGGTCATTTTTCTTCACATATCAACTTCATAATGCGGTTCATTCGGAGTTCTCCTGTGCATGCCTGGGGTTTTGAGATAGTAATCTTGTAGTTAACAATACCGGTCCACTTATATAATCCTTCATTCTTTATCGGGGAAATTCGTCCAACAATGATGTAATCATCGGAAGCATGATTGAAGGAAACTTCTACAGAGAGATTTGTCCCCATGATTGCGAATCAAGATAGCCAAGATCCTTACCTTACCATGGAGCGCAAGAAGGAGAAGCAAAGAAAGAAAAGATAAGGATACGTTCTAAGCAAGAAAGTTAAACAAATGTAATGACTTCTCGTAGTTGGAATTAGCACGTCCCGCAGATTTAGGGAAGATTACAGTATACTTAGCTGGCTAAAGACAATTTTCTTCACATGCCAACTTCATTTTGCGGTTCATCCGGAGTTCACCTGTGCATGCCTAGGGTTTTGAGATAGTAATATTGTAGTTAGCTATACCGGTCCGCTTACATAATCCTCCCTTCTTCGTCGGGGAAATTCGTCCACCAGTGATTTAATAATAGGAAGCGTTATTGAAGCAAATTTCTCCATAGAGAATCGTCCCCCATGTTTGCGAATCAAGATAGCCAAGATCCTCGCCTTACCATGGTTCCCAAGAAAAATGAGAAGCAAAGAAAGAAAAGAGGACTTGTTCTAAGCAAGAAAGTTATTTAAATGAAATGACTTTGTTGTCGTAGGAATAAGCATGTCCTGCAATTTAGGGAACATCACAGTGTACTTAGCTGGCTAAAGTCAATTTCTGTGTTCGATATCGCTCTCTCATGTCATTTTAAAGCGATAGTTGTCTGACACTTCAACAAATGTTTTACCAACCAAAACCCTGCCAAAGCCACAATCTCTCAGCCCGAATCTAAAAACTCATACGAAGCTCCTCAAATAAGCCAATGTAACAGCTTTCCCGGACAAAATATAGCTTCATCAGGTCACCAAGATCTCCGACCTCTAGGGTCAAAGAAACAAAAGCAAAAAGCAAAGAAAAGACGAATGAGTAAGCTTAAGCCTCCTCGACAGATTTGGTCAAAACTTAATTTACGTGGAATGATAATCTAGTCCATTCTCGGAGGTGGGCAGGTGAAAAGATTAGCCCAGAAATCACATGAATACTCATTTGACCAGAATAGCTAGAATTATTGTTGTTTTTTTCACCTTTTGCACCATATGAGTAGAATAGCTATTCCATTATCTTTGCGTTCAAAGGAAAAAAAAAAAAAAGCTGTTCTTTAAGTGCTACATTATAATCATGAACATGGGTTGACCCTTTGAGCAATTTTAGAGACAATGAGATTGTTCTCTTCATGTTGGATACACCAACTGTAGGGTAATTGAAATCTTAGGACGGTGTCGGTGGGCTCTCGCAATGAGCTAGATCTCCTTTGGGTTCATGTGTAGGTGCAGGGCTTGCCCCGGTGCTGTAGAGGAAATTTATACCGTCGTCCAAGTCGAAATCGTAGATCAGCCCAGGATTCAACGGGGGCGATGGGGTTTTTGTGTCGTGATCCGTAGTCAAAAGGGAAAGGCCCTTGTGCCATTTGGATGCCGCCCGATCCGTTTATAGCTGTTGTCCATGAAAGTAGCTAAAGAATGAGAATTTCTGGTAATAATAGACCCAATAAAACCCAAGCCCAGCCTAGCCCATGTTCTTATAAGCTCATCCCTGTTTCATTTTTCTTTCTCTGGATTACTCACGTTGAAGCATGAAGCGGCAGAAAGAACAAAGACAAAAGAAGAAGCTCGCTCAAGGGAAGAGAAAAAAGGGGGGGGGGGGGGAATGTTCTCGCACGTGATCGATTTGGACGCCTTGATAATCCGAATTAACACCATTTCACAAGGTTAGGTAAGTAATTGAAGCTTCTAATAGTCTTATCAAAGGAATTGTCAAAATTAGGACTTGAAATTCGCATTTAAGTCAATTTTGAATTGCTGTGTTTAATTGAGAAATTTCAGGTCACGTAAATATATAGAAATAATAATTTGGATGTTGCGAAGCGATCTCAACTTGAGCTGACAATTTGCAAAGAATGAAATTTTGAAGTTGGCCACACTTGCTAGATATTGTAATATATCAAAAGGGTTTTATTATTATTATTATTATTATTATTATTATTATTATTATTATTGTAAGTACGTTTAAAATGGAGTTGTTGGAGGAAGTTATGGTGTGAACAAGTAGCATGCAGGCCACACATTGGGAACAGTAATGGGTTTCCACCATGGGTGAGCTTTTCATTGGCCCGTATGCGTCGTTTTATCAATGAAATGATGTAATGTAGTCGAGTTATTTATCAGAATATTGTTTCACTCGATTTTTTGATATTATTTTTCGATTAATTATTAGGAATTCGAGTGTATCGACTCCAATACCATTTTTAAATTTTACTTGATACCATCTCTTCTTCGTGTTTATAAACTCATATTTTAAAAAATGATATGGATTAGATACGTATTAGAAAACACGTGAAGTATGATCAGTTCTTTCGTTTGTTGATCAGTTCAAATGATTGAAGACCGTGCATAACAGATGATGGAATTCTACATCGATGGGTTTTCTCTTTTAATATGGACTCATTTTAATGACATTGTTGTTCCTCTTTTGGGGTTGGATCTTGAAATTCTTTTCAAAGGTTCGAGAGTATGTTGTTGAGGGGAAAGAGACTTGAAACAAAAGGAGAACATGGCAAAAGAAAAAAATCAAACTAAGTGATAATATGGTGTATAGATGTTTTAATCCGCATAAGTAGATTCTCTAGACCTAACGGTAGAGATAAATTTTATTATGTTTCCTTTCGATCAGAGATTAGATTCTTCATTGTCACCTTAGTATGATATTCGATGATCCTCACCTAACATTTTCCCAAAAGTCGGGATTGGATATATCTCGATTATATGTACTTTTCTATTAGAGTTCTAGAATTTGATATTTATTTGAAGCAAACGGCATCTGCTTTTTGTTGAGCCATTTTCATGTTTGGCCTTATGATGGACGAAGACAAGCAACATGCAAATACAGAAGAACAACAGCTTGTTTCAATACAATCTTGTGTAAGAAGATGGAGAAGAGGAGACTCCAGATTGATTGATTGATTAGGAGGAAGAAAGAATAAATTCAGAAACGTGTAAATTAAGTCATTTAAGGTGTGAAATTAGCGCCAGCCGTTTATATGTTGTCAAGTTTATCTATTGGAAAACAAGTGGAGTGTATCGGTTCTTTGCTATGCTGATCTGTTCAAATGAGGCAGAACTTGAGGCTTCATTTACACATATCAACTCCACGTTAGACAATCATAAAATTGTTGAGTGGTTTTCTTCATATGGGAAAACACAATAATTGGTAAACAATGGACTTAATCAATATTCTTTCTTATGAATTGACGGGGTCGTAAGTGAAAAACTCATAATTATGAGTTCAACATCTTGAGCGATATCAGATACAATGCCAACATGGATTGCAAACCAAATAGCTAGTTGATACTTGATTACGATACAAAGGAGTGATAATTCTTCACTGAAATCACATTAAGACCAATAGGACTCCTGACAAAGTGAATATCATTGCTCCATGTCAGTAATCCGAACACAAAGCTCCCGTTGCTACTTTTATAAGGACTGAAATCAATCCTGCAGGACTTCTTTTGCCTTGCCTGAGAAAACCTGAGCTGAGCAGGATAAACTGCAACTCTTAACACCCGGCGGATAGTTTATGACTGCAGTATAAACTGTTGGGCCTTGTCCATGATAAGCGACGGTCCGGTGAACAGACATGCTCCCTTTCATGTTGGATACCCCGATTGAAGAGTAATTGAAATCGTAGGATGATGTCGGTGGGTTCTTGCAGGAAATTAGATCTCCTGTTAGGTTCTTGAGATGTGCAGGGTTTGTCCTATTGCTGCAGAGGAAATTGATAATGTCATCGGAATTGAAATCGTAGACAATTCCTGGGTTCAATGCAGCAACGGGGTTTATGTGTCGGGATCCATAGTCAAAAGGTGACGCCTGTGTGCCGTTTGGATGCCGTCTGATTAGGTTTCGGCTATCATCCATGACAGTAGCTGAAATTGCATTATGTTTATCGAAGCAAGACAAGGTTTGGCAAAGAAAAATTTTGTGAGAACATACTGAAGTATCTAATAGAATTTTTCAAGTAAGCGTACGAACCTGTGGTCATGATGGCAGACTTGATAGCAGCTGGGCTCCAAGAAGGATAGTAAGATTTCAGAATCGCAGCGTCCGCAGCTGTGTGGGGGCAAGACATGGAGGTCCCCGATATTATATTATAGTTGACAGGGCGACCTGACGTGCTTGGTGGTTGCCAAAGGAGACCAGGCAGCCAAAATCTTCACCCCAGGTGCTGTAATATCCGGCCGCATTTAATTCAACAAACTTGAGCAAGCATTGAAAGCTACAAATCATCTATGTCATCTATGATTTTCCAAAGACAGGAATTAAGTGTAAATGGACTATACTTTGATTATATCAGGAGTTACGACGTTTGGTCCCATGGAAGAAAACATTGTCATTGCTGGTGCTGGCTCTGTGTTCAAGACAGTTATTGTCGGTGCAATTTTAGCTGTTGGGTGCCTGTTATTACAGTTCAATCTAGGCATTAGCTACTCTCACTCTTGTATGAATTTCTTCCTAATGTGAATGGTTAGATCTTCTTCTTGTGCCCTACTTTTCTGTCGCCATGTAAGATCGAAGCTCTTCAGCTTCTGCCTGACCAAATACAGCACCTGGGATTGCAAATTGAAAACCAACGTCTTGCCCAACTCGGTCGACAAGGATGATTCCCACACCACCGGCATCTCTCACTGAAAAGGCCTTCTCTCTACGATCATCACGAAACAACACCTCAACCATGCACAGGACAGTCCTTCCCTTGACTAAGGTAGGATC
Organism: Eucalyptus victrix; assembly: GCA_016097545.1. NCBI lineage: Eukaryota > Viridiplantae > Streptophyta > Magnoliopsida > Myrtales > Myrtaceae > Eucalyptus > Eucalyptus victrix. Next base: position 29,189,253 of record CM027844.1, read on the forward strand.
CAAAGTGTTGTTCTTGCAGAAGCTGTAAACCAGGACTGTTGCGTCACTAGGATAGTTTCATAATTTTAGCAAATGGTCATTGAACGGAGACGCTGACCCAGATGATCCAAGACCATCATGTGGACGGAAATTGGAATGCTTCATTTCTTTGCCAAGAAAATGGAAATAAGATACAGTATGTTAAATACAAAGATAACCTGCCATTTTTGGCTGGAACTCCTTTAGCAGCTGCTTCACTCCCAGCTATTAGCCCATACGAAGCTTCCACTTGATAACCCTGTTAGAAGAAACTCCTTTAGTACAATATGCATCTTTGCCGCTATGGTTCTTTCATTTCCATCTACACTCTGTAGTTATTTTATGCAGCTCTCACTACATTACCTTCAAAACCTTTGAATTTCCAAGATATATATCCGTTAAATTGTCTATCAATGGAACTAGCGGCTACAGTAAGTATCCAAGGAGCCACATTGGAAGCAGTCCCTGGGAAAAATGAGTTTCCGGCAGATGCAAAAACGATAGTCCCTCTCCTGAATGCATGGAATGCTCCTATCGAGATGGCATCCTCAAAATAGATTGGTTGAGGAGGGTCCGGACCCAGTGAGAGAGATAGCACATCAACACCGCCGTCTATCCCATCATCCATTGTGGTAAGGACATATGCATAACTGCATTGACCGAACCAACATGCCTTGTAAATGGCTAGTCTAGCCCCTGGGGCCCCTCCCCGAGCAGTGCCTCAGGCTAACCCGAATAAGCTGGCATTTGGAAGGACAGATCCCGCAATTGTTGACACGGTGTGGCTCCCGTGGCCATCGGTATCTTGGGCTGACCTGAAGAAGGGTAAGTTGGAAGATTCTAAAGGGCCATTTTCTGCTTCAAACCCTTTGAAGTAGAACCGGGCACCTACAATCTTTCTGCAAATTCCATTGCAATTATGTTAAGAAGAAGCTCCTTGGCTGGAACTATAAGTTACCCAACGGACCGACTGTTTGATTACTTATTTTTTTCGTCATAGCATGTTGCTAATAGTACCTGTTGGTGCCCGTTCTACTTCAAAGGGTTTGAAGCAGAAAATGGCCCTTTAGAAGCTTTCAACTTACCCTTCTTCAGGTCAGCCCAAGATACCGATGGCCATGGGAGCCACACCGTGTTGACGATTGCGGGATCTGTCCTTCCAAATGCCAGCTTATTTTAGTTGCTAATAGTACGTGTTGCAGTTGGACAAGGTGAAATTTTCTCCAATGATGCATTGTCCCTTGAACTTTGCAGGAACAAGACCTAAGTCTTTATCCTTTAAGCTCTCTGATTCGGGCCAAACCCCTGCAAAGAATATCAACTGAGCCTCTGTTTTCACACTGACAAAAAATTACAGGAAAAGGCAAAAGCCTGAGAGCATTACCGGAGTCAATGACACTGACAATAACATCAGAACTAGCTTCTGATCCCGTTGGTTGTACTGGTAAAGCGAGTTTAGACCTAGAAAATCCCATGAATGTGTTGTGTGGAGTTTGTTCATCTTGCTTTCAAACACAGAGATGACAGAATCCATCTCTGTAACACAAGTTCAAAAGAAATATTAAGCCCAACTGCTCCTAATGAAAAGCATTTAGGTTATTTTTGATAACTCGTATAATGTGTCCAAACCATTCAATTGTCATCAAAGGTAGAAACCAAAATATGTGAACTTGAACATATCTGTATGGATAATCGGACATGCATTTTATTACCAGAACGTTGTTGGGCTTGTTCTGCTGGAAGCATGGCTGAGGAGCCTCTGAAGCTTTTGCTGTAGTGGTGAATTGCCGCCTCCCGTGCTTCAGGGAGACTGACATATATAACAGAACAAGGAATAGGATAAATGCCATCGACAACTGTATAGTAAAGGATTTATTGCACAAATATAACTTTTGAGAATTTATTAACTTTCATAAGTTGAATGTTTATGATCTAAGACTCTCCAAAGTGAAAAGTGTGTATTCATCTACAGACCTTGGCAACACTGATGCGAGTAACTCGTGGTTGGCTGTGCTCACAGATTCTGGATCAGGATAGGAGTGCCTTCCCATGTAAACAATGTAATGCTGCAAAGTTTAAAAACAATAAGACAGACATAAATAACATGATGAGCTTTGCTAAGTTTGATGAAGAGGATGGTTCAAATTTTATCCTAACTTCAACCGTACTAGCCAAGCACAAAGAGAACAATGAAATTAGTCAATATACCAGGTTAGGAGAATCATAGCTCATCGCTGATGCGGTTTAACGAGTGACTGATGTGAGGTTGTCATTTTTAGCGGTAAATGTCTAAAAGTCGAAGGGAAATTATAGTGTTGTGATAAATGGAAACTCCACTTTTTGCACCCCCTAAAAAAGAAGAAAGTACTCATGCATGTAGTGGACATGACAAACAATGAGTGTCATGCCCCGAACCCCGAGCGCGCGCACATCCCACTGCGGTCGATCAAATGCGACATTCCTAGGTAGTGTCGCCGACCCCATTCATTTATTAATGCGCAAGCGGAACGTAATATAAAACCCCTGACAATAAAATGCGGGATAGAAAAGCAGGAAGCAAAATCACAACATAACACTTCCATAATTCAACAGAATTACAAACAGAGATCTATGGCCAAAAGTCTACAAATGACCGGCTCTTAAAAAGGAATTGTCCTACGACCTACAAGTCGGACACGTTCTCCAATCCTCCTAACTTCATCTCCACAACTCCTCAAGGCCAACCAAAGCTATCCAGCCGCTCCGTCCACCAGGGACCTGAAATTTTAATCCCACAACCGGGATGAGACGATGTCTCAGCAAGTTCAACCCCCTAAACCCCTATTAGAAAGAAAATACGTCCCAGGTGGCCTAGCCACATCACACAGAAGACTTACCTCGCATTAGCCTTCATCTGCAGGTTAGCACAGTTTATATAATTCAACCACGTGCAATTCTAATAACTCAACAACGGAGATACAATCACATCATCAGCACAATTCAACCACTTGGATCGTCTCAGCGATCAATCGACTTGGCCGATTACATGTCATTCTAGCAAATCAATCATTGCTCTCAATTACGGCCCTATAGAAATGTTTAACAACCAGTGGCAATCACGGCCCCACTCGGCACGACCTTTAATTAGGTGGTCCATCACAGCCTCACTGGGCACAACCTCTCATAGGTGGTCCATCCCGGCCTCACTGGGCACGACCTCTCATAGGTGGTCCATCACGGCCTCACTAGGCACGACCTCTAATAGGTGGTCAATCACGGCCCCATTAGGCACGACCTCTCTTAGGTAGTTCATCGCGGCCCTATTAGGCACGACCTCTCATAGGTGGTTCATCACGGCCTCACTAGGCACGACCTCCAATCGGTGGTTAATCACGGCCTCACTAGGCACGACCTCTAATAGGTGGTTAATCACGGCCAATCTCCCATCAATTCCCACACTTAGGGTTTTCTAAAGAATCCTCATAAATCGCAATCACACTCAATTCGCCACAACCAATCATCAATTTCAAATTCTACATGCACAGCAGCGATCGGCACGAAATTCTGAGAGAACAAGATCCCGACAAAATTTTCGGAATTTAATAAATAATTAAATTTATTCCGAAAATTAATTAAATAATAACATCCATATTTTCGTCATCCACGCCCAATTTATAATATCCAACCATCAATTTCAAAATCCGAATACACAGCAGCGACCGGCACGAAATTCTAAGAATTTAGGGTCCCGACAAAATTTTCGTAATTTAATAAATAATTAAATTTATTCCGAAAATTAATAAATAATAATATTTTAATAATTTCGAATAATGGTATATTATTAAATTATTAAATAATTTCGAAATATTTAAATAAATCAAAAGTAAATCCCTTTATGTCACATCAACGTTTATATTAATGTAACCATTCACTTAACCTTAATTTAATCACACTTTAAGCTAATTAAACACATTAATATAATCAACACTTAAATAAATTAAACTAGCCACCTAATCACACTTAACATAAACTAAGCACACCTAAAGCATAATTAACCCTCTAAGCGAGGTTTAGTGAGTTAAACTCACTCAAATGACGAGCCGAGCGGACCAAAACGACGAGGACGACGAGAGGATTGACTTTCTCCAAAGCGGGCCGAGCATCCAGGCTCGGGAAGGCGGCCAAAACGGGCCAAACGCCCGCTGCATACCCATTTTCTGCAACTTCTGATCATGGGCGGAGGAGGGCTGATCCGAGCCTAATCGGGCGGAGGAACAACGAGGGAGAGGGGCGGTAGCTCGGGTGGCCAACGGCGGGGCCTCACGGTGGCCGGAGGTGAGCTAGACGGCTCCGGCTGAGCTTCCCCAGATCTGGAAACGTTGCTAGATTCGCGGAACAGCAGGGACGAGCAGGAGGCGCACAGTTGCTGGCCTCGTTTGCTTGCAACGGCGACTTCGGCCACTCTGGGGACAAGACGGCGGACGGCGACGGACGAGGCTTCCCCGGTTCGCTGCTGGGTCCTTCGAGCGACAAGGAGATGGCGAAGAGAGGAGAGGGAGATGGAGATCCGAGCGGCGAGGCGCGGTTGCGACGGCAGCGAGCGGACGGCGAGGACGGCGTGCGGCGGCGCTGCTGTTCCAGGCGACGAGCAGCTTCTCCTCTGCAAATTTCTGGGCTTCGAAGAAGAAGAGGAAGACCATGGAGGAATCGAACGAAGGAGAGAGGAAGAAGAGAGGGATTTTCTTTTTCTTTTTTCTTTTTTCTTTAATCCACAAAAAGTGGCCCACCATGACATCATCCATGATGTCATCATCCACTAACTCATTTCCTCTACAACATATTTCAATGGGTCCAAATCAATTTCCGCCGGGTCCATTTCTTTGTGCAACAATTTCTTCAATTCCACTTGATTCTCTTCTAATTGAATCAAATTGAAGTTCATAAAATTAATCCAATGCCATCACACTTTAATTCACATCTTCACTTGTCCATAGAACAAACTTAAATCCCAAAAGCGCGACCAAATGCGGGCCTACTAATTTCTCGAGTCAAATTAACCATTTCTTGATTATTTTGCTGAAAAGCTCGGCTTGCACAAAAAATCTTCCAAAGATGATTCAATGATCTTGAAATGATTTGTGACATACCCAGACTTCCAATTTCTGAATTCGATCTCAATTCCACGGTTAATTTCACTTTGACACGATACTAGCGCGGCCTAACCTACCGGGTAGCCTTTAGAAATTTTCATGCATTTGACCTGTGGTTGATTATCTCAAGCCACCATGTACATCTTTGAAACATTGGCGACTTTCGGTTGTCAGCATAATCTCAAGGTTTCAAATACGAACACAGGGTACCCAATCAATGGAAAAGTTGGTCCAGTGTCGATCGACAAGAATTATGCAATCCGGTGGAATCACCCATACTCAATCACATGCCTCTTTCGAGTCGACCTATCTCCGGTCTCTAATCGATTTTTATTTGTGCCGTAATGACCCTTGCAGATTAGCTCGGTCTAAAGGTCGCTTCCTGGTCAAATTCTCGAGTCTGATGCATTAGAAACTCTTAACAGCTTTACCCGATAAACTAGTCTTCACATGAGTGGCCGACTCAAGGAAAAGAACTATATGCGTGCCAACGAAATGCCCGTCTCAATTACTGAAAATAGAATCGGAAAATCGGGATGTCACAGTGAGGTTCGATTATTCAATCCTACACATAATCTTTCATAACAATGAACTTAGATCTACATGACCAATCTCTCTCTCTCTCTCTCTCTCTCTCTCTTACGCACAAACGAACTGCATACCTTGGCATTGGTTGAGGCTGAGTGCACCAAAGCCAGTCTGACTAAGAAGAGGAGTGAGATAAATGTAGCAAGTCTCATGATAAGCAGGGAAAGCTACTGTACTGTGGATTGGAAAAGTTCGAAATTGGAGGATGCTCACCGGAGCAAATGAAACGTTGCTTCTTATAGCCCAAAAAGTTACTCAAAATGGATATTAAAACAAGCTACGCCAGCTACACATCGACTTTCCTTGACATCTTATCATGTGGACTGATGTGCAAAAGATCCGTTTTTTTTTCCCTTATAAAAATGTGTTCATCAGATTCTTGAAGGAATTTCTTATGCGGGTTCGCCTGTAGTGCTTTGGAACCATCACCCCATTAGTCTGGACTCTACTGTCGAGTGCATTGTCCACATAAAATAGTTGGAAAGACAGTTTCAACTTCCAGTGACTGGGTTGAAGGTTTCAAAGCCGGAGGACATATTCAAATCTTCAAGACGGAAAACAACTGAAGGTACAAGTGTCCAAGAAAGAAGTGTAGATCCTGTCAAGTTTAGTTGGAAGGACAGTTTCAACTTCCAGTGACTGGGTTGAAGGTTTCAAAGCCAGAGGACATATTCAAATCTTCAAGACGGAAAACAACTGAAGGTATAAGTGTCCAAGAAAGAAGTGTAGATCCTGTCAAGTTTATTAATTAGCAAAAAGTCGAAGCTTGATCGGTTCTTTTCTCTGTCGATCAGTTCAAATGAGCCAAAACCAAGCATGACAGACAACCTCTATCTATGGGTTCCATCTGCTCATTTGGACTCTCAATGCATCGTTTTTCCTCTTTATGGTACGGATCTAGTAATTCGTTCTGATATGGGTTAAATCCGATCACTAATCGCAGATACGAGTTGTTCAAATTCTTGACAAGCTACCATCATTTGGTATACTTAAGTGAAAATATCGTGGTTAAACGTTGGTATTTCCCCAGAATTGACAGCAGATATGAATTTCTTTCTTGCCGCATTACCATGATTCTCTATGATCTTCACTTCACCTTTTCCCAAAAGCCACGATTGGATATATCTGAATTATATTTATTTTTTTTCTCATTAAAATTAAGGAACAAAATTTTTTTATAAAGCAAATGGCATCCGCTATTTGTTGAGCCATTTTCATGTCTGCCTTTTCAATGGCTAACGACCAGCAGCATGCAAACACAGGAAGGACAACAGCTTGTTTCAGAACAATGTTGTGTGAGAAGACAGAGGAGAGGAGGCCCAGGAGTGATTGATTAGAAAGGAAAAAAAATGAAATTGGGGGGGGGGGGGGGGGGGAGTGGTTGTGTTTGGTTTTCAGATAGATATTTGTCTTCAGTGGGGTTTTTTCGGTCGGTTAAACTCAAAATGGTGTGAATTGAGCCATTTAAGGCGTGAAATTAGCGTGGTTCGTTTATATATTGTCAAGAATATCTGTTGGAAGACAAGTTCGAATGAGGCAGAACTGTGCATAATGGAAAATGGAATTCGTTTATAAACGGCTTCTCTCTTTTCGTTGTGAACTTCTCCAGTGAATTTTCTCTTTCCAGACACGGGCTGGGAACTTTTTCCAGTGGATGTAAAACCGGCCACTAATAACAGATAGAATTTGTTCAGTTATAAAATTGCTGAGTGATTTTCTTGATATAGGAAAACATAACAATTGATAAACTATTGATTTAATCATTCGTCTTTCTTAGAAATTGAAGAAAAGTCCATAATCATGAGTTTAACATTTTGAACGATGTAAGATACGGTAGGAACATGGATTTCAAACCAGATAGTCTTTTAATGTTTGATGACAATATTAAGGATTGATACTCCTACACAGAAATCGCTTTAAGACCGATAGGACTCCTGACAGTGTGAACACCGTTGCTCCATGTCAGTGGTCCGAAAACAGAGCCTCTATTACTGCTTTTGTAAGGACTGAAATCAATCCTGAAGGACATTCTTTGCCCTGCCCGAGTAAACCTGAGCTGAGCAGGATAAACCGCAACTCTAACGCCTGGAGTAAAATCCATATTCACAGTATAAACTGTCAGGGCCTTGTCCGTAATAAGTCACTGTCCTGTGTACAGACATGTTCCCTTTCATGTTGGATCCACCACGTGAAAAATAATTGAAATCATAGGATGGTATTGGCGGGTTCTTGCAATAAAGTAGCTGTCCTGTGAGGTTCTTGAGTTGTGCAGGGTTTGCCCCGGTACTGCAGAGGAAATTTATGACATCATTGAAATTGAAATCGTAGATGAGCCCAGGATCCAATAAAGCGGTGGGGGTTTATGTGCCCAGAGTAGTCAAAAGGTGAGGCCACAACCGTGACGTTTGGATGACATCTGATGGGGGTGTTGTCCATAAGGGTAGCTGAATACGCGTGACATTTCTCGAAGTAAGAAAAGGGTTAATAGAGAGAGCAAATTATCAGGAGATTTAAAAAATTGCAGTGCACCTCCTGTACCAAATTACAGCCAATTGGGTTGATCAAGCCTAGCCAGGAAAGCACTAGTGGTATAACTCTTCTATCAGATATTTGGACGGAATTTGCACCCAGGAATTAACAACTATAAGCACTTGTTGTAGGAGGAAAGCTTTTCGAACAACAGAACTGTCAACTGAATTAAAAGCAAAAAGCAAAAGCAGGCGTCTTAAAATTTCTCACAGAATTTTGCTTGATGAAGCATACCAACCTGTGGTCATGAGTGCAGACTTAATTGAAGCTGGACTCCAAGAAGGATGGGCAGATTTCAGAATCGCAGCAATGACAGCCGCATGGGGGCAGGACATGGAGGTCCCTGAGATTATGTTGTAGTTCCCCATGTGACTATAACCAACATTGGAGACAGGCAGCCAAAATGTTAGCACCGGGTGCTGTAACATCTTGCTGCAATAACAATTCAAACAAAATCCAATATAGAATTGTTATAAATTTGCTTAAGAGAAAAAAACTAATCAAGTAGATAATATATGTAGAGTTGACTCTGATAAAATCTGGAGATCTGGCGTTCGGTTCCATGGAAGAAAATATTTTTATTGCTGGTGGTGGCTTCGTGTTCGAGACTGTAACTGATGGATCGATTTTAGCCATTGGATAACAGTTATAAAGAAGGTCTACGCATTAGCTTCTATCATTCTTGCATGAAAATTTTCCTAGTATTTATTATGGCCAGAGCTGCTTCTTGGGCCTTTGATCATAAATTGTTGAAAACTATTTAGACTTACCTTGCCATAGCCATATAAGGTAGAAGCTCTTCCGCTTCTGCCAGACTTTACAGTGCTGGGAGTCACGACTTGAAAACCAGCATCTGGGGCAACTGAATCAACGATGATTCCGACGCCACCAGCACCTGCTACAGATAAGGCCTTCTCTCTATGAGTGTCATCAAGGAGAGACTCAAGCATGCACAGGATAATTCTTCCCTGGACTAGTGTTGTTCTTCCAGTAGCTGTAAACCAATGATACATCGACACAAATAATCCAAGACCATTAGTTCAAAAGAAATTGTATTTAATATTTGGCCAAGGAAATTGCAATAAGAAATTGTATGGAAAATACAAAGATCACCTAGCATTTTTGGCTGAAACTTCCTCAAGCAGCTGCATCACTCCCTGCAATCAGCCCATACGAAGCTTCCATTTGGAGAGGATTGATTTAAAGAATAACCCTATTTGAGGACACTCCTTTAGCACAACTCTCAACAACTTGCATCTTTACACCGCTATGATTCTTTCATTTACATTTACAATCTGTACTAAAACAGTTATTACCGCATTACCATCAAAACCTTTGAGTTTATGAGACTTATGTTCAAGTTAAATTCTCTATTTACAGAACTAGCAGCTACAGTGAGTATCCAAGGAAGGGCAGCAGGCCCTGGGAAGAATTCGTTTCCTGCAGTCACTGAGACAAAGACCCTCTACTAAATGCATGGATTGCTCCGATCGAGATGGGATTCAGGAAATAGACTAGTTGGTGAGGGGATGGACCCATTGAAGAGATAGAACATCAACGTTGTCAACTATCCCGTCGTCCATCACAGCAAGAACATTGGCTTCAGTGCACATGTTGAACCAACAAGCCTTGTAAATGGCTAGTCTTGCGCTGGGGGCCCCTCCCCAAGCAGTGCCTTGGGCCATCCCCAATAAGCCAGTGTTTGGAACCACAGATCCTGCAATCGTTGAGGCAGCGTGGCTCCCATGCCCATCATCGTCTCAGGCTGACCTGAAGAAGGTTCTGTTGAAGGACTAGAGAGGACCAGCGTCTGCTTCAAGCCCTTTGAAGCCATGCACCTAGGATTTTTCTGGATATTCCATCTCAACTGTGTAACTTGAGAAGTTATTAGGCTCAAACTGTTTGTCAATTAGTAAAATGGGCCAACCGTTAAATTAATTCCCTTTTTATATTGTGGCACGTTAGCAACTACCTGTCGTAGTTGGACAATGTGAAATTATCTCCAGGGATGCACTGTGCCTTAGACTTTTGAGGAACAGGACCCAAGTCTTTGTCACTGAGGCTCTCTGACTTAGGTCAAATACCTGCAAAGAGTATTAACTATAGCGTTCTCTTTGTTTTGATGATGAAAAACCAAAGGAAAGGGCAAAGATTTGTAGCATTACCAGTGTCAATGACACCACCAACGACATTGGAAATTGTATCTGTTCCCAGTTGGTTATACTGGTGAAGCAAGTTTACTACTAGAAAGTCCCACGAATGTGTCGTGTGAACTTCATTCATCTTGCTCTCAAACATGGAGACGACGAAGTCAATTTCTGCAACACAAGTTCAAAAGAGACAAACTCAGTCCCTATAGCCAATGGAACTCCATTAGCTACTTTTGATCATTCACCTAACTTACTGAAACCTTGCAATTCTGAAAAGTGAGGTACGAACCGCAATAAGGAAACATAGATACATAAAGTGATAATAGGACATGCATTTTTCTAATCTGCAAGTTTCTTGGCTTGTTGTGGTGTAACCATGACTAAAGCATCTAAAGGTATTGCTGTAATGGTGAAGCATTGCGTCATGTGCTTCGTCAAGACTGACATATACATAGCAGCATATTAGTAAGTTTCACCTGAATTAGAGCTATTAAATGTCTCTCTGAAGTTTGAATCGATTGCATAGCTTCCAGACACTGAAGCAAGCAACTCATGGTTGGCTATGATCAAAGATTCTTGATTTGGATGGGAGTGGCTCCCCATGTAAACTATGTAATGCTGCATAATTAGAGGAAAATAAGAGGATTTATACAAGGTACACCAGTGTAAAATACCTTTTATACGAGCAGTCAGGAAATGAAAACTCCCATCATGGTAAAACTGGAAACTGCATGCGCGCCAGCGCCAGAACCTTGCTTGTTAATTTTTTGTCACACCATCAGTATACAACATAAAAGTCCACGATTATGTGTAACTCAGTTGCTTTGAACGTGATGCTAAAGGTTCTTTGCTTCCATCCCACCTTCCTACTCTTTTACTTGTCCGGCAGAAGAATATAGTGAAAGAATGCATTAGGCAGAGTAATGACTGGTAATCACAATTCACAATTTGATGTGCTTTAACAAATTACCAATGTCGTTGCCATTTTCTTAGGCAAAAAGTTGCCATATTCTAATAGAAATGGAGTTACGGCGCATGAACAAGTAAATGTGCGACTTTATTGGCCATGACTAATGTAGTTGGCATCAATATTCTTTTGTAAGGATGACCTAATGCGATATATATACCTTGGCGTTGGTAGAGACAGAGTGCACCGAAGCAAGCCTAACTAGGAAGAGAAGGGAGATAATTGTGGCAAGCTTCATGATAAAAGGCTAAGCTACTCTGTGATGGATCAGAAAGGTGGAAATCGGAGTTTCCCGGCTGGGCAATGCCATTGCACTTGGTATAGCCCCAAAAGCTACCCGGGAGGGAAACCGATTTAAAATAGCCAAAGCTGGCTAGACATCGATTTTCCTGGGGAATTTATCATGCGAACGATGCACTGAGATTGAGAGTTTAGCCTATTTTCAGAAAGCTGTTAATCAGATTGTGGAACTACTATTGCCAGCTTGGAACTAAGCTCTTCATTATGTAGACTGGTCCGTCTTCATGGAAAGATAGTTTCGACTGGTTGGATTTAAGGCTTCAAGCCAGAGGCTACCTTGAAAAAAGGAAGGTACAAAATGTGGGCCTTCTGATGTTCACATCGTAGAAAACAAATCAAAATTTGATCAGTTCTTCCGAAGGTCGACCAGTTCAAATGAGGCATGCATTCATCGGTGGATGCTTTTGTTCCCTATTTAATTCACTTCCATAGGTCTTTTCTTCTTGCATTTACTTAGAAGCACCATTCCGGAGTCTTTGTACCAGCAATTCCTAGCCGACGAACATGGAAATTTTAGCTTCTTTGTGCTTGCAATTGTTGCAACACAGCATTTTTTGCTGAAAACATCTGCATTTAGCCTTCCATATAACCTTCCCTTCAACGGTGCTCTGTCCAATGGACAGCCAACATCATCCGGGCCTCAGACCATGAATCTTAATCTCATTTCTATACAAGTGGAAATTTCGATAAAGAGAGCAAGCAAAAAATGACCGACGTCTCAATTTCAGGCAAAGACTATAGAGAATTGAATCTACTAATAAAAGCATTACATCGTTCTCAGAATCTCACTTATTTTCTCAGTCACTGATTCTAAGAAATGATGGGACGTTGGCCCCGAAGAAAAATGATTGCATGGGACAACTCAGAAGTCAGTGAACAACATCCATCATGTCTTTCAAATCTACCTCATGGACAAACAAGAAAAATGACTCGCCAACACGACAAGGAGCACAGCCGAGGACATGCAGTTACTGGTCGATGACCATCACATGCATTTCAAACACTACCTACATTAGCTTAAAAAAATACCGCCACGGAAACACAGATAGCGCATAAGAAACATCAGGTATTCCTAATGCTGTCCTGCATCGAAGCACTAGTTCTAGGCATCTGCTGGATATGCTTGGTGTCTTCTGCACAAGTTCTTAGAAAGAAACAGACGGGTGAAACCAAGCTTGAAGTAGGCAAGTAGCCAAACAGACGGATATACCATGGTTTAGTTGTTTTAAGGCCAACGCAAACAAATCACTCACAGAAATTCTCATGAATCAATTAGCATATTTCAACTGCACAACGAGAATTTCAAGAGCAACTGCCATTTTGCACCACACGTGTAAACAACGTCATATAATTTGCCTTGTAAAGGTTGATACCTCAACTAAGGGATATAATAATTTACACGAAGGCAGTTGAACTCTATGGAGCAACTGTACAAACCTTTTTCCACGGACGCCTTATCCTCAAAAAGCCTAATGTGATGGATATCAAAATGTCATATGCCCCTAACAAGTTGCACCCAGCAAAATAGGCAGCATCGCTTCTATTTCCAGTGGTTAAAAAAGATAACAATTACGGGAACAAATTGCTGACCGCTTTATACCCAATCAATCGGTCCCTAAAAGCCACTCAACAGGACAAGATATTCTTTCAGTTTGATTGGATACAACCAACTAACAAAGTAACAGGCATACAGGAGAAAACAAATATATTGACACATCATGCATAATATTCTGAGCATTTACCAAAACAATTCTTTATACAGGTTGCAACAAGCAAATTAAGAAGAGTGTCCATCCCCAGGTATTTTATGCTCAGCAGGGAAATCATCTTCCCCGCCTAAAGAAACTAGAGATATAATTCTTCATGTCAGCAGCAATAAACAAAGCTGAAATACAAATCAAGGTGATCAGGCTCACATCTAGTAAGAATTCGCAACCGTCAACCTTCCTCACCAAACTCCTTTGTGAATCTCTCATGAACTTCTAGATCACTTTTGCTCACTGTCGGCCTCTGTCTTGCAAGCACTTTGTCAAAATCTGTCTTCGATATTGGGGGCGGAAGGATCTGTGTGGAATGATATTAACAAATAATTAGCATATGACAAATACTAAAATAAGAAAATGATGTGATTGTGCAACTAACTTAATATTGTTATAAATCCCACAACTTATTTTAGCATATTTAAGGCCACAAAAGCAATACCAAGTTGCCAACCAAGGAAACACATAGCTAGTTTCTAAACGACAATGAACCATGAAGAAGATGAAAGATGGGTTAAGGAGAAAATTTATCATCTTATTTATCCCATTCTTTCAGGAATAATTAACTGCAAATCAGAAAAGAGAACTACTTTCCAGAGAAACTTTTTTCATTTTTTCCACTTTTCTTCAGAAAAACTGAAGAAAAAGAAAATGAAAACAAATTTATTTCTGACTTTCAATTTCCTGCATCAGGTGGTTAGACATACAATAATCTTGGAAGACAATTTTCCAGACAATTCTTACAGCTAACTTTCAAAAGACAATATCAGCTTCTCCTCCTATTGCCCACTTATAAGTCAAAATGGGCAAAACTATCTCCAGAATTCAGGATCATGACCTGAGATTCAACATTTTGTTGGGAAAGCTTAACATTCAAAACATTTTCAACGATGAGCAGACATCCCCGAAAGAAACAAATTAACAGAAATTTTACAGAACCAAAAAATAAATAAATAAATAAACAAACAAACAAACAAAATCAGGATCAGGATCAAGATGCAAGTGCCAACTTTGACACTACATGTAACACTGAATTGCTCTATACCTGTGAACCTTGCCCTTGTGCCGCCAGCTCCTGCATGGTGATTTGGACAGCACCAGGTTGCTTTGGTCCACATGGCATCCACATACCATTGGGAGTCTTTATGAAAAACATGGCATCCTGGGTCTTCCGCACCGGTTCAAAGAGGACATCCTTAACCTGTCATATAGATTATAACATGTGGGAGCATAATTAAGGCATGCTGCACGACGTGAATGCGAAAATGAAAAACATGGCAGTAACAGCAAAGATAATATAGATGTCTTGTACTCACACAAACGGCTATATCCGAACCAGAAAACCCCTCTGTCTTGCGAGCTAAGCTTTCAAAATCACTTTCAGATAAATTGTGGGGAGTATCCCCTAAATGAACCTATCCATATTTCAAACCACAGAGAAAGCATTAGGCTTCTTGCAACTAGGGCCAATAAAATATATCTCCATGTTTTGGCTCAAATAATCTCTGACTATGATCTTATTGGTTACTTCTAGTTCCAGTACCTTAAACATGTGTTGTCGAGCCTTCATATCAGGAAGAGGAATGTATATACGCTTGTCAAACCGCCGTCGAATAGCCTAAAGGTTAAAATCCATGAGCCATAGCTGCCAAATATTCCAATTAATGAAAAGCACTATAAAGAAAGCTTTCAACCTGATCAAGAGCATATGGAGTATTTGTTGCTGCAAGAACAAGAACTTTGTCATCATTATGTCCTACACCCTGAGCCATAAGAAAATCAGTCCATTTAATATCTCTGGGCAAAAAAAAAAATCCTCTGCTGAAACAAGAATTATAACCAAAAAGGAAAAAAAAAATGACTTGATCAATCGTATTCAATTACATATAAATATTTTCTGTTCTCACCAGCATCACCAAGTAACTTGATCGTTTCTAGAGCCATATATCATTCCAACTGACAAAAATAGTATTTAAAAAGAAAAAAAAAAAATGTAATGGGAATCCTCACTAATAGTACCAATAGAAACTCACAATTACCCATTAACAAATTCGGCAAAATAAACAGGCACAAATAATATCCAAAGATATGAAGGCACAGAAAGTTCTATAGCCCAGATAAAGTGAAATTTAACAGTAGGTTAATCACCTACAGATCCAACAAACCGATTCCAAGCCGGAGTGGCCTGGATCATTAGTTGACTGTAGATAACACAACTGAATATTAACAAGCAACACTCGCAACCTGTACATTCTTCACCATTTGCATTAGATTTAATTGAAGATAGCTTAATCACGGTATCAAGAGATGTAAGACTAATCTCAGAGCCTTGTTGGCTAATCCCATGTCTACAATACAAACATCTCATAACAAAGACAACTGGACATATCCGCACTACAGCCTCACTGGAGAAGCATAAGACTGTTCTGAAAATACCTATTGAAAAGAGATTGCAGAGCTCCATTTTTATTTTATTTTTTGAACAAATGCAGAGCTCCATTCGAATATAGCAATAATTAGTTCATATTCAATAGTGCATGAGCAGTTCACGTGGATTCACAATGAACTAGAATAGTAGACAGCATTCTCTTTTTCTAGAGGATTGCACTAATAATCGAATTCTATAAGCAAAAAACAATTAACTCATTATTAAAATTTTGCTAGAGGTTAGATGTCAAAAAAGGTTAGCAACTAAAACTCCAAGAATTCTGGACAGTAAAATTACATGATGACAACAAAGGGTAGACAACGCCATGAGATTTGAGCTACAACAGTTAACAATATCACATAGCCATAGTATCATCATTTTTTTCTAGGGGTCATATAATCCAATACCTACAATCAGTTTGGAGCTCCTAAAAGATTAAGAATTTACACATCAAAAAAGCCACTCTTCTCTGAGCAGCATGTCCCCTCCTGTTTACTCCTTTGTACCATTCCCCCATTCTTATTTAACTCTTCATTTGGTTCTCTTTTCTATTTCCTATCCCATGTTATTCCACCTTTGAGCTTTTTAAAACGCATTCATTTAAGAATTGGCCACATAAAAGACAAGTTTAGTCAAACCAATTGTCTTTCAAAATTGAATCACCTGTTGATGGTGGGTAGATGGCAGAGTAGAACTGAATGAAAATAATTAATGAGAATTCCTAAAGATATATTGAAGTTCATGTCATTGACTAACTAAATCTCCATGAATTGATTTCAATAATTGTCAATAGTTCCAGATGCTTCACAGGCTTCTAAACTAGTTCATCTATGAAAGCAAGAAGCGAATACTTTTCATTAACTATTCAAAAGACAGCTTCCATTTTCTACTTCTCTTCAATTGAATATTCCACCTATCTAAGAATAAAGGTGCATCCACACATCAATCTGAAAAAGTTCGGAAGCATTCAAAAATTCCAAAGAATACATCCTACTGAGGCAAGACAACAAGGACACTTTAGGTTTTCAATAAACATGAGAAAGAGTGTTACATTTTCAGCCAATTCATTGTTACCTGCATTTGGACAAGAAGTTCGGTTTTGATACGTCTAGAAGCTTCACTCTCATTGCCTTCCCCACGTTGACCACATAAAGAATCAATCTCATCAACGAAGATAATGGATGGTGCACTTTCACGAGCCATTTGGAAAAGACTGGAAACTAATTTCTCGCTTTCACCCATCCACTTTGATACAAGGTCCGAGGAAGAAACACTGTTCAATATAGGAGACAACATAAGAATCTAGAACAAAGACGGCAAAGCAAGCAAAAGAATAGTACAAACAGAAGTGCATTTAAAAGGTATGATCCATAACCAAATTGCTATATTTAACTAAAGTTTCTTTCCCTTATTCACCATCAGTAAATTGATGAAGGGGAAGCTCAACTAGCCATGGCCTGTAGCCTGCCAAGGGTCTTTGATAGAAAATTTTGAAAAATGTAACATTACTTTAGGAAATTAATTAGCAAGCAGGTAAAAACAGAGAGCTTGGAGTCAAGAGAATCACTGGAAAATGATTTGAAAAATCACAAAAGACATGCATCAGAGTAACAGTAATAAAGTTCAAAATTTTCAATCCATGAGGCAATTGCAAAATTCCGAAAGGATCTAGATTTCCGTCAACCAAGAGTGCACTTGAAAAATGCTCGATGGATATAGATCACCTGAAAAATGTAGAGTCTGCTTCGGTCGCAACAGCTTTTGCTAGATATGACTTTCCTGTTCCAGGTGGACCATACAAAAGAAACGCCCTCCATGGACGACGCTTGCCTGACATAGGTATCACAGAACAGACATGTAATCAACACATGCAAATGAATCGTATGCAAACTAATTTCTTACAAACCCCCCCCCCCCAGGGGGTTTATCCCGTAAATTATTATTGCAAAGCTTCAATTAAAGAACATAGAATGCAGAATTCAGAGGCGACTAATCAAAATGGCAAGGAAGAGTAATGCTCACGGCTGAATCACAACAGACATTGTGTATGGAGCTATTCTTCACATGACATTGTTGCTATATTCAAGTTATCAATCAGTTGACTTGAAGATAACTAGAGATTAAAGGTGTCATCAATGAGTCAGAACAGGACTTTTCCACATCATAGATGGCCATGAGCGCACATGTCTAGGTGTAATCAAGTCGAGCCGATACAATGCTATGCTCGAGCTCAACTCAACTCAATGCTCGAAACTCGAATGGAGCTCAACCAAGTTTCAAAAAATTCTCAATGCACTTGAGCTCAACTAGTCTAAGCTTGATACAAGTGTCAAAGCTCAACTTAGATCTGAGCTTTGATATTGAGCTCACCAATATCTTGAGTAAAATTGGAAATGCTTCAGAAATTTCAAATAAACAATAATGCTTTCAAATTACACAAATGAAAGAACAGAATCCAGGTAATTATGTCAAAATGTCTAAGCTCTCTTTTCAATTCTTAAAACTATTCCTAAAAAGTCTCAAAAATCTCTCCTCCGTTCTCTTCGAAATCTGAGAAATTTGATGCCCGTAACTCAACTTCAAAGAAACACGGCTCTGCAAAACCTCTAAAGACAGCAAATGCTTAGATAAAATATTTCACAGAGTTTGTTGTGAGGATCACTAAACCATAGACCGCACATGCATTGACTCTCCTTCTACACGACTTAACAAAATAAAAAAAATCAGTTGAAATAAGCATAGGAATGAAAGCCAGCTTTGAAGATTTATGCATGCAGATTAAAGGCAAACACATCGAGGGATTGGATTTCCACATATTTTCACATTGGAGTATTTAGCTTTCACTTCATATGCAGTATCTGGTTCTGAGGGAGAAGGGAAGAGTGTAATGGAGGCTGCTACTTGAAATGAGAAAGGGAGAGAGAAGCGGCTAAGCGACAAAGAAATGGAATGTTACAGGTTTAACTTTAGGGTTCTGATGGAAATGACAAGTGCCATTAAGCTAAAAGCAAGTTTATCCCTATACCCTAGAACTCAGACACCTAAATTAGATATAAGATTCAAATACTCCATTAGGCTGGCAAGTACTTGAGTCAAGTTTCAATGAGCTCAATCTCGACTCGAAAAGCTACTCGAGTAGCTCGAGTTTGATCTCTTGCTCTTGTCGAGTCGAATACAAGTAGATTGCAAGCCCATCCCAAGTTTCTTAACTCGCTTACACCCCTGTACATGTGCCATATAAGACAGATATGAATACCCACATGCAGATGGGACAGGCAGACATGCTCACCAGTTGATCATCCCTCATCATACTAAACCAGCCAGAAAGCAATTAGTCAAGTCTTGAGCATGTCTTCCCCTACAAACATGATTCTAAACAAATAACTTTCTTCCACATCATCTGACATGGATATGTACTTTATACATCACTCATAAACTTTAACAGCGGCCGTATCTAGCTCTCAGGTACCAAACATTTGTTCCATTAACCAATAAAGCATAGCACTAACATACAATTCTCGGGAAAAAGGTACCCTTCGCTATTGACAGTGCCTAAAGGACCATAAAGCTCTTTACTTTATGAAGAAACCCAAGTTCCCTTTGACATAGAGAATAGCAGCTATGGTTAGCTATCTCGGTCCCAATAATTACACATAACAACCATAAAATCCATTCATCATCGTCACCGCACAGAGCAGCTAATCTTTTATACCAGAAACCGGCTTATCGCCACCAAATTCGACATACGCCCATTCACAAGGAAGTAAAAACTATCAAATGAATCACCAAATTACTTAGGGAAATAGAACATCAACCAACCAGTGAAGAATTGAGGGAATTTAACCGGCAATATAACCGCCTCCTGCAACGCCTGCTTGGCGCTCTCGAGCCCCGCCACGTCGTTCCACTTCACGTTGGGCTTCTCCCGTATGATCGCCGAGTTCAGCCCGGCCCTCAGCTTCTCCTTCTCCGCATCGTCCCCGTCCCCGCCGCCGCTGCCGTCCTTGGGCTTGGTCTTGGGGCGGGTGGCGACGGCGGCGTCCCCGTTGGAGGCGGGGCCGGGGCCGCCCTCGTCGAGGACGGCGCGGATCTCCTCGGCGCGGCGGAGGTACTCGGTGAACTTCTGGGTGATGGCCTCCCTGATCTTGGGGTTCTTCTCGTACTTGAGGTGGGTCTTGAAGTACTCGAGGGCGTTCATGTAGAGCGGGAAGGCCTTGGCGTAGTTCCCGGCATTGTCCTCGTGGACCGCCTGCTTCACGTACTCGATCGCCTGCTCCTTGAAGTTGCTGTACATCCTGATCGCATGTAAACCCTAGGACGGATCCTGATCCGAGGAGGGACCGGCCCGATCGGAGCTGCGATCGGATCGCGGCGGCGGCGGCGGCGCCGATCGGTGATCGTCGGCAGATCCTTCGTGATCGATCGGCGGCTCGAGATTGATCGTCGGAGGAGGAGGAATTGGGGACGGAAGGTGAGGAGTTTCAACGAGCGCGTGAGGGGTGCGCGATTTGACGGTGGGGATTTGGGGTGGGGGGGATGTGTTTTTTCTTCGTCCTCAAGAGTGCGTAGAGCGCACCCCGCGTGTGGAAGTCAAGATAGGAAGGTTCGCTTTTGCTACGGAGCTCGCCCCCTTCTTTTTCTTTCCTTCTTTCCACCTTAAATCTTTTCTTCCTTTCTTGGCTTTCTACCGTGACTTGTCGAACATGATAATAGGAAACATTTCCGATTCTCCGGGTTTTGATTTTATATATAGATATATGTATTTATCGAGATTGGAAAAAAATTCAAAAGTAAAGTTATTAGGTGTTTTATTTCAATCGGGTCTAGTAGGGATAATTGGCGTACTCTAATTTGAATGTGATTGATTTTTAATGAAATGCTATTGTGGCGATGGCTTGATGCGATCACCACGATACTCGAACATCACGATGTCTCTAGAATTTAAGGGAAAGAGAAAGGGAGAGAATTGACCTTATGTCGTGAGCTAAAGTTCCAAGGCCCTCTCATTAGAAATGACAAATGATATAGATGTGAAATAAGCCGAACCGACCTTTATCATAGGTAATGGACCGTACCATGCGAACCCACATGATGCAGCCCGTGCCAAGTTAGGCCCGTGTGCCATTCAAGTCGATGTGATCATTATCTATTGGCTTTGCAAAGAAGGGGTTGAGTCAAGCCCAGCCTAGCACGATCATGGCCCCCAACCCGACACGATAATAAAAGGGCATGGCTAGCATTAGGCTCGAGTTGCTACACAAATGGGGTGAGATGCCATAGAAACCCCTCGAGACAATTACCAAAATAGTCACAAACGTATTATATTTATATTAATTTAATCTTAAACTTTTTGTAATTGTGTCATTTCAATCTATTTGGCCAATTTTGGCTGGCCAGTAGCAACCGTTTGGTTAACAATAACATGAACAAATTTTAATATTATTTTATTAAATTTTTTTTTTTTTTTTCCTTCTTTGCCTTTTCACCTCATAGTGGCCAAGCAAGGACTATGAGAAAAGGTCACAGCCCTCGCCTCGCCTTGCCCAAATCTAGGCATATGCAAAGCTTGGGGGTTACGGGTGAAGATGGCCTCCTCGCAACCAAGTAGGCCATGGCAAGGGCTTTGCAACCCTTGCCTAGTGGTCAATAAGTCTTGTTGGAGCCACTGGGACTATAAGGGGAAAATGGAAAAGAAGTGAGAAAAAAAGGAAATTTAATTTAAAAATTAAAAATGTGAAAATAAAATAAAATATTATTAAAAATTATCAATATTAATGTCGGTTAAATGACTAGTGCCGGTGGGCGTCCACTTCGGTATCGATCAATTAAAATTGATCGGATGAACTGAAATAATATAATTACAAAAGTTTTAAGACTAAATTGATCACATGATGGATTGGTAAATTTATAATAGATTTAGGACTTTTTCAGTAACCCTCTCAAAACCTCTCTACTAGATTGGGCCAAACTGCACATTAATTGGGCTTGACTGGATGATCAATTGGGGCTGTCATTGATTTCCTTGGCATTAGCTCATTTGGAACGCACGTGCCCATGGCACAGCGAAGTTGGGCTTCGGGTTTCGATAAAAAAAAATGGAAAATTGAACATGTATAATATTTTCCGACCAAACAAAGAAAAAACAAGTACGTTAAATTCCACGTCTCTGGGGAGATTAGCGTGTGGTTATGTGACACAACTTGATTACAAGACCTTATTGACCGTGCGACATAAATCAAAATAAATTTCTTCATTGATGAAGAAGACAACGAGGACCGCCAAAAAGAATATTAATTGGAAATGTGTCCATGACAGTCATAGTCATGCCCAACCATTTTAATTTGAAAATAGATTCATATTATTTTAAGTGACACGTTATCTTTAAGCTATTCAGACTTTTCTTATTTTGCCTAGATGGTCAAATATTCAACTCCATACTTCGTAAAATTATCTTAAGAATCTTCTATTCTTGTGGAACCATGGTCTTGGAACTATTATTTAATAAAAATCATACTATCACCTGTTGTATATACTTAAATCACCATACTTTCAAGTTTTGACATAAATTTTAACTATATGAATATTTGAATTCTAAATTTATCCTCTTATAGTTATTTTTATACCATATATATAAAAGTTAAAATGGAGAATATACACATAAGTCCGATCTCGTGGAAAGCGCAAGCTAGTGGTCTTATTTCAAATTAAGGTGGAGGTGTTTTCACTCATCGTATGAAGTAGGGAACCTACTCTCCTTCTTCTTTTTTTAATTTTTATATTTCTATATATGATCTTATTGCTATAATAAAGGCTGTCACATATTGACGAGAACAAAAAAAACAAAGAATGTCACATCTCTTATTTTTGTTATGTTGATAGCTTAGGTCCATGTACCACTCAAGTCCACTTGATCATTACTTGTTAGCTCCGCAAAGAGGGGGTCGAATCGGTGCCCGGCCTAGCACGATCGTGCCCCCAACCCAACATGATAATAAAAGGGCATGGTCAGTATGAAGCTGGCAATGCTAAGGCTCGAGCGGCTACACAATGGGGCAAAATGCCATAGAAACCTCTCAAGATAATTATCAAAATAATCATAAGCTTATTGTAATTATGTCGATTTAATGTTAAACTTTTTGTAATTATATCAATTCAATCCATCCAACCAATTTTGATTGACTAATACCAACCATTTAGTCATAAATGACATGAACAAATTTTAATATTATTTTATAATTTTTTTCCTTTTCTTTTCTTCCTTCTTTGCTTTTCCTCCCCACAATGGCTGCTAGGCAAGAGTTGTAAAAAGGGTCATGGCCCTTGCCCATCAATTGATAAGTCTTGCCGGAGCCATTGACACTATGGGGAAAAAAAGAAAAGAAGTAAGAAAAGAAAAAAGAATTCAAAAATAAAATATTATTAAAACTATCAATGTCAAAGTCGATCGGATGACTTGCACCGGCCACATCCACTTTGGCGTCGGGTAACCAAAATTAGTTGAATAGACCGAATTTGAATAATTACAAATAAGTCTTAAGGGGACCTTTTTATTTAAAAAAAAAAAAATGTCACATGGTAAAGTCACCACAAAAGTGAGCCTTCATGTAAAAGTGAAAAAGCGGATAAGTTGATGTAAGGGTATTGACGAAGTCAAGCTCGTTTCAATTATGGCAATAAGTCTAAAATTTCGAGGAAACTCGTCATAGGAATATCTAATTTAAAGTAACATTTGAGATCATTAAAAGATTATGATCATTAAAAGTGATTTTGTGTATCTAATAAAAAATGAGAGAACGGGGATGAAAATAGTCTCATACTTTAAATTAAGTAAAAATACCACAAAAATTCATAAATTATTTAATTGTAACGCAAATACCTTTACTTTTTTTTTTTATCACCGAGACCACTTTGTTTATTGCAAATTAATTTCTTCATTGACAAAGAAAACAACAAGGACAGCCAAGAAAATTATTAATTGTTATCAATTGGAAACACGTCCATGTCAGTCATGGTCATACCCAAACCTTTTAGTTTGAAAACGGATTCATATTATTTAAGTGACACGCTATCCTTAAACTAGTTAAACTTTTCTTATTTTGTCTAGATGGTCAAATATTCTATCCCATACTCCATAAAATTGTTGGAAATTTATGGCTTAGAAATGGGTTGAATAATGAAATCGAATCGAGTAAAATAACTCGGATTTTGAGGCGCAATATCATTTTCTTTAATGATTTATTTGCCCCACAACGCGCTAATGGTCACCGACAAAAATCCTCCAGGATACAACAAAGTCTTGGATGAGAATGCTAGATAAAGAATTCTAAGTATTTCTCCGGGCCTCTCTAAGAAAGAATCGAAAAATTGGGTGCATTGCTTTTTCGAAAGAAGACTCGAAAATGACCACACTTTTTCTTTCCAAAAAATAATAAATATACATATGAAACAGTCTTGTAACTCTTCATGAAAATTGCGAACAAACACGTCTTTAGAAAATTGTTCGGATAAACAAACGCAACTCTTCGTAAGAAGTCGAAAACGAACAATTGCAACTCTTCGGAAAAAGTTAAAACTGAATAAGTAATTTTCCAAAGGTCGTCTTGAAAATACACAAACAAAATTCGGAATAATTATAATTTATATATATATTTTTTAAATAGAATTTCGAATTTTCATTTTATATTTTATTTCCGAAATTCTCAAAATAAAAGACAACCTTTGAATTTACTAAAAATTAATAAGAAAATAATAAATAACAAAGGGATTAGTGCTAAGTGCTAAGTGTGCCAAAATAGCGCAATTATTCGCGCGCCCGCACGTGGGTATGGTAGGTTTAGCTCCAGCCAATCATTCTTTAAGTACATAAAGAAAAACCCGCATTTTTAAATTAACCCACTCCCTCCCACTTTTCCTATGTGGGACAAATAAAACACTCTGTTTATTTTAACAAACAAACCTCCAACAAAAATTACCTTAAGAATCCTATATCCTTGTAGAACCATGTCTTACAACTATTATCTTATACAATTCGTACTATTACCTACTGTATATACTTAAATGACCATACTTTTGAGTTTTTACATAAATTTCAAGTATATGAATATTTGAATTCAAAAAGTTTTATCCTCTTATATTTATTTTTATAGTATATATTTATATAAGTTAAAATGAAGAATATACACATAAGTCCAATCTCGTGGAAAACGCGAGTTAGTGCTCTTGTTTCAAATTAAGGTAGAGCTGTTTTCACTCATCGTATGAAGTGGTGGACCGGCTTTCCTTCTTTTTTTAAAATTTTCTATTTCTATATACAATCTTATTGCTATAATAAAGGCCATCACATATTCATGAGAACAAAAAAAAAGAGCGTCACATCTCTTATTTTTGGTATGTTGATATTACCTGGAATACTATAATAACCACATTTTCCATCCTTTTTCTTTTAAATTTTACCTTTATACACATAAGTCTTGTTGAAAAAAAAGTTTCCAATAATATGATTCATTTTATGTTGTTAATGAAATTCGTGGATTAATTATCAAATACAAACTAGAAATTTTGAAAAAGTTACTTTTGACACAACCAAGTGTTTGTAAACTTTTATTTTTGTTATGCATATTACTATGAATTTTTTTGTTATCAGTGTCTTTTACATGCCAAGGAAACAAACTAAACCCTACAATATATGCCAAAAAAGCTCAATTCCATTTCTCCTCAGTAAATCTACAACATAAAACTTAATTAAAATAAACATTCTATAAAAGTGAGAGAATACTTTAAGGTAATGACAATTAAATATCATTCTTTTTAGATTGACAAAATATCATCTCTTAATTTGCAAATCATTTTTTCCCAAATACTCAGTGTCTCATCAATCAAATGAAAAAAAAAAAGACTCACCAATTTTTTAAAGATATAATAAATAAGGAGAATTTTTTTAAAAAATTTTTTTTTAAAGATTAATCAAACCACAAAGTGAGACTTTGTGCAAGTGATGAAAAGCGGATAAGTTGATATCAGAGTCAAGCTCGTTCGTTATTTCCAAATGGCAATAAGTTCAACGTTTTGAGGAAACTCGATGATTAGAATATCTAATTAAAAGAAACACACGAGATCATTAAAGGCGATTCGGTGTATCTAACGAGGAATGATTGAATCTAGTCCTGTCAGGATGAAACCTTTTAAATAAGAGAAAATGCCACAGAAAGTCATACATTATTTTAATCATAACATTAATACCTTGAAATTTTTTTACCAAAACCACTTTGTTTATTACAAAACGTCACTTCAATCATTGCGGCATCGATATTTTAGTTCACGGCTTCAAGCCGTTCCGGGAGCTCAGCACTTACGAGAGGGTGGAAATTCTTCTCCATTAAGCAATTGAAAATCTTAAAATCATATTAATTTTTTTTGTTCCAGGTGGTTAGGCCTAAAAGCAGAGGAAAAGAGAATAATAATCAAATGCTATAATTCCAATTAGTTTAATCGGAACATAACGAAGACAGCTCGGCACGCCGTAAATATACAAAATGTCAACAAACCCCCCGCCGCCCCCGGCCCCACCCCAACCACCACCGGCGGCCGCCTCGCGACGGCGGCCGATGCGGACACGAAACACGCCTCTCTTCAAATCTTCTCGAGCTTCTCCGCCACCACGACCGGGTTGGCCTTCGCGATCTGCTCCCTCCCCATCGCCTTGAAGTCGAAGCCGCACGCGTGCTGCTCCGGGTACCTGTGGGACCCGCAGAACGTCACGCCGCACCGGCACTTGAACCCCGTGAGCCCCACGCGCCGCCTGCACGCCGCGCACCTGCCCGGCCCGGCCGGCCCGCAGCGGCGGCCTCGCGCCCTTCCTCGGCCGGCGGCGAAGGGGCCGCGGACGGGGCCGTCGAGATCTCCGCCGGCTGCGGCGATGGCACGGCGGCGGAGGCGGAGGCGGGGGCGGGGGCGGGGGCCAAGGACTGGTTGAGGGCGAGCTTGGCGTCGGAGGAGCGGTGTTCCTTGAGCTGGAGGTCGCGGTAGCATTTGGAGCAGAGGTTCTGGGTGGTGGGGCTGCCGAAGAAGCCGCAGTTGTTGGCGCAGAGCTGCTGGGCCTGGAATCGGTGGTGCTCTTCCGCCATCGCGGGACGATCGTCGTCGAAAGCCGAGGGATCTGCCGATCCGAACCAAGGAACAGGGAGTCAACGAGAGAGAACGAAGAACGAAGAACAAAAACCCCCCCTCCTCGAATCGCACGAACGGGTCTAGGTTTCGCGTCCGAGGAATCGACCGTGGCCCGATCGACGGAGGAAAAGCGGAAATAAATACGCACGGCGAAGAGAAGGGCAAGAGGGGGAGGGAGAACCTTCAAGGAAGGTCAGCGATCGCGTGAAGACGAAGATTCGGGACGCCTTCGACGCGAGCTCTCGACAATTTCTCTCTCCTTTCTTCGGTTCCTCTTTTACCTTTTCTTGCCGAGTCTCTTTTTCTGGGGGAGGAGGCGCGTTAAATATGGGGGGGAAGGGGAGGGGGAGTTGATTGGCGGCCAATCAACCTCGGGATTTTTTTATTAGACGGGGAAGCCGTCCAAGCCACGCCAAGTCGTCCTCGTCGCACCGCCAATCTGGACCCTTTCTCCCCGTCCCCCCTGCCCGCGCCCTTGCGCACCACCGACCGCGTCTCGGCGTGTGCCCCCCACCGGCTTCGCGGAACGGCGTCGTCGCGCCGAGCGGCGTGGCCGCACGAGTCAGTCCAACGACGTGTTCTCGACGACGCTACTTTTCGACCCCGTGAGCGCGTTTTACACCGAAAGTAAGATGTCCCGAGTACGATAGTAGCCCACGGTTTGGTGGGCGGGAGCCAATGAGAGGTATGAGAGGAGGGCATAATGGTCGGCGGGTCGGTCGAGCGCCAGAAGATTTGGGTCGCTGGAGCGAAAATTGGTAAATGAGGACAGACTAATGAGACAAATGGTGGGCTGTCATCAAATTAGTGGGATCGATGAAAATGTTGAAATGGTAGAATTGACGTAACCATCAAAATAATTTATGCTAATGTTGCTTCAAATAGGATCCGGAAGATTTCGATCGCATTTATCTTTTATTCATACCTGTAAATTTCTAGTCATTTATAATAATGTCTAGAATTTTTATGAGAAACTCTTTTAATAAGTGGGTGGTGATAATTTGCTTAAAATTGCCATGTTAAATTCTATAAAAGCTTACTCTTCCAAGAATGTTGTATTGTGAAAGGATAATTAACACAGATTAGCCATTGATGCAAAGAATCGTATTTGGCATAAACACCAATTACGTCACAAATTAGATCATAGTTGTGTTTAAAGATTGTCGTTTGGCGCATTATCCCATTAGCATAAGAAATCACTCCATGAGTAATGATTCAATTAGGACACGGGTAATCTCAACAAACGACTTCATTCCATCTAAGAAAATTTGAATTTTTCACTTGTAAATATGGCCCATATAAATGAAAAATTTGTCAAAAAAAATTCTAAATTTATTGTACTCATACCAATTTAATTCTAAACATTTTCAAGTTTTAATAATTGAGTTCATTTAGTTAAAAATCTTTATCGTGGAAGTCTAGTCTGCATCGAGCGTCCCATATGATATTATCGACATTATTGATATGGATAAATTTTAATAATTTTTTAATTTTTTTAGGAATTTTTTTTATTGCAAAAGCCCAATGAGGTCGCCAATCACTAGCAAAGGCCATGAAGTCGGTGGGGGTCACAGTTTGATTTGACAAAAGGTAACTCAACGAGAAAGATTAGGGCTAACGAGGATTGCGACACCCTCAAACACTCTGATCGTAGGCTAACTCAACGATAAAGACGAGGATTGCGACACCCTCAGACACTCTCATCACAGGCTAACTCAATGAGAAAGATGAGGGCTGACGAGGATTGCAATACCTGAGACACTTTCTTTGCAGGTTGATGAGGATTGACGAGGATTGCGACACCCTCAGACACTCTCATCGGCATGTGGCATGCGAGGACTCACGACATCCTTGTCGGAGTCAATGAGGGGATGCGGTCCCTCACTTGCGACAAGCAAGGACCTCCCAACCCCGGCTTGCGACCCCTTACCCAGGGATTGGGGATCATCGGCCGTCCATGAGTGATAAGTGAAAATCACCGGCTCTTTGAATCAAAAAAGAAAATATAAAAAAGGAAAGAAAAATTCAAAATTAATAAAAAAATTTAAAATATTATTAAAAATTATTAAAAATTATATTTTCATAGACATCGACACTAGTGACATCGACACTAGTGATAATGATGTCAATAGAACGCATTAGATATTTTCAGATATTTTCAACCACCATTGATCGGAACTGATTTAGGAAGAACACAATAAATTTTCCCAACATAAACAGGTCATTTCCATCTAATGTCTAGAATCGACTAAGATGACCGCAACCAATTTTATCCATGAAATTATCGTCCTTCTTCTTCTTCCTTCTCGTTTTAATTCGATTGTAGTGAAGACGGTTCTCGGCAGATCATCCCCATCTAGGGCGTAGTATTCGACTGCGACTGCTTCGCCTCGCAACGCAACACAACACAACGCCAGCGCAAGTTTCATCGGTTTACCATACATGCACTCTCTCTTACACGAAGAGCAGAGTTCCATCACGGAAGCCATTGCACAATTCCAGCAAACTCCACCACAACAGAAACCATCATATAATACCAACCATGACATAAAAGCCCAAGTTAAATCAGTTCCATTACATGATGCTCGTTTGGTCAAAACGGTTTCAAGGTAGCTGGTGATTCTGTACATCAGACAAAAGCCATCACCGCCACCCACCCCCTTTTCCTGCAGCAGACACTAAACACACACCTAGAAAGAAAAGAACCACCAAGACGTAAAGGCGTAAAACTATGTACCGAACATGCCATCACTTTGCTTGTCACTGCATTCTCCACCGCCCCTCCCTCACTCCTCTGCGTCCATCACCATTCCTTGCTCCTCGTACTTCACTCCCACCACGAACCTTATGCTCGTCTGCAGCGCAAACGCCACGTGCCTAAAACAGGGACGAACACAAGGGATAGAAACTGGTAAAGGAGATCTGGGTTTTTTACCTGTTTCGGATCGAAGACGGCGTATTCGTTGTACTCGAGGGGGCTGTCCTTGTGCTCCGAGGGGATCAGGCGACCGCACGGCACCTTGATGTCGTCCTTCCAAATGAAGTGCTCCGATTCGTCTGTTTTCTTCCGCCCCAGTCCCTTCACTCCTGCCTTCTTTTCCTCTAAGGATTTCGTATCCTGTAGGATTATAGGACAACTCAGTGCTGAGCCAGTGCTTAACATTGGCATGAATGATGCCATTAGAACTAATTCTAATTCAGCACTCCCGACTTCATGTGTGTACCTCCGGCGGATGTTTAACCTCCAGAACTTGATCTCCCAGAGAAGCGATTGCCAATATCAGGAAGCCCTCCGGCCTGTCGATAGCGGTAAAACCGTACCTTGCTGCTTCTGCAGCCGCATCAGAGCACACGATCGCCTTCCCAAACTGTAGGTGGTTAAATATGAGGATTCAGAAAACCGCCAAATGGCACGGGGAACAAATATGTGGAAAAAATCAAGAAGCGATGCGACTCACCATGTAACCAGGAACTGGCAGAGAGCAAACAGCGGGCAAAAAGCCCTTGTGCAGATGCCTCATCAAATTCGAGCTGCGAGTGCCTGTGGAAACGAAGCTTGAGCAGAGTTTTACATAAACAGATGGAGTTCAGCTAGTAGTTATATCATAGTTCTGTTGAGAACCTCACCACACCACAAGAGAACCTTATTGGGCAACTCTTTTATTTCATCGTAGGAAGGTGCTGCGGTTGACTCAACAGCATATATGTTCTCCACCGACACCCCATAGCTCTGAAAAGAACCAATAGCCAGAGGATTCAGAACTGCCAAGATATGAGGACTGCACATTTACACATGGAAAGGCAAATTATGAACTCACTACTTCCCCAACTTTGACAGGCTCATAAGTTTTCTCCACGTAATTCACTATCATCTTGTAGTCATTGGACTCCTTTTCAAGTGGCAGAACTTTGCAGTTCAGCTTATTGTATCGGTCCGAAAGAGGGTCATCAACTGTAGCTCCTGTCATATCGCCTATAAGATGTGAGGCATCTATTATGTCACGGACAGTCTCAAATGCCGCTGCAGCCTGCAGGAGCAACGCAAATTCTCAGCCCCTGTAACCCGTAGACTAGATTTTTGGGGAACAGAAAGCCCTTACGTGATCGGCGATTTCTTGAAAATCTTGGAAAATAAAAGGCCTCGTTGAGTGCATCAAAGTGAACCATCTCTGGCTATAATCTGACCACACAGCCTCAGCCTTTTGACCCGTCTCCTTCATGGTTTTTACTTTCTCTACAAGCTCTAGTAGGACCTCCTCACCTAGTCAGCGGATCTCATTATTGGCCCCACTGCTTCTTAAGAAAAACAAGAGAAAAGATTCGGATTCTTACATCTTTGCAAGTGAATCTTTGACAGCATCCCCATTGGTAGATCAGGGGAATCCAAGCCCATCTCCATTAGAGCATACCTATAATCGGAGCAATGTCATTGACACCATCAATAACAAGTCACAATTCTTATCGATCACAGAGTCAGTACTTGTGAACGGTACCTATATATTTCCTGACTGCACAAGACTTTCATGAAGTTCGCCACCAGAGGCTCCAGCTTGCAATGCACTGCTGCAACTCCAAGCTGCCGAAGACCTAAGGCCCCATGTCTTGCATCAATACCATTGTCCTATTAAATGGAGAACACATCTTATCATAAATTGATTCGATTAAGCATAGCATCGTCTCTGAGACAATATACAATTTCACTTGCCATGTCAACGGGACAGAATTTTAGCAATTTCTTCTGAAATTTCTTCTCTGTTTCCCGGGGCTCAAACTCATTCCCTGTTATTTCCTCAAACAGCTTCACAAACTCCTTCAGTGCATTGTCGACATTCTCCCATGCTTCGAGCCGCTCCTCTGCATTTGGATCATCTCCTACTCTTCCCCGCTTGTAGTACAGATGCAAGTTGTCATCAGGAACTGTGACAAGCTGCATTATGCAATAGCTACACCAAATATTATGAATTGCTCGTCAGTATGGACAGCCACAATGAAAAGAAGAAAATAGAGAACAATTGAAGCCTGAAGAATATTTAGCAATTGAAGCCTGAAGAATATGTAGCATACTCGTTCAATCCTTCCCCCATATCACAAAGAGAAAAGGCACAATTATACAGTATTCCATCCCTCTCGAATATTTTCCCTCCTTGCTCTCGTAGCTTTGTGTCTTTGTAGACGGCCCGTTTCCCATACAGCTTCAGCTGCATCAGGAGAAGAAGGTTCAGGTCACACTTGGTGTATACAAAATTGCCCCAGATAACACCATTTCAAGTGTCATAGCAAGTGAAAGACAGATATCAGTCCATACTTCAGCTGAAATCGATTCAAGTGCCTCCTCACTCGGATCTTGCTTGTCCCAGGGTATTCCCCTGCCTACTACAGCCAGATCACTCATCACATCGTAAGCAGATAAAGGCTGCGCCTCTTGTTTCTCGATGCTGTCGAGCAACCAACCTTCATTCACCACGGGTATGCCTCTTTCCCTAATTATACAGCGTTTCAGTTAGTTATTTTCCCATAGTATGACGACCCTAACCCTAACAGAGACGAAGTGATAGGCTAAACCAGAAAAATCTAGAGATATTTTTATCAGTTAGGATTGCTACTACATTATATTTTTGGCTATAGCCACATAGTTTTCTTAATGTCTAACGTAGAGCAGAAATCATAACCAGGAAGTTCCATCTACTCACACTGCTTCTGCAACTTTTGCTGAGCCACCACGCTCCCTCTCAGCAGGCGAAACAACTAGACAGGTCACGCCTACAAATGTTAAAAAGACATATGACTCTATATTCCTTACAAAATTTCAGTGCTACTTTGTGATTACAAAATCATCAATACCAATGACAGAATTGGAGGCTTTTCCTCCGTGTATCTCGATCTCCGTCTTCCAATATTGCTGCAACAATGTTCAGAGTGTTTAATTGCACCAACTTGTATGTGGAAGATGATAAAAACTAACTCCAAGTCTTAAAGACCAAGATGCATACATGAGTACGAGAGAGACGACCCGATAAAGATATCACCATCCCTCGTAGTGGCTTATCCACAATGCCTGGATCTTTACGAGGTCGACGGGTTGGATCCTGATACTTCTTTAGCAACTGTGAGAATATGTAAGGAGAGAAGATGAGATAATCATAAGTCGCTACTCATTCTTAAACATAAAGAGAAAATAAAAATGATTCTTGCAAACTTGATGGAGCGGTACATCAGCAACAGGGGAATTAAGGACAGAATCTGGCAACTTGATAGGCTCCTCTCTCCTTGGAGGGTATTTGGTGCTGAATGTGCAAGACGCCCATTCACTATAAGCTCCCTTACACTTATACTTTGTACTGGTGAACTCGATAGTTCCATTGCAAATCGGGCATTTGTCCAATGGCCCATAAAACAGCAAGTCTTGGCTGCATCATCAACACAAAGATGTCCCAAATTTATCAAAAATGGGTTAATCGAACTACCATCAGAATTGTTTTCCAGATTGCTCCTCCAAAGCTAGATATATACTACATATACAATGTTTCAGTGTACCAAACCGACATGTCAATAAATCAGCAAATGTTTGAAGCATACAAACTCAATCAAATTACAAATAAAACCGTTATGGTATCCCTTGGTTCAGTCTCACTAAACATATAGGACAGGCGACTATATCTTAAAATAACTTGTGTAGAATGCTGAGTACCATTTAGTGGTCACAACTCCCGGAGTACCAGAGGAGTCCTGGCCGTTTGCTTCCAGGATCTCTTGCATCAGGTCGACAGACAGATGTTCCTCCATCGCTCTGCACAATTCCTTGAATTCAGCATCGACTTTATCCGATGGTTTGCGGTCTGGATGCCCATTATTGTTCTCGGCCTTTGGTTTCTTGGGCGATTGCTCCGATTCCTGCAGCTTGTGCTGATCGGCTTTCTGCTTCCTCTTCTTCATCTTGTCCTCGTCCATCGGCGCATGCGCCTGAGACCTCGTCTCGTGCACCTTTGCCACACTCAACTCACAATATATCAAACACAGAAAACTCTCCCGAGCATCTCGGTTTCACATGTATAGGTTGGGCAGTTTCTAGTCATTTGATTTCCTTTCACTTGCTTTTTCCCCTTCTCATCGCTAACTTAAATTAAACAATTTCTTTGCGTGACAAGGGATTCTACGCATAGAGTCCGAGAACAAAGTAATACATCTTAGAAACAATATAAACTACACTAGCTTCCTTCTGATGTTTTCCCCTTCATCTAGAACTAAACTAAACGGGCTCATAACCCCATCCATTTATGGATTATCAGTATCCAACACAGCCGCCAAGAAAGGACTATTCCTCCCTAAATGATCCTTGTTGCATCAAGAACTGAGCACCAACTACAAGAACAAGTTTCGGGTCAGTGCACAAACCTTCATGGTCTCTATCTCTTTCCTTTCCGGATCTTTCCCTTCAAGTTTTGCCAGAAACCAGACGGAGCCAGAACGTGCGGAGAATCGCGAACTTGTTCAGATGAAGCCAACACGCAGTTTCATAGTACTCCCAGCACCGGAAGACAGTCTGACTGCGGTGTGTGTTGCAGAGAGCTCCTGAAGGGACACGTAGTCGATACACTGAGGCATTGTGCTCCTGTGAACACGACAGCTGTCCGCAGCGCATGCACGTCCACGACATGTGTTGGGTTCCGAAGCGTGAGCCGTCGACATTTGGTAATTTAGGCCTCTTGGACATTACTCGCCCCATGCATGAATACGAGATGGAGAGGATAAATTCGAGCATTCATCTCTTTCATGAATGCTCGAAGTTTTCATGGTCAGGATCGGATGCGGCGCGTCAAGGTTCCGGTTAAATTTGGGAATTAAATTATTGAGATAATTTATTATCAAGAAAAAGGATGACTCTTAGGCTCGTTTGTTTTACAAAAAATAATTTTCAGAAAAATAATTTTCGAATTTCCAACGTTCGTCTCATGAAAAATGAATTGATCGGGAAAAATATTTCCCATCAACAAAAAAGAAAAAAAAAATCTTCTAAAATAAGGAAAATATCACACCCTTGTTAACTCCCATTTCTTTCTTTTTAAAATAATTTGAATTTATTATTATTATTATTATTTCTTTTTTTTCTTTTTCCCTTTTCTCCCTTCTTTCTCAGCCTATTGCCGATCATGGTGATGGCCGTCGATCGGCCACAGGCGAGCCTTGAGCTCGCTGGCCTCAGGCCAGCTCAAGGCTTGCTCGGTCAGCGACCATGTGCCTCTAGCTTGCCGATTTGGTGATGCCCAAGGCCTCGAGCTCTTTACTTGCCAAAGGCTCGAGCTTGAGGCTCACTGATTTGGCAAGCAGCAAGCTGGAACATGCCTTTAGCCAATTGTCGATCGTCACTTTGGCTAGAGACCAACCAAAGAAGAAGGAAGAAAAGACAAAATAAAAGAGGTACTGACACCTATAGTGCCAAAACTTGGCACGGATGGACACTTAAACGCTAAAAGTTTGGAAAGTGACACTTAGGTGCCAAAATCAGAACAAAATTGATCACTTAAATGCCACTTCAGCAAAAATCTGGCCAAAATGTCGACGTAGCGATTTTCTGGCGAAAGAAGTGCAAAACGACGTTGTTTTGCATGCTAACGCGCAAAACCATATAAAAATGACGCCGTTGGTATTGACATTGTAAAAAAAATTAATAGAAAAATTTATAAAAAAATGAATTTAAAACTAAACTTATTTAAAACATTTAAAAATAAAATAAAAAATTTTAAAAACGAAAAATTTAAAACAAAACTAAAAATAAAAAAATAAAAAATCATTTAAAAATAAAAATATATATAATAATTTTAAAAAAACTAATTTTTTTTTAAAAATATTAAAAAAATAAACTTATTTAAAAAATTAAAAATTAAAATTAAAAATTAAAAAAACAAAAAATTAAAAAATATATTAAAAAATAAAAATTTAAAACATTTAAAAGATAAAATTATTTAAAACATTTAAAAATAAAATAAAAATATTTAAAAAAACTAATTTAAAAAAACTAAAAATTAAAAAAGGGGGGGGGCAAGCCCTTCCAGCGGCGATAGCGACGAGGGCTCAGCCCTTAGCTGCCTCCCCCTTTTTTTTAATTTTTAATTTTTAATATTTTTAATATTATTTTAAAATGTTTTAAATACATTTAGTTTTAAATTTAATTTAATTAATTTTTATATTAATTTTTTTTACCATGTTAGCACCAAAATGACGTCGTTTTTGTATTGTCTAACCACGTCAGCATGCAAAACGGCGTTGTTTTTTTTTTTTTTTTTTTTTTCGCCCATGGAGTCACACTTAATATACCTAGAGCCTCCCCTGGGTTTTGAACTCTTCACCTTTGGGTTGAGGATTTGCAGGGCCTTATTCAGCGGAGCCACCACTGCCGGTGGTACAAAACGGCGTTGTTTTGTACTTCATTCGTCAGAAAATCATCATGTCAGCATTTTGGCCAAATTTTGGCCAAAGTGGCACTTAAGTAATTCATTTTGCTATGATTTTGGTACTTAAATGTTACTTTCAAAACTTTTAACACTTAAGTGTCCCTCCATGTCAAGTATGGAACTTGACGTGTACTTCGCCTAAAATAACAGGAAAAAAATATAATAAATAAAATTCAAATAATAAATAAAATAATAAATTTATTAAAAGGAGTACCCAAAGAAAAATAGAATTAAGTTTTGGATAGAGAACAATGAAAAATACTTTGTAGTTTAATTTTAAGTTTTAGCCAAATACTGGAAAATATTGTCATTGTCAAATGAATGGGTCGGGTTGAATGTGAGTCGAGTAAAAAATGGTTTGACCTAAACCGATCCATTTAACTCATTTTGCCGGATTTCAGTTTAATATAAAAGTAGTTATTCATACTCGATCTAACTTATACTCGACCCATTTCTAATTTGTGTCCAACCTAATCCATATTGTTAAAGCACTTCCATATTTAACTCAATCTTAAAATGTTTACTTTTTAAAAAATATATACTAATTAAACATTTTTATGCAATATGAATCTAATGGACAATTTTTATAATTTTACATTTTTTATGTTATATTTATATTTATTTCTTACTTTTATTTTTTATTTTTTTTTTAACCCTCGCTAGTCTTGGGAGAGGGTTATGGCCCATATTTCATAGACAAAACAAAGAGAGAGAAAGAAAGAAAAAATTTAAAAATTAAAAAAATTTAAAATAGCACCTGATTCACTTAAACAGTTAAACTTATTAGGTAACTAATTTATAACTCATTTAGACCCATTAAGTATTAGGTAACCCTCCCGACCAAAAAAAAAGTTATTAGGTAATTCATCACACCATTAAATATGAGTTAAGATATGAGTTTCCATTTTGTCCTCTCTATTTATTGGATATATTAAGAAGTAATTTTTTTTTTTTGTCGATCATTCTTTATTCCTACTCTAACTCTTACTCTTAGATTTTTACCCTGTCTCCTTACAAGACGTGAAAGTCGAAACCCACATCTGAAACTTAATTGTCCCCAGCCCAACCCCTTGAGAAGATGGGAATTCGAACCTCCCACCTCTTCCTTCCATGTTGGAAGGATAACCATTGGAGCAAACCCCAGTGGTTGATATATTAAGAAGTGATTATTACTATGAAAAGTGGTGATAGTTCATTCATAAATGGTAACCTATTTATGATCATTTTTAAAATTTAAGGCAACCGATTCGTGACTCATACCATTTAATATGAGTTGAGATATGGGTTCTAGATTCATTTTGTCATCAAGAAGTGATCGTTGACATGGGAAGTCACAATAGTTCATCATAAAAAAGTGACGATGGTGAGGATAAGGTACTTATTCTCATTCTCAAGAGATGTGTCAATTGGTTGTTTATAATTAGCACCAAATTATACATTATTCAAGACAACTCTTCAAAACAACTTCTTTGTCATAACTCTCTCTTTTTTTGTTTTCATACACACAACTTTGATAACACATTCAAAGTGAAATTCCAATAGAGAAATTGAGTATATCCCGGACTTTGCTGAACTCGTTTTTTGAGATTTTGGTGTATATCCTGAAGGTGTATTTGTTTTAAACTTAGGAGCAGCAATAGCGAGGACAAATAACAATGATCATCATCGCGTATCAAAGTATCAAAGAATTATAAACTATTATACTATCTTCATTACTAATCAAATTTCCTAAACAATAATAATAGGACATGCTTCGCCACTAAGCTCTTCGGTCAATCTTCATCACAGGACTCGATTCGAAATGCAGAAAGTGATCGAACAACATATTCAAAGAGACTACCAGCTATTGTCTAGTTAAATTATCGACAAGTTTTGGGTTATCTTCTCATTTGAGTTATTATTAACTTTTAATTAGTTTTTAAAAATTTACCGAACTTAATTTCTGTTGAATTACAAACTTTTACTTATCTCGGTTGGCAACCCCTCACAGCAATAGTTCTTTTAATTACAAAGTTTGGTAAATCAATCAAATAAAAGTTGGTAATTATATGACAGTATGACCTTGGAAGCATTACCTTGCCCTGGAAAATCTTTAGTCCCGTAAGCTTTGCGCTCATGGATCTCAAAAATCATGTACAAAAAGAATAATGTTAAGTATAATTTCAATACTCATCTATGAATTTAACTTAAATAGGGATGCGATAATCTTTTCCACTGCGTTTGTATGACTATATTACAGTCTACCGAATATTCTTAACCTGAGGATTTATTTTCGTCAAGCTAATATCACTATGCTTTTCTAATGAAAATGATTTGGGCATATGGCTTTTTCTCTACTTCATGAGTATTTTAACTTATCGTGGTCATCACTTTTCGTGAAAAAAGAATAAGAGGTTGATTTTGTTTAAGGAATACATTTGACCTTTCTTCTCAGATAATAAATGTCTGAGTGCTTTTCAGTATCTTTATAAGTCCTAGATTCCCCAACAGATTGTACAGTGTAAATAGGGTTCACATGATGTGCCCCCACTATGTGTGAAAGTAAACTTACTAGCCTAGACTCTGTCTTTATATATTTACATATACTCAATCATTTTCTAGGTGTCTATGTTCCAGGAATACTTAGATCCTGATCAGTTTATTTATTAAAACTTTCCAATCATCAATGGTGAAGCAATGGCACTAGAGCCCATCTCTATGGAAAAGTCAATATTTGCCTAATGAAATCTGAAGAACGGCAATTTTTACTAGCATATCATAACCTATTTGTCATTCGTGTTGATATGTCAGTCCGTATCTCTGTGTGTATATCATTTCATGCCATGTTAGGTAATCTTGTCGTGCAGGCAGACCGTGTCAAATGTCATATCGAATTCATAATTAAATGGGAATATGTTGAGCATCTTCTGCTGAATGGAAGACGTTATAAAACGTCGATCACTTAGCAGAATGGAAAATGGGTCCGGGAGAGGAATATATAGACTATGGTTTAGGATGATTGATGACATTTAGTTTTAAAGCACCTTTTGCAGAAAGTGGTTTTCGCAAGTTAAGGTTTTTGTTTTGTCCTTTGCGGCATACAGTCGAATAAGCCCTAGTAATTAAGGATATCCATCGTCGACAGGTCGCATATGACAACTAAGATGCATCCCCATGCACAAGGGAATCCGCCAAAGGGTGAGGGTCTTTTCATCGGATACGAAAAAAATATTGTTCTTAGTTAGTTGGTATTATGTGATGTCACCATTTTCACTTGTTCGAATGTATGATTGTGTGCCCCATTGCTGACACGGTCAATATAATTTAATTCAGGGTTCATTTATTTGAAAGAAAATTGTTTCTGACTTTTTGGTGTTTGGATGATGAAAACCTAATTGATCTACAAGTTCAGATTGGGGGAAAACAACTTCTTGTTTTGGCAAGAAAGAAATCGCTTTCCCTAATTAACTAAACAGATCAAAACTGACCATTTTTCTTGAAATTGATTTTTGTTTTCGATGAGACAAAGGTACTATATTACACATTTGCAAGGAAAGCACACTATCATACACACTCACCTTTTCCTCTTCGGCGCCGTCAATGCACCCGTGCAGTCGCCCACAGCCGCTCGTTCGCTGTGCCTATATCTCCTCTACCCTTCCTATCCGCTATGGAGCTCAGTGGCTTCGCGGTTGCTGAGATCTTGGCTGGGCTTGGAGAGCTTAACCATTGCCGCGGTGTCGAACATTAGCCCGGACCCTGAGAGGTCGAGCTCCGAGCTCATGTTCCGTGGTGGCATCGAGCATGAGCCCCAGATTTGGCGTGGTCGAATGCGACGCCAATCATAGTCGAGCTTGAGCTCATCATCGGTCACGAATGTAGAAAATCCAGAACGATAGTAATGATACATTTTCGGTTCAAGTTATGGGGACGATTGTGGTGAAGGAGACACTTTATTCTTCATTAGCGAAAGTGGCCGGACTTCTAGGAGATTCCCTTAGTCCGTGCCTTTCTTTTGCATCCAAATGAACCTTGAAGCTGTTTTCAGAACAAACCTGACATTACAAGGCAAGTGCTTTTCGCATTGTGCATCAAATCCGAGCTGCCTCTGTTTTGTTTTTTCGTTTGTTTTTTTTTTCCGAGAAAGCTGACTCTTTATTTGCATAAAGAATTCTCGTGCTCAAG
This sequence comes from Eucalyptus victrix, assembly GCA_016097545.1. Taxonomy (NCBI): domain Eukaryota; kingdom Viridiplantae; phylum Streptophyta; class Magnoliopsida; order Myrtales; family Myrtaceae; genus Eucalyptus; species Eucalyptus victrix. The sequence continues at coordinate 29,229,901 of CM027844.1, forward strand.
TGTCTCACTCAATTGTGTGTGTATAATTCTAGGATAGAACCTTGAACCCGAAAATTGGACTGGTGAGAATCTACTAGTCTGGTTTTAGGTTTTAAGATATGCAAGATAAATTCTAGATTCTAAAAATTGGGAAACCTTTTTCCATGGATAGGTTGGTGGAACCTAGAAATTGGAACCTAGAACCTAGAACAAGTTTTTATGTTTTTCTTAGGTTATGTCTTCACGTAATGCTATAGTATTCCATAGCGTTTGATGATAAATGTACAATTTGGAACCACTCATTTAAACTTCTATTTCATGACTGAGACTTTTACTTTTTGAATGTTTCATATTTTAGCATGTGCCTAACTATAAATTATGATCAATGAATTATAGCAGCAAGCGATAGTCATTAAATGTTATAATTTACTATAGTGGTTCAATTAATAATACATGTGAAATCTTGGTAGATCCTGAAACCGACTTTGAAATCTGTGATAAAGTAAGTTCCACATTCCATGATATGCAGGGTAAGTTTTAGGTTGCGAAAAATGATGAACTTACTTTAAAATACCACTTCTAAATGGAACCTGTACATAAACTAAAATCGCTCACTTATATATATATATATATACACACACACAAAACCCATGCATTTTATTCCTTAATTATGACCCAAATCATGCTTGTCTGACAAGGGAATATCATCTACATTGAGACTACTTGATTGCACTTATCTCAAAAGCTTTAGGACTTTGACCAATCACCATAATAGAACATTTAAACCCCAATAAACTGACGGTAAAGACTTTTAGAACTCTCGTTATGCTCTCACCCGATAATAATGGTAAGGTCCCATGTCCTTTTGTGGGTGTCCAATGAGTCTCGCCTCGCGTGATCTTTGAATCATGAATTGAAATTGAGCGCGTCGCGATTTGATGTCGTGTCGACTGTGAATCTATACTTTAAATCCCTACTTTAACATCATGCACCAATATAATTCGAGGGCCAACCACGACCAGGCCATTTTTTTCCTCGAGCAGTTTCTCCATGGATCCTGCCGAACCTCACTCGGGCCTATGCACGGCGGCGACACTACCCCGAATGCGAGCTCGGCGCATTCCGACCGTCGGATCATGCGAACGACTCCAATGCACGACATGCCCTCCTGAGGATCGAAGAAAGGTCGCGTGGTTCCGAGCGGATTTCCGACATGGTCCGTGGCTGGTATCATTGCACGAGGGAAACGTAGGGACGAATCAAAGACGCTGAATTCTCCTCACGAAGACAAAAGAGAAACCGCGGATCATCTGTGGTCAAAAGATGCACGGCCGGAGCGGGGGGACAAGACGATGCTGCCGCAGCAACGCGACAACGCTGGGGCGGAGGGATGACGTGGCGACAGGCGAAGGACGGGGAGGCTCCGGTACTCGGGCTCGACACTCGACAGGGTTTGCCAAGTTGGGGGCGTTGCGGTACACTTGGCGAGCAGTGGGAGTAGGCCCATATAAGGTTGCCCGCCATCCTTCGCTTCTTTGCTATTTCCTGTCGCTAATAATTCTGGCTCGTACCTGTTGAGAGTTGCATGGCCAGATCGAGGTGCCCCCCACCAAAAGAAATCATCGAATTTGTTAACAAGTTGGTACCCCCCCTGACGTCAGATAAATCAAATCAGCCGACACTGTCGGACGTCTATCTTGTACCACGCAGATTAATTGGAAAGGACTTCAGTGGAGTTTCGCTCAAAGCTTTAGGATTCCGTCGGCAAAACTGACCAGGAGTAACTAACGTGACAATCTGATGGAAAGGATCACAATGGAGCTTCGCACAAAAATTTACGATTAAATTGGTAAAAATTGATAAGTTTCGGGACTAAACTAACACGACATCGGTATAATAGATTTAGGGTCGACTGCACAATCTCCCCAAATGCATCTCTATTCCCCGATGGACTTGGACATCTAGGTTAGAGCTTTTGGAGTAAAGGGTTTTCTCCGGTCACCACCTTCTATGCCGAAGGAAGGAAAAAAAGGTGTTCCTGATGAAGTTACCAATGTCGTTCGATACGAAGGAACTGTCGTGATCATTAACAACATGAGGGCAGGCGAAAATTTAAAAAAAAAATCTCGTTTCTGGGTCAGGCAGTAATCACCATCACGATATGGCTTAGCAAATTTTGGTCCATCGTCGTATTGTATAGATGATTCGATATTTTTCGTAAAGGGTGTTTGCCATCAACAGGAAAAGATCTACTTTCTGCTGTCTGATCGCAAGGACTGGTCGCAAGGACTGGAGCAGGGATGGAGGCGAGCGAGGTACAGTGGAAAAGCGAGAGCCTTCTGCAGGAACGCAATCTCGTCAATCACATGCCAAGATCAGCTGCTGAAAAGGGCCATATCCATCGAGAAAAAATCACGGCTGGAATTATGAAATTTACTTTTATTTATACGACTAGCGAGAGTTACAGCAGCAACACCATACGGGGAGAGAGAGCTATGCCAAGCATCAAGCTAAGTTTTGTTACGTTTAAAGAAAGAGACGACGACCCTGACCTCTTTCTATGCCCAAGTTCGATTATTCCTTTTCGTTTCGAGTGTTAAACGACGTCTAGATACCAAGCCTTGCGTTTATCTAATGCCTTAATTGTTTGCCAATTGGAGCCAGCGCCGGTTTGCCATCGGCGCCTCCTTGCGGTTTTGGATATGTCTCAGCGCCTCCTCGCCGCCGTTTCCCTCTGGGCGTTGAAGAAGACGGCGGCAACTGGAAGGCCGAGCTCGTTGTCGTCGGCAAACTTCCGGGTGTTGAAGCGGTCTCGCGAGGAAGGAGGCGTCACCATTTCCCTGCGCTTCTGCTTGAAGAGGAGGAACACGAACCTGTGGATCCCTATGTTTGGCCTCGGCATTTCGTAGCCCACCACTTCCTTCCCTGCGTTTCACGTAAGAAATTGAATCGAAAATTATTGATTCATCATATGTCAAAGTATTACTCACGATCTCCGTGCTCATGCATGCTCGCGCACGGTAAGAGAGGACGCAGCGAGGACTTACCAAATGTAGCATCCGTGGTGCCAGGGATGTCTGTCACTATCCTGTCGGATTTTCAAACAGGAACTTCGATCAAACCGCATTCGTTTTTGGTAAAATTGAAGACAGACTCAGACGGGGCAGACATGAAACATTTTGTCAAGTCATGAATGTGTTTCAGCAATCGTTCTACATCGCAAGATTCATAAGGCTAACATCAACTATAATTGAAGTTCTCTAATATTATGACTTTCGAGGTCATCCGGATTCCAAATCCTGAAAAGCATGTCGAGAAGGGTTTCTTATCGATCTTTGAGTCCTTTTTTTTTCCCTAAGAACAAGTTGCTCCTCTAATTTTAATCTTTCAGGTGTTTTTTCGATAGCAAAGGGAACTGTTTTGAATACCAGTGCAAGTGCTCCCTCAGATATGGATCGCTAGGACCGGGAACATCTGGGTCTGTCATCACCTGCAAGGGCATGATATAAAGTACTGATTCATCAATTATCACGACAACATGAATCGCCAGATCTAGAATATCAGAACCAGAAGGCAAATGACCCAGAAGTAGGAGAACTCAAACGAAAAAAGTGCAATGAAGTCGCATGTATGGAGCTGTATACCAGAGTGAAAAAGGACCTCATGTCACCACCATGAACCTCCACCTTGGGCTTGGCGGTGACCCAAGAAGGGAAGAGCTCATGGCCATTGAAGACCTGCTTGTTGGAGTTGTAAGTGACTGTCATCTTGACGCTGGCAGAGAAGGAGTCGGTCACATCTCCAATGACTCTCCCCACAACAAGAGGGTTTGATGACACCTTTGCCATAAATCTTCTTGTTGTGATGCTGTTGGGTTCTCTTTTGTCTTTTTTTCAAAGATCTCTCTCTTGTGGGTCTTTTCGATGAACAATTGGGAGAGAACTCGTCCGTATTTATAGCCTGTCTTGAGAAGGAGCAACGTAGGGATGGGGATGTGCTTTGCCTTGGGAGGAGTTCAGAAAGAGAGCATGAAAATTTTAGAAAAGTTAAAAACGAAAGATTCTAGCTAGCTTTATGCCATAGGTGATCTAGGGAATGCATAATGACCCCCCCCCCCCCCCCAAAAAAAAAAAAAAAAATCTAGGGAATGCAATGGCTCTGCGACAAAAGTCATGTTGAACCCTACCTCAAATTCAATCCTCGCATGATTACCACTTCTGCTTAGTAGCGTTTTTGGACTTCAGGTGTGAAGAAATCCATACAGTAATTTGTGCGAGACTCGAATTGTCTTTCTCCGCGTTCTTAGTGCCCATCAGTTCAGGAATAAAATGGGGATTGATTAAACTTATGAGTGCGTGGGAACTCATTAGATATATAAAGCTATTTATCCCTATCTACACAAAGTCACATAGCCTATTAGTAAAAGTTATGGACCATGTTTGATACATATAATTTATTGTAGTATTTTCTAGCCACTCAAGGGTTTTCTTTTTAATTTGATTTAATAATCATCTAACACATATCGAAACTCAAACGGTAATTTAACTTTCCAGCAATTCTCTCTTCTGGTTATTTTAATTACTTAAATTTTCTGATCTTCTAATCTCTATGCTAGATAGAATTATATTCGTAGGTAGGGATGAGAAAGCGGGCCGAATTAATTCAGGAACCGACTCAAACTGGCATTAACCCGCCGATTCCAATGAGACTATTCCACTTCTCAGTTTCAATAATTGGGAACTGGCATTGAGCTGTTTGTTTCCCAGTTATAGATTGTGAATAGGTTGGTTGTACCCTAAATTTCGAGACTAAGAATATGTAAGATTGGTTCCAAGATAGAACCTAGAACAAAACCAATTTTGGAACCAATTTACCCCTGGCCCAAAATAAGTTCTTTTACTCTTTTATTAAAACAGAAAATATTTGTTGAAATTGAATAGTTTTGACATAGTGTCCTCGAGCAAAAAGAATTGTATCCATAATTAAAACATGCATATTGTGTGTATAATAAAATGAAACAAAAAGAGAAAAAAAAAAAAGAAGAAAAAAATGCCCAGCTAATTTCTGGGTGGCCTTGAGAATGGCCGGTTCCCGATTAAAAAATCTAGGAACTAACTGGTGCCAACCATAAAACCAACCACTCGTATTCATTTTTACAGGAGCAAGCAAATGCCTAGACTCTATTTGCCTCGGGTCTCATGTGTGGCCGGTGTTACATGATTCAAGGACGAACCCCACCCTAGTCTAATTTTCTGCTTTTCCCTTTGCCACAACAGTGTCAAGACATGAAGGCCTCGTGGGCGTTCATGCTCGGACATTCTCAACCTAGTTGGGAAGGTCTTAAGGGCCCTTTTTCATATAAGGCAATAAAAGTAGGAACCCTAATTGTAATTGGGCACATCGGAACCTTCCCAATTCTCCAATCATTCTCAGGATCATCATGCCTTTATTAGATATACAATTAGGGGAAAGAGAGAGGTGGGAGCATAAAGAAGCTCCACCACAAAAGGCTCCCCAAGACTGCTAAGTCGTCAAGTGTCATTTCAAAGCTTAAAGCCGATGATTCAAGCCCCAAATTGGAAAATGAGAGGGAGTGGAGTTGCCCGTTTTGGAGGCTATAAAGCACCCTCTCCTTCCATTATTCCTCATCGGAATACTTATGATAATAGGAGGGAGCCATGGACTTCCAACTATCTTTTGTTTTATTTTTATTGAGGCGGTCTCTATGATTCTCGAGGGGCCGATTCGTTGTGGTAAGACATTGTACTTAAGTCATTTCATACTTATTTTCGTACAAAATATTATAGCGCGCGAATACTCTAAAAGCTTTTAATGAATGACTAAGATCTATTTGTGCATGATCGGTGATTATAGATCTCGTGATTTAATGAGTATACAATTCGAACAATCTCGAATTTGCCTTGAATAATAATAAAATAAAAAAAGTTAAGACCCTTTAATTAAAGAGGAATCTCCACCAATTAGTAGGGTTCAATTTAATCTAATGTTTCTCTAAGGATTATAGACGCCCTCTTTTTTCTTACTAATTAGGGCTTATTTGTTTAAGTTTGGGCAATAGGAGAGCGCACTTCTCTATTTTCTTGCCAAAATTTAAAATACTACTTAAATTAAAGAAAATTGAAAAAATTGCATGTGAGTTTACATCTCCCTATTTGTATATTGAACGAGGTTCGACGGTTTCGTGTTTAAAAGAAAAAATCAAAGTGCGTGAGCTACAAAATTTGTATTAAACATTATGTAAAAATTATGAATGTTTAAGTCTAGGTTTTGATCCATCATTTTCTTTTGGGATAATGACATAAATGCTCCCTAAATTTCAGCTTAATGTATAATGTAGTTTCTGAACTTTTAATATATTTAATATGATCCATGAACTTTAATTTAATATGAAATATGGTCCTTGAACTATTGACACATGTTCAATGTAGTCCCTAAATTATGTGAAAATATTCAATATTTGTCTTTCTAATAATTCAAGTTTAGGGATAACACTGAAAATTTTCATATAATTCAGGGGCTAAATTGAATATGTAATAAAAATCCAAAGATCATATTGAATAATTTAAAAGTTCAAAGATGAGTTTGCATATTGAGCTAAATTTTATGGATCACATTACAAATTATGTAAAAATGCATTGATCATTTGTGTCAATTTCTCTTTTCTTTTCTCATTTTTGCTATCGTTGTTTAGAAGCCCAAGGCAAGGGATTTTAAGTATTTTGAATGCGGGCTTCAGTGGGAAGGATGATTACCAATTAGGCTTCAAAATTTTTGACAAGTCAAACTATTTCGTATAGTAATTTTATCAGGTGACAACGCTATTCATAAAAATCAGGTAAATAAGGATAGGAATTTTTGAAATTCAAAAGTAAATTTAACTGGGATGTGTATCGCGGACTGTTGTGGTTGAGCGGCTATATTGCATCGACTATGCAACATAATGTATCATTTAGAAAAAAGTGAATTCATAAAAATAAAAATGAAAATATAGAATGAAGGCCCAGGACTTGTGGCCGAGAATATAGAAAATGTGGGCCTATCAGAAAATGCCAACTGGCCCAAGAACCATTTGGGGAGTTTGGGCTCTTATATTAGCATGGGCTTGGATCCAATGGAACTAGGCCCTGTTGACTAGGGGTGTCAGTAACCGAACTGAAAACCGAACCGAACCGAACCGAAAAATTCGGTTTTTTCGGTTCGGTTTTCATTCGGTTCGGTTTTCATTAAAAATCAAAATTTTTCGGTTCGGTTTGGTTTTATCGGTTAACCGAACCGAACCGAACCAACAAATAAAAGTAGAGAAATCTGAGTTTAATAGGAAAAAAAAACAAAAACCGAAAACCAAAGGTTAAAAATCAAAAACCGAAAAACCGAATTGTACCGAACCGAACCGAACCGAAATTTCGGTTCGGTTCGGAAGATTTTTCTAACGGTTTGGTTCGGTTTAGTTTTTTTGAAAAACCGAACCGAACCGAACTGTTGACACTCCTACTGTTGACGGCGTGTGCACTCCACTACCGCGTCACTGCTGACCGAGCGAATCCCCAGGGGAAAACCAAACGCGCCAGATAAAATTAAATTCTCATTCAAATCACTTATCGATACCTCTTTTCTCATTTGGAAATTGCCAACTTTTCTTTCCATATCTGCCTCATTTATCATCTTATAATTTCGAGTAAGAGGCTGTGAATTCAAAGCATTGATAGAACATCACAAATAAGAAGTTGGTAACTTGTTTCAGAAAAATTGGATGATCGGCGAAACATTCGTGAATGACTCAAACAACGATTGGCTCAAATGAATTACAAAGTTATCTTTTTATAATTGGCGATCTTCAATTTTTAGTAAAATAATTACAATTTTTCGAAGTTGTCACAGAAGTTGGTGTAGGGATTTCCAAAGTGAGTAAAAATTGGTGGCCGACTCAACCGACAGTTTGTAGTATAATGCTAGTTGATATTTTTTTGAAAGTGAGGTTGTATATAGATAACAATTACTCAACTTAAAATGGTATTGAGTTAGGTAAATAAAAGCTAACATGTTTGCAAAAAAATTGAGGATTTACAAACGATGGAAAATACATTGATATGTAACTTAGATAAGAATTTGTTCCCTAAGACCAATTAACAACTTAATTGGATAAAAGTTGGTTGGTCATTCATATCACGGTCAGTCTACTATAAAGTTGGTTAACCTAAAAGTCGATAAGTCATGTAAATAAAAATAAGTAAGTTATTGAAAAGGTTGGTAATTTAGAAAGTAATATGTCGTTAAACAACTTAGAAAAAAGTTGCTAAGTCATCCAAACTAAGATTAGTAATTTTATATAATAGTTGGTCAACTTTGAATATTGGCAAATTATACACCTAAAAATGAGTTTGTTATTAGAAGGTTTGAAAATTGATAAACAATAATAATAAAATGATAGAAAATTATTTCAGTGGAAGAAGATAATGGAATTATTTGATTCCACCAACTTGACAAATTTTAAGAATTTATTGTATTTATCTAGAAATATGAACAAAGGGAAGTTTAACTTCCAAAGAGCAGCCTCTTGGAATTTAATTGATTTATTTATCCATTTTCTACTGGTAGAAGAAGAAGGAAACTTACATTTAGAAAACAATCATAACAAATGTCACTTTAATCTTTGCAACATTTCCTGATGGATTGGACTTCCACCACTAATATCTCTTTGCCTAATTCCATCACCAAACTTCTCGAGAAATTATCAAGCAATAATATCATTCCGAGCAAATGTTCGGGTGCGCCAGGCTACCGCGAGCCTGGACAGCATCCACCGTCAACTGAGATTAGTTGACATGGGTCCCATCTCATCCAACGACGCAAGTTGAGCCGGACCCACGCGGACCGATGCCGTTGCTGTTGACCTGGTTCGCGTCGAAGGCATGCTGATTCTGATGAGGAAGAAGAAGAAGAAGGTCAGGTCGACGCCGACCGGTACACCCGAGAGTCAAACTCGCGCGAGCTAATCTCTCCTTCAGGAGAAAAACCCACTTCCAAGATTCATCCGCCACCGCAGTGACCGCACCACGCGACGTTTTCGAACCTCGTATCGGCAGCAACTGCACCGTTAGTGTCCAGATCAGGTTCTGCTTCTACCCAATGCGGTAGAGCTCGCGACTGGTAGGAGGGCCCTGCACCTCACCCTGCAACCCCCCCCCCGGGCGTCTGGCTATAAATGGGTCCTCAGTGCTCTTCTCCCACGTGTCCTTGTGCTCTCTCTCTCCCGTGTCGTTTCTTGGGCGAAAGTGAGATTGGGTTGAGGATCTCGCTGCTCTGTTTTGCTCTGGTCTGCTCTGGTTCTGCCTCTGTTTCGCTTCGGTGCGAGAAAGATGCTCGCTGCGGTGGCGGCCATTGTGGTGGTGGGCGTGGTCGCCTACGGGTACAGGAGCGTGAAGCCTGCCCCTCCCAAAATCTGCGGGTCTCCGGGGGGCCCTCCGGTGACGTCGCCCCGGATCAAGCTCCACGACGGGCGGCACTTGGCGTACAAGGAGAGGGGCGTGGCTAGGGAGAGGGCCAAGTACAAGGTGATCCTGGTTCATGGGTTCGACAGCTCCAAGGACTTCTACGTGCCCTTGTCTCAAGTAAGATTTCTCTCTGCTCCTGACGAAACTGGTTCGTACCCGAGTTTGTTTGTGCCAAATTGCTAGCCTTTAGCACACGGAATGTGAAGCTGAGTGTAGAGTAAAATGGCTGAGACACGGAGACATTTTGCTGCAGTGTTTGAGATGGTAAAAGGTTGGAGCTTGAGATTAATCTGACTGTTGGTGCCTGAGTTGTTTAGAAGATAGGCTGAAAACCGACGAACCCCGTTCGTGATTGGGGAATTTTGAGCGAGAAATGGTTTTATAGTCGCGAGTTTAATTTCATAATCGGACTTTTTAGGCAATGGCTTGGTGTTTCATAGCATATAGATCAAGCACAGCGATGCTTGCCATAATCAATCATTCATGTCACTTTAGTTCATACGTCATTAAAAGCGCCGCCGGATGCTACACTGCACTATATTCTGCTGGTATGTAGCTTTCAATTGTAGTTTTCAAGAGGACTGATGAGAAGATTGGGTACAATGTAAAATAATTCTCAGGAGAATCATTTCGCTCCAAAAAAATCTGGCTCGGTGCTGTCTCATTCGTTCAACTGTTGTTAGAGATATTGGATCTGTGGTGTTTGTTTTTCTTCAATGATGGTTATGTGCACTATCTTCCAAACCATTAGTCTAAAGCTCTTGATTGGTCTTAAAGATTTTTACTTTATGTCGTTAGTTCTGTGTCTGGAGCTGAAGCCCCAGATTAAGAATTGGGAGATTTTTTAATAGGAGCTCGGAGCGATGCTGTTACATATGCCATGTTTAAGTGATGAAAAAAATTTGGTCTGACCGTGCAGGAAGTGATGGAGGAACTGGGTGTATATCTCCTGACATTTGATCGGCCTGGTTATGGAGAAAGCGATCCGAATCCTAAACGTTCCGTGAAGAGTGAAGCATTCGATGTCCAAGAGTTGGCCGACAGATTGGGCCTCGGAACAAAGTTCTACCTGATGGGTGTATCCCTCGGTACACATGTGATCTGGTCTTGCATGAAGTACATTCCACACAGGCATGCTGTTCTTTTACGTATTACATATGCAGTGCATTGATTGTATGGCTCCGTCGGCCATTATTTAGCTTGGAGTGGACACTAAACATGCCATGTAGTTGGCTCATTGTGGATCATCTTTTGGTTATCTTATCTGCATACAAGTATGAACTTCCCCGACACAACAAATTGTCCTTGATAGCTGATCGATGTCTGACCTTCATTGACTCTGGTTGCATGATGTCTGTCTTTGCTGGGAAGTGTTAGTTTAATAGGCCTTACAGGCATCAAAATGCTCTTGTTGATCATCTTGCAAAACCAACATTGCTCGAAAGAATGACATCAATGAGAATGTGCTTTTTCTGAAGTGTGCTTGACAAGTTCCTAGATATAGCTTCACTAAGAACACTTAGGAAATTCTTAGAACAAAGAAGTATGCAAAGAAAAATAGACAAGCAGGCATTTGCTGAATTGCTATTTCCGAGACACGTTTTGCTTGAATTTTGGAGTGAAGCTTGGGTTGCATTTCTTGTTGATGTGGCCTTCTCTAGAACTTGCCCATTGAAAAAGAGAAGTTCATTCATTTGCAGCTTCCTGGATTAGCTTGATGCTTAAACTATCAAAACGACATCTTCTTGTCACTCACCATATCGACCGTGAACGCAGGCTTTCTGGTGTGACTCTTGTGGTCCCGGTGATCAATTTCTGGTGGCCTTCTTTCCCTCCAGATTTGGTCCATGAGGTTTACAAGAAACAGCTCAAGAGGGACCAGTGGAAGCTCTGGATCGCGCACCACATCCCAGGACTAGTGTACTGGTGGATGACCCAGAAATTGTTCCCTTATTCCTCCATCATGGAGAGACATCCGATTCTGTTTAACGAGCGAGATGTCGCAACAGTACAGGCCATGTCCAAAGTGCCGAATCCTCATGAGGTTAGGTTCTTTCCTTTTGATTGCACTAGCAGGTCATTTTGATGTTTTAAGGTTGGACGGTTACTAAGAATATCTGTCAACAAACTCTCTGGATAATTTGAAACTGGTCTCGTTGGCGTTGCAGCACAAGATTCGACAGCAAGGCGACTACGAATCCCTCCACCGAGACATTAAAGTGCACTTTGGCAAATGGGAGTTCGACCCGATGGAGCTGAACAATCCGTTCCCTAATAAGGAGCGCTCTGTTTCCCTGTGGCAAGGCTACAACGACAAGCTCGTCCCGTTCGAGCTGCAGAGGTATGTCGTGAAGAAGCTGCCCTGGATCAAGTACCACGAAGTCGCCAACGGGGGCCATCTCATGATTCACGAACCCAGCTTATGTGAAGCAATGTTCAGGGAGCTTTTGCTCGGAGAAGTACCAAGTCTTTGAGTACGAACTCACTCCAGACTCATCCGCATTGCCACAATGTCTGCCTTCTTTTTTCCTTGTTTCGAGTTCGACGAGACTCAATGGTTCTCCACTAAAGAACCCTGTACCGTCTGATGCTCGACCCGAGTTTCGTTCCGAGAAATGCTCATCTCCTCTGTGATCTTACCGAGTGTGTTATGTTCTTCTGCTAGCGTAGACGATGAACCACCAGCTGTGGGAGACTTGATAAGTTTCCAATCTTTCCTAAATATCTTTTCAGCCTTTTACTTAGAGCTCGGTTAGCAAAAGTTAGTGGCCATCATCCATCATTGGCTTATCAACTTGCTTTCAACGTCTGGCGTGCTGAACGACATCTTCCGCATCTGTATGTCAAGCATTTATAAGTCAAGGAAGAAACCTATTCTTGTCTCCATTCTCTGTCCCCTGTATACCTTATGCTGCAACAATTTTTTTACTCTCATCATGCAAACTCCTCATTCTTTTTGGCTAAGCAACCGCGTAGACGGCGATAAAACCATCGAGCCCGCCTCGTTTCCCGTGCTGTTTTTTCTCTTCTTTGCTTCCTTCCATCTTTCTAATTATAGCTTTACCATTTTCTCCATGTGACTTGGGGAAAAGTTGGAAGGATGGTCTTGCACGAAAGGTACAGCCGCAGAAGGCAAAGAGGAAGAGCTGTAAAATGCACGTTGCGATCGGCTCGTACGTAAGCCAGCCTAGTCCAGCAAGAAACTTGGTAGAGCATATTCCAACGTCTGTCCTGGCATCAAGCCCTGGCAGAAAACACCACAAAATGGGGTCGTGGTGGGGACAAACCCGACTTAGAATGGACTTCAGAATTTTATTATCCTCCTTTTTCTTATTTTTTTTTATTGCTAATCCAATTATTGCGTCCACTGAGAAAAAAAGGGTAGAAGAAGTTAATGACTTGTCGTGTTGACATTAGCAAGCGGGGAAGAAAAGGAAAATTTGTCCTTTTTTATATTTAGAGGGAAAAGGATTTTTGTTCCTGATCCTCTCCCTCCTTCCTTCCATTCAGCAGCAATTCCAGACAATGTTTTTCTTCCAATTAGGTTAGAAGATTTGTTGGGCAACCGAGAAACGGACGTCTTCCGATCGGAGGCGATTGGCGTTTCTTTTCCAGAGCGAAATTCCGAGTCAAATATGCGATGGAGTGTCGCGCGATGTTTGTCTCGTCTGTAATGCTGCCCAATTACATTCGCCGTCCCGTTTCTTTGCAATTTGCGCTTAAAGGTTTAAAATAGTTATACACGAGGGGCGGGAACGTCAAATGATGTTTTTTCTTTTTGTTGCGGGGCCACTTGAATTTTGTTTTGTTCCCATTGTCCTATAAGTCGATACGATGTCTGAGGTATAATTATGGCATTAATATCAGCGATAAGAACAGAATGAGCGTCGTAATTAAGGGCTCTCACTTTTATTTCGTGACTTTTCAAGTAATTTGAGCGGCATGGTTTTCAGATTATATTTGTTTTTATGCCATAACATTTTAATTAATCACTCAAACCGCGTAACTCTTGAAAAGCGCATTTTAATTAATCACTCAAACGGCATAATTCTTAAAATCACTCAAACCGCGTAACTCTTGAAAAGCACATTCGACACAATACTGGATATTTTGATGTCACGTTAGCCTAATAAAAAAGTTATGACACGAAAGTGAATATATTTTTAAAAGTTATGATGTTCGAATGATCAATTAAAAAGTTATAATACCGTGCTTTTCGAGAGTTACAGACACTTGCTATATGTAGTTTGTGGTTAATGGGTCTTTTATTCAGGTTCGACTGCCCGAACGGTTATGTCCGCATACATAGATTGGTTTATTTGACCAAAACCTTAAGAAAATCAAGAAGAAAAACTAAAAGAAATGCAAGCGGATAAGAGAAGCTGTTGGTGGAGTGTAACCTGAAAGCCGGCACGAATCACATAGGACGGGGTCAATTTTTCTGCCAAAACCTTGTATTCGAATTCGTCACCCCTTTTGACCCAAGAAAAAAAAATGGTCACCTCTATTCGACAAAAAAAAAAAAAATTTGTCAAGTTCAGAGAAAATAAACTAACAATAAAGGGGCAGATGCCTTAAAAGCTAAGTAATTAGAAAGAAAGTTTTATATTCTGTCCGGTTTCCTTCAACTATGTTCACATGATTCAGAACGCCAGTTGAGAAGATCCCACTTCCCTTCAACTCCGACGGGAAATCCCTTTTTCTGATTGTGTAATTGAGAAAAACCGAACACGTTTTGACAAAAGAGACGAAGCCCCCACCTGATTTTTCTGGTATCATGGCAACTCAGGTCGGTGTAGCTCCTTTAAAAAAATCGGTGGTACTTCATGAAAAAGTGACGCACGATTTGGATAAAGAAAGAAAAGAAGAGAGAAAGAAAAAAGTGCCCTTTGAGGAAAACTTTGCCGAATATGATTTAGATTTGTCGGTCGATAAAATCGGGCCTTTATTCGAGATTAAATTGACCACTCCGCTCCAACTCTTAGATTAAGGTAATATCCATTCTAATTATGTCTTGATAAAAATGTCTCATTCAAAGTCATTATGTGAAATTTTCTCAAGATATTACACGAGGGGACATGTACTTTTATCTACGATTTATGTCATGAAAAACTCTAAATTTATGCACTTATGATAAATTTGTGGTCCGTTTGTTTACATTAAATTTTTTTGTCAAATTTTCAAGTTAAATGGCACGTGACTAATAGACTTTTACCTTTCATTTATCATAGTTATATAAGTTGGTGATTTTTCGTTATATCAAATCAATTTAACGAAAAATTTACAAATAGTAAGATAATTTGTCATAAATATATCAATTTTAAATTTTTTTTTCTCGAAAAAATCTATCACAAACCTGGTCAAAAAATTAAGATAAAATAAATTTATTACGAATATTTTAATTTTAAATTTTTTTATGATATTAATCACTTTATCTATTTATATGGGTTTATCCGGCTCGAAAGACATGGGCAAAATTTTCCTTTCTCCCTTCGTTGCTGCAGTCGAAAAAAACATGTGCAGAGGTTAAATCGGCGTGAAATCATAGGAGTAACGGTCAGAAGAAGGAGAGACGACGCAACACGACAGCCGCATCCGCAAAATCGCCAAAGGTCCCTCCTTTATTTTTATCCTCTTCTCTTCTCTCTCTTTCTCTTTCTCTCTTTCTCTGTCTCGGAGAGGAGTGGAAAGAATCGGGAACGAACCTTCACAAAGAATATCCACGCCCCAAGCCCCAGGAGGAGGAGCCACCCCTCTCCCCACTCTCTCCCCCTTCTTCTGCTCGTCTTCTCCGCGCTCCTCGATGATGGGCACCCGTAAAAACCTCTTCTTTCCCTCCTCCTCCTCCTCCCCCTTCTTCCCCTGACCTGCCCACATGAACGTGCGTAGGAAGCTCTCCCACCTCCCCTCCAGCGACGATCTTCCAAGATTCACTCCCGCGAAGAAACCCCTCCTCCGGTTCCGCCTTCCTCGAACAAGAACGCCCTCCCGATCGCCCCCCTCCCCCCTCCCGGACGCGGGTAGATTCCCAGATCCCCCACGTCGGCAGATTCCGGAACCCGCCGCGGAGATTCCTCGACCGCGAATCCTCAGGTGGGCTCTGCTCCGATTCTTCAGATCGCACCGTCTTTTTGAATTCGCCTTAAGGGGAAAGAAAGGGTTGGTGGTTGACCGGGCTTTGGTTCTTGTTTCTCTTTTTCTTTTTTTTTTCTTGTTGTTTTGTATTTATGGGCAGCGGGCGTGCTTGGGTTGTTGCTCGGGATTTTATTGGTTCGTATGGGGATGGATTCAAGCACCATACAAGACCCACCCACCGAGGCGTCCGAGAGCACCGAATTGGTGGAGTACCCCCCGGTGACCTGCTCCCGGATCAAGCTGCGGGACGGCCGTGTCCTGGCCTACACCGAGCGGGGCGTCCCCAAGAACAGATCCAACTACAAGATCATCATCGTCCACGGATTCGGCAGCTCCAAGGAGATGAGTTTCCCGGTGTCCCGGGTACGCCGCTTTAATTTCAATCCGTTTCTGATTGACCTTTTTTTTTTTTTTTTTTTTTTTTTTTTGAGTATGGAGCGATCTTGATTGTTGAACTGTTGGTATTGTGTGTATGTTTTGGGGGGAGAAGAAAAAAAGATCGAAACTTTGTGTTCAGGGCCGCTTGTTCGCACTTTGAATCGCACTTACGAGATGGTAGCGAAAAAGGGTATTCCATGGGTAATGGGATTTGTGTAGATAGATCCTCTTCCTTGAAAAGGAAATCGGAGTTGAGATCTGCGTGTATCGGGCTGGTATGGTTGATTGAGATTGCGAATCAAGGGCATGGTATGGATGATCCAATAGCGATTGGTCTTCATCCAGTTTTTCCCTTTCTGCTGCTTATACTATTTTTGCTAAAGATGTAGGAAATTTTTCTCTTTTGATTTCTGTAGCGTGAGGAATGAGCTGTTGAAATTAATTGTTCAACATGGTGAACCACGTATTAGAGGTTTGCTGTCCGAGGCAATGACTTAACTGAGGATGGAGTAATAACGTGGGGTTGCTAATCAGTGGTCACCGAGAGCAAAAACTTGAGAGACTGTTCAGAAGAGAATAGTCCATTTACATGTTTTTTATGCCCAAATTTCTAATCTGTGGTCCTTGCTTTGCAGGAACTCATAGAAAAGTTGGGCATATATATAGTTCTTTATGATCGAGCTGGTTATGGTGACAGCGACATGAACTCCAACCGTACGGTAAAGAGTGAAGCCCTTGATATTCAAGAGCTTGCTGAGCGGTTGCAATTGGGGTCCAAATTTTATGTGATTGGTGTCTCAATGGGATCATATCCCACATGGAGTTGCCTCAAGTATATACCAGACAGGTATCGTCCTTCTTGCTGATACTTAAAATTCGCCTATCTTGGTTGCACATTATTTATTCTTGGATAAATCATGCTTAATGTGACTTAACCCCATGAAAAAATTTACAAAATTTTTCTCTTCTTACCGAAAGGTTTTTCCTGCAGGTTAGCTGGTGTGGCCTTAGTGGTCCCAACAGTCAATTATCGTTGGCCTTCTCTTCCTGAGAGTCTGACAAAGCCAGACTACAGAAAGAGGCTCATCCGGTGGTCACTCCGGATCGCAAGCCATGCCCCTGGATTGCTTCAGTGGTGGGTGACTCAAAAATGGCACCCTTCAGATGGAGACCCAACCCTTTTCAACCAACGAGACATTGAAGTCCTGAAGACGACGCCAGGCTTCCCCATGTTTACCCCGGTAACTATCAATTTACCTGCACATGATGTGGTACAAAAGCTTACGTTGTCAATTATAAGAATCCACAAGTTACTGACATACTCGCAGATGACCTTTTCACAAGTTTTTGACAATGTCAGTGTATTTTCTTGCCGACAGGAAAATTTACGACGACGACAAGTATTCGAAACTCTCAGAAGTGACTTTAAAGTGGGTTTTGGCAAATGGGAATTTGACCCGATGGATCTAAGCGATCCATTTCCAAAAGGCAGAAGCTCTGTACATATTTGGCAAGGGTGTGAAGATAAGGTTGTGCCTTTTCAGCTTCAAAGATTTGTTTCTGGAAAGCTTCCCTGGATAAAGTATCACGAAATTCCTGATGGAGGGCATTTGCTTGTGCATTACAATGGTGTGTGTGACGCCATTGTAAAGGCCCTCTTGATTGGAGAAGAACCAGTTTCATGACAAGGTGGTCATGTTTGTACATTATTCATGGCACCAACGAACCTCTGTGATTCAAATTGTTCATTTGCTAAAAGTAAATTGATTGCAGAATATCTTGCTAGTCATTTCTCACTAGATATATTCTGTGATTAACAGGGTTCTGACCTGCGTGTCGCTAATTAGTTTCTTTCCCTAATATCTTTCCGTCATTAGACAGCAGGTTTGCCCCTTCTTGTAAGTACTGGCTGGATGCACTTAACTATGCTCGTTCCATTTTCTGAAGTTTGAAAGCATTTTACTCTGGTACGTGTCCATAAACACACAGGAAATCCAATGGCACTGTACATGTTATCGGTTGCTATTGATCAAGTGATCATGGAAAGAAGATGATTGTTCACTGTGCACATAATGATTTAGATAGAAACGGAGTTTGAAAGTACAAACGAAGGCAGGGTGATAACAGAAAATGCACGAGTCATATCACCTCTTCAAAACAAGAAAAGTTATGCAGATAAAAACCATCTGACCACGCAAAATTTCCCTACTGCAGCAGAAGCAGCTTAGACAGGAGGACTTTTCCTCTGTGTTACTATTGTTTGGTACTAAAATGAGGCGACGGAATGAACACAAGCATTGCATCACAACTACCGAGTCAAATCACGTCAGCTTCCACCACATAGCTGACCGAAAAGATCAAAATATGGAAAAGAAAACTGCCCCGGAGTCCCACTGAACAGGCTTTAGCAGAGAGCAAGTCAGCAGACTCCTCAGATCTAATCTGACCTGGGAGATCAAAATTCCTGAATTATCATCTAGATCAAACGGAGATGCTTGATAAACCACCCAGATTTCAACCAAATTACCATTGTCAGTACACATTCTGTAATAGCAGAAACAGCAAACCAGCTAAGGCTTGCAGACCATCGAGTGGCGTCATGTTTCCAAATAATTTATGCCAGTTAAAAACACGCTGATGCCGGAACCATCTTCCCAGTACGTCGGGCTCTCTACAAGTTTCCTTCGTCTTCACTCAATGTATGCTCATTGAAGGTGGTTGCTCATTTTCAATCATGTCCTCGAAGGCAAATGCAGCCCTTGGACAACGAAGACGAATGCAAAGCCTTGATTATCAAAAAAAATGAACACAAGAATGCTACAAGGAAGCTTTCATTCTGCAAGCTGAAATTCGTTTCAACTCGAAAATCATTTAGATGTAGTTTTTGGTTGATCTGATAGTGAAGGTCCCTCCTTTTCACTTTAGGTTTATTTTTTCTATGCCACTTGTTTTTAGGAAGTTCTGTACTTTTTTCTCTGGAATATGGTTGTTCCTCAACAATGCGATGGAGGACCACCTGAGCTCTGGCACATCGAAGAACGCCTCATCCGCCGGAGCAAAACGCTCCTTTCGGTGCTGATACTGATAGGCACACAACGCATTACAAATTTCTTCGTAAAAAGCTTCCAACTTCATCAAAAAGGTGGTTCAACTAGTTGAACCCCGTTGACTTGAGAACCAGAGTCGAGACCGGCTTGACAGGTCCGGGTTCAAAAACATTGATGAAAAGCGTATTGAAAGTTTAGTCTCTCGGGAATGAAACCAAATGAGGTAGATGAGTTTTTCTTTCTGAATGAGTGAGGCATGCGGGGTCCCATAGGCAAATGGACGTCCACTCGATGGCCTACTTTTCGAGCAATTGAATTGAATCCTATAGCCTTGATAACAGGATCAATTTGGGGATGGTACATGTGGAGCATAATTCGTGCTTCTCTCTCTATATGCGTGAGCAATTTAAAGTTGCCAATGCTCCTCGCCAGAGTATGAATTGTGTCCTGGTGTTTGAGGGGAGAAGCTAAAGATTTGCCTTTTCTTTCCTCCACAAGATATTACCAAGAAGCTAGAAATTAAACCCGTCCAATTGGTTGGGGTTGTCAAAGATTGGTTCTGTAAAAAATTATAACATTAAGGGTGAGTTTAGTAACCATTTTGTTGTCATGGACAGTTTCCACTCAAAAAATGATTTTTTTTTTTATTATCTTCCCTAGACGAGTTTATAAGTATTTGAAAACATTTAATAATTAAATAAAATTTCTATTTCTACAATGAAAATGTTTTTAGTACGATTCTTAAATTCTTTTGTAACTTAGATTTTTTTTAAAAATTTTTTAAATAATTTTGTTACATTTTTCTCTTTTTTTCTTTTTATCTTCTTCTTCTTCCTTTAGCTGCCATCCAAGCCTCACCCTCGTTGGGCGAGGTCAAGTCTCATTCAATTGCAGTTGAGCCTCATCAATCTCGCCGTTGCTGGTGATTGTGTGAGGTCAAGCCTCGTTGACAGTTGAATAAGATCGGCCTCGCTAGATTTGGAGAGGTCAAGCCTTGTCAAGCCATCGATGAGGCTTCGATGAGGCCACTAGCGAGGCTCACGCAAGGCTATTGGCCCTCATTTGGTCGGTCACCAACTATCGGCAATAGTCCACGACTAGCTAGATGAAGAAGAAGAAGAAGAAGAAAAGGAAAAAGAAGAAAAAAAAATGAAAGAAAAGGCTTGATTATGGAGTTGTTCTTCGGAACAAATAAGTAATTTTTTTTTTTACTTTTTAATTATGTTCTAGATTTGTTCCTAAGGAAAAAAAAAATTACTTATTGGATTTTTGTTCTTTTTTTGTCCCAAGGAATAAAAGAATAGAATTAGACTTCATTTGGCTAGTTACCAAACATGGCCTAAATGTAAGTTCTCTCAAGTTCAACCCCCATTAGATCATGAATATGGTAATTTTTTTTTTTTTTGAAAAACAACAAAAATAAAACAATGCGATTGAGTCGAATGGGAAAATTTCTCCTTGCTAAGCAGAAGATGCGGGTTCGATTCCCGTTATCTATCCAGGCTAAAGTAACGTAATTAATGATAAAGGATTGATATAATTGATAGTGATAGTACAGTGAATGATTTCATCCTAAAAGGAAAACAAAGGCCATAATTAATCACTCGTCGATAATTGCCAAGGTCGAACCCATCATGGAAATGTGGCGACGATATTGAACCGCCGACCTCAGGGCTATGATGCAGGTCTACAATTAGGCTCCACCAATCGTGTACAAGATATTTTGGATTGGATAACGGCCAACGACCTGGACTTATTCGATTCATGGTGCTTACAAGGTGTTGCGCTAGGCCTTCCGGAAGTCTCAGTCGTACACGCCATGCTCCGGAATTACTAAAAAACGTGTCAGGAAATGGAGAATTTGAAGCGACTTAGGAGCGCAGCGACATAAATCCTAGATATGAGATTTTCTCTTTTAATTTAGGTAAAACATTTCAAGACTCTTGCTAAAAATGTATATATATAGTTAGCGGCCTTCAATGCACAATATTTGTTTTTCGTGGTGGATTTATTTTTATCAATAATATTTTTTTTTTGGGAACCCCCACGCCGGCGGCCCGGAGAAAGCCCGGGAGGCACGCGAGAAACCACCACCCACG
Source organism: Eucalyptus victrix (assembly GCA_016097545.1). Classification (NCBI taxonomy): domain Eukaryota; kingdom Viridiplantae; phylum Streptophyta; class Magnoliopsida; order Myrtales; family Myrtaceae; genus Eucalyptus; species Eucalyptus victrix. Next base: position 29,251,051 of record CM027844.1, read on the forward strand.
CACCGGGGCAAGGCACCACACAACGAAACCAGCCGCGGGGGCTTCGAACTCGGTTCTCCGCGATGGATAATAAGAAGCTCTACCATCCACGCTGCCACGATGGGTGGTGGTGGATTTATTTTTGTCAATAATAAATATTTTTTTTTATGACCCGGGACCCCATGCCACCGGGGTATGTCAGCAACATGGGGAAACCACCACCCCATGCCACCGGGCATGTCAGCAAGCAACTCTATCAGCCCCCTTGGCCTACTTGCTTCACAAGTGGAACTCCTCACCTCTAGCGCAAAGGATCCATAGAGCCTACCCAACTAAGCTACCACGGCCGGTGGTCAATAATAAATATTCTCAACGGGAAAATTCCAAAAAGGACCTGAATTGAATATTGTTTCAAATAAGGAGCCGAAGTGCTCTCATTTTTTCAAATAAAGATTTGAGAGAACTAACCCGCTCGAAAAAGTCCAGGGGCATAAAGCTTATCAAAGTCAGCATCGGGAAAATTATCTATATCATATTATTGATGGGGAAGGGATCAAGCTAGGCTAACGGGACTTTGTCAAAAGGTGAATTGAAAGATCTTATTAGCTTAGGGGTGTAGCGATAACTTGAGACCTTCCTCTCTTAGGCTTACCAATATTGACTAATTACAAAATCTATGTATTCCTAGATGCCCTCCAAGAGTCATTTATGTGGCACTCGGGATCTACTACTTATTTAGTTACGATAGGATGACTAATCAAAATGGAAAACATTGTTTTAAATAAGAACATGAAATGATCACATTAGTCTTGAATAAGGGCTTGAACTCACCAGTTATGAAAGGTAATCTTATTTTTTAAAAAATTTTTTTAAAAAAATTCATTTTTTCTTTATGTTGTCTATTTTTTCATTAAAAAAAATAACTTAAAAAAAAAATTAAAAATGGAAAACATTGCCCCATCGTCGGGCGGTGACAATGATGCCTAAGCAAGGGTCGGCCACCCCTACTGACGAAAGGGGAGGGCTGACCTTTGCTAGAGACAAGAGAAGGTGGTGACCCTCTCCCAAATGTGGGCGATGGTTGCCCACCCTCGAACTTATGTAGGGGAGGATTGCTGGACCTCACATCGATGTGGTGGCCCTTGCCCAAGGCCCTCAAACCTCGTCACCTAAGTTTGGGGATGTTGGGTAAGGGCCGATGACCCTCGTTTGGAGAGGGTCACCGCTCTCTCCCATTTGACCTTGGTTTGGAGATGGTCTAAATGGGCGGTTCCCACGTTGGAACTGGAAACCGCCCACTAATGAACAATTTCAAAAAATTCGAAACGAGACTCACTCATTGGTTTCATGGACCCCCCCGGGATCTAGTCTAGTCTAGTTTCCCAAGTGGATCCATAGAAGCGGTCTCCAATCTCTATAAAGCTTATTCGACCTTATAGTCGGGTTGAACTATGAGCTGTTGATTACTATAAGACAAAACAAATAGATAATACTCATTAGCTAAAAACTTAATTTCTTTGAAAGTCATGGTGTGGTCCTTTTTAAAGTTTCCCGACACCGAAACATATGGAAAATTATATTTCAAGTTAAAAGTCTTAACAACCATAGAAATTAATGGCTGATTCATTTTTTTTAATCAACCTAATTTAATCATGGAAATAGCTAAGTAGAGACTTGATTATACTCTTAAACTGAGGTATTAGCTCTTATAGATATCTTCAATTGGTTTTCTCCTTCCTCTACATTTGTTTATGTTGTTTTGGTTGAAAAAGCAATTAAATGGATTATTAGAATAAAAAAGATAGGGGATTAATCCTATTAAACACTAAAGAGACAAAATTAGTCAATAAGTCCAATAACTACAAATATATATTTGATAGAAAAACTGCAAAATAATTAAGTAATTGAAATGGAATTTTTTTTTTAAATATATATGTATACACACACATTGGTTTGAGGGTGGGCGGTTCCACGCCTAGAACTTGGAATTGGACTAGTACTCACTACTTTCACTAAATTGGAATTGGGAAGTGGACCGACCCCAAAGGGAATTGTCGATTTTGGTCCAATTCAATCTAGTTTCGAGCGGTTCAGGCGATTCTCGATTCTTTTGCACACCCTTAATCGTTGTTACTCCATCGAAGATGGGGCGGTGGCGACAGACAGAATGGAGCCCTCTTGCCTATGTTTTCCTTTTTTTTTTTTTATCTCGTTGAAGTTTTAATATTATTGAACTTAAATTTAAATTATGTTTGGACAAAGATACCCTTGATGGGTCAAAATTTTATGTCGACAGCAATGTTAGGCCCTCATTCGAAACAATCATAATTACTTCGAGCTCTCTTGTGAAATTGATATGACCACTTCAAGCTTTTATTTTTAGCCCCATATTTAAGAAAAATGATGGCATTTTAAGTTTTTATTTAGAATTTCCCCCATCCTCAGCCGAGTACTAAAGAAGTCCCTCTGACTGCTTTTTCCCCTCTCCTCTCTCTCTCTATCTCTATCCCTTAATTTATTTATTTATTTTAGCCGGAGAAAAATACGGCGGGCGATGTCTGCTTGTTCCGTGTCAACGCCGCAGCACCTTTTCCCCACGAAAGGGAGGCAGCGGTCAAAAAGAGCCTCCGATCGGTGACGCCAACTCCGCCGAGCACGAGCCCCTCCGCCCCCCGGAAAACCCGATTCCCCGGCCGCCGCGCCCGGCGACTGCGCTCGATCGCCGGCCCGCCGATCTCCGCCCCTCCTCCGGCCGCGCCCGGCTTCTGTCGTCTTCCGTCAGGTATTTCCCGCCATTCCCCGCCGCGAAACCTAAGCATTTTCTTTCTTTCTTTCTTTTCTCTCTTCCCCCCACCTCCTCCCTTCGCCGCCTAGGGTTTAAGCAACATTCCCAAGCTTGCGGCTTTTCCGTCTGGGGAAGGAGCTCTTTCGATTCTCCTTCGTGGGTCTTTGTTTCTTTCTTCCCGTCGGTCGAGCGGAATTCGGGTAATTGGGATGGAGTTCGGACAAATTTAGCAATTTCCGGTTCGATTCGATGTTTTCGGCGGAGGCTTCGCGAATGAGGCGAGCTAGTTCCCACGATTGGCTCGGGCTTTGTCGTTGCTGGAGTGGCGGGGATTTGGCTGAGATCGATCACCTGCGGAAGGCCGTCATCGGTCGTTGGTAGCTTCCTGTTGCGTGTTGCTGTGTTTGCGTGTGGGTAGAATCCGTGAGCATCTGGTTTCCTTGCTCCGATGGGAACTTGCGGGCATTTCTGGGCACTGCGATTTTTTTTTTTTTTTTTTTTTAAAGAATGACCGGCCTTTTCTGATCTTGAGAAGATTATAAGTTTGCTGGGGTTTTGATTAATTTGATGAATTTTGTGGGTTGGTAATCAAAGATGGTGACTGAACAGAAAAAGTTGATGCCCCTAGCCTCCTTGTTACAAAAAAGGAAAGAACCTCACCTTTTACCTAAAGTGAGAAATTGTTCATGGGCTGGGCAAGGCTACTTATTCTCGGTCGAAAATTAAAAACCAAGCTAATTGCTCTGAGGAGCATTGGTGGACTCTACCTTCCTGTTCTTCGCCCTGTCCTCCTGGAGGCATATTATAGCCTTATCCTAGCTTTCTCGTCTAAAACTGGGGCAGTGCTGATAAGTTTGGTCATTTTTCGTGTACAAGCGGTTTTCTATTTTTCTGACGTACAAGTGGTGTATGATTATCTTAACAGCTTTTTGGGGATCTGGAAATGCCAGGGTATTAAGGGACTCAATAGAATCTGAATTCAGCAAGCGCACTATGCTAGGTCATGGCAATAACTCTGGCAAGGGCAGTAATGCGTCTACACTGGAAGTGCCTCCCTTGCCCCAATGTTTGTCACTGGAGCCAATTACTTTAGGCAATCAGAAACATTTACGACCAGGAGAGCTCAGGAGGGCCCTTGCTTCCCCTGTTGGCAGTACATCAGAGGGGCATTCTTTTGGAGTGAACCAGCCTAAGCTTTCTGCTGTCGTGGCAACCAAGGAGATAATTGAAGATGCCTCGAGAAAGGCAAAGTAATGGTTCTTGCCCGTCTTGCAGAGATCTTGTTTATTTCCCTACTTGTCATTAGGGTTATTCCGTGTAGTGGGAACTCTATTTAAATGAATAGCTTGTACGGTTTCTAGAATGGGGCGATTTGGTAATTGGTGGGAAAATGGGTCATTATTTACTTCAGTGCATAATTTGGCGGCAGGGAATGTAGTGTAGCCATCCATGAGTCGTAGCAATCCTTGCAAATAGCCTATGAATTTGAGCCAAAGGTATGTTGTAGATGTGCTCAGCATGTCTTCAGCATGATTTTGTGGCAGTTTGGGTTGAAGCACTATGAAGACGTTTGTGATATTAACTGAATATTTGTGAGGATGTCTGTTTATTACCCTATGATGGTTGGATAAAGATTTTTGAAATCTGTTTCTTTTAATGCTTTACTCCAGGTTTCTAGAATGTATTATCTATTTATATTGAGAATCAAATCTAGGTTCATTGGTTCTCATCATCTGAATTAATATCTGTATATTGAATATTTGATATCTCTTTATCAGGGACAGAGCAAAGATGTTTCGGGAGTCCATCTCTAAGCTGGACAAGTACAGGGAAAACCTGAGCTCAAAGAAGCGACAAAGGACTGATATCTCATCCATCGAGAGGTCTGGGGTTGACCTGGAAAAGGTGAAAAGTCAACCTCGTGGAAACCCTCGTGACGTGGTCAATGCAAGGCTGGAGCAGAGGCCAAAAAATGGTGGATTGGTTAAGCGTGTCCGTACTTCAGTGGCAGATATGCGGGTTTGTATCTGAGGCTTGTTTCCATTTCTGGTCTGTGATTATTCAGTTCTTTTGGAAATTTTTATCCCGTTCTTTGGATTTATGTTCTCCAAGATTTGCTTGGTTTTAGATTTGCTCGGTTTTAGATTTGCTCCTAAGGAGATTTTCAGTCATGCTTTCATCTTCTGCTTAATTTATTTGGCGTTCCTTGGATGTATTTCTGTGTGAGGTGCATTTTCTAGTTCCCCCCCCCCCCCCCCTTTGAAGGGACAACCTGTAAGATTTCCTGGTTAGAATCTGTATCGCCCAGGTACTTATGCACTTCTTAGGTGTAGATAAATTGAGTTTTCTTGTATCCGCTGGTTCAAACATTGTTATTTTAGAGATTTCAGTTCACTAAATTGTTGGAAAACCTGAAGATTGCATATAATTGCTGAAGCCATTTGACCAGTGAATTCACAAAAAAAGGTCCGAAGAAAAGCATGAAGTTAATTACAGACTGTTGTTGATGCTATATAAAATTGTTCGACTGAAGCTTGATACAAACTGTGTTATATAAGGTTTAAAATTTGCAATGCTGTCATGTTGTGAAATGCATACTAACACAAGCTAGTCCTTTACATGAATTGCCCCCACTGATGAAATATTTATACATCGACTTGCACTGTTTTTGATAGATTTCTGTGAGATGAGTCCTCATCATAATTGCCTTGTCTCGTGAACTACTCTTGTATTTTTTGACACCACTCACGATAGTTGTTATTTAAGGATCTGTTTATGATGCAGTAGCTACTTCTGAGAGATCAGCTCAATATTTTCCATTCTCACTAATTTTGTTTCACACTTCATGTTGTTAGGCTGAAACCAAGTCCATTTCTGCCTCAAGGCAGCCGGTGCTTATGGAAAGAAATGAAGAAAAGGTCCAGGTTGGTAATGGTCTTTTAGTTCGAAGTGAAGAAAAGATCCGCCAGGTGGCTGCTGCAGGTGGCAGTTGGGAGAGGAAAATTAAGAGGAAGCGATCTGTAAGTGCTGTAGGCAACAGAACTCTACATGGTGATGTAGATCCAAAGCAAGTTATGCAGTCTAAACTGCCTTCTGATTCCAAGTTGCGATCTGGTGATGGTCACGCTTTCAGGTAATCTTATATGTCCATCATGTTGATGTGAATATCTGTACTTAGAAGACTGTTGGGTAATTTATGTCTGACTAAGCTGTAGAGTCAGCTCTTTTTTCTAGTTGACTGTGGACATTTTGATCTCTCTCTCTCTCTCTCTCTCTCTCTCTCTTTTTTTTTTTTTTTTTTGGAGGGAGATATTTTGATCTGGTTAGAGATCAGATATTCTTTCATTTTTTTCGTCTCACTCCTTCGACTCAACTGTATTAATCACTCCAAAGTCTCTTATATTCGCATTTCCCATATGCAGAACTTCTCTACCGGTTATTGCAAAAATAATTTAAGTGAGCTGCTGGGATGGGTAATAGATGATACGGTTGATTTGTTTCTTTGTTGGAAGAATATCTTTGTCTTATCAGAGTTGGTTTTTTCTTTTTCCAAATGGCTGACGAATCTTACTGTGTACAATGTTGGTGTCTCTACCCATTATTAGAGTCTGCTCCCTAGGCGCCATTCAATTAGCTACTGCAGCAGAAGCAGCTTCGACAGGACTTTTCCTCTCTGTTACTATTGTTTGGTACTAAAATGAGGCGACGGAATGAACACAAGCATTGCATCACAACTACCGAGTCAAATCACGTCAGCTTCCACCACATAGCTGACCGAAAAGATCAAAATATGGAAAAGAAAACTGCCCGGGAATCCCACTGAACAGGCCCTAGCAGAGAGCAAGTCAGCAGACTCCTCATATCTAATCTGACCTGGGAGATCAAAATTCCTGAATTATCATCTAGATCAAACGGAGATGCTTGATAAACCACCCAGATTTCAACCAAATTACCATTGTCAGTACACATTCTGTAATAGCAGAAACAGCAAACCCAGCTAAGGCTTGTAGACCATCGAGTGGCGTCATGTTTCCAAATAACTTATGCCAGTTAAAAACACACTGATGCCGAAACCATCTTCCCAGTACGTCGGGCTCTCTACAAGTTTCCTTCGTCTTCACACAATGTATGCTCATTAGAGGTAGTCGCTCATTTTCAATCATGTTCTCGAAGGCAAATGCAGCCCTTGGACAACGATGACGATTGCAAAGCCTTGATTATCAAAAAAATGAACACAAAGAATGCTGCAAGGAAGCTTTCATTCCACAAGCTGAAATTCGTTTCAACTCGAAAATCATTTAGATGTAGTTTTTGGTTGATCTGATAGTGAAGGTCCCTCCTTTTCACTCTGGGTTTATTTTTTCTATGCCACTTGTTTTTAGGAAGTTCTGTACTTTTTCTCTGGAATATGGTTGTTCCTCAACAATGCGATGGAGGACCACCTGAGCTCTGGCACATCGAAGAACGCCTCATCCGCCGGAGCAAAACGCTCCTTTCGGTGCTGATACTGATAGGCACACAACGCATTACAAATTTCTTCGTAAAAAGCTTCCAAGTTCATCGAAAAGGTGGTTCAACTAGTTGAACCCGTTGACTTGAGAATCGGAGTCGAGACCGGCTTGACAGGTCCGGGTTCAAAAACATTCATGAAAAGCGAATTGAAAGTTTAGTCTCTCGGGAATGAAACCAAGTGAGGTAGATGAGTTTTTCTTTAGGAATGAGTGAGGCATGCGGGGTCCCATAGGCAAATGGACGTCCACTCGATGGCCTACTTTTCGAGCAATTGAATTGAATCCTATAGCCTTGATAACAGGATCAATTTGGGGATGGTACATGTGGAGCATAATTAGTGCTTCTCTCTCTATATGTGTGAGCAATTTGAAGTTGCCAATGCTCCTCGCCAGAGTATGAATTGTGTCCTGGTGTTTGAGGGGAGAAGCTAAAGATTTGCCTTTTCTTTCCTCCACAAGATATTACCAAGAAGCTAGAAATTAAACCTGCCCAATTGGTTGGGGTTGTCGGAGATTGGTTCTGTGAAAAATTATAACATTAAGGGTGAGTTTAGTAACCATTTTGTTGTCATGGACAGTTTCCACTCAAAAAATGATTTTTTTTTTATTATCTTCCCTAGACGAGTTTATAAGCATTTGAAGACATTTGATAATTAAATAAAATTTCTATTTCTACAATGAAAATATTTTTGGTACGACTCTTAAATTCATTTGTAACTTAGATTTTTTTTTTAATTTTTTAAAATAATTTGGTTACATTTTTCTCTTTTTTCCTTTTTATCTTCTTCTTCTTCCTTTAGCTGCCATCCAAGCCTCACCCTCGTTGGGCGAGGTCAAGTCTCATCCAATTGCAACTAAGCCTCACCAAGCTCGCCCTTGCTGGTGACTAGGTGAGGTCAAGCCTCATTGACAATTGGGCAAGATCAACCTCACTAGATTTGGAGAGGTCAAGCCTCACCCAACAATCAATGAGGCTTTGAGGAGGCCAATGGCGAGGCTTAGGCAAGGCTATTGGCCCTCGTTTGGTTGGTCACCAACTATCGGCAATAGTCCACAACTAGCTAGATGAAGAAGAAGAAGAAGAAAAGAAAAAGAAGAAAAGAAAATAGAGAAAAAAAAAAATGAAAGAAAAGGCTTGATTATGGAGTTGTTCTTAGGAACAAATAAGTAATTTTATTTTTTTTACTTCTTAATTCTGTTCTAGATTTGTTCCTAAGGAAAAAAAAATTACTTAATGGATTTTTGTTCTTTTTTTCTGTCCCAAGGAATAAAAGAATAGACTTAGACATCATTTGGCTAGTTACCAAACATGGCCTACATGTAAGTTCTCTTAAGTCCAATCCCTGTTAGATCATGAATATGGTAATTTTTTTTTTTTGAAAAACAACAAAAATAAAACAATGCGATTGAGTCGAATGGGAAAATTTCTCCTTGCTAAGCAGAAGATGCGGGTTCGATTCCCGTTATCTATCCAGGCTAAAGTAACGTAATTAATGATAAAGGATTGATATAATTGATAGTGATAGTACAGTGAATGATTTCATCCTAAAAGGAAAACAAAGGCCATAATTAATCACTCGTCGATAATTGCCAAAGTCGAACCCATCATGGGAATGTGGCGACCTCAGGGCTAAGATGCAGGTCTACAATTAGGCTCCACCAACCGTGTACAAAGATATTTTGGATTGGATAGGGGCCAAGGACCTGGACTTATTATTCGATTCTTGGTGCTTACAAGGTGTTGCGCTAGGCCTTCGGCAATCCGAGTTGTACACGCCACGCTCCGGAATTATTGAAAAACGAGTCAGGAAATGGAGAATTTGAAGCGACTTAGGAGCGCAGCGACACAAATCCTAGATATGAGATTTTTTCTCTTTTAATTTACGTAAAACATTTCTAGACTCTTGCTAAAAAATTATATATATTGTTAGCGGCCTTCAATGCACAATATTTGTTTTTCGTGGTGGATTTATTTTTGTCAATGATAAATATTCTCAATGGGAAAATTTCAAAAATGACTTGAAGTGAATATTGTTTTAAATAAGGAATCGAAGTGCTCTCATTTTTCCAAATAAAGACTTGAGAGAACTAACCCACGCAAAAAAGTCCAAGGGCATAAAGCTTATCAAAATCAGCATCGGAGAAAGCTGCCTATATCATATTATTGATGGGGAAGGGATCAAGCTGGCCAACGGACTTTGTCAAAATGTGGATTGAAAGATCTTATTAGCTTAGGGGTGTAGTGATAACTCTTAGGGTTATCAATATTGACTAATTACAGAATCTATGTATCTTAGATGCCCTCCAAGAGTCATTTTTGTGGCACTCGGAATCTACTACTTATTTAGTTACGATAGGACGACTAATCAAAATGAAAAACATTGTTTTAAATAAGGATATGAAATGACCATACTAGTCTTGAATAAGGGCTTGAACTCACCAATTATGAAAGGTAATCTTATTTTTTTAAAATTTTTTTAAAAAATTCATTTTGTCTTTATGTTGTCTATTTTTTCATTAAAAAACTAAAACTTAAAAAAAATAATAAAGGAAAACATTGCCCCATCATCAAGCGGTGACAACGATGCTTGAGCAAGGGTCGGCCACCCCTATTGACCAAAGGGGAGGGCTGACCTTTGCTAGAGACGAGAGAAGGTGGTGACACTCTCCCAAATGTGGGCGATGGTTGCCCAACCTTGACCTTATGTAGGGGACCTCACATTGATGTGGTGGCCCTCACCGAAGGCCCTCGAACCTCGTCACCTAGGTTTGGGGCCGTTGGGCAAGGGCCGACGACCCTCGTTTTGAGAGGGTCACTGCTCTCTCCCATTTGACCTTGGTTTGGAGATGGTCTAAATGGGCAATTCCCACCTTGGAACTGGAAACCGCCCACTAATGAACGGTTTCAAAAAATTAGAAACGAGGCTCGCTCGTTGGTTTCATGGACACCCTTAGGATCTAGTCTGGTCTAGTTTCCCAAGTGGAACCATAGAAGCGGTTCCCAATCTCTATAAAGCTTATTCGGCCTTATAGGCTGCGTTTGGTTCAGCATTTGCAATGGACTTTGAGTCCAATTCAAATGCTGAAAGCCCAAAGCTATTTTGGGAGAATGCAGTTGTGTTTGGTAAAAAAATTTTGCAAATAGACTTTGAGTTGAATGTGTGTTTGATAAAAAAAACTTTTACAATGGACTTTGATGGGTATTATTTTTTCTTTTTTTTTTTTTTTTTTGAAAATTTAGCTAAACCTTTTGCCGGTCCGGCGAAGGGCTACGGCCGCCGGTGAGCTAGATCTGGCGCCGGCGGCCGTCGGCTGAGGTCCCCGAGGTTGGGCGACCTCCGGCGAGGGTCGCGCGACCCAACCGAGGGCCGCTAGAGGTCGCCCAACCTCGGGCGACCAGGGTCGCTCGACCCAAGGGCCGCGCGACCCAGGCGACCGCCGCCTGGGTCTCGCGGCTGCAGGCAGCCCTCGCCGTCGCACGACCTGACCTCGGGCGACCTCAGCCGACGGCTGTTGGCGCCAGATCTGGCTTGCCGACGGCCGTCGCCCTTCGCCGGTCCGGCGAAGGGCTACTCCTTTTACATTTAAAAAATAAATAAATAAAAGGGTAATAACGGAAATATGAAAAATTAATGAGGGTAGTTTAGGAAGGAAAAAATTGTTTTCAGCATTTCCAAGGATTCCACTTTCATTTGAAAGCTACTTGAGAGGGTTGCCAAACACCCTTATTTTGGCTGAAGAGGCTTTGGGGGCTGAATGGACTTTCTAAATGCCCATCCAAACGCACTCATATTCGGGTTGAATTACGAGCCATTAATTACTATAAGACAAAACAAATAGATTATACTCATTAACTAAAAACTTATTTTCTTTGAAAGTCATGGTGTGGTCCTTTTAAAGTTTTCCAACATCGGAAACATATGGAAAATTATATTTCAGGTTAAAAGTCTTAACAACCATAGAAATTAATGGCTTGATTCATTTTTTTTCAACATCAACCTAATTTAATCATGGAAATAGCTAAGCAGAGGCTTGATTATACTCTTAAAATGAGGTATTAGCTCTTATAGATATCTTCATTTGGTTTTCTCCTTCATCTACATTTGTTTTTGTTGTTTTAGTTGAAAAAGCAAATAAATGGATTATTAGAATAAAAAAGACAGGGGATTAATCCTATTAAACACTCAAGAGACAAAATTAATCAATAATGTCCAATAACTACAAATATATATTTGGTTGAAAACTACAAAATAATTAAGTAATTGAAATTGAAATTATTTTTTAAAATATATACGTATACACACACATTGGTTTGAGGGTGGGCGGTTCCATGCCTAGAGTTAGGAATTGGACCAGCCCCAAGGGGAATGATCGATTTTGGTCCGATTCAATCTAGTTCCGAGCGATTTAGATGGTTCTCGGTTCTTTTGCATACAATTGTCATTGCTCCATCGATGATGGGGCGGTGGCTACAGATGGAAGGGAGCCCTCTCCCTTGTGTTTTCCCTTTTTTTTTTTTTTTTTTTTAAATTTTGTTTAATTTTTAATATAATTGAATTTAACCATCGCCTTGGTGGCCGTGATGGTTTGGGCTCTCTCCCCCTCACAAAGGGGAGGAGTTCAATCCCCTTACGGTTGCTTGGGGTTTTTAGTAGGACGCTGGGGTGATGGATCCTCAAACTTACGTGTTCCCTTAGGTTTACTTGCCGACTGATCCTCCAAGTTACGTGTTCCCCAAGGTTTACTTGCCCGATTGCCGGCTGTATGGGTTCTTGGGTCACAAAAAAAATAATAATTGAATTTAAATTTAAATAGTGTTTGCACAAAAGTACCCTTGATTGTTACTCTATCGAAGATGGGGCGGTGGCGATAGACAGAAGGGAGCCCTCTCGCTTGTATTTTTCCTTTTTTTTTTAATCTTGTTGAACTTTTAATATTATTGAACTTAAATTTAAATTATGTTTGGACAAAGATACCCTTGATGGGTCAAAATTTTATGTCGACGGCGATGTTAGGCTCTCATTTGAAACAACCATAATTACTTCAAGCTCTCTTTTGAAATTGATACGATCGCTTCAAGCTTTTATTTTTAGACTCGTATTTAAGAAAAATAATGGCATTTTAAGCTTTTATTTAGGGCGCGTTTGGTAACGATTGTTCCTGAGCGATTCTCGAGCGACTTGATTCTTTTTGATTCTCGTTCCCTAACGATTCTAAGCATTTTAAGCCGTTTGAGAATCGTCCAAAATTTCGATTCTCGGAATAGAATTGCGTTTGGTACCGTATTTATTAATTACTTTCCAAATCAATTTCTTTTAATTTTTAAATAATTTTTTTACTTTTTTCCTTTTTTTTTCTTTTCATTTTTTCATATTTTTCTTTTCATTTTCCTTTTTTTTCTTTTCTTTTTCCTTTTTTTCCTTTTTTCTTTTCTTTTTCTCACCTCCTTCTTCTTCTTCTTCGGCCGGCCGGGGCCGGCGACCGGCCGACGAGGGCCGGCGACCTCACCGGGCGTCGCCGGCCCTCGAGGCCGGCCCTCGTTGGCCGAGCCTCGCCGGCACCCTCGCGGCCGACGGGCGAGGCTCGCCTAGCCCCGCCGAGGCTCGGCCGAGCCGATCCGGGCGAGGCCGAGCCCCGCCGGCGGGCCCGACCTCGTCGGGGTTGGGCGAGGCCCGCCAGCCACCGGCGGGCCGGGCGAGCCTCGCCGGTGGGCCCGCGAGGTGGGGCCGGGCGTCGCGAGGCTCGCCCGGCCCCCGCCCGATCCGGCGAGGCTCGGCCTCGCCGGATCCGGGCGAGGCCAAGCCTCGCCGGTGGCACCGCGGGCCTCGCCGGCCCGGCGAGGCCTCGCCGGCCCCGGCGAGGCCCGCGGCACCGGCGAGGCTCGGCCTCGCCCGATCCGGGGAGGCCGAGCCTCGCCGGCGGGCCGGGCAAGCCTCCGGCGAGCTCGCGGTGGGCCGGGCTTGCCTCCGGCGGAGCTCGCCGGACCCTCGCCACAGTCCGGCGAGCCTCCGGCGAGCTCGCGCGGACCGGCGGCGGCGGCGGACGGACAGCGGCGGTGGGCGGCGGTGGCGGATGGCGGACGGTGGCGGGCGCGGTGGATGACGGTCGTGAGATGGGCGAAGGGAAGAAAAATTTTGATTCTCAAATTGATTCTCGGAACAAGAATCAACTTTTTTTTTGATTCTCGATTACGTTCCCAACTGTTCCTCGAAACAAATTTGTTCCTGAACAAAAATTTTACCAAACGCGATTCTGCGGCCGATTCCTAACAAAGAATCGGACTTTGGACTGTTTGGATGGTTACCAAACAGGCCCTTAGAATTTCCCTGTCCTCAGCCGAGTACTAAAGAAGTCCCTCTGACTGCTTTTTCCTTTTCTCTCTCTCTCTATCTCTATCTCTTAATTTATTTATTTATTTTAGACGGAGAAAAATACGGCGGGCGATGTCTGCTTGTTCCGTGTCAACGCCGCAGTACCTTTTCCCCTCGAAAGGGAGGCATCGGTCAAAAAGAGCCTCCGATCGGTGACGCCAACTCCGCCGAGCACGAGCCCCTCCGCCCCCGGAAAACCCGATTCCCCGGCCGCCGCGACCCGCGACGGCGCTCGATCGCCGCCCCGCCGATCTCCGCCCCTCCTCCGGCCGCGCCCGGCTCCTCTCGTCTCCGTCAGGTATTTCCCGCCATTCTTCGCCGCGAAACCTAAGCATTTTCTTTCTTTCTTTCTCTTCTCTCTTCCCCCCACCTCCTCCCTTCGCCGCCTAGGGTTTAAGCAACATTCCCAAGCTTGCGGCTTTTCCGTCTGGGGAAGGAGCTCGTTCGATTCTCCTTCGTGGGTCTTTCTTTCTTTCTTCCCGTCGGTCGAGCGGAATTCGGGTAATTGGGGTGGAGTTCGGACAAATTTAGCAATTTCCGGTTCGATTCGATGTTTTCGGCGAAGGCTTCGCGAATGAGGCGAGCTCGTTCCTGCGATCGGCTCGGGCTTTGTCGTTGGAGTGGCGGGGATTTGGCTGAGATCGATCACCAGCGGACGGCCGTCATCGGTCGTTGGTGGCTTCCTGTTGCGTGGTGCTGTGTTTGCGTGTGGGTAGAGTCCGTGAGCATCTGGTTTCCTTGCTCCGATGGGAACTTGCGGGCATTTCTGGGCACTGCGATTTTTTTATTTTTTTAAAAGAATGACCGGCCTTTTCTGATCTTGAGAAGATTATAAGTTTGCTGGGGTTTCGATTAATTGGATGAATTTTGTGGGTTGGTAATCAAAGATGGTGACTGAACAGAAAAAGTGATGCCCCTAGCCTCCTTGTTACAAAAAAGGAAAGAACCTCACCTTTTACCTAAAGTGGGAAATTGTTCATGGGCTGGGCAAGGCTACTTATTCTCTGTCGAAAATTAAAAACCAAGCTAATTGCTCTGAGGAGCATTGGTGGACTCTACCTTCCTGTTCTTCGCCCTGTCCTCCTGGAGGCATATTATAGCCTTATCCTAGCTTTCTCGTCTAAAACTGGGGCAGTGCTGATAAGTTTGGTCATTTTTCGTGTACAAGCGGTTTTCTATTTTTCTGATGTACAAGTGGTGTATGATTATCTTAACAGCTTTTTGGGGATCTGGAAATGCCAGGGAATTAAGGGACTCAATAGAATCTGAATTCAGCAAGGATATGTACTATGATGTGATGACTTAAGCAGCTGTTTGACGGGCAGCAAGCGCACTATGCTAGGTCCTGGCAATAACTCTGGCAAGGGCAGTAATGCGTCTACACTGGAAGTGCCTCCCTTGCCCCAATGTTTGTCACTGGAGCCAATTACTTTAGGCAATCAGAAACATTTACGACCAGGAGAGCTCAGGAGGGCCCTTGCTTTCCCTGTTGGCAGTACATCAGAGGGGCATTCATTTGGAGTGAACCAGCCTAAGCTTTCTGCTGTCATGGCAACCAAGGAGATAATTGAAGATGCCTCGAGAAAGGCAAAGTAATGGTTCTTGCCGTCTTGCAGAGATCTTGTTTATTTCCCTACTTGTCATTCGGGTTATTCCGTGTAGTGGGAACTCTATTTAAATGAATAGCTTGTACGGTTTCTAGAATGGGGCGATTTGGTAATTAATGGGAAAATGGGTCATTATTTACTTCAGTGCATACTTTGGCGGCAGGGAATGTAGTGTAGCCATCCATGAGTCCTAGCAATCCTTGCAAATAGCCTATGAATTTGGGCCAAAGGTATGTTGTAGATGTGCTCAGCATGTCTTCAGCATGATTTTGTGGCAGTTTGGGTTGAAGCACTATGAAGACGTTTGTGATATTCACTGAATATTTGTGAGGATGTCTGTTTATTACCCTATGATGGTTGGATAAAGATTTTTGAAATCTGTTTCTTTTAATGCTTTACTCCAGGTTTCTAGAATGTATTATCTATTTATATTGAGAATCAAATCTAGGTTCGTTGGTTCTCATCATCTGAATTAATATCTGTATATTGAATATTTGATATCTCTTTATCAGGGACAGAGCAAAGATGTTCCGGGAGTCCATCTCTAAGCTGGACAAGTACAGGGAAAACCTGAGCTCAAAGAAGCGACAAAGGACTGATATCTCATCCATCGAGAGGTCTGGGGTTGACCTGGAAAAGGTGAAAAGTCAACCTCGTGGAAACCCTCGTGACGTGGTCAATGCAAGGCTGGAGCAGAGGCCAAAAAATGGTGGATTGGTTAAGCGTGTCCGTTCTTCAGTGGCAGATATGCGGGTTTGTATCTGAGGCTTGTTTCCATTTCTGGTCTGTGATTATTCAGTTCTTTTGGAAATTTTTATCCCGTTCTTTGGATTTATGTTCTCCAAGATTTGCTTGGTTTTAGATTTGCTCCTAAGGAGATTTTCAGTCATGCTTTCATCTTCTGCTTAATTTATTTGGCGTTCCTTGGATGTATTTCTGTGTGAGGTACATTTTCTAGTTCCCCCCCCTTTGAAGGGACAACCTGTAAGATTTCCTGGTTAGAATCTGTATCGCCCAGGTACTTATGCACTTCTTAGGTGTAGATAAATTGAGTTTTCTTGTATCTGCTGGTTCAAACATTGTTATTTTAGAGATTTCAGTTCACTAAATTGTTGGAAAATCTGAAGATTGCATATAATTGCTGAAGCCATTTGACCAGTGAATTCACAAAAAAAGGTCCGAAGAAAAGCATGAAGTTAATTACAACCTGTTGTTGATGCTATGTAAAATTGTTCGACTGAAGCTTGATACAAACTGTGTTATATAAGGTTTAAAATTTGCAATGCTGTCATGTAGTGAAATGCATACTAACACACACTAGTCCTTAACATGAATTGCCCCCACTAATGAAATAATTATACGCTGACTTGCACTGTTTTTGATAGATTTCTGTGATATGAGTCATCATCATAATTGCCTTGTCTCGTGAACTACTCTTGTATTTTTTGGCACCACTCACGATAGTTGTTATTTAAGGATCTGTTTATGATGCAGTAGCTACTTCTGAGAGATCAGCTCAATATTTTCCATACTCACTAATTTTGTTTCACACTTCATGTTGTTAGGCTGAAACCAAGTCCATTTCTGCCTCAAGGCAGCCGGCGCTTATGGAAAGAAATGAAGAAAAGGTCCAGGTTGGTAACGGTCTTTTAGTTCGAAGTGAAGAAAAGATCCGCCGGGTGGCTGCTGCAGGTGACAGTTGGGAGAGGAAAATTAAGAGGAAGCGATCTGTAAGTGCTGTAGGCAACAGAACTCTACATGGTGATGTAGATCCAAAGCAAGTTATGCAGTCTAAACTGCCTTCTGATTCCAAGTTGCGATCTGGTGATGGTCACACTTTCAGGTAATCTCATATGTCCATCATGTTGATGTGAATATCTGCACTTAGAAGACTGTTGGGTAATTTATGTCTGATTGAGCTGTAGAGTCAGCTCTTTTTTCTAGTTGACTATGAACATTTTGATCTCTCTCTCTCTCTCTCTCTTTCTCTCTGTTTTTTTCTTTTTTGGACAGAGACATTTTGATCTGGTTAGAGATCAGATATTCTTTCATTTTTTTTGTATCATTCCTTCGACTCAACTGTATTAATCACTCCAAAGTCTCTTATATTCGCATTTCCCATATGCAGAACTTCTCTACCGGTTATCATGAAAATAATTTAAGTGAGCTGCTGGGATGGGTAATAGATGATACGGTTGATTTGTTTCTTTGTTGGAAGAATATCTTTGTCTTATCAGAGTTGGTTTTTTCTTTTTTCAAATGGCTGACAAATCTTACTGTGTACAATGTTGGTGTCTCTACCCATTATTAGAGTCTGCTCCCTAGGCGCCATTCAATTAGCTGCTGATAAGGAACCATCGATTTTAGAAGGCAAGCTGACGAGATTTTGAGATACCTTCCTAATAGAAGTTTTCCTTAATTGATAGCTGCCCTTTGACCAGCGTAATTGATAGCTGTCGTATATACGTGGCTTGTGATGTTCACCCAAATGACATTTGAATGGTAATAAAATTAATTAGTTGCTCACTTTTTAAAATCTATTCTTGAAAATGGTTCACGAGGCTAGGGCTAATTGAACACAAGTGCATAAGAAAGGTGGTCACTTGAGAAAAGGATCATCAAGAAAGCCGTTAGAGCCTCTTCAGATTGCATAATTTGCCATTCAGCTTAACAACTGTGAAGTGTTTGAGAAACAATCTTGCGTTAGATGATTGGTAGCTGAGGAAAATTTCCTGCGTATATGTATACTTGTTACCCGAGTCACTTCATTTGTGCTTTTCTACTCAAACTCAATTTTCTTGCTACTACAGGTCAAAAACTTCTAATGGTGCGGGTGGAACAAACAAGTTGGTCAGCCGGGTTGAGTCTCCTGGTTCAAATGCCTGTGCAGTTCTGAAGAATGAGCTGGAGATAGCCCCTTCACCAAGGGATGGTACTGATTTGTTTGAGCAGAGGGTTTTACTGAAGGGAAACAAGTATGTCCTTACATATTCTCAAAATACCTTGATCCTTGTATATAGCTGCCTTACATGTTCATATCTAACAAGAATTAAGACTGTGCTTTATGCATTTCCTTTATAACAAGGTGTGCATTTTTTCGGTCCTCTATGTACTTAGTCAGGTTGATGAGGCTCTTGATTGCCAATAACCACAGTACCTCTTTCAGGTCAAACTTCGAGGAGGGTGATCTGGCTAGCGGTTCTAGTTCATTGATTAAAGGAAAGGCCTCCCGAGCACAACGGACAGGTTCACTTATGGTGCTTGATTCATCTCCTAGCATTCATACTTCACCTGGAGCTATTGAAGATTGGGAACCACCTCTAAAGCCAAATAAAATTATGGCAACTGGCATCACAAATGATAAAAAGCATACTCTGTCTCCAAGTGCAACTTCGCAACCAATGGCACAGTGGGTTGGGCAGAGACCACATAAAAAATCACGCCTTCGAAGGGCAAACCTAGTCTCTCCTGTTGTGAATCCTGCTGACAAGATGCAGAATCTAGCACAAGGCTTTGCGACACCAGAGCCCAACCGTAGAAATTCTGTAATTGGAAACAGTGGATCTTTGATTGGACGCATATCCGGTAATGGCAACATGAAGATCAAGAAGGAACCTGAGATTTCATCGCCATTTGGTATGCCTGACAGTGAAGAATCAGAAGCTTGGGAAAACGGACTGAAAGAAAAAGGAATGGATGGTGGTGAAGTTTCTGCATCTCATAGTGCTGGGGATAATGTTTTGCCTGTGAAGAAGGGTAAAGTACTTTGCGAAATGGGAGGAGTGAGAAAACAAGGGAGGAGCGGAAGAGGTTTGTCTTTGACAAAGTCAAGTGTTTCTCCACGGGAGAGGATGGAGGACTTAATAGCAGTTAAACCACCTCAATGCCTGAGGCTCAGTTCAGATAGAAACAAAAGGTCTTTGAATTTTTTGTTCCAAAATTGTGCACAGTGCACTTGCATTATTTAGATTATATTCTATGTTGAATGATTTTTGCTATCTATTGTTCATCCAGTAAAACAGGCCGACCTTCCACAAAGAAGTTGAAAGATAAGAAGGCTGTGGCTCGGGTTGGGTTGGTGCTAAATGCTGGCTCTTCTGATATTTCCGGTACAGTAGAAGCCCAAACCTTTTGTTCAGTATTCTTATATTTCAGCTTCTCTCACTGAGTATTATTGGCTAGAATAGCTCTAAGTTCTATGACATTTGAGAATAGTGATGATGATATGAAGCGATACAGTAGACAGTATAATCCTCATTGTTGGTAGGGCATATGGTGCACATGGGCCTAATATTTGCGATCCCATAATTTCCTGTTGGTGCACATATTGTAGTACTTTTACTTGGTTCTCTGTGGATGGGAGAAGCTTGTTTGTATAAAAACATGGCATATTTTGAAGAGTTTGATTTCTTGGGTGCATCATATAAGTAACTCTCTATTCAGTGAATCTGATATTCTAGTGCTGCAGTGTCTTGGTTTTGACGTAACATCTAACTTTTTTACTTGACATTTGTCATAAATTTGATTTCTCTAAGCTCTAAGCTTCAATTGTTGAGGCTTTTGGAACCTTACCATAAGCAAAGTGAATAAAAAGGTTGCCAAGCTTATGTTTTAGCCATGAGGAAGTTGGCAAACTTTGACATTCTACTACTTTGATATCCTTTTGCAGGTGAAATGGGTGATGATTTTGAAACTTTACTTGCTGCTGTGCATTCTGCTCGAAATGCTTTCAGTATGCACTTTGATTCAGATCCTCTTGTTAAATTTGTTTTTTCCCCAATTTTGGTTCTTTTTTCCCCTTGTGAAAGCATGACCATAGAAATCCCTTACTGTTTGTACAGATACTGCATTTGTTAGTACACTTTGGAAGAAAATGAAACATGTTTTTGCTTTTGTGAGTCCTGAAGATGAGTCCTACTTAAAGCAACAGGTATTAGTTCTGAAAGAAGATTAGTTTCTTGATATCCTAATCACTGGATACTGACACTTTCATTTTGCTTGTTTCTTACTTGGATCAGCTCAATCGCATTGAGGAGCTTAATGAGAGTTTGTCATTCGTTATCAATCATGATACTTTGGTAAGAGAACTTGTCTATGAGGCCATATTTTATTTATTTATTTGTATTTCTTTCAGTCTATCGGTGACTTACAAAAAATATTGTTGCAAACTTGATGTACTTTTTTATATAAAATTCTCAGAATAGATATAAAATTCTACAAGAATTTACTGGTTCTTTTCTCAGGGCGCAGTCATTCACAAAGAAGATTCTGATCGTCCTGGTGGACGAGAAGGGAACCATTTGGACGAGGAAGCATCTCAGAATGCTATATTATCTGGCAGATTTGACATTGGGAGTTTGGACAAGGTTACTCCATTGTATCAGAGAATACTTTCTGCTCTAATTGAGGATGAAAGCGAAGAACTCTACCATCACAACGAAGGCAAAAATTTGTCTCTTCAGAGCGTGAGCGATGATTCTCATTGTGGTTCTTGTAACCAGATAGACATAGAGTCCAGAGACAAGGATAGGATGGAATCTGAAGTTGAGTCAACTGTGGATTTATGGAATCCGAAAGTTAACGTTCTGGACAGATTTTCTGCTGATAAAAGTGCTGCTTCTAGCACAGTTAGAAATTCAAGCATGTCGACTTCTGTTTACAGCAATGAGCATTCGTTTGGAGATGATGAATACTCCCATTCTGATGCAGCCATTGTCAGTGAAATATGTTCAGATGATATGGGACAGCTGCCAAAGAAGGAATTGAATGTCTCTGCCTTTCCTTACCATGATGGTCAATATCAATCGATGTCTCTCGATGACAGACTTCTGCTTGAGCTAAGGAGTATTGACATACATCCAGAAATATTGGTAGGTTCCTTATTTAACAGAGAGGATCCACTGGACTCTTTTCCACATGTTACCCATACTCTGGAAATCCTCTTCTTACCGCTTATATGTGAAGACTTCCCCCTCTTATTGTTTCAAACTTGGTTTACCGTATGCAGCCTGATCTAGCAGATGATGTGGAGGTGATTAATCAAGATATTGCAGAACTGAGGGAAGGGCTATGCCAACAGGTTGATATCTCCCTAGTCTTCTTGAATTTGTTGGACTGTAAAGTGAGGATTTGAAAGGAAGGTGTCTCTTTCTTGGGTGAAAAGAATGGAATCTGATTGATTAACGTTCAATCCTTTTCTTGCAAAATCCTCCTATCATTGATCTCTGATTTTTGACTGAATGTTAGATTGTGAGGAAAAGGGCGAACTTGGAGAAAGTGGATAAAGCTGTAATGAGCGGAGAGGATGCGAAAAGATGGTAATATTAATGCCTTGTCGGGTATTTGTCTGATATTTTTCTCTTGCTTCTTGTTTTGCTTAAATAGTTGGATTTAATATGCAGCAAAGCTGAACTAGAAGAGATTGCTATGCAACGACTTGTTGAGATGGCCTACAGGAAAAGAATGGTAATTGTTTATCTGTTCGAAAGTCATTATTTAGAATCGATGGATTATTGATTTTGGAATTTTTTTGCCCACAAAATTCATTTGTATTTCCCATCCGTAATGAAAAGGAACCATGTGTTGGTTTTTGAAAGTGAAATATCGGACAGGATAAAGTAGACAGTAATAGATTCACATTTTCAATGCAGATCACTGTGATTTTTTGTGCCATCTTCTCATTATGGATTTTTGCACACCAGTATGTGACGTCGAAACACCAGTGGTTCCTAGTAGTGATACCTTTTGTTTATCTAAGAAATGGCCCAAATGGCCTTGAAAAGAATCATTTTCCCTCCTAGCCCCCAGGGGGCAGGGTTGAACCCCTGCCTCCGTGGTTCACTTTATATGCTGGCCACTTAGCTAGCAGAGGTGATCCAATTTATATCAAGTGATGAAGTCAAAGGGATGTGACTCCTAGATCTCACCTCATATTGTCACGTTCTGGTTCTTTGAATATGCATTTGACGTCGCCAATCTGTCTTTCAAGAATGAGCATTATTTTGTGCTGAATGCTTCGCCACCAACCGAAGGATTAGGCTTCCTGATTCTTCATCTCATATCTCTTTTTATTTTATTTTTTAGTTCTAATATCTGTGGTTGTGGGTTGGCTCTGTTGTGATGCGCTTTTGTTTACTTTTGACGAGTTCTCTAGTTTGTTTGTTTGTTTGTTTTTTTTTTTTTTTTGCATATCAGTTGTTCTAGGATGTAATGACAGAATTACTTGTTTCTGATTTAATGGGGCTGTCATAGGTCAGTGTAAGTTTTGGAACTTAGAGTTTATATCAGTACCATATTCAAAAAGTGGCACTGTAATTTTTTCTTAAGTATTTAATGCCTAATGCTGTATGTCCTAAAACTCAATATATTTTGCACTTGATTGAACATAAACACTGAATATCCGGTTCTAGCATCTCTTTCTTCTGAGATTGTGCTTTGTTTAGTCCCCACAAATATAGTTTCTCTGTCATTTTCCTCATTCAATGAGCAAAAGACAAGTAGGAAAATTTGTCAATTTGGATACAGAAGGCTAATGTTTTGAAATTGGGTATTCTTGTCGATGTGGTTTTTATTATTCAGAAGCCTCCCTATGCTTTTTAGTACTATAAAATCTTTTGTCCCATGCTTGCTGCGACAGAACTTCATCTAGGTTCTAACAGGAAGTCGAGAAAATGTATGCCTTTCTCCATCCACTACCAGAGGTGGCCAATTGTGGTTATAATCGATTTCCTACTAGATGTTGTGTCTTGTGAATTCTGAGCTTACTCCAGTGTGACAAATGGGTTTTACTTAAGCTTGTTGATTGCATGATGCTGTCCCTCAGTCTTCTTTACTGGTCAGATGGTTCATCTCCTAAAATTGCTTAGGGTTACACATTGGTATTTGGCAATTTTTCCAGAATATAAACATCCAGTATCAGTACAATTTTGTACTTCTTGATGGTAACTGGTTCCTATTTGAGATAAATAACTCATTGAGTCTTATGGTGGTCCTACCATATCATCAAATACATGATATTGTGATGAATCAAATCAAAGACTAGTTTGTTGTATGTTCCTGTGATGCAAAAGTAGCAGCAAATGTTATATTGATGTGGACGAACCAGAGACAATTTAAGCACTTAGCTGATTGGTATAGAGTTCTTGTCATGTCAATTTCCTATACAGGCATGTCGGGGTAGCAGTACTTCAAAAGCTTCCGTCCGCAAGGTTTCAAAGCAGGTTGCGTTGGCTTTTATCAAGCGAACACTTGTGAGATATAAAAAGTATGAAGATACGGGCATTAGTTGCTTTTGTGAGCCTGGACTGCAGGAAATCCTCTTCGCACCACTGTCTAGCAGTAATGATGCAAAATCTGTTGAATGCGTTGGCTCAGGAACAGCAAGTAATACGTGTATTGATGTTCCGAATCCTCAGGCAGAAGCTAGGGGATCAGGTAAATTTTGATCACGCGAGCCTGTCATTACATGATTGACTTGGAATCAGTTGTCATTTTTGATTGTCACCTGATAAAAGTCCCCACAGGATAAAAATTCCTGTGAACCAATTGGGTTAAACCAGTAAAGAATCTTCTAACCTTCTATATGTCCTGCCACAGGTGCTGTCTCTAGCACTTTTGAAAGGTATGACTCTCTTGGGAAGAAGAAGGAAATGCTAATTGATGATGTCATGGGGTGTGCTTCCTCAAAAGTAACATCGATCGACAGTTCCATGCTTGGTGAAACAAAGGGTAAGAGAGGTGAGAGGCAGAAAAACACAAATGTTACTACTCTATCTGCAGTGGCTGGTCAACAATCAATCCAAAGCCCTGGGATCGAATGCAAAAACAAAGTGAAACCGAAGCCGAAGGCCAGTGATCATCCGACTTCAAGAGTAAGGCCTGGGAATGGATTTCCAGCATCGGCAAATACCTCTAGTCATGCGACTAATGCATCGCTTGGTCAACCGAAGGCGGGTAACAGTGCACGAGGAGACTCGACTAATGATGCGGACGAGCCCATCGATCTCACGAATCTTGGGCTTGGTGGTAATCAAGATCTCAGTTCGTTTCTGGACTTTGACATGGATGGGATGCAAGATCACGATTCAGTCGGTCTTGAAGTACCGCCATGGGATGAGTTTGCATTTGACTTTTAAAACGAGGATGGCGTGCAAGGTTTCGGGCTTCGTTATTCTGCAAATGCTAGAGGCGGGGGTGGACTTATACAGTGTTGTGTTATTTCATAATTGATTGAGGGTGCAGTCTGTAGGGTTAGGGCAAAGAAATTTGAAAACCAGCATTTACCAAAACTGTTGGGAAGCAAGCAAGAGTCAGAATTTGTCATTTGTAATTCTTTGTTGTACACTAATCCCTGTAGTGGAAAGAATTTTGCCTATCCGAAGTTACAATCTCAAGAGGAGCTTCGTTTAACCAGCATGGAAATGATTGCTTATTAGAACATATGAAATGTTGGTTTTGGTCTCTCTCTCTCTCTCTCTCTCTCTCTCTCTCTCCATACCTTCCTTGCTTGTAAAGTAGTGATGGAAGCAGCATTACCCCTTGATAGATTATACTAAAATTGAGACCTAATCTAAGAGGACGTGTCCCATTCGTCTAGAGAAAAGTCGCCTTTGCTTCCTAATTCTCTGATTGGTGTGGGGGTGAGTGAAGGCACGCCGACAGTGATGGACAGTGCCAATTTAAACAATTTTTATCTATTTATTTATTTGAGTTCGATTGTAATGATAAAAAAGTACAGAAATGCCAAAAATTCTCAGGGAAACAAAAATTAAAAATAAAATAAAATAGGGCACCGTCTAATTTAAGGAAGAACCCAGTAATTAGGAAAAACGTAAACCCCTGGTGATTTTGTCTTTTTCCCTCCCAATAATCACCACTAGATGATGCTAGGGACGAGCAAGATGCTGCCCACGATCGCCTACGACTTAAATCGACGTTCGATTAAATTATTTCGGTGCCTTGTTAAATCTTGAACAAACCGCTTTGTCCGTGACTTCGATGCGGCGAGAAACGTTGAGAAAAAATTTCAATCGAATGAGCTATGTTATAGCCATGCTCATGGATGACAGTATCTGTAAATAATTATTTTTCACATCACTCTCAATCTACGGAAACTGTTGATTGAATAAAATAAATTTTCATATCAATCTAAAGACGTCCATTATTAAAATCGATGGCCTCCAACTTTTTAATGCATGTCGGTAGAAGATCGTCTGTATATACTTTTTATATAAATAAAGTAAAGAAACAGAAACTCTCAATCTGCAACAAGAAGTAAATAATTTCACAACCACTTCATTAATGAAAAGGATCGAAGGAGAGGCAGGCACTCGCACCCACCACCCAGATTTTCTCTCTGTCAGCACCAAGATTGATGCGTACTCTTCTGGTTCATGATGAATCCACTGCATATAATATGAATAAACAGGACAATGCATGTCATTAGTTATTGGGATTTTGCCTTCCTGCTCTGCTCGTCCGTTCTTCATATCCTAATCACAAAAGGAAGGTCTTCTTTTGCAACCACTTCATGCAAGTATGCAAGAAAACCACATCCCCACTTCCCAACCATCCATCTTGTCTCTTTCTTTCTCCTGTCTTATTCAAAGTTTAATCTCTCTCTCTCTCTCTCTCTCTCTCTCTCTCTCTCAAGTTTGCAACATTCACAAATGGGTACGAATGACATTGCAAATATGGAGAGTTCGAGATATATCTATGAGAAGCTTGCCCTAACTTTGGAGTGAAGTCAATGGTTATTCAATAAATAAGCTTCTTATTTTAGATGAAGATAAAGTATAATATGTGTACATGTACTTGTTCTATAGACCATGGTTTTGAAATTATTCATGAATTACCTTGTTTCTCCTTGCATATTATTATTGTAAGGCTTGTGCTTATCGAAAAGAAGGATCGCATAAGAATATCATATACAATAAAGATACTCCAGATGATGACGATTTCGCAATTTCATATTGTTTTTTTTTTTTTTCTCTTTCTTTATAACCCAATCCACTAGAAGCTTCCCAATGCACAATACAATTGATTACGTTCATTTACATGACAAGAACAGATAAGACAGTGGATATATAAACACTAAAAATTGCTATCCTCCTAAAAGAGAAGCTCCAAGAAATTCTGGCTGAATTTGTTTATGTGGACGAGGTCGTCGTTCTCGATCCGATCGATCAGGTTCAGCTCTAGCTCCTTAGTCTGATGCGGTATAATCAAAAGTTGGAGAAGTGATTTTGTGTAGCCTGAACAATTTGCAGGTCCGTTGTTGTTTGGCGTGAGTTATCATCATTCATCATGCTCCTGACCAAAGCGCAAGTTATTTATGATGGTCAGATGCAAGAAGAACTTAAGATGACTAGATCAGTTTGCATAATTCGTTTATCTCAATGGAAAAATTCAGCATCTAATGCAGTGATAATCTCACTCTCGAGGACGAGACGCCCATAGAGAACTCAATGCTCGTAGTCGACCATAATACTCTCCGATCACCAAAAAACAGCGCGCGGCTTGTCGAACCGTCAGTATCCGGTGCAAGTGATGAAGGGTATGTTGCCTCAAGTTATCAGCCTGCAATTCTCAGCTAAACAAGTAAGAAAATTCCTTCATGAAATATGACAATGAGGCAACATAGATGATTAGTATGCGATAATATATATAATACACCAAGAGCAAGTTGAAATAAAAATGAAGTCCTACTTCTGGTGCAATGCACATGGGTTGCTACGGCCAACAACAATTCAAGAGAGCTGGAAGCTCATGAAGTTGTCATTTTCTTCAAATATGGACCATTTTGCAATCATAGAGATGAATAATCCTTTAAAATCTCGAATCCCATCTTAAGAGGATAGCTTATCATTTTCCTCCTCATTATTTTAAATTTGGCTTGATAGCTCTAGCTAGGGTTTCTATGTCAACCGGCATCACTTTCAAGCAACCTTCTAGATGGCGACTTTAAGAGAGATGGTAGAAAGAATCAACACCAAACCCTAGTTATTCAACAAGCTAATGGACTTCTTTATACCACTAAGAAGATATTCTTTTACCACACAAAAAATCATGGGTAAAATAGAGAAAATCTTGATATAAATAATTCTGAATATTAAGTATAAAGGACTAAGAATTGTTTCAGCTTTGACATGTTCTTAGTGGGGATCATCAAAGCGCAACTCTCGACGTTGACCAAATCTGATGGAGACGCCAAGAAGATTATGTCCTAATGAAAGTATTGATATGATAATTAAAGTTAGATCTCCATCCAACGACGAATCAGCACCAAAACTGATGGAGGGGGATGCACCTTATAATAGAATAAGCCTTTTTTTACACTGGGATTATTGTATTTCATCTCAGAAAGTCAACCAAGAAGGTTAGAATCAGGGTGACGCAAAATCCAGCTTTTTATGCCCGTTAAAATATAGCGGCGCCTCGCCCTACAACTCCTGAAAGTCAAACCATTCATGCCCCCAGAAATGAATCTACAAGTTTTCTTGATCTTGTACAGCCTTTACATAAGGAAGTTCTATTTTTACTTCTTTCTTTTTTGCAATTTTGAATTTAATCATGTTTTCCATGTGTTTGCAAACTACTGTTTATGTTGGAAAAAAAATGTAATAGTTGTACCTTAGTTTATCCTAATCACTGCTCTGCCGCCTTCATAAAGTTTGCAAGTAAGAATAAATTTGCCCCGAGTGCAAGAGAATATTAGTGCGCAATCGACGACTTTACCTGTCGAACAAAGCCTTCGAGATTGGTTAATTTGCCCAAGGCGATTGCCATCTGTTGCATTCCTTCGATGCTGGGCCCGCCGGCAATGGTGTCGACGAGTGACTGTTGGAGCTGTTCTAGCCCCTGGGACAGCGCCTCCTCCGCTCCTTGAGATGAATGTTGGAGGCTGCATATCCCCATGAATTGTTGTTCCGTCAACGGATCTAATTGCGTTATTAGTAT
Organism: Eucalyptus victrix; assembly: GCA_016097545.1. NCBI lineage: Eukaryota > Viridiplantae > Streptophyta > Magnoliopsida > Myrtales > Myrtaceae > Eucalyptus > Eucalyptus victrix. The sequence goes on from CM027844.1 coordinate 29,279,261, forward strand.
CTGTGAACATAGACCACGCATAAAACATATAAACATCCGGATCCTCGTATCATTAAGTAAAAGCAAGGAATTTATGTTCTGTTTTATTTATTTATTTTTGGAATAGGCGATCTAACATGGAGGACAAAAGACTGCGCAGATGATCATCTGATGCGCCCTCTGAAGGCATGAAGAGCCTGCTTGAGAAGTGGTTTAGGCTTTAGAATTTGGTGAGAGGATATTTTGGTCAATTAATTACTCTGGCTCTAATAGATGTCACTTCTTCTTTTAAGGAAAGAAAAAGAAGTCTCCTGGAATCTAGGTTTAGCAAGTCAATGCTTTCATTATTCCTATAATTAAAGAAGATGCCTTGCCAAGGACTTTAAAGCTTGTTTAGAACCCAAGAAAAGGATCCTTTTCCTTGGGAAGCATTATTATCCCTGGAAAGTCATCAGGGAAAGGACAATGTGTCCTCTGAGGTGAGAATATACCAGAGGCCAAAGTCCCTGCCCACATCATTATCTGATGCAACTTTTCAGAAAAGATTAGTGGCTGTCGGGGAATTTGCCAAAAGATGATTAGGAATCAATTAATACCACGAACCTTGATCAGTTCTGAGGGTCGGAAACCGCCCATCCAAAGGAAGCAGCGCTCAGCCGGGGTGGCCCAGACCCCCGTTATAAGGTGAAAGACGTCGGATTTAGCAGCCACTCCCTTGAGCCTGAAAATCTCGTCGTAATGTGAAAGGTAGCCATCTACTATCACTCTGAGATCGCCGTCGGGCAAATGAGCTTGGAGGCCGGTTCTGAGCTCCAACATATGCCGGTGGTCGTCCTCCAACCATCTCGCATATTCCATATCAAATATCGTGGCTCCTAGATTGCGTTGTATTCTTTCAATTATTGCGGCAATAAAACATTAAAATACTTGTAAAGTGGAAGCAAGTAAACTGTGCAACAGCATAGATTAATCAGTTACTGTGGCCAAACATCATGCTTTTGCACTAGACTTTTTCAGAGGAGAGTTTCTACTTCTATAAAGCATGCCTCATTGCTTCTGGTGCAGAGCAAATCCATTTGCTAAATAGGGAAAAGTTGGTGGTAAATAGTCCGTGTTATCATGGCAAAGTGATTCTGATTTATTTAGTCAAGAAATCGGCTAGATTTGGAAGTCCAACCAAATCTTGCCAGACATGACTAAGAACTAAACGATTTTCTTGCAGTCAAATGAAGAATAGTCAGAAAGGGAACTTGGAAATTTTTTCAGGTGGTGCGTTAGACCAGGAAGCTCAATTATTTGGAAAAAATTGACATTCTTGATCAGTTCACAGAAGTCCATAAGTTTGAAGTTTAGTTCAACAAAACATCGCGCGACTGCTTTCAAAATTTTAAGACGGACTTTCAGACAACAAAAGATTCATGACTCATAGCAGTTGATCACTGACAGGATATTTTGACCAGTCACAAGAAAATACGAACTCCCTTTCGCTAGATTTTTGTTCTTTCTTGGTTAAAATCTTGTTTTTAACCCTTTCAATGAGCGTATTAATTTGTGCATGATGAAGTCATCAAAGACTCACCAGAGCTTATATTAGCACCACCGCATGCACCCAAGAAAACCCCCTACAGAAGAGCCACAAAAATTTGTTTACATTCCTTAATATTAAGAAAAAAGCAATGGCCACAAATCTTGGTAAAATAACATGTTTAGACTTGAAAAACCTGAGAGCGTGCCCGCTGAAGGTCTTGTTCTAACTGACTGAGCTTTATTCTACTTGATTCTAGTTGCTGAACGTAAGCCTGTCGAAAGAAGATAAGAGGGTAAAAGTTAGCGGGCTCTTAAAGTGCCATTTTTCCACTCAATGGAACACAGCTTTTATATTGTCGTTTAGATTTCAAAGCCGTAGAAAACGGCAGACCTTTTTCCTGAGACGGCTCTTTCTTGCAGCTTCCCTGTTTTGGGCCAAACGTCTCAACGTCTGAAATCAAATGAATATGACTCATTTAAAAAGTTGAGATAAAAGTGACGAACGATCGAAAAGAAAACCAGGAAATGATCTCGTGTAGCCAAAAATAAATAAATAAATAAAAATGAGGAACAAGTGCTAATTCACTTGGAACCTTAGCATCAAGTTGCTTCTCTGAGGTGGAACCTCCTTTTCTCTGAAAGAGTTTTTTAAAAAAAAAAAAAAAATCAATTATTGGGATGATAAGAGGAATTGTTAAATAAAATGCAAGATCAGCGACAATGACCTAGTATTTGATCAGAACAAAATCTCAAGAATAAAGAAGAGGTGGGTTAGAAAGCATATTAGTTGCAATCCCGGTTTCCAATGGGGAAGAGATTAGTTGATAATGTTGTTTAATTTATCAAGATGACACTGACCTAATTTAGCATTCTTTCAATGTTTCATAGAACCTTTCAATATAAACATTAAGTCTAACACCTCAATAGAGATCAGACCAAAAAAAAAAAAAAAGGGAAGAAAACTTTTTTTTTTCCTTTTAATTTCTCCAAGACTCCTTTTTCATCGATCAGGATAAGAAACAGTGGTAACTACTCTAAAGATCCTGCCCAGCATTATTTTTGTGTATCACTACTATTTCTACCTTTTCCTGAGCACTCTATTTTTGTGTATTACAAGTTGTACCTTTTCCTGAGCACTTTGGGATCTGTTTTATCTCTAGAGAGAGAGAGAGAGAGAGAGAGAGAGAGCGCTCTACAGAAACAGAAGCTTTATCCACAGTTCTAGGGATGTGGTAAAGCAGAGAGAATGCGTGGGAGACTAATGAATTTGAACTGTAGTATAAAACAAAAACCTTGTCTTGGGGCGCTTTCGAGGCTGATTGACTTGGAGAAGGTAGAGGAGACGTATCACTTGCTGCCATCTCCATTGGCTTTTGCAGCTTCTGATGATCCAAAGAAGATGATCCCTTTACACTGACCGGAGAATCTGCTTCTCTCCGAGCCTCAGCTATGCTCGAAGAAAGAGTGTTCATGTTCACTCCTGACCCTGAGTCTGTGCTCTCTCCTCGTGACTTCGGACTCCCCTGGAATTAACAAGAACAAACACATCATCAGCACAAAAGATTTCAAGTCGGAACCTTTCCTTCAAATCATGTCCCAACTAGATCAAAACTGCAGAACCCATCAATATCTCCAACCGTAAAACCTGAAGTTGTTCAAAGTAGAACAGAGAAATTTACTCTAGGCCAGAGAAGAGTTGAGAACTTGAGGGTGATTGATCAGTACCCATCAAAGGGTGTCTCGAGAATGCATGATATAACTAGAAGCCTTGAACCACTCGAGTTAAGAGACACGGTCAAAGTAGGAGAAAGAAAGGAAAGAAGGTACTAACTCTTGGGGTGTGCTGGAATTTTATTGGCCATGAAGGGAACATGTCCAGAGTGGCCGCAGGCCTGCCTGCATATAAAGCTGCAAGAGAATCACCCCATAACAGCAAAAATCTCAGAATATCACGGTAAGTAGAGAAAATATAGACAACCAAGAGATTTCTTTTTTTCCTTTTGTTGAAGAAAAAGAAAAAGCAGAGGCTGAAACCTAATCTCTCCTCTCTCTGCTCCCTTTTCTCCCGGTTACGGATTCAGTAAGAAAATCATGGCTTTGGTAAGGTCAGGCTTCTAAATTTGTGTACTCATGCCATTCCACTCTTAGTACCAGAAATGATTACACTATCAGAAATGGAAAATTCCCCAAACCCCACGCCGAAGACATTTTCAAATCCTCTCTCTCTCTGCCTCACAGACATGTAAAGGATAAAACTGGTTGTTTTTAATGGGACGTCACCGGGGAGGAAAAAATGTGAGATGGAGAGTTTCATGTTCATACGTGCTTTTGCTTCATCATTTCTGATGTTAGCTCCTTGCAGCACAATTGCCTCTTCAAGCTCTCCAAAATCAAAAGCAGATCCTTCCTGATTGCTGAAACAGATGGAACTAATGATCAACGCATATATAGAGAAACCAGTCTCTTTCCTTTATTTTAAAGGAAAAACTCAGCTCTGTTTTGAGGACAAGGAGAAGTTCAGAGCTGAATGAGGTGTATGGAGAGAAGAGAGCGTTGGGTTGGGTTAATACATGAAAGTGGTGGGATTGTTGATTCCATGATAGACTGAATAAGGGACGTGGTGAGTTGATGGCCCTGTTTCTGATAAACCAATCTCTCCAATTCTGTGGCTCGCCATGCAAGACTTGTTCTGAGCTCAGAGCCGGGCTATTTCATCTCTCCAATACCAACAATGAACTGCACAAAAGAAGTCCAGAAACAAGAAGAACGTGTGACGGTTGTAAGAAAACTGATGGCCTTCTTGTGAACAGAGAGAAAGACAGAATGGGAGGAAGTGAACAATGACTCTTATCAAGGAGCACCCGTCTATACCTCTTTTTTCGCGAAAAGAAACTCGTTTGGAGGAACAGCCCAACAGGCAGAGAGAGATGGATGAGAAGAAAGAGAGTTACAAACCAGAAAAGATCAGAGCTTGATTGTCAAAATATAAATAAGTAGCCACAAGAAGGGTCCACCGTTCAGCCTCATTCATTTATATATCTCTCACTATCTAATTCTCTCCTTTTGTGACTTTTGAAGGTTGATCCTTGCTCATGGACGTCTCTATCTCTCCTCTTTTCTTTTGCCCTCCTTATCTGTGAAGAAACCTGACCTATCTTTAATCTGCTTAGCTTTGTGTTGCTTGTTTTATGGACCCTCTCATGGTACAGAAGATATTGTCCTATCAGGGCCTTTACGTGCCATCTCTGTGGGGCTTGGAAAAAATTGATATGCCAAAACCAACGAAAGATGAAAGGTTTTCATTTGCATATTATTTTTTAAGAAAAAGGAAATTGAGGTGGGGTCATTGGCATGAACCCCCACGGGAATTACTCGGTCCTAGTTGCACTTCCCTCTTGTAACCGCTTGGGCCTTCTCATTGGCCCTTTTACTGGACTCTTTCGGGGATTGCAAGTACTTGCATGAACGGAAAATGAGTAGATAACGAAGTAAGTTTATCAGTGAATCATACAAACAAGAGATGGAGATGAGACGAGGTGATCTTTCATGAAAGATGGCAAGAAAAGAGGGATTAGTATAAAAGGGGGACCTCTAAAGGGGTTTCGATTGTTCTTTTACATGCCCTAAAGAGTGACTGAGCCCACATTATTGACACCCAAGACCTTTAAGAGAGAGAGAGAGAGAGAGAGTACTTGAAGTCAATAAAATATTAAATCTGCAGACAATATTCACTTGCCTTGTTAATTCTGCTCTTTGAGATGGATTTGTTTGGTGTTATCCCCATGGTTGACATGTCAACATCCATTCCCTGTCATTACCTAAAACAATTGCCACATTGAGATGCTTTGCCATTAATAGAAATTTACAAACCCCTTTCTTCTTCTTTTCATAGAGGCAGGTCCAATACAGGGTCCATGCGAGAATGAGCTTCATTATCTTTCTCATTGTTCCTGATCTAGGTCCTTACTATTTCTTAGGGTGGTTGTGTTTGTTGGACATGCCCTATGGACGAAAAATTAAAATCTTGCCCAGGTTGCGGCTCAAAAAATGCATGAGAAACTGGTATACATATTAAAGAATCTCTGGCTAAAAGACTTTTATTATAAGTGATTGAGCAAGCATTATTGGGGATACAGGAACAGGTGTTTCCTTGTCTCTGTCTTTCTATGTATAAAAATGTTCGTGTCTGGTGCGTGGGGGCTGGATTGGACCCATGAATTTCTTCCATAAAGATGTGGAAGCAAATATTCTAATGCAATGGTCATCTGCTATTTTTGTTAAGTACTGCGGATTTCCTTTCTGAACCAATGATTGGGATCCCTGAAAAAGGGGTCGGATTCAATAGGTCAAGTAATGCATGGATTAGGTGATGCATACTTTATAGCAGTTTGCTCAAAAAGCACCTTACTTTCTGGGTTTAGAGATTCCAATAACCTAGCATTCAGTACTTTAGGTCACTAATCCCACCATTAGATTGCCTCACGGAATTGCGTTAATAGGTTAAGCAATCCTTTGCCTCTGTGCTACCTACTTGCCTCTTTTGTTTTTTAACCCTCTCAGTAGTTTCATTGAGATTCTGGAACTAAGCAGTTGAGGAAGCCGGAGGTCGACCGTTTCATTCTGAATCAAATTGACAGTGAACTTTGTCGAACAAGCCAAGGCAGCCTGAGTTTTGAGAGCATCATTCTTCTCTCCTGTCAGCATAATATTCTGATTACATATGGTGGGTAATTAGCCAAGGCCACACAGATCACGACTTTGGCCTAGATCTGAACCAGTTTTCTTTCTCATGGATTGCAGTAATGGTGGTTCAGATTTGAACTCCTATGGAGTCCTTGCAATACTAATTCCTGAATCATTTCGTACATTACATGCTAAGAGGCTTTTCATTTCTGCAGCCTGTGGACATTAATGCAAATCAATTTGTCTCCACGCTCAAATTGAGTCCACGATATATTATATTACACACCATTTGGTCCTTTTCTTCTTCCCTTTTCTTTGGGAGGGCCACAGCACACAATTGGCAGTCTTCAAGTAGATGCCCTGTCTCACCTAACAGATCAACATCATTATGATAATCATCGACTCTTCATTATTCTTCTTTCATTACATTCTCATAATCCTATCTTCGAGTTCATCAGTTGCTCCTTATTAATTGAATCAAATTGGATATAAAAAATTCGACTTGCTGGTTTAGCAGTAGGGTTTCGAATCGAAGCATTCTTTTTGTAGAACTATAGACTCTATCTACCTATCATTTTAAAAGACATGACCCGATAATATATGTTAGTGCTCAATTTCCATTATGTAATCCATTTCCCTATGAGAATGTGCACCCTCGAAGCAACCTAATCAAGATGTCACTATGGATTTTCATCAAAGCATCCGTTCTCTTCATAATTTCTATAATTGGTATGATTCTTTTCTTAATTGTCTTTATCTGGTATGATGGAGATATACATCTCAATCCCAAGTTAATGTTTGGCCCCCAAATAAAGCTTTTTAGTTAATCTTTCACTTTCTCGTATGATTGCAGCCTCACTGTTAACGGTTTAAAAAGCAAACCCTAATCGGAATTAATGATATAGTCATTTGGTCTGATATTTGCTCAAATTTTTTCTTCTTACTTAATTTACTCTCCTAGTTAAAATTATAGACATATAAAAGCCGAAATCGTCAATTTTAAACTGACAAACTTATAGTCAATCCAACATCTAACATATTGGCATCGAACCAGATTATATCAGTATTCGTGGGCTATATTTCCTATGGACCTTTGGTTGGTAAATTACAAATTATGGACATAACCTCCGTGCGAATTTAACTGAATTTATGATGCAAGCGATATTTGTGTTAAAAAATCCACCGATCCGAACAGCCAAAGCAACACACGACCCTATTTCAATATCATTTTCGGGTCACCGCTCTTTAATTTCTTCTCAAGTTCACATTTTTACTCGTTTCTTTCGTCTCAATAATTTTGAAAAATTGAAAGAACAAGCTGATGCGGACTCCTTTACGTGCGTTCTAGATTGAATCTACGAAGCCGATGGGTCTATGAATCTGAAGGCCCACGAAAGGACCGAGCTTGGAAGCCCATGGGCCAAGCCCAAGTAAAGCAAGGCCCAAAGTTCTCGCTAGGGTTTTGGGTCCCCCCCAGCCCCTGCTTCTTCCCCGTATATATGCGAAACCAAGATCGGCGGTGAAACCCTAGTCGCGGGTTTCACTCTCTCGAGTCTTCGGTACGCCCTCTCTCTCTCTCTCTCCTCTTACTTCTCTGCATCGGATTTCAGTGTCGACGACGGGGCTGCTTGTTCTTTCTCCGTAGCTGAATCTCGTGCTTCGGTTCGAAGCCTTTCTGTGAAGTAGAACGGGCTAAAGTTTGGATTTTTATTTCATTTTGAAGGAGCTGATAGAGTGTGTAGCGGTTTTTCTCTCTTATTTTTCAATTTGATGAGATGGGTATCAGCTGATCTGACAGTTTGAGTAAGTGTTGTTGATGGGTCGCGAGGCTGTGTCTGAAACTGTTGTGTTCTTGTTCGATTTTTGGTGCGCAGGAGGCAAATCTTTTGGGCGGTCTCTGGGAAGGACGAGAAAATGAGGTACGCCCACGGCTCAAGCTTTGCTCTGTTGAGGGGGAATTGGTGTTTCTTGGTTTTGCTTCTCTTGCTGGGTTGGATTGAGTCTTGAATTTTGCTCGGAATAGATGGGTAGTTGCGGTGATCGATCGAGGTTGATTGGCCAAAGGGTGCTTGATTCTGTTCTTCGTAGTTGGTATTCGAATGGTTTGTGAATGGATTGAGCCATTGCGGTGATCGATCGAAGTTGATAAGCCAAAGGGTTGTAGTTAATATTTCAATGGTTTTGTAATTTGCTCAAGCCATCCTAGGATTATCCCTCAATCCATTCGAATGTGGAGGATCTCGCACTAGGCTTGACTCTTCTAATTGTGTCTCGTCCAATCTGTTCTTCTCTCTTAGACTTGTAGACTATTCCCTTTGTAACTTGGATCTGGTTGAGACAATATCTGCATTGTCGACGTCAGTTGCTCATCATTGGTATAGTTGTAATTAGTGGTTAAATTATCTCTAGTAGCATCTTGCCAGAGGCTATACTGCTTTAGAATGCAGCTGGTGCGAGGAATTTTCAAATTGCTGGGTGGTAGCTTGCATTTTTCTGTGTTGCATTTTCATGGATCGATATTGAGGCTGTACTGAACCCGAAAGATGGTTGATGTGCAGTTATAGATATTGTGTTTGAACATCCTTGCAGAGTATCCGCATGATATGTAGTTGTGTTGTTATTTACCGAAACATATAGTCGAAATTTAGAAATGAAACTTGTACAATTTGGGAATCTCTTCTGAATATTGCCATTCATTCTTGTTTATTCCATGCCTTTATATTGCTCTGACCTTTGATTTTTCCCTGTGGCTTCCAGTAAGCTTCAAAGTGAGGCATTGAGAGAAGCTATCGCAGGGATCAAGAATGATTGCAATGAGAAAAAACGTAATTTCACTGAGACAATTGAGCTTCAGATTGGATTGAAGAACTACGATCCCCAGAAAGATAAGCGTTTCAGTGGTTCTGTGAAGTTACCACACATTCCTCGCCCTAAGATGAAAGTCTGCATGCTTGGTGATGCTCAACACGTGGAAGAAGTAAGTTCCTTGCAATTGCAAATCACCTCTAATTTCTGATTCTCCGGCAACAGTAAACTATTCTTGAAGAAATGTGACTCATGCCTTTTGTCCTGCTCAGGCAGAGAAGATTGGCCTGGATTATATGGACGTCGAAGGGTTGAAGAAGTTGAACAAAAACAAGAAGTTGGTTAAGAGACTAGCAAAGAAGTACCATGCTTTTCTAGCATCTGAAGCTGTGATTAAGCAGATTCCCCGTCTTCTGGGCCCTGGTTTGAACAAGGCAGGCAAGTTTTTTCCTTTGTATGTGGCGGTAGTAATTCTCCTACCTAGGAGGAATCAAGTATATACGTTGGTAGTGATTTATCTCTGGACTTGATGATATAGGATCTTCAGAAGATGCTTAAAATGTTCATCATTAATACAGGAAAGTTTCCCACCCTCGTCACTCATCAGGAATCCCTTGATGCCAAAGTTAATGAGATGAAGGCTATGGTAAAGTTCCAACTCAAGAAGGTGCTCTGCATGGGTGTTGCTGTAGGCAACCTTTCTATGGAGGAAAAGCAGATCTTCCAGAATGTTCAACTTAGTGTGAACTTCCTGGTTTCGTTGTTGAAGAAAAATTGGCAAAATGTGAGTGAATTCAACTCTTATGTTTCCAAAGATGCCTTCTAAAATTTGTCTAAGCCGCTTTCTCTTCCCGTGGATTTGATTTTCTGTTCTCTGTTCATGCTGATGGGATTTCCCCTTCTGTTGTCAGGTCAAGTGCCTATACTTGAAAAGCTCCATGGGGAAGCCGTACCGAATCTTCTGAGGCGTCCTTTGTATCTGTAGGGAGTTACTAGAAAAGAGAAGTTGCGTGGCCCCAACCATTGAGAAGTTACGTTGGTGTTCTTTCTTGTCAGCTGTTTTTGTCAAAAGTTTTGAGAGTTAACGACAATCTTTAGTTGAAATGTTTCATTTTGTTGTGGATTTTTTCTGTCACGATGGTTTAATGACGATCCTGGTTGGACTGGTGATACATGTGAAATCAGAATTCTACGACAACGCCTCATTTCGAGTTATTTCTTGGTAGGGGAGCTCTCTTTGGATTGTTACATAGCTAGTCATACTATCTATTGGGAGATTTTACTTTTTCAACTTCCTTCTTTTTGCAGCATTCGAAATTTAAATTTTTTACATTATAATGAATGCTCACACCTGGAAAAGAATACTGTAAAATCATTTGTAAGTGTCTCGAATTTTTAATGTTGTATATTCTGTCTTTTAAAGTTTTTGAAAGATAGTAAAATGTAATTTTAGCGGTAAGGACAAATAGGTTCGTTATTTTTAAGGTTGCATTTGGTTGTGCGGATTCAGATTTTGATAAGATATGATAAAAAGAGATTTGAAATCTTCTAAATATCTTTTGAATTGTGAAAAAAGAAAAATCGATTTAAGACAAGATGAGGAATTTTTGAAAATTTCAAACATAAGAAGGAAGAAGGATGTGTTTAGTAATGATTTTATTTGGGAACAATTTTTGATCAAAAATGATTTTTTCTAATTCTATTCTTGGAACAATTTCTAAGAAAAAAACACGTTTAATAATTTCTCAAAATTTGTATTTCATCGTATAGAAATATGTTTGGTATAATTTTTAGATTTTTATTTTTATTTTTTTTTAATTCCTTTATTATATTTTTTTTTTTTTTTTTTTGGCTTTAAGTCGACTATTGTTGTGGCCGGCGATGGACTGAGCAAAGTCTGACGAGATTGTTGAAGGCTAGCTTGGCCATAGAGAGCCTTAGCCTCATCAAATTTAGGTGAGATCGAGTCTCGCTGGTGGCTAGACAAGCCTTGGCCTTGTCCAGGTGGTGCGAGGTCAGCCTCACCCTAGCTTGGCGAGGCCTAGCCTCGCGTTGGTTAGGGTGGCCGCGTGAGGCTTGGCCTTGTCTCGTCCAATCATAGCGGGGCTCGAGTCGATGAGGCTCACCGTGGCTTGGCGTCTTCGGGGGCCGGAGACACTCCAGCGAGGTTGCTAGCTCTCGTCTAGTCGGTTGCCAACCCTCATTTAGCTGGTCACTACGCCGGCCATGGCCAAGGCTGACACCGGCCAAAAGCAAGAAGAAGAATAAGAAAAGAAAGACAAAAAAGAAAAGAGAAAAAAATAGATTTTAGAAATTATTTCTGAAAATAAGAAATTATTTTTTTCTATTTTTTGTTTATGTTCAAAATCTATTATTGGGAATAAAAAAATAAATTTTTTGTTTTCGGAAACAAAAATTTTATCAAACAGATTTCTATTATTTTTTCGTTCCTCAGAACAAAAGAACAGAAATAGTTATTTCAGAGATCAGGAACAAAATTTACCAAATAGGACCGAAGTATCCCTTCATCTTCAACAAGTGTTCTTAAATTGGCGCCACCAACGGACTTCAATTGTTCATAGTGAGCCCCTTCGGGGATTTCCCAGCAGGCATCCTTGTCTTCTGGCCAAGCCATCTAGCACTAGCACTGCCGCTCTCAGCGTCCCGGGGAGGTCCTTCTTGTCCTGGCGAGCTCCTCGAGCTCTTGGTCTATTCCTTATGCAGATTTCCTAGTGAACAATTAACAAGTTTCCAGCCTAGCGGCCGAGTCTAGCAGTCATCGACTCGAGCGACGCCGCCATCCCAGACCCGTCCTTGCCCTGCACTCCCTTGTTCGATGTCCCTCTTAACAATTGCCTCATATCCCAAGTTTCTGCCCGCACCAGTAAATCTCCCCAACGCAGCAAACCAGTAACACTAACGCAGTTTCAGGCGAGTTCTCAGCGGGTCCCGGCAAATCTCCACCGTGCCCACAACCGCCTGAACCAGTGGCTGTCCCATAGACCTTGCAATGTTGTGTCTCACCCTGCACAACCACGGATGACGCTGGGTCCGGTCATGGTGGATGGCCGCTGGAGTGGTGGTGGGGTGCTGCCGGTGAGAAATGCTAAGGACGGCGAGTCTCACCTCAGGTGGGGTTTTCCTAGTAAACAGGAGTTGTTAAGTTAATTTTTAAAATGTTACATCCAATCTGGTTTATCCCACTCTTATGTTAGATTTTTTGTATAGTATTTTATTTGGATATATCCGAATTTATCCAATTTGAAAAATGCCACGAAATATCAGATATGACAATTTTTTATCCTATCTGGACCACCAAATACAACCTTAGTGAACTCGTAATTATTTATGTATATCATCCAAAGGTGTTGCAATTTTATGAAATCTAAGGTGCCTTTGCTTTGGGAAAATCAATGAATAATCGCTTGTATCGCATGTAAACATAACTTAAAAGAAAAACAAATAATAATACTTTCAATTATTTTATTTCAAGTATTATAATTAATTTTTTAAATATATATTTTAATGATCTATTCTAAAATTGGATCGGTTGAACGTTGCCAGGCCACACGTGTCATGTCATTTGGAATTTAGGGCGAGTGTTGTAGCTGAGCAGCTCAGGTCCATCTATCATTTCTAGGTTTTGGGTCTCAAGGGGCATCTTCTTTATGCGAAAAAGAAGATTCCCAATACCACCAGAGCATATAATGCCCTTTTCTCGGTCTGGCTAAGCATAAGGCACCGCAAAATGCAGCTTTACAGATCTCAATCCGCTGCAAGTGACACATTAAATAATGGGATTGGGGAGGTCCTTTGGAGCTTCGGACGGTGCAAAAGACTGTTCAATACCTCGAAGGCGTAGAGCCGGAAAGCACGTGCGAGGGTCGTGCGTTGCTCCGCCGTTTCATGGCTCTCAAGAGCTGCCAAAAGCCAGCTCTTTCTCTCGGGCTCTTCAGGTTTCTAGAGAGCTCTCTCTCCTCCTGGATTATAAACACAGTCGCTTTCGAGAGTTGACCTTAAATGCTTTCTCCAAGTGCGCTAGTCAGTCGCTCTCTCTTCAAAACTTGCTGAGGAAAAGCTATAACGAATCCGCATCTTTCCTTTCTTGTGCTTCTGGGTCCTTTTTCCACGGGGTTGCGTTGGTACTTCCTCTTTCCTGCTTGTGCTGTGTTCTTTTTGCCGTGCGTAGTCTTATGTGTCAACTGCATGATGAGTGTTCTAGGACAACTTTTCGTAGATCCAGGATTGCAAGCAAACTAAGAAGACAAACCGGTTTGTTGTGTCGGGTCCTATGTGGTTTTGACTGAAGTGGGTGTTGGAGCAAGATTGGAGAGCATAGACTGGATTCACAGAGCTTGCTTCTTCTCATGTTGCTCCTGACATTGATTGCCTTGTTTCTTTTACAGCAAAAAATGGATTAGTTTGCTTCCTAATCCCTTACTGCTACAAGGCATACAGACACCATTTAATCAAGGGTGATTGCCCGGTTCTCATTTGATTTGGTCCCTCGAAGTCTTGGCGCGTTTCTTGATGGCTGAAATCTTTGAGAAAATCTTTGGAAACATCAAAAAACCAGAGCGCCTCTCTCCCTCTCTCCCTCTCTCTGCAATCTAACAACTGATTTGTTAGGTCGATGCTTAAAATGCACTGTCCATAGACTATTATGAACTGGTCATTTGTTTCAATCTTTCCCATTTGCATTGATTTTTGCCACTTCGTTTTCGTTTATTCAGTATTTGATCCACAAAATCCTCGAAATGAAATATCAATCCATCATACGGAGTTTACAAGTTAAAGGAGAAATAGTTACATGGATAGAAATCGTGCATACAAGTTAACCTGCGGTTTAGCTTCATATTACGTGAGTAGTTGAAAATGGGTGCGTATAAGTGACATTGGGGCTACGGCGGATGCAAAAACTCAGATCAGGATGGCGTTAAGATATGCTGCGTGGGAATGTAGAAGCTTCACATTTGAGAAAAGAAGTCATAAAAGAGTTAACATATAATTGCGAAAATTTGCACTGAGCATCAAGCAGTCGCGCGTAGGAATTGAAACGGCCTTGTAATTTCAGTACCGGTTGTCGCCTCTGTTGATCATCAGCTAGTTGTAGGAGCTTCTCTTTGGTGTATAAGATGAAAATCTCATAATTTTTCACCTCGCTTTAGGTATATTAATACACATTAGTTTGACGAAATGACAGATAAAATCCAGGGACAAACATGTCGACCATTGCAGGACTACCGACCGCCTGCACATTGATAAGCCAACCCAATAGGCATCTCCAATCCACCACTTCCCTCGTCAAGATCCCATCCTCTCTTGGGTCAGTGAAGCCCATCTCCAAGTCCTTCGGTCTGAGATCCCCGGGCAGCTTCAGGGCGTCCATGGCTGTGTACAAGGTGAAGTTGATCGGCCCTGACGGCGAGGAGCACGAGATTGAGGCGCCTGACGACTCCTACATCCTGGACTCGGCCGAGGACGCGGGGCTTGAGCTGCCGTACTCGTGCAGGGCGGGCTCTTGCTCCACTTGCGCAGGGAAATTGGAGTCGGGCACGGTGGACCAGTCCGACGGGTCGTTCCTCGAAGAGAAGCAGATGGAGCAAGGCTACGTGCTGACTTGCGTTTCCTATCCGAAGTCCGATTGCGTGATCTACACACACAAAGAGGAAGAAGTCCATTAGGGTTTTGCCATATCACTTGATCAATTGACAAAATAAAGTATTGTGTCACTTAATCATTGTAGTCTCACTATAATGATGATAGTTGAATAAAAAGCACTCTTTGTAAGTTCCTGAAATGCTTCCGAATGCGGAGTATATTCATATATCCCTGTACAATATCGCGATTAAACGGTCGTTTATTTGCTTTCCACTATGCATTGGGCCTCTAGAAGGCAGCATCTTCCCGAGAACTCTATCATTGCCAGTTCAACTATCGGAGGGTTGCATTTTCCTCCAATCACTCCGATTTGATGGGTTATGGATAACGGGGCCTCATCCATAAGCAAACTTAATCAAAATCAAAAGTGGGTGATGTTGATGTTTGTGACCCGCGTAGCCCGAAATCGAAAATGGTGTGGAAGATGTGGTTCGCGAGCAAGAAATATTAGGACTCCAGCATTTTCTCAATTTCATGTTTAAATCATCGATGATGCTTTTCCTTGCATGATGAGATGTGCGTGGCCCAAAGGAATTCTGGATCATCGAGGATCGACTCTAGAAAGCCCGAAACCTTTTGGGGCCTCGTGGAATTAGAAGTAGTTCTCGTTATCTAAACAAAAAGAGCCCGACTTCGTTCTCAATCTGAAGTTGACAATCCCTTTGATTGAGGGTCGCACTTGGCTTTTGCTAAGACCTTTCCATAAGCTGGCACGATCAAGAAGCATCGCCGACGGTCCAATCTACACACTTGTTTCACGAGTTTACGCACCTTCTTGTCCACATGCTTGACCAAACTAGCATGAGCTGCATATGTTTTTGGACACTGAGATTTGTCGATTGCCCTGGAATGAGTTCATCTCTGGTGCAATTAACACTTTTTTGTCCCTTTTGTAGCGTGTTTCTCTCAAGTTTTGAGGTTTTTCGATTGAGTCCTTGAGCTTTTTAAGTTTCGGCAATTTGTTGCAGCCACAATTCTTTCTAAATGTGAAAGACATTGGGGATTTTTTCCCTTTATGTCATATCTCATGAACAAAGCAAATCCCGAATAACGAAGTAGAACAACAAAGTACAAATGGCCGTGGTAAGCACGCTCTCACTTCACAAGAATGAATTTATCTCGGTATCAAAATAGAATGAAGGATGGCCGATCGTTAAATCTCACATTGTCATTAATGATAAGCATAGATTGTAATATTTTTTTTCCAATAGTTTCAGCTTGTTTAGGGTGGTATGCGTTTTGATTCAGCGTTCTTAACACCATCACCATATGAAGACACAACAAACAGGTTGAATAGTCTCCTAGATCTAGATCTAAATCTAAGTGCTCTCGCTCAATGATGAATAGACGGAAAACGCACCAAAGGGACCAAACTGAACTTAAAAAAGCTGAGACGTCCAGTTGAAATTCGATTCAGCTCAACGTCTAAATTGGGTAAAGAAAAACATGTCAAGACACCCAAAGTTGAAGTTAATCCACCAACTTTTCGAAAGGGAGGAGGACCAGGAATTCACTGGCAAAGCAAAAAATGCCTTTCTCTAGTCCATTGGGCCCTCCATACAGATAGAGAATCGTCATTTCTCTTATGATTTTTAGCTGAGAAGGAAATTATGTCGATGGAATATCATCATATTCAACCGAGCGCTCTCATCCTCAAAATAGTAGACGCAACGTTATCGTTGAATATAAAACAATAAATGAACATTTAGCTGTTGAAGTTTCATGACAGCAGGCCCTGATTGGCGCAATTAAGAAACTTGTCTATCGATGCCAGTTTGCCAGGAAAGAACCGCTCATTTCCGGGACCTACAAAAAGGAGTGGAAAAAGGTCGATGAGGAACCAAAGGGCGTCGTTTCCTAAGATGATCCGCGAGAGAGAGAGAAAGTGCTTGCAAAAGCTGTAGATTCTTATTAAAGCCTTAGAAGGCTGTCGAGGGTGTGCTTTGAAATAGAACGCAAGTGCACGTCCACGTAAGCTTTCACACTTCAACGTCGTCCCACCTCAGCTAGGGTTTGGTCCATCCGGGAGGACAAAACCAAGTGATCTCCCTTTTCAGATTATCCCCCCCCCCCCCCTAAAAAGCAACTTTCGCCGTTGATCCAGGCGCTTGACGTTATCGTAACCATGTTTCCACACCGTAACTCGAGCTTCTGAAAGGATCGCCGCGAGAGTTCAGTAGATGAATCCTGCTCAACTTTCCCATGCCGCTACCATGTTCTGAATGCTAACCAGCATGACGGACATCAATAACTCTTTCAAAAGCTTCAAGGGCTTGATCGATAAGCAACGTTAGGTCGACCAGTCGTAGTTGTCATGGTCAGTGATGATCATCTAGCAATGCAATAATTTAAGCTTATCAAACTCACTGATGACTTGGAGTATCAAAACACATGGACCAAACTTTGCTTTGGTCGGCATGGTGTGCACGCCATCATCGATTGAAACTTCAGCGAGATGAAAAGGAATATGAAGCAATCATCATCACTTCAGTTGACCCCATCCGCTGCGATGATGCTTTTGGTCTCTGTCGAGAAAAAGTGGCGGAGGAGATGATAAAACGATTTTATCGTTTTGCGTCTGCTCTTTTTGCGATTATTGTAATTGATGCCTTCTCCCTTCAGCCACTCAAGCTCTCGTTATTGGGGAAAGACACGATTGATGGTCTGGAATAAACAATTGTCAACATGTTGCGGGGATCTTTCAACGACGATTTATTAATTGTTGTATGAGGGAGAATCCTAGGGAGGGCCAGCTCTATTTGGAAAAAGAGCGTGGATATTTTATTTAGGCCATCTGTAGAAAGGTCTGATTATCTTCATTATTCTTGAGCTCTTAATCGATCGATACTCCTCCAATGCCTCATTTCTTGGCCCTTTCCCCTCTCTATCTCTGCCTCTTCATGCTTCTGCTCCGACACTTGCGTCGAAACTCGACGGAAGACGAGACTTGCTCTAACCCGTCAATCATACGGATTCTATGTGGGGCTCGTGTAATTGACGATGGGGGGCGATAGATCCAAATCCATATGCAAATAATTTTCTAGTTACTTCAGTCGGTGCTAAAATGAACAATGTTTCACTTCTTTTTGATCAGGAGGTGCTATTTTATGTTCATTATGTGGCAAGTTTTTGTAAAATTCACTTGAGTATCACATATATAAAATAGCTCCCTGATCTTTATTTAAATGTTCGGTGTTGCCAACTTTGAATTATAATTGTGGTGCTCTTAAGTCACTCCAAAATCTATTCCCAAAAGTTCGCAAAATGGAATATGGAGGGGAAGAAACAATTAGTCCATTGAAATAGGTTCTTAGTTACAAGTATATATAGCGCCTATTTAGGAAATTTCACGGTATATAAATAACAACAATAGAATATACAAATTCTTGAGGATGTCGTCACGGGAAAATTCTCCGATTAATCATGTAGTTATTAGGTGAAAGAACCCTCTCCTCCTTTCCCTTGACCCATCCACTTCAACACTTAAAAAAAAACACACACACACACACATTGGATTCATGTCATGTGCCAACTCTATATTGGATTAAAGGAACCCTCGTCTTTATCTGTCCCCTCAATCATTGTGCCTTGGACTCAATTAAGGTGTTTTCATATATTAAGATGCATGCATGAGTTATTTAGAGAAGAGTCTCATGTTAGAGAATTGATATGGTATAAAATAGTTAATATATCATAAATGACTCATGACTTATTGGTTTAAGTTTTTGAGTGAATGTAGGTCTAATTTAATATATTAACAGACTTGAACATATGTTTCATTTTGGCGATCTTTTCAGGTAAATATATTAAGCTTATGCTACGCTCTTTCGACACTATATATCAATATTACTCAATAATGTGACATGTTAATCTCTAATTCTATGGTTTTGGTCATTCCTGGTTGTACCTTCATTGGCTCACTCGCTGCCTTCGGGTAAGGTTTTAGTTCGAGGACATGGCATTGCTGGGTCCCATCTATAAAAAGGAGATTAATCAAGATGGACTTTCCGAGAACGTAAAACCTCGTTCTCCTATGAGAAACCGACCGACAAAAGACGATGAATGGGGTTTAGAAATGGCCACAAATGTTTTGCCAATTTCATGTTCTGCGAGTTAGGTCTTGTTTGTCAAAAAAGAGGTCAGGTCTCATTCGGCCGGCTATTAAAAGTTCGGTAGCACCAAATGTCAATAATCCACGTCGACCACCTAACTCCAAGTCATTTACTATCTTCGCGGTCCAATTAGTCGAATCACCTTAATTGATTTTTCTTCTTCCAGCTCAATTGAAACGAAATGCAGTTTGACTTAGGCGAGTTCTGACCCACAGGTTCTCCGATGGCGCCGGCGAAATTGTCGTTCGTTCTCTAAAATTCACGTTTTGTTTGTCTTTTCGTTCCCATTTTCAAATTAACTTCTGATTGGTCCTTGAAAAATTAATATTAATCAGGAGGCGACAGGTGGGAGACGTTGAAATGAAAGCTCCCAAAATAAATATTTTTTTATCCCGAGTTAGGAATGGAAAGTGTATTGGCTTCAGCCGGAGAAAACGTCTTTTGGATTTTTATTTTTTTTCTAATGGTGGAAGGTAATTTTATTATTAAAAAAATCGAGGTGATAAGGTACGACTTTTCTAGTAGTGGCCCGCGTGCGCTATGCTGAGGTGCCGCCGCCGACTTTGCTGTCAGATGCCGACGGAAGAAGCCGCCCGCGCCGACGGTGGCGGTCTGGGACACGTGTTCTCCAGTGAGATTCGTGTCAGCACCACCTGTCAGTATTTTTTTTTATATCGCCTTCCCGATTATTTTAAGTCGCGATCGCTGAAAAAGAGATTGAAAAAAAAAAAGAGAAAATATCATTATAATCGCAGGCCAAAAAAAGAAAATTAATAGATCGGGATGTATCCGTGGAAAAAGTCTTGGGGACACGTCAGACATCGTATCTACTCCCCAACCAATCGGTATGAATTTTGACCCAACGTTATCCATAAATTAATTTAGTATAATGTTTAAATTTTTAGCACATATTCAATTTAATTATAAAATTATATAACTTTAAAAATGGTGGGAAAATTTTAAATAAAAATTTAAAGTAGATAAATTTTCTCAAAAAAGGATTAAGGATTGTCTTAAATAAAAATCTGAAGTGGCAATTTAATTGTAAATAAAGCCTAACTTCGTCGGCAGGAAGCATACGTTTAATCCGATGGCACACTAGGGGCATAATCGTCCAAAGACATTTCTCTTTTATCCCTTTTTTATCCTTTCACTTTTTTCCTCTTCTTCCTCCTTTACCCACGGTGGTGTCCTGGCCGTCTTCCATGGCCGTCGGCTGCGTTCAAGCGTCTTCTTGTCCGGCTCTTCAGATCTGTCCGACTGGCCGTCTATGGCCACCGGCGCCGAACAAGCCGTCATCGCTCGTGGCCGTCTTCCATGGCCGTTGGCCCACGTTTTTATCCAGATTTGGTCGTCTTCCATGGCCATCGACCTGCGTTCAGGCGTCTTGCCCAGGTCTTCTGACCTCACTGTCCATGGCCATCGGCGCCGAACTAGCCGATCCTCGTCGCCTGGAGCCGAACAAGTCGTCGTCGTCGCCGCTTCGCCCCCTTCTGTTTCTGCTGCTTACGGCCGACGTGCAGGGGCGGCGGCGCCGGCTCAAACTTCTTATTCTTGTCGTCGGAGCCATGCTGCTTGCGGTCGCCGGACTGGCAGTTGAGGGTTTTCCGTCGGCATCAGAGGTGATTTTATCAGAACCTTCCTTAAGGAACAAGTTCAATATATGCTTTTGAGTGTCAGGGAGAGATGACCGCTCGTTCGCTGCCGGCGGCCATGGAATGTGGGCCGACGTGTGTGAAGGAGGAAGATTGACACACAATCTCTTAATTCAATGTAAATGCTGAAAGTGAGCTACATGGCGAAATGTAATTATATTTGATGAAAAATTTAACATTTAAAAGTCCAAAGTTAGTCTTATTAATTTTGGGCTTTTAGTATTTTAAAGGTAAGTTAGAAGCTGAAAGTCCGACTTTAAAATTGAACTAAACGGTTCAGTATTTTTCTAAGAGGCTTTCATGCCTGAAAACTTATTAAAAATGCTGAACTAAATGTAGTTTTAGCTCTCTTTGACCGGAGAGATTGTGATCGTGTTATGTGTTTAGCTCCTCTACCCACGGTTTGTCTCCACTGAAAAGGTAGGAAAACAAAATGAAAAAAAAAAAAAAAGGAAGAAGAAATGTCTGTGGACAAAAATGGGCCTCTCTCCCACCGGTGAGCTCAGACCCCCTTTTAAAACTAAATAATTATTTCAGATCTATGACGTTAGATGACTATTTCATACTCTTAAATCAGTCAGACAATATCAATTCTGAATTCTCTGACGAGAAAATGCACCCACGTCAAATCATTATTTAGAATTTTTCCGTAATATTGAAAATAGTTGCATTTGAGTCATTCGAAGAGTTCTGTTTTGGGAAAAGATCGAGTGGGCCAAAAGAGATGGAAACGAATCCCGAGATATTTTTGGACCAAATAAAAATCCCGAGATATTTTTCGCTGGTAATTGGGCAGAAACCACATGGGCTGTCCGAGGGAAACTGGAGGTTGGAGCTAATGTCGGTGGATCCCCTGTTGAACACGACCAGAAAAATCCCAAGAAAGCCCGTCCAAATGCGAAACCAGAGGCAGAGAGAGAGAGAGAGAGAGAGAGAGAGAGAGATCAGAACAAACTCGCCCACGAAGCTAACTACATTACAAATTGCAGAAAATATCTCACCTTCCCGGCGAGGCTCTTCCAAGAAATTACGCCACAGTAGAGAGAGAGAGAAGATTATCTTTTGATCTCTTTCTTTTTCATTGGTGACATAAGTATAAATGGGGAAGAGAATCGTTTGGCGGAAGTAATAGCAAATTTACGAAACCTCTCTCTCTCCTCTCTGGTTGCTGGCAAGTGTTTGAAGGTAAATAACATTAACTGATCTATGAATTTTGAACAGGTTTGTAATGTCATTTTTGAATTTTTAATGTAATATGGTTTCTAAATTTTAGGTACATATTCAATTTAGTCATAAAATTGTTAGGAGTGTGCATCCAAATTGGTTCCATCCGGAAATAAAACCAGAACGCTTGAAAAATAGGTTTAGGAATATGTTCTTATTAAACTTAGTTCGGGAATAGCTTTTGAGTAAACACTCACCGAGAAATTGGATCGGATCACCTTATTTTGAAATCAGTTTTATGAGTTAAAAAGTCAAAATCCTAATTTCTTTTTCCCCTAAATTCTAACCTTGGTACTCCTTTGTTCTTTGTTCTTCCTCGAAACTCTTTGCTAGTCTTTTGTCTTCTGCTAAATTTTTATAGATTAATAGGGGATGAAATTTTATAATTTATGTTTTATGTTACTTGTTTAGAATTTTATCATTTATAGTAGTACAAGTCTAGGAATCTTATGGATTGCTGTTTTTGGCGTATTATGTTGTCCACCTTTTCCTTTGAATCATTTCAGTACTCATAGTCTCATATAATTTTGTTGTAAAAAATGAACCAAAAAAAGGCACAAAAAGATAAAATGGGTTTTTTGAGTATATTTGGAAATTGGACCGGAAAAAAAAGAATATGTTCAAGAATCGGCTTCAGCATCTAAAAATTGGGAATCGGTTATAATAGGGTAGCTTCTAGGTTTTAACTCTGAATTTTACTACTTTGAAAGCGATCACTCTTAAAAATTATATAAATGTAACTAGAAAAATAAATGGGCTTAAAAATGTTGAAAATTAGTTGCATTTCCATTGTCGGGAGGACTCTTTTTGGGACAAGATCGGATAGGCCAAAAAGGTAGGGACGAATCCGGAGATATTTATCGCCTGTAATAATCGGGCAGAACCCACATGGACCGGCCGACGAAAACTGGAGGTTGGGACAGCGTCGGTGGAACTACGTCGGTATATGGCACGTTGAACCCGACCAGAAAATCCCAAGAAAGCTCCGTCCAAATGTGAACCGGAGAGAGAGGAAAAGATCAGGACAAACCCCCGCCCTGAAGCTAAACTTATATTATAAGTTGCAGAAAAGCGGCGAGGCTCTTCCAAGAAATCACGCCGCACGCCTCCACACTAGGGAGAGAAAGAGAAGATCATCTTCTAATCTCTTTCGTAGAAAAACACCATAAAAAATTCCAAACTTTATCTAAAATGATAAATTTATCTCAATTTTTTTGTAATATAAAAATTCTCAAATTTTACAAACTGTGATATATTTATTTTACTAGGGATATTTTCGTCTTATTTTTTCTATTTTTCCTTAAAAAAGAAAAAAAAGAAAAAAATTTTAAAATGTAAAAATACCAAAATATCCTATAATTTAAGATAAATGTATCATGAATTTTTTTTTGAAATAAATATGTCACGATTGATAAAGTTTATGATTTTTCATATTAAAAAAATTAAGATAAATTTGTCACTTTGATAAAGTGGGGCCTTTTTATGAAATTTTTCTATTAATAGGGCAGGAGAATCGTTTGGTGGAAGTGACAGCAAATTTACGAAACCACTCCCCCCCCCCCGGTCCCCTTCTTCTTCGTGGGGGTTGCTGGCGAGTGTTTTGCTGCTGACAACTTTTTTCTTGGTGGGCATTGAGGGGCGGGAGGCCTTCGATCCAAGAACGCATCAAATGGCTTCCTCCTCCTCGCTCCTCAGAGCCGTCTTTCTTCTACTTTCTCTCTCAGGTTCGTCCTCTCTCTCTCTTTTCCTTCCAGCCAGTCTTTGTCACTACCCCTTTAGCTTCTCCTGGGCAGCTGCCAGTCCTGGTGGGAAAGATCTCTTTTCTTCTCCTTTTTTTAGGAGAATTGCGAGCCTCTTGTCTTCTAGAAAGCGCAAAAGACCCGATCAATGACGGTCGCATGTTGCTTTCTTCATTGGGCTTTACTAGATTTTCTTCCGTTTCTCTCTCTCTCTCCTCTCTCTCTCTTCTGTGGGAGGAAAATGAGACTTGTTGTTGGGAGTTCACTAATTTTATTACCCTTTTTCTTTTCCATGCTTTCCGGGCTTTGAGGGAAAAGTTTAGATGGATTCGTTTCACTTCATGTTAGTCGTAGGTTTTTTTCCTATGGTAGTGCCAAATTTGGTGAGAGTGAGACGAGATTGTCGTTAACAATTCCCACATGCTAATGTGATGTGACGAAAGTCTGCATCTTGCAAGGGAAGTTACTCCAGTTACAAATATGGATGTGTGGACATTCTGGTTTAACGGTTTGAATTAATTCTCTGGTGTCCTCTGTCTCTCCAATTTTACGTGTTTCTGGTCCTGACTCTGTTTCTTCCTTTGCGTTTTAGATTCTGTGACTCGAATTCTAGGCCTTGAGTTCGGGATTAATTATGGCCAAATAGCGAACGACCTGCCCTCGCCTTCTCGTGTCGCCACCCTCCTTGGATCCCTCAACGTCAGTAGGGTAAAGTTGTATGATGCAGATCCCAATGTCCTCCTCGCATTTTCCAATTCCAATGTCGACTTCATCATTGGTATAGGCAATGACAATCTCCAGAACATGACCATTCTTGCCAACGCCCAAGATTGGATCCAACAGCACGTCCAACCTTACATTGGCCAAACCCAGATCAGCTGCATCGTGGTTGGTAACGAAGTGTTAAACAGCAGCACTAACCAATGGATGCCTTATCTCGTCCCGGCAATGAAAACCGTATATTCGGCCCTTTCCAACCTTGGACTGAATAAGCAAGTCGCGGTCACAACAGCGCATTCACTCAATATTTTAGCTACTTCATACCCGCCCTCTGCAGGTGCTTTCTGGCCAAATCTTGCTCAGTACCTCCAACCCCTGTTGAATTTCCAGGCGCAGATAAATACTCCATTTCTCATAAACGCGTATCCTTACTTTGCATATAAGGGTAGTCCGAGCGAGGTGCCGCTGAATTATGTGCTTTTCCAGCCTAATGAAGGGCTGACCGATCCCGTCACCAAGTTGCACTATGATAATATGTTGTACGCTCAAATTGATGCGGTTTATTCAGCTATTAAAGCGATGGGACATACTGATATCACCGTCAGGATTTCTGAGACAGGTTGGCCGTCCAAGGGTGATGACGATGAGGCAGGGGCTACACTGGAGAATGCACATATATACAATGAAAATTTGTTGCAGAGGATAGAGCAGAAACAAGGTACCCCTGCTAAGCCATCGGTGCCTATTGACATATACGTGTTTGCGCTATTTAACGAAAACTTGAAGCCTGGTCCGACATCTGAGAGGAACTATGGACTCTACTATCCAGATGGTACTCCAGTTTATAGCCTTGGATTGCAAGGTTATCTTCCAGAACTATATTCAGCGACCGGGACAAGAGTAAGACAAATTCGTTTTCTTGCTTAAACTGTTGAGCTAGATGAGTAACTGATGATGTTTTCTTCGGCTCTTTATGTTTTTGCAGGTATTGCCTTTCTCTGTTGTTTTAGTATCCATCATGACATTCTTAATGAATATTTGAGAGCATGTTAATCTGTTTACCGAGGGAAGGCTTCAACAAAACAATCTCGAAGCAACTTTTTAGGTGAGCATTTCATCATTTATATTTGTGCTGGTCATCTTCTCTGCCCAATATTGCCGACTTGTTACTATTTCGTGATTCCCCCAACCCCGACCCCCCCCCCCAAAAAAAAAAAAAAAAAAAAAAAAGATCTCTCTATCGAATGACTTTCTAGTAAAATGGGAGTTCACACCTGCCTTAGTATCTTGACAAGTTCAAGGAACATGCACTAAGAAGGAAGAAGAAGGCACTTCCCGTCGAATTTCTTTGTATTAGATATAATTCTGCATCAAGGTTCACATAGCTGGTATACTTTATAGTCACTTGGATTGTGAAGCCAGGCTAATTCAAAGACCCGCTGATACTTATGTACAGTGACAGAGGACTTTAGAACTGGATTCAAATTATACAGCAGATTGGCTCAGCATGGCTGCCAATTTTTCTAAACATAAGATCAGCACGACACGGTTGTGTTAGCGTGTCAGAATAGGCGGGCCTTTTCTTTTACTGTTCCTGCTTTGTATTTCTGCCATATGAACGAAATCTCCTCATATTTCATTATTTATTAAAGATACGCGTCTAATGGGTCTCTCTTCTTTAAACGTCTGCCCCACGAGCTCAATCCTCCTTTTTATCATCATGTATGAAAAGATGTGGTAATGGGTCTCTCACCTTTATCTCTACTTTCTATCATGCTTGCGAATCTTCATGGGGCAAATTCTTCTTGTCTTCAGCTGCACAAAAGTCCAAGCTGGTTTCTATCACGAAAAACAAAATAGTCGGTTGAATTTGTCCTTTGACAGCCTAGTTGGCCCTAACTTTTGACCCTTCACCAGTTCTCTTTCAGTTCCTTCCAAATCTCTCTCTCTCTCTCCCTCTCCCCCCGGGGCGCATCTGTAATAAACTATGTTCTTCTTCTGATCTCCAATAAGTTCTTTGTAGAAGCAGCCTTAGTTGGAAAGTGTCTTGAGAACCTTAAAAGGCATACAACTTAGGTTATTTTCAAAATATAAAGCATTTGGTGGTCCCTCCCACTCTTTCCAATCCATAAATGAACACTCCACAGAAAACTGAAAATGCCATACATGAACACTCACAGACGCTTCACTAGTCACTGTTTGCCAGCTAAAAATATCTTATGAAACAAACCCCAATAGCCTCCCTCCGGTGAATGCAGTCTTTGTTGAATTCAAAAGGTCAAAACAGAAGAAAACCAGAGCCTTTCCTATAAAGGTCATTTTCCAATGTGATCCAACCGTGTTTGTCATCAATGAGCGGAACAGAACTTGAGACTCAGAGATGACATTTCTGGCCGCCCTTGAGTCACAATTCACAAAGTACTGATTGCCGGCTTTCTCCATCAGGGTGATGTGGCTCTACTTTTGAAGATTCCAGCAATGGTCTGAAAGAGAAATGGATAAGATTTGACAGAGACACAAGTCCCTCAATATTCACCATAGACATAATGATGACATGATACCTACCCGTATCCAGGATCGTTAGTATATTGCTAGAGGAATCGTGTATATATGATCCATGTTGAGCTTATATTTATGTCCTTGTCGTGGCACCGGTAAAGTGCAAGACCAAGAGTCTTAGAATCAATCAAAGTTAGGAAGAAGCTTTGACTCGAGGCGACAGCCACTACTTGATAATGATTTAAATGCAGAAAGTTTAGTTCTTTTTCATCATTAGCAATGTAGTGTTCTGTTGCTTGTGTTATCGTGTTATTGCTAACCATTAAAACTTTTTGTCCCCTGCTTTTGCAGGAGATTTCAGAGAGCTTACATGATCACATAACGTGAATGGATGAAGTTTAGGAGTGTAATAGTATGTCTGTCTTCGTCTGTCATAGTGAAATAACACAAATCGCTTAGTAAAGTTTAGGATCCTAGGAAATTAACACACTGATTCATGACACAGCTTACGTAATAAAAGCATTGGGTATACCGGATCGATACGATCTTGTACGTACACGTTCTAGGAGGGAGCACTCTCCCGATGTGGAAGAAGGTTGAGCTCTTTCATGGTCTTTCTTTATATGGTGGGTGTATATGGACCTTACATTATTTTTACTCGATTTAATAAGATGGACGATGAGTAGTACCGGATAGATCGTGGATTTCTCATGGTTCGCCTTTCCATTCGTCGTTGCATATGCATTTTCGCCCGGGTTTCCCTTCAGGTGGGTAAAGTCGCGATGTGCCTTTAGATATGTCCCTTTTTTTCCCATCCTTCAAGCGCTAACAACTATGCCTGTTCAAGCACCATCTGGTTATCGTTCTTCAATTTCATCATCGGGGAAGATCCGTATGAGAACCCAAATGCTTCTTGTGACACTCGAGTCTGAGAAATCTCTTAAGCCCGTCTCAGGAGATGCCTAATCAACTGGTTCTGTCGTAAAAGGAAGATCTTGTATTGCTTAGGGCTTGAGTACATCACTAGTTTAGACTGAATTACCCTTAACCAGCCCAACTGGTTCTATCGAGCAACGATCCGATTCTTTAGTTTCTCAACGCCAGTCCATCTCGGGTGAGATGCAGTTTATAAGAATTTTTTGGTTGATCCCTTTCTAAGTGGGACAATTTATTTCTAAATCTTTTATTATGCACATTTAGTTATTAACCTTTTGGCAACTTACTAATTTAGTCTTAAATTTTTTAATTAGGTCATTGTATTCTTAAACTTTTTAACGGGTTGCCAGTATAGTCCCAGACATCTTGAGATTTACTAATGGAAGTCATTCCAATGAATATTGGTCTGAAATTGCTGATGTGATAATCTAATTAGTATCGTTGTATGTGACAAAACCGACGCTAACATAGATAATTTTTACCTTTTTTTTAATTGACAAATCATCATATGGTTTAGGACTAAATTACTAAGCTATCAAAATGTTTGGGACTAAATTGACTAAATTAAAATGTTTAAATTGAATTCACCGCCATAAAATAGGTTCAAGACTTTTTGATCAATTTTTTTCTTTCTCATGCATTACCTAGTGAGTTTTATGTTCTCCTCGATGTAAAGGGTAGAAAGCTGTTGATCATGAATGCAATGGCAATACTACTATGGGGTAATGTTATGGAGGACAAATTTGATTGAATTTAATGAGATTTCTCCTAGAAGGGCACTTCATTGTCCATTGTCCAATCTCCCATCACAATCACGACGAGAAGAATGGCGACAATACCCTTGATCGATTCGAATGGAGAACTAGAAAGCCAAAATCTCGGTAAACTGAAGAGGATTGCGGATTGCTATGTGGAAATCGATCAATAGAAACACCCCCTCTCATAATACAGCAAGCATAATAGCACACAAATGTTCCTGCTTATAATAGCAAACAAGAGGACTCACAGGAATTTACAATTACAGAGCGACAAGCTGTCGTCGCACTTTATTGTCCAGTATTTACATGCCAAACAAAGTATAATACTCACCCGTCAATCATATGATACAAGAAAAGGAAGGATCATACACATGAACTCATCATATCCGAGTGTCGCCGATGCCGTGTATTGCAGATCTTTCTCTTTGAATTTCTCCGTCAGGCCCTAAAATGCAATGTTAAGTAACGAGAAGATCACTCAATTAGCCATTGAAGCATCTGTGTAAGACGAACCCTGACCATATTGTTAGAGAAATCTCTTATGATGTTTTGAAGATGACAAAATAAATCAAATGCTACTAACATATTTAATGGTTAAGTAATAGACCATGCAGATGATAGAACATGTAAATAATAATGTCAAAGTGTGAAGACGACCAGAAGACTGAATGTAACTCATGTCCAAAGTATATTCTGAAGATTTCTAGACTTCTGTGTCAAAGTCTGAAGACTGCTAGACTTTAGTGTCAAAGTCTATTCTACATCGAAGTATGCTCATTCGACAAATTCCGATCGAACGTGAATGAAGAACCGGAAGACAGACTCTATGCTGAAGCGAACTGGGTACGTACCTTAAAGCTAAATTTGTTTAGAAGCAGAATATGTTCACACTCGATTGCAAAGTCTATCGCACTCGTACTCGATTGTAAAGTCTATTACTCTCAGACTTTACATCCAGATTCGATGAATCGTAACTCAAGCCCAATAATATAATGGCTAGTGATCTGGTTTGGATTCCACATCAAAATTGATTTGATTGATTCAATCTAATTGATTGACGATTGGATCTTGAAGACAAGAACTTTCTATACAAAGAAGCTTTACTTATGGAAACCAAGATTTCGTTCGTATGGGCGATCGGAATTAATTTGGGATTCTACATTTGTCACTCAACGGCTACCAAATCTTCTAGATACAAAGCTGTCCAATGGGTATATTGGAAGACGATTCTCCGGGATACTGTCCAATGGGTAGTTTGGAAGTGGAGGAGTATTTAAGGAGATCATGGACCGACGAGCAATGGAATCCAGCCAAGAAGGCTGTTAGCGTGGGAGAGTGGACGTAGGCTTGAATTAAGCCGAACCACTATAAATCTTGTATTCTTATTCTCTTCTCTAACTCCTTTGTTTGAAGTTTATTTTATTCCGCATATATTTGCCAAGATTTATCTTAAACACCTATTCACCCCCTCTAGGTGTTCATACTAGCATTCTCAATTGGTATCAGAGCCAAGTGCTCGGTTTAAAGAAGTGTTTTTACTTTTGAGTTAAAGATTCTTTATGGCTAGTATGTTGGCACCGGGACTTATGGAAGGGCAAAGCAATACAAGGCCACCATATTTTGATGGAAAGGAATGTTTTTGGGCACATAATTCTCATTATGCTTGAAATTCGATATATCATTGATTGATTCAGATTTTATAATGATCATATTTTGCTTTATTGAAGAAAGAATCGTATGATTTGTTTTTGTGATTTGTGAGTTGAGATTTGATTTAGTACGTGTGATTATTTGAGATAATTTAGATTATTTTATCTAAATGTATACTTTCAGATTTAATCATATTTTGCCAAATAAAAATCTGTTTGATGTGATATTAATTTATGATGCAAGATATTTTTAGATACTCAATGATTTTATTCTCTCTGATTTTATCGTACTATGACTAAGTGAGAATTTATTTTTCAAAATATCATTGTGCATAATATTCTTTCTTTGAGTACTCTGTTATGATGAATTAAGAAAAAATATTTGGTCATTATATATTTTGCTCTAACGTCATGGAAGGATCCAAATTGATGGATACCAAAAAGGGAAATGAGTTGATTGCAGGAAATTCTTTGAAGGAAGGATGATTACGAATCTACGCAAATTTTGGTGCAATCAGAAAATATCTCCTGCGACAATTGGTAATGATTTTTTTTTAATCAATGGTATATTTGAAACATATACCTAGGTAAGAGAAATTTTTTTTCCTGCCTTGCAAATTTCTACGTGCATTTATCATGATTTTGGAAGATTGTTTATTCTATTGCGAATATCTTTTGTTATAAATATAAGGTATTCCAATTTTGGCACGTGATAGAAATATCTATTTTCCTTTTGCAAAATGCATATCTGAAATTTATGCTCAAGGAAATCTCTTTGATCTCAAAAGATAATATTGCATATTCATAGATATTCTTGCTATATTCTTAGAAGATATATTCTATCTAGCAAGTTTGATATGCAAATCAAAGGAAGATATTACGTGACATTTTTTGCAAAGATGATTATCTATTATACAAGATTTTGCAAGTGACAATAGAATCTTCCATATGAATTTTGGAAAGCTCGATCTGAAAATTATGAATATTCCATACTATCTTTTGGAAGACCGAAAATTCCCTTCCTTGTGCAAAATTTTTGCTTATTGAGGAAATCCTTTATGTACAAAAGGTTGAATAGTTCTGAATTTTAATATTTGATAATTTTATATATGCTATTCAATTTATCTATTTGAAGAAAAGGGTATTATATATCACGTGGATATTATTACAGCTTATTTGTGCAAAAAGTTTGTTAAGTTTATGCAGGTTGAATTCGAGAAGAGCTTGGTTAAAAAAAAAAATAAATTTTTGCCTCGAATTTCAAAATGCAAATGATCATTGCGGATATTGTTGCTACAAAGGAAATATTGGAATTTGTTCAATGTGCACAAGCAATAATTGTTCCTATTCGCAAATATTGTCATGATGACAGGGGAGAAATTAAATCCAAAAGAAAAGGAAAAGAATCGTGATCATCTCAAAAGGGCAACAAATTGAGGGGGAGCTTTGATCAATTTTTGAAATTTTTATTTTGAATTGATCGTGATCTTATTATGGATGGAATGAAAAGTAAATGTGTCAGAATTTGTTTAAAAAAATCCGGTTAGTGCATCTTTTATTACCTTTTGTCATTAACAAATCTCTTACTGATATTATCATTTTATTATGACAAAAAGGATACGTGAATTTTATGATGCATCCGTGATTTTTAATGGATATCTGCTGATATGATTGAAGTGAGCTATATTGCATATCTTTAATATTTGATTTACTTTATAAAAGCTGATTTTTTAAAATTATGCAAGACATATTTATTATCATTCTCTACGTGAATCTATTGTTATCGCTTTTTGATTATGACAAAAAGGGGGAGAAGATATGGATATGTATATGTGCTGATTGGTTGATATTATATTAACTATGGCATAATATTGAGCTGCGATTATTTTTCTATATATTGTTATGCTCAATTTATTTGCCATCTTATGATATCCTTTGATTTAAATTAATATTTTTAAAAGCATGTTTACAAATATGCATATTCAGAGATTGTTTTATCATCATCAAAAGAGGGAGATTGTTAGGGAAATCCCTTATGATGTTTCGAATATGACAAAATAAATCAAAGACTACTAACATGTTTAATGGTTAAGTAATAGACCATGCAGATGATAGAACATGTAAATGATATTGTCAAAGTGTGAAGATGACCAGAAGATTGAATGTAACTC
Source organism: Eucalyptus victrix (assembly GCA_016097545.1). Lineage (NCBI taxonomy): Eukaryota > Viridiplantae > Streptophyta > Magnoliopsida > Myrtales > Myrtaceae > Eucalyptus > Eucalyptus victrix. Next base: position 29,311,379 of record CM027844.1, read on the forward strand.
ATGTCCAAAGTATATTCTGAAGATTTCCAGACTTCTGTGTCAAAGTCTGAAGACTGCTAGATTTTAGTGTCAAAGTCTGTTCTACATCAGAAGTATGCTCATTCTGACAAATTCCAGACTGAACATGAATGAAGAACCAGAAGACAGACTCTATGCTGAAACTGAACTGGGTACAGACCTTAAAGCTAAATCTGTTCAGAAGCAGAATATGTTCACACTCAGATTGCAAAGTCTATCGCACTCAGACTTAGATTGTGAAGTCTATTACTCTCAGACTTTACATCCAGATTCGATGAATCGTAACTCAAGCCCAATAATATAACGGTTAGTGATCTGGTTTGGATTCCACATCAAGATTGATTTGATTAATTCAATGTAATTGATTGACGATTGAATCTTGAAGACAAGAACTTTATATACGAAGAAGCTTTACTTATGGAAACCAAGATTTTGTTCGTATGGGCGATCGAAATCAATTTGGGATTCTACCTTTGTCACTCAACGGCTACCAAATCTTCTAGATACAGAGTGTCCAATGGGTATATTGGAAGACGATTCTCCGGGATACTGTCCAACATGTAGTTTGGAAGTGGAGGAGTATTTAAGGAGATCATGGACCGATGAGCAATGGAATCCAGTCAAGAAGGCTATTAGCGTGGGAGAGTGGACGTAGACTTGGATTAAGCCGAACCACTATAAATCTTGTGTTCTTATTCTCTTTTCTAACTCTTTTATTTGAAGTTTATTTTATTCCACATATATTTGCCAAGATTTATCTTAAACACCTAGGGCGCGCATGACAACCATTCTGTTCCAGAAATAGTTTCTGGAACAGAAATAGATTTTTCTATTTCTATTTCTAGAAGAGTTTCTAAGCAAAAATAACCGTTTGATAACGACACAAAATTTCTACTCTAAAAATAGAAATTCGTTTGATAACGACACAAAATTTCTTCCTTCTGGACGGCGGCGGCGACGACCGACGACCTTTAATATAAAAAATAAAAATAAAAATGATTTAGTAACAAAAAAATAATGAATAAAATAAAATAAAATAAAATAAATCATAAAAAAATAAAATAAAAATATCATTTTATTTTAAAATTAAAATATAAAAATAAATTTATTTTATTTATTCTATTTTATTTTATTTTACGAATAAATTTATTTTAAAATGAATTAAAAATATTTTATTTGGCAAAACACTCGAGGCAAATAAAAATTTATTATTTTTATCATAAATAAATTATTTTAAATAAATTAAATAAATTTATTTTATTTATTATATTTTATTTTATTTTACAAATAAATTTATTTTAAAATGAATAAAAATAAAAAATAAAAATAATTCTATTTGGCAAAACACTCAAGGCAAATAAAAAATAATTTTACTTTTAATAAAAATATTTATTTATTTATCATAAATAAATTTAATAAATTTATTTTTAGTAAACTAAAAATAAAATGATAAATAAAAATAATTTATTTATTTTAATAAATTTATTTTTATTTTTAAATGAATATATTTATTTTTATTTTGGGCAGAGAAGAGGCGTACGAGGAGAAAAGAGTGAAATTAGGGTTGGGAGAAATCGAAATTGATTTACTGAGAAATCGAAGTAGAAAATTTCTACTTCGATTTTCCTCCATTTCTATTTCGGAATAGAAATCTATTCCAGAAATAGAAAATTTGATAAGCGTTATCAAACAAGTTTCTCGTTCAAAATTGGTGCTGGAACAAAAAAATCATTTCGAACAAAATAATTTTTATCATGCACCCCCCTATTCACCCCCTCTAGGTATTCATACTAACACTCTCACATATCATACTGTACTAATGACAAGGTTCGTACAGTCAATCGAGTACCTTCACAATCATCCCACACCTGCACATCCAACATAACGTTAATGAGTTCTGTATTCAAATTTGATTCTTCTCAGCTCAAGTGGGCTGAAGGCTAAGGTAGCGCATGCAAACGCTTCTGTTCCGGGGAAGAGTTTTTTTTAAGAAATGGTTCTTTTCTATTTCTCGCTCCGAACAATTTCTGAGTAAAAGAACCCGTTTGATAACGACACAAAATTTCTACTCTTGGAATAGAAAAAGAATAGAAATGCGTTTGATAACACAACAATTTCTTTTTCGTATTTATTCATTTTTTAATCTTGCCGATGGATTGCCGCCGCCTCCCGCCGGTCGTCGTCTGCCGGCTTCCATACTGCCGGGCATGCTGCTGCTGCCGCTGTTGCTGCCGCGCACCAGCCGGCGCCGACCACATCATTGGCGCTACGCCGGAGCGGCCGACCGGACGGCCGGCCGCCGCATGGCGGGTTGCCGTCGGGGCCGATAGGGCTTCCGGGTGGCGCTGGGCCAGGACGGTCGGCGCCGGGCGGTCGGCGGCAATGGCGGGCCGGCGAGCCGGGCGACGGCGACCGGACGGAGGCGGTGGGCGACCGCGGCGGGTACGGCGACCGGAGGTCGGAGACGGCGGGCCGGCGGGCGGCGAATGGCGACGGCGGGCGGCGACCGGCGACCGACGGGGCGGGGCCGGGCCGAGGCGGGCCGCGGCGACCGGGCGACCGGCGACCGACACCGCCGGGCGGAGACGGGGCGGAGGCGGCGGCGCACCGAGGGTAATGGGCGGCATGGCGGCGTCGGCGACGGCGATCGGCGGCGACCGGGCGACCGGTGGGCGGGTAACCGGGCGGCGGCGGGCGGGCGACTGGGCGGCGGCGGCCGGGCGACCGCCGGGCGGCGGCGGGCGGTGGTTCGGGCGGTTGACGGTGGTTGCAAAGAAGAAAAGGAAATAAAAGAAATTTAAAAAGAAAATCAGCTTATTTCTAGAAGTTGTTCCTGGAACAAGAAGCAACTTTTTTTTGCTTCGTTTCTGTTCCCAAACCATTCCCGGGCTAAGTTTTTATTCCCGGGAACAAAAAAACAATGTGGCGTTAGCAAACAGGTTTCTGTTTTTTTTTTGTTCCGGGGAACAAAAGAACAGAAACCATGAGAAACAGAAACGTTTGCATGCGCTACCTAAAAGGAAAGAAGGTGCATACTCGACAAAAGCATCAAAATTAAGTTCGCATGTTCTGCTGCTGCGGCTGTCATATATAGACATCAAAACTTGAAGAACAGACAGCGGGATCACGTAGCCTAGACTGTAAAGAGCATCCCTCAGTTCTGTCAAGTCGATTTTTCCGCTTCTGTCTCTATCAAATCTCTCAAAGATGGCCTGCAGTCATTATTTTGCATGTGAATCATTCGTAATTAGCACGTACAACATAAGAAGACCCGCAGAACGACCAAGTATGCTGCTTCACCTCGACTAACATCCAAACCATTTAGGATTGTACTTAAAAGAGTGTTTGAAATGGATCTCGTCCTGCAACTACAGTGCTAGCTAGAGGGTAATCTCAAACAGAGTCAGTATGCTATTTTAAGTGCAGATTCTCTTTGACCACCTATCACTATACTCCAATAGATGTTCAGTGATGCAGAGTGATAGACGAAGTTCTGCGTGACTAATGCCGCAGAACTCACTAAACAAAGCACTCAGCTCATGTTTCTGTCACTGAGATATCTCATGTCAAGTTGACTTTGCTAAACAAACAAAAGAGCAACTAGGAAATGCAAAATTATCTAGGGAAAAAATGACCAATCTGTTTGCTAAAACAGAGTAGAGCAACAACTACTGATTAACGAGTCAAGGAAAGAAATAGTTCTTCAGAATGCTGTGCCAACTGATCTAAGCGAAATCTTAAGCTGCTACACGAAGGCAGACTTACCCTCCACTGACCGAGGCAGCTCCACAAAGCAGCGAACTCTTTGGGGCCTGAAACGTATGACACAAGTAAATTTTAGCGCAGACTGCATCAGAATTCAGCATCCCTTTGTTTTCTGAGTCTTCTGATTTACTGGCAACCTTTGAAAATTACAGAGGATGGCTAAAAGTCGTAACCTCTAGACCTTTTCATCCTAAAGCATCACTCGATAATAAAACAGAGAAGAAACCACATCGGCACATATCTGAACGTGAATCAACCAAATGAAATAAAAAAAATAAAAAAATAAAAAAAAAGAGAGAAAAAGAAAGAACAACCACCAAGTCCAAGAGGGTCAGTGGGATTCTTGAACAGGAATATGAGCAACCGAACGGTTCTGGTGCTGAACCTCTGATATGGCCCAGAACAGAGAGCCTGTTGCAACTCCTTCTCGTCAATGTACCCGCTCCAATCCCTGTCAGCCATCTCGAAGCTCCGGATCGCCTCCGGGTCGGTCCCTGGCGGGAACAACGGACGGTACCCGGAACCCGAACGACGATGAGGGTGACGACCCGTAAGGAGGCTGAGGCGGATACGGCTGTGGCTGCTGCTGGCCGTCGCCGTAGCCATAGCTGTAGCCGTAGGGAGCGCCGAAGGAGGACGCCATGGACGGGGCGAGCGGGCTGGCGTCGTTTGCCGTCGAAACTCGAAGAAGGTTCGACCCGGTTTGGAGATTGCGGGAAAGAGAAGGATGGAGTGGTTGAGAAATGGTGGAAGGTGACGACGAGACTCGAGACGGCTGGACAAGTTCGCTTGTTTACAAGGAAATCTGTGTCGGAGACGGTGGGGGATATACGTCGGCTGGTTTTTGAACGAAAATAAACTGTTGGTTATTTTTGTCGTATGCTCGCTCCCTTTAACACGCTTTATTTTATAGAATTTACTTCTATATATTAACACGGGAAATTACTTGACCAAAAAAAAAATGAGAAATTAAAAATTTGGAAAGATATTGTGACGTAATTGATCCCTGAATTTTTATCAAATGTATAATATGAATCCTAAAATTTTAATTTTTTCAATTCGGTTCATATGCTTTATGTAGGGCTCGTGTAATTGACGATGGGGGGCGATGGACCAAATCCATATACAAATAATTGTTTAGTTACTTCAGTCGGCGCTAAAAGGAACAATGTTTCACTTCTTTTTTTTATCATGAGGCACTATTTTATGTTCATTATGTGGCAAGTTTTGTAAATTCACTTGAGTATCACATATATAAAATAGCTCCTTGATCTTTATTTAAAGGGAAAAATGTCAAAAAAATCATAAACATTTTGTCTTTGTGCCACATAAACCTTTTTAGGTTGTGTCGATTTAGTCTTTTTCGGCCAATTTTGGCCGAATTTTGCTGACTAGATGCCGGCCGGCTGACGTGGCATCACGGGCTAGACGTTAACAACTTTTAATAATATTTTAATATTTTTGAATTTTTAAATTTTTATTTTTTATTTTTATTTTTTTTCTTCTCCTCTTCTTCCTCCAGCCGGTCACCGGACCTTGATGACCGGCAGAGACAATGGCTGGCGAGGTTGACGTTGCTAGCGAGGTCGAGGTCGACCTTGCTAGTGGCCGCGAGGGCGGCCTTGCGTGGGGCAGTGAGGCTCGCCCTCGCCGAATTTGGCGAGGGTTGAGCCTTGCCCATGGCTGGCAAGGCTTGACCTTTGCTAGATCCGACGAGGGTGAGCCTCGCCCGCCTGGCGCGAGGCAACCCTCAAGGCCTGGGCGGCGAGGGTTGCCCTCGTTGGATCTGGCAAGGGTCAAGCCTCACCCACGGCCGGTGAGGGCGAGCTCCGCTAGCTTGTCGGATCTGGTGAGGGTCGAGCCTTGCCCACGGCCGGTGAGGGCGAGCTCCGCTAGCTTGTCGGATCTGGTGAGGGTCGAGCCTTGCCCACGGCCGGTGAGGGCGAGCTCCGCTAGCTTGTCGGATCTGGTGAGGGTCGAGCCTTGCCCACGGCCGGTGAGGGCGAGCCCCGCTAGCTCTCCGGATCTGGCGAGGGTCGAGCCTTGCCCATGGCAGGTGAGGGCGAGCCCTGCCAGCTCGCCGAATCTGGCGAGTGAGGGAGTTTGAGCAGGGGGAGAGAGTCCGAGGGGTAGACCGCCAACCACTGCACCTGAGCCATGGCCGTCGGCCTACGGCCGCGCTTGGTTTCAAGCGCCGAAGCTCCGGTAGGCCTCAGTCCCATTTTGTGCCTTGCGTTGGTCGGACTAGGCCGAAGCTTGCGGTCGTCCGTTGTACAAGCTCCATCCTCGACCTTCCTTTGTTTGTTGTGCACGTCTTGGATTGTTCTTCAAGGATTCGGTTCGAGATCTAAGGGCGTTCGATCTGGGTGAACCTGAGGGGGAGAGAGTGAGTGAGAGAGAGAGAGAGAGAGAGAGAGAGTCCTCTCTTGACCAAGCGGAGGAAACCCTGGCCACGCGAGGCCACCACTGCAACGCTATTGCTCGATGTCGTCCACCCTTGCTCGCTACTTCGCTGACCCGCCGCCATATCCGGCAAGCTAGCGAGGCTCACCCTTGCCAGTCGTCGCCTCTGGATGGTCGCTGAAGTCCGGCGACCAGCTGGAGGAAGAAGAGGAGAAGAAACAAAGGAAAATTAAAAAAATTAAAATATTATTAAAAATTGTTCACATTAGTGCCGATAAGGCCATGTCAACTAACCGGTGTCTAGTTAGCAATATCCAACCAAAATTGGTCGAAAATGACTGAATCGGCACAACCTAAAAAGGTTTAGGACTAAATCGGCACAAAGACAAAATGTTTAGGATTTTTTTGACACTTTTCTCTATTTAAATGTTCGGTGTTGCCAACTTTGAATTATAATTGTGGTGCACTTAAGTCACTCTAGAATCTATTCCCAAAAGTTCGCGGAATGGAATATGGAGGGGAAAAAACATTTAGTCCATTGAAATAGGTTCGTAGTTACAAGTATGCATAGCGCCTGTTTAGGAAATTTCACGGTATACAAATAATAATAATAGAATATACAAATTCTTGAGGATGTCGTCACGGGAAAATTCTCCGACTAATCATGTAGTTATTAGTGAAAGAACCCTATTCTCCTTTCCCTTGACCCATCCACTTCAACACTTAACAAGAACAAATAATAATACTTTCAATTATTTATTTCAAGTATTATAATTAAATTTTTAAATATATATTTTAATTATCTACTCCACAATTGGATCGGTTGAACGTTGCCAGGCCACACGTGTCATGGTATTTAGGGCGAGTGTTGTAGCTGAGCAGCTCATGTCCATCTGTCATTTCTATGTTTTGGGTCTCAAGGGGCATCTTCTTTAAGCGAAAAAGAAGATTCCCAATGCTACCAGAGCATATATGCCCTTTTCTCGGCCTGGCTAAGTATAAGGCACCGCAAAATGCAGCTTTACAGATCTCAATCCACTGCAAGTGATACACCAAATAATAGGATTGGGGAGGTCCTTTGGAGCTTCGGACGGTGCAAAAGACTGTTCAATACCTCGAAGGCTAAGAGCCGGAAAGCACGTGTGAGGGTTGTGCGTTGCTCCGCCGTTTCATGGCTCTCAAGAGCTGCCGAAAGCCAGCTCTTTCACTTGATCAATTGACAAAATAAAGTATTGTGTCACTTAATCATTGTAGTCTCACTATAATGATGATAGTTGAATAGAAAGCACTCTTTTTAAGTTCCTGAAATGCTTCCGAATGCGGAGTATATTCATATATCCCTGTACGATATCGCGATTAAAGAGTCGTTTATTTGCTTTCCACTATGCATTGGGGCCTCTAGAAGGCAGCATCTTCCCGAGAACCATATCATTGCTAGTTCAACTATCGGAGGGTTGCATTTTCCTCCAATCACCCCGTTATCCGATAACGGGGCCTCATCCATAAGCAAACTTGATCAAAATCAAAAGTGGGTGATGTTGATGCTTGTGACTCGCGTAGCCCGAAATCGAAAATGGTGTGAAAGATGTGGTTCGCGAGCAAGAAATGTTAGGACTCCGCCATTTTCTCAATTTCATGTTTAAATCATCGATGATGCTTTTCCTTGCATGATGAGATGTGCGTGGCCCAAAGGAATTCTGGATCATCGAGGATCGACTCTAGAAAGCCCGAAACCTTCTGGGGCCTCGTGGAATTAGAAGTAGTTCTCGTTATCTAAACAAAAGAGCCCGACTTCGTTCTCAATCTGAAGTTGACAATCCCTTTGATTGAGGGTCGCACTTGGCTTTTGCTAAGACCTTTCCATAAGCTGGCACAATCAAGAACCATCGCACGACGGTCCAATCTACACACTTGTTTCACGAGTTTACGCGCCTTCTTGTCCACATGCTTGACCAAACTAGCATGAGCTGCACATGTTTTTGGACACTGAGATTTGTCGATTGCGCTGGAATGAGTTCATCTTTGGTGCAATTAACCCTTTTTTTGTCCCTTTTGGAGCGTGTTTCTCTCAATTTTTGAGGTTTTTCGATTGAGTCCTCGAACTTTTTGAGTTTCGGCAATTTGTTGCAGCCACAATTCTTTCTAAATGTGAAAGACATCGGGGATATTTTCCCTTTATGTTTAAAATATTTCATTCATATCTCATGAACAAAGCAAATCCCGAACAATAAAATAGAACAACAAAGTACAAACAGCTGTGATAAGCACGCTCTCGCCTCACAAAAATGAATTTATCTCTGTAGCAAAATAGAATGAACGACGGCTGATCATTAAATCTCATATTGTCATTATTGATAAGCATAGACCATAATCTTTTCTTTTTTTTCCCAATAGTTACGACTTGTTTAGGGCGATATGCGTTTTGATTTAATGTTCTTAACACCATCACCATATAAAGACAAATAAAACAGTCAAAATAGTATCCTAGATCTAGATCGAAATCTAAGATCTCTCGATTTACATCTACACTGGGAGATGAAAGCTTCCAAGGGTCGGAGAAGTCTTATAATCACTTTTAGTGCAATAGGAACTCATCTTATTCCTCCTTGATTCTGTGGAACTTCTTGGTTTGAAGGATCTGAAGCTACGGGTTGATTCCTAATGATGAAAGCAGCAAATACATCTAGCGAGCAAAGAAGAGCATCAACAGCGAGCAAACTAAATGAAGACAATAACATACCCTAGATCATATCAAGAGAGAGAATCTCAACTCAAGTTGAGAAGATAGAGCCTTGTCCAGGGATCTTGGAGTGGTAGAGAAAAGGGAAACCGGACAGAGAGTGAGTAAAGAGAGAAAGCGTCATTGCGAGTTAGTGGATTCAAGCGTTAAGTTGAGTTAGGTACTTGGTTTTCACAAATTGTACATGCTTTTTTTCTTCCGATTGATTATATAAATTTCATTACTAAATTGAGAGAAACAAATATTGCGTCTCCCTCGGTTTCTAATGAGACCCTCTTAGCTAGCTCATTGATGAATAGACAGAAAACGCACCAAACGGACCAGACTGAACTTAAAAAAGCTGAGACGTCCAATTGAAATACGATTCAGCTCAACGTCTAAATTGGGTAAAGAAAAACATGTAGAGAGACCCAAAGTTGAAGTTCACCCACCAGCTTTTCGAAAGGGAGGAGGACCAGGAATTCACTGGCAAAGCAAAAAATGCCTTTCTCTAGTCCGTTGGGCCCTCCATACAGATAGAGAATCGTCATTTCTCTTACGATTTTAAGCTGAAAAAGAAATTATGTCGATGGAATATCATCATATTCAACCGAGCGCTCTCATCCTCAAAAGAGTAGACGCAACGTTATCGTTGAATATAAAACGATAAATGAACATTTAGCTGTTGAAGTTTCATGACAGCAGGCCCTCGTTTGCCATGATACTTGATTGGCGTAATTAAGAAACTTGTCTATCGATGCCAGTTTGCCAGGAAAGAACCGCTCATTTCCGGGACCTACAAAAAGGAGTGGAAAAAGGTCGATGAGGAACCAAAGGGCGTCGTTTCCTAAGATGATCCGCGAGTGAGAGAGAGAGAGAGAGAGAGAGAGAGTGCTTGCAAAAGCCGTAGATTCTTATTAAAATCTTAGAATGCTGTCGAGGGTGTGCTTTGAAATAGAACGCAAGTGCACGTCGACGTAAGCTTTCACACTTCAACGTCGTCCCACCTCAGCTAGGGTTTTAGTCCATCGTTGATGGATTTTTTCTTTATTGATGGGCCTGAGTTGGCCCGTCCGCCCAAGTTGGGCCCAAAAAGCCCGGCCCACGGGAATAGGGCCCGTGGATGGGGGAAGGTATAAAAGGGAGGAGAGAGAGAGAGAAGACACCCTTTGGCCATTCTAACGCACGCTCCTCACTCTCTCTTTCCCTCCAAACGCTTACGGTAACACCGTCTTCCCTTCAAGGCAAATTGGCATCATCGGATCAGAATTTCTTCATCGATCTTCGGCATTGGTGTGTAATCTGTGGCTAACAAGGTACGCTCGAATCCGTGATGTGCTTTAGGATCGGTGATACGTGTTTTTCCCGAGCTTCGCTTCCGCATTCGTTTTAGGGGTTCGATTTAGTGTCGGATCCGATTTGCGGGGATCCGTTATTCCCAACATTGGTATCAGAGCCCTAGTTCACGTTTTCCCCGATCAATTTGATGTTTTTGATTGATTTTTTCGTGAAAGAACTTCGGCCGTACGGATCGGGGGAAAAATCCCGACACCCGAGCACTGTTCGGCCATTTTTCCTAGTTTTCGTAATTCGAAATCAAATTGTGATGACATAGGAAGAAAGGCGACGTCGAGACAAGTCCGGCGACATGTCGCGAGCCGCCGGGAGACGCCGCACGCGCCCACACGCGCGGCCAGAAGGCGCTGCGCGTGGGTGTGACGCGCCCGGAAGCGCTGGCTTAGCCAGCGCGTGCGCCACACGCGCCGGTTGCGAACCAGCATGTGCGCGCCGGCGGCCGGCGAACCGGCACGCGCCGGTTGGCGAACCGACGCGTGCTGACGTCACCGTGACGTCATGGTAACCGCCTGGATGATGTCATCGGTGACGTCATCGCCGATGACCGTTAGCCGGCCGGCAACCCGACCCGACGACCCGACCCGAACCGCGACGCCCGGCACGTGCCGACTGACGTCTGCGTGACGTCAGCCCGTGCACGCGCACGACACGTGTGGTCGGTTCGCCCGAACTGGCCCGACTGGCATGACCGGTCCGACCGGTTCGACCGGTCCGACGTCCGACGACCTGACCGTTGACCGTTGATCGACGATCATTGACCGTTGACCGTTGACTTTGACCGTTGACCCAAAAAAAAAAGGAATTTGTTTCTTTTTTCAGTCATGCCTATGTGGGTTATAAGTAATCCATTTTTTTTATTCTGCATTTGTTGCATGAATTATGGAAAATTATGTATTTTCCCTTTTGTACATTATGAATTATAAGTAATCCATTTTTAGTTCTGCATTTGTTGCAGGAACTATGATGCGTTATGCAAGGATACCTGCAATCCCGAGAACGGACGAGAGAATTGCAAGACTTAAAAGGCTGATGACAGAGTTAGCTGATTATCGGTGGCATGACGGTGATTTAGTATCACATGTGGTCATGGTTAATCAGATGATACAGGAAATCATCTACAATGGTTATCTTATGCCGGATTTTGAGAAGGTGCCGGCTCTGATGAACACTCTTCCAGCTGAATGGCAAGCAGTATTAGATCGGCTATGGGAGGTCAACGTAGTCCTGGGTTATAGGAGGCTAGTGGAAGCTTTTGTAAGAGAGTACTATAGGATTGAGTTGGCCAAAACTTCAACCCTTAGATTAAGCGCCACATGGCGCAGAGTGAATGTGCCTTGGTGGCGACATGAATGCTCTCCAAAAGTTTTTCCATGGTTGGCAAATGTGCCTTTAGTTTTCTCAGATGTTTTGACTGATAGATTAGAAGGGACATTCCCTATTTATTTCTTTGATTAATTATGTAATGTTTACTACCTGATTGTTGTTGATGTAGCAACCGATATGTTAGTTGTATCATGTGAAAGCATTGTTATTTTATTGGATGTTAAGATTTTATTTGCTTTCTGTTATTGCTGGTTGCTGTGGGTAATTAGCTATGGGTAGTAATAGAAGTTTTTGTAACTTCATAGAATTTATTTGCATAAGACAATTATATTAATAATAATTTTAAGTTAGGATTTTTGGAGGATGATTGGAAACATAGTGACCTTTTGATTCTGAAGCCTTACTTGAAATTATTCATTAATATGATGGGTCTATGCAAATTGGGATGCATAAATGATAGGCATTAATTATTCGTGCATGTATGTCTGATGTGTTCAGATCGATGGTTCAGCAACTAAGAATGTAATTACTGATATGAACGGCAACAATTGTGAAATATTGAATATGAAGATTCAATATGTGTTGGAAAAGCAAGAAGCACTAGAAGCTCTTGACTATGTTATGGAAGATCTTGAGGATGCCATGCGCCACCTTGAGCTAGCTGAGGACCGCCTAACATGATTTGAGCCGAAAATAGATATTTTCAATGCTGGTTCTAGCTCAGAAAGGGTTTTGTACTCTAAGCGCAAGCATATTGATTCGTTCAATATGTGGGAATGCAAAGGATTAAGTCCTTATTGCAAGAAATCAAGAGTTAACCAACACAAGAGAGGAAAACGTCCTCAAGTGAAGAAAATGTCAAGGATGAGATGTTACAATTGTGACAAGAGAGATCACTATGCTCGGGACTGTCGTGAGCCAAAGAAGGTATACACCTCTTGTACATTTGAGAACTTTGCTTATGTGTCAAGTTCTGCATAATAGGCTGAATCCAATCCTTTGTGGAATGTAGATTCAGGAGCGACAGACCATGTAGCAAAGGATAGAGGATCATTCGTGGAATTCCGACGAGTACTAACTGGAACTAAGTGGATCTATGTAGGAAATAACTCCAGAGATGAAGTTAAAGGGATTGGCACCTGCCAATTGAACATGCGTGGTGGACGCACCTTGTTCCTACATGATGTTCTATATGCTCCGGAGATTCGTCGAAATTTAGTGTCTGTTTTTGGTGTTGGTCAAGCTTGGTTTTTATATGAACTTTCATAATAAATGTGTAGATTTGTATTTGGATACAAACTACTATAGTTGTGGTCACTTTATGGATGGTTTTATTGTACTAAATATTGACTATAGTGATGTCAATATGTTATTCCCTTGTTTCACATCTTCTACCTTATATGATAATGATGTGAATATGGTGGCATGCTAGACTTGGTCATATGGGCCAACAACATATGAATAGACTAGCCAAAGAGGGCTTGTTGGGCAATATTGAAAAAGTTGTTTTGTCCATATGTGAGCATTGCCTAGTAGGGAAAATGATAAGGAAACCATTTGGAAAAATTAAAAGAGCCGAATTTCCTCTGCATTTAATCCATTTAGACGTCTATGGTTCAATGAATGTGAGAGGAAGGCAAGGGGCTATTTGTTTCATTACTTTTTTTGTTATAGATGATTATACTCGAGTCGGATATGTCTATTTGATTTCTCATAAATCTGAAGCATAAGTTGTTTCAGAAGGTTTATGAACTTGGTAGAAAATCAATTAGACAAGAAAATAAAGGTATTTAGATCTGATCGAGGTTGAGAATATTTATCTGATAAGTTCAGAAAATTATGTGATGAAAAAGGAATAGAAAGATAGTTGTCTATTCCATATACTCCTCAACAAAATGGTGTTGCGAGAGAATAAACAGAACCATACCGGAATGGTTAGGTCCAAGATGGCGCATGCTAACTTACCTATCACTTTTTGGAGTGATGCATTGTTAACTGCTGCCAATATACTTAACCGGATGCTTTCCAAATCAGTTATTTCCACTTCATATGAGTTATGGATAGTTTGAAAACCGGACTTAAGTCTTCTTAAGCCATGGGGTTGTGCTGCCTATATTCATGAGTCCTCTCACAAGTTTTGAAAATTAGGTCCCAAAGAAAATAAGAGTATTTTCATGAGATACTGCGAACACTCAAAAGGGTATGTATTCATAGGTGAGCAGGAAAGTGGGAGTATAACTGAATTTAAATCACGGGATGTCACATCCTTAGTGGATGAATTTCCTAAGAGGGGCGAAATAAGGGAAAATTACTCCCTATTTGAAACCTTGGATCAAGATAATGATGTCAGTGGAGTTCATCCAAGTGGGAGTAATATGAGATGTGATGAATTGAATTCAACTCATTTTCAATTGCAACTACCTGATGTGACGACATCATCATTACCTAATCCAAGTGGGAGCATGATGGGGAATGATGTGCTAAATGTACAATCTCCCATACGGTGAACAAGTCGCCAAAGTATTCCCCGTCGATGTTTTGACATTGAAAGGGAAACTTTTATGGTTGCTCCACAAGATGAGGATGAGCCAAGAAATATTAATGAGGCTCTGAATTACCCTAACAAGGAAAAATGGATTCATGCAATGAAAGAGGAAATGGAGTCAATGAAATCAAGCCAAGTCTAGGAACTAGTTGATCTTCCAAAAGGACACAAAGCTATTGGGAATAAGTGGGTTCTCAAAATAAAGCGAAAGGCTGATGGCTCGATAGAAAGGCATAAGGCTCGGCTTGTGGGGAAGGGGTATAATCAACAGGAAGAAATTAATTATGAAGATATATTTTCTCCTGTAGTGAGATTTACCTCGATTCGCATTATTTTGGCAATAATGGCAAGTATGGATCTTGAGTTACATTAAATGGATGTAAAGACTGATTTCCTCAATGGAGAATTAGAGGAAGAAATATATGGAACAACCTGCTAGTTTCATAATGAAAGGCCAAGAAGAAAAGGTATATCGATTTTTGAGGTCGATATATGGCCGTAAGCAGTCATCAAGACAATGGTATATACGTTTTCATAGTGCCAAAATGTCATATGATTTTACAATGATAGTTGAGGATCATTGTGTATATATCAAAAGATCCAAGAATCAATTTATGATCATATCATTATATGTTGATGATATACTAATTGCTAGAAGTAATATGGAGTTTGTTAATACTATCAAGAGTTGGTTGTCTTCCAACTTTGAGATGAAGGATATGGGTAAGGCTGCATACACTCTTGGAGTTAAGATTTCAAGAGATCATTTTGAAGAGGTCGTTGTCTCTTTCGCAAGAATCATATATAAATAAGATTCTTGAACGGTTACGTATGCAAGATTGTAAACCCATAGACACTCCTATTGAAAAAGGTGAAGGATTGAGCCGTAGACTGTGTCCAAGGACTCCACAAGAGAAGGAACAAATGAAACATGTTCCTTATGCTAGTGCTATTGGGAGCTTGATGTACTCTATGATGTGTACAAGACCTGGCATATGTTTTGCAATTGGAATGGTGAGTAGATACCAATCAAATCCAGGTCCAACACAATGGAAAACCGTTAAGAGAATACTAAGGTATTTAAAGGGAACTGCTGATTATACGCTGAGTTATAAAGGAAAGGATCTACAACTCAAAGGCTATTCTGATGCTGATTGAGGGAGGAGATTTAAATAAAAGGAAATCTACCTCTAGATTTGTTTTCTTACTGAATAATGGTACCATATGTTGGAGCAGTAAGAAACAAATGTATAGCCTTGTCCACGATGTAAGTTGAGTTCGTGGCAGTATCAACAGCAGTGTAAGAAAGTGTTTGGCTTAAGAGATTTTTGGATCATTTAGGCGTTATTGGAAGTGTTGCAAATTAATTGTTGGTTAACTGTGATAGCCGAGCAGCAAAAGCGTACACCAAAGATCCAAAATATCATGGCAAGACTAAACACATAGATACCAAGTATAATTTTGTAAAGGATATGGTTGCACAAAAGGATGTGAACTTAAAGTACATACTACGCATAGAATGGTAGCAGATCCTATGATAAAGCCAATACCTAGAGATGTGTTTTGTGGCCATATGAAATCTCTAGGATTGCGTAGAGGCTAATGTACTGAATATTGTAATTTCCCTAAATGTTCACAATTTGATGAATTTGTGTTTTCATCATTAATGCTTATGAATCTTTGTTTGATCTTTATGCATCTTAATGCTCAGTGCATTATTTTAAGTTGAGAAGTATGTCGGACAGATATAAGATTAGCCCACTCACACGGGTAATCGCCTGCGTTTTCTTGTGTGATAAATAGAGATGAGACTGTTTATAAGCTTATTATCTAGGTGATAATCGAGAGCTCAAGCTTAAAACACGTATGTCGCCTTAACTGAGTGTTAAGATGAGGATATAATACTTACTATGTCCGAAAGTAAAATACCCCACATGTTTTACTTTATCTGTCTAAGATACCAGATGTGAGTTATGATGAATTTTGTGAATGAGTAGATATGTGAACTCAAGTTAGACATTTGGTATGTCTGAACTATTATCTGTACGGTATAAAAGGTGTAGACATACGCTCCATGGGAAAAGAGTTAATACCGTAATACGTATTTCATACTACGTATGCATAAGACGACCAATGAGAGTGACAAAAGTTTGATCTCAACTTTTATGTCGTGTGAGACTCTTGAGGAAAAGAGTTCCTCTATTTTAGTCCCCTCACGACTCTTACTTATTTTCAAGATTTCTATTTAGTGTTTGCTATCTTAGGATGTTGCCAATGGTCATGAGTTTGATTCAATCTAATGGGGCATTTCTAGAAAAGCAAACTAAACTGAAATTGAGAGTTTGAAGGAAAGAGGAAGATCGATTTTGGAGAATCACATTGTAGTTTTGTATTCACCGGTTAACCAATTATGACTGTCTTTGTGATAATCATAATTGTGAATACATCATTGTTTAAAAGAGATCAAGAGAGATATAGATGTGATCGATCGATCTAGGGTACTGCATACTAAATCTACTCAGGATGTGATGCCCATCATGAGCTGCTATATATTCCTAACAGATGTATGGCAACGAGCTCTCAAAGTATGCTGGTCGCACGGATT
Source organism: Eucalyptus victrix (assembly GCA_016097545.1). Taxonomy (NCBI): domain Eukaryota; kingdom Viridiplantae; phylum Streptophyta; class Magnoliopsida; order Myrtales; family Myrtaceae; genus Eucalyptus; species Eucalyptus victrix. Next base: position 29,328,113 of record CM027844.1, read on the forward strand.
ATTCACCGATATGAATGTTGAAGAGAGGAAAAGAGGATTCTGTTCGGCCCACCATGTTAAGTGAGAGTCTATGATGGATTTTTCTCTGATGGGGTTGAGTAGGGCCTGTCCGCCCATGTTGGTTTTGGACCACCATGTGCGAGTGGGAGATGATGGATTTTTTCTTTATTGATGGGCCTGAGTTGGCCCGTCCACCTAAGTTGGGCCCAAAAAGCCCGGCCCACGGGAATAGGGCCCGTGGATGGGGGAAGGTATAAAAGGGAGGAGAGAGAGAGAGAGAAGACACCCTTTGGCCATTCTAACATACGCTCCTCACTCTCTCTTTCCCTCCAAACGCTTACGGCGACACCATCTTCCCTTCAAGGCAAATTGGCATCATTGGATCAGAATTTCTTCCTCGATCTTCGGCATTGGTGTTCAATCTGTGGCTAACAAGGTACGCTCGAATCCGAGGTGTGCTTTAGGATCGGTGATACGTGTTTTTCCCGGGCTTCGCTTCCGCATTCGTTTTAGGGGTTCGATTTAGTGTCGAATCCGGTTTTCAGGGATCCGTTATTCCCAACAATCGTGGAGAACAAAACCAAGTGATCTCTCTTTTCAGATTATTCCCCCTTAAACGCAACTTTCGCCAATGATCCAGGCACTTCATATTATCGTAACCATGTTCCCACACCGTAACTCGAGCTTCTAAAAGGATCGCCGCAACAGTTCAGTAGATAAATGCCGCTCAACTTTCCCATGTCGCTACCAATGTTCTGAATGCTAACAAGCATAACGAGCATCAATAACTCTTTCAAAAGCTTAAAGGGCTTGATCGAGAAGCAACATTAGGTCGACCGGTCGTAGTTGTCATGGTCAGTGATGATCATCTAGCAATTCAATAATTTAAGCTTATCAAACTCACTGATGACTTGAAGTATCAAAACACATGGACCAAACTTTTATCTGGTCGGCATGGTGTGCACGCCATCATCGATTGAAACTTCAGTGAGATGAAAAGGAATATGAAGCAATCATCATCACTTCGGTTGACCCCATCCGATGCGATGATGCTTTTGGTCTCTATCGAGAAAAAGTGGTGGAGGAGATGATAAAACGATTTTATCATTTTGCGTTTGCTCTTTTTGTGATTATTGTAATTGATGCCTTCTCCCTTCAGCCACTCAAGCTCTTGTTATTGGGGAAAGACACGACTGATGGTCTGGAATAAAAAATTGTCAACATGTTGTGGGGATCTTTCATCGGCGATTTATTAATTGTTGTATGAGGGAGAATCCTAGGTAGGGCCAGCTCTATTTGGAAAAAGAGCATGGATATTTTATTTAGGCCATCTGTAGAAAGGTCTAATTATCTTCATTAGTCTTGTGCTCTTAATCGATACTCCTCCAATGCCTCATTTCTTGGCCCTTTACCCTCCCTATCTCTGCCTCTTCATGCTTCTGCTCGGACACTTGCGTTGAAACTCGACGAAAGACAAGACTTGCTTTAACCCGTCAATCATGTGAATTCTATGTGGGGCTCGTGTAATTGACGATGGGGGGCGATGGATCCAAATTCATATGCAAATAATTTTCTAATTACTTTAGTCAGCGCTAAAATGAACAATGTTTCGCTTCTTTTTGATCAGGAGGCACTATTTTATGTTCCTTATGTGGCAAGTTTTTGTAAATTCACTTGAGTATCACATATATAAAATAGCTCCCTAATCTTTATTTAAATGTTCGGTGTTGCCAACTGTTAAAATATGTCTCGAGTTTGAGCATTTATAAAACACGATTTGCTGAACTCGCGAAGGATTAGAAAAGAGAAAATAAAGAAAGGGCAGCAAAGTTTTGTTATTTTACATGGTTGCAGAGGAGGCCAAAAGAAGTTGAAGACATTATCCACGGTGGGGCCCAAACACATCAATATTTTGGATTTCTTTCTTTGGCCGATGAAGTCCCCTGCGCGTAGAGTCTCCCACGTGAAACCAAAAGTGGGCCCAGGTCTCCTATTTCCTTTCTTGCATTGCCGAATTTCTTTTTGTGTGAAGACTTTAGGCGTGAACGGAAAGTGTGGGGCCCAAGGTCAAACCTTTGACCTTGGGCGTGCACACACACATATAAAAGAAAGGCAAAGGCATAGGTTTTTTTTTTTTTTTTTACAAGGGGGCTGCTGAACGTATGAACCGTGAGAAGTCGCACGCCGTCAAAGGAAGCCACACGTTTGGAGCATCGTTTTACTCTGAGTGCTGTGAGTGTTCTGTTTGTGAGAGACACTCATAAGTGCTGGGTGCTTAACTTTGGGTCTTTGTGTTTTTTCGTGCTACGAAGCTTATTTGTGATTTACATCCAAGATAGATTGGTGCATTGGGTGTAATTGGGATTTGAGAGACACCGAGAAAGTGTTTGAGTGACTTGAGTGTGTAATCTTCTTATATCGCTCGATCTATAGTGAAATTCGCTGCTACTCTCCCCGTGGACGTAGGTCTTTATGATTGAACCACGTAAATCGGTGTTCGATTTATTTTTCTTATTCCATCTATATTTTGTTCGATCGCTTGCCCCATTGCAATAAGTGGTATCAGAGCTAGGCTTGGCTAAGTTGAAGCGAATCGATGGCGACAGAAGAAGTAAAAGTGAAAATCAACATATTTGATGGGAAGAATTTTAGTTCCTGGAAGATGCAGATTGAAGATTATCTTTACCAAATGAATCTGCACTTGCATGTATTTGGGGAGAAACTAGAGACAATGAAGCAAGCTGATTGGGATTTGCTGGATAGACAAGCTATGGGTGTTATTCGGCTGACGTTGGCTCGTAACGTCGCGTTTAACATCCTGAAGGAGAAGACCATTGCTGATTTGATGCAAGCCCTGTCGGATATGTATGAGAAGCCCTCTGCGATCAACAAGATCTGTTTGATGTGACGTCTGTTTAATTTGAAGATGAGCGAAGGTGCGTCAGTTGCAGATCATATCAATGAATTCAATGTGATTGTTAGTCAATTGAGTTCAGTTGAGATTGATTTTGGAGATGAGGTACGTGCTTTAATTCTATAATCCTCATTGCCTGATAGTTGGAATACTACCGTTACTGCTGTTAGTAATTCCTCTGGGTCAACAAGTTTGACGTTTGATGGGGTTCGAGATTTAATTCTGAGCGAGAATATTCATAGAAGAGAATCTGGCGAATCTGTATCTACTGCTCTAGTAGGTGAAAATAAAGGAAGATCTGCAACACGTGTGGGTAATGGTAGTAATAATATAAACAAACATAGTCAATCTAGGACTGCTAATGTTGTCTGTTGGAGCTGTGGTAAAAGGGGGCATCTTAGAAGAGATTGCCTTAAGTTGAAGAATGAAAATGATAAAGGAATTATGGTTGATTCTGCAGATAATGTTGCAGCTGTAGCAGATAATGCTGATTATGTCTTGTCTGTCACTGATTATTCATCGTTTGATGGATGGATTATGGATTATGGTTGTTCTTTTCATGTCACACCAAATAGAAATTGGTTTATCATTTATCAGTGCACGGGAAGTGATAAAATCCAGTTAGGGAACAACGCTGAGTGCGATGTTATGGGTGTTGGTGATGTTAAAATCAGAATGCATGATGGTATCGTGAGGACATTGATTGAAGTGAGGCATGTTCTGGAATTGAAAAAGAACTTAATTTCCTTGGGTGCCTTAGATTCAGCTGGTTGCAGGTATTCTTCAAAAGGTGGAGTTCTAAAGGTTGTTCGAGGTGCCCTGGTGATAATGAAAGGAATCAAGCACGATGGCCTGTATAAACTTCAAGGTGAGACAGTGATAAATTTCACTGCGAAGATGTCGGATGCATTTGCTCGAGAGTCTTTTGACTGCTCGAGGAAGACCTGGGTGTTTGTGCCAAGGCACAAGTTTGATGCTAGTATCAGGATCTCACAGTCAAGAGCTTTGATTGAGACGAAGACTGGTAAGTCGATCAAGCATGTACGGACTGACAATATCATGGAGTTTTGCTCAGAGTTGACAAATAAATTCTGCATGAAAGATAGCATAGTGAAACACCGCACTAGTGCTAGTAAATCACAACAATTTGCAGAATTGATGAGCATAATATTACTAGGAGACGGCCCGAAAAATTATCTCTAGTGCTAGTATGGCTAGGAGATTCCTAGTTGATGTGCTAAGTACGGTAAGCTACCTGGTGAAAAGATCCCCATCAATTGCTATTGAATGGCAAACTCCTGATGAAGAAGTGTGGTCAAGTAACGTTGCTAATTATTTTATTATTAGAATATTTGGTTGCCCGTGTTATTTTCGAGTAAATGATGGTAAGCTTGATTGGGGGGCAAAGTGCATATTCCATGACTATGCACAAGGTGAGCGGGGTGATCAGTTGTGGTGCTCAGATATAAATTCACCTATTAACGGCAGAGAAGTTACCCTTAATGAGTCTCAAGTACTTATGGCTAGGAGTGATTATAGCAGTATTAATACGGATCTGAACGGTGTTTAGCTTGAGGTGGAGTTGCAACCAGAAACTCCTGAGGTAGCGAGTACGAGTAGTAGCAAAGTAATCGACACAGATGGTGCTCATAGCGAGGTGGAGCCTATAGAGCTAACGGTTACTGTAACTGCTAAAATTAATAAGGTACGTGTTCGATCTCCTGATAATGTAACAATGGTTTTGCTTTATCTGCGATTAAGGAGGTTACGTCAGAAAATCCTTGCGGAGCAGTTAAAGGTGCATTTGGAGTTGGTATTCTGATGAGGTCCTCGGTTATAGCGAAGTTTAAGCGAGGCTTGAACTTGGATAATATCTGTTACGGTTGAGCCCATCGAGGGCTATGGGAAAGTAGCAACAGAATTTGAATTTTTGCGAAGCAATTGCGATTTGGCTCAAACGCCGAGCCAAGGTGGAGATTGTTAAAATATGTCTCGAGTTTGAGTGTTTATAAAACGCGATTTGCTGAACTCGCGAAGGATTAGAAAAGAGGAAATAAAGAAAAGGCAGCAAAGTTTTGTTATTTTACATGGTTACAAAGGAGGCCAAAAGAAGCTGAAGACGTTATCCACGGTGGGGCCCAAACACATCAATATTTTGGATTTCTTTCTTTGGCCGATGAAGTCCCCTGCACATAGAGTCTCCCACGTGAAACCAAAAGTGGGCCCAGGTCTCCTATTTCCTTTCTTACATTGCCGAATTTCTTTTTGTGTGAAGACTTTGGGCGTGAACGGAAAGTGTGGGGCCCAAGGTCAAACCTTTGACCTTGGGCGCGCACACACACATATAAAAGAGAGGCAAAGGAGTAGGTTTTTTTTTTTTTTTTTTTTTAACGAGGGGGCTGCTGAAACGTACGAACCGTGAGAAGTCGCATGCCGTCAAAGGAAGCCACACGTTGGAGCACCGTTTTACTCTGAGTGCCGTGGGTGTTCTGTTTGTGAGACACTCATAGGTGCTGGGTGCTTGACTTTGGGTCTTTGTGTTTTTTCGTGCTGTGAAGCTTATTTGTGATTTACATCCAAGATAGATTGGTGCATTAGGTGTAATTAGGGTTTGAGAAACACCGAGAGAGTATTTGAGTGACTTGAGTGTGTAATATCCTTGTATCGCTTGATTTATAGTAAAATTCGATGTTACTCTCCCCGTGGACGTAGGTCTTTACAACTGAATCACGTAAATCTGGTGTCCGATTTATTTTTCTTCCTCCATCTATATTTTGTTCGATCGCTTGCCTCATCGCAACACCAACTTTGAATTATAATTGTGGTGTACTTAAGTCACTCCAGAATCTATTCCCAAAAGATTGCATAATGGAATATGGAGGGGAAAAAACAACTAGTCCATTGAAATAGGTTCTTAGTTACAAGTATCTATAGTGCCTATTTAGGAAATTTCATGGTATACAAATAACAACAATAGAAAATACAAATTCTTGAGGATGTTGTCACGGGAAAATTCTCAGGAAAATTCTTAGGAAAAGTGCCAAAAAAGTCCTAAACCCTTTGGCATTTGTGCCAATTTAGTCATAAACATTTTTTTGGTGCCAATTAAGTCCTAAATATTTTTACGTTGTGCCAATTTAGTCATTTCCAGCCAATTTTGGCCGGATTTTGCTGACTGGATGCCATTCGGCTAACGTGGCCTTATCGACGCTGATGTGTACAACTTTTAATAATATTTTTTTTTTTTTTTTGATTTTTTTCTTTTTTCTTTTTTTCCTCTTTTTCCTCCAACGGTTGCCGGTGGCCTCGCGCTCGGTGGCGAGGGCGAGCCTTGCCCACTCGGCGCAAGGCCACCCTCAAGGCCTAGGTGGCGAGGCTCGCCCTCGCCGGATCTGGTTAATGACTAAATTGGCACAAATACAAAATGTTTATGACTTTTTTGGTACTTTTCCCGAAAATTCTCTATCTAATCATGTAGTTATGAGGTGAAAGAACCCTATTCTCCTTTCCCTTGACCCATCCACTTCGACACTTGAAAAAAAAAAAAAACATCGGATTCATGTCATGTGCCAATTCTATATTGGATTAAAGGAATCTATCCCCTCAATCATTGTGCCTTGGACTCAATTAAGGTGTTTCCGTATGTTAAGATGCACGCATGAGTTATTTAGAGAAGAGTATCACATTGAAGAATTAATATAGCATAAAACAATTAATATATCTCAATTGACTCATAACTTATTGATTTAAGCTTTTGAGTGAATGTGGATCTAACTGAATATATTAACAGACTTGAACATATGCTTTATTTTGACGATCTTTTCAGATAAATATATCAAGCTTCTGTTGTGTGCTTTCGACACTATAAATCAATATTACTCAATAATGTGACATGTTAATCTCTAATTCTATGGTTTTGGTCATTCCTGGTTGTACCTTCATTGGCTCACTCGCTGCCTTCGGGTAAGGTTTTAGTTCGAGGACGTGGCATTGCTGGGTCCCATCTATAAAAGGAGATTAATCAAGATGGACTTTCCGAGGACGTAAAACCTCGTTCTCCTATGAGAAACCGACCGAGAAAAGACCGTGAATGGCGTTTAGAAATGGCCGCAAATGTTTGCCAATTTCATGTTTTGCGAGTTAGGTCTTATTTGTCATAAAAGAGGTCAGGTCTCATTCGGCCGGCTATTAGAAGTTCAGTAGCACCAAATGTCAATAATCCACGTCGACCACCTAACTCCAATTCATTTACTATCTTCGCGGTCCAATTAGTCGAATCACCTTCATTGATTTTTCTTCTTCCAGCTCAATTGAAACGAAATGCATTTTGACTTAGGCGAGTTCTGACCCACAGGTTCTCCGATGGCGCCGGCAAAATTGTCGTTCGTTCTCTAAAATTCACGTTTTGTTTGTCTTTTCGTCCCCATTTTCAAATTAACTTCTGATTGGTCCTTGAAAAATTAATATTAATCAGGAGGCGGACGGGAGGGAGACGTTGAAATGAAAGCTCCCAAAATAATTCTTTTTTTTATCCCGAGTTAGGAATGGTAAGTGCATTGGCTTCAGCTGGAGAAAGCGTCTTTTGGATTTTTATTTTTTTTCTAATGGTGAAAGGAAATTTTATTATTAAAAAAATCGAGGTGATAAGGTACGACTTTTTTTGGTAGTGGCGCGCGTGCGCTAATGCTGAGGTGCCGCCGCCGACCTTTCTGTCAGATGCCGACGGAAGAAGCCGCCCGCGCTGACGGTGGCGGACTCGGACACGTGTTCTCCAGTAAGATTCGTGTCAGCACCACCTGCCGGTATTTTTTTTTTTTATATCGCCTTCCCGATTATTTTAATTCGCGATTAAAAAAAGAGAAAAAAATATCATTATAATCGCAGGCCAAAAAAAGAAAATTAACAAATCGGGATGTATCCGTGGAAAAAGTCTTGGGGACACGTCAAACATCGTATCTACTCCCGAACCGATCGGTATGAATTTTGACCCAACTAATAATGTCATCCATAAATAATGTTTAAATTTTTAGCACATATTTAATTTATAAAATTATATAACTTAAAAAATGAGCAAATTTTTAAATAAAAGTGTAAAGTAGATGAATTTTCTCGAAAGAGGATTAAGGAAGTCTCAAATAAGGACCGAACTCACAATTTAATCGTAAATAAAGCCTAACTTCGTTGGCAGGAAGCATATGTTTAATCCGATGGCACAATAGGGGTATAATCGTCCAAAAACATTTCTCTTTTATCCTTTCACTTTTTACCTCTTCTTCCTCCTTTACCCACGTTGGTGTCCTGGCCGTCTTCCATGGCCGTCGGCTGCGTTCAAGCGTCTTCTTGCCCGGCTTTTCAGATCTATCCGACTGGCCGTCCATGGCCACTGGCGCCGAACAAGCCGTCATCGCTCGTGGCCGTCTTCCATGGCAGTTGGCCCATGTTTTTATCCAGATTTGGTCGTCTTCCATGGCCATCGACCTGCGTTCAGGCGTCTCGCCCAGGTCTTCTGATTTGACCGTCCACACCGATCCTTGTCTCCTGGAGCCGAACAAGTCGTCGTCGTTGCCACTTCGGCCCCTTCTGCTTCTGCTGCTTCCGGCCGACGTGCAAGGGCGGCGCCGCCGGCTCAAACTTCTTATTCTTGTCGTCGGAGCCATGCTGCTTGCGGTCGCGGGACTGGCAGTTGAGGGTTTTCTGTCGGGATCAGAGGTGATTTTATCAGAACCTTCCTTGACGAACAAGTTCAATATATGCTTTTGAGTGTCAGGGAGAGATGACCGCTTGTTCACTGCCGGCGGCCATGGAATGTGGGCCGTCGTGGGTGAAGGAGGAAGACTGACGCACAGTCTCTTTGATCTTCTGATGATGATGATGTGTTTAGCTCTCTCTGATCGGAGAGATTGTGATCGTGTCATGTGTTTAGCTCCTTCACCCACGGTTTGTATCCATCACCATCACCATGCAGACCCGCAACTTCACTCCAACGAAGAAGATGAGTAGTGAAGAGATAGGAAAACAAAATGGAAAAAAGAAGAAGAAGAAGAAGAAGAAGAAGAAATGTCTTTGGACAAAAAGGAGAGTAGATTTCCTGCGGTATGCCCCACATTGGGCAACCGCTCGGCCCTTTAGTTCGAGCCTAGAAACACTCGAGAGGATGCCAGGATGGAGACATTTCTAATCTATCCAAGCTGCATTTCTCGAAGGATCCTACCAGGCTAGAGAAGAAGAGGAATTTAGAAAGCCATAGAGAGTTTTTCACAAAGCACACACTTTACTTCAAGGGACTTTGCCCAACACAATACACCCTCATGGCCTTATATAGGCAAAATGAGGTAACAAAGCAACAGGCAAGGACCAAGCTCATGGGTCCGGGTACAAACAGGGGCTCCGGAAATTTCCGGGAGGGAATTATTAGCACACTATGAAGAGTAACTGTACTGCGTGAACGATTTTCCCTAGCCTAGTGCTACGGTAAAAAGTGAACAAAGACTCTCTTTGCGGTGAAATTGTACGGACTCAACGGTCTCGTCCGTCGCGAGCATTGTAGCTACAGACTGAGTCTGAGTCATCTGAGCTGTCTTCTAGGAGATGAGCTTCGTACTTCTGCTGAAGGGCTTCAAGATCTTGAGGTGAAAGGATCTGGTTCAGCCTTCCTGATGAGGATGCTTCATGAGCCCAATGGGATGCTTCTTCTGCTGCCCAGTCTGTGTTTTCGTCAGTAGTGTTGTCAGGAAAGCTTGGTTGAGGCCAGTTGGAGGGCTGTGTATAGTAGGATGTATCCATGTTCTGGAATGAGGACGAAGGTCCCTGTTCGTAGGGATCCTGGGACAGAGGGCCTCCAAAGCGTGCATAGGGGTCTTGAGTAGACTGGACAATATCATCTTCACTTGTCATTTCATGCTCTTGGGACGATGTAGCTTGTCTGTACTGATCAAGTGCTTCCTTAGCCTCTGGTGCTAGGTCATAATGATCCCACGTAGTGGGTGCATTATTCCAAATGTCTTCAGGAATGGTCTTGTTTTCTTGGCATAGGATTCTCTGGATTTCTCGATACTCGTTTTCACAGAATCTGACAGATCTTGGATAAGATTTGTGAATCCGAGCTTCTCGGCTGTTCAAGTGGGGTTTATAGGATGTGGTTCCTATTTCAAGTGGCCTATCCAAGATACTACCATTATTTCTGCAAAAATTCCATGGACGTCTGAAGAACAGGATGGTGTGAACTTCAGGATTTGGTGTTATGGTTCTCAGTTCTCTTTCTAAATCTTGTTTCCAACACGTAGGATGATAAAACCAATTAAGAAAGTCTAAGAGGTTCTTATCACTTTCTTTTTCAATGTTTCTCTACTTTTCATCGACTCCATGATTGACAATATTGGTTGGAAAATACATACATAGCCTTTTAGAAAAGGGATGGTGCTACCTTTAATCCAAAAGGAAGAACTTTCCATTGGAAGTGCCTCTCTCCCACCGGTGAGCTCAGACCCCTTTTTTAAAACCAAATAATCATTTCAGATCTTTTATGACATTAGATGACTATTTCAGACTCTTAAATCAGTCAAACAATATCAATTATGAATTCTCTGACGAGAAAATGCATCCATGTCGGATCTGAAAGTGCTAGTATAAACACATAGAGGGGGATGAATATGTGTAAAAGAATGGAGAGAGGGCTTGCTTTTTCTGCAGGGTTTGGGACTTGGTCTAAGAGACCATAAAATGCAATGAAAACATTTACTTTTAACTTGCAAGAGGGTCTACTTCGAGTTTAGCGAATAACAGCAGATTTTTTTTTGAACGGTTCGAGTTCAATCATGAAGAGTAGAAGGACTTTCTTCCTTTTCTTTGCCAAATTTGACTTTAAGCGAGATCAGACTTTAGCAATTAAATAGAGTTACGAACAAAATAAAGAGATTTACGGAAGAGAATAAGAACACAAAGTTTATAGTGGTTCAAGCATGTTGGTATTGTAAAACCTTGCTTGCTACCACCGGCAAACCTAGATCAAACTTACATCCATTCTCTCACGCTAATAGCCTTCTTGGCTGAATTCCACTATACAATCAACAAGAGATTACAACTTTGAATACAAATACTTAGTAGTAGATCACACAATCTCACTAAGTCACTCTTTTGGTACTTCTCTCACGATCACAAATTTAAAAATGTTTAAGCTTACAAGAGACAAGTGTATGATCGAAGGTCGCTTAAATTTTGAAATTATAAATTCCACGCTCCGTCTTTTACTTGCTCATCGGTCTTTCATCTCCTTAAATACTCCCCCACTTCCAAACTAGCTGTTGGACAGTATCTTGAGGATCGTCTTCCAATTTACTCGTTAGACAAATCTGTATCTAGAAGATTTAGTAGTCGTTGAGTGACAAAAGTAGAATCCCAAATTGATTATGATCGTCCATACAAACAGAATCTTGGTTTTCATAAGTAAAGCTCATTCGTATAGAAAGTTTTTGTCTTCAAGATTCAATTGTTAATTAATCAAATTGAGTCAATCAAATCAAGCTTGATGTAGAATTCAAACAGGATCACTAGCCGTTATATATTTTAGTCGAATTTGGATGTAAAGTCTGAGTGCAATAGATTTTACAATTTGAGTCTGAGTGCAATACACTTTACAATTTGGGTCTGAATACAGTTTGAATAAATTCAACTTCAACATATAATCTGTCTTCTAGTTCTTCATTCACGTTCAATCTGGAATTTGTTAGAGTAGGCAAACTTTTGATGTTAGAACAAATTTTGACACTAAAGTCTGGTAGTTTTCAGACTTTGACACAGATAATATACTTTGGATATGTGCTACATTCAGTCTTTAGTCTTATGGTAGTCTTCAAACATTGACAATATCATTTACATATTTTATCATCTGCATAGTCTATTACTTAACCATTAAACACATTAGTAACCTTTGATTTATTTTGTCATCTTCAAAACATTATAAGGGATTTCCCTAACATGATCATTATTTAGAATTTTTTCGTAATATTGAAAATAGTTGCATTTGAGTCATTCGAAGAGTTCTGTTTTGGGACAAGGTCGAGTAGGCCAAAAGAGATGGAAACGAATCCCGAGCTATTTTTCGCTGGTAATTGGGCAGAAACCACATGGGCTATCCGAGGGAAACTGGAAGTTGGAAGAGAGAGAGAGAGAGAGAGAGAGAGAGAGAGAGAGAGAGAGAGATCTCAGAACAAACTCGCCCAGGAAGCTAGCTACATTATAAATAAAAGAAAATATCTCACCTTTCCGACGAAGCTCTTCCAAGAAATCACTCCTCATTAGAGAGAGAGAGAGAGAAGACTATCTTTTGATCTCTTTCTTTTTCATTGGTGACATAAGTATAAATGGGGAAGAGAATCGTTTGGTGGAAGTGATAGCAAATTTACGAAACCTCTCTCTCTCTCTCTCTCTCAACCAGTGTTTAAAGGTAAATAACATAAACCGGTCTATGACTTTTGAACAAGTTTGTGATGTCATATTTGAATTTTTAATGTATTCAATATGTTTTCCAAATTTTAGGTACATATTCAATTTAGTCATAAAATTGTTAGGAGTGTGCATCCAAATTGGTTCCATCCGGAAACAAAATCGGAACGCTTGAAAAATAGGTCTCGGATTATGTTATTATTAAACTTAGTCCGGGAATAGCTTTTGAGTAAACACTCACTGAGACATTGGATTGGACCACTTTATTTTGAAATCGGTTTTATGAGTTAAAAAGTCAAAATCCTAATTTCTTGTTTCCCTAAATGCTGACCTCAGTACACCTTTGTTCTTTATTCTTCCTAAAAACTCTTCACCAGTCTTTTGTCTTCTACTAAATTTTTATAGATTAATGGGGGATGAAATTTTACAATTTATGTTTTATGTTACGTGTTTAAAATTTTATCATTTATAATAGTACATGTCTAGGAATCTTATGGATTGCTGTTTTTGGCGTATTATGTTGTCCACCTTTTCCTTTGAATCATTTCGGTACTCATAGTCTCATATAATTTTGTTGTAAAAAATGAACCAAAAAAAAAGGTACAAAAGATAAAATGGGTTTTTTTTAGTATATTTGGAAATTGGACCAGAAAAAAAGAAGATGTTCAAGAATTGGCTCCAGCATCTAAAAATTGGGAATCAGTTATAATAGGGTAGCTTCCAGGTTTTAACTCTGAATTTTACTACTTTGAAAGCGATCACTCTTAAAAATTATATAAATACAACTAGAAAAATAAATGGGCTCAAAAATGTTGAAAATTGGTTGCATTTCCATGGTCGGGAGGATTCTATTTTGGGACAAGATCGGATAGGCCAAAAAGGTAGGGACGAATCCCGAGATATTTATCGCCTGTAATAATCGGGCAGAACCCACATGGACCGGCCGACGAAAACTGGAGGTTGGAACTCCGTCGGTGCTCCGTCCAATCCAAATGTGAAACCGGAGAGAGAAAGATCAGGACATGGACAAATCCCGCCAAGAAGCTAAACTATATTATAAGTAGCAGAAAAGATCTCGCCTTTCCGGCGAGGCTCTTCCACACTGGAGAGAAAGAGAAGATCGTCTTTTAATCTCTTTCTTTTTCATTGGTGATCTAAAAGTATAAATAGGGGAGGAGAATCGTTCGGTGGAAGTGACAGCAATTTTACGAAACCTCTCTCTCTCTCTCTCTTCCCCTCCTTCTTTGGGGGTTGCTGGCGAGTGGTTGCTGCTGACACCTTTTTTTTCTTGGTGGGCATTGAGGAGCGGGAGGTCTTCGATCCAAGAACGCATCAATGGCTTCCTCCTCCTCGCTCCTCAGAGTCGTCTTTCTTCTACTTTCTCTCTCAGGTTCGTCCTCTCTCTCTCTTTTCCTTCCAGCCAGTCTTTGTCACTACCCTTTTAGCTTCTCCTGGGCAGCTGCCAGTCCTGGTGGGAAAGATCTCTTTTCTTCTTTTTTTTAGGAGAATTGCGAGCCTCGTCTTCTAGAAAGCGCAAAAGACCCGATTAATGATGGTCGCACGTTGCTTTCTTCATTGGGCTTTACTGGATTTTCTTCCGTTCCTCTCTCTCTCTCTCTCTCTCTCTTCTGAGGGATATGACCGGAGCAAGAATAGGAAAATGAGACTTCTTGTTGGGAGTTCGCTAATTTTATTACCCTTTTTCTTTTCCATGCTTTCCGGGCTTTCAGGGAAAAGTTTAGATGGATTCGTTTCACTTCATGTTAGTCGTAGGTTTTTTTCCTTTGGTAGTGCCAAATTTGGTGAGAGTGAGACGAGATTGTCATTAACAATTCCCACATGCTAATGTGATGTGACGAAAGTCTGCATCTTGCAAGGGAAGTTACTTCAGTTACAAATATGGATGTGTGGAAATTCTGGTTTAACGGTTTGAATTAATTTTCTGGTGTTCTCTGTCTCTCCAATTTTACGTGTTTCTGGTCCTGACTCTGTTTCTTCCTCTGCGTTTTAGATTTTGCGACTCGAATTCTAGGCCTTGAGTTCGGGATTAATTATGGCCAAATAGCGGACGACCTGCCCTCGCCTTCTCGTGTCGCCACCCTCCTTGGATCCCTCAACGTCAGTAGGGTAAAGTTGTATGATGCAGATCCCAATGTCCTCCTCGCATTTTCCAATTCCAATGTCGACTTCATCATCGGTATAGGCAATGACAATCTCCAGAACATGACCATTCTTGCCAACGCCCAAGATTGGATCCAACAGCACGTCCAACCTTACATTGGCCAAACCCAGATCAGCTGCATCGTGGTTGGTAACGAAGTGTTAAACAGCAGCAATAACCAATGGATGCCTTATCTCGTCCCGGCGATGAAAACTGTATATTTGGCCCTTTCCAACCTTGGACTGAATAAGCAAGTCACGGTCACAACAGCGCATTCACTCAATATTTTAGCTACTTCATACCCGCCCTCTGCAGGTGCTTTCTGGCCAAATCTTGCTCAGTACCTCCAACCCCTGTTGAATTTCCAGGCGCAGATAAATACTCCATTTCTCATAAATGCGTATCCTTACTTTGCGTATAAGGGTAGTCCGAGCGAGGTGTCGCTGAATTATGTGCTTTTCCAGCCTAATGAAGGGCTGACCGATCCCGTCACCAACTTGCACTATGATAATATGTTGTACGCCCAGATTGATGCGGTTTATTCAGCTATTAAAGCGATGGGACATACTGATATCACCATCAGGATTTCTGAGACAGGTTGGCCGTCCAAGGGTGATGACGATGAGGCAGGGGCTACACTGGAGAATGCACATATATACAATGAAAATTTGTTGCAGAGGATAGAGCAGAAACAAGGTACCCCTGCTAAGCCATCGGTGCCTATTGACATATACGTGTTTGCGCTATTTAACGAAAACTTGAAGCCTGGTCCAACATCTGAGAGGAACTATGGACTCTACTATCCAGATGGTACTCCAGTTTATAGCCTTGGATTGCAAGGTTATCTTCCAGAACTATATTCAGCTACTGGCACAAGACCAGGACTATACTCAGCGACTGGGACGAGAGTAAGACAAATTCGTTTTCTTGCTTAAACTGTTGAGCTAGATGAGTAACTGATGATGTTTTCTTCGGCTCTTTATGTTTTTGCAGGTATTGCCTTTCTCTGTTGTTTTGGTATCCATCATGACATTCTTAATGAATATTTGAGAGCATGCTAATCTGTTTACCGAGGGAAGGCTTCAACAAAACAATCTCGAAGCAACTTTTTAGGCGAGCATTTCATCATTTATATTTGTGCTGATCATCTTCTAAATGTTTGTCTAGTAAAATGGGAGTTCACACCTGCCTTAGCATCTTGACAAGTTCAAGGAAAATGCACTAAGAAGGAAGAAGAAGGCACTTCCCGTTGATTTTCTTTGTATTAGTTATAATTCCGCATCAAGGTTCACATAGCTGGTATACTTTATTGTCACTTGGATTGTGAAGCCAGGCTAATTCAAGGACCTGCCGATACTTATGTACAGTGACAGAGGACTTTAGAACTGGATTCAAATTATACAGCAGATTGGCTCAGCATGGCTGCCAATTTTTCTAAACATAAGATCAGCACAGCACAGTTGCGTTAGCGTGTCAGAATAGGCGGGCCTTTTCTTTTACTGTTCCTGCTTTGTATTTCTGCCATATGAACGAAATCTCCTCATATTCATTATTTATTAAAGATACGCGCCTAATGGGTCTCTCTTCTTTGAACGTCTGCCCTACGAGCTCAATCCTCCTTTTCATCATGTATGAAAAGATGTGGTTATGGGTCTCTGTCACCTTTATCTCTACTTTCTATCATGCTTGCGAATCTTCATAGGGCAAAATTCTTCTTGTCTTCAGCTCTACAAAAGTCCAAGCTGGTTTCTATCAGGAAAAACAAAATAGTCGGTTGAATTCGTCCTTTGATAGTCTAGTTGGCCCTAACTTTTGACCCTTCACCAGTTCTCTTTCAGTTCCTTCCAAATTCTCTCTCTCTCTCTCTCTCTCTCTCTCTCTCTCTCCCCTCCCTCTCCCCCCCCCGGGGCATCTGTAATAAACTATGTTTTTCTTCTGGTCTCCAATAAGTTCTTTGTAGAAGCAACCTTAGTTGGAAAGTGTCTTGAGAACCTTAAAAGGCATACAACCTAGGTTATTTTCAAAATATAAAGCATTTTTGTGGTCCCTCCCACTCTTTCCAATCCATAAATGGACACTCCACAGAAAAGAAAACTGAAAATGCCATACATGTACACTCAGAGACAGTTCACTAGTCACTGTTCGCCTGCTAAAATTATCTTATGAAACAAACCCCAATAGCCCCCCACCGGTGAATGCAGTCTTTGTTGAATTCAAAAGGTCAAAACAGAAGAAAACCAGAGCCTTTCCTATGAAGGTCATTTTCCAATGTGAACCAACCTTGTTTGTCATCAATGAGCAGAGCAGAACTTGAGACTCAGAGATGACATTTCTGCCGCCCTTGAGTCACAATTCACAAAGTGCTGATTGCCGGCTTTCTCCATCAGGGCGATGTGGCTCTACTTTTGTAGATTCCAGCAATGGTCTGAAAGAGAAAGGGATAAGATTTGACAGATAGACAAGTCCT
Source organism: Eucalyptus victrix (assembly GCA_016097545.1). Classification (NCBI taxonomy): domain Eukaryota; kingdom Viridiplantae; phylum Streptophyta; class Magnoliopsida; order Myrtales; family Myrtaceae; genus Eucalyptus; species Eucalyptus victrix. The sequence goes on from CM027844.1 coordinate 29,345,096, forward strand.
CAATATTCACCATAGATATAATGATGACATGATACCTACCCGTATCCAGGATCGTTAGTATATTGCTATAGGAATCGTGTATATATGATCCATGTTGAGCTTATATTTATGTCCTTGTCGTGGCACCGGTAAAGTGCAAGACTGAGAGTCTCAGAATCAATCAAAGTTAGGAAGAAGCTTTGACTCGAGGTGACACCCCCTACTTGATACTGACTTAAATGCAGAAAGTTTAGTTCTTTTTCATCATTAGCAATGTAGTGTTCTGGTGCTTGTGTTATGGCTAATCATTAAAACGTTTTCTCCCCTTCTTTTGCAGGAGATTCCAGAGAGCTTACATAATCACATAGCGCGAATGGATGAGATTATTCAGCTTCACTAGATGGAGTTTTGACTTGAAGAGAGTACTAGTATGTCTGTCTTTGTCTGTCAAAGTGAAATAACACAAATCGCTTAGTAAAGTTTAGGATCCTAGGAAATTAACACACTGATTCATGACATAGCTTATGTAATAAAAGCAGTGGGTATAGCAGGTCGATACGATCTTGTATGAACACGTTCTGGGAGGGACTCTCCTGATGTGGAAGAAGCTCGAGCTCTTTCATGGTCCTTTATATGGTGGGTGTATATGGACTTTACATTATTTGTACTTGATTTAATAAGATGGACGATGAGTAGTAGTATCAGATAGATCGTGGATTTTTCATGGTTCGCCGTTTCATTCATCGTCGTGTATGCATTTTCGCCTGAGTTTCCCTTCAGGTGGGTAAAGTCGCAACATGCCTTTAGATATGTCCTTTTTTCTCCCATCCTTCAAGTGCTAACAACTATGCCTATGCAAGCACCATCTGGTTATCGTTCTACAATTTCATCATCAGGGACGATCCGTATGAGAACCCAAATGCTTCTTGTGACACTCTTGAGTCTGAGAAATCTCTTGAGCCCGTCTTAGGAGATGCCTAATCAAATGGTTCTGTCGTAAAAGGAAGATATTGTATTGCTCAGGGCTTGAGTACCTCAGTAGTTTAGACTGAATTACCCTTAACTAGCCCAACTGGTTCTATCGAGCAACGATCCGATTCTTTTGTTTCTCGACGCCAGTTCATCTCGGGTGAGATGCAGTTTATAAGAATTTGTATGCTGATCCCTTTCTAAGCGGGACAATTTAATTCTAAATCTTTTATTATGCACATTTAGCTATTAACCTTTTGGCAACTTACTAATTTAGTCTTAAATTTTTCAATTGGGTCAGTGTAGTCTTAAACATTTTAACAGGTTGCCAATATAGTCCCAAACACTCTTGAGATTTACTAATTGAAGTCATTCCAATGAATATTGGTTTGAAATTACTGATGTGATAATCTAATCAATATCGTTGTACGTGACAAAACCAACTCTAACATAAATAATTTTTACCTTTTTTTTTAATTGACAAATCGTCATATGGTTTAGGACTAAATTAGTAAGCTATCAAAATGTTTGGGACTAAATTGACTAAATTAAAATGTTTAAATTGAATTAACCGCCATAAAATAGGTTCAAGACTTTTTGAACAATTTTTTTCTTTCTCATGCACTACCCAGTGAATTTTATGTTCTCCACGATGTAAAGGGTAGAAAACTGTTGATCATGAATGCAATGGCAATGCTACTATGGGGTAATGTTATGGAGGACAAATTTGATTGAATTTAATGAGATTTCTCCTAGAAGGGCACTTCATTGTCCATTGCCCAATCTCCCATCACATTCACGACGAGAAGAATGGCGACAATACCCTTAACCGATTCGAATGGAGAACAAGAAAGCCAAAATCTCGGTAAACTGAAGAGGATTGCTGATCGCTATGTGGAAATCGATCAATAGAAACGCCACCTCTCAAAATACAGCAAGCATAACAGCACACAAATGTTCCTGCTTATAATAGCAGACAAGAGGACTCCCAAGAATTTACAGTTACAGAGCGACGAGCTGCCGTCGCACTTTATTGTCTAGTATTTACATGCCAAACAAAGTATAATACTCACCCGTCAATCATATGATACAAGAAAAGGAAGGATCATACACATGAACTCATCATATCCGAGTGTCACCGATCCCGTGTATTGCAGATCTTTCTCTTTGAATTTCTCTGTCAGGCCCTGAAATGCAATGTTAAGTAACGAGAAGATCACTCAATTAGCCATTGAAGCATCTGTGTAAGACGAACCCTGACCATATCATACTGTACTAATGACAAGGTTTTTTTTTTGGTTGCAATACTAATGACAAGGTTCATACAGTCGATCGAGTACCTTCACAATCATCCCACACCTGCACATCCAACATAACGTTAATGAGTTCTGTATTCAAATTTGATTCTTCTCAGCTCGAGTGGGCTGAAGGCTAAAAGGAAAGAAGGTGCATACTCGACAAAAGCATCAAAATTAAGTTCGCATGTCCTGCTGCTGCGGCTGTCATATATAGACATCGGAACTTGAAGAACAGACGGCGGGATCACGTAGCCTAGACTGCAAAGAGCATCCCTCAGTTCTGTCAAGTCGATTTTTCCGCTTCTGTCTCTATCAAATCTCTCAAAGATGGCCTGCAGTAATTATTTTGCATGTGAATCATTCGTAATTAGCACGTACAACATAAGCAGACCCACAGAACGACCAAGTATGCTGCTTCACCTCGACTAACATCCAAACCATTTAGGATTGTACTTGAAAGAGTGTTTGAAATGGATCTCGTCTCACAACTACAGTGCTAGCTAGAGGGTAATCTAAAACAGAATCAGTATGCTATTTTAAGTGCAGATTCTCTTTGACCACCTATCCTTATACTCCAATAGATGTTCAGTGATGCAGAGTGATAGACAAAGTTCTGCGTGACTAATGCCGCAGAACTCACTAAACAAAGCACTCAGCTCATGTTCCTGTCACTGAGATATCTCATGTCAAGTTGACTTTGCTAAACAAACAAAAGAGCAACTAGGAATGCAAAATTATCTAGGGAAAAAATGACCAATCTGTTTGCTACAACAGAGTAGAGCAACAACTACCGATTAACGAGTCAAGGAAAGACAATGGTTCTTCAGATGGTTCTTCAGAATGCTGTGCCAACTGATCTAAGCGAAAGCTTAAGCTGCTACACGAAGGCAGACTTACCCTCCACTGACCGAGGCAGCTCCACAAGGCAGCGAACTCTTTGGGGCCTGAAACGTATGACACGAGTAAATTTTAGCGCAGACTGCATCAGAATTCAGCATCCCTTTGTTTTCTGTGTCTTCTGATTTACTGGCAACCTTTGAAAATGACAGAGGATGGCTAAAAGTCGTGACCTCTAGACCTTTTCATCCTAAAGCATCACTCGATAATAAAACAGAGAAGAAGCCACATCGGCACAAATCTGAACGTGAATCAACCAAATGAAAAAAAAAATTAAAAAAAAAATAAAAAAGAGAGAAAGAAAGAACAGCCACCAAGTCCAAGAGGGTCAGTGGGATTCTTGAACAGGAATATGAGCAACCGAACGGTTCCGGTGCTGAACCTCTGATACGGCCCAGAGCAGAGAGCCTGTTGCAACTCCTCCTCGTCAATGTAGCCGCTCCAATCCCTGTCAGCCATCTCGAAGCTCCGGATCGCCTCCGGGTCGGTCCCTGGCGGAAACGACGGCCGGTACCTGGACCCGAACGACGATGAGGCTGACGATCCGTAAGGAGGCTGGGGCGGATACGGCTGAGGCTGCTGCTGGCCGTCGCTGTAGCCAAAGCCGTAGCCGTAGGGACTGCCGAAGGAGGACGCCATGGACGGGGCGAGCGGGGTGGCGTTGTTTGCCGTCGAAACTCGAAGAACGTTCGACCCGGTTTGGAGATTGCGGGAAAGAGAAGGATGGAGCAGTTGAGAAATGGTGGAAGGTGACGACGAGACTCGAGACGGCTCGACATGTTTGCTTGTTTACAAGGAAATCTGTGTCGGAGACGGTGGGGGATATACGTGGGGCTGGTTTTTGAACGAAAATAAACTGTCGGTTGTTTTTGTCGTATGCTCGCTCCCTTTAACACGCTTTATTTTATAGAATTTACTTCTATATATTAACATGGGAAATTACTTGACCAAAAAAAAAAAAAAAAACTGAGAAATTAAAAATTTGGAAAGATAACATGATAAAAATAATCCTTGAATTTTTATCAAATGTATAATATGATTCCTAAAAAAATTTCAACATGATTCATGTACTTTATCCCAACTATAATGTAGTCTTTGAACTTTTTGTTTATGTTTAATGTAGTTCTTCAATTATATGAAGATGTTTATCGTCATCATTCCATTAATTCTAGATCATGGATTACCTTGAGTGTTTTTATATAATACAATGATTAAATTGAACTTATATTAAAAGTTCATGAATTACATTAAATAAATTAAAGATTCATGAACGAATTACTTGTTAAGCTAAAATATAAGGATTGCATTGAACAAATTAAAAATACAAAGGCCACATGACACATGGAGCCAAAGTTTAGAAGATAATTTGTGTCATTTTCCCTAAATGTTAAATGAGAAGTTAGAACCGACCAAATATATATACTCACATTTTTTTATTAAAACGGGCCGGGCTTTGTGGTTAAAAAGCCCGAAATTCACTATGAAAGCCCACGGATGAAAGCCACTGGGAAAGCCCACAGATGAAAGCCTCTCTCTCTCTCTCTCTCTCTCTCTCTCGCGTGCGGCACGTCGTGAAGGAGAAGCTCTCCCGGTGCTCCAACAACGGCGACCTCTCCCTCCACAAGGACGCCCTCCTCACCTTCCCCGAGAGCGCCCGCACTTCATCCACTACCTCTCCACCACGTCAGCACCTCCTCCCTCCTCCTCTCTTAGGTTTTGTTCACTAGGGTTTTGCCCCAAGTTGACCCCGATGACGAGCTGTGGGGGGGCTCGCCGATTCCTTTCTCCTTTCTTGGTTTTCGCATTTCCATCAATTTATTCTTTCTCGTTAAGTTCTGGTTAGCGAAGCTCTCGATGAGCTCCACAGCCTTTGAGATCAAGGGCGTTCTGGATGCTAAAAATTGAAGATTTTTGTGTCTCTGTGCCAGTTCTAAAATTGGACGTGATTTGGTGTTGACACAATTCGTTTTCACTTTGTGGTAGAGTAAAAGCATGCATCGAGTTCGCTCAAGCAAAGTTCTATTTTTCCATTCTGTCATCTCAGGTACTGTGCGTGTCTCATAATACATTATTTCTCGCAGAACTCAATAAAATCTTATCACAGAACTCCATGCTATTATCGGTTCTCAGGCACTTGATTTGTTTATCTGACTGCTTCTCAATTAATGCCTTAAATTTCTTGAACCGATCGAACACATCATATTTGTGTTTTAGAAAGTATACCCATACATTCCTTGAATAATCATCGATAAATGTCAGCATATATCGAGCACCTCCTTTCGAAGGAATTGAAGACGGGCCCCAAACGTTTGAATGAATATATTCAACTGGTCGCTTGGTTGAATGAATAACTGTAGTAAACTTAATTTGATGCTGCTTCCCAAAGATACAGTGCTTACATAAGTTCAGCTTCCATGTCTTTTAACCCTTCAACAACCTCCTTTCACTCAACATTGTCATACTTGCCTCACTCATATCACGCCCCAATCCGCGAGTACGCACCCATCCCTTACCTTGGTCAATTAATAGTAACGTCCCAAGATGCATCGCCGACCCATTCATTTAATATACACATGCGGAATCATATAAAATCCCCAAATAATAAAGCAATGGGATAGGAAAGTAGGATATCAAATTTCCATCTTAAAAACATTCACACTTATATATATTGCCAATCATAGTGCAAATATATACAAATCGAATTGTTAATTCAAATTTAAATCACGAGTTTCTAAAACAGAGCCTACAAAATGGAATCGACTTCTATCAAAAGAGAATTGCCCTATGACTAGCTAATCCAATAGCATCGTTAGTTCTTCAGGCTTCCCTTTCCACACTTCGGGTCTCCAGTCCTTCACCAATGCTATCTAAGGACCTGAAATGATATCCCACAACCGGAATGAGTCTACGTCTCAGCAAGTTCTACCACCTAAGACTGGATTAGTAAACTAATACACCATTCGGGCTGCCTATATACACACGGGTCAGAGGACTTACCTTGGCCTCAGATTCCACCTCCATACTAGCATAGTTCAAATAGGCACCCAAGCAAATCAAATCATTGGTCAATCGACCTAGTCGATTACATGTAAGCATGACCCTTCCCCGGTCATCTCAACCCATACTATGCATTTTATAAGATAGTATACTTAGTTACCGAGCCACGTGCATTCTCTAAGGTGACTTATACGCCAAGGCGACTTATTTGGTCACCAAGTCACGTGCATTCTCTAAGGCATCTTATATGCCAATGTGACGTATTAATCACCAAACCTCGTGCATTCTCTAAGGCATCTTATATTCCAAGGCGATGCACTAATTATCAAGTCATGTACATTCTCTAAGGCGATATACTAAATCATCGAATCACGTGCCTTCTCTAAGGCGCCGTTTTCGCCAAGGTAACGTACTAAACACCAAGCCACGTGCTTTTTTAGGTGATGTATATACTCAACAATTTACATGCATTCTCTAAGGTGACTTATACACCAAGGCGACCTATATGGTCACCGAGCCGCGTCACACAACATTTCTCTTCATCTTTTATCATATCCAATAAAATATTGTGCGTGGGCAGCCTTAGCCAAAATATAATATTTTCCTTCATATAACTCCCACATTTTTCTGTAATCCATCGAACATTTTTGGCATTATTAACCAATGCTCGGTTATTCTTCAATTAATAACCAAGATTATTTAATTTATGAAATAAATCCCAAATTCACAAATAATTCATTTTAGCACAAAATAAAGCTCAATTAAATAAACAGACTGCACCACGGCAATTAGCATAAAATTCTGATCGTCGGCTATCGCTGCCTAATTTTCGGAAAATAAATAAATAATTAATTAATTAAAAAATTATTAAATAAATACAATGAATCCAATTTAGGCCTGTAATGCCTAATTGGACGCTAAACGGATCGGGAAAAATCCGGAGATGCATTCAATAAATAGATGTCTCTATTTGCTAATTACACTAATCAATCACCTAACATGCATCATTAATTTACTAATTAAATTATTTTAAACTAATCTAACCACATAATTGCACTTAATTAAATATAATCAACCCTTAAGCATCATTAGCAAAATAAGCAATGATTAGTGAGCAAAACTCACCCGATTAACAATCCGATAGGATCGAATCTCCGAGAACGTCGCAAGGGGCGTTTTTCTCCAAGGCGAGCCTCGGGTTCGGGGCCCGGATCACCCTCAAAGCGGGCCTAAAAACCTGCTGGAAACCCACAAAATTTCTGGTCTGATCTTGCTGAAAACAGAAGCCAAACAACTTGATTCAAGGCGGGAACTGCTCGGGAAAGAAGAAATAGGCCAAACCGGGCCTTGGCGGGGCTTTATCGGTGAAGAAACGGTGAAAAGCAGCTCCGGTTGAGCTTCCATAGACCAGAAACAATAGCTAGATCGTGTGAGGAGAGAGAGAGACGACGGGGTTGGGTGATGGCGAGCGCGGGCAAGGTGGCGTGGCTCTGACGGAAGAATGATGACGACGCAGGTGATCTTGGCGATGGCGAGCTGCTCCTTCTTCCTTCGGTGCCTACTAGTCACACAATAGAGGGGAGAGGGAGAGGGTTCGGTCAGTTGAGGGGTAAGAGAGAGAGAGGATAAGAGTGAGGGGGATGGAGGGCTCCACTTGGCCTTGCTTTTCCACCAAGTTGTCTCCTACAACTTGTCCAAGAAGCCGGCTTTCCTTGGCTATGAAATGGCCACCAAGGTACTCCCCCACAACTTCTCAAACGGTCCAAATATGCTAAGGGAAGGGGGCACACGAATTTTGAGAGGGATGGCTTCAATTGGCTACTTATTCCTTACTAAATCAACATCAATTGACTTCAATAAAATCAACCAACTCCCTATAGTTCATCTCGGCATTGTTCCTCACCTTTGGATCCATCTTGCTTCTCAAATTTGAAATAAAAAACAATCCTCAGCTTTTTTTGCATAAAACGGTCATAAACTAACTTTTTTCCAAAAAGTCTTGGTTGTTAAAAAAATCTTCTGAGACTGAGTTGATATTCCTAGAATTTATTATCACGTGACAGAATCTTCAATTTCTGAAATCGGACTTGAATTGGCGGTTAATTTGTAATCGGCGCATTTTTAGTGTGACCTAGACTGTTGAGTAGTTTTCAAAGACTTTTAGTGTAAATGACCTGTGGTCGATTTTCTTCGAGCCATAATAAACCCACTTGACACACTGGCAACTCTTGATTGCCGTGAAAATTTCGAGTATTCAATTTGGAACACAGGGTACCAAAATGACAGTGAAATCAAATTAGTACCGATTGACGAGAATTTCCCAATCTAGTGGAGTCACCCACGATCGGCCACACATCTTAGTCAAACCGACTTATCTCTGATCTCAAATCGATTTTTAACTGTGCTGTAATGGCCTCTAAAGATGAGCACGGTCGTGAAGCCGATTCTTGGTTGAATTTTCAAATCTATTTGCCTTAAAGTCCTTAATAGCTTTCCCAGATAGTCTAGTTATCTCGAGAGTGATTAGCTTTGAAAACAGCCCTATAGGCGCGTCAATGAAACGCCCAATTTATTCAATAGAAAAGAAGATCGAAAATTCGGGATGTTACAACTTTTCCCCTCTTATAAAAATTTCGTCCTTGAAATTTAAACCTTTACCAATCCTTAAACAAAAAGGTGGGGGTATCGTCGTCTCATCTAGTCTCACTTTCTATGGTTGCTTCTTTAGTCCTATGGTGTTGTCATACCACTTTGACCAATGGGACTATTTTGGTTCACCGAATTCGATCTTTCTGAAACATGATCTAAACCGGGCTTTCCATGTACGATATTCTGTCGTCATGTCTAATTCTTCAAAATTTAGCACGTGGGTCGAGTCAAGTTCATACGTTCTCAACCTCGACACGTGAAAGACGTCATGCACTTGTGCTTACCTTGGTGACAACGTAAGACGATACGTTAGGATCCCGATTCTTTTCAGAATCTCAAAGGAACCTACGTACCTTAATTTCAGTTTTGCCCCTCCTTGCTGAAGCGCAAGGTATCCCTCATTGGCGACACCTTCAGAAAGATGTAATCACCAATTTGGAACTCTAGGGGCCTTCAATGCTCAACAAGACAACTTTTCTAGCGGCTCTGAGCGATCTTTAATTTGATTTTGATCACGGCAATTGCAATCATTGACTGCTGAACTGACTCTAGGCCTGTGATATTTCTTTTTTTGATCTCATCTTAACAAATTGAAATTTTTGCACACTCTACTATGTTCTGCCTCAAAATGAACTATCTGATTGTTCTGCTGAAACTGGGAACCTCGGTTCTAGATCTGATATAAGTTCGTCACTGATACTCCATACAGATGAATTGTCTGACACACATACACTTCTGCATGTCTATTCCAATCAATATCCTTCCATACGGCGATAAAGTGGGCCGACTTCATCGATATGTTGGCCACTATCCCAATTGAAAACATTACCTCTCTAATTCTTTTGACAAGCTCGTCACAAGTTTCATCGTGACACAATCCCATTTCCACTCAGGGATCTCGAGTGATTGTAAATGTCCTCTCGGCTTGCATTACTGAACTTTCACTTACTAGCACATCTAACACTTGTAACTTGTCCGACGATAACTATTTTCATATCGGTCTACCATTTAAGCTAACGTTGATGTTGACCTACCTGGCACTGTATGTCGAATATTGCAATTGCTATTGTAAATTCCTAACCAAGTCTCTTCCCTGAGTGTTACATCATCAGGTACACCCAATCACTCTCGAAACTTGAATATTTCATCCTCAGAATTTTGAAAGTCAGCATCTCTCTTATCAGTATCCTCTTGCAGGATTTTCTATACATCTAGATCCGTCGGTTGGAGTAACTTAATTCTAATCTGAACATCTGGTTCAATTCTAAGAGTGGCCATAAGACTCGAAAGATGGCCTACCTCAAATTTGAATACTGAATCTCGAGTTCTCTCAATTAAGTTCCACTTCTTAATCAGTATATGAACAGCCGAAGACTTTCGACCCCAAGCATTGGCGACCTTGATTGCCTTTCCTAGGTGATATGGAATATCACAGTCATAGCCCTGTAGCAATTCTATCAATCGGCACTGTCTCATGTTCAACTCCTTCTGAGAGAACAAATACTTGAGACTCCGATAGTCCGTGAAGATCTAAAATCTTTCTCTGCACAATAGTGCCTCTAAATCTTCAACATAATATGATAGCTGCGAGTTCTAAGTTATGCGTCGGGTAGTTCAATTCATGAGGCTTCAATTGACGGGAAGTGTACGCAACAACTCTGTCATGTTGCATCAGCACGCAACCCAATTCTCTTAGTAATGCATCACTATAGATCTCAAATCCTCTAGGACCAAATGGAATGGTTAGCACCGGCGCGGTAGTCAGCTTTCCCTTAAGCTCTTGGAAACTACTTTCGCACTTGTCTATCCACACAAATTCCTCATTTCTTCAGGAGTCTTGTCAATGGTGATGCTAACGATGAGAACCCTTCTACAAACCGTCTGTAATACCCTACTAAACCTAGAAAACTTCTGATCTCTATCACTGTAGTCGGTCTTGGTTACTGATAACTGATTCAATTTTGGCCGGGTCCATGGAGATTCTTTCATCATTCTCGGATGTCTCTCATGCCCTCTAGTATTCCTCAAATACACTAGAATATCATTACACGACACGATTACGACTGATTTAGATATTTTTCGAACACTCGATTTGTCAAATCCATAACAGTAGTTGGAACATTTGTTAGATCGAATGTCATTACATTGCAATAACAATTCATTACAACAAAAGTTCCTCGAGCCAAACCTTTTTATATATGGTATTCAAGTTATACATAGGCAAAGTATTCAAGCACAATTATAACTAGTGATCCTCATTTCTATGACTTCATTATAACAACTGAAGTTCTATAAACTTAACTAAAATTCAACTGCGCTACTCTAATAAAAACACCTCAAAACCATTCTTCCTTTGCTCAGTGCTTAGTTGGTCCATTCATGTTCCTTGCATCAGTCTAGTGGTGTTCTATATGCGATGCTTTCCCTTTGTCCTGTCCTCCAGTGATGGCGTACACTCTTCCCTACTTTGGGGATCCGTTCAATGTAACCATACATGTGATCACGTCAGGCGCAACTTTTGCCTGACCTTGTGTGATGGCATACACCATGCCATGAACTGGTGGTCTTAGTTGGCCCCCTTGTTGCACGTTCTGCGGTGCATAACTCCTGATCTGACCCATCGGCAGTGACGGTGGTAACTGCGGTTGTCCTCTTGGTTTGCTGGGACAATCTTTGTCTCTGTGACCCTACTAACCACATTCAAAACAGGCACCCGACCTAGATGGGCATGGGGCTAACCTATGTCGCCTTCCACAAAAGTGACATGCTTCACTCCTACTGGGCACTGACCTACCAAATCCACCCTTCTTGTTGGGCGGGACTGGGAATTTGCCTCCAGGCATAAGCCTTTTTCCTTGACAGATTGTATCTCAATTCGAAACAAACCTCAATTCAAACAAGGCAACTTGCTCATTTAAACCCCTCTCTACCATCTGAGCTCGACGATAAACTTCTCGATATTCTTTCACGTCCAATGGTAGTAGAGGTTGTTTCAATTCAGAACGAAGACCACTTTTGAATTTTCGGGCTTTCTCTTTAGGGTCTTCTATCAATCTCGAAGCATATTGTGACACTTCTACAAACTTGACCCCATATTGGTCAACTGTCATGCTCCCCTGGCAGAGATGTTGGAACTCCTCAATCTTTTGTTCTCGGGCAATACCTGAGAAGTACTGCTCATTAAAAGCTCTAAGGAAGGTGTCCCACACTTGGACCACACCTTCCGGGAACACAGTGTCCTTGGTGGCTCTCCACCAAATATTGGCATTACCTTGAAGTTGGTATACATCTAATACCACCTTTTCCACTTCATTGCACATCAAAAGTGCAAATGCCTTCTCCAGATCTTGTATCCATAGAGACGTGGCCTCGAGGTCTCCAGTACTAATGAACCTCGGCGGGTTCAACTTTAGAAACTGTTCCACTAACTTGTGGATCGGCCTCCCAGCGGCCACAACTCTTGGCGGAACTTCAGCAGGAGCGACGGCAGGTGCAGCGACAGGTGCTGTAGCAAGGGCGATCTTAGTAGTGGTGGTAACGACAGTAATAGCGGTGGCTTGTGCGGCGGCTTGATTCTGGGCCTACTGCCCAATCAAGTCTCTTATTGCTTCCAACGACTACGGAATCCCATCCATTCTGGGATCTCTGGAGTTTGCTACCCCAGCACCAACGGGAGGTGGTGCTTCACCACTAGCGATAGCTACAGCTGGTGCTTTATCGCAGCCTCCTCAGGTACTGACCTAGTCGGCGACCTAACCCGGGCCATAGGCCTAATGGTTCTCTTACTCGGAGTTCTATGCTTCGGCTTGCTCATGGTTCAGTCTTATCTACTAAAACATATCTTCCAAATCTACAATGGATTAGAAGAGGAGCGACACACAACAAGCAATATTATCGCTCATCTAGCATTGACATGCACCAGACATTAATTTAAATGTCCTTCCTACTACTATCCCATAGGTCATCGCACCTTATCACTCAATTTCCTACAACCATGCTCTAATACCACTTAAATGGGATGTCACGCCCCGATCCTCGAGTACGCACCCATCCCTTACCTTGGTCGATTAATAGCAACGTCCCAAGACGCATCGCCGACCTATTCATTTAATATACGCATGCAGAAGCATATAAAATCCCTAGACAATAAAGTAATGGGATAGGAAAGTAGGATATCAAATTTCCATCTTAAAAGCATCCACACTTATATACATTGCCAATCATAGTGCAAATATATACAAGTCGAATTGTTAATTCAGATTTAAACCACAAGTTTCTAAAACAGAGCTTGCAAAATGGAATCAACTTCTATGAAAAGAGAATTGCCCTATGACTAGCAAGTCCAATGGGATCGTCAGTTCTTCAAGCTTCCCTTTCCACACTTCGGGTCTCCGGTCCTTTACCAATGCCATCTAAGGACCTGAAATGATATCCCACAACCGAAATGAGACTATGTCTCAGCAAATTCTACCACCTAAGACTCGATTAGTAAACTAATACACCATCCGGACTGCCTATGCACACATGGGTCAGACGGCTTACCTTGACCTCATATTCCACTTGCATATTAGCACAATTTAAATAGGCACCCAAACAGATCAAATCATTGGTCAATCGATCTAGTCGATTACATGTCAACATGACCCTTCCCCGATCATCTCAACCCATACTATGCATTTTACAAGATAGTATACTTAGTCATTGAGCCACATGCATTCTCTAAGGCAACGTATTTGATCGCCGAGCCACGTGCATTCTCTAACGCATCTTATATGCCAAGGAGACGTACTAATCACCAAGCCCCGTGCATTCTCTAAGGCATCTTATATTCCTAGGCGATGTACTAATTACCGAGCCACATGCATTCTCTAAGGCGATATACTAAATCACCGAATCACGTGCCTTCTCTAAGGCGTCGTTTTCGCCAAGGTAACGTACTAAACACCGAGCCACGTGCTTTTCTAGGTGATATATGTACTCAACAATTTACGTGCATTCTCTAAGGCGACCTATATGGTCACCGAGCCATGTCACACAACATTTCTCCTCATCTTTTATCATATTCAATAAAATATCGTACATGGGCACATGATTGGCCTTAGCCAAAATATAATATTTTCCTTCATATAACTCCCACATTTTTTTTATAATCCATCGAACATCTTTGGCATTATTAATTGATGCTCGGTTATTCTTCAATTAATAACCAAGATTATTTAATTTATGAAATAAATCCCAAATTCACAAATAATTCATTTCAAAGACAAAATAAAGCTCAATTAAATAAATGTACTACACCACGACAATCAACATAAAATTCCAGTCGTTGGCTATCCCGCCTAATTTCCGGAAAATAATTAATTTTGAAAATTATTAAATAAATACAATAAATCCAATTTATGCCCGTAATGCCTAATTGAACGCGAACGGACCGGGAAAAATCCGGAGATACATTTAATAAATAGAAGTACGTCTCTAAATGCTAATTACACAAATCAATCACCTAACATGCATCATTAAGTTACTAATTAAATTATTCTTAATTAATCTAACCACCTAATTGCACTTAATTAAATCTAATCAACCCTTAATCATCATTAGCAAACTAAGCAAGGATTAGTGAGCAAAAATCACCCGATTAACAATCCGTTCAAATCGAATTGCTGGGAACGTCGTAAGGGATGTTTTTATCCAAAGCGGGCCTTGGGTTCGAGGCTTGGAACACCCTCAAAGCGGGCCTAGAAACCTGCTGGAAACCCACAAAATTTTTGGTCTGATCTTGCTAAAAACATAAGCCAAACAACTTGATTCAAGGGGGGAATTGCTCGGGAAAGAAGAAATAGGCCAAACCGGGTCTTGGCGGGGCTTTATTGGTGAAGAAATGATGAAAAGCAGCTCCGATTGAGCTTCCACAGACCAGAAACAGTAGCTAGATCGTTTGAGGAGAGAGAGATGACAAGGTTGGGTGATGGCGAGCGTGGGCAATGCAGCACGACTCTGACAGAAGAACGATGACAACGCAGGCGATCTTGGCGACGGCAAGCTACTCCTTCTTCCTTTGGTTGCTACTGGTCACACAATGGAAGGGAGAGGGAGAGGGTTCAGCCGGTTGAGGGGTAAGAGAGAGAGAGAGAGGATAAGAGTGAGGGGGATGGAGGGCTCCCTTTGGCCTTGCTTTTCCACCAAGTTGTCTCCCACAACTTGTCCAAGAAGCTAGCTTTCCTTAGCTGTGAAATGGCCACCAAGGCACTCCCCCACGACTTCTCAAACGGTCCAAATATACTAGGGGGAAGGGGGCACACGAATTTTGAAAGGGATGGCTTCAATTGGCTATTTATTCCTTACTAAATCAACATCAATTAACTTCAATAAAATCAACCAACTCCCTATAGCTCATCTCAGCATTGTTCCTCACCTTTGGATCCATCTTGCTTCTCAAATTTGAAATAAAAAACAATCCCCGGCTTTTTCTACACAAAACGGTCCTAAATCAACTTTTTCCCAAAAAGTCTAGGTTGTCGAAAAAAATCTTCGAGACCGAGTCGACGTTCCTAGAATTTATTATCACCGAGATAGAATCTTCAATTTCTGAAATCAGACTTGAATTGGCGATTAATTTACAATCGACATGTTTTACCGGGTAGTTTTCGAGAGATTTTTAGTGCAAATGACTTGTGGTCGATTTTCTTCGAGCCACAATGAACCCACTCAACACACTGGCGACGCTTGATTGTCGTGAAAATATCGATAATTCAATTATGGACATAGGGTACCAAAATGACAATGAAATCAAATTAGTATCGATCAACGAGAATTTCCCAATTTAGTGGAGTCACCCACGATCGACCACAAATCTCAGTCGAACCGACCTATCTCTAATCTCAAATCGATTTTTAATGCCATAATGGCCTTTAAAGATGAGCACGGTTGAGAAGTCGATTCCTGGTCGAATTCTCAAGTCTATTTGCCTTAAAGTTCTTAATAACTTCTCCAGATAGTCTAGTTATTTCGAGAGTGATCAGCTTTGAGAACAGCCCTATAGGCGCATTAATGAAACGTTGATTTATTCAATAGAAAACATGATTGAAAATTCGGGATGTCACAACTCATGTGCCCCAAACACATATACCATAATTGAGTCAAGTTAGAATTCGACTCACTGATGAAACCGCAATGGTTCCGATCACAGTCTCTCCCAGTATATGATTAGAGAGTATCAACTTTCTTCCATTTCATCACTTTCATGGCACATCGAGAGATTTTCAGTACTCCACAGTGGTGTACCTACACCTGATGTCATCGAGTGTCCCCAGAGAAATAAGGTTATTCTTAAGCTCTAGTACATGCCTCACATCTATCAATGTGCGCACCACCCCATCATGCATCCGAATTCGAATTGTCTCTATCCCCACAACCTTACAGATTACGTTATTCCCCAAAAGAACTCTATCACCATATGTAGTCTGGTAAATAGTAAACCAGTTCTTATGAGGCATCGTATGATAAGAACACCCCAAATCTAGCACACATTCGTCTCCTAATGAAATAGTAGTTACACATAAAATAGCTTCTGCATCATTAGTGCTCCCCTCAACAATGTTTGCCACATATCTTGTGACATTCTACCTATCAGCTTTATTCCTCAGCTTTGGACAATCTCTCTTGATGTGCCCCTCCTCGTGACACTTAAAGCACTTCACACGTCCTCGGACTTTTTATAGCATGATTTTGATATGCTTTTACTAGGCCCTCAATGTTGTTCTCTACTCCGAATCGTTAGTGCATGCGGTACTCCTTGCATCAGACTGTCATCTCGCAACTTTCTCTGCCGCTTCTTAAAGAATAAGATGGACTTTACCTCTTCTAAGGTAATTGTAGTATACCCATGCAACAATGAATCAATACAGTACTTCCATGACTCTGGTAAAGAGGCTAACAACATCATGCCATGTTTTTCATCATCAAGTATCTTGATGACGTTCTTTAGATCCATACTGAATTTATTAAATTCATCTAAGTGGGTTCTGATAGACGTACCTTTAGTATATCTAAATTGAAACATCTTCTTCAACATGTATAAGCAATTGTTCAAACATTTCTTCACATAGAGTGCTTGAAGTTTTGTCCATAACGCTGCGGCATCCTTCTCATCAGCAACCTCTATTAAAACCTCATCCAATAAATTTAACAGGATTATGCTATTTGCTCTTTTCATTAGCTCTACCTTCTCTGAGGCTTTCATTATAATAGGCAACTCATCTTCATCATCCAGTGTCTTGGCTAAACCTTGGGTTATCAATAAAGCCCGCATCTTGATGCTCCATAATACAAAGTTGTTACTCTTTGTTAAACTTCTCAATTTCAGATTTTCTCTCAAACATAATTGCAATAATATAATTTCCAAATAATAATTAGACAAGCAAAAACTCAAAATCACAATCAAGAAATCCGATCCTAAGCTCTAATAGCAATTGTTGGAATATAATACGCGAAACGATAGGATCTTACAATTTACGTCAACGCGAAATCACCAGAGAAATAAACGAAAAATAATAAGGACATCAGAAATTTATGTGGTTCAGTCCGAGTATCGATACCTACGTCTACGGGAAGAACCAGCAACAAATAATCCATTATAATCGAAGAATCAAAGTTTACAATCACTAATACGCTTGAATATTTTTTATACATAAATTTAACTCCAAACAATTCACTTAGATATAAACTCACGGTACAAAATTACTGTGCATTCAAGCTCGAAACAAAAACACGTGCGGCTCTGTTCAGCTTGACGTTGTGTGGCTCCTACGTCCAGCTTCTTTTCTTTCGTAGGGTTTTCGGCTGCTTCACGCATGCCAAAGGGGGAATTCATTTCTATTATTATACGTGTGCCCAAAGGTCAAATATTTGACCTAGGCCCACCAGCTTTTCGGTCCATGTGCAGAGACTCCACCCTTTAATTTCCATCCGCTAAAAAGAAACTCAGGTGTGAATATTGTGTGTGCGCAAGCCCAAAAGTCAAGATCTTGACTTTTGGGCCCCACCAGGATAACAACCTTTGGCAAGCTTCCGCATTAAAGAAGAAATTTGTATATACTTTTATTTCCTCTTTTTTATAATCCTTCATAGAATCCGGCAAAAGTTCTTCTACTCGAAAATCTTTATCAATAAAATTCGATTTAACAAATCGTTATCCGAATTCAAACTCGAGACATTAATTTAACACAAAATATAATACTTACCCGTCAATCATATGATACAAGAAAAGGAAAGATCATACACATGAACTCATCATATCCGAGTGCTGCTGATCTCGTGTATCGCAGATCTTTCTCTTTTTGAATCTCTCTGTCAGGCCCTAAAATGTGATGTTAAGTAACGAGAAGATCACTCAATTAGCCATTGAAGCATCTGTGTAGACGAACCCTGACTATATCATACTGTACTCATGACAGTTCATATAGTTGAATTGGCACTGTACCTTCACAATTATTCCACACCTGCACATCCAACATAACGTTAATGAGTTCTGCATTCAACTCTAATTCCTTTCAGCTCAAGTGGGCTAGAGGCTAAAAGGAAAGAAGGTGCATTCTCGACAAAAGCATCAAAATTAAGTTCGCATGTCCTGCCGCTGCTGCCGTCATATTTAGACATCAGAACTTGAAGAACAGATGGCGGGATCACGTAGCCTAGACTGTACAGAGCATCCCTCAGTTCTGTCGAGTCGAATCGCTCGAATATGGGCTGTCCGAGGGAAACTGGAGGTTGGAACTAATGTCGGTGGATCGCCTGTTGAACACGACCAGAAAAATCCCAAGAAAGCCCGTCCAAATGTGAAACCAGAGAGAGAGAGAGAGATCAGAACAAACTCGCCCAGGAAGCTAACTACATTATAAATTGCAGAAAATATCTCACCTTTCCGGCGAGGCTCTTCCAAGAAATCACTCCTCAGTAGAGAGAGAGAAGACTATCTTTTGATCTCTTTTTTTTTTCATTGGTGACATAAGTATAAATGGGGAAGAGAATCGTTTGGTGGAAGTGACAGCGAATTTACGAAACCTCTCTCTCTCTCTCTCTCTCTCTGGTTGTTGGCAAGTGTTTGAAGGTAAATAACATAAACTGGTCTATGAATTTTGAACAGGTTTTTAATGTCATTTTTGAATTTTTAATGTATTCAATATGGTTTCTAAATTTTAGGTATATATTCAATTTAGTCATAAAATTGTTAGGAGTGTGCATCCAAATTGGTTCAATCCAGAAACCAAACCGGAACGCTTGAAAAATAGGTCTAGGAATATGTTCTTATTAAACTTAGTCCGGGAATAGCTTTTGAGTAAACACTCACCGAGAAATTGGATTCGACCACCTTATTTTGAAATCGGTTTTATGAGTTAAAAAGTCAAAATCCTAATTTCTTTTTCCCCTAAATTCTGAACTTAGTACTCCTTTGTTCTTTGTTCTTCCTTGAAACTCTTCGCTAGTCTTTTGTCTTCCGCTAAATTTTTATAGATTAATGGGGGATGAAATTTTATAATTTATGTTTTATGTTACGTGTTTAAATTTTTATCGTTTATAATAATACAGGTCTAAGAATCTTATGGATTGTTGTTTTTGGCATATTCTGTTGTCCACATTTTCCTTCGAATCATTTAGGTACTTGTAGTCTCATATAATTTTGCTATGAAAAATGAACCAAAAAAAGGTACAAAAAGATAAATGGATTTTTTGAGTATATTTTGAAATCGGACTAGAAAAAAAAGAATATGTTCAAGAATCGGCTTCAAGGTGTGAAAATTGGGAATCAATTATAATAGGGTAGATTCCAGGTTTTAACTCTGAATTTTACTAGTTTGAAAGCAATCATTCCTAAAAAATAAATAAATATAACTAGAAAAATAAATGGGCTAAAAAATGTTGAAAATTAGTTGCATTTCCATCGTCGGGAGGATTCTATTTTGGGACAAGATCGGATAGGCCAAAATGGTAGGAACGAATCCTGAGATATTTTTGCCCTGTAATCGGGCAGAAACCACATGGACCGTCCGACGGAAACTGGAGGTCGGCACTACGTCGGTGGATGGCATGTTGAACGCGACCAGAAAATCCCAAGAAAGCTCCGTCCAATCCAAATGTGAAACCGGAGAGAGAAAGGGCGTGCATGTTTTTGTTCCTGAAAAGTGTTTATAAACACTTTTTTTTGTTCCGGGGGAACAAAAAAAGAACAAACGCGTTTGTTTGCGTTTCTGTTCTTTTTTTGTTTTTTCGTTTCGGAACAAAATTGAAACAAAATCGAAACAACTTTTTGTTGTTTCTCTACTCGAAAACACTTCGAGAAATCAAGAAAGAACAGAAATAAAAAACAAAATGGAACAAAACGGGAACAAATCATCGAAGCTCTTCTTCTCCTTCGTGCCCGTGCGAAGCTCCTCTCCCCCGACGCCTCCCCTCTCCGGCGCCTCCCACTCGGGCGGACTCTCCGGCGACTCCCCCCTCCGGCGACTCTCCGGCGCCTCCCCACTCCGCTCACTCCCGCCGACGGTGGTGCTCCGTCAACCGGGCCGAAGCGCGCCTGGTCCCGTAGGCCCGCTGCTCCTCCATCTCCGTTCGAAGAAGTCGAGCTCCGCGACACCCACGTTCGCCGACCACCGCCGGACGCTCGCTCGAGCCTCAAGCGGCGTCGCTCGCCCGATCTGCGCAGATCCGGGCGAGCAACGCCGCTGCGGCGCTCTGCCGCGAGCTCGAGCGGTATGGTCGCTCGCGAGCGCTCGAGCGAGCGAGGCCGACCCCCGAAGGGAGCCGTCGCCCAGATCTGCTAGATCTGGCCGACGGTTGCTCGCCGGAGCCGCTCTGCTCGCTCAGCAGCTGCTCTGCCGAGCGAGCAAAGCGGCGCAGCTCGCTCGAGCGAGCTGCTCTGCTCGCTCGAGCGAGCTGCTCTGCTCTCTCGGCAGTTGCTCTGCTCGCTCGGCGCGGCGCAGGGCGGTCGTGCGGAGCTTTAGATGTCGATTACAGGTCATGCCTGTGTCATGCCCATCTTCCCTATGCTCTTCGATGTTTGCCATTTAGATTTCGCTGGGTATGGTCACTTCTTACCTTGCAGTTACAATTTTCAATAGGTTGTTGTGTCTCGAGATGCTTCATAGTACAAGCAAATTCATGTGAAACAGGTGTTGTGGCCTTTTCTCCAAATGGAAGATGCGGATACTGTCTTTCAACTGTCTCTGTTTTTCCTCTGTGGAATAAATCTAATCAAACCTCCTTGTTGATCATGATTTCTAGAGATCCATAACCAAGTGGTTGAGAAAGAGGCGACAAGCGGTTTATTTGTTTAATCCATTGGAAAAACCAAGTGGACATCCCATCCCAGAATGCCAAAAGTTGGCGTTGATGTAGACCTAAAAAATCACCAAGACCATCTCTATGGCCCATTCCCTTGCTTGTGCTTAGGCAGCATTAAACATTCCGAAGACATGATCATGAAAACTTTGTAAGGCATTAGTACTTATATCATTCCACACTTTGATTTCAGGCAGGAATTTGTCACTGAGTCAATATATCATTATCATGAAGTTAAGTCCTTGAGAGAGAATTCCTTTGGGAAGGGCACATGACATATTTTATAACCATTTTCAATATTATGCTTTGGTCAAATTTTAATGAGCTTTAGATGTGGAACGAGCTCTTGATAAACACATTATTTGTTCATCCCCATCAAGTGGCTGATATAAAGTTCTCAACCCCTTTGTTGCGTATGGGCGATTGCAGAAATTACTCGAGTGTTGAGAAGCGGTGGAGTTTTAGTTGGAAGCACTTTCCTCCGATACACGCCGTCCACTCCTGGATAATATTGCCTTTCAGACAGGTACATCTATAGCAACAAAATTATATTGTATGTAGCATTACAATGAATTCTTTAGGTTGATCATTTCGCATTACATAGCTGAAAAATAGGTTGGAGAGAGAGCATTCAGGTTGGTTGATCATTGCTAGTCATAGGTTGCATGTAGTTCAAGAATTATCGTTATTTAAAGTTAAGTCTTCTTGGCTTGCATCTCTTCATAATGCTTTTATGTATGGCATATATAGTATTATGTTATTGATTTAACTGATAACTCATATGCTGCTCAACCGATCAAAGATTAAATGGCATCAGAGTCACAAAAATTCAGTGCAAAGTGGACCGAGTCGGTCACCAACCTATTTATCGGTTTGTTGGTGGATGAGGTGAAAAAGGAAATCGGACCTCTTCTACTTTCAACAAAGCAGGTTGGAGGAATATCCAAAATGAATTCTGTAGACAAACGGGTGCCAATATACCATGGTCCAGCTGAGAAACAAGGTGAACAAACCGAGAAAACAAGTATAGTAGTTTTCGAAACTTATGTCCCGTCTGGATTTGGTTGGGATAATGAAAATAAAAGAGTTACTTGTCGACGATCCAAATGTCTCGGGAAGAGCACATCAAGGTATGATTTTTTCTAATTTTTTAGGCATTTTGTTGTCATTATATATGTATGTTTTTCATTGTATAATTACACGTGTTTTGCTGAAATTTAATTGCTGTGAAAATTGTAGGAGAATGTAGAGTGGGCCAAATTCAGGAAGGATGGATTTCCCCGATATCCCGAACTATGTATTATATTTGGTGGTACATATGCTACTTTGGGGAATATGGCCTTGGAAATGCTGAAAATGCGGCGGTGTCGGAGGAAGGCGACAACGGTGGTGGCAATGGAGGTGGTGCTAACAGTGGTTACAATGCATGCGGTGGCAACGGTGGTGGCAATGCCTATGATGATGCTGGTGGTGCCCATACGGATGACTTCGGTGATCACCACACCGATGAGGGAGTCTTCCCTTCGACGATCTTTGGAACTTCAATTCGTCGGAAACACAAATTGGATAGGACTCCAAACACTAAGAGGAGAAGGAGGACTACCCAAAATAGTATTGATGACACTTGCAAAGCCATACAAGACTTTTTGAAAGTTAAGTCAAGTCAATCTGGTAATGGCTCAACGACTTCCGGCAGCATGGCACCACCCGTGGACCGTTTCTCCGTAGAGGCTGTGATGGATATTCTATTAAGTATGCCCGAGATAGACCAAGAAGTTTACAATAAAGCAGTGGATCGAGCATGCGATAGTGCCTCATGGAGGGTGGCCTTCATTAAATCCACCCCTGAAAGGAGAAATGGACTTCTTTATCATCTTTAAAGATGTTTGGAAATATATTATGGATTAAAAGACCTTGCATAAGATTGTATAACTTTATGTTATGTATGTTAGTGTTGAGACTTTTGCTACTTACATATAATGGCATCTTCTATTATGTTATGACTTATGTTATTGATTGTTGCTGGATATACTTTCAAAATCAATATTGATGTTTGTATATTTTTTTGATCGTATAGGTACTATGGAAGAGGGATCGGATAGTATATGTAGTGAACAGTAGGACGAGTTCAACAATTCTTGGATGATGATGATCTTCGCATATTTCTAGCGTGGTTGTGCACGGTTGCCATTGACAGGTCCGTGCATACAAGAGAACCTATTAGGGACAGCAAATTATTAGGATCCGAATGGATAATGGAGATGATTTCTGGACATTCAGATAGGATATATGAAGCCTTCAGGATGGAGAGGCATGTTTTTATGAATTTATGTGATTTGATGAGAGTAAGAGGTTGGTTAAAAGATAGTCGATATATTCGAGTTGATGAACAGATTGGGATATTCTTATCTTTGGTTTGTCACGGTAGCTCAAACCGAGATTTATGTGAGAGATTTCAACATTCGGAGAAACGATCAGCAAGTATTTCAACAAAGTGTTGAAAGCAATTATCCAACTTGCAAAGGAGATAATCAAACCACCGTCCTTTGATGTCATCCCACAAGAAATTCTTATGGATCCTAGTCATAAACGCTACTTCAAGGTATGATTTCTATATCGACTTTATATCGTAAAATACATGTTATTCATAATCTTATATAATCTTATATTGGCAATAAATTGACAGATCGTAGGTGCTATGGATGGCACCCATATAAATGCTATTATCCCGATTGTCTCGAAAGCGGGTTCGATTTAGAGGCGGGAGAGGGAGTACAACCCGAACGTGTTGTGTGTTTGCTCATTTGATATGAAATTTACTTTCGTCTATGCTGGATGGGAAGGATCTGCAATGATTGTCGAGTGCTTTCGGCAAAGCACTTGAAACTCCTCGATTGCAATTTCCTCGACCACCACCTGGTATTTATTTTGTTTATATAGACATTTGTGATTATATTATGGTTGAATATTACAACAAATTTATATATATCATGTTGTAGGGAAATACTACGTGTGTGATTCTGGTTATGCAGCACTTCCGGGATTTTTAACTCCATTTAGAAGGGAACGATACCATCTCGGCGAATATAGAGGGAGTGGGAGACGGCCAAGAACAGCAAAAGAGTTATTCAACTACAAGCACTCTTCACTAAGAAATGTAATTGAGAGGTCATTTGGGGCATTAAAGAATCGCTTCACAATTTTGAGACATATGCCTGCATTTACAATTCGGAAGCAAGCACTTATTGTGATTGCATGTTGTGCTCTTCATAATTACATCCGTGATCAAGATAGGATGGACAGAAATTTTTCCATTTATGGAGATCCGGAGTACCCATTTGGACCTACGAAGGGGAGGTTGCGAGCCTAGTCATGAGCGGGAATGCGGGATGAACATGCTTAGGATAAGTATTGCAAATAAAATGGCAAGGGATCACAATATGCAGGAGATTTGTTGACTTTTGTAATATTGTTTTTAAGTATTCACTGTGATGAAGTTGAACAATGAAGTATAATGCTTCATTATTGTGATGTCATGTATGGAATGATTCATGTTGAGATGTACTCTTTTTATATATATATATATATATTTCTTATTGTACGAACTTTACTTATAATTTTTTTTTAAGTATGCATATATGATTAAGTGGGAAATATTTTTCTTCACTCACCATTATCAAAATTAAATTGATGACAATTTCATGAGAATGAGAATTCAATCAAGTTTAAATGTTATAAAAATCAAAAATAAAAAAGCACTTGAAAAAAAATTTGATTCTAACTTTACATTTTAAATTTTCTACCAAGTATGAAAAAATTTGTCTTTACTCACCATGAACAAAATGAAATTAATGAGCATTTCATGAGAATGATAATTCTCATTTCGTTTAAACTTTATTTAGAAAAAAGCATTTTAAAAAAAAAATTAGGAACAAAAATTTTAATACGGTTTACCAAACATGTTTCTGTTCTTTTTCTATTCTAGGAACAAAAATTAACTGCGATTCTACCAAACGTGTTTACGTTTCTTTTATTTCAAAAACAGTTTTTTTTTACACTTACCAAACGTGTTCTTTTGTTCAAAAACTGTTTGCTGGAACAGAAACACTTTTTTGTTTATTCCCTCTAACAAAAAAAAAACGTTACCAAACGCAGCCAAAAAAAGATCAGGACATGGACAAACCCGGCAAGAAGCTAAACCATATTATAAGTAGCAGAAAAGATCTCGCCTTTCCGGCCGAGGCTCGTCCACACTAGAGAGAAAGAGAAGACCCATCTGTTAATCTCTTTCTTTTTCATTGGTGATCTAAAAGTATAAATAGGGAGGAGAATCGTTCGGTGGAAGTGACAGCAATTTTACGAAACCACTCCTCCCCCCATCTCTCTCTCTCTCTCTCTCTCTCTCCCCCCCCCCCCTTCTTTGTGGGGTTGCTGGCGAGTGGTTGCTGCTGACACCTTTTTTTCTTGGTGGGCATTGAGGGGCGGGAGGTCTTCGATCCTAGAACGCATCAATGGCTTCCTCCTCCTCGCTCCTCAGAACCCTCTTTCTTCTACTTTCTCTCTCAGGTTCGTCCTCTCTCTCTCTCTCTCTCTCTCTCTCTCTTCCTTCCAGCCAGTCTTTGTCACTACCCTTTTAGCTTCTCCTGGGCAGCTGCCAGTCCTGGTGGGAAAGATCTATTTTCTTCTTTTCTTTAGGAGAATTGCGAGCCTCTTGTCTTCTAGAAAGCGCAAAAGACCCGATCAAGGATGGTCGCATGTTGCTTTCTTCATTGGGCTTTACTAGATTTTCTTCCGTTCCTCTCTCTCCTCTCTCTCTTCTGGGGGATATGACGGGAGCAAGAATAGGAAAATGAGACTTCTTGTTGGGAGTGCGCTAATTTTATTACCCTTTTTCTTTTCCATGCTTCCCGGGCTTTGAGGGAAAAGTTTAGATGGATTCGTTTCACTTCATGTTAGTCGTAGGTTTTTTTCCTATGGTAGTGCCAAATTTGGTGAGAGTGAGACGAGATTGTCTAACAATTCCCACATGCTAATGTGATGTGACGAAAGTCTGCATCTTGCAAGGGAAGTTACTTCAGTTACAAATATGGATGTGTGGACATTCTGGTTTAGCGGTTTGAATTAATTTTCGGGTGTTCTCTGTCCCTCCAATTTTACGTGTTTCTGGTCCTGACTCTGTTTCTTCCTTTGCGTTTTAGATTCCGCGACTCGAATTCTAGGCCTTGAGTTCGGGATTAATTATGGCCAAATAGCAAACGACCTGCCCTCGCCTTCTCATGTCGCGACCCTCCTTGGATCCCTCAACGTCAGTAGGGTAAAGATGTATGATGCAGATCCCAATGTCCTCCTCGCATTTTCCAATTCCACTATCGACTTCATCATTGGTATAGGCAATGACAATCTCCAGAACATGACCATTCTTGCCAACGTCCAAGATTGGATCCAGCAGCACGTCCAACCTTACATTGGCCAAACCCAGATCAGCTGCATCGTGGTTGGTAACGAAGTGTTAAACAGCAGCAATAACCAATGGATGCCTTATCTCCTCCCGGCAATGAAAACCATATATTCAGCCCTTTCCAACCTTGGACTGAATAAGCAAGTCGTGGTCACAACAGAGCATTCACTCAATATTTTAGCTACTTCATACCCGCCCTCTGCAGGTGCTTTCTGGCCAAATCTTGCTCAGTACCTCCAACCCCTGTTGAATTTCCAGGCGCAGATAAATACTCCATTTCTCATAAATGCGTATCCTTACTTTGCATATAAGGGTAGTCCGAGCAAGGTGTCACTGAATTATGTGCTTTTCCAGCCTAATGAAGGGCTGACCGATCCCGTCACCAACTTGCACTATGATAATATGTTGTACGCTCAAATTGATGTGGTTTATTCAGCTATTAAAGTGATGGGACATACTGATATCACCATCAGGATTTCTGAGACAGGTTGGCTGTCCAAGGGTGATGACGATGAGGCAGGGGCTACACTGGAGAATGCACATATATACAATGAAAATTTGTTGCAGAGGATAGAGCAGAAACAAGGTACCCCCGCTAAGCCATCGGTGCCTATTGACATATACGTGTTTGCACTATTTAACGAAAACTTGAAGCCTGGTCCGACATCTGAGAGGAACTATGGACTCTACTATCCAGATGGTACTCCAGTTTATAGCCTTGGATTGCAAGGTTATCTTCCTGAACCATATTCAGCGACTGGGACAAGAGTAAGATAAATTTGTTTTCTTGCTTAAACTGTTGAGCTAGATGAGTAACTGATGATGTTTTCTTCGGCTCTTTATGTTTTTGCAGGTATTGCCTTTCTCTGTTGTTTTAGCATCCATCATATCCATCATGACATTCTTAATGAGTATTTGAGAGCATGCTAATCTGTTTACCGAGGGAAGGCTTCAACAAAACAATCTCGAAGCAACTTTTTAGGTAAGCATTTCATCATTTATATTTGTGCTGATCATCTTCTCTGCCCAATATTGCCGACTTGTTGCTTTTTCGTGATTCCCCCCAACCCCCACAAACCCCCAAAAAAAAATCTCTCTATCGAATGACCAAATGTTTGTCTAGTAAAATGGGAGTTCACACCTGCCTTAGCATCTTGACAAGTTCAAGGAACATGCACTAAGAAGGAAGAAGAAGGCACTTCCCGTTGATTTTCGTTGCATTAGATATAATTCTGTATCAAGGTTGCATAGCTGGTATTCTTTATCGTCACTTGGATTGTGAAGCCAGGCTAATTCAAGGACCCGCTGATACATTTGTACAGTGACAGAGGACTTTAGAACTGGATTCAAATTATACAGCAGATTGGCTCAGCATCGCTGCCAATTTTTCTAAACATAAGATCAGCACAGCACGGTTGTGTTAGCGTGTCAAAATAGGCGGGCCTTTTCTTTTACTGTTCCTGCTTTGTATTTCTGCCATATGAATGAAATCTCCTCATATTCATTATTTATTAAAGATACGCGTCTAATGGGTCTCTCTTCTTTAAACGTCTGCCCTACGAGCTCAATCCTCCTTTTGATCATCATGTATGAAAAGATGTGGTAATTGGTCTCTGTCACCTTTATCTCTACTTTCTATCATGCTTGTGAATCTTCATGGGGCAAAATTCTTCTTGTCTTCAGCTGTAAAAAAGTTCAAGCTGGTTTCTATCAGGAAAAACAAAATAGTCGGTTGAATTCGTCCTTTGACAGCGTAGTTGGCCCTAACTTTTGACCCTTCACCGGTTCTCTTTCAGTTCCTTCCAAATCTCTCTCTCTCTACCCCCCCCCCCGGGGTGCATCTGTAATAAACTATGTTTTTCTTCTGATCTCCAGTAAGTTCTTTGTAGAAGCAGCCTTAGTTGGTAAGTGTCTTGAGAACCTTAAAAAGTACAACCTAGTTTATTTTCAAAATATAAAGCATTTTGTGGTCCCTTCCACTCTTTCCAATCCATAAATGAACACTCCACAGAAAACTGAAAATGCCATACATGAACACTCAGAGACAGTTCCTTACCAAAAAAAAAAAAAAAAAAACACTCAGAGACAGTTCACTAGTCACTGTTTGCCTGCTAAAAATATCTTACGAAACAAACCCCAATAGCCCCCCTCCGGTGAATGCAGTCTTTGTTGAATTCAAAAGGTCAAAACAGAAGAAAACCAGAGCCTTTCCTATAAAGGTCATTTTCCAATGTGATCCAACCTTGTTTGTCATCAATGAGTAGAACAGAACTTGAGACTCTGAGATGATATTTCTGCCGCCCTTGAGTCACAATTTCACAAAGTGCTGATTGCCGGCTTTCTCCATCAGGGTGATGTGGCTCTACTTTTGTAGATTCCAGCAATGGTCTGAAAGAGAAAGGGATAAGATTTGACAGATAGACAAGTCCCTCCATTTTCACCATAGATATAATGATGACATGATACCTACCCGTACCCAGGATCGTTAGTATATTGCTAGAGGAATCGTGTATATATGATCCATGTTGAGCTTATATTTATGTCCTTGTCGTGGCACCGGTAAAGTGCAAGACCAAGAGTCTCAGAATCAATCAAAGTTAGGAAGAAGCTTTGACTCGAGGCGACAGCCACTGCTTGATACTGATTTAAATGCAGAAAGTTTAGTTCTTCTTCATCATTAGCAATGTAATGTTCTGTTGCTTGTGTTATGGCTAATCATTAAAACGTTTTCTCCCCTTCTTTTGCAGGAGATTTCAGAGAGCTTACATAATCACATAGCGCGAATGGATGGGATTATTCAGCTTCACTAGATGGAGTTTTGACTTGAGGATTGTAATAACACAAATCGCTTAGTAAAGTTTAGGATCCTAGGAAATTAACACACTGATTCATGACATAGCCTATATGATAAAAGCATTGGGTATAGCGGATCGATACAATCTTGTATGTACACGTTCGAGGAGGGAGCACTCTCCCGATGTGGAAGAAGGGCGAGCTCTTTCATGGTCTTTCTTTATACGGTGGGTGTATATGGACCTTACATTATTTTTACCCGATTTAATAAGATGGACGATGAGTAGTACCAAATAGATTGTGGATTTCTCATGGTTCGCCTTTTCATTCGTCGTTGCATATGCATTTTCGCCTGGGTTTCCCTTCAGGTGGGTAAAGTCTCGATGTGCCTTCAGATATGTCCCTTTTTCTCCCATCCTTCAAGCGCTAACAACTATGCCTGTTCAAGCACCATCTGGTTATCGTTCTACAATTTCATCATCGGGGACGATCCATATGAGAACCCAAATGCTTCTTGTGACACTTTGAGTCTGAGAAATCTCTTAAACCCGTCTCAGGAGATGCCTAATAAAATGGTTCTGTCGTAAAAGGAAG
This sequence comes from Eucalyptus victrix, assembly GCA_016097545.1. Taxonomy (NCBI): domain Eukaryota; kingdom Viridiplantae; phylum Streptophyta; class Magnoliopsida; order Myrtales; family Myrtaceae; genus Eucalyptus; species Eucalyptus victrix. The sequence continues at coordinate 29,375,066 of CM027844.1, forward strand.
ATCTTGTATTGCTCACGGTTTGAGTACATCACCAGTTTAGACTGAATTACCCTTAACCAGCCCAACTGGTTCTATCGAGCAACGATCCGATTCTTTTGTTTCTCAACGCCAGTCCATCTCGAGTAAGATGCGGTTTAGAAGAAGTTGTAGGCTGATTCCTTTCTAAGTGGGACAATTCAATCATAATTCTTTTATTGTGCTCATTTAGTCGTAAACCTTTGACAACTTAATAATATAGTCTTAAAACTTTTTAATTGGACGAGTTTAGTCTTAAATTTTTTAAGTGTTTGCCAATTTGGTCCTAAACATTTTGAGATTTACCAATTGAAGTCAGTCCGGTGAATACGGGTCTGAAATTGCTAATATCATAATCTAATCAATATCGTTAGATGTGAAAACCAATGCGAACATGGACAATTTTTACCTTTTCAAAAAAAAAAAATTGAGAAATCATCATATGATTTAGGACTAAAGTAGTAAGCTGTCAAAATGTTTGATACTAAATTAACTAAATTGAAAGATTTAGAATTGAATTGACCGCCATAAAATAAATTTATGATCTTTTGAACAATTTTTTTCTTTGTCATGCACTACCTAATGAGCTATATGTTCTCCACAATGTAATGGGTAGAAAGCTGTTGATTATAATTGCAATGGCAATACCACAATGGGGTAATGTTATGGAGGACAAATTCGATTGAATTTACTGAGATTCCTCCTAGAAATCTACTTCATTGTCCATTGTCCAATCTTCCATCACAATCTCAACGAGAAGAATGGCGAAAACCACAATACCCTCGATTGATTTGAGTGGAGAACTAGAAAGCCAAAATCTCGGTAAACCAGAGAGGATTGCAGATGGCTATGCGGAAATCGATCGATAGAAACACCACCTCTCAGAATACAGCAAGCATAAAAGCATACAAATGTTCCTGCTTATAATAGCTGACGAGGACTCCCAAGAATCTACAGTTACAGAGCGACGAGCCGCCATCACACTTTAGTGTCCAGTATTTACACGCCAAACAAAGTATAATACTTACCCTTCAATCATATGATACAAGAAAAGGAAAGATCATACACATGAACTCATCATATCGGAGTGTCGCTGATCCCGCGTATCGCAGATCTTTCTCTTTGAATTTCTCTGTCAGGCCCTGAAATGTGATGTTAAGTAACGAGAAGGTCACTCAATTAGCCATTGAAGCATCTGTGGAGACGAACCCTGACTGTATCATCCTATACTGTTGACAGTTCATATAGTTGAATTGACATTGTACCTTCACAATCATTCCACACCTGCACATCCAACACAACGTTAATGAGTTATGCATTCAAATCTGATTCTTCTCAGCTCAAGTGGGCTGGAGGCTAAAAGGAAAGAAGGTGCATGCTCGACAAAAGCATCAAAATTAAGTTCGCATGTCCTGCCGCCGCTGCCGTCATATCTAGACATCAGAACTTGAAGAACAGATGGCGGGATCACGTAGCCTAGACTGTACAGAGCATCCCTCAGTTCTTTTTTTTTTTTTTTCTGTCGAGTCGATTTTTATCAGAAGCTTCCTCAAGGAACAAGGTCGATATACGCTTTTGAGTGTCACAGAGAGAGATGACCGCTCGTTCGCTGGCGGCCAAGGAATGTGGGCCGACGTGGGTGAAGGAGGAAGACTGACACACAGTATCTTTGATCTTCTGATGATGATGATGTATTTAGCTCTCTCGATCGGAGAGATAGCCCTGTTTGGTTCAGCATTCCCAATGAGCTTTCAGCTCCAAAAGCCTTTGAAAAAAAAATCTAGGTGTTTGGTTTAGGATTTAGAGATGTCCTTAGCCAAATGTTAGTTTTTGAAATGCCGAAAATCCAAAGCAGGTGGGGGCCTTCAGCATTTCGAAAATGTAAGTCCACATCTACTATTCATCCGTTGACTTTTTTTTTTTTTTTAAACCAATCATCTTTCACACATCCCAACTGTCATTGATTGGCGACGGAGTTTCATCGGATTTTATTTTTATTTTTTTAAATAATAAAAACCCTTTGCAAATGTTAGGTTTACCTTTTTTTTGTCATTTTTATTTTTTGACAATCAATAGCCCAAATTTTTATCAATACACTAAAATAATCATTAATTAACAAAGATGATTAATACTACAATAATTAAAAAAAATTATTCAAAGTTGAAAACAAACCTAAAAGAACCCTAGGCCAAAAGTTGAGTTTTGTATTTAATCTATAATCAAATTCTTTTAATATAATTTTTAAATAAATCTACTAATATATATCTTTTACATTATTCTAATATGAAAAGGTAAAATGTTATATAGTCATTGTTTTTTTTTTTTTGCAATTTTAAAAATACTAAAACTAAAAAAATTAATTTGATCACACTATATGGCTTTTCAAATATATGTTTACGAAACAGTCTTGCATTTCCCTAAATCACTTTTCAGTTATAGTTTACCAAATAGTCTAGTATTTCGAAAAATCCATTTACCTCAAAGGTATTTGCATTCTCTCAAGAGTATTTCCACAAAATTGAACCAAACGGACCCATAGTGCGTGTGTCATGTGTTTAGCTCCTTCACCCACGGTTTCTATCCATCATCATCATCATGCAGACCTGCAACTTCACTCCAACGGAGAAGATGAATAGTGAAAAGATAGGAAAACAAAAAGGAAAAAAAAAAACAAAAGAAGAAGAAATGTCTTTGGACAAAAATGGCCCTCTCTCCCACCGGTGAGCTCAAACCCCTTTTTTAAAACCAAATAATCATTTCCGATCTTTATATGACGTTAGATGACTATTTCAGACTCTTAAATCAGTAGGACAATATCAATTTTGAATTCTTTGACGAGAAAATGCATCCACGTCAGATCATTATTTAGAATTTTTCCGTAATATTGAAAATAGTCGCATTTGAGTCATTCGAAGAGTTCTATTTTGGGACAAGGTCGAGTAGGCCAAAAGAGATGGAAACGAATCCCGAGATATTTTTCGCTGGTAATTGGGCAGAAACCCCATGGGCTGTCCGAGGGAAACTGGAGCTTGGAACTAATGTCGGTGGATCCCCTGTTGAACACGACCAGAAAAATCCCAAGAAAGCCCGTCCAAATGCGAACCAGAGAGAGAGAGAGAGAGAGAGAGAGAGAGAGAGAGAGATCAGAACAAACTCGCCTAGGAAGCTAACTACATTATAAATTGCAGAAAATATCTCACCTTTCCGGCGAGGCTCTTCCAAGAAATCACTCCTCAGTAGAGAGAGAGAAGACTATCTCTTGATCTCTTTCTTTTTCATTGGTGACATAAGTATAAATGGGGAAGAGAATTGTTTGGTGGAAGTGACAGCGAATTTACGAAACCTCTCTCTCTCTGGTTGCTGGCAAGTGTTTGAAGGTAAATAACATAAATTGGTCTATGAATTTTGAACAGGTTTGTAATGTCATTTTTGAATTTTTAATGTAATATGGTTTCCAAATTTTAGGTACATATTCAATTTATTTATAAAATTGTTAGGAGTGTGCATCCAAATTAGTTCAATCCAAAAAGAAAACCGGAATGCTTGAAAAATAGGTCTAGGAATATGTTCTTATTAAACTCAGTCCGGGAATAGCTTTTGAGTAAACACTTACCAAGAAATTGGATTGGACCACCTTATTTTGAAATCGGTTTTATGAGTTAAAAAATCAAAATCTTAATTTCTTTTTCCCCTAAATTCTGACCTCATTACTCCTTTGTTCTTTGTTCTTTCTCGAAACTCTTCGCTAGTCTTTTGTCTTCCACTGAATTTTTACAAATTAATGGGGGATGAAATTTTATAATTTATGTTTTATGTTACGTGTTTAAACTTTTATCATTTATAATGGTATATGTCTAGGAATCTTATGGATTGCCGTTTTTTGTGTATTCTGTTGTCCACCTTTTCCTTTGAATCATTTCGGTACTCATAGTCTCATATAATTATGTTGTAAAAAATGAACCAAAAAAGGGTACAAAAAGAAAAAAACGGGTTTTTTGAGTACATTTTGAAATTGGACTAGAAAAAAAGAATATGTTCAAGAATTGGCTTTAGGGTCTAAAAATTGGGAATCGGTTATAATAGGGTAGGTTCCAGGTTTTAACTCTCAATTTTACTACTTTGAAAGTGATCGCTCCTAAAAATTATATAAATATAACTAGAAAAATAAATGCGCTAAAAAAATGTTGAAAATTAGTTGCATTTCCATCATCGGGAGGATTATATTTTGGGACAAGATCGAATAGGCCAAAAAGGTAGGGACGAATCCCGAGATATTTATCGCCTGTAATAATCGGGCAGAAACCACATGGACCGGCCGACGAAAAGTGGAGGTTGGAACTACGACGGTGGATGGCATGTTGAACACGACCAGAAAATCCCAAGAAAGCTCCGTCCCATCCAAATGTGAAACCGGAGAGAGAAAAAGATCAGGACATGGACAAATCCCGCCAAGAAGTTAAACTATATTATAAGTAGCAGAAAAGATCAGGACATGGACAAACCCCGCCAAGAAGCTAAACTATATTATAAGTAGCAGAAAAGATCTCGCCTTTCCGGTGAGGCTCTTCCACACTGGAGAGAAAGAGAAGATCGTCTTTTAATCTCTTTCTTTTTCATTGGTGATCTAAAAGTATAAATAGGGGAGGAGAATCGCTCGGTGGAAGTGACAGCAATTTTACGAAACCACTCCCCCTCTCTCACCCTCCCTTTCCCCCTTCTTTGTGGGGTTGCTGGCGAGTGGTTGCTGCTGACACCTTTTTTTCTTGGTGGGCATTGAGGGGCGGGAGGTCTTCGATCCAAGAACGCATCAATGGCTTCCTCCTCCTCGCTCCTCAGAATCGTCTTTATTCTACTTTCTCTCTCAGGTTCGTCCTCTCTCTCTCTCTTTTCCTTCCAGCCAGTCTTTGTCACTACCCTTTTAGCTTCTCTTTTCTAGAAAGCGCAAAAGACCGGATCAGTGATGGTCGCATGTTGCTTTCTTCATTGGGCTTTACTAGATTTTCTTCCGTTTCTTTCTCTCTCCTCTCTCTCAATTCTGTGGGATATGACCGGAGCAAGAATAGGAAAATGAGACTTGCTGTTGGGAGTTCGCTAATTTTATTACCCATTTTCTTTTCCATGCTTTCCGGGCTTTGAGGGAAAAGTTTAGATGGGTTCGTTTCACTTCATGTTAGTCGTAGGTTTTTTCCCTTTATCTTTTTTTTCCTTTATCTTTTTTTTCCTTTGGTAGTGCCAAATTCGGTGAGAGTGACACGAGATTGTCGTTAACAATTCCCACATGCTAATTTGATGTGACGAAAGTCTGCATCTTGCAAGGGAAGTTACTTCAGTTACAAATATGGATGTGTAAACATTCTGGGTTGACGGTTTGAATTAATTTTCTGGTGCTCTCTGTACCTCCAATTTTACGTGTTTCTGGTCCTGACTCTGTTTCTTCCTTTGCGTTTTAGATTCTGCGACTCGAATTCTAGGCCTTGAGTTCGGGATTAATTATGGCCAAATAGCGAACGACCTGCCCTCGCCTTCTTGCGTCGCCACCCTCCTTGGATCCCTCAACGTTTGTGACATCCGGATTTTCGGGTTTTAATTTCGATTGAATAAATAGGGCCGTCTTCGTTCAATTGAAGCCAGAGATCGTGAAATTGGGATGCAAGTACGCTGCAGTGATAAGGAAAAATATCAATTTGATTGATGAGGTGTTGAATGAATTAATGGGGGTCAATTTGATTTAATTCAAGTGGGATTAAGATTTAATTGGAAGAGAATTAAGTGGAATTAAAGACATTGTTGCACAAGTTTTAGGCCCCGGCGGAAAATGGAATTGCACCTATTGGATGTCGTTGTGGGAGGAATTGAGATAGTGGAATATGACATCACTTGGTGATGTCATGGTGTGGGGGTAAGAGTGCATGAGATTTGGACAAGTGGAGGGTGGATATTGGCTCTTGGAAAGGGCACCCATCAACATCATCTTCTTCCTTGGACTTTGGAGGAGAGAGAAGGAGGAGGAGGGAGAGCTTCGGCCGGAACCAGCAACCGCTCGACCGCCCCCTTCGTCCGTCGCTTGACCGCCCGTCCGTCGTTGCCGCCGCCGCCCCGCGCCGCCCGCGCGTCTCCGCTCGCTCACCGTCGCAACCCCACGAGCTGCTCCGCCCAACCGCCTCCGCCTGCCCCTGTTCGCGTGTTCCACGAGCTGCCGGAGCTCGTCCCTACCACCGTGAGCCACCGTCCGTCGCCGCCTTGCCCGTCCAAGCCCCGCCGATCCTCCTCCGCCGTTCCTCCGCCGGATCTACTCCCTCTCGGCCCCAACCAGCAGCCAAGAAAAATGGGTATGCAGCGGACGTTTGGCCTGTTTTGGCCGCCTTCCCGAGCCCGGATGCTCGGCCCGCTTCGAGGAAAGTCGATCCTCGCGTCGTCCCCGTCGTTTTGGTCCGCTCAGCTTGCTAATCCGGTGAGTTTAACTCACTAAACCTCGCTTAGATGGTTAATTATGCTTTAGGTGTGATTAGCTTAAGTTAATTAAGCTTAGGTGGTTAGTTTAGTTATTTAATTGTGACTTAGATTAAGAGGTTTGTTTAATTTAAAGCATGTTTAATTAAATGCTAAGAGAGTTCATTTAATAATAAACATTGATGTGACATAATAGGTTTTATTTTTGATTTATTTAAATGCTTCGAAATTCTGGAAATTATAATATTATATTATAATCCGGAATTAATAAAATATTATTATTTATTAAAAAAAGGGAAAAAATTATTTTGACCCGGTTGCTCAGAATTTCGTGCCGATCGCTGCTGTGTATTCGGATTTTGAAATTGATGGTTGAATATCATAAATTGAGGGTGGATTGCGAAAAATATGGATATTATTATTTAATTAATTTTCGGAATAAAATTTATTATTAATTAAAATTCAAAAATTTCGTTGGGACCCTAAACTCTCAGAATTTTGTGCCGATCGCTGCTGTGTATTTAGAATTTGAATTTGATGATTGATTGTGGCAAATTGAGTATTGATTGTGATAAATATGGATTTTATTTATAAAATCCCAAGTGTCGAGTTCGGCATTGAAATTTGATTGTTAATGGCTAATATCGTAATGGATTATGTGAGTGAAATGTAAAGTATCCAAGGATCGGTATCGAATTGTCGTGTGCTAGTTGAAAGGGCCGTCGATAGAATGACGTGGCTTGGTCGCAGTAGTGGCGGGACCGACTGGACCTTTATTCTTCTCGAAATGTCGTAATGTTAATAGATAGTCAACCTGTGAGTGGGCTATGACCTTGTGTGACAGTGAATAATAATTGGAATGCATGCTAAGTGCGATCGTGATTTATATGAAAGTGATGGCGTTCCAATTGTTTGGATTATTATTACTGCCTGAGATTATGTGATACAAATTGTGCTAACCTGCAAGAAGGAATTGAGGCGAGGTAAGTTCTCTGTGTGATGTGGCTAGGCCACTCTTGGGCGTATTTTCTTTCTAATATGGGTTTAGGGGGTTGAACTTGCTGAGACGTTGTCTTAGTGGTTATTGAATAACCATTTCAGGTCCCTGGAGGACAAAGCGGCCAGATAGCTTTGGTTGACCTTGAGGAGTTGGAGAGGTGAAGTCATAAGGATTGGAGATCGTGTACGACTTGTAGGTCGTAGGTTAACCTCTTTTTAAGAGCCAGTCTTTTGTAGACTGTTGGCCGTAAACCTCTATTTGTAATTCTGTTGAATTATGTTTAAGTGTTATGTTGTGATTTGCTTTCTGCTTTTCTATCCCGTATTTCATTGTCAGGGGATTATAATACGTTCCGCTTGCGCAATAAAAAAATGAATGGGGTCGGCAACACTACCTGGGAATGTCGCAATTGCACGACTGCAGTGGGATGTGCGCACGCTCGGGGTTCGGGCCGTGACATCCCCGTTTAAGTGGTATCAGAGCATGGTCTGTGTATGGAGTGATAAGGTGCGATGAGTCATGGGATAGTTAGTAGGAAATGCTTTTAATATGCTAATGCATGTGGTTGATAGTTGATTGGTAGTGTGTTTGTGGGGTCACTCAAATTCTAACATGATGTTGGAATCGGAAAACAGACGTCTATAAAGAGCTTGTAGGATGAGTGACCAGGAGTGAAGAACTCCTTGGAGAAGGTCGGTAGGACCTATACCTCGGGGTAGGATGCTGACGAGAGTCAGTACCCGAGGTAGAACGCAGGCTTAGGCCAGCGTGAGTGTGAGAGTACTGTTGCAAGTCGGTGCTGAGAGTGTTGCAGTACCAAATGATCCTAGGTTCATCGGGATTGTTTAGGCGCCAAAGTCTTTGGGAAGTATTTTTGGGTTCGTAAGCTCAGGATTGAGCTGCCGCTGTTGCCGTTGTCTCTACCGCTACCAGTGTTGTGACCGTTGTTGTTGCCGCACCTGTTGAGGCCTAATCTAGAGTTGTGATCGAGGATTAAGTCGTCATATCTGAGTCAAAGTTCAGTTTAAGCAGAAACGGAAATCGATTGGAGGAAATGCTGATATCAGAAGAAAAGTGCCCTGCTTCACCCAACCAGAAAGTAAAATTTGAAAGTCAGTACTTAACTCGATCGATGTGTGTTGTATCTGTAAGAACAGACGGGATTTGTTCTATGCTGTAAGAGAGAAATGACTTGTTACAGGTGTTGCCTGTAAGGTCATTTAATCAAAGATTTCCCGTATAGGTAGATGGAGTCACAGATGTTTCTATCACTGTCGTTGATAAGATAGAACAGAGGAAACATGCTTCAGGATGTTCAATGGGGTACTTGGAACGAATCTCAGTGCAAGGAAGGGTGCATGATGCTCCTTGATGGGAGGTAGAGGACTCACCAATTGTATGCCGAGTTTGTGGAAAGGAGGCATGAGTCAGCCTAGTGTCAGAGTAAAAAGGGAGCATGATTTGAATATGGCTAGCATGGCCATCGAGTTAGGAACTGTCCGTGTAAGTTCAGGAGAGCGTAAGCACTGTTACTGCAGAGAGGACGCCACTAGGATGGCTAGAGGAGCATGAAGGGATCGACCATGCATCAATCAGAAGAAGAATGTTTATGAGATGTTTTATGCAGAGTAATGCAGTAGAATTTTCAGTGAAGGTCATAGGGTTTTCGTTGTGGTAATAAAGTAATAGGAAGATGAGTCTCTGACTATAGTTGTACCTGACGGGTTTGCTTATGTATGACTTGGAAGTCATTTATGAAAAGGTTTGGTTCGATGAGCTTTCTGCTGTTGTGAATCGCGGTAGTGATATAATTCAATTTGTTCAGTTAGCGTAAAAAAGTTTTGAATTACTAAAAGTTGAAGAGGAACTTCAATCCTTGTTATTCATCACTGAAGATGACCTGGTTCCGGATGTTGGTTATTGAATCTACATGGCAGTTGTAATGGATGCATCAGTTGAGGAGCCGAATATGGAGAACATAACCGTGGTACATAAGTTTTCTAAGGTGTTTTAAGAAGAAGTGCCAAGTTTGTTGTCAGAAAGAGAAATAGAGTTTGTGATCGAATTAGCACCCGGAACAGAGCCAGTCCCTAAGGCTCCTTACCGGATGGTGTTACCTGAGTTAAAGGAACTAAAGGTGCAGATGCAGGAAGTGTTGAATAGGGGATTCATACGTTCTAGTGTATCACCTTGGGGAACACCCATTCTATTAGTGAAGAGGAAAGTTGGTTCATTTGTGTCTATGCATCGATATTCTTCAAGATCGACTGGAGGTCAAGGTATCATTAGTTGAGAATCAAGAAGAAAGACACACCGAAATTAGCATCTCGTACTCGATATGGCAATTATGAGTTCATTGTAATACCGTGTGGTTTGATGGACAACTTAGCTGTTTGTTTGGATCTAATGAGCGGAATGTTTAAGGATACTTGAATCAGTTGTGATCGTGTTCATTGAAGTTATCCTGGTGTGTTCGAAGAGTACCGAGGAGCACAAGAGACATTAGAAGATGATCCTTCAGACCTTAAGTACTCTTGGATTTTACGATAAGCTTAGTAGATGTGAGTTTTGAATGACTCATGTTGCGTTCCTAGGTTATGTGATTTTAAGAGAAGAAATCTCCGTAGGCCCCGTCCAAGATTGAAGTAGTGATCAGTTGGCCGAGATTGACTGCAGTGATAGAGATCATAAGTTTTTCTGGGTCGTAGCAGAGTGTATAGACGGTTTGTGGAAGGGTTTTTAGTGTCAACGTTGCAGTTGATTCGACTACTGAAGAAGGAAGAAAAGTTCATGTGAACAGGAGGGTTGAGATCTACGGTGATGCGTCGTTTAAAGGATTTGGTTGTTTGTTGATACAACATAATAGGGTTGTTGCATATGCGTCCCGTTGGTTGAGACCTCGGGAGTTGAATATGAGACAGCATCGCTGGATGGAACTCATTAAGGATTATGACTATGACATTTTGTATCATTCTGGAAAGGTGAGCAAAGTCGCAGATGCACTGAGTCGAGAGTCCTTAGTTGTACAGTTAGCACTCAAGGATTGGATCTTACTTGAGGAAGTCCGAAATTCAGTTTTCAAATCTAAGGAATGCCACCTTTTGAATCTTAAGAGTTTAGATCATAATCAAATCGCTTCAGTGGACAGATTCAGAAATTCAGAAGATTCTATAAGAGAATACAGATGAGAGAGAGATTGATTTTTAGATTTCCGAAGGCAGAACGCTAAGGTTCTAAGGATGATTGCATGTAATTGTCGATACGGAGATTAAAGAAGAGATCTTATGGGAAGCTCATCATAGCAATTTCAGCGTTGTCCAGACAGTACAAAGATGTGTCAGAATCTACATCATCGAGATTGGTAGATCGGTATGAAGATAGATATCATTGAACAAGTTGCAAGTATCAGAGATGTTAGTAAGTGGAAGCTCGGTGATGTAAACCAGGATGACTTTTACCATCACTTGAGAGTCCTAAGTGAGAATAAAAATATATCACAATGGAACATTGTGACGAGCTTACTGAGGATTCAGGGGATTACTGATACCATTTGAGGATAGTACTCGATCGATAGATGGAGTTGGTCCACTTTGGTACAGTATGAATAAATCTTGTTTTGAGCTGTGACATCCTAATTTTCAAACTCTGATTTCGATTGGTTAAATTGGGCATTTCATCGACGCGATTACAGTGTTTTTCTCTGAGTTGGCCACTTACGAGATAACTAGACTAGCTAGGTGAGTTATTAAGGACTTTAAGGCAGATGGACTAAGAATTCGACCAGGAATTGATTTCTCGACTGTGCTCATCTTTAGAGATCATTACGACACAGTTAAAGATCGAATTAAGATCAAAGATAGGTCGACTCGACTGAGATGAATGACCAATCGTGTGTGACCCCACTAAATTGGAAAACTCTCGTCGACTGGCACTAATTTGACTTTACTGTCGGTTTGGTAGCCTGTGTCCGTATTTGAATCTTTGAGATTTTCACGACAATTGAGAGTCGCCAATGTGTCAAGTGGGTTCATCGTGGTTCGAAGAAAATCGACCACAAGTCATTTGTCCTAAAAAGCTCTGAACACTACCCAACAGCCTAGGTTACACTAAAAGCGTGTCGGAGTGAAATTAACCGCCAATCTAAATTCGATTTCAGAAATTGAGGATTCTGTCTTGTCACAAAGTGGGTATACCGAAGTGTGTGAGCATTAGATAATTCACCAACATGGAATGCCGGGGATGAATTATATTTCGGATCCATATCATAGATTATAAGTTTGGTAGAATTTTCAAAGGGTTCTTTCTTAATCAATGCATAGCAGAAAGTGTAGAATTTCAATTGCAGAGATGAAGTCAAGGAAAGAAAGATCACAGGCCAAGGTCAGTACAGTAGTCAGTGATTGCAGTTGCCATGATTAGTGTCAGAGTTATATCAAATCTTGACTAGAGGTTCCTAGTTTCAGCAGATCAGTTAGATAGTTTCTTTTAATCAGTGCAGAGCAGAGTGTACCGGATTTCAGTCAGTTGAGATGAGATCAGAGATCAGAAAATCACAGGTCTAGAGTTGGGTCAAGAATCAGTGATTCAATCGCAGTGAGCAGAGACAATCTTGAGACCGCTCAGAATCGCCAGTTTAGCTTGGCAGATTTTGTGTTGAAGACCTTTAGAATTTTAAGTGGGCAAGTGTTTAGTATTTTGGATCCGAAGTGGTTTGAACAAGATAGTAATGATCTGGCAACATTAGTATAGAAGGAGCAATATGAGAAAGAGAAGAGGATATGAGACGACTATACTCCCACCTTCTTGTTAAGGATTGGTAAAGGTTTAAATTTCGAGGACGAAATTTTTATAAGAGGGGAAGAATTGTGACATCCGAATTTTCGGGTTTTAATTTCGACTGAATAAATAGGGACGTCTTCATTTAATTGAAGCCAGAGATCGTGAAATTGGGATGCAAGTACGTCGCAGTGGTAAGGAAAAATATCAATTTGATTGATGATGTGTTGAATGAATTAATGGGGGTCAATTTGATTTAATTCAAGTGGGATTAAGATTTAATTGGAAGAGAATTAAGTGGAATTGAAGACATTGTTGTACAAGTTTTAGGCCCCGGCAGAAAATGGAATTGCACCTATTGGATATTGTTATGGGAGGAATTGAGATAGTGGAATATGACATCACTTGGTGATGTCATGGTGTGAGGGCAAGAGTGCATGAGATTTGGACAAGTGGAGGGTGGATATTGGCTCTTGGAAAGGGCACCCATCAACATCATCTTCTTCCTTGGACTTTGGAGGAGAGAGAAGGAGGAGGAGGGAGAGCTTCGGCCGGAACCAGCAGCCGCTCGACCGCCCCCTTCATCCGTCGCTCGACCGCCCGTCCGTCGTCGCCGCCGCCGCCCCGCGCCACCCGCGCGTCTCCGCCCGCTCACCGTCGCAACCCCACGAGCTGCTCCGCCCAGCCACCTCCGCCTGCCCCTGTTCACGTGTTCCACGAGCTACCGGAGCTCGTCCCTACCGCTGTGAGCCGCCGTCCGTCGCCGCCTTGCCCGTCCAAGCCCCGCCGATCCTCCTCCGCCCGAACCGGCGCCGGATCTACTCCCTCTCGGCCCCAACCAGCAGCCAAGAAAAATGGGTATGCAGCGGACGTTTGGCCCGTTTTGGCCGCCTTCCCGAGCCCGAATGCTCGGCCCGCTTTGAGGAAAGTCGATCCTCGCGCCATCCCCGTCGTTTTGATCCGCTCAGCTCGCTAATCCAGTGAGTTTAACTCACTAAACCTCGCTTAGATGGTTAATTATGCTTTAGGTGTGATTAGCTTAAGTTAATTAAGCTTAGGTGGTTAGTTTAGTTTATTTAATTGTGACTTAAATTAAGAGGTTTGTTTAATTTAAAGCATGTTTAATTAAATGCTAAGAGAGTTCATTTAATAATAAACATTGATGTGACATAATAGGTTTTATTTTTGATTTATTTAAATGCTTCGAAATTCTGGAAATTATAATATTATATTATAATCCGGAATTAATAAAATATTATTATTTATTAAAAAAAGGGAAAAAAATTATTTTGACCCGGTTGCTCAAATTTCATGCCGATCGCTGCTGTGTATTCGGATTTTGAAATTGATGGTTGGATATCGTAAATTGAGGGTGGATTGCGAAAAATATGGATATTATTATTTAATTAATTTTCGGAATAAAATTTATTATTTATTAAAATTCAAAAATTTCGTTGGGACCCTAAAATCTCAGAATTTTGTGCCGATCGCTGCTTTGTGTATTTAGAATTTGAATTTGATGATTGATTGTGGCAAATTGAGTGTTGATTGTGATAAATATGGATTTTATTCATAAAATCCCAAGTGTTGAGTTCGGCATTGAAATTTGATTGTTAATGGCTAATATTGTAACTGGATTATGTGAGTGAAATGTAAAGTATCCAAGGATCAGTATCGAATTGTCGTGTGCTAGTTGAAAGGCTCGGGTCGCAGTAGTGGCTAGGCCAACTGAATCCTTATTCTTCTAGAATGCCGTCGATAGAATGACGTGGCTTGGTCGCAGTAGTGGCGAGATCGACTGGACCTTTATTCTTCTAGAAATGCTGTCGATAGAACGACGTGGCTTGGTCGCAGTAGTGGCGAGACCGACTGGACCTTTATTCTTCTAGAAATGCCGTTGATCGAATGACGTGGCTTGGTCGCAGTAGTGGTGGGACCGACTGGACCTTTATTCTTCTAGAAATGCCATCGATAGAATGACGTGGCTTGGTCGCAGTAGTGGCAGGACCGACTGGACCTTTATTCTTCTCGAAATGTCGTAATGTTAATAGATAGTCAACCTGTGAGTAGGCTATGACCTTGTGTGACAGTGAATAATAATTGGAATGCGTACTAAGTGCGATCGTGATTTATATGAAAGTGATGGCGTTCCAATTGTTTGGATTATTATTACTGCCTGAGATTATGTGATACAAATTGTGCTAACCTGCAGGAAGAAATTGAGGCGAGGTAAGTTCTCTGTGTGATGTGGCTAGGCCACCCTTGGGTGTATTTTCTTTCTAATAGGGGTTTAGGGGGTTGAACTTGCTGAGACGTTGTCTCAGTGGTTATTGAATAACCATTTCAGGTCCCTAGAGGACGGAGCGGCCAGATAGCTTTGATTGACCTTGAGGAGTTGGAGAGGTGAAGTCATAAGGATTGGAGATCGTGTACGACTTGTAGGTCGTAGGATAACCTCTTTTTAAGAGCCAGTCTTTTGTAAACTGTTGGCCGTAAACCTCTGTTTGTAATTCTGTTGAATTATGTTTAAGTGTTATGTTGTGATTTGCTTTCTGCTTTTCTATCCCGTATTTCATTGTCAGGGGATTATAATACGTTCCGCTTGCGCAATAAAAAAATTAATGGGGTCGGCGACACTACCTGGGAATGTCGCAATTGCACGACCACAGTGGGATGTGCGTGCGCTCGGGGTTCGGGGCGTGACAACGTCAGTAGGGTAAAGTTGTATGATGCAGATCCCAATGTCCTCCTCGCATTTTCCAATTCCAATATCGACTTCATCATTGGTATAGGCAATGACAATCTCCAGAACATGACCATTCTTGCCAACGCCCAAGATTGGATCCAACAGCACGTCCAACCTTACATTGGCCAAACCCAGATCAGCTGCATCGTGGTTGGTAACGAAGTGTTAAACAGCAGCAATAACCAATGGATGCCTTATCTCGTCCCAGCGATGAAAACCATATATTCGGCCCTTTCCAGCCTTGGACTGAATAAGCAAGTCGCGGTCACAACAGCGCATTCACTCAATATTTTAGCTACTTCATACCCGCCCTCTGCAGGTGCTTTCTGGCCAAATCTTGCTCAGTACCTCCAACCCCTGTTGAATTTCCAGGCGCAGATAAATACTCCATTTCTCATAAACGCGTATCCTTACTTTGCGTATAAGGGCAGTCCGAGCGAGGTGTCACTGAATTATGTGCTTTTCCAGCCTAATGAAGGGCTGACCGATCCCGTCACCAACTTGCACTATGATAATATGTTGTACGCTCAAATTGATGCGGCTTATTCAGCTATTAAAGCGATGGGACATACTGATATCACCGTCAGGATTTCTGAGACAGGTTGGCCGTCCAAGGGTGATGACGATGAGGCAGGGGCTACACTGGAGAATGCACATATATACAATGAAAATTTGTTGCAGAGGATAGAGCAGAAACAAGGTACCCCTGCTAAGCCATCGGTGCCTATTGACATATACGTGTCTGCGCTATTTAACGAAAACTTGAAGCCTGGTCCGACATCTGAGAGGAACTATGGACTCTACTATCCAGATGGTACTCCAGTTTATAGCCTTGGATTGCAAGGTTATCTTCCAGAACTATATTCAACGACTGGGACAAGAGTAAGACAAATTCGTTTTCTTGCTTGAACTGTCGAGCTAGATGAGTAACTGATGATGTTTTCTTCGGCTCTTTATGTTTTTGCAGTTATTGCCTTCGTCCGTTTTTTCCATTGTTTCCGTATCCATCATGACATTCTTAATGAATATTTGAGAGCATGCTAATCTGTTAATCTGTTTACCGGGGGAAGGCTTCAACAAAACAATCTCGAAGCAACTTTTTAGGTGAGCATTTCATCATTTATATTTGTGCTGATCATCTTCTCTGCCAATATTGCCGACTTGTTACTTTTTCGTGATTCCCTCCCCCCCCCCGGGGGGCGCATCTGTAATAAACTATGTTTTTCTTCTGGTCTCCAATAAGTTCTTTGTAGAAGCAGCCTTAGTTGGAAAGTGTCTTGAGAACCTTAAAAGGCATACAACTTAGGTTATTTTCAAAATATAAAGCATTTTGTGGTCCCTCCCACTCTTTCCAATCCATAAATGGACACTCCACAGAAAAGAAAACTGAAAATGCCATACATGTACAATTGTACACTCAGAGACAGTTCACTAGTCACTGTTCGCCTGCTAAAATTATCTTATGAAACAAACCCCAATAGCCCCCCTCCGGTGAATGCAGTCTTTGTTGAATTCAAAAGGTCAAAACAAAAGAAAACCAGAGCCTTTCCTATGAAGGCCATTTTCCAATGTGAACCAACCTTGTTTGTCATCAATGAGCAGAACAGAACTTGAGACTCAGAGATGACATTTCTGCCACCCTTGAGTCACAATTCACAAAGTGCTGATTGCCGGCTTTCTCCATCAGGGTGCTGTGGCTCTACTTTTGTAGATTCCAGCAATGGTCTGAAAGAGAAAGGGATAAGATTTGACAGATAGACAAGTCCCTCAATATTCACCATAGATATAATGATGACATGATACCTACCCGTATCCAGGATCGTTAGTATATTGCTAGAGGAATCGTGTATATATGATCCATGTTGAGCTTATATTTATGTCCTTGTCGTGGCACCGGTAAAGTGCAAGACCGAGAGTCTCAGAATCAATCAAAGTTAGGAAGAAGCTTTGACTCGAGGTGACACCCACTACTTGATACTGACTTAAATGCAGAAAGTTTAGTTCTTTTTCATCATTAGCAATGTAGTGTTCTGTTGCTTGTGTTATGGCTAATCATTAAAACGTTTTCTCCCCTTCTTTTGCAGGAGATTCCCGAGAGCTTACATAATCACATAGCGCGAATGGATGAGATTATTCAGCTTCACTAGATGGAGTTTTGACTTGAAGAGAGTACTAGTATGTCTGTCTTTGTCTGTCAAAGTGAAATAACACAAATCGCTTAGTAAAGTTTAGGATCCTGGGAAATTAACACACTGATTCATGACATAGCTTATGTAATAAAAGCATTGGGTACAGCGGGTCGATACGATCTTGTACGAACACGTTCTGGGAGGGACTCTCCTGATGTGGAAGAAGCTCGAGCTCTTTCATGGTCCTTCTTTATATGGTGGGTGTATATGGACTTTACATTATTTGTACTTGATTTAATAAGATAGACGATGAGTAGTATTACGTAGATCGTGGATTTCTCATGGTTCGCCTTTTCATTCGTTGTTGTGTATGCATTTTCGCCCGGGTTTCCCTTCAGTTGGGTAAAAGTCGCGACATGCCTTTAGATATGTCCCTTTTTCTCCCATCCTTCAAGTGCTAACAACTATGCCTATGCAAGCACCATCTGGTTATCGTTCTTCAATTTCATCATCGGGGACGATCCGTATGAGAACCCAAATGCTTCTTGTGACACTCTTGAGTTTGAGAAATCTCTTGAGCCCGTCTCTGGAGATGCCTAATCAAATGGTTCTGTCGTAAAAGGAAGATCTTGTATTGCTCAGGGCTTGAGTACCTCAGTAGTTTAGACTGAATTACCCTTAACCAGCCCGACTGGTTCTATCGAGCAACGATCCGATTCTTTTGTTTCTCAACGCCAGTCCATCTCGGGTGAGATGCAGTTTATAAGAATTTGTAGGCTGATCCCTTTCTAAGTGGGACAATTTAATTCTAAATCTTTTATTATGCACATTTAGTTATTAACCTTTTGGCAACTTACTAATTTAGTCTTAAATTTTTTAATTGGGTCAGTGTAGTCTTAAACTCTTTAATGGGTTGCCAATATAGTCCCAGACATCTTGAGATTTACTAATTGAAGTCATTTCAATGAATATTGGTCTGAAATTGTTGATGTGATAATTTAAATCAGTACTTCTGTATGTGACAAAACCGACGCTAACATAGATAATTTTTACCTTTTTTTTAATCGACAAACCATCATATGGTTTAGGACTAAATTGGTAAGCTACCAAAATGTTTAGGATTAAATTGACTAAATTAAAATGTTTAGAATTGAATTGATCACCATAAAATAGGTTCAAGACTTTTTGAACAATTTTTTTCTTTCTCATGCACTACCTAGTGAGTTTTATGTTCTCCACAATGTAAAGGGTAGAAAGCTGTTGACCATGAATGCAATGGCAATGCTACTATGGGGTAATGTTATGGAGGACAAATTTTATTGAATTTAATGAGATTTCTCCTAGAAGGGCACTTCATTGTCCATTGTCCAATCTCCCATCACAATCACGACGAGAAGAATGGCGACAATATTACCCTTGATCGATTCGAATGGAGAACTAGAAAGCCAAAATCTCGGTAAACTGAAGAGGATTGCGGATCGCTATGTGGAAATCGATCAATAGAAACACCACCTCTCAGAATACAGCAAGCAGAACAGCACACAAATGTTCCTGCTTATAATAGCAGACAAGAGGACTCCCAAGAATTTACAGTAACAGGACGAGCTGCCGTCGCACTTTATTGTCCAGTATTTACATGCCAAACAAAGTATAATACTCACCCGTCAATCATATGATACAAGAAAAGGAAGGATCATACACATGAACTCATCATATCCGAGTGTCGCCGATGCCGTGTATTGCAGATCTTTCTCTTTGAATTTCTCCGTCAGGCCCTGAAATGCAATGTTAAGTAACGAGAAGATCACTCAATTAGCCATTGAAGCATCTGTGTAAGACGAACCCTGACCATATCATATTGTACTAATGACAAGGTTCATACAGTCGATCGAGTACCTTCACAATCATCCCACACCTGCACATCCAACGTAAAGTTAATGAGTTCTGTATTCAAATTTGATTCTTCTCAGCTCAAGTAGGCTGAAGGCTAAAAGGAAAGAAGGTGCATACTCGACAAAAGCATCAAAATTAAGTTCGCATGTCCGGCTGCTGCTGCTGTCATATATAGACATCAGAACTTGAAGAACAGACGGCGGGATCACGTAGCCTAGACTGTAAAGAGCATCCCTCAGTTCTGTCAAGTCGATTTTTCCGCTTCTGTCTCTATCAAATCTCTCAAAGATGGCCTGCAGTCATTATTTTGCATGTGAATCATTCGTAGTTAGCACGTACAACATAAGAAGACCCGCAGAACGACCAAGTATGCTGCTTCACCTCGACTAACATCCAAACCATTTAGGATTGTACTTAAAAGAGTGTTTGAAATGGATCTCGTCCTGCAACTACAGTGCTAGCTAGAGGGTAATCTCAAACAGAATCAATATGCTATTTTAAGTGCAGATTCTCTTTGACCACCTATCACTATACTCCAATAGATGTTCAGTGATGCAGAGTGATAGACAAAGTTCTGCGTGACTAATGCTGCAGAACTCACTAAACAAAGCACTCAGCTCATGTTTCTGTCACTGAGATATCTCATGTCAAGTTGGCTTTGCTAAACAAACAAAAGAGCAACTAGGAAATGCAAAATTATCTAGGTAAAAAATGACCAATCTGTTTGCTAAAACAGAGTAGAGCAACAACTACTGATTAACGAGTCAAGGAAAGACAATAGTTCTTCAGAATGCTGTGCCAACTGATCTAAGCGAAGGCTTAAGCTGCTACACGAAGGCAGACTTACCCTCCACTGACCGAGGCAGCTCCACAAAGCAGCGAACTCTTTGGGACCTGAAACGAATGACACAAGTAAATTTTAGCGCAGACTGCATCAGAATTCAGCATCCCTTTGTTTTCTGTGTCTTCTGATTTACTGGCAACCTTTGAAAATGACAGAGGATGGCTAAAAGTCGTAACCTCTAGACCTTTTCATCCTAAAGCATCACTCGATAATAAAACAGAGAAGAAGCCACATCGGCACAAATCTGAACGTGAATCAACCAAATGAAATCAAAAATAAAATAAAAATAAAATAAAAATAAAAAAAGAGAGAAAAAGAAAGAACAGTCACCAAGTCCAAGAGGGTCAGTGGGATTCTTGAACAGGAATATGAGCAACCGAACGGTTCCGGTGCTGAACCTCTGATACGGCCCAGAACAGAGAGCCTGTTGCAACTCCTCCTCGTCAATGTAGCCGCTCCAATCCCTGTCAGCCATCTCGAAGCTCCGGATCGCCTCCGGGTCGGTCCCTGGCGGGAACGACGGACGGTACCCGGACCCGAACGACGATGAGGCTGACGACCCGTAAGGAGGCTGAGGCGGATACGGCTGAGGCTGCTGCTGGCCGTCGCCGTAGCCATAGCCGTAGCCGTAGGGACCGCCGAAGGAGGACGCCATGGACGGGGCGAGCGGGGTGGTGTTGTTTGCCGTCGAAACTCGAAGAAGGTTCGACCCGGTTTGGAGATTGCGGGAAAGAGAAGGATGGAGTGGTTGAGAAATGGTGGAAGGTGACGACGAGACTCGAGACGGCTCGACATGTTCGCTTGTTTACAAGGAAATCTGTGTCGGACACGGTGGGGGATATACGTCGGCTGGTTTTTGAACGAAAATAAACCGTCGGTTGTTTTTGTCGTATGCTCGCTCCCTTTAACACGCTTTATTTTATAGAATTTACTTCTATATATTAACACGGGAAATTTTATTTTTTTGAACAAACAATCTGAAATGCATTAGTAGGAAACATTTGTAGTACAAGCATCTCTAGCATCAGCACACAATAAATCCAAAAGAGCATGGAAAGCAGGCATCAACATAGGAAATTACTTGACCAAAAAAAAAAAAAACTGAGAAATCTAAAATTTGGAAAGATAACGTGACGTAATTGATCCCTGAATTTTTATCAAATGTATAATATGATTCCTAAAATTTTAATTTTTTCAAATGTCTTTGAACATTTTCTTTTTCTCCCAAGGTAATAGTTATATTGAGGAAATGCCAAATGTATAGAAGATCGTGGCATCAAAACTTACACTTAAGATGGGAATATCATTATGAGTGGAAGGGTATCGGGATGTAAAGCCACAACATGTGGCAACCAACTAATAAAACACAAACAACCAAAAAGCACAGCTCGAACAACCTGCTATAGGAAGCAAAGCCCTTAGCGAAATAGGAGAGAAGCCCTCCTCTCCAACGCAAAAACAAGAGCCGAAGAAGCTTCGGCTGACCTATTAAGGGTCCCCCAAGAAGATAATTGGATCGATGCCCCAACTTCGCTGCATCCTTTTGTTTCTAAAGTTATCATTAACGTTCCTGAAGGTGATAGCTTTATCTCTGACCACCTTAAAAAGATTATTCTTCATCGCCAGGATGAAAAGTGATTGTTCTCTAAAGAGAATGCTGTTTTTATTGTTTCAAATAATATGACAAAGATCACCAAAGAAAAATCGAGCAATACATTTGAATAAATCCTTGCCCATTAAGAAGGTGGTGGCCCAATGGAGATTTTCCCTCCAAGACCTATTTCGCCAAGGCAAATTGCATCTGGCTGCCCAAAAGAAAGCAACTCCAACCGTAACATAGCGCTAAAAAAATAGATGGTTAATAGAATCAAGCACTCCATTGCAAAAAGCGCTTGAACTTTTTGTTTATATTTAATATAGTTCTTCAATTATATGAATATGTTAAATATCATTCTTTATTAGGACTATCTCAAATGTTTTTATATAATACAAGGACTAAATTGAATTTATAGTAAAAGTTTATGGATTAATTAGATAAATTAAAAGTTCAATAATGATATTACTTGTCCAGCTAAAGTATAGAGACCATATCGAGCAAATTCAAAGTATGAAGGCCACATGACACAATAAAGCCAAAGTTCGAAGATCATACGTGTCATTCTCCGTAAATGTTAAATTAGAAGTTAGAACCGACCAAAAAAAAAAATGTTAGAAATATTTAATTACATTTTTTATTAAAATGGGCCGGGCTTTGTCGTTAAAAAGCCCGAAATTCACTGCGAAAGCCCACGGATGAAAGCCTCTCTCTCTCTCTCTCTCATTCATTGTTGGCGGGAAAATCAAGCCCTAACCGAGCTCACGAGCCACATCCCGCCCCTCCTTCCTTCCCCATTCTCGAATTCGCCGAGATCTGCTGCGGATCGCGCCGGCACGGGATTCTCGATGGAGGCGGCGACGGCGGCGAAGGCGGTGGGCGAGGCGGAGGAGCTCCCCAAGACCATCGTGCGGCGCGTCGTGAAGGAGAAGCTCTCCCGGTGCTCCGACGACGGCGACGTCTCCCTCCACAAGGACGCCCTCCTCGCCTTCTCCGAGAGCGCCCGCATCTTCATCCACTACCTCTCCGCCACGTTAGCACCTCCTCCCTCCTCCTCCCTCCCTCTCTTAGGTTTTGTTCGCTAGGGTTTTGCCCCGGGTTGACCCGGATGACGCGACGCGGGGGGCTCGCCGATTCCTTTCTCCTTTCTTGGTTTCCGCATTTCCATCGATTTCTACTTTCTCTTTAAGTTCTGGTTAGCGAAGCTCTTGATGAGCTCCACGGCCTTTGAGATCAGGGGTGTTCTGGATGCTAAAAATTGAAGATTTTTGTCTCTTTGCCGGTTCTGGAATCGGACACGATTCGGTGTTGACACATTTCGTTTTCGCTTGGTGGCAGAGCGAACGACATATGCAAAGAATCGAAGAGGCAAACTATTAATGCGGAGGACGTGTTGAAGGCGCTGGAGGAGATGGAATTTCCCGAGTTCATGGGCCCCCTTAGAGCATCCCTCGATGGTTAGTGCGATATGTAGTCCCGGAGTTCGTTATCTGCTTCTAATGAAGGCTACTTGCGTATAATCACTAAGATGTGCATTTTATGTTCTGGGAATAATGAGGCATGATGAGAATCTTCTGCCTTTTTCTTTGAAATTTTGTGAGCACCGGGCTCCTGTAAATTGTGTTTGTAGGCGGTACTTATACTTTGGCATTGTATACCTGCAGCAGGAATTGGTGTCGTTGGAAGGAAATTATATGTCTGGAGAATGGATAGTATTTGCTTGCCCAATCGGATGATGGAAAATTTCTGATCTTTGTTTGTTTGCCGTCTTCCTATAAATGTGGCAAACTTGATGTGATTCCTTGTGTTTCAATGACTTCTACACTTGTAACTGCATTGGGCATCGTTTTTATCCTGTCAATGGTGTTTCTAGTTGACAAACTGAACTACATTTTTGCTACAGCCATGTATGTATTGGACTTTCCCAAAAGTTAAGATCTTTAATGATGTGCATTATTGGTCCTAGCTTTAGTGTGTGAGAACTCTGCAACTGTATCCCCTTTGCTAGAGCAGCAAAGGTTATGATATTTGCATGTCACAGTTATGTTTCTTACACAAGTTTCCAGTGTCTACTTGGTTTGCTTTTGATATCACTGTGTTTTCATATTATGCTATGATTTATGTGCAATGCTTGGTCCTCTGCTAAAATATCTTTTCTCATGTAATATTAGGCAAATCAATTAATTTAGTTCATAAGTGTCTTAGCTGGAACTCTAGTTTATCTTTCTTTTGTCAGTCTTCAGTGTTCAAGTTTTATGCTTAAATTTCCGTTATTTATCTTTCAGTTGGTGGATGAAGGGGTGACCATACACAAAGTTATGGTCTCCATTGGTTTTGTTTTTCAAATGATTGCATGTGGTGGTCCTTAACTATGCATTTCTTTGAAGTCTCTTGGGCAGCTTAGCTCCTGGATATTGCTAATTTTTTGTTTTTCATGCCAAATTTTTCTGCTTTCGAATGATGGAAATGAGGCACAACTTCTTTTTTCTTGATTTCTTAGAGTTCAGGAAGCAAAATGCCGGAAAAAAGGAAAGGGCTAAGGCAAAAGAATCAATGAAGAAGAAGGTGGAGGGAGAACCTTCACAAACAAAAGGAGATGGTGAGAGAGAGCAAAATGGAAGCACTAGTAATGGCACTGAAGAAGAAATTGGAGCTGTGGTTAAAGACAAGGCAAAGGCCAAAGAATCAACCAAGAGAAAGATGGAGGGAGAACCTTCCCAAGCAAAAGGAGATGGCGAGAGAAAGAAAAATGGAGGCACGAGTAATGGAACTGAAGTAGAAAGTATAACTGTGGTTAAAGACAAGGCTAAGGCTAAAGAATCGACCAAGAGAAAGACGGAAGGAGAACCTTCCCAAGCAAAAGGAGATGGTGAGAGAAAGAAAAATGGAGGCCCTAGTAACAACACTGAAGAAGAAAGTGGAACTGTGGTTAAAGACAAAGCTAAGGCCAAAGATTTGACCAAGAGAAAGATGGAGGGAGAACCTTCCCAAACCAAAGAAGGTGGCAAGAGAAAGAAAAATGAAGGCATTAGTAAGGGCACTGAAGATTAAAGTCTAATTGAGGTTAATATCTGAGTGGGGTAGGTTGGTCTTGATGTGAATCCAAAAAGTAGTTGTCCAGACGAATTATGGGTTCCTATCAGCAAGCAGCAGCATGCAAAATGAGGCATCCAATGGAAGAAACACACCCATGTAATATCTACTAATGTTTTCAAAGTCAAGCTTCATGTGTTGGGGAATGCTTGGAATGAGCTCCCTCTCTCCAAGAACAGTTTAGCATGTAACAGTGTCTTCCATCAGTAATGTGCAGTGTGACGCGAGTGGATAATTGAGAACAGCCTATATATCCAGTTAGAAATGATCGGTGGAGTGGTGGCAGTAGTGTTTGGCACATTGTATTATTGTGGCATCATATGTTTTCATTAATATTAGCTGGTCCTCAAACAAGTAACTTTTATAGCTCATGGATACTGTGACCTTGCCCACATTCTATCACCTATGTATTTTTGCTATGTTGATTGTCAATCTTGTGGCTTCACCCTGCAGACTCACCAGTTGTCAAGAAGGTTGTTTTTCTTTATTTTTTTGGTGTGATCTTGACTTAGGAGGATTTCTTGGCTGGAACTTTTCGGTAGTTTCTGTTGAGATAGGCACGGAGGCATGTTGCTCAAATGGAAAACTCCTCGATGGTGGCCATTATTCTGAGATAGTTTTCTGGTCTCCTAGTGAATTCCATGCTTTGTTGGTCAGGAAGGCCGATGCTAGCAGAGCCTTCTGCATTTATCATTATGTGGACCGTGTCAAGGAAAGTCGATGCTTATTTGCGAACCCATCATCATTTTTTTCCTTGCAAGATAGGTTCGTCGGATCAATTGAACAAAGATCAGACATGAGCAGCGACGTCTGCTAGTCTGGTCCCCTACCTCGACAAGCATCTAAGCGCATTCTTGCTCGCGCCTGCTCACACAACAAATGAGATGGACTCTGTGCTTAGCACTCCAGGAGTCGGTCTCGCCCCCTGAGGCTCGTAAAGTTCTCGAAGCCTACTGGCATTCTACTTAGGCATAGGTTAAAGAAAGAGGAGGAATGCACCCTTCTGGGATTCCTCCTGCTCCATGTGCTCATGTTTACTCTGCTTTTGGAATTAACCATCCAAAGTACAGAGAGGACCAATTCATGGCGACTTTACGGCAAAGTAGGAAGACGGCAAAACGTCACGGTCGGTTTGCCCAATGACATATTTTTCTTAAGAAAGCTTGAAGACCATATGATTTCCCAGAAGCTGCTGCAGCGCTCACAGAAATCCTATCTGAAATCGAAAACCTTTCAATGTCGTGCTCCCTGTGTCCGACGTCCTGAATTGATAAATCCTCTTTAAGTTCTAACGAGTACGGAAGCTTGCGCGCATATGAGCAAGAGAGAGCTGACTCCTAAATGCCAGTGTTGCCCTCGGCCTTTCTTTGCCGTGTAAATAATGGAGTTGCTCAATCAAGTAAACAGGCATGAGGAATTGAAATTACCCAAACGAGATCGTATTGGATACATTGATCACGTGTGAAAGTTTATAATTTTCCGAATATCAATTATGCGTTATGTAAAATTTATTGAATATTGAAATGTTCTATTGTTGGGTATGATCGGTAAGCTAAATATATTGTACGACCGACCGGAACCTCGTATAAAAACATCCTCAGAAATAATAAAACCTAATCCCCATCATTGTCATCGTCTCTCAGTAGTCAAACTCAAACGTTCTTCTTCTTCTTCTCTCTCTCTCTCTCTCTAGAATCCCGTGGCACAGTGAGTGAACTCATCCTACGACTGGTGAAGACCTTGTCAGTCAAAGGCCGGGACTTTCGCGTCTCTGCTCCGGCGTGCATCAATCCTAAAAAAACGATTGATTTCGGAGGGGTTGGGGTGACGGAAAGGGGTCGAATTCGAAGCTCGCTCCGATGGAAGGTGGCCGGAAAGTGGTGGTCTCTGCTCTGCAGTTCTCCTGCACCGACGACGTTCCCACCAACGTCTCCACTGCCGAGAGGTCCTTCTTCTTCTTCTTCTTCTTCTTCTTCTTCTTCAGTATGCCCAAAAAAAAAATTCTTTTATCTTGGGCTTTTCAGTATGCCCAAAAAAAGCTTTTTTTAATCTTGGGTTTGTGGGTGTTATGTTCTTTGTTATCTCACTGATCTTGATCTTCCGACTTGCAATCATGATTCGTTAATTTCCTCAAACTGGTTAAAGGGTCGTAGCTCCTCTTTTCGAATTAGAACGGGGCGTTGAGCTGGCGGAGCTTCTTGCTTTAGCCCCTCACCTGCAAAAAATGGCTGCTTCTTGGTGCAAAACGAAGAAGGGACTAGAGTGGGGTTTCTTTCTAGGTGGGAAAATAATGCAAACGTCAAATTTTAGCGAACCTCGCATTTCTTTGGTGATGTCAATGGCCCTTCAATGGATTGGACTTGCGGTGATCATTGTGGAGTTGTGCGTGCTCGGAGGAAATTCGTCCCCGTGATGCTCGTGATCAGTTGATAATGCCTGCTATGGCTTGTTTCCGCCTTCTTGATGGTCCATCTCGGGTTGCCTTTTTGCAAGTCTGGGGCAAACGCTTGTGACTAGATACAATTCGAATTCGGTTCATGGGGTGCATTGATGCATTACACCAAGAATGTTGAATGATCTTTTCTTATGCAGGTTGGTTAGAGCTGCTCATGGGAAGGGTGCAAACATCATTCTCATTCAGGTATGAGCTCTTAAACTCGACATTTTATCCTTGTAAAGCTTAGTATACTAGTGGTAGTCATTCCTTAGAGTATTTTCCTCAACGAAGTCCTGGACTTTATTCTAGTAACCACCAATCTGCCATATTATGATTGGAGGATGGTCTTGGCTTAAAATATCACTTTGATGTCCCAACTTTTGCATTCAGGAACTTTTTGAAGGATACTACTTTTGTCAAGCACAGAGGGAAGATTTCTTTCAGCGAGCAAAGCCTTACAAGGGCCACCCTACTATTATGAGGTAAATTGTGCATGTCATTTTGGTTTACCAGAAGAGCTTGTTAGACATAGTGCTCTGTTTGGCATGCAGATTGTCCTTGCTTCTCCTGACATGTTCAAGGCCCTATTATTCTTCTGATATTATATTTTCCAGCAAGATGACACAGTTGCAGTAAACCTTTTCCTTATTTCCATGTTACACAGGATGCAGAAACTTGCAAAGGAGCTGGGTGTAGTGATACCTGTCAGCTTCTTTGAAGAGGCAAATAATGCCCATTACAACTCTATAGCTATAATCGATGCTGATGGCAGTGATCTTGGATTGTACAGGAAGTCACACATCCCCGATGGACCAGGTGCATGAATTACTCTTATTTTTCATGCCCTGAGTATTTATGTGCTTCATAGATGATGACCTCACAGGGAACTGCATCCACAGGTTACCAGGAGAAGTTCTACTTCAATCCAGGGGACACTGGCTTTAAGGTGTGTATGAGCAATTGTAATAGTCAATCTTTGATCTTCTTACTTGTTAGCTATGGACTGTAACAGTTAGATTAATCAAAATTATTCCATGAGATTGATTTTTATTCTCTGGCTAAACAGGTTTTTGAGACAAAATTTGCCAAGATTGGAGTTGGTAAGGAGCTCTATATGTTATACCTGCAGCTTTTTTTTTTTCTCTGTTTAGCCTGCCTGTTGGTATACCATGTTCAAAATCCACAAAAAACCACCTGGAGCAATTAGTAATTGCCTTCTTGTGACATCCTCTTTTTTGAGCTTGAACTTGCAATCTTGATTTGCAAGTATTTCTTGCGACTTGTAACTTTCTGGCTGATTCCGTAAGCTGAAGGGTAAGATATGATAGGTTGATCAGCTTTGTTATCTTTGTCAGCAATTTGTTGGGACCAGTGGTTTCCTGAGGCAGCTCGCGCTATGGTTTTGCAAGGGGCAGAAATATTGTTATACCCAACTGCTATTGGTTCTGAACCACAGGATGGAGGACTTGATTCTAGAGAACACTGGAAGAGAGTTATGCAAGGGCATGCTGGGGCTAATCTGGTACGTTCTCTGCTCGAACAAATTGTGAACTAGTGAATAATGTTGGGACATTTAAGTTGCCTGATTAGTGTTCCACATGCAAACTTGTGGAAGTAAATGGGTGTCATTTTTTTCATGAAAGCTTATCCAGTCTAAGTAATATTTTTTTTTTTCTTTTAGCTAATGAGTAATATTAATTACTTAATCTAGAGCAATTTCCTGTTCTATTATGCATCTGCTCCACTGTGTCAGATGTGCGAGAAAAACCTGCTGTATCGCAATTTGCTCTGCCTGGTCTTCCTCTGTTGAGGTCATGTACTTAATTATATTTTGAGTATCGGTTGGGAAACCTTGATAGTCGATAATTGTCCTATGTCATATAGTGTTACTTTTGAAGGAATCTCACTGGACTTCAACAAATGTAGGTACCTCTGGCGGCTTCAAATCGCATGGGGAAAGAAGTAATACAGACAGAGCATGGAAAGAGTGAGATCACATTCTATGGCAACTCTTTCATCGCAGGTATTAGGTCGACAATTGCAAGTAATTATGAAATAGAGATATTCTGCTTGTGAACAATATTTTGAATTAGAATTATATATGGCTCAGGACCAGCAGGAGAAATCGTGGCAAGTGCTAATGACAAAGAGGAAGCTGTTCTTGTGGCGGAATTTGATCTGGCTAATATAAAACGCAAGAGACACAGCTGGGGAATATTTCGAGATCGACGTCCGGACCTATACAAGGTGCTTCTCACCTTGGATGGAAGCAATCCTCGAACGTGATCAAATGGTGCCTCCTTGATTCCTTGAGATTCGGATAATCCTTCAGTCGCAGGAAGAAAATAACTGAAAAGAGACGCATGCTCCTTTCACCTGGAGAATCGAACGGGGAAATTGAATAATTATAGAATGCTTTACTGAATGATTTCCTGTGAAGAAAGGCTTGGCACCCTGCTGCGTCTTTCGTTTTTAGGCTTCACATGCTAAGGATACTCTATTTACGGTGAAATTGAAAGATTAATTGCCCACCTTTTTATTTGAGTCATACTTGTTTCTGAAAGAAATCTGAAAGTGGATTGCATTCGGGTGCCCTCATGCAATGTGAGAGTAATCAAATAGCAGATGGCGTGTTGCCTAGCTGCTAGCTAGTCCTTTGGTGGATATTTGCTGAGGTCGGGTCATCCAAAGTCAATTTCTTGTACACTGGGGAGTGACTATCGCTGGTTCGTCTCAATTTCTTGATCATACTGAAGTAAATTTTGAGAGTTTCTCCACAGAGAACGTTAGTTAGGTAGAATAGTGCACGTTAATATATGTGAGGCCGCATTGCTGCATTGCTTTAGATTCCAGAGCGGAGCAGATGCATTCCAAGGTTAATGACACTGTCCGTGTGAGTCGGATGGACAGTGCCAGTGACAAGGAGTACCGCATGCTGACTATACTCCAAATAACTTCAACACGATTGTACCATAAATTTTGGCACTCATTTCATGGACTTGTCCTTTTCTACCCAGGATAGTTGAATATGGGGAAATGCAAGTGCTTATGTTTGATGGGAAGAGAGCATTGCCACAATAACCGGCAGCTCAAGCAATACAGGGTTCAAACGACAAGCAAAGACGGATGAATCTCCACTGAGTTAGTATGATCACAAGTGGAATGTTGTCACAACATCAAACACAACAACCCTAAAATCTGGCACTGCGAAACAGGAACACAAATCATTCACAAAACCTCCCCCGACTCCGATTCATACAAACTTACACTCAATTAGGTCATCTAGAAGCTTGTTTCCTAGAAGTGCAGAAATATTTCATCTCCATGCCTCAATCCACTCTGTTCTTGACTCTAAACGGCTTATGCCACCAATCACCCTACTCTTCTCTACAGGCATCGTCACCTGGAATGCAGGTTGATGCAAGTCCATTATTGAAAGACCCTTCTCAAAGTCTGTCTCACTAGATTGGCCAAAGCTGGCCTTCTTTCCATCCTCTTGGATTCCAGTTTTAATAGTACCAAACATTTTGGACTCCGTCTCACAGTTAAAAAAGTCAAGTTGCATCACCTCCTCATGACGACATAATTCTCCTTCGGTGGTGCTCGCCTTTTCATCTGATTTAGAGGAGCCATCCGTATCGGGTTCTTCAGCAGTGAAAACTTGCTCGCTTTCTTCATTATCCTGGGCAGTATCTCCTAGACAGGGCTGAGAAGGACTCTGGTGTCCACTCTCATCAAAAGGCTCAAGACTGGAAGCCCGAGCTGGTTCCACTGAAAAGTCCTCTCTTTCTCGCAGGGTTCTTATTATTAGCATCTTGAGGAAATTCATCACTTGGACAGCATACATCAAAGCAGTTAAGGGATCGGCCATCTGCAATATGATAAAGACAATCACCTAAAGCATATTCTCTAGATTATTTTTCCATGTTTGATCATTCAATTCCCGACAACACAATCAATAAAGTAAATATTTTACATGATTTGTCGGTAGCTGTAAGATGCGACCGATCATGTTAAAAGTTCTTGGCCTAATGCAGAGATTCTTATATTTACATGACAACCTCTCTTCCAATCAACTTTGTTGTTAACGAGATCATGAGTCCACTGTATCAAATTAAACTGATGCATAATGCAGCATCTGCAGGCCATTTCAAAAGAGAAACTTTCATTGAAGTATGTGATGTCTGATGGAAATGCACTTGCAAGATCAAAAGAGACCTACTTTATATGGCAGCACCAAACCATGAATCAACTGTGCAAAGCAGGCAGGCCAAATGCTGATTTTCACAATTTAAGAACAGAAGTAACATTGACTTCCTTTGTCTATACTTTTGGACCGGTAATTGCCCATGGAAGAAAATTAACCTGAGTCATATTTGGAGCAAAAACCATGGCAATATTGCGTGCGTCCATTTTGTTTAAATGCTCCATCTGAGCAACATCGGCCATCAGGTTGACTGCCCAATCCAGTAATGCAGCTTCTGTGGGAGGTAGAACCCTCACAAGTTCAGCACATTCTTCCTCAGTCTGGCATTGCATCACTTGCTCTGGTGAAAGAGGATCCAGCACACCAGTTGGAAGTTCTCGAAACCATGCCTGCAATTTGACACAGGATGAGTCTACTTTATCTTCTAATGATATGAGAGAACGGAATTAAATCTTTTGCATGTAAAGATCATGCATTCAAAGAGGAAATAAATTTAAAACTCGCCACGTATAAACATTATGTTGGGATCTTAATTTGCATCTTTAGACTGTATGATGTCAAGAGTATTTTGTGCCGCAAAGCATGGTCTACACCATGAAAAAGTAGGTTTGACTGAGCTGCAGGAATAAAGTAATCAAGGAGATTATTGTTTTCTATATAGATGAAGACCACAGACCAGATTCTTGGACACTGTGGAGATCTCCTTTTGATGATGGTACCTGGCATATTCTTAGTAGAAGATAGAAAACCACAAGATGCATCCAAAACAAATCCCAATGAGAAGGCATATGATGCAGCATTTAAAATAAAAAATGGCATTAGACTGTAGAATGCTTTATTCTGTGCAGTTACCCACTCCCCTTCAGAATATTTTCACACTCCCCTTCTCCAGTCTCTTCATCGAGAAATTTAAAAGGAAGAAAAACGCATACCACTTCAAATATCACACGAAGATGGCCAGTTATGTGACATATATTCCTCGAACATAGTCCTACCCATGAACTTAACCATTTGGCAGGTCATGAGCGGTATTGTGACCATAAAATAAAATATGCTCCTACAGAGAGGAAAAGAAGTAAGAGCTCATGCAGTAGTGATCAAAGCTTACACCTTGATAAGTCCAGCTAGGCAATGCACATCGATGCCCTCTGGTACCACTCCCCTATTTAATTGATCTCTAACAGACTCCTCCTGACTGTTTTCTGCATTTATCCTGAAAATACCTTCTGCCTGCATGAATAAAAAACACTTGTAATGACTGGACTAAATTTACAAATTAAACTGGCTTGAATTTGACTGCTGCCAAAAAGGAACTGAATCTATGCAATTCAATCAGAAATCCGGTATATATGAACAGCTATCTCTGCTTTCTAGTGCAAAATGAGAGCGGATCTAACTTGAAAATGATCACAGGCTAAGAGAGAAAATCATGATGAACCTGTAAACCTCCTTGAGAATACAGCTTTCGTTGCATAAGCAACAGTATTGTTGGCACACTGTTCCCTCTAGAGTCATAAGATAACTGCATGGATTCCGTTGAAACTCCAAAAACATGTGCACTGGTTCAAGAATATCGGATCAGGGTAGATACAAGTTTCAAAAGAATCCATCTAGTTACAACTGGTGACCATTCTCATAGAAGATATAGACAAATAAAAACTGCCAGAAAACACTTCACTTTGAAGTCTCAACAAAAGCAGATAGTATCATATAATCTGATGTGAACAAAATAAGTAGGCTCGGGAGATCACTTCAAATGGTTAATTGTCTAGACACTGTTGACCATTCTGAGTTGTTTGTCAAATGCAGTTTGCAGAAGACACATTATTTATATCTTTACTAATCTATTAGTCCAACAGAGACTTGATGACTCAAAAGACCCTTTGTTTCTTGTGAAGTGCGAACAGTCTTACAAATCCATTCCTTGTAGATTATATTTTAATCCACAAATAAATGAAGAGAGCTTGGCAAAGTCCAACATAATCTCAGGGACTACAAGGACACCAATGAATATTGTTCTAAAAGACCACAACGAGGAAACTTTTGAATATGATCCTAAAAAACGCCAATTTTCTAGTAGTAAAGATGAAAGAAACCATAAACAAGCGAGGACTGAATACGCTGGAGAACTAAACCAGAGTTAGTAGCGACTGCTAACTTTTCTCAGCCAAAATGCTACGATTAGTCCTTAAATGTCATTGCTGGGTTATTCTGTAGATCAATTGCAAAGTCCTCCAATAGTGACTACCAAAAACTACCCAGAAAAGTTTCGAATTGCGACCAAAGTTTGAACTTCCAATGAGTGCATCCATATGTTAAGTGTCGCAAGATTTCCTAAAAAAGAACGGATAAAAAAAATGGGAGCAATCTTCTGAGTTGACACTCTGCAGTACATACCTCTTATGGCAAGATGCTGAATAAGACTACTACTACTATCCTAAGCTGAAGCTGATGACTCGAAATTCACATAGGCAACGCATTAGAAAGAAAAGCAACCATCATAATTTCATAACCCAGAAGCAACCGACGGCAGTTACACACAAGAAAGTCATCTCCAGCACACAAAAGGACAAGAACGAAAGATAGAAAACCGCAATCCCAAGAACAGCAACGCTCAACGCGACATCAAGAACAGGGAAAATGACAGGCCAAATCCGAAATGCACCTGGCGCTGGGGCGCGCGTGGGCACCTCGGGCTCCAGCTCGACGGGCAAACCGAGGAACCCGTTGAACCGGTCGAAGGTGACGTGGGCCACGTGGCGCACGTTGGTCGGCCACCCGATCTCCATCGCGCAAATCTCCCTCCGGTCGCTCTTGCACGCGACCAGGGACTTCCTGAAGATGGCGAACAGCAGCGCCAGCAGCGAGAGCTGGTGGTGGTTCCCCGCCGCCCGGCCCTCCCCCTCCTTGGAGCCGCACTCCCCTTCCTCCTCCTCCTCCTCCTCCTCCTCCTCATCCTCACCCGCCGCCACGGAATCGCCGCCGTAGTCCGCCGCGGCCGAGGAGGGCGGCGAGGACGCGTCGCCGGGGGCGTCCGCCGCCGCCGCCGGGGCGCCCAGGACGTGGGAGGGGAAGGGGAGGCGGCGGCGGCGGAGGCCGGGGAGGACGGGAAGTGGGAGGGCGAGTGGAGGACCTCGGCCATTGCTGAGGAGCGCCGGGTGGGGGGGGGGGGGGGGGTGGCGGTTACTTGCTTTCTTGATTTTCTTTCCCTTTTGGGGAATCGGAGGAAAGGCGGAATTTTGCGGATTTTCCGGAAGTGGGTCTGCGAGTCAGGAACGGGGGGCGACCGGAGCGGGGCCGGAGGGATCACCGAGCTGGAGATTGCTCTGTTCTTCCCCTTCCCCACGAGACTGAAGCGGGATCTTGATTTTCTCGGTTGCAGAGGAATGCGAGGCCAAGAACAGTCTTGAAGATGAAGATGAAGATGATTCCGGAGGGAGGGAGGGGAGGTTATTGGTGGAAACTGGAAACTGATTTTTATGTTTTTTCCTTTGGGTGCATATTTATATGTGCGTTGAGTCTTCCCAAACTGTATTTGTTTATTTTCCTCCTGATTTTATTCTTCTTTCGTATTTAATGAGTGTCATATTTCACCCTTCACAAGCGGAAGGAAAAACGAAATATGATGCGTTTCGCAGATTCGCATTAATTAATTTATAAACAGTAATTTCTAGTTTTTTTTTTTCTCTCTTACTCGATATTGCTATAAATAGTAAAATGATAATTCAAAGGGCCGGGGTTATATAAATCGGTTAAATGGAAAAAGGAGCGGCTTTTTGCCTGGAGAAACGGCCAAAATTACTCTGCTTTTTTTATCAGGACTTCCCACCACGAATTCTCCCGTACTAACTTATCCAGAAAAGAGGTACCGTCTGCCTCAGGTAATCTCAAAATTCACCGCAGTTTCACTGCTCCATTCCCCGGCTTCACATGGATGGAAAAAAGCTTCTCGTGCCTTCTCTGCTGTTTATTCCCCCTTTTGCCTTCAAGACAAACGCAACGGCGATCGAATTGGAGCAGTGGAGTGGCTGGATCGTGAGCAGTTCGTTCACCTGCTGCTGTAATGATTTTAAAAGCTAGACGAGACAGAAAGAGAGATCTCGAGATTCCAGAAATATCAAATTCCACCCGTCTCGGAATGCCCATTTTTCTATTTGCCCCGCGCTGGTAATGACACTGAATACAATGAATCTCGCACGAAAGGGACTTCGGGGTCGAGAAGGAAGCCTGTCAGATCCCGTACACAGCTCCTGCTGGTTTAAGTATTTCCCGTGACCAGATCATTGACCTGCTCTTCTTCCCTTTCGGAGCTGGAATCTCTCTTGCCATCTCTCTCTCTCTCTTGCCATCATTATCATGGTATGCTGTCGCGCCAAGACAAAGGAGAAATCGTGCGGACAGATCTAAAGATGTCCAATGGGGTTCGCGCTCCGTGGGCGTGGCCTCATCATGGTCGGCCTGGACGCGTGATCGCCAAGCCTTTTTCGGGTTCCTTGCGCTAAAATCTAAGCTCGTAATTGGGTGTCGACTCGTGCTGTCAGAGACCGGAAGACATGGCCACTCGATGGCTCATTTATGGTCACCGTCGTTGCACGTTGGCCGAAAGCAATGAATTACTCGACGAAGCATGGTGGATTAGGACTTACCCGAGAGCTCCTCGATTGGGGAATTCGATGTGCAAATGATGTCCTTTGTGAAAGATGGAAAGTAAGGCTCGCTCTCTTTTACAATCGAGTGCTACATTGAATGATGGATGTGATCAAATCTCGATCGTCTTGCCATTTCTTTATTCATTTTTATTTTGTTTTGCAATTTGATAGCTGGGGCTGCTCGAGAAGCAGTGCAAGACTTGATTAAAGGAGTATCCCACGGATCCTTTTTCCTAAATATAGATTTTGCGTTAGAGAGGAAAATTGTTTGAAGAATCCTAAACTTATTACCATTTTACTAATTCAATTCTAAAATATTTTCACTTTTTACTAATTAAGTACATCCAACTAATTTTGATGGGTATTTACTAACGTGAATGTCAGTTGTATTACGTGACATGGTACAGTGAGGGTTAGGTTCGCCCTCGCCTAGCAAGAGAGGACCAGAAGAAAATAAAAAATTCAAAAAATATTTTTAAAAAAATTGTTTACATCAACGACGGACATCCTATATGGTCCTATTGATGTCCACATTAGTGAATTCTTGCCTAAATTGATCAAATATACTCAATTAATAAAAAATTAAAAGATTTAGCATTGAATTGACAAAATCGAAATGTTTATGATCGAATTACCAAGAGTGTGATAAGTTTAAGATTATTTGGACAATTTTTTCTATATTGTAATTATAACATCTCACTAGCTAAACATATTTATTTACACGACGCATGAGCTCTTGCATATGATTTCCAAATACAAGATAGCTCCCTTAGCAAATTATGAATTCGCACGAAAGTTCAAAAAGAATAAAATAGAAGTCAACGCTAAGATAAAACGCACGGAATGTTCGACTTTGGCCACGGCCAAAGTTAGCAGACTAATTCGTGTTGTGACATCTGGCGTCGTACAAGAACAAAGATAATTGATAGAGCCCTTATCGCTACATCCCAACAATTTCTCAAAGAGTCAAAGAGTTGGTATACATGAAATAGACACTTCTTAACAGGTTTTTCTTTTTTTTTCTTGGTAAGAATTTCTTAATAATTGATATCAGACATTCGCCCAGTCCATCCATTCGGGTGCGTAACATCAAAGCCCTTTCGCTAATCACTCGTGTTTAGTTTGCCTAGTTGTCGTTCAATCCACTTTACCATCAATCAAAATTCCTAATTTCCTCAGCCAAAAAATCAAAGTCCAGCTCTAAAAGTAAAATCCCCAATCAATCACCATGGTAATATCAGATTAGACACTTGGTAGATAGAGGGATTGGAAAAATTCAAATAATTAATCATCAAATCTTCCGATTTTTCGATTAATATTAATACTAATATATAAATTACATTTGCAATTCCGACCTTCGGACATGAAAAATTACAGGGGCTGCATAGATCCGCGGGAGGGGCGTTTTCGTTAAAAAAGGGGGGCTAGGCGAGGAGCACCTCCAGCTGCGACCTGTTCTCCTGCTCAATCACGTCGAGGAACACCGGGTCGACCGTCACGTGACTGTCCACGTGCACCCGGAAGCGGTGGTCCCACCACAGGACCCTCGCGACGCCGGCGATATCCACCGCCGCGTCCAGCACCATCTCCCGCCGCGCCACGTCGGCGAAGAACCGCCGCGCGTGGTGGGCCAGCTCGAGCCCGTCGAGCCGCCCCCGGAGGTGGAGCAGCCGACAGGACCTCGGCGGCTGGGAGCCGGCCTCGACCTCGGCGGAGCCCAGGGGGGCGCCGTCGTAGAGGATGGACATGGTGGCCGGGGCGTAACGGATGGGGGCGGCGTTGGGGTTGGTGACGTGGACGGTGAGGAGGAGCTCGGCGTCGAGGACGGGGAGGCTGAGCTTGAAGGAGGTGAGGCTGATGGAGATGAGGTGGAAGGTCGGGTCCTTGGGCCGGGCCAGGAACACCGCGGTGGCGGCGGTGGCGGACGCCGCGCCGATCGCAGCGGAGGTCCACGACCATTTGACCTTTTTGCCCATCGGATCTCGCCCGTGTTTTCGCTTCCGGGGGGGAAGAAGATGATCGGGTCGAGATCTCGGTGCGAAAGAGAGCGCACAGCGATGTAAGGTCGTGAAGCGGATAGTGTTGTGCTTTGACGAAAGTGCCCCTGGTAGTTGTCCTTCTTGGAGGGACAGAGAGGGCCAGTTTAGGCAATTCACCTTGCGAAGATGTAAAATGACGAAAATGCCGATGCGACGGGACTGTGCTTGAGTGCCACTCTCTCGCTTTGATGCGAATTATCATAAGGTTTGAGGGCTTTTGTGACATTTTAGTGGGACGACGACAACTGAGCCGGGCCGTGCCGCCTCGTGATGCGGGGCTACTTATGATCACGCAAAACCTATGAGTTAATTGTAGATGGGATATTATCAAACATGAAAAACTCATGAGCTAAATTGCCAGTGCCTTGGCAGTCGAAATGCGGTGCAGACAGCACTTTGTCAAAGTTCTTGACTAAGTTGCAAAGGCCTTGCGATTATAGAATAAAGGTGAAGGTCAATTAATACTAAAGAAAAATGCCCTTTAAGGTTGTCTCTTCGTGGAAGAAGCAATGCACATTTTTCCCCGTGAATTCCCCCAATTTGTCTTGAATTCTTATTTAGGGACAAATCCGTCAAAATGGGTCATCGACACATTTCTCAACTTATGTAGATGTTTTCGACCACCAAAAAAAAAAAAAACTTATATGAGTATTAAATGGGCTATAAATATGTTTAAATATAATATGTGTATTAAAAGGGTCATAAATTGGTTTACAACTTACTTAGATCCATTTTACCTTAGCATTAGACTTCAATAGGTTTATAGTCCGATAGTTATTTGAACAAAAAAAAAAAAAAAAATTACTTAGACTCAAATCATCTCTACAACTCTTTCTTCATATTTTCTCGCTTTACTTGATCGTGCTTGCTCACTCAACATTTTTACCTCAGTTTGGAAATGAGTTTCATAGATTGGATTAAATATGGAAGTGCTCTAACAATATTGATCAGGTTGGATATACATCATTATATTTGTATTGTATGGAAATAGATCAAAACGGGTTGAATGAGTTTATTTAGGTTGGATTATTTTGACATGACTCAAACTCGACTCGATCCATTTGTTCAACAATTCTATTAAGGGACACAATTTTGTGAATAGGCTAAGATTTGAAGTGTTCTCATATTAATCCTCAGCATTTAGATTTTATTTAATTATGATTTATGAGTTTGCATGTAGGATAAAAATGTTCAGTTGAAGCTTAATTTCGACCATGATCATATAAGTCGCAGGAATATGCCGTTTGTGATGAAACTTGAAGCCGAGTACATCAATATTTGAGATGGTTCAAGCACCTATTATCGAAAGATGCGAGATGAGATCGCTTCATCCTCAATTTCATCTATACCGTGTCTCCTTTCGATTAAAACTGATCACTATGTGATAATCACTCAAAAAATGAGCATTAGTAAATGACTACCGTGTGTTAATCACCCCAAAAATAACATTAAAATGCTCACATGGAAGAACCATGAGAAAAATGTCCAAAATATCTTAAACCAATTGTAAGAACGATTAATTCAATCTTGAATCTTTCAATTATGTTAATTTAGTCCAAAACTTTTTAATTATTTGCCAACTTATTCCTTTCATCTAATATTGAATGGAAATCACTAATATGATGGTTTATTTAGTGTCGGAATGACTAGCGTTGAATAATTTTTCCAATTTTTTTAAATAATTTTTCTAACATTTATTTATTTATATTTTTTTCACCTTTTCTACTCTCTTTTCTTTTCCCCCTCTTTCCTCCATGGGCCATTGTCGGGCCTCGTCAATGATCGACGACCTCAAGCAAAGGTTGCCCTCCCTCATTGGCCTAGTGAGGGCCACCCTCACCAGATCTAGGGAGGGCCCTAAGCGAGGGTTGCCCTTGTTAGCCCAAATGCAAATGTCCCTTGTTCAAGGTTGACAAGGGTGGCCCTCACTTGAGGGTGACAAGTTGGCTATTGACAAGGCTTGCCAATGGCTAACAAGGAAAAAATGAGAAAAAAAAAAAAAAATAAAAATAAAAGAAGAGAAAATGAAAGGAAAGGAAAAAATTTCATGAAAAAAAACTACAAAATTGGTGTGTATCAGCGTTAGCCGTACTATATAAAATAGCCGACATTGATAGGCGATTGCTAGTTAGAAAAAGTCGGAAGGATTAAATTAACAAATCATCAAAAGATTTATGACTAAATTTATAATATTGAAAAATTTAAAAGTAAATTGATAAATTATTAAAGTGTTTACAACTAAATTGATATAATCGAAATTGATCATTATTGCAATGATTTAGAAATTTTTGAATAAATTTCATGAAGAACTAGAGGTCATCATTCGCGCACGCGTCTTGCTTTCTTCCTTTGAATTGGACCATGCACGGACAATTTTGCGTAGTATAATACAAAACAGGTGTAATCTCACATAGGTACGCATCTCTCTCTTGCCACAGTTTTCATCATTGTACGCACGTTGGTGATCAACAGCTGCGCCATTCGACGAGATCGAACCCACGTCGTGACGGTCGTGCAACGCATTCATCTCAATAATTCTCTCATTTTGCAGTCTCTCTCTCAACATATATAGAAGGAGGAGGGCTTGCCCCTTTCAAATCGCGACCAAATTCAAATCCTCGAGCGCGACGACCTCAAGAACGGCGATGTCGACGGGAAGTAGACTGGCGTTGGCCCTCGCTCTCGTCCTCTCGACCATCGCGCCCCCATGCTCTGCCGCTCTCCGGGCAGGGTTCTACAAAGGCAAGTGTGGCCTCGTGGATGTCGAGTCCGTGGTCGCGACCGTCGTGGCCTCCCGGTTCTCCAAGGACCCGTCCATTGTGGCCGCGCTGCTCCGCTTGCAGTTCCACGATTGCTTCGTCAATGTATGTAAATCTTTGCATGATTCGATCCTCTAGTTCCAGAGCACGTACTTCCGATGTACTCTAAAGCCGTCGTGATGACCCATCGATGCTAATGTTGCGTCCTTTTTTCCCCTTGAAGGGCTGTGACGCGTCGATCCTGCTAGACGGGAGCTCGAGCGAGAAAACGGCGGGGCCGAATTTGAGCGTGAGGGGCTACGATCTTATCGACGCAGCCAAGGCTGCGGTCGAGGCCATCTGCCCCAGAGTCGTTTCCTGCGCTGACATCATCGTCATGGCAACTCGGGACGCTGTCGCTTTGGTAATGGAAAGAAAAATTACTTCAAACCCCATCGTACCCGATTCGAATTTGGTCGTGTCATGTTCGGATTAGCCCTAGTGCTATCTCGAAAATTCATTTTCGTTCAATTTCAGGCCAAAGGAGGAAGGTACAGCGTGCAAACGGGAAGGCTGGATGGCAAGATATCGCTGGCCCAAAATGTGAATCTCCCAGGTCCTTCCATGACAGTTTCTCAGGCTGCTTCGGCCTTTGCTCGAAAGGGATTCACCATCTCCGACATGGTCATTCTTCTAGGTACCGACGGTGTATGCTATAATTATACTAATCGCTTTTGGTAGACGGCTTCCGACTAAATTTATATATGCATCATTCGGACTTCGTCAGGTGGCCACACTGTCGGGGTCACGCACTGCTCCCTCTTCCAAGACCGGCTCTACAACTTCAACGGATTGGGGAAGCCCGACCCGACCATGGATCCTAAGCTCGTGGCTGCCCTCCGGCCGAGGTGCCCCCAGACTGCGACCATCGATAACACCGTGAACCTGGACCAGAATTCTTCGAGCGCGCTTGTCGTCGACAATTCCTTTTACAAGCAAATAGTCGCCCGGAGAGGGATTCTGCAGATCGACCAAGAGCTAGCGCTCGATAGGCTGACCAAGTCCCTGGTGGCAACACTGGCCAATGCCACCAACTTCTCCGCTCGGTTCGGCCTCGCCATGGTCAAGCTGGGTGCTCTCCAGAGCCGCTTGCCCGGCGAAATTAGGAGTTCTTGCCGAGCCATAAACAAAAGGAGTTGAAGTAGTGTTTGCTCCTGCTGATCATCCCGTTTATTTGTGTTCTTAAATTTGACGGCACCAGTTGCACGCCGGTGCACGGATCTTTGATTGATTCGACGTTAGAAGCGTCATGTCCGCGATCCCATCGCTTGACGATTTTTTTTTTTTTTTTGTGCAATAAAAATTTTCTGGTCTATGCATAGGCGTTTACCGGTTTGAGGATAACATTTGTAATCATAGATATTCATACTATATTCCCACTCGAATCGATTATGGTTGTATCGACATAAAAACTTGTTGGCAGTCGAGCATACCAATCATATTTAGCCAGTGAATTCGTGCCGTTTCACATGCACTCTTTCTCCTTCTCTTCTGACGCCTCAGCCTCTGGCCGTCGGCCGACCTCATCACCACCATCATCTCTAGCGATTAGATCATCGCCGAAGCTCTCTCTCTCTCTCTCTCTCTCTCTCTCTCTCTCTATTTTTGTTTTCAATGTACCCACCATCAATTTTAGAAATTAATATCTTTCTATTTGGGGGGGTTCAATTTCAAGGTTAATATTAAAAGTTTGAATTCCCATTTAACGATTCAACTATAATTCTTCAAAAGCAATATGCCCATGAATTTTGTCACATCTTGGACCGGACCCATTTTAATTAAGCTTGTTATGTGTTTTGTATTCAATTGATCAGAATTTGGAGCAATTTTTTAATGGATGAATTACAAATGCTGTTCTATAATCATGTTTTATGTTATGTGTTTTGAGCTCTTTATAATTTAGTTTATAGGATAAATGTAATAGAAGTCCTAAAACTTGTTAAGAAAGTAAAATTGAGTATTAAAACTTACAAAAAAAATACAATCAAGTCCTAAAACTTGTTAAATTGATTCAATTAAATCCTAAAGTTAATAGTCAAATTTAGTAACAAAAAATGCTAACTTGGCACAAACATAGTATTTTAAATGATTTTTTTAAAATTTTCACATGGCTTTTTAAAATTATTTTTTATTCAATTTTTTTTTAAAAAATTAAATTTAAAAACTAAAAAAGAAAAACTAAAATTTATTTTTAAAAAATTTGTTAAAGAAAAAAAAAAGTTGGCAACAATGGCACTTTTGCCATCGCCGCCACCATTGTTGGAGGGGCTAGCAATGGTTGCCGACCTTAGGCAAAGGTGGCTAGTCCCTGCTCGGCCATGGTGAGGCCTTGCTGGCCTTGGGCAAGGTGTAGCCTAGTGAGGGCCGGCCACCCTTGATAGGCTCGGGCTTAGGCGCCCAAATTTGGGCACGTCGGCCCTCCCTAGGGCCTAGCGACCGTCACTCTCCTTGGGCAAAGAGGGTTGCCCAGATTTGGGTGAGCTTCACCGACCCCAGGCAAGAGCCGATGAGGCCTTGCCTAGGGTAGGCGACGATGGTCGAGCCCCCATAAAGGTCGGTGAGGTCTCACCCGCCCTACGCTGGTCTTCATGGGGGGTTGGCGACAATCACCCACCCTTGCCGGCCCTCCCGTGGGCTCGATGACCGTCTTTTGCCCTAGGCAAGGCCTCGTTAGCCCTCGATCGAGGCCGATAACCTCCGTCTGCTGGCCCCTCCGGCAATGGGCGGCAGAGGTGGTGGAAGTGTCTACGCTGGTCTTCACGAGGGTAATTATGCTTGTTATGTGTTTTGTATTCAATTCTTAGAATTTGGAGCAATTTTTTTATGGATGAATTACACATGCTGTTTTATAATCATGTTTTATGTTACATGTTTGGAGCTCTTTATTATTTATTTTATGGGATAAATCCAATAGAAGTCTTAAAAATTGTTATGAAAGTACAATTGAGTTCTAAAATTTTTAAAATATGTAATCAAATCTTAAAACTTATCAAATTGGTTCAATTGAGTCTTAAAGTTAATACCATCAAATTTATTAACGGAAATGTTGACTTGGCATGGTATATGATTTTTTTTTATTTTCCACATGGATTTTTAATATTATTTTTATTCCATTTTTTAAAAAAATTTAAATTTAAAACTAAAGAAGAAAAAAAAAAAAAATTATTTTTGAAAAATTTATTTTTTTTAAAGAAGAGAAAATGGCAGCAATGGCACTTTCGTTGTCGCCGCCACCCATCACCGAGGGGTCGGTGACGGTCACCGGCCTTAGGCGGAGGTGGCCGGCCCCTACTTGGCCAGGGCGAGGCCTTGCCAACCCCAGGTGAGGGTTGGCCACCCCCGCTGGGCTTGGGCTCAGGCACCCAAATTTGGGCATGTTGGCCTTCATGAGGGGCCAACAATAGTCGCTTGCCCTAGGTGAGGCCTTGCTAGCCCTCCCTGGGGCCTAGCGACCGTTGCTCGCCCTAGGCAAAGGGGGTTGGAT
This sequence comes from Eucalyptus victrix, assembly GCA_016097545.1. Classification (NCBI taxonomy): domain Eukaryota; kingdom Viridiplantae; phylum Streptophyta; class Magnoliopsida; order Myrtales; family Myrtaceae; genus Eucalyptus; species Eucalyptus victrix. The sequence continues at coordinate 29,419,220 of CM027844.1, forward strand.
TTGGGCGAGCCTCGTCGGCCTTAGGTGAGGCTCGACAAGGCCTTGCCCAAGGCAAGCGACGGTTGTTGACTCCTTGTGAGGGCTGGCGAGGCCTCGCCCACCCTACGTCGACTTCTCATGAGGGGCAAGTGACAATTGCCCGCCTTGGGCGAGGCCTCGCTAGTCCTCTTGGGGGCTCAACGACTATCTCCCACCCTAGGTGAGGCCTCATCGGCCCTCACTTGGAGCCGATAACCTCCGCCACCTTCGCTGGCCCCTTCGACAATGGGTGGCGAAGGTGGTGGAAGCACCCATAGCTGCCACTTTTTGTTTTTTTTTCTTTGAACAGTTTTTCAAAATAAATTTTAGTTTTTCTTTTTTAGTTTTTAAATCTAATTTTGAATAAGAAATAATTTTAAAAAACCACGTGGAAAATAAAAAATCATTTAAAATGCCATGTTAGCGCCAAGTTAGCATTTTCCATTAATAAATTTGACGGTGTTAACTTTATAACTCAATTGAACAAATTTGATAAGTTTTATGACTTAATTATATTTTTTATAAGTTTTATGACTCAATTGCACTTTTTAAACAAGTTTTAAGGCTTCGATTGCACTTATCCCTTATTTTATTCAACATGTTTGTCTTATGGATTGATGTTTTCTACAAATTGAGATTTTTATTGTTATTTTAGCTTTCGTTTTGCTTGCCTAAGGAGTGGGTTGCAAAATTCCTTATTGTTTTAGATTTCTGCTTGGCTTTTACCTGTGTTTTATTTCCTGTTGTTTTGTTGCTAAGTTCGGCTATTCTAAATATTGTGTTGATAGATATGTACAAGAATAAGTTTTGTCCTTTCAAAGATTACAAAAATAAAACTTCAAAAAAAGGATTGGTTGGCTCCCTAGATGAATCTTAAATTCGGATTGGTCCATCCTCAGTTCTAAAATCTGAAATCGATCTTTTTTGGGTAGATTTTAGGGTTGGATAGGCCTAATCTTGAAACGACCGCTCATTTCTATAAGTTAAAAATCCATTATGAGACTTTACGCATTCGTCAACACCTCCACTCAACAATTAGAATTTTTTAATGTTGATAATCTTGAAAAAAACTGGTGCCTCTTTGATAGATTCGGAACTAGAGCGAAAATCGAGAATATCTTTTAGATAAGAAAAACTTCGGGGCGAAATCAAAATTAGACGTAAAATTAGGGTTTTTTTTTTTTTCTAAAGAAAGTGGCTCCCCAACTTATGCCATATATAAATATATTTATATGTATGCCGCCGCTCTAAGACGTCATTTTCATCCCCGGCGTAAATCCTACGACCGCAAGCGCCCACCTTCCCGGAACTCGGGCGAGAACCCGCAGGGTCGGATCCCCGATGGAAGGAAACGGGCCCGCCCGGCCCCGCCGAGGAATATCTTTCTCCGCCGAGCGCCTCCTGGGCGCGCCGTCGCCTCACCCTCCGCCGCTCGATCCCGCCGCCGCCGATGAGCTCACCGAAGACGACGTCTTCTGGACCGGTGGCTTCGCCTCCGACAGCGCGCAGCACAATCACCAGCCGTCGTCGTCGTCGTCGTCGTCGTCGTCCCTCTCTTCCGATCCACGGCATCAGCTCCGCAAAGCGTCGCTGGTCGGTCCGTCGGAAAGCTTCGGCGTCCTCGCGGTCCTGCCGGAGAACGAGCCCCGCTCCGTTTTCAACCACAAGGCGTCAATCTCCTCCCCCTCGTCTTCTTCCGCTTCGTCCTCGGCTTCGTCCTCGAGAATGATCTCAATCCCGACGGTTCCGAAGCCTCCGCCGGAGCGCCTGTTGCCGGTTGCTTCGTCCAGTTCTGGCTCGAGGTATCACCAATCGGCACCGGTGAACGTGCCGGCGTTCCCGACGTTGATGTTGAGGAGATGTGGCGAACTCGATGAGATCGAAGATGATTATGACGAAGACGGAGAGGGAACGATGTTGCCACCGCACGAGATTGTGGCGAGGAGTTTGGCCCGGTCGCCGATGATTGCGTGCTCTGTGCTTGAAGGTGCCGGGAGGACACTCAAGGGGAGGGATCTGCGGCAAGTTCGCAACGCTATTTTTCGGCAAACAGGTTTTCTCGATTGATGAATAAGTGTACCCTTGAGGATAGTGTTGTGTTGTCATCTATGAAATAATTGTGGTGGATTACTCGCCAGTTCTGAGGATCTATTCATTTGAATCGATTCATTCTTTAGTTTATCATCTATATCTATTTGGTTGGACGCTCAGTCGATGTGGCAGAGATATCATGTTGATGATTCTGATTGAATTTCAGAACCAGAACAAGAGCTACATTGGAACTTTTGAATATTTACTTGTACCACATATGATTCAGTGAATTAGTCCCTCTACTTTTCCGATCTGAGTTATTCGGGGTGCCCTTGGGAACCTGTGCAACTGTCCATTTGGTAGAAGTAATTTCAGCTGTTGGGAAGTCGAGGTTTCTTTTAGTGGTTTGAAAAGTTCCTCATTCGAGAGATTGTGCTATCCATGTAAATTGCATAGAAATGTGATAAGCTAACATGAGGTTGAAGACTGGGACTAGAAGTAGAGTGGCCTTCAGGATGGAACTGTATGTCCAAGTGACCTGTTAGTCTCACTTCGTGTTGCTCTTTTAGTGGCGGTGAAATGGATTTTCGTGGAAGATGACTAATTCCATGACAGAGGTCACAAAAACCTCTTAAACATTCGATGTGATTGTGGTAGCCAATATACAAGCTTGGGTTGCTATTTTGAAGAAAATAATTCTAACAACATTAGCTGAAACAGCTGCATTTGCACGTTATGACCAAAGTTATCTTTGTTGCGTGCAGACCATGATGGAGAATATGAATGATGATGATGATAACCTATGATGTTCACTCTTTGCAAGTTCAATTATAAGAAGCCGAGTATTGTTTCACAGAGTTGCATCTGTCCATGTGCTTGATCTTGTGGGCTACAGATGGCAATTATGAAATGCCAGATGGATAACGACCGTTTGTCAAATTAGAAGCTGATACTGTTCCTTTTTGGCAATTTAGCACCTGATACTCTGAAGTGGGGATCAGATTTTCCTTATCTTCCTTTATCAGGTTCTGTGAAATTTTTTCTATTCCTGATGTGGTATCATATATGCCTTTTGTAAATAAATAACTAGTTACCCTTAAAAATAGTGGAAGCCAAAATAATACTATTACTTTTGAAGCTTTATTAACTCTTCTCATTTTTTCATTAAACGACTCTTAGCTCTAGTAACTTGCATATGGCGCAAGACAATGATTTTTCATGCCTTCTATATGCGTCTAGTGGATAGAAGTCCCTCTTCTCTCTTTGTAAGTAGGAAGAGGTTTTTCAATCATTCTAACTACATAAGTGTGGTATGGAAGCTGGTTTTATGACTTGTGGCGGATCAAGCTTTGGAAGCCCCTGTAGGACCGTGTCTCATGTGATGTTGCTTTATTGTCCAACTTAGGGCAGTAGCCATAAGAGGTGACCATTGTTCTAGGGTAAAATTTGGAACTTGAGAACTGATTGGTGGGAACTTCTAGGTTCCATGTTCCAAGGTATGCACGGTAAGTTCCACGTTCTAAAAAATGAGGAATTTGTTTTGACAAATTTGGAATCTGAAAGCTGTAACCTAAAATCTAAAACAAGCTTTAATGATTTTCTTTTTTGGTTCATGTCTTTGCATGATCTTTCGATATTTCATGCTGTTCAATGATGAACGTATAATCTGGAAGCACTAATCCAAACTTCTATTTTATAACTAAGACTTTTACTTTATTAATGTTCATATTTTCCATGTATCTTTATGGTCGATGAACTATAGCGACAAGTGGTGATCATTAAAGGTTTTAGTTCACTGCAATCATTTGATTGATAATATAAGTGGAATCTGGATAGACTCTAAAATTGATCTTGGAACTTGTGATAGGGTAGGTTCTAGGTTCTATGATATGTAGGGTAAGTTCCAAGTTCCAAAAAATGAAGACCCTGTTCCAATGATTAGGTTCCAAGTTCCAGATGGAACCTGTATGGAATTTGGAACCGCTCACCCTTAGTAGCCATCCTACTTTAGAACATCTAGTTCAGAACATGGTGGTGAATCTGTCTTCTTGTCATTTTGGGTACTGCTTTGATATAGATCTAGTCAATGCAATTTCAACTGTCATTCTCATGTTATATTGTTTTTTTGTATTTGTCAGAATTTTTTTTTTTATAATTTCTTTTACGTCCTCTCTAAGGTGAATTTGTCTTGTTTGATATTTAGGGTTCTTCAGTGATATAGCTCTTAAGAATGCAATTTCAACATAGTCATACTGGTTAAATTATTTCTTTTGTGTTCTTTACATCATGTGGTCAAACTGCAGCCATGCTGATCCTAATCAAATTGAATTTTGTCCTTTTGAATTTTCTTCATTGCCTTCTTTTGTTCTTATTGAATCGGCCAACTTGAAGTGTATTTTGCATTTAGCATACTTCACTTTGAATGCAGGAACACTAAAGCTGGTCATTCAAAAGAATAGAAAGTGATAGAAGGTGAAATAAATTAATTTTCATTCTAGGTCTTTTGTTTGAAGACAAAATGATTGTTGATTGGATGTTCCCAAATCCTTGTGGACAGCTTTTGTTCATCATGTATTGCCTTGCTGGTGAGTCAGGACACTAAAAATTATGTGTAATCCTTATCATGTCGAAAATGTCAAAATTGTTTTTATGGGAGGCACCAACAATATTAGTTATCTTTTTCTCTCTTTTTTCCGTTCCTCAGCCATTTTGCGGATGTGGCACTGGCTGTCATGAGGTGATTTCCCGGGGCAAATTGCTTCCGCATTGCCTGCTTGCAGTTATTGCCTATGGCGCTTATTGATCTCAGGTGGCTGGACTACTGCTGTGGGATATGGATAGTGGAGACTGGTAGTTCTGGTGTAGCTTATATGGAGCACTTTCTCCTATTTGGCAGATGGATGAAACCGTACAGTTGTCACATTTATTAAGAGTTCCTGTTTATTTTCATCTTTCAGCAGAATTATGCTGTTTTGTTTTCTTTGGCCAAGACTTGTGTTTGAGGAACTTGAAAGTGCAGAAACGCACTTAATTCCACTCTGAAATCCTGGTAATAGTTTCCATCTATAGAGAATCGCGACTGGATTGTGCGGTTGAATTCTCTGGCCTAACAGATGGAATGTAATTGAAGATTTCGTGTTGCCCGTGATACTGAGTGATTATTACTAGATACTTGTGGAGGGTATGTTAATAGGTTCTGAAAGGCAAACTCCTCCTATAGTGTCTTCTCTTTTGAGGCTTTGAATTCAATGCGGATGGTGCTTTCTCATGTGAATAACAATCAAGTTTGTCTGATTGACATCTGACCACACAGAGTGAGATTGCTCTTAGCTTTGCTGCTTTTCTGCACAATTTCTTGTTGCGATAGGATGTTGAAGGGATTTGTCCTGTTTTTGGCGATGGTTTTATTGTTTTTGTTTGGCTTTCGTTCTGCAGTAGCTTGTCCTTTTGATTTCATCCCATCAACATATTTTTGTGATGTGTTTGACACCTAAAATTTTGATTAGGTTATTAATTAGGTTTTAATTTCTTTTATGTTTCCTTTTTTTAGATAATAAATAATAAATAACAAAAACAACAAAAAATTAGTAAAGACAAGAAAAAACAAAAATTGCAGCTGCTGGGGCTGGGCCTTCAAGCCTAGCCTCTCCCTTCTCTCTCTCTCTCGCGCAGGCCCTCATGGCCTAGCCCGGACGACCTAACCCTTCCCCCTCCTTCTTCCTTCTTCTCCCTTCTTCCCCTACGCCTCTGCATCTCATGCGCTCGAAGACAACCTATGGCCGAGGAGGGTAGGCCGACGTCGGCCGGAGATGACGGATCTCAGGCGCCATTAATGGCTGTCTTCAATGCCAAGCATGCTTTGTTGGAAGAGCGAGGATGGGATGCCGGTTCGGCCGCAGGCGTCCGTTCGGCGTGCGAAGACCGGCGGTCGAATCCCCGTCGACCGGCCGCCCCTCTCGCCTATAAATAGCGAGGCACCATCTCCGTCGAAGGACACGGCGAACTCGGAGATCTTCCCTTGAGAGACTTCAGGGAGAATCAACGAGCGAGCACGCGAGAGATCGGGTCGCGAAGCTCGAACGACCTCCCTCCGAGAGACTTCGGGGGAGGCCGGCGGCAAGCGAGCCCGGGGAAGGTAGATTTGAGCGCCTGGATCTGTGAAATAAGGGCTGAACGAGGCTAGCCAGAGGAGGGAGGGCCAGATCTGGGAAGCCGGAAGCTCTTCGCCACTTGCGACCGCTACTCCGTCGTTGCTGTTCCTCGTCCCGATGCCGCTACTGCCCCAGATCTTGCCATGCCGCCGTCCTCACGCGTTGCCGCCGTGCTGTGCAAACCGGAGCCGTGAAGCCGACTCGCGCATCTCGTCGCGGACAGGTAACGACACTCGGATCCGCCGCCTTTGGTCGCATAGTCGTCGTCGCACCCCCCCTTTTTTTGAACCGTGCCGCCGCTGACCACACCGGTATAAACCCATCCTCGTTGTAACCGTTTTGTCGCCGCCTTCGGTCGTGTCGTCACCGTCTGGCCCGTTGTCGTCGACGTTGCTGCTGTCGTCGCCATCGTAGTGGCCGTTGTCGCTGCTGTCGTCGCCGGTGACGCTTCTCCCCCCTCACCAGCGCCGCAAGGGAGCGAAGGAGAAAGGAGGTCGGGAACCGAGTCAGCTCGCGGGTCCGTCCGACCCGGTTTCCCAGTAACCGGGTAGGGTTTTGCCTGGGCCGGGTTATGCGCGTGGGCCGGGTAGTCTTTGGACTGAGTTTATTTTAATGAAAAATGGTCAAAGTGGGTTTGGGCTTTTAGGTTTTTCTTAAAAGAAAAAAAAAAGGACAAAAAATCCGAGTCGGGCCCGCGTTGCGGGCCCGTCCGCAGGTGGGTTGCCGGCCTAGGTCGGTCCCACCCGAGAACTCGACCTGGTTCGATTTTTATAATGTATAATGATATAAAATAATATTTTAATTAAAAAATGAAAAAAAAATGAAAAAATCTAAGTCGGGCCCGCATTGTGGGCCCGAAAATGGATGACCTGGGTCGGACCCAACCCAGGGATCCGACCCGGTTCGTTTTTTACATTATAATATAATATAATATTTCAAAAATAATGAAAAATAATTTATTTTTCCAAAAATATTAAAAATATTTAAAAAAGTATTTTATTTTCCGAAAAATCAAAAAATCAAAAAATATTCCATATTTTCCAAAAAATGCCAAAAATCCAAAAAAAGTCAAAATTTCAAAAAAAAAGCCAAAAAAAATTCAGAAAAAGCCAAAAAGACTTGTATTTTTCCAAAAATACTAAAAAATCCCAAAAAATCCCTTTTGTGTCAAAAAAAAATTAGAAAAAGACTCAAAAAATGTTTTTCCTCCCAAAAATGCATGGAAAATCCCTCGAACATCCAAAAAGCCTTAGGGTTTAAACAAGATTAGGTACCGGAAGGGCATTAGTGATTAACTAGTGTAATCAAGTCCCCGATCCTAATTTCTCTGGTTGCGCAGGAGCGAGTATTTCTCCCGATACTTCGCTTGGGTTCCTAATCGACCCACCCCAAATCGATTAGTGGCGACTCCATTTTAAAAATTAATTTACATATTAAAAACTCAAACTATTAAAGTCGTGAATTGGTGGACTTGGGAGAGTCCGGGCATAATTAAATTCAGCCGAGCCATTAGCCTCCTTAGGCGCTCGTACCTGATCGTGGGTGTCGAAAAAAAAGAGGTCGTGACAGCTTGGCGACTCCGCTGGGGACTTTGAGGACTTAGGCCATTTTTGTCTTGTTTAGATTCTTTACTGACTTAGGTTTTTTCTTTATGCAGGTCCAAAGCTTAGAAATTCATTTTAATTTTGCTTAAAATAGATTATCTTGTGCATGCTTTACTGTTTTAGCACTACACATGGCACACACAACCCGGCCGCCGGACTTGGGCCGCCATAGGATTTCTAGGATGGTGTTAAGAAAGATACGACCTCGAACGCGAGACTGCGATGTAGAGGTTGCCTTTCTTTTCCCCGAATTTCTTAGCCGAGGTTAAGGGGGTATGTTGCTAACGCGAGACTGCGATGAGCGGATACCCTTTTAATTTCAACAAGCCTTCTCAGTTAGAAATCGAGCCACACGTCCCATCTGTATGTCTCTATGCTTGCCATTTTCTTTAAAAGCAAAGTAATTTATTCACTTTTACTCAGTCTTTCTGGCTCATGGCAAAATAGGGTCAGGTTGTGTATTTCCCGTTCTTATATGCGATGGGAAGAATTGATATCCAGTTCATTCCTACCCTAAAGGAAGAGCTTCTCAGATGGTGGAAGTAGTTAGATCAGCTCGGCCAAGAGTGCGTCAAAGCAAGAATCGGTCATCTCCTCCCATTGCTCCAAATCAATATTCACTTTGGGGTCATGCAAGCACTACCACATTTCTGGTGTCCTGAAACATCCACCTTCGTGTTCGGCAAATTTGAACTGACTCCGACTCTAGAAAAGTACAGTCTCGCCATAGGAATGCCCCTGGGAAGCGAGCTTGCCAAACCACCAATCGGCATTGACCCTGTGGTTAGTCTATCACGGTTTCTAAAAAATCATTCGATAAGAGAAATTGTTCAAGCCAACAACAATGCTTTTCCGCTATCATCTTTAACTGAATGCTTTGAAAAACAGTCAATGACCCAAAAAGCCAAGATTTTCCTCTTAGCATTCTTTGGTTTTATTATCTTTCCCCATCGAAAGAATGCTATAAATCCTTCAATCACATGGGTGATAAATCAAGTCATTTTTGGAGCAGGATATGTGAACATGGTTTTAGCCGAAACGTTTTTATCCCTTAATCGTTTTAAAGAAAAGAAAGACAAAATCATGAGGGCCGCTCCAGAAATTTTACAAATGTGGTTCTTTTCCCATATCAAAGGATTTGGGCACCTCATGCAAATATTTGAAATCAACGAGTCTAAACACCCATTACAAAAGTTTCAAACCTTGGAAAAATATTCTCCCAATGAAGAGTATTCTCGGTGGATTAACTTGCTAAAAAACCCGGTCCCTGAGACATTCCTATGGCGAGCTAAATGGTTCTTTGCAGGAGAGGTGCGCTTTGCGCTTAATTATTACAACCCCATCCCGTTGCTGGGCCTCTCCGGAGCTACCTCATATTATCCATATAGGGTGGCTTGTCAATACAGGGTCCTCCAAGAAATCCCGCCACCACTCAAATTAGGATTGTTCCGAATCTTTTTCACCCGTACAGACTACAACTACTTGGAGGAGATCCGCATAAATCAGAACGCATGGAGTAGATGTCACACTGAAAAGATCGTCGTGCCCAGAAGGTTAAAATGACAAGAAAAAGTTCATCATGCATTAACATTCTACATCCTCAACCATATCATTCCCCAGGAGCTACAACCAGTAATCCCTGATGTAGTTGATAAACTTACCCTGCAAGGGCGAATCGAATCTCTTGAAAAGAGCTTGGAGACCACTAGGAGACACGTATCAAAGCTAGTACGAAGAAGCAAGCGGCTTCACAAGACTGGAACTTCCCATCACATATAAAAATGGGCAGTGGGACTTTTGATGTGAATATTTTTAATGTGAATATCTAGGGTCGTTCTAACTGGTGTAAAGAGCTCTGTATAAATCTTTTGTTAATAAATAAGAATGACTCGACCCTTGCCATGAGCCAGTTTTTCATGTGTTTCCCTCATTTCCGTTTTCTCCACTTTCTGTGCTAACAGGTAATCACATCATAGTCATATTCACCAAATCCAAAAGCTAGAATGGCCGAAGAAAATGTACCAAGCCATGTCGAGATTATGGAAAGTGAAATGAAGCAAGTCTTCAATGTGCTTCAACAACTCTCAAAGCATATAGATTCCATCCAAGGCAAATTGGCTCCCGCCCCAGCCTCAATCGAAGTATTGTTACCGCAATCGTCTATCCGAGGTGATCAAGGAAGAGATACCGATGATAACATGCCCAAATTGGAGGATGATGCGCACCGAATCATAGTTGAGAAAGCAAAGCCCAACAGTTTGTCTAAGACTGAACATGACAAACGCCTTGAGAAACTTGAAGAGAGGCTAAAACAATTGCAGGGCCTCCAAGATCCTACTCCAGCAGACCTCTCCATCTACTCCAAGGTCAAAATGCCAGAAAAATTCAAAATGCCTGAGTTCGAGAAATACGATGGCACGACTTGCCCAAGGGCTCATTTGCAAATGTACTTGGTTCGAATGACCCAGTACATTAATAATGTGCCTCTAATGATCCAAACTTGTTCCAATCCAAGTCTAGTAGGTCCCGCCCTGAGGTGGTACATCACAAAAAATATAAACCTCCTCGAAACATGGAGTGAAGCAAGTGAGGCATTCCTCAAGCAGTACAAGTTCATAATGGATATTACCCCTTCTCGTGAAGATCTCGAGCGCACGGAAAAGAAAAAGCATGAATCTTTCAAAGAATATGCTATTAGATGGAGGAATCTAGCCGCCCGCAATCGTCCCGAACCAACCGATTTTGAACTAAGAAAAATGTTCATCAAAACCCTCCCCTATGAATACCGCAACCGAATGGTGACTACGATTGCTGAATCATTTAATCAACTCATTCCAGTAGGAGAGCAGATTGAGATAGGGTTAAGGGATGGCTAGTTCACTGAACCTGCACCCGTCAGCAGAAGGCTCAACCTGAAAAAGGACAAAGAACCCCTGGTAGATGTTAATGCAACCTACACTGCAAATACCGGTCACCTCCCGGCCGTTCAGACAAGCACAGGCCAACAACAGACCACTAGTCGTCAACCACCCCAGCGCTACAACAACATAAGACAATTCACTCCACTTCCTGGATCTCTATCATAGGTTTTGCCAATCCTCTAGAACAAGAGCCTCCTCTCAATTGAGCCAAAACGACCAAACGCTGAAAGCTTCTCCAGCTATGACCCGTCCAAAAAATGTGACTATCACATGGGAGAAGTAGGCCACTTAACTGACGATTGTTTCATCCTTAAGCATCGGATCCAGAACTTACTGGATACTAAGGCTTTCTCATTCCAAACTACAAAACCAAATGTCCAAAGCAATCCGCTCCCCAATCACACTGACAAAGTAAACGCGATATTTAGTTATGAAGCCAACCAAATCAGAAATGTCAATGCACATATTGTTGACATCTATCGAGGGCTAGTAGAAACTGAGTATTATTCAGGCGATGAAATACGACCCTTAGCAACAATGAAAGAAAAGGTATCAAGAATGATAGAGGCAGGAATAATTGTGTACGCTGGCCACACCGGCATGGTCTCTACTATATCGCAAGTCGTCATTAATTGGGATGAAGAATTTGCCACACTAAACGGAAAGAGAGAAAAGAAGGATTCCACCCCACTTGAGGGCGTCTTTGAAGGGAAATGAGCCATAGTTCAAGCATCGACAGCAGAAGCAGCTATAGTCATTGAGATCCCCCAGCCCTACAAATACGAAGGCAACAATGCAGTACCGTGGTCTTACAACCTCGATGTCGGCTTAGTCACGAGATCTGGACGAACCTATGCTCAGGCCAATACACAGCCTGCCAAGCCCGTCACTGACGAAGAAGCCAAGAAGTTTTTGGCTGTAGTTAAAGCCAGCGAGTACAACGTGGTGGAACAATTACGGAAATCACCAGCACATATCTCTTTGCTGGAATTACTTCAGACATCTGTCAAGCACCAGAAATCCCTCATGAAGGTACTAAGTGAAGTACATGTCCCTGAAACGATTGAACATGACAAACTCGAGGAATTTGTCAGTACCATCTTTTTTTTTTTTTTTCTAAAAGATCAAATGGCATTTTCTGATGAAGAGATCCCCAAGGAGGGTAGAGGACACACCAAAGGCCTCTACATATCAGTCAAGTGCAACGCATCTCACGTCGCTCGAGTACTGATTGACAATGGATCTGCTCTTAACATATGTCCACTAGCAACACTCGTCGTCTTAAAATAGAGACATCACGAATCCGACTCCTAAGACTTCCGTTCGAGCATTCGATGGAACAAAGAAGGAAACAAAGGGAGAGATCGAGCTTGACGTTCAAATAGGCCCAACCATATTCAAAATTTTGTTCCAGGTGATGGATATCCCCACTGCGTTCAATTTCCTCTTAGGCCGCCCATGGATCCACGTCGCTGGAGCAGTACCTTCAAGCCTCCACCAAAATGTAAAGTTCGTGATTGGAGGAAAACTGATCACGATCCACGGAGAAGAAGATCACCGCATCTACCATGAGACGGCCATCCCTTATGTTGAACCTGGTGACAAAAATGAATCCAACTATCAATCGTTCGAGCTTGTGTCTACTATACACGAAACTCGAGGGACTCCATCCCTTGTCCCCGAAATATCAAGCACTGCAATCATGGTAGGGAAAATCATGACTGGATACGATTTTATCCCAGGTCAAGGGCTCGGCAGGGGAAACCAAGGCATCCGCGAGCCTATCAAAGCCTTGAAGAGACCTCAGACCATCGGTTTAGGATATCAGGAGCAGTACCGTCAAGGAAAAGCGAAAAAGAAGACCGGCCTTGTATACCCTCACCTTGAGGAAACCTTCCCAGGCCCTGCGAAAATGATGCATGAGGAAGAAGAAATGATCGGCGTTCCAAAACAATTCAACCATGAAAGCATGAAGTTTCCCATTTATTTGGGCATGGGTCAGAAGAGCATAACTCAACTCGTACTTACAAAGAAAGAAGGGCCATATGACGTGACCACCATGTTTGGGGACCTTTTCGTAGGTGCCATTGAGGAGGAACAGCTAGAAGAAACAAGCGATAACTTTTCGTTCACCCAGCTTCAGCGTCAAGTCGATGAACTACGCGATAGCATATACCGCTTGATAGAAAATTTTGTTCAAGCTGCCCGTACGTTCCACTCTTGTCACAATGAGGAGTTGATAGCCAAAGTAAGTGAAGAAGATCCTACTGACACAATCTGGCAAGGAGCTCGGCTACCACAGTCCTCAAGAAGCACGCGGCCATATTCGCCTCTTCCTAAATCGATGGTCACTATTTTCCCCATCCTCCTAGAGCAAGGAATAATCTCTAGAGAACTAGGCGTCCTACTCCGGAGTACTTCCTTGATTATGATCCATCCAAGTACTGTGACTATCATTCGGGGGAATTAGGACACTCGCTAGATGACTGTACCATCCTGAGAGACAAGATTCAGGATCTTTTGGATGCTGGGGTATTCACGTTCCGCTCCCCGTGGCTATGTTATGGCAAAGATGACCTTCTCGTAGTACCTAGCACCCATACCATGCTCCCTGAGCATGCTAAGGAAGCACATAGAGGAAAGTCAATCATGGACACTTTGGGCCAACCAAGTGGTAAATTCGACTATTATGTCAACTATTCAATTCCCCAAGGTTTCTATGACCATCATTAGAGCATCGTCCCTGATGGATGGGGAGGCATGGACGATCTGAAATTCACAAAGTTGGGAGCACAAGGAGGCGTGACTGGTGACTGGTATGAAGACTTCTTCGTGGGTGCTATCAACGAAGGACCGTCAGGGGAAATGGGTGCAGGCCCGCTCGAGTAGAACCCTTTTTTAATTCCTTTGCATACTCCCCTACGTGGGAACCCATACATATTTCTTAAAGTCTGGCTTGTTTTGTTTTCAACATCAGTTCCACTCAAGGAATTATTTTTTGAAATCACCTTGTAAATCCGTCTACTAATAAATAAAGTTGAAAACATTTTGAGGGCATGACGAGACATACCAAACCGGCCCGTTGATGATAGCCAGCCGTCAAATGAAAGAATAAATCTAAGGCCCGGGTCTCCTCATGTTTCCTTGTCCTAAATCTTCAAGAACAATTTATCACATTTTCAAAAGAAAGAAGCATTCATGCTATTAGCCTTATTTGTTCCCTTAGCCTATCTACTCTATGACACAGGAGTAATCTAGCGGCAGGCGAGGGTATGGGAACGGTCCAAACCAACGTCATGGATAGCCATGATAGCAATCCTGATAGCTCAGATGATGACTTTGATAATTCCGATGAAATTCAACGAGACTGGAAGCGTCATGAAGAAGCAAGGCCCTCTACCACTGAAGACACCGTCACTGTCAATTTAGGCAGCACAGAAGGTCCAAGAGAGATAAAGATTGGCGCCAGCCTTCCTGAAGAAGAAGCTGCAGATCTGATTGCTTTTTTAAAAAGGTATCAAGATGTATTCGCATGGTCATACACGGATATGCCAGGCCTTGATCCAATGATCGTGGAGCATAGTTTGCCAACCAACCCTGATATGGCCCCCAAGAAGCAATGGTTAAGAAGAACCAAGCCAGAATTGTCAAAAAAGATTGAAGAAGAGGTAATGAAGCTCCTTGAAGTGGGTTTCCTCGAAGTCTCGCAATACCCCAGCTGGGTAGCAAACATTGTGCCAGTGAAGAAGAAGGATGGTCGAATACGTGTTTGTGTCGACTATCGTGACTTGAACAAAGCAAGCCCAAAAGATGATTTCCCATTACCCCACATAGATGTTCTGGTAGATAGTACTGTAGGGTTCAAACTGTTCTCTTTTATGGATGGATTCTCGGGATACAACCAAATAAAGATGAAGGAGGAAGACAAGGAAAAAACGGCGTTCATTACTCCATGGGGAACTTTCCATTATAAGGTCATGCCTTTTGGCCTGAAAAAATGCTGGAGCAACTTACCAACGAGCCATGGTTACCCTTTTCCATGACATGATGCACAAAGAAATTGAAGTATATGTCGATGACATGATCGCTAAAACCAAACATGGAGAAAACCATGTGAAGACCCTGGAGAAACTATTTGAGCGACTTCACCAGTTTAAGTTGCGATTGAATCTAGCGAAATGTGTGTTCGGGGCAACTTCTGGCAAATTACTTGGATTCATTGTGAGCTGTAAAGGGATAGAAGTGGACCCGTAAAAAACTAAAGTGATATTTGAGATACCTCATCCCTTGACTATAAAAGAAGTCCGGAGTCTCCTGGGAAGATTAAATTACATTGCGCGATTCATTTCCCAGCTTTCCGAAACTGCAAAGCCTTTCTTTAAACTTTTCAGGAAAGATGCACAAATCAAATGGGATGATGATTGCACAAGACATCTTGAAAATTTAAAGCGACCTAATGAAACCCCCCGTTTTAGTACCCCGACTCCAGGACACCCTTTGACCCTCTACCTTACCATCAACAGTGAATCCCTAGGTGCAATGTTGGCACAGAAAGGACCCCATGATAGGAAGTTCACCACGTCAGAACAAAACTACTCCAAATCAGAAAAAACATGCGCTGCATTGGTATGGGTGTTGCACAGACTCCGACAGTATACCTTGCATTACCAGACATTCCTTGTAACTGAGAGTGACCCAATCAAGTATTTGCTGGGTTGTTCGGCCTTGGTGGGAAAATTGGCCAAATGGCAAATCCTGATCTCTGAATTTGACATCCAAGTGATGTCGCAAAAATCAGTTAAAGGTCGGGTGATTGCTGATATGTTAGCATATTGTCCTAAAGAAGTACGCGAGGATCATTCCCCAAATGACCGAATTTCAACAGTAGAAGAGGACACATGGACTATGTTCTTCGACGGAGCTGTAAATTTGTTAGGTTCAGGCACTGGGGCAGTCTTGATATCCCAAAATGGGCAACATTATCCTGTGGCTGCAAAATTGATGTTTCCATGCACCAACAATATAGCCGAATATGAAGCATGCATCCTCGGCCTACAAGCGGCTATTGGAATGGAAGTGTCAAAACTAAAAGTGTTCGGTGACTCCACCTTAATTATCCTCCAGACTGTGGGCGAGTGGAAGACAAGAGATGCCAAACTTGTGCCTTATCACGACTACTTGGAAGAATTGGTAGGAGAATTCCAGGACATCTCGTTTGAATACCTACCTAGAATTCATAACCAGTTTGCTGATGCACTAGCAACACTATCATCTATGTTGCAAGTAACGAAAGGGTTAGAAATAGAGCCTTTGAAGATTGAAGTCCTGACAAGACAAGCCCACTGCATGACTATAACTGAAGAATCCGACGGGAAACCCTGGTATTATGACATCATGAAATACGTCCAGAAGTAAGAATTCCCTGAAGAAAGCACTCCCTCTGATCGAAAATACCTAATGAAAATGGCTTCAAGGTTCTTCGTCAGCGGTGAAAATTTGTACAAAAGATCATATAACTCAGTCCTACTAAGGTGTGTGGATGCAAATGAAGCCACACAAATAATGCAAGAAATTCATGGGGGAGTATGTGGTCCTCACATGAATGGACGTATGTTGGCCAAGAAAATAATGAGATTGGGTTATTACTGGTTCCCTTTAGAGAGTGATTGTGCTCAGCATGTGCGAAGCTATCATCGTTGTCAAATTCACGGGGACAAGATAAATGTCCCTCCAACTGAATTACATCAGTTATCTGAGCCGTGGCCATTTTCAATGTGGGGCATTGACGTAATTGGCCCAATCAATCCGAAGGCATCAAATGGGCACCGATTCATTTTGGTCGCAATCGACTACTTCTCAAAATGGATCGAGGCCGCATCTTATGCAAGCGTAACTGCACGAAACGTTATGAAGTTCATCAAACGTGACATAATCGCCCGTTATGGCGTACCAGAAGCTATCGTCACCGACAATGGGTCAAATTTGAACAACAAGTTGATTGATCAATTATTTTTTGAGTTCAAAATCCAACATCTGAACTTGTCCCCTTATCGTCCACAAATGAATGGAGTCGTGGAAGCCGCCAACAAGAACATCAAGAGAATCCTATCCAAGACAGTTGAAAACTACCGCGACTGGCATGAGAGGTTACCCTTCGCACTAACAGCATATCGAACTTTGATTCGAACTTCCACTGGGGCAACGCCTTTTTCCCTGGTTTACGGCATGGAGGCAGTTTTTCCCGTGGAAGTAGAAATCCCTTCCCTGCGAATTTTATCCCAAGCAGGATTGTCCAAGGAAGAATGGACACAACAGAGGCTTGAGCAACTGAATATGATCGACGAAAAACGACTGAAAGCCCTCTGTCATGGTCAGTGTTACCGGCAGAGGGTAGCTCGATCGTTCAATCAAAAGGTGCGACCCAAGCACTTTGAGGTAAACGAGCTAGTCTTGAGAAAGACACTGCCAATCTTTCCAGAGCTCGGAGGCAAGTTCGCCCCAAATTACAAGGGTCCTTATGTAATAAAGAAGATACTCCCTGGAGGAGCCTTGATCCTAACTGAGATGGATGGGCGAGAATTCTCTAAACCAGTTAATTCCGATGCTGTGAAAAAGTACTACCCTTGAAAGATGTTCATTGTCTGGCATTGCCAAACACTTCTCTATCATAATGAAAATGCCTATGCACCTTTATATATGAGTGATGTATTTCCACCATCATAAAAAACGTGTGTTTGGTTGACTCGATGAAGAAAAATGAATGATAATCACCAGCATTTAAAGAAGTGTTGAAAATCAAATAGCAAATTCGATGGCATAACTTGAGCAAATCGACATTACCCAGGCAGACTCGTAAGAGTAATCCATGTCAATTTCGCCCAACTCGGTGTAAAGGACGCGTCATTCAAGAACCGGTCTGGTTAGAAGGAACCTTCTGTCTCAGTCAACAATCTTAGAATCTGGAAGCTTCACTTTTTGTTCCAGATGCAGGCTCTCGCAAGAAGTAATTGTCATCAGAGAAATTAGAGGTTTTGATTGTCCATATCAGATTCCATAGAAGCTTGAAGTACATGACTTTACTCAATGCTGCTAATGGTCATATGGTCAAAGACAGAATTCCACAAAAGGAAGGCGTTGCAAATCATCAATCATGTACACAGGGCCACAAATGAGGACGGCCAATCAAAAGAGACATTGAACTGTGTCGAAAACAAAAGGCCGTCATTGACATTCAAATATCCCTAGGAGTCAGCAAATATAAACTCTGGGGAAGAGTAATTTGGTATCGTTTCCAATACTTCTAGTATCTGAACTCACTTTTGACATATTTTCTCCTATTGATAGGAAGCATAGGATTCAAGAAGCAAGCTTAATGATTAATTTGGACAAATCAAATGACCCATATCGATTTACCTAACTTGGTATGAAAGGACGTGACGTCCAGGAACCGAGTCGATTAAATGAAAAAAACAGCGCCCTACGAACATCGTCGACGCCTTTAGCCAAGTGGTATCCGGGAAGAAGTGAAATGGTCTGAAGTCGGGGGTTCAAATCCCCAACGTGACAGTTAGACGCTTAGTAGAAAAAAATAATAAATTTTTTTTTGCTTCTCTTGCACTTGCAATTTACAAGAAAGCAGGTGATCTAACGAAGCAAAAGACATAGGACTTCGTGTCCCACTCGCATTATAGGTCCATCCAATCATTTGCAAAGCAGTGAAGGGTAATGTTGTATCGCTCCCAGTTGTTTAAACTCCTATGAAAAATTGTGATCGACACATTCTTTCCTATCTTTTGTAGGATCACCCGATTGTCAAAAACAAAGATAACAAATCAATGAGAGGCATAACAAACTCTCCCAAGCAAAATGGCGTCTCAAGTATTGCCAAAGCAAATGACAGAAAATCTTCAGGCCTCAACTCACATTTGATTTTGGCCAGACTAATTGATCTACTTGTACATCTTCTCTTCTGCAGGGGCAAAAGCAGAGATGCCCGATCAGATTCCCAACCACGACTGATCATTCATGTGTCATATCCCTAATCAATAGGGACAACTATCGACACCCATTTGCGAATAACCCTTTTGATGTTCAAAATTTAACATATTTGGAAACACCATTATGTTAACTCTTAAAGTTGTCAATAGGGTCTTTTTTAAGTCAAAACCACTTACTTGTTTTGAAGAGTTCAAACTCCATCATATTCAAAATGTTGCATGTCACTTCTAGATGAATTCTGCATGATGATTTTGTCTGCCTAAGTCACTGATTCCACTAAGGATTATTAGAATAGACAGCTAAGTGAAGAATATAAGATTGATTGAGCATGCTGGATGAGGCGCGTCAGAATGATGACAGGCAAGCTATATCCTACACACAGTCCCCCCCATCTATACACTTGTGAGATGAGTGCAGAAGATTCCATGGCTGCAGGGTAAAAAGTTCTCTCGCAAATGGCACGATAACCAAAATAATGAGAGGCATTCCATCGCTCACCTCATTGAGCCCCATACACTGATGAAATTTTTGTCCTATCCCTGTCAAGAACCACCCTACACTGGGGCAGATTGGAGGCGAAGCAACATCACAAGGTGAGAAGAGAGATAGAAATTTTCTTGCTCACACTTGCATCAATCTTTGGGTGTTTTTATTGCATATGAACACTCG
Source organism: Eucalyptus victrix (assembly GCA_016097545.1). Taxonomy (NCBI): domain Eukaryota; kingdom Viridiplantae; phylum Streptophyta; class Magnoliopsida; order Myrtales; family Myrtaceae; genus Eucalyptus; species Eucalyptus victrix. The sequence continues at coordinate 29,438,612 of CM027844.1, forward strand.
CATTAATTTAAGTGCCCTAGAGTCATGAAGAGCAATTATTTCTTTACGCACTTGTATCTATTGTATAACTCAATTAAGTCTGTAAATTCACCCTCACGTGGAGGCAAAGCAAAAGCTACTGCCATTTGAGCAGCCTAATCAGAAGTGCCGGCAAAAGATGAAGACTCAATAGTCTAACAAAGGCGTTTGCTTGAACTTGTCAAAATCAGCTCTCAAGCAACAAGAATGAAAAAAACATGGGCATAAAAAAGCAGTGTACCTGGTAAAAGTAAGGTCAATGCCCATAAATGAAGAACTGAAATAAAAATAGGGGCATGAAAAAGCAGTGTGCCTAGTAAAAGCAAGGCCAATGCCCCCAGTAAAAAATGCAGCCAAGAAAATGTTGCTGTTGTGGTCCATAGAACCTCCATTTGACAGTGAGAAGAAAGACTGGTGACAAATGCCAAGGCAATCACCAGCTCTCACCCTTTTACACATGAATCAAGCTTACATTGCATCCCATTGTAAAAGTCTCTTCAGACTAGGGGCACTTCAATTAACGTAGGATTTCATATGTCTATAAGCATCGCTCGAAGAAGTACGAGCAAGACTATTCTATCTCTTTTCGCAGGACTCTTGACTTGCAAACCTGGAGATGATCGTGCGGCACTTCATTCATGAGCCTTGACCTCGACGGTCCCATTTGATGAGCTATTGACCAAGTCTTCATCACAATTTCAACAAAGACCTCTCACATTGGTAAAGTTGTACCACTTGCGAGAATACTCAGACCCCTGCTGACATGATGACAGTGAGAAGTGTGGTCCTTATAAATCCTGCATCAATGGTTAGGATAGTCTTTTCCATGAGAGTGAGCGAAAAGTCCTTTCAGACTGAAAGTCCCTCATCTGGCATACTCAAGACATCTACATTATGAATAAATGTTGTCTTTCAAAGTCTTCCCCAGTGGAATTCGAATGATACATAGCAGACAAAGTTGTCATGCATGAATCTCATTTGAACTCATGAATTTACAACACATACAATCATGTGTGTATATTATGCAAATAGCAGACATACTCTCAGAGATCAGAGATATTGACAGGTATGCATATTTCTATCCCTTTGTCTGAGTACTCACCACTTGCTGGGTACTCCCTCTTATCGACACTTGACCTATACGAGTTGTCCCAGAGTATCGATGCTTGTGATCATCCAAGTATCCCCAAAGAGTTTGTACTTGTGATCGTCTAGGTACCCCTTCGATACTTGTGATCATCCAGGTATCCCCAAAGAGTTTGTACCTGTGATCATCCAGGTACCCCTTCGATACTTTGATCATCCAAGTATCCCCCAAGAGTTTGTGCTTGTGATCATCCAAGTACTATCTCCTAACAAACAGATGCCTTGAGAAAGGTCGGCGCATCTCCCGTCAAGGCGACCGAAGAAAGGTTCGGGTCCTAGACAAAACAACTTATTGTTCTAACAGGCGACCGAAGAAAGGTTCGGGTCCTAGACAAACCACTTATTGCTCTAAACAGGCGACCGAAGAAAGGTTCGAGTCCTGGAAAAGCGATTCTTTGTCAAGGCGAACGAAGAAAGGTTCGGGTCCTAGACAAATCACTTATTGCTCCAATAGGCGATCAAAGAATGGTTCGGGTCCTGGAGAAGCAACCTCATCATACCACTAGGTAAGATGACGCCTTGATACTTGCCAAAACTCGGGGTTCACACCCTATCTCACTCACTCCCGGTAAGTAACTACAGGTATCTTCTTATCTTTCTTAGTATATGTAATGTTATATTGCTCATTTTTTGCATAGGACAATAGGTGCCAAATAAAATATAATCTATTGCATATGTATAGACAAAATTTAGGTATCATGTTTGTTTTTGAATGCAACCTCTGCGAACTCACCTTCAAAGAGGGGCAGCTGTTGACACCTAAAATTTTGATTAGGTTATTAATTAGGTTATTAATTTCTTTTATGTTTCCTTTTTTTAGATAATAAATAATAAATAACAAAAACAACAACAAAAAATTAGTAAAGACAAGAAAAAACAAAAATTGCAGCTGCTAGGGCTGGGCCTTCAAGCCCAGCCCCTCCCTTCTCTCTCTCTCGCGCAGGCCCTCATGGCCCGGCCTGGACGACCTAACCCTTCCCCCTCCTTCTTCCTTCTTCTCCCTTCTTCCCCCTACGCCTCTGCAACTCACGCGCTCGAAGACAACCTATGGCCGAGGAGGGTAGGTCGACGTCGGCTGGAGATGACGGATCTCAGGCGCCATTAATGGCTGCCTTCAATGCCGAGCACGCTTTGTTGGAAGAGCGAGGATGGGACGCCGGTTCGGCCGCAGGCGTCCGTTCGGGGTGCGAAGACCGACGGTCGAATCCCCGTCGACCGGCCGCCCCCCTCGCCTATAAATAGCGAGGCACCATCTCCGTCGAAGGACACGGCGAACTCGGAGATCTTCCCTTGAGAGACTTCAGGGAGAATCAACGAGCGAGCACACGAGAGATCGGGTCACGAAGCTCGAACGACCTCCCTCCGAGAGACTTCGAGGGAGGCCGGCGGCAAGCGAGCCCGAGAAGGTAGATTTGAGTGCCTAGATCTATGAAATAAGGGCTGAAAGAGGCCAGTCGGAGGAGGGAGGGCCAGATTTGGGAAGCCGGAAGCTCTTCGCCACTTGCGACCGCTGCTCCGTCGTTGTTGTTCCTTGTCCCGACGCCGCTACTGCCCTAGATCTTGTCGTGCCGCCGTCCTCACGCGTCGCCGCCGTGTTGTGCAAACCGGAGCCGTGAAGCCGACTCGCGCATCTCGTCGCGGACAGCTAACGACACTCGGATCCGCCGCCTCTGGTTGCATAGTCGCCGTCGCACCCCCCCTTTTTTGAACCGTGCCGCCGCTGACCACACCGGTATAGACCCATCCTCGTCGTAACCGTTTTGTCACCGCCTTCGGTCGTGTCGTCACCGTTTGGCCCGTCGTCGCCGCCGTTGCTGCTGTCGTCGCCACCGTAGTGGCCGTTGTCACTGCTGTCGTCGCCGGTGACGCTTCTCCCCCCTCACTAGCGCCGCAAGGGAGCAAAGGAGAAAGGAGGTCGGGAACCGGGTCAGCTCACGGGTACGCGGGCGGGTCGCCGGCCCAGGTCGGTCCCACCCGGGAACCCGACCCGGTTCGATTTTTATAATATATAATGATATAAAATAATATTTTAATAAAAAAATGAAAAATGAAAAAATCCGAGTCGGGCCGAATGGATGACCCGGTCGGACCCAACCCAGGGATCCGACCCGGTTCGTTTTTTACATTATAATATAATATAATATTTCAAAAATAATGAAAAATATTTTATTTTCCAAAAATATTAAAAAATATTTAAAAAAGTATTTTATTTTCCGAAAAATCAAAAAATCAAAAAATCAAAAAATATTCCATATTTTCCAAAAAATGCCAAAAATCCAAAAAAAAAATCAAAATTTCATGAAAAAAGCCAAAAAAAAATTCAAAAAAAGCCAAAAAGACTTATATTTTTCCAAAAATACTAAAAAATCCCAAAAAAATCCCTTTTGTGTCAAAAAAAAATTAGAAAAAGACTCAAAAAATGTTTTTCCTCCCAAAAATGCATGGAAAATCCCTCGAACATCCAAAAAGCCTCAAGGTTTAAACAAGATTAGGTACCGAAATGGCATTAATGATTAACTAGTGTAATCAAGTCCCCGATCCTAATTTCTCTGATTGCGCAGGAGCGAGTATTTCTCCCGATACTTCGCTTGGGTTCCTAATCGACCCACCCCAAATCGATTAGTGGCGACTCCATTTTAAAAATTGATTTACAGATTAAAAACTCAAATTATTAAAGTCGTGAATTGGTGGACTTGGAAGAGTCCGGGCATAATTAAATTCAGCCGAGCCATTAGCCTCCTTAGGCGCTCGTACCCGATTGCGGGCGCCGAAAAAAAAGAGGTCGCGACAATGTGATGCTGTCGTCGTGTTGGTTTCACTTTTCTTGCTAGTTATGGAATGAAGCGTGGAATCTTTTTTGTTCGAGGCACGGTGGACAAGTAAATAATACACGTATAACAATGATACCACGTGACTGATCAAATGTCTTTGTTCATCATAATTTCAGACAAAGATTGCGGTGTGTCATGCAAGCGAGAACACTCGATTGGTTGGTTGACCCTTGCTATTATGCCCTGAAATATCAACAATGTATAGCGTACTTTCTGCAGTGGACGATTACCTCTTTCTCTTTGTTGTGGGATTGTGTTTGTTGACCATACGGAGATGACTTTAATTTCAAGTGATGCTTGAGTGGTACAATTAACATCATCGTGATCAGGCTAGAAGATTGCTTACTTAAAGCAGCAGCATATCAACGGGTTGCCCTAACTGATATTTTTGCTTTGCCTTTCCCCCCTCCTTTTGGATATAAAACTGCCAGTGCCAATACTATTGTGCTTAGATATTTCATTACTGAAGCATTTCTAAGGAGAGATCATTTCTCAACACAGCTAAATGATTATCATGGCTTTTGTGGGTAAGTTTTATCGAGTGACATATAAGTGGTTACCATATACTTGGGTTCATGTTGTCAATTGCTTATATTATGTGGTAGCTTAGAGTGCATTCGATAATGATTTTGTTTTGGGAAACAATTTTTGAATAGAAATAGTTTTTTTTTTTCTTTTCCTAGGAAGAATTTCTGAGTATAAGAACACGCTTGGTAATTGCAAAATTTTTTTATTCCAAGAATAGAATTGCGTTTGATAAACTTATATAATTTTGTTATTTCTTTTAATTTTTCAATATTTTTATTATATTTTTCATTTTTTTTCCTTCTTTTTCTTTGTGGCCGGTCACTGGCCAAGGTGATGGTTGGCGACCATCTGGGGAAGCTCCAGTGAGCTCGTCGGAGCCTTGCCAGGCCATCATGAGGCTTAGCCTAGCTAGATTTGGGCAAGATTGAGCCTCGCCGATGGCCTTGGTGGCTAGGTGAGCCTCGGGTCGACGAGGCTAGGCCTTGCCAGGCCAGGGCGAGGCCGAGCCTTGCCGGTGGCTTGGTGAGCTTAGTCTCGCTAGATCTAGGTGAGGTTGACCTCACCTAGCCTAGGCGAGGCCAAGTCTCGCTGTGGCTTGGCGTCTTCGGCTGGAGCGTCACTGGCCCTTGTCTGTTTGGTGGCCGGCGTCGACCGTGGCCAAGGCTGGCGACTGGCCAAAAGGAAGAAGAAGAAGAAGAAGAAGAAGAAGAAGAAGAAGAAAAAAGAGGAGAGAGAAATTGTATCTCGGAATTGTTCTCAAAAATAAGAAATAACTTTTTTTTTTACTTTTTATATTTATTCCAAATTTGTTCCCAAGAACAAAAAAATAAATTTTTTTATTTTCGTGAACAAAAGTTTCACTAAATGCATTTCTATTCTTTTCTGGTTTTCTAGAATAAAAGAATAGAAATTTTTGTTCCTGGGAGCGAAAACAAAATTTGTCAAATAGGCCTTACTAGCTATTATCATTCTGTTTTTAGGGGACAGCAACTTTTGTGGAGGCCACTTTCAAATCTTTCATCCACAAATGCAGATTATATTTAGTCGGATGCCCTGTCGGCCGTCCAAGATGCCCCTCTTCCAGGACCATAAAGGGAGCTGCATGATGTCCATGACTCTTACAGTTTTTAGTAAATTGTAAATCTTTTTATCATGATGATTGATATCCTTTACGTGTAAGTTTTCTTGTTGATTTCTCTCTTTATCTTGACCATAAAGTCTCTCTCTCTCTCCCTCTCTCTCTCTCTCTCACGCACATGCACAAATCACACGTTCATCTCTAAACTGATTGGATTTTGTTGTCAATTGTGAAATAGTGTTGTGATTCGATGGCTCATTAAATTCAAAGTAACCAGTTAAGACGGTGGATGGGCGGTGCAGTGTGAGAGGGGCTAGACATGATATTAAATTTATCGGCCGCGCTCATAGTATCTGACTAGTCGTGGTTGCAGTTGGACTCTCTTGGTGTGTGTTCTAGGAAGTTGGGCTGCTCCCCTTGGGATGTTCACTTTGCTCGCGGAGACTTCAAAACCAAATGTGGATCTAAGCTGTTTCTTCCAACATGGTTAGATGATTTTTATGGATTGATTGATTGATGGATAGTGATGTCCCGAAACTTTCCTTATTCAACAACAATAACGTGGTTTGTCGCCATTTGTAATGTGAGCTACTGCACCAGATGTATTTTGTCACACTCGTTCGTTTTATACATCCATCTCAAGCGGCGTGCGACCTAGAAAGATTTGTAATGGGTTTTGAGTCCTTTTATGCGGCCATGGCCCCTCTCCATTAGCTGTACATGACGAAGCTTCCTGATTTACTTGACGTGTTAAAGCTTTTAGCATGCGTAAAACGATTTAAATATGCGAATCCTTATCTTTCTGAACCTGAATTACGTTGAACCATGAATCAAGGTTTGGAAAGGCAAAACCCATGAAGTGATTGATGTCTTTGAAACTTTTTGGGGGTGCGCGTGGGGTCGATGAAGGACTCTCAGATCTCTTCGAGCAGTTCCGCTTTAGAAAAAAGGGTGTTTCACCTTTATCATCCAGGAAAGTTCGTGGAGAATAAGGGATGTGAACACGGAGTGCAAGCGGAAAGCCGAGAAAATCTCCACCATATCTGGGACCAACTTTTACTTACTCCCGAAGATACCTGATCATTGGTTCCTTTTGTAGCCTCTTATCTCGTCACGGGAGAGTATTTTATAGGGCGGTCGGGGCAAAGATGATTCTATATTTAGAAAGTTGAATTTTAAGTTCATATTTAGAAGTTGATTGGGATGCGTATCAGATCTTAGTACAGTCAAGGTTATCATCAACATATGACTGCACTAGATTAAAGTGGTCGAGTCATGTTTTAAAGCATATTTTTTTTTTTTTTTTTCAATTCTCTTTCGTTTTCTGCATATTTAGAGGCACTTTAAAGGGTGACGATTCTTATATCATTTATACTAGTTGCAAATGTAATATCTTTTTTTCTTACATAAAATAGCCTAATTATTCTAATTGTCCTCGTAAACAGCATTGGCAAGTACAATAACGTGAGTCAACAATGTCCCAAATGAATTGATCGTCCTTGACAAAAAGATAGGATTACATAAGCCGAGATAGAAAAGAAGAGGTGCTTACCTTCCTAGTTGTCCTTTTACAAGATGCTGTAAAGAATTTTTTGTGTATAATTTCTATCATACCACACGACCTTTACTAAAATTTTCATTTTTCCTTTCTGTATATATAGTCTATAATAACCAAAACAATAAACGTCCTTATAAGAAATGATTAACAAGCATGTCAGATCGAGCTGAATTAGTTTAAATCTTATTATATCATATCAGATTTTACGATCGGATGACTTTATTTAGGCATGTCCGAAAGAGCTTATTTAAACTATTTGACTTGAATGGTTTTTGGTGAATTTTCAAGATACTAGGCTCAAGATAAGATCCATTCCCCCTGTACGAGCAACATTAACAACCTGCCGACAAGATAATAATTATTTATCGTAGAGGAAATCAAAATATGAATATATTGACAGATACAAGCGACCTTTGGGGTGCATTACTTTTTGTACTTTTCCAAATGGCCGCAAGCACAATAGTCTACGCCAACGAGGATTATCCTAATCTAATCTTGTCGGAGCCAAATCTAATTCGTCAAATTAGCCAAAGATTCAACTCCGACCGCGATTGCCTTTCTCGAAAGGTGTGCAAGGGTGGATCCAGACTTCAAAGCCAAGGGGGCCCAAGACGCCACCACCCCCACACTAAAATCAAGTAGGGTCATTGATAATTAACACGTCTAAGACCTTTTGATCTTTGAACATGTGAGCGATCCCATCGAAGAGCATTTTCACATTACTACTCTCGAGCAGTTTCACCTGAGATGGTCCCCACCATCTCAGCCTCGACTTTTCCTAATTCTTGTCATAATTTTAGAGTGGTTCGAAATTCAATTTTGAAGTTAAATTAGTCAAGAAATGAGATCGGTAAATGAATATCTTAAAATTCAAATTTGTGATCATGAAAATTGTGATTGTATGATTCTCATCCTATGAATAATTCCGTTTTCATGAAAGATCAAAATGAAGTGTCGATTTACTTGGTATTTTCATTGTGTATTTGCAATTAGATCAAATTTATTTGAAATAATATTGGGCAAACTTAATAAAATTACCAAGAAGAAAATCTAGATTTTAGCCTAAAATTCTTTAAGTAGTAAAAAATTACAGCACTTATTAAACTAAGAATAAAATCGGTGTTGTCAGAATAGTGTCATCATGACGTGCTCCTGTCTTGACCGTAAAAGATAGGCCATCATGAACAGGAATCAAGGAGCATGATCCCTTGTGTCTCCAAATTTTAAACAAAGGAAATGTTTCACGTCACTTTACAGAAGATTCCCGGTATCTGCCTTCCCCTGTGCTTTTTCCTTTTCCACGGGAATCCTGATATTTGACCATAAATAGTGCTACTTATATCCGATATAACATCCCCCAAGCTAGTCATTTGATTTTGGAAAATAACTATTAGAATGTCTAATTGAGGACTGGACACCTGAAATAAACTGGATACAACCTGACTCCGATATTATGTCAAATTCAGAAATTTAAATTGACAAGTAGAGAGAAATTAAATATACACCAAGAAAAATTTGAATATGAGTGATGTGTGACATTTTTAACAATGAGAATAGCACAAGCATCTCTGCCTTCCGTACAAGAAAAATAATAATCAGTGTATTCGATGACAATAAATGTCTTAATTCCGAGTTCCAATTTTTTTTTTCATTTTTTATTATTGGATAATGATTTTGTGACTTGAGTATGAAATGGTGGAATTTTTTGTACGAGGAAGGAGCATTAGTTGGGGGTTAAAGTAGGCCGGTTAAAATGTCTCAAATATTACGGACAGGCATGCGACTAGCATCATGATGGAGACATACACCGACAGGGGAAGTTGTTTTTCATCGTCTGTGGCAAGAAAAAACAGAACAAGAAAAGAATCATAGGTCGTATGGAATGTTTCAATGGTCAATCATGGTGAATAGTACTTCCAATCTAGGTGTCCTTGGCCTTGCTTGCTGGTTGGTGAGAAAATCATGCTGGGTGGATCCAAGAGGAACATATAAGCTTGTCTTTCTATGCTCGTCTTTTATTTTTCCTTGGCCTTTTTCCTATTTTTGTTAAACCTACCAGGTTTGTATGGATTCATATTTACAATTTTGCATTTTAGTTTTTTACTTAATTTAAATCTTATGGGCACACATATTATAAGTATTTCTTCTTTTTTCTTTATATCCCAAACTCTATCATATTAGAACAAGGAAAGAGTTATTAAGATATATTGAGTCAAATGATGGTGGATTATTTAGATGGAACATTTCATTCTATGTCATTCGATAATAATGGTTAGTCAAATAATTTTTTAACCTCGGAGATGGCTGAGGTACCAAAAGCTATGTATTATGGAATGTGAAAAGAAATGGACAAAGAAAGAAGTGAGGAAGTTCTCAAGATGAGCATGCAACCGCCTTTTTAAGAAGTTATAAATGATGCATCTCAAATTCTTTGTTAGTAATCTAAACACAACTTCAATGGTAGTCAAGTAAACAAAATGATTCTGGTCAGGAGAAAGGTAAACTAAATTAAGGCTCTATTTGTTTCGCGAAAAATAAATGATTTGGAAATTTTTTTCCTAAAAATGATTGTTTGAAATAATTAGTCAATAGAAAATATTTGCATTATCCACAATAATTTATATCTAAATATTTTCATGAATAATAAAATTCAAACCCTTTAGTTCAGGTGGGATCAACAAATAAGGAAGAACTTGTAACATTTCTGAAGTTTCCTTTCTTGAAAATTGACTAACAATACATATTATTTTTATCATAGATGCAGAGGTTCCTCCATCCTAACCAAGTAATACGCGACTTTAGTTCGATTTACCGTTTTCCTTTACTTGACTTGGAAGCAAACTAAAAGCGTATCGATTTGAATCAAGCGAGCACCAACCTCGATGCTTCAGACAAGTCTTTTCAGCACCCATTCATGACTAGAAATGCTGAGATTGGATGGAATTCGGCTTGGAACAGCTAGCATGACAACGACGAGTGTCGCTTCGTTTTAATGGTAACGAAGAAAAACACAAATTGGAATTCTTGCTGGCTTCTTTTTCCAATGCTTGTAAATATTCTCTAAATAGACAATGATTTATTAAAATTAATCTTATAAAATAATAACCCTGAATCACTTGTCAACCACCTAAATAAGAAAAAGTTAAAGTATTGAATATATTGTATTTTTTTTTACGTTATTTGTAATCAATGTTTTGAAAATTGAGACATTCCTTAAGTATTTTTAAAGTACTTATGACTCACTTTTTTTTAGGATGACGTGGTATAAAAAAGTTACATTCTATATCAATTTTGTCATTAAATCTGTAGAGTCCTTTGTTTTTTGCCCGCCCTATTCTATGCATCGTGTGAAAAAGTCGGTGCAAAAGTTCGTGATGGACACGGCGTCACTTCACTCGTTTTGGTCTCCTCTCCTCCCTCCTGCACTCTCTCCTTCAGAAGCCCTAGATCATCTCAACACACTCTCCTCCTGCACTCGATCCCTATAAATACGTAATTGACTTGCAAACTCCAACCCTCGCCCAACTAAAACTTTATCTCATCAGTACTGATCCATCTCGAAATCCTAGAACACTAAACAACCAGATATGGAGGAGTACCCGACAGGTTTCAGGTTCTATCCAACCGAGGGAGAGCTCATTTCGTTCTACTTGCACAACCAGCTTCGCGGCCTTAAGCAAGACAAGCTTCATCGTGTCATCCCAGTCCTCGACATTTTCGACACTGAGCCATGGAATCTCCCACGTAATACCTAGTCTCGGTGCATGCATGCGATTCTTTTACATTCCTGAATTGTGCACTGAAAATGGTTTCTTGATTATTTCAAATGCGCATTACTGGTAAACTTTCCTTTCCCACATTTTCTTTGGCGAATTCCTGTTGTAGAGCTTGCGGGAGAGCTGTGCAGAGAAGATAGAGAGCAGTGGTTCTTCTTCGCGCCCATGCAGGAGAGGGAGGCAAGAGGAGGGAGGCCCAGCCGGAGCATGGCCACCGGCTACTGGAAGGCTACCGGGTCTGCCGGTTACGTCTACTCGTCTGACAACGAGGTGATCGGCGTGAAGAAGTCAATGGTTTTCTACGTGGGAAAACCTCCCAAGGGAAGAAAAACCCAGTGGAAATTGAACGAGTACAGAGCTATTGAACTCTCGCCGACCATTCCCAATTCCACGAGCAACAATATTTCCATTTCTAAGGTGAACGTGCTGTCTCGAATTTGGACCTTTATTTCAACTTTTACAAACATTGAAAGGATAAAATAGCTTCCTGTGCATGACACCAAGATTATCCAATTTTTGCGTTTTTACGTTATTATTATTTGAAGCCAATTTGAAATTGTTCGAATCGTATAATCATTTCGAATAGTTATTCTTGTTTTGGTTTTCTGTCGTGCACTTTATTGGTGCGGTGCAGTTGCGGAATATTGAATTTCCCTCTCTAGTTTAGTTTTTACTTGGACTTTCACAGAAAAATGCAACAAACATCTTTCTTTGTGTTTGATTTTGTGGAAATAACGTACTTACAGCTAAGGCGTGAATTCACATTGTGCCGAGTGTATGTGGTGTCTGGGAGCTCTCGAGCATTTGATCGTCGGCCACCAGAAGTAGTGGCTAGAGAGACAACAATCCAGGGTGGCAACGGCGCTGCTAGCAACGGAGGCGGTGGATGTGAAGATGCATCATCAGCAGGAGTAGTCGTAGCCAATGCAGGATGTTCCCAACCATGGGAGATGGCGAGTTTGGAAGAACCAATTTGGGATTGGGAGCAATTGGATTGGCTCTGATTTCATGTAGCAGTACTCAGATGATGTAGTTGTTTGGTTATCGGTTGAATCATATGTACATCTACAGATATTCAATCCTTCCATCGTTATATGTATCCATGTATACTTTGTATACATAATCTACGTGTAGGAGGACTCTGTGCTTGATACCTAATCAATAGGAAGACCGAACATGTTATCCAGCCTAAATGTTGGCAAGTGAGAAAAGCACCAAAAAATTCGTATACTTATTGTATTGATATCAATTGAGTTCATTTGACCAATTAAGGTTGAAAATTGTTGATATAGACTCTGACCGTCTTACGTAATATGGTTGACATTGACGTTGACATCTTATTTTTTTAATACTTTTTTCTTTCTTTTTATTTTTTTTCCTCTTATTTTCTTTTCTTCCATGGCCTGTGCTTGCTTGGCACAGGCCATGGACAGTGAGGGTGAGTGTCCTTTGAGGCCACACTCGCCGGATGTGGTGAGGTCGACGCTTGCCGAATGGTCGAGCTCTAACCATATCCGACGATGGTGCTCCTTGCTGAGGTTGTGCGGTCGAACTGAGGAAGGAGGCCCTTAAGAACGAAAGCTGTTGGGGGGATGAGATTGTCGTTGGAGGAAGGAAGCTGTACGTCTTCATAAGCTAGGATTTGACGAGGGCTTGGTGGCTCTCACTTGCATTGGTGATGGCCATGACCCTTGCCAACAACAATGAAAAAATAAATGAAAAAATAATGAAAAAATTCAAAGATATTAAAAAATTTTAAATTTTGTCTATGTTAATGCCGATTGTGTCATTAGGATGACTGGCATCCATGTCATCAATTTTTGACCTAAATTAATTAGATAAACTCATGGTACATTGTGAAAAATTTTAGGACTAAATTTGTTTAATCAAAGGATTTTGGATTGAACTGATATTAATGCGACATGTTTAGGATTTTTTTTTCTTTATACTTTTTTCGTTGGTATGAATCCTAAGCATCTATTGATTTTTCCGTATAAAATTCATTGGATTTAGGAGGTCTAACTGAATAGGCTAGGTTCAAGAACTGATTTGCCCTTTTGGGCAAGTTTAGTGAACCTCGACACCTAAATAGAAAAATGAATTTTTGTTAGAGAGCTTCTGTATCTTTGATTCTTCTTAAACTTGGTTATCAATGTGTCCATGAAATTGTCGCTCGTGGTTTACAAGAAAATCATTTGGTCAAAATTGAGTACGACATTCAATCAAAATCTAGCAAATTGGGCTGGTAAAATGTGGGATTATATTGTGAAATAACAAGGAAAAATTGAGATATCTTCATTAAATGATATATAGCTCTGTTGCATTTGTACAGTGCACTCCATCCTTATTCATTGCATTTCCGTCTAATACTTGTTGACATCTAAATTTTTACTCAAAAATCATTTCAAAAAAAAAAAATGGGAACTTGTTTTTCCACAAAAATATTTCATGTCAAATTATTACATATAGATTATTTAGGTGTTTACTATAGTTTTTTTTTTTTTATTTTAAAATGGAAGATGTTTTTCCTAAAAAAAATAATTAAAAAAAGAAATTGAAAAGAAAAAAAAAGCAAGTTGGAGCCAATGATCTAAATGTGACTAGCCAAGCCCAAGAGGTCAGATTGGAATTCAAATGGCAAGTTGGGGCCAAAATGCAATTTCCAAAAATTGAGGGACCAATTCACAAATTTTGCAAAATTTGCGCCGAAGCACTTAAATCATCATCTTGGTCACCAATTAAGTTGAAATTGAATTTGGGCCAAGTTGAATCAATCAAATCGGGCCAAAAGGACCAAATTTGTATTGAATTGGGTATTTTTGGATAAGAAAATTGCCAACTTTGAGGAACTTTCTTGCAAAATTGGGTGGGCACAATTGCCAAATCTGGTCGAGATCTTAAACTACTATACATGAACTTGCTAATTGATAAAAAAAAAAAAAACCGTAGCAAAATTGATGGATTAAAGCACTAAAACCAGTTGCCAAATCTCAGTCCACAAGTTAGTTTCAATTCGGAGCTGCTAAGTAAGCAACTTAGTGGCCCCATCGTATCCTCCTCAACTGCCCAACCAGCCTAATCTTTACACGTAATGGAGGACCATTATTGGTAGTGTAAGTGGACAAAAATTGGTCAGGGATAAGTTGCTGAAAGCACGGGAAAATCACAGCAAAATCAAGACACTCAATAGTTGCAGAAGTTGGAGATTTTGGCTAAATTAGAAAGTTGTTGAAGTGGCCTTGTTGACAGGCTTGGTAGGTGGACAAAAGACCGACCAAAAATCCCTTAATTCATGGGATAAGATCTATGAAGTAGGCTATTTTGAGGGAAAAAAGGGAAGAGACGAGGAAGAGAGGAGAGAGCTCACGGTCGTCCTCCAAAAACTTCTCCAGAAACAACTCAAGAGAGAGTAAACCCATAAATTCCAGATCAACCTTCAGAGAGAAAAGTGAAATTTCCACAAACTTGCAGCCAAAATTAGCCAAAGCCTTTAATTAGAGAGTGAAATTTCCACAAACTTGCAGCCAAAATTAGCCAAAGCCTTTAATTAGAGAGTGAAACTTACTCAAAGATATTTCCATACATAGGTCGCACGCCCCAAATGGGGTCCGGGAAGGTCTCCTAAAGCCCTCCGAAAACCACCCTCCTGGCGGGCCAGGGGAGTCCTAAGATTTTTCTAAGTATTGAGCTAGGTTGGTCACAAGTAAGGCAAAGCGAGTGTTTTTGAGAAAAGTGAGAGACAAATGAGGAAAGCCATGAATTACAAGCCAAACTAGAACACATATAGTTTGGGTTGGTTTTAACTTGGCTAACAAAAGAGGTTTTGAAGTCTAATTTTGGAAGTCAATGAAAACCTTTGTTGTCATTTTTTCTTCTGCATATCTCACTTTCAGTTTGAAAGAACCAACTTCCATGTGCTTCCAGAGGACAATTTCTTGGTTTCCTTGGCCAAGAGTCACTTGAAAAAGAAACTAGGAAGCAAGGTAAGAATCCTAAATTTATTTTTGCTTGAGTTTGAACATGTTTTAATCATGAAAATCAAGAGGAAAGCTAGCCTAGAGAACTGATTTCCGAGGTTGGAATTTTTCTAAGTGTTTAAAGCCTCTTCAATACCCCTGCATGTTTGACTTGTTACTCCCCTTTGCATGCATTTTTTTTTTTTTTTTTTTTTGTCGTTGTGACTTTAATGAATATTATATGGGAGTACAAATGATGCATATGACAACCTAGTTTAGTCTTTAAATCTCCTTATGAACCATGAAACCTTCTATAACATGAGCCAAAAACCAAGCCAATCCACATTGAGACATGGTTGGCCAGCATAGATCGTGCATGAATGCTTCTTGGAGAGTTCGTTTTGATATGTCCGGTTGATCATTCTCTGTGATGTTTATTGCATTTGAAAGTATATGTTACCTATTTTCATCTGGATGGAGTAATATTTAGATGTGGTGTGTGATGGTTGTTTGGGCTTCAATTTGGGCATATGATATGTCTATTTGACTTGGGTTCAACACCAAATTTGCAAAATGGCTCCAACCCGCATATTGGAGGCCCTTTTCAGTTTGGTTCTTGCGTGTCCTAGGCTGTGATTTCTATCTAAACTTGTTCTTTGCATGTAATAGTATATCCTTGATACTTTTTCACATGAGATTGTTTATGGGTTGAGATTGAAGGCCACGAACATGGCCCGAGGAAGTTATTTTGAGGAGATTTGATGCAAGCTAAAAATTCGATAAAATGTCGGAACCAAGTTTCAACATTGAAATGGTCAATTTAAGGTCTATTATTGTGATATTCATGTGCTGTGTTGTTCAATGTTAGTATATATCAGTTTATGGAATTATTATTATCATTTAAAAATAAATAAAAAAAATTTCAAAAATTTCAAAGAAAATATAAAAGTGATAGATGATATCAAATTAAGGCAAAAAATGACATATATGAAATTTTATTAATTTTATAAGGTCATTTTTCCTAATTTAATGCTATTTTGATATTTTATAATCATTTTTGTAAATAATCCATTTCCGTAGATTAAAATTATTTAGAATAGTTGTTGGAAGATATGATACTATTCTAGAGATCATTTATTTTAGTCAATTTAGGATTAGATCTGATACACTTAGATTTAAGAAATATACTCATTCTTTATTTATTATTCTCATTGTATTATATAAAGATAGATCTCGTACATCACTTTATACACGAATCAAATACACAGAAATCTTCCCACGTCTTCTTCTAGCTATTCTTCTTCCTCTTCAAACAGATTTTGACATGGTATCAGAGCTGACGCTCTTTACCTAGCTTCCGCAAACTTCTTTCCTGATTGCCTACCGGATAGATTATCACCTTGTTGCTGCAGAAACCCTAACCTGCAAAACAAGGTTAGCACTCCGGTGTAGGAATCAGTAGTTGAACTTTCTTTGAAAATAAACGACTTCGTTCCTCCTTACCTCCTATACTTACCGACACCATGTCTAAAGAGCATTCGTCGGCGTCGGAAGAAAGGATCCCAGAGGAGTCAACGATGCAGCAAGGAACTAATATCTCGATCGACTCAGCGCCAAGGATTCGTGCCCAGCCAACCAGGGACAACCCATCACGGGCCGCCCATCCAAAGGGCTGCCCGTCCAATTGGCGCCCGGCCCATGGTTCGGCGGATCCTCGTAGGTAACCCACGGAGAACAAATCCAACCCGATGGACGCTCACCGACCGCACCTGGGGCAGGCTCATCCACCGGGCTAGGTTTATTCTATGCGAGTCATGTGCTTGAAGCGGGTAATCCGAGTTTGGGATCAAATCCCTATCTAGTTCCCCAATCCGGTTATTTTCCATATCCGATTGTCACCACCAGCAAACGACTGGAACCCGGCGACCTGCTTTATACTACGACGGCCAACGGACCAGAGCTACGGCTCATCACCCAGCAACTGACCGGCGCTGACAATTACTCAAGCTGGTCGCAGGAATTCCAGCAAGCATTGGTAATGAAAGAAAAGGATTGATTTATCAATGGAACCGTTCAAATTCCATCCGACGAGCGGCAGGCACGATTATGGAGGAAATGCAACCAGTTAGTCTGAACATGGATCGGAAACTGTGTTACCTCTGAAGTCGCGGCCAAATTACTGCCAACGGAGGACCCAAAACAGATGTGAAAAAATATAAAAGAAATGTACGGGAAATTGGATCGAGTTCAAGTTTTTTCGCTAACCCAACAACTTTCAGATTTGAAACAGGGAAATATGAGCGTAGCCACCGTTTACAACAAAATTTCAGCATTATGGAATGAGTTGGAAGTGGTGGAAGAGAAACTGGAAGGACCGGAATCAACTCTACAATAGTACCGGACCATCCGAGAACGAGAGAAAATCATGAGATTTCTTCTCGCCCTAAATGAATCTTACCTCTCATTTCGGACGCAAATACTTACCATGGATCCGACGCCGACGCTTGCTCGGATCTACCAGCTTGCCATACAGGAGGAAAGCCAGCGTCTTGCTGTGGCCGAGACTCATAAAGATGGCGTTGCACTCGCTGTCCATGGAGACGCTTTTCACAGAGGAGCTGCGAAGAGGGGGCAAGGAGATCGTACGAGTGGACACGGCCGAAATTTTGTAGGGTTTACTGGAAGCGGTGATTTAAAGAAAGGATTGGACGGCTACGATCTCTCCAGAAGATCCGACGGTCCACGAACACTGCACCCACTAACCGGATCTGATGGCTACCGAGGCTTCTCTTCGCCGCATCGGACGGTCCACGCATTATTGGATCCGACGGCTCGCGGAATCTCTTCACATCCGACGGCTCCCACGAAGCAGCGATGAATCCTTATCTAAAAACGCCAATCGGACCAACCTATGCCGCAACGTCAAGGGGAAATTTCAAAGGCAAAGGTAAATTATATTGTGATTACTGCAAGCGTCCGCACCATACAATCGACAATTGTTGGAAATTGCACGGCAAGCCCGGGGAAAAAGAAAAAAAGAATTCCTCAACTGTTTTTCAGGTTACAGTCAATATGCTGATAATTCTAATCAGCCAATTAGCCAAGAACAAGATCAAGAACTTATGAGGGCTTTCAAAAAATTGGATACATCTCGACAAGACCGGAAGCTTCACGTATTTCATATTGCTTGATGAATTCAATTTCCCATGATAAATGGATAATTGATTCAGAGCTAGTGATCACATTGCTTGTGATAAAAAATTTTTCTCAAAAATCCAGAAATTATCCACACCAAATTTTCAAAAGCATGCCTTCCTAATGGTAATTCCGCAATTGTCATGATGATTGGAACAAGAAACCTTAGCCCACTCATAACACTCAAGAACGTATTATATGTTCCTGATTTCAATTTCAATCTAATATCGGTTTCTCGAGTCTGTGAAGAGAATTCATGCCAAGTCCTATTTCATTCTAATAAATGTATATTTCAGGCCCTTTCGATCAAGTGACCGATGGGCTTGGGTAGTATCTCTCAAGGGCTATATTTCTCGGATCAAGGTTCCCAGCATTTCCAATTTATCATATGTTGAATTGAATAAAATGTCATTGTGTAATTCTGCTACCAATGATAAAAATTCCATTAATCATCAAAGATTGGGTCATAGTGCTTCTTTTCCTTGTTCTCATTGCCCCGTTTGTCCTCTAGCAAAACAAACTCGTGCATCCTTTCCAAATAGCATTTCTCGTGCAAAGAGTCCTTTTTCTTTAATCCATGCTGACATTTGGGGCCCTTATCACACACAACATCGTGATGGTTCTCGCTTGTTTCTCACAATTGTGGATGATTTTTCAAGAGCCACATGGGTTTTTCTGATGCAGTCAAAAGGCCAAGTTTTCCATTATATGCAGACTTTCTTTTCCTTATCCAAGAATCAATTTGGGAAGTCTATTCAGCGCATCCGCACTGACAATGGAAGGGAGTTCTTCAGCAATGAATGTGAAAATTTCCTCTCTTCAAATGGAATTTTGCATGAAAGCTCATGTATCTATACCCCGCAACAAAATGGCATTGTTGAGCGTAAGCACCGTCATTTATTAGAGGTATCTCGTGCCCTTAAATTTCAAGCATCTATTCCTGATAATTTTTGGGGGGATTGTGTAGTCACGGCTGCCTATTTGATTAATCGTATGCCAAGTCGTGTCCTTAAAGGCAAGACTCCGTTTGAAATGCTTTATGGAAGGAAACCGGAAATTCATCACTTAAGAGTTTTCGGCTGTCTATGCTATGTGACCACGGTGGGATCTCGAGACAAGATGAGTCCCCGAGCCCGTCAATGCATATTTATGGGGTATCCAACTCTACAAAAGGGATATAGAGTTTTCGAACCGTCCACTGGAGAGTTTTTTATAAGCAGGGATGTCATCTTTCACGAGGAAATATTCCCCTTCCGAAATAAGTCGGAATCTTCTGAAAATTCTGATAGGGCTTCCGACTCTGCTCGTTTTATATTAGATGAAGATCCACTTCCTAGCCAAACGTACATTCTGCCAAATGTACAAGAAGCATCATCCTCAGCCTCTGATGAAAATTCCATGGATGACTCCAATATGCATTCTTCTATGAGAAATACAGAAAAAGTTGATGCGACATCTCCAGAGCATATCGATAATGAAGAAATGCAACACAATGAGGAGATATCTTCAACTTCAGAGCCTCATATGCCTAGACGATCTGGGCGCATTAGCCGTCCACCTACATGGACAAAAGATTATGTTTGCGCGGCTTCAAATTCATCAGGTACACATTATCCCATCTCCACATATGTATCTTTCCATAGATTATCACCTCGATCATATGTGCTGCATTAGTAAAGTATCTCGAGGAACAAGAACCGTCTCATTATGATGAGGTCAAAAGACCCACGTTGGCAAGAAGCCATGAAAAAAGAATTGCATGCCTTGATGGACAATCATACATGGGATATTGTATCATTACCACCACATCGCAAGTCAATTGGATGTAAGTGGGTATACAAGATCAAATATAGAGCAGATGGGTCTCGTTGAACGATACAAGGCTCGGTTAGTGGCCAAAGGTTTCACTCGAGAGAGGGTTTTGATTATCACGAGACTTTCTCCCCGCAGCAAAAGATGTCACAGTTCAGTACTTTTCTATCCATTGCTGCATTTCGCGATTGGTCATTACATCAAATGGATGTTCATAATGCTTTCCTTCATGGAGATTTAGATGAAGAAATCTATATGGATCTTCCACCGGGTTTACTTACGGAGACAAAGGGGGAGTCCATGGTGTGTCGTCTCCGTAAATCCCTTTATGGTCTCAAACAGTGCCTCGCGACAGGTGGTATGCCAAGTTCACCAAAGGCACTATCAGCTGTAGGTTTCAAACAATCTAAGCATGATTATGCACTTTTCTCTTGGACAAAAGGTACGTCATCTGTCTACTTAATGATATATGTTGATGACATACTTATCATGGGAAATGATGAACTTGCTGTGAAAACCCTTAAAGAAAATCTCCATACTGCTTTTCATATTAAAGATTTGGGGTCGCCAAAATACTTTCTTGGGATTGAGATAGCACGTTCGGAACAAGGTATTTCTCTTAGTCAACGAAAGTATGTGCTGGAGATTATATCGAAGGTGGGTTATCGATGCAAACCAGCAGCCATTCCTATCGAGCAAAATGTCAAATTGACTACCGCGGACTATGATGCGGGTCTTCGCCTACGTAAAATGATCCGCAGCTCAAGGATCCGTCGAGTTATCGAGACTAGTTGGGAAACTCATCTATCGACTATGACGAGGCCCGACATCTGTTATGCTGTTCGACACTCGGTCAATTCATGCATAGACCAAAACAGTCTCACATGAATGCCGCTTTGAAGGTGGTGAAGTATTTGAAGAAATGTCCGGATTGGGAATCCTTCTTTCTCGCAATTGCAACATGGAAATGACAGCTTATCGTGATGCGGATTATGCAACTTGTCCTATGAGTAGAAGATCTATCACTCGGTTTCTGCATAAAACTTGGGGAGTCTTTGCTCTCATGGAAAACAAAGAAACAATCTACCGTATCCTTGTCATCAAAGCCAGGCGTAGTATCGGTCTATGGCGAAGGCTGTTTGTGAAGTAGTTTGGTTACGAGGATTGCTTCTAGACCTTGGAGTGAAAGTCAAGGGACCAACCTTGCTGTTTTGTGACAATGATTCTGCACTTAAACTTGCTGCAAATCCTGTGTTGCATGAAAGAACGAAGCATATAGAAGTCGATTGTCACTTCACTCGAGAGAAGATCCAAGAAGGAATAATTGAAGCAAGGGGAATCGGAACCATAGAACAACCCGCTGATATATTTACCAAGCCTTTGAGTCAGAGACAACATTCATATCTCCTAGACAAGCTTGGCGTCTTGGACATATACAAGCCACCAGCTTGAGGGGGAGTGTTGGAAGATATGATACTATTCTAGAGATCATTTATTTTAGTCAATTTAGGATTAGATCTGATACACTTAGATTTAAGAAATATACTCATTCTTTATTTATTATTCTCATTGTATTATATAAAGATAGATCTGTACATCACTTTATACACGAATCAAATACACAGAAATCTTCCCACGTCTTCTTCTAGCTATTCTTCTTCCTCTTCAAACAGATTTTGACAAGTTTCATGTATTTAGAGTAATATCATGCACATTTAAATCCCCATTTTGCTCATGGAGGTCCTGTCCTGGGGTGTGATAATAAGGCCATATAATATTATTTACTCAACTTGTATCGGGTTTTCCTTTTCTGCATTTATTTTCAAGTCATTTCAATTTCTTGGATGTTTACTTACGCACTGATTTTCATTAATCTGAGTGTAAATTTCTATTCTAAATTATGTTAGGATAAGTATAGACATTAAGGAAAACAACCTTACAAAAATATTTGCATTGACAATTAGCGGTTTTATAAGAATTATAATTGGTAATTAAAATTGTGTGGTCATTTAGATAAACAACCTTCCAGGTTAGTGGTACTGCAAGGGTGCTAATAGAAATGTTAGTGTAAACGAGTCCCTGTTCCTAGAAATCTCTTTGTTACCTGCAGACCTTGATGGAGAATATGAATGATGATGATAACCTACGATGTTCACTCTTTGCAAGTTTGATTATAAGAAGCCGAATATTGTTTCACAAAGTTCGCATCTGTGTATGTGCTTGATCTTGGGGCTATGGATGTCAATAATGAAATGCCAGATGGATAACGACCGTTTTTCAAATTAGAAGCTGATACTCTTCCTTTTTGGCAATTTAGCACCTGATACTCTAGAAAGAGGGGATCAGATTTTCCTTATCTTCCTTTATCTGGTTCTGTGAAATTTTTTCTAATCCTGATGTGATATCATGTATGCCTCTTGTAAATAACTAGTAACCCTTAAAAATAGCGAAAGCCAAAATAATGCTGTTACTTTTGAAGCATTATTAACTCTTCTCAATTTTTCATTAAACAATTCTTAGCTCTAGTAACTTGCATATGACGCAAGACAATGATTTTTCACGCCTTCTATATGCATCCAGTGGATAGAAGCCCCTCTCCTCTCTTTGTAAGTAGGAAGAGGTTTTTTAATCATTCTAACTGCATAGTGTGGTGTGCTAGCTGCTCCTATGACTTGTAGCAGACCAAGTTGTCGGAAGCGCCTGTAAGACCGTGTCTCACGTGGTGCTGCTTTATTATTCCAGCCTAGGGTGGTAGCCATCCTACTTTAGAACATCTAGTTCAGAACGTGATGGTGAATCTGTCTTCTTGCATCTGGGGCACTGCTTTGATATAGATCTTTTCTATGCAATTTCAGTTAAGGTGAATTTGTCTTGTTTGATGTTTAGGGTTCTTCAGTGATATAGCTCTTAACAATGCAATTTCAAGATAGTCATACTGGTTAAATTATTTCTTTTGCGTTCTTGACATCATGTGGTCAAACTTCAGCCATGCTGATTCTAGTAAAATTGAATTTTGTCCTTTCGAATTTTCTTCAATGCTTTCTTTCTTTCTTATGGAATTAGCCAACTTGAAGTGAAATTTGCATGTAGCATAATTCACTTTGAATGCAGGAATACTAAACCTGGTTATTCAGAAGAATAGAAAGTGATAGGAGGTGAAATAAATTAACTTTCGTTCTAGGTCTAATGTTTGAAGACAAAATTATTGTTGATTGGATGCGCCCACGTCCTTGTAGAGAACTTTTGTACATCATGTATTACCTTGCTGGTGAGTCAGGACACTAAAAATTATGTGTTATCCTTATCATGTTGAAAATGTTAAAATGTTTGTATGGGAGGCACCGACAACATGAGTTTTCGTTTTTCTCTCTGTTTTCCCTTCCTCGCCCATTTTCCGGATGTGGCACTGGCTGTTATGAGGTGATTTCCCGGGGCAAAATGCTTCTGCATTGCCCGTTCGCAGTTATCGCCCATGGCGCTTATTGATCTAGGGCGGCTGGACTACTGCTGCGGGGTATGGAGATTGGAGACTGGTGGTTCTAGTGTAGCTTATATGGAGCACTTTCTCCTATTTGGCAGATGGATGAAACCATGCAGTTGTCACATTTATTAAGAGTTCTTGTTTATTTTCATCTTTCAGCAGAATTATGTTATTTTGTTTTCGTTGGCCAAGACTTGTGTTCGAGGAACATGAAAGTGCGGAAACGCACTTAATTCCACTCCGAAATCCTGGTAATAGTTTCCGTCTATAGAGAATCGTGACTGGATTGTGCGGTTGATTTCTCCGGCCTCACAGACGGAATTTAATTGAAGATTGCGTGTTGCCCGTGATACTGAGTGATTATTACTAGATTTTTGTGGAGGGTATGTTAATAGGTTCTGAAAGGCAAACTCCTCCTTAGCAAGACGTCAGAACCAAATTAGCGTCTTCTCTTTTGACGCTTTGAACTCAATACAGATAGTACTTTCTCATGTGGATAACAATTAAGATTATGTTTGTCTGATCGACATCTAACCACATAGAGCAAGATTGCTCTTAGCTTTGCTGCTTTTCTGTGCAATTTCTTGTTGTGATAGGATGTTGAAGAGATTTGTCCTCATTTAGGCGATGGTTTTATTATTTTTGTTTGGCTTTCGTTCTGTGGTAGCTTGTCCTTTTGATTTCATCGGATCAACATAGCTCGTGATACGTGATGCTGGCATCGGGTCGATTTCACTTTTCTTGCTTTTTATGAAGTGTGGAATCTTTTTTGTTCGAGGCACAGTGGACAAATAAATAATACAGGTGTAACGATGATACCATGTAACCGATCAAATGTCTTTGTTCATCATCATTTCAGATGAACCACGAGAATGCGGTGTGTCATGAAAGCAGGAATACTCGATTGGTTGGTTGACCCATGTTATTACGCCCTGAAATATCAACAATTTATGGTGTACTTTCCGCAGTGGAAGGTTACCTCTTTTTCTTTGTTGGGATTGTGTTTGTTGACCATACGAAGGCGGCTTTAATTTCAAGTAACGCTTGAGTAATTCAATTAACATAATCATGATTAGGCAGAAGATTGCTTACTTAAAGCAGCAGCACATCAGCGGGTTGGCCTAACTGAGACTTTTGCTTTGCCTTTCCCCCCTCCTTTTGGATAAAAAAACTGCCGGTGCCAATACAGCTAAATGATTAGCGAGGCTTTGGTGGGTAAGTTTTGTCGAGTGACATACCATATGCTTGGGTTCATGTTTTCAACTACTCATATCATGTGTGTCACGCCCCGAACCCCGAGACACGTGAAATAACCCACTGTGGTCATGTAAATGTGACATTCCCAGGTAGTGTCGCCGACCCCAATTTACTTTTTAATGCACAAGCGGAACGTACTAAGAAACCCCTTACAAAAGCATATGGGATAGGACAGCAGGAACATCAATTCAAAATCAAACAACATACTTTCATACATCATCATCATTACAAGGTTTACGTACATCAACAGGATCTAGAGACTATGCACCAAAAATGGGTCAGAGTTTATGTGCATCAAAAAGGGGTTAGCCTACACAACATGGATCAGCCCACCAAAAAGAGGAACAGTCCTACCACTACTAATCAGACTCGTTTGTCGATCCTACATCCTCCACCTCTGACAACGTTGGGTCCGGAGACGATGGGTCATCCACCCTACCATCAGGAAGGTTAGTTACACCCTCACCCAGGATAGCATCCATCACGGCCAGTGGGATATCAAAACTGTCAAGTGGACCAATCCTAAAGCCATTGGCCCCAAAACGGAACCAAGCCCTATACCTATGGGCTACCCTAACATCTTCAGTCTCCTGGATCCATACAGTAGACCCGATCAGCTCGTAGACCCAATGGCTCCCAAGATCAGGGAAGGTGTGCAACCACTCAATAATCTGCACTGGGATGCCATTCTTCTCTGGGGGTCCCGCCATCTACGGTCCTGTAATATTTTCCCCAAACCGGGATGAGACTTTGTCTCAGCAAGTTCACCCCTCCTAAACCCTTATTAGAAAGTAAATACGCCCCAAAGTAGCTTAGCCACGACATCAAGAAAACTTACCTCATCCTAGCCCTCATTTGCAGGTTAGCACGGTTTATATAATTCAACCATGTGCAATTCTAATAACTGAACAACGGAGGTACAATCACATCATCAGAACGGCTCAATCACGGGGATCGTCTCAGCGATCAATCGACTCGGCCGATTACATGTCATTCTAGTAAATCAATTACTGCTCCCAATCTTGACCCTATAGGAAGGTTTAATAACCAGTGGCAATCACGGCCCCACTCGGCACGACCTGCAATTAGGTGGTAGTTCACGGCCTCATTAGGCACGACCTCTCATAGGTGGTCCATCACGGCCCTATTAGGCACGGCCTCTCATAGGTGGTCCATCACGACCTCACTAGGCACAACCTCTCATAGGTGGTCCATCACGGCCTCACTGGGCACGACCTCTAATAGGTGGTTAATCACGGCCAATCTCCCATCAATTTTCACACTTAGGGTTTTCTAAAGAATCCTCATAAATCGCAATCACACTCAATTCGCCACAACCAATCATCAATTTCAAATTCTACATACACAGCCGCGATCGGCACAAAATTCTGAGCAACTAAGATCAAAAATAATTTTTCGAGTTTTTTTTTATAAATAATATTTTAATAAATTTCGGAATATGATATACTATTAAATAATCCAACAATTTCAAAGCATTTATTTAAATCATAAATAAATTCCTTTAAGTCACATCAAGGCTTATTTTAAAATAAACATACTTAACCTTTAAACTAAACACACTTTACTTTAATTAATCACCTTAATCTAATCCACAACTAATTAAACTAATCTAACCACCTAACCTTAATCAACTTAAGCTAAACATACTTAAGGCATCATTAACTCGCTAATCATGGTTTAGTGAGGTAAACTCACCGGAATCACTTTCCGACGAGTCTCCGGCGAAGAGCACGACGACGCCGACGACAAACCTACACGGATCAACACCAAATGAGCACTAATAGGGGACCAAAATGAGCTTGGAAGGGGCTAGATCTTGCTGGTTTTCTTTCTAGCAACTAACCGAGCTCGGAGGTGACGAAACGGTGGCTGAACGGGCGGAGAAACGGTGGAGGAAGACTGGCGACAGCTTGAGAAACAACGGGCGGAGGCTTGAGCGGAAGAATAGCAGTGACGGGAGCTTTGGCGAGGCATGGCGACGTCGAGCAGCTGCTGGCTTGGAGAGGCAACGACGGTGCGGGAGGCTTGGCGGACGGAGACGAGCAGCTCGGCGCGGGAGGGCGTGCAGTCGTGCGCGGGCAAGCGGCGACAGCGAGCTCCGGTGACAACGAAGGCAAGCGGTGGCGACGGTCGAGCGGCGAAGGGCGGACGGAAGGGGGGGCGGTTTCTGCTGGTTTCTCTCTCCCTTTTCCCTCCCAATCTCTCTCCTCTCAAGCTTGAAGATGATGGAGACAAGGGGGAAGTGACATCCCACCTTTCCAAGGCTTCATCTCCACCCTCCATTTGTCACAACCCTAGCCCATCTTGCCTCATCCATGACATCACATGTGATGTCATCATCCACTAACTCCAACCTTCCACAACTTTAGTCCAATAGGTTCAATTTCATTTTCCGCCGGGGTCCAAGTTCTTGTACCTTCAATTACTTCAATTTCCATCAATCATCTTCCAATTGAGTCCAAATTAAAGTTCACAAAAATTATCCCATGATCCTAATAAGATGTGTGACATGACCGAGCTTCCGACTTCTAAATTCAATCTCAATTTTTTTCGGTTGAATTCAATCTGGTGCGATTTCAGCGCGCCTAATCCACTGAGTGGCTTTTAGGGAAATTTTCTTGCATCCGAGCCGAGGGTGATCGGTCCCCAAGTCTGACGCGGTAAAATTCCTTAATTACCTTACTCAATAGACTAGTTCCCTCGTGAGTGGCCAATTCTGAGAGATGAACTATATGCACAATTGAATTGCCTGACTCAATTGACTGAAAATAAAATTGAGAAAAATCGAAATGTCACAACTCTTCCCCTCTTATAAAATTTCTTCCTCGAAATTTAAACCATTACACATTTTGCTCGGGTACAATTCTCTCATCGACTCTTCAGTCTCCCAAGTTGCTCCTTTAGTGCTATGGTGCTGCCATACCACTTTGACCATTGGGATGGTCTTGGTGCGCAGAACTTGCTCTTTGTGATCCACAATTTGAACCGGGCTTTCAACGTATGACACTTTGTCATCCACGTCTAATTCCTCAAAATTTAGAACGTAAGTCGGGTCAGGTTCATACTTCCTCAACATTGACATGTGAAAGACGTCGTGCTCCTGTGACAACTTCGGCGGTAGTGCAAGACGACACGCCAGAGTCCCTATTCTTTCCAAAATCTCAAAGGGACCTACGTATCTCGGACTTAGTTTTCCCTTTTTGCCAAAGCGGGAAGTATCTCTCACCGGTGACACCTTCAAGAAGACGTGCTCACCAACTTGGAATTCTAATGGCCTTCGACGCTTATCGGCATAACTTTTCTGACGACTTTGAGCGGTTTTCAACCTATTTCTGATATCTGCAACTGCCTTTACTGACTGCTAAACCAACCCTGGACCAGTAATCTTTCTTTCTCCGACCTCATCCCAACACACTGGCGTTCTGCATGCTCTGCCATACAATGCTTCAAAAGGAGCCATTTGAATACTCTGCCGATAACTGTTGTTGTAGGCGAACTCGACCAGATGAAGCTGTTCCTCCCAACTTCCTTTGAAGTCCAAGACACAGCTCGTAGCATGTCCTCAAGAGTCTGAATTGTCCTCTCAAACTGGCCATCAGTCTGCGGGTGATAGGCCGTACTGTACTGCAGCTTCGTTCCTAAAGCAGATTGCAAGCTCTTCCAAAAAGTGGTGGTGAACCTCGGGTCTATGTCCGAAGTAATTGTAACTGGCACTCCATGCATACAAACCACTTGACGTACATATAGATCTACAAGTCTATCTTAACTCAAGTCTCTTCGAACTGCAATGAAGTGAGCCGACTTTGTCAGTCTGTCGACCACTACCCAAATCGAATCGTTCCCTCTCTAGCTCCTCGGTAGTCCCGTCATGAAGTCCATCGTGATATGCTCCCTTTTCCACTCTAGGATCTCAAGGGGTCGCAAAAGTCCTCCCGGCTTGCAATGCTGAGCTTTCACCTACTGACACGACAAACACTTGGCGACATGCTTGGCGATATCCGCCTTCATGCCACACCACCAGTAGTGTTGACGCAGATTCTAATACATTTTGGTACTAACAGGATGAATGCTGTAACTGCTACGATGCGCTTCTGACAGAATTTCTTCTCTAAGCTCCACATCGTCAGGTACAACCAATCGTCCTTGGAACCTCAATGTTCCATCCTCAGAAATCTGAAAGTCAGCCTTCCTTTTCTTTGCATCCTCTTGCAGGATTTTCTGAACATCTGAATCCGTCTGTTGAAGCGTTCTGATTCTGACCTGCACTTCCGGTTCAATTCTAAGGGTGGCCACAAGATTCGAAAGGTGGCCTACCTCAAACTTGCAATCTGAATCTCGCCCTCTCTCAATTAGGCCCTATTCCTTGAGTACCACCTAAGCAACTGAAGACTTCCTACTCAGTGCATCGGCGACCTTTTTCGCCTTTCCCGGGTGGTACAAAATCTCGCAGTCATAGTCCTTTAAGAGCTGCATCCATCGACGCTGTCTCATATTCAACTCCTTCTGAGAGAATAGGTACTTGAGACTCTGATGGTCAGTGAAGATCTGAAATCTTTCTCCGCACAAATAATGCCTCCAAATCTTCAAGGCAAAGATGATTGCTGCAAGCTCTAAGTCATGCGTCGGATAATTCAACTCGTGAGGTCTCAACTAACGGGACGCATATGCAACAACCCTACCATGCTGCATCAACACACAACCTAATCCCTTAAATGACGCATCACTTTAGATCTCAAACCCTCCTGGACCGGATGGAATAGTAAGCACAGGTGCGGTAGTTAGCTTATGCTTAAGCTCTTGGAAACTACTCTCGCACCTGTCCGTCCACACAAATTTCTCTTCCTTCTTTAGAAGTTTCGTCATTGGCAATGCTAACCTTGAAAACCCTTCTACAAACCGTCTGTAATACCCTGCTAAACCCAGAAAGCTTCTGATTTCCGTCACTGTCGTCGGTCTCGGCCAGTTGATCACTGCCTCAATCTTTGCGGGGTCCATTGAGATTCCTTCTCCAAAGATGACATGACCTAGGAAAGCCCCACGAGTCAGCCAAAACTCGCACTATCCTTAAGTGCTTTTCATGATCCTCAATACTCCTTGAATACACCAGGATGTCGTCGATGAAAACAATTACAAACTGATCTAAGTACTCTTTGAACACCTAATTCATCAGATCCATGAAAGTAGTTGGGGCGTTTGTTAACCCAAACGGCATCACAGTAAACTCATAATGGCTGTATCGAGTGCGAAACGCCGACTTCGGGATATCTTCCTTCTTGATTCTTAGTTGATGATACCCCGTCCTCAAGTCGATCTTAGAAAATATCGACGCTTCTTGAAGCTGATCAAACAAATCATCAATCCTTAGCAACGGATACTTGTTCTTAATTGTCACCTGGTTGAGCTGTCGGTAATCGATACACAAGCATAATGAACCATCTTTCTTCTTCACAAATAATATCGGTGCTCCCCAAGGTGATGCGCTTGGATGTATAAATCCTTTATCCAACAACTCTTGCATTTGCACATTTAATTCCTTAAGCTCTGACAAGGCCATTTGGTAAGGAGCTTTAGAGATCGGCTCTGTCCCGGGGGCTAATTCGATCACAAACTCTATCTCTCTCTCTCTGGTAGTAAACCCGGTAATTCTTTCGGAAACACGTCTGGGAACTCTCGTACCACTGCGATATCTTCAATCTTTAACTCCTCTACTGTCGTTTCTACGACAGTTGCTAGGTAACCTTGGCAACCCTTGCCTAACAAGCGGGTTGCTTCGAGTGATGAGATTAAGGAAATCGAGGGCCCTCCTCGACTCCCAATAAATTCGAAGCTCTCACCCCCTAACGGGTTAACCTGAATCGCCTTGCGATAACAGTCCATTTTAGCTCATTGCTTGGTGAGCCAGTCCATGCCAATTATCACATCAAAATCATACATAGCTAGGACTATCAGGTCTATCCTCCCCTCTCGCTCACCAATCACTAACTTGCAACCAAGGCAACCTACCGTAGCTAACACTTTATCTTTCAACGGAGTAGATATACTAATCACAAACTCCAACAATTCAGGAATTAATTCTACCAATTTAACAAATCTTTCAGCTATAAATGAATGTGAAGCTCCAGGATCAAATAAAGCATAAGCAGGTTGGTCGTTCAGCAAGACCATACCTGTGACCACGTTAGGCGCATCCTCCGCCTGTCCTCTGGTCAGCACATAAGTCATTCCCTGAGCTGGAGGTCGGTTCAATTCACCCGGCGGCATGCTCTGATACCACTTAAACGGGGTTGTCACGCCCCGAACCCCGAGACACGTGAAACAACCCACCGTGGTCATGTAAATGCGACATTCTCAAGTAGTGTCGCCGACCCCAATTTACTTTTTAATGCGCAAGCGGAACGTACTAAGAAACCCCTTACAAAAGCATACGAGATAGGACAGTAGGAATATCAATTCAAAATCAAACAACATACTTTCATACATCATCATCATTACAAGGTTTATGTACATCAACAGGATCCAGAGACTATGCACCAAAAATGGGTCAGAGTTTATGTGCATCAAAAAGGGGTTAGCCTACACAACATGGATTTAGCATACACAACATGGATCAGCCCACCAAAAAGAGGAATAGTCCTACCACTACTAATTGGACTCGTTCGTCAATCCCACATCCTCCACATTTGACAACGCTGGGTCCAGAGACGATGGGTCATCCACCCTACCATCAGGAAGGTTAGCTACACCCTCACCCAGGATAGCATCCATCACGGCCAGTGGGATATCAAAACTGTCAAGTGGACTAATCCTAAAGCCATTGGCCTCAAAAAGGAACCAAGCCATATACCTATGGGGTACCCTAACATCTTCAGTCTCCTGGATCCATACAGTAGACCTGATCAGCTTGTAGACCCAATGGTTCCCAGGATCAGGGAAGGTGTACACCCGCTCGATAATCTGCACTGGGATGCCATTCTTCTCTAGGGGTCCCGCCATCTACGGTCCTATAATATTTTCCCCAAACTGGGATGAGACTTTGTCTCAGCAAATTCACCCCTCCTAAACCCCTATTAGAAAGTAAATACGCCCCAAAGTAGCTTAGCCACGACATCAAGAAGACTTACCTCGTCTTAGCCATCATCTGCAGGTTAGCACGGTTTATATAATTCAACCACGTGCAATTCTAATAACTCAACAACGGAGGTACAATCACATCATCAGAACAGCTCAATCACAGGGATCGTCTCAGCGATCAATCGACTCGGCTGATTACATGTCATTATAGTAAATCAATTACTGCTCCCACTCGGCACAACCTGCAATTAGGTGGTAGTTCACAGCCTCATTAGGCACGACCTCTCATAGGTGGTCCATTACGGCCCTATTAGGCATGACCTCTCATAGGTGGTCCATCACGGCCTCACTGGACACGACCTCTAATAGGTAGTCCATCACTGCCTCACTGGGCACGACCTCTAATAGGTGGTTAATCACGGCCAATCTCCCATCAATTTCCACACTTAGGGTTTTCTAAAGAATCCTCATAAATCGCAATCACACTCAATTCGTCACAACCAATCATCAATTTCAAATTCTACATGCATAGCCGCCATCGGCGCGAAATTCTGAGCAACTAGGATCAAAAATAATTTTTCGAGTTTTTTTTTATAAATAATATTTTAATAAATTTCGGAATATGATATATTATTAAATAATCCAACAATTTCAAAGCATTTATTTAAATCATAAATAAATTCCTTTAAGTCACATCAAGGCTTATTTTAAAATAAACATACTTAACCTTTAAACTAAACACACTTTATTTTAATTAATCACCTTAATCTAATCTACAACTAATTAAACTAATATAACCACCTAACCTTAATCAGCTTAAGCTAAACATACTTAAGGCATCATTAACTTGCTAATCATGGTTTAGTGAGGTAAACTCACCGGAATCACTTTTCGATGAGTCTCCGGCGAAGAGCACGACGACGCCGACGAAAAACCTACACGGATCAACACCAAATGAGCATTGATAGGGGACCAAAATGAGCTCGGAAGGGGCTAGATCTTGCTGGTTTTCTTTCTAGCAACTAACCGAGCTCGGAGGTGACGGAACGGCGGCTGAACGGGCGGAGAAACAGCGGAGGAAGACCAGGACAGCTTGAGAAACAACGGGCGGAGGCTTGAGTGGAGGAACGGCGGTGACGGGAGCTTCGGCGAGGCACGGCGACGTCGAGCAGCTGTTGGCTTGGAGAGGCGACGATGGTGCGGGAGGCTTGGCGGACGGAGATGAGCAGCTCGGCGCGGGAGGGTGTGCGGTCGCGCGCGGGCGAGCGGCGACGGTGAGCTCCGGCGATGACGAAGGCAAGCGGTGGCGACGGTCAAGCGGCGAAGGGCAGACGGAAGGGGGGGCGGTTTCCGCTGGTTTCTCTCTCCCTTTTCCCTCCCAATTTCTCTCCTCTCAAGCTTGAAGATGATGGAGACAAGGGGGAAGTGACATCCCACCTTTCCAAGGCTTCATCTCCACCCTCCACTTGTCACAACCCTAGCCCATCTTGCCTCATCCATGACATCACATGATGATGACATGTGATGTCATCATCCACTAACTCCAACCTTCCACAACTTTAGTCCAATAGGTTCAATTTCATTTTCCGCCGGGGTCCAAGTTCTTGTACCTTCAATTACTTCAATTTCCATCAATCATCTTCCAATTGAGTCCAAATTAAAGTCCACAAAAATTATCCCATGATTCTAATAAGATGTGTGACATGACCGAGCTTCCGACTTCTAAATTCAATCTCAATTTTTTTTCGGTTGAATTCAATCTGGTGCGATTTCAGCGCGCCTAATCCACTGAGTGGCTTTTAGGGAAATTTTCTTGCATCCGAGCCGAGGGTGATCAGTCTCCAAGTTTGACGTGGTAAAATTCCTTAATTACCTCATTCAATAGACTAGTTCCCTCGTAAGTGGCCAACTCTGAGAAATGAACTATATGCACAATTGAATTGCCCGACTCAATTGACTGAAAATAAAATTGAGTAAAATCGGGATGTCACAATGTGGTAGCTTACTAGCTATTATCATTCAGTTTTTACGGGACAACAACTTTTATGGAGACTGCTTTCAAATCTTTCATCTACAAATGCAGACTACACGTCAAGTTTGTTGATGCCCTGTTGAAGATGCACCTCTCCCAGGAACATAGAGGTAGCTGCATGATGTTCAATACCCTTGCAGTTTTTAGTGGATTGTACATCCTTTTGTCATGATGATTGATATCCATTACGCGTATGTTTTCTTGTTAATTTCTCTCTTTATCTCGACCATAGAGTCTCTTTCTCACGTGTACATGCACAAATCTCACGTTCTATCTATAAAATGATTGGATTTTGTTGTCAAATTATGAATAGTGTTGTGATTTATGGCTAATGAAATTCAAAGTAAGCAGTTAAGATGGTGGATGGGCGGTGGAGTGCGAGAGGGGCGAGGCATGATATTAAATTTATTGGCCGCACACGTAGTATTTGACTAGTCGCGGTTGCAGTTAAGACTCTCTTGGTGTGTGTTCTAGGAAGGTGGCTTGTCCCCCTTGGGATGTTCACTTTGCTCGTGGAGACTTCAAAACCAAATGTGAATCTAAGCTGTTTCTTCCAACATGTTATAGTGGTTTTTTTGGATTGATTGATTGATGGATATTGATGTCTTGAAACTCTCCTTATTCAACAACAGCAACGTGGTATGTCGTGGAATGTGATGCGAGCGACTGCACCGTATGTATTTTGTCTCACTTATTCGTTTTATACTACCATCTCAAGCGCGTGACCTAGAAAATTTTGCTGGGCCATAGCCCCTCTCTATTGGCCGTACACGATGAAGCTTCCCGATTTACTTGTCGTTTAAAGATTGTAGTCTGCGGAAAACGATTTAAATATGCGAATCCCTGTTGTTCTAAACATGAATTACGTTGAACCATGAATCAAGGTTTTGGAAGACAAAACCCATGAAGATAAGACCAGCAAACATAGTCGTTTTTTGAAGTGATTGATGTTTTTGCTACTTTTTGGGGTGCATGTGGGGTCTATGAAGGACTCTCAAATCTCTTAAAGCAGTTGCGCTTTAGAAAAAGGGTGTTTCACTGTTCTTATCCGGGGAAGGACGTGGAGAATAAGGGATGGCGAACACGGAGTGTAAGCGAAAAGCCGAGAAATTCTCCGCCATATCTGGGACTAACTTCTATGTACTCCCGAAGAGGCCTTGATCGTTGGTTCCTTTTGTAGCCCCTTATCACGTCATGAGAGAGTATTTTATAAGTCGGTCGCATAAAAGATAATTCTATAAATTAAAAAGTAGACTTTTTAGATGCATACTTAAAAGTTGATTGAGATGCATATGAGATGGACCATGAGACTGATCGGTTACGTTCTCTCTCGCCACAACCGAGCGAGGGTTATAATCGATAAATGGCTGCACTAGATCAAAGCGGCTGAGCCATGGTTTGATGCATTTTCTTTTCGAATTCTCTCTTGTTTTCTGCATGTTTTGATGTACTTTTAATGGTGACAATTTTTACATCATTTATACTAGTTTCAAATGCAATCCTTTTTTTTTTCTTTACATAAGATATTCTAATTATTCTAAGTGTCCTCGTACACAATAGAGGTGAGTAGAATAATGCGGAGTCAACATGTCACAAATTTATTGATCGTCCATAACAAAAAGATGGGATTGCATAAGCTGAGACAGAAAAGAAGAGGTGCTTACCGTCCTAGCTTTCCTTTTATAATATGTTGTAATGATTTTTTTTTGTATATAATTTCTAACATACCACACAGTCTTTACTAAAGTTTTCATTTTTCCCTTTCTGTATATATATTCTATCATAACCGAAACAATAAATGTCTCAACTAGATATGATTAGAGAGCATGTCAATTGAGCCGACTTAGCTTGAGCCCTACAATGTCAAATTAGGCTTTATAATCAAATGACTTTACTTAGGCTTGTCCAAAAGAGCTCCTTTGGCCCGCTCGACTCAAACGGTTTACAATGGATTTCCAAGCTACTAGGCTCACGATAAGATCTATGCTCCATATACAAGCAATGTTAACAACACACTGACAAGGTAACAATTATTTACCGCAGAAGAATAAAATCGAAGGAAATCAAAATATGAGTATCAATAAATATGAATATTGAAGGATATAAGTAACCTGTACCTCCTCAAAGTACGTAGACGTTTGTACTTTCCCAAACGGCCGGAAGCACAACAGTCTACGTCAACGAGTATTATCCTATTTTAATTTTGTCGGAGCCAAATCTAATTCGTCAAATTAGCCAAAGAATCAACTCAAATCGCGATTGTCTTCTCAAAAGGTGTGCAAGGGTGGATCCAGATTTCAAAGCCGAGGGGGCCGTGGACGCAACCACCCCCCACTAAAATCAAGTGGGTCATTGATAATTAATTGGTTTCGTACGTGACTTGATTTTTTATCATGTCCACGATCCCATCGAAGGGCATTTTCACATTACTACTCTCGAGCATTTTCACCTGAGATAGTCCCCACCATCTCGGCCTCGACTTTTCCTAATTGCTGTCGTAATTTCAAAGTTGTTGGAAATTCAATTTTAAAATCAAATTAGTTGAGAAACGAGATCGATAAATAAATATCTTGAAATTTAATTTTGTGGCCATGAAAATTGTGGTTGTATAATTCTCACCCCATGAGTAAATCTGTTTTTCATGAAAGATCCAAACAATGCGTCAATTTACTTGGTGTCTTCGTTGCATATTTGCAATTAGATTAGATCTATTTGAAATAATATTGGGCAAACTTAACAAAATTACCAAAGAGAAATCTAGATTTTAGCCTAAAATTCTTTAAGTAGTCAAACATTACAGCTCTAATTAAAGTAAGAATAAAAACAGTGTTGTTAGAATCGTGTCATGAAGTGCTCGCTTTGACTATAAAAGATGGGCCATCACGAACAGGAATCTAGGGACATGATCCCTCTTTTCTCCAAATTTCAGGAACAAATGAAATGTTTCACGTCAGTAGACAGAAGATTCCTCGTATCTTCCTTCCCGTGTTTTTTTTTTTTTTTTCCTTACAAAGGAAATCCTGATATTTGACCATAAATAATGCTGCTTATATCCAATATAACATGACGTCCACCAGCTAGTCATTTGATTTCAGAGAATAACTATTAGAATGTCCAATTGAGTACCGGACATGTGAAATAAATTGGATAGGACCTGACTCCGACACCATATATGTCAGATTCAAAAATTATAATTGACAAGTAGAGAGAAATCAAATACACATCAAGAAAACTTAAATATGAGCGAAATGACACTTTAACAATGAGAATAGTGCAAGCATCTCTACCTTCTGTACAAGAAAAAGAATAACTGGTTGTATTCTATGACAATAATTGTCTTAATTCCCAGTTCCAATATTTTTTTTTCATTTTTTATTATTGGATAATGATTTTTCAAAATGAGTGTGAAATGGTAGATTTTTTGTACGAGGAAGGAGCATTAGTTGGGGGGTTTTTGTAGGCCCGGTCAACATGTCACAAATAATATGTACAGGCCTGCGAATAACATCATGATGGAGACGTACACCGACAGGGGAAGTTGTTTTTCATCATCTGTGGCAAGAAAAAACAGAACAAGAAAAAAATCATAGGAAGTATGGAATGTTTCAATGGTCAATCACGGTGAATAGTACTTTCAATCTAGGTGTCCCCAAGCCTTGCTTGCTGCTTGGTGAGAAAATCATGGTGGATGGATCCAAGAGAAAAATGTAAGTATGTCTTTCTTCGCTCCTCATTTATTTTTCTTTTGCCTTTTTTCCCATTCTTAGTAAACCTACTGGGCTTGTATGGTGTCATATTTACAATTTTGTACTTTTTTACTTAATTTAAATCTTATGGCGCACGCATAGCATAAGCATTTCTTAATCTTCTTCTTCTTCTTCTATATATATATATATATATCATATCTCAAGCTCTATCATATTGAAACAAAGAAAGAGTCGGTAAGATATAATGAGTCAAATGACAGTAAATTATTTAGATGAAACATTTCATTTTACGTCATTCGATAATAATGGTTAGTCAAATATTTTCTTGACCTTGGAGATGGTTGAGGCATCGAAAGCTATGCATTATGGAATTGTGAAAAGAAATGAAAGAAGTGAGGAAGTTCTCATATTGAGTGTGCAACCGCTTTTTTAAGAAGTTAGAAATGATGCATCTCAAATTCTTTGCCACTCATCTAAACAAAACTTCAATGGAAGTCAAGTAAACAAAGTGGCTTTGGCCGGGAGAAAGGTAAGCTAAATGAAGTCTCCATTTATTTCGCAAAAAATAAATAATCTAGAATATGTTTTCCTAAAAATGATCGTTTGAAATAATTAGTTAATAAAAAATATTTTTATTTTCATGAAAATGAAATTCAAACCCTTCATGTGGGATTGACAACAAGGAAGAACTTGTAACATTTCGGAAGTTTCCTTCTTGAAGATTGACTAACAATACATATTATTTTCAACCTAGATGCAAAGTACCTCCATTCAAACCAAATAATACGTGATTTAGTTCGATTTATCGTTTTCTTTTAGTCGACTTGGAAAAAAACTAAAAGCGTATCAATCCAGAGCAAGCTAGCCACCACCCTCGATCCTTGAAGCAAGTCTTTTCAGCACCCAATCATGACTAGAAGTGCTGAGATTGCATGGAATTCAGCTTGGAACAGCTAGCATGACAATGACGAGTGACGCTTCGTTTAAATGGTAATGAGAAAAACACAAATTGGAATTCTTGCTGGTTTTCTTTATCCATTTCTAGTAAATTCCTTTCTCTAACTGGACAATGGTTTATAAAAATTAATCTTATAAAAAAAAACTCCAGAATCACTTGTCAACCAACCAAATAAGAAAAATTTAAAGTATTAAATGTATTATCTTTTTTTTCTTGTGCTATTAAAAATTGAAATGTTTTATATATATATACTCTGAAAATATTTATAACTCACTTACCTTTAAGAATGCGTATCGTATAAAAAAGTCACATGATATATTAATTTTGCACATCAAATCCATAGTCTTTTGTTTCTGGCCTTCCCTATTCTACACATCGTGCGAAAAAGTCGGTGCAAGAGTTCGTGATGGACACGTCGTCACTTCCCTAGTCTTGGTCTTCTCTCCTCCCTCCTGCACTCTCTCCTTCAGAAACCCTAGATCATCTAAGCACTCTCCTCCTTCACTCGATCCCTATAAATAAGTAATGGACTTGCTAACTCCAATGCACGCCCAACTAAAATTTTATCTCATCACAGTGTTCAACAACACAGAATCTTTCACGCTGATCCATCTCAAAACCCTAGGACACAAAACAACCAGATATGGAGGAGTATCCGACAGGTTTCAGGTTCTATCCAACCGAGGAAGAGCTCATTTCGTTCTACCTGCACAACCAGCTTCACGGCCTTAAGCAAGACAAGCTTCATCGTGTCATCCCAGTGTTGGCTGGGTCCACCTTCATGTGGGGCCCAGCCAGCATTAAATAAAAAATAAATAAAAAAATGAAAAAGAAAAGAAAAGAACAAAAAGAAGTGGAAGTTGTCGTACGTGGGGAGTGCGCCCAAAAAGTGACGAAGAGAGAGAGAAAACAAAAACTGCACAAAGAAGAAAGAGAAGAGAAGAAGAACGCTGCAACTTTGCGGCTTTGATTCGAAGGCCAAATATTGTCGGAATCGGCTCAAATTTCAGTATGTTGTTCGTGAGACCAAGGGCTACGAGTTGATAGTTTTTGTTCGTCGAGAACCGTCTCCAAATTCTCCAGTCGCGGTTAAGGTTTTCTTGCTCCAAACTTATTTATCTACCTATGTGGTGAGAAGAAGATGATTGTAACGTTGATGTTGAGACTCTAGTGTGTGACTAGAGAAGAATACTTTGTGTATCCTGCTATTCTTGGTGATTAATGGATGTTTTTGGGCGGTCCGTGGTTTTTCCCGCATCGGGTTTTCCACGTTAAATCCTTGGTGTCGTTATTTGTTTTGTCTACTTATTATTTTGGCGTTATATTTGCATTTTGTGAGGCTATATATTGCTGGTTATTGCTGGGGTTTAAGAAATTCTTAGTTAATTTTGCTTCGGGGGAGAAATTGATCCTCGATTGCGTTTGGACGTGGTGAATTGTTGTACCCGGGTTCTCCCCAACAAGTGGTATCAGAGCCAGGTTGAATTTTAGTGTTAAATGGAAGAAACCAGCAGTACCATGTTTAAGTTAAATGCCTCGAATTATTCTATTTGGAAGCCTCGGATGGAAGATGTGTTATATTGC
Organism: Eucalyptus victrix; assembly: GCA_016097545.1. NCBI lineage: Eukaryota > Viridiplantae > Streptophyta > Magnoliopsida > Myrtales > Myrtaceae > Eucalyptus > Eucalyptus victrix. The sequence goes on from CM027844.1 coordinate 29,478,621, forward strand.
AAAGACTTATTTGATCCTATTGAGGGTGATGAAGCCAAAGGAGATAAGGAAGATAAAGAATGGGAGAGAATGAATCGGAAAACGGTTGGGTTTATCCGACAATGGATTGATGATAGTGTGTTTCATCATGTTGCTCAAGAAACGAGGGCGGACACTTTGTGGAAGAAATTACAAGATCTTTATGAGAGAAAAACTCCACAAAATAAAGCTATTCTAGTTAAGCGACTTGTGAATTTGAGATACAAGGAGAGGAGTAACATGGCGGAACACTTGAGTGAATTTCAAGATGTTGTAAATCAATTGACAAATCTTGAGATTGATCTTGGTGATGAATTGCAGTCATGCTTATTATTTGGTACTCTTCCTGATAGTTGGGACACCTTGGTTGTGGCATTAAATAACTCGGCTCCTTTTGGTGTGCTTTCTATGAGCATGGTTAAAGAAAGCTTGTTCAATGAAGAAACAATAAGAAAAGGCTTGAATTATGCTTCTACATCGGATGCTCTTGTTATAGAAAACAGGGGGAGAAGTCAATCAAGAAGGTTTCAAAGAAATGATACCCGAGGCAAGTCAAGAGGAAGGTCGAAATCGAGACCGAGGAGGAGTGTCAAGTGTTATAATTGCGGCAAAATGGGACATTATGCAAAAGAGTGTTGGTTGCCAAAGAGAGATAGGTTCCATGATAGAAATGGAGATCAAAAGAAAGAAGAGAAACAAGCTACAACGGCGGTTGCATCCGATGGCGATATTGTGTTTGTATGTGATGACGGATATGTGAATTTTACATGCCAAGACTCTATGTGGGTTGTTGATTCCGCGGCTTCTTTTCATGTCACCTCACGGCGTGATTATTTTGCTTCTTATCGCAGCGGCGACTTTGGTTGCATAAGGATGGGAAATAGTGATGTTTCCAAGGTTATTGGCATGGGAGATGTTTATTTGGAAACTGACGTCGGATGTAATTTGATTTTGAAAAATGTGAGACATGTTCCGGATATTCGACTTCACTTGATCTCTACAGGTGCCTTGGATGATGATGGTTATCGTAATTCATTCTTTGATGGCAAATGGAAGTTGACTAAAGGTTCTATGGTAGTGGCAAAAGGTAAGAAGACAGGCTCTCTCTACACCATACAAGCCGACTTGATTAAAGAGGTAAATGCAAGTGGAGGATTCCTTGGTTGATTTATGGCATATGAGGTGGGTCATCTTAGCAAGAAAGGACTTGAAACTCTTGCTAGAAAGAACCTTTTACCTTTGAAGGAGAAAAATCTAAAGGATTGCATTCATTGTCTCGACGGTAAGCAACATAGATTCTCATTTCATAGTTCCTCTCCACACAGAAATCGATGTACTTGATTTAGTTCACACCGATGTTTGTTGCATGGATGCTAGAACTCTTGGAGGTGCATTATACTTTGTGACATTTATTGATGACTGTTCTAGAAAAGTGTGGGCTATTGCTTTGAAATCTAAAGATCAGGTACTTGAGGCATTCAAGCAATTTCATGTCAATGTGGAAAGAGAAACCGGGAAGAAGCTGAAATGTGTTCGAGCTGACAATGGTGGTGAATATAGAGGCCCATTTGAACACTATTGCAGGCATTATGGTATCAAGCTTGAGAAGACTGTTCCAAAAACACCACAGCATAATGGAGTGGCAGAGAGAATGAACCGGACAATTAATGATCGGATTCGGTATATGCTTTCTCATGCGAAGTTGCCTAAGTCATTTTGGGGTGAAGCGATGAGAACAGCAGTGGACTTGATAAATCTATCTCCATCTGTTCCTCTTAAGGGGGATGTTCCACAAAGAGTTTGGAGTGGCAAAGATGTTTCCTATAGCCATCTAAAAGTGTTCGGTTGTCGGGCATTTGTGCATGTTCCAAGAGATGAAAGATCCAAGCTTGATGACAAGTCTAAACAGTGTATCTTCTTGGGTTATGGACATGAAGAGTTTGGTTATAGGTTATGGGATCCAGTTGCAAAGAAAGTCATTAGAAGTCGAGATGTGGTGTTTTGTGAGTATCAAACTATTGAAGACATTGACAAAGTGGAGAGACCAAAGAATACAGCTCAACGTTCAGTTAGTTTCAGCCCAAATCCTTCTAATGTTGATAGAAATTATGAGGGAGAAGTGCATGGAAGTCATGAAGATGGTAAGTCCTCACATAATGTTAATTCTTCAGCTGATACAGGTGAAATAGCTGGGCAAGAGCAACCTATCCTATCTCAAGTTAGAAGATCTGAAAGAGAGCGTAGGCCTTCTCAAAAATATTTGCCACATGAGTATGTGTTACTCACTGATGCAGGGGAGCCAGAAACTTATGAAGAGGCTATATCATGTGAACGAAAGAATGAGTGGCATGAAGCCATGCAAGAGGAGCTTAAATCCTTGCATGAGAACCACACATTTGAATTGATGAAGTTGCCTCGGGTAAGAGAGCACTCACAAATAAGTGGGTGTATAAGTTGAAGACGGAAGAAAATAGTTTGCAACCACGATACAAGGCCAGACTTGTTGTGAAGGGCTTTCGTCAAAAGAAGGGTATAGACTTTGAAGAGATTTTTTCACCGGTTGTAAAGATGTCTTCTATTCGAGTTGTTCTTGGGTTGGCCGCCAGTTTGAATTTAGAAATTGAACAACTTGATGTAAAGACGGCTTTTCTTCATGGAGATCTAGAAGAGGAGATATATATGGAGCAACCAGAGGGTTTTGAAATTGAAAGCAAGGAGCATCTTGTTTGTAGATTGAGGAAAAGCTTATATGGTCTCAAGCAAGCGCCTAGGCAATGGTATATGAAGTTTGAGTCATTCATGGAAGAACAAGGATATGGTAAGACAAATTCCGATTCTTGTGTCTTTATGAAAAGATTCTCAGATAATGATTTTCTTATTCTCCTACTTTATGTGGATGATATGTTGATTGTTGGGTATGATGCCAAGAAAATCAAGAGCTTGAAAAATGAGTTGAATAAAGCTTTTGCAATGAAAGACCTAGGCCCGGCTAAGCAAATCTTAGGCATGAGAATTACTCGTGATAGGAGGAATAAGAAACTGTGGTTATCTCAAGAGAAGTATATTGAGAAGGTGCTTGAAAGATTCAACATGAGCACATGTAAACCGGTGAGTACTCCACTTGCAGGCCATTTCAAGTTGAGTAGTAATGAGTGTCCTTCAAGTGAGAAAGAGAAGGTTGAGATGATGAAAATTCCTTATGCATCGGCCGTGGGTAGTTTGATGTACGCCATGGTTTGTACAAGACCGGATATTGCTCATGCAGTTGGTGTTGTGAGTAGATTTCTCTCTAATCCAGGTAAGGAGCATTGGACCGCTGTTAAATGGATTTTGAGATATCTTAGAGGCACTTCTACACTTTGCTTGTGCTATGGAAATGCAAAGCCTGAGTTGAGTGGCTTCTCGGATGCGGACTATGCCGGTGATGTTGATTCCCGAAAATCCACATCGGGTTTTATAATAATCTTTGCAGGGGGAGCTGTTTCATGGCAATCGAGATTGCAAAAATGTACCGCTTTGTCTACAACTGAAGCGGAGTATATTGCTATTACTGAAGGAGGTAAAGAACTTTTGTGGATGCAAAAATTCCTACAAGAGTTGGGCTTGAAGCAAGAGAAGTTTGTTTTATATTGCGATAGCATGAGTGCCATCCATCTTAGCAAGAATCCGGTGTTTCATTCAAGATCGAAACATGTTGATGTGAAGTATCATTGGATCCGAGAAAAGCTAGAAGAGAAGCTCTTCCTACTTGAGAAAGTTCATACCGACAACAATAAGTCCGACATGATGACCAAAGCCTTGCCCGTGATGAAGCTTGATGCTTGTAGAAGAAAAGTGGGCATGACAAATCTTCCCACATGAGGTGGAGGGGGAGATTTGTTGGCTGGGTCCACCTTCATGTGGGGCCCAGCCAGCATTAAATAAAAAATAAAAAAAATGAAAAAGAAAAGAAAAGAACAAAAAGAAGTGGAAGTTGTCGTACGTGGGGAGTGCGCCCAAAAAGTGACGAAGAGAGAGAGAAAACAAAAACTGCACAAAGAAGAAAGAGAAGAGAAGAAGAACGCTGCAACTTTGCGGCTTTGATTCGAAGGCCAAATATTGTCGGAATCGGCTCAAATTTCAGTATGTTGTTCGTGAGACCAAGGGCTACGAGTTGATAGTTTTTGTTCGTCGAGAACCGTCTCCAAATTCTCCAGTCGTGGTTAAGGTTTTCTTGCTCCAAACTTGTTTATCTACCTATGTGGTGAGAAGAAGATGATTGTAACGTTGATGTTGAGACTCTAGTGTGTGACTAGAGAAGAATACTTTGTGTATCCTGCTATTCTTGGTGATTAGTGGATGTTTTTGGGCGGTCCGTGGTTTTTCCCGCATCGGGTTTTCCACGTTAAATCCTTGGTGTCGTTATTTGTTTTGTCTACTTATTATTTTGGCGTTATATTTGCATTTTGTGAGGCTATATATTGCTGGTTATTGCTGGGGGTTAAGAAATTCTTAGTTAATTTTGCTTCGGGGGAGAAATTGATCCTCGATTGCGTTTGGACGTGGTGAATTGTTGTACCCGGGTTCTCCCCAACACCCAGTCCTCGATATTTTCGACACTGAGCCATGGAATCTCTTAAGTAATACCCAGTCTCTGTGCATGCATATGATTTTTTCACATTCCTAAATTGTGCACTAAAAATGGGTTCTTGAAAATTTCAAATGCGCGTTACCAGTAACTTTCCTTTCCCCACATTATCTTTGGGGAATTCCTGTTGCAGAGCTTGCGGGAGAGCTGTGCAGGGAAGATAGAGAGCAGTGGTTCTTCTTCGCGCCCTTGCAGGAGAGTGAGGCCAGAGGAGGGCGGCCCAGCCGGAGCATGGCCACCGGCTACTGGAAGGCCACTGGGTCCGCCGGTTACGTCCACTCGTCTGACAGCAAGGTAATCGGCGTGAAGAAGTCAATGGTTTTCTACGTGGGAAAACCTCCCACAGGAAGAAAAACCCAGTGGAAATTGAACGAGTACAGGGCTATTGAACTCTCGCCGACCATTCCCAATCCGACGAGCAGCAATATTTCCATTCCTAAGGTGAACGTGCTGTCTCGAATTCTAAACCTTTATTTCAACTTATTCAAACATAGAAAGGATAAAATAACTTCCAGTGCATAATACCAAGACTATCCAATTTTCAGGTTTATTGTTTTAAGCGAATTCGAAATTGTTCGAATCGTATCATCGTTTCAAATAATCGTTCTTGTTTTGGTTTTCTAGTCTTGCACTTTATCGGTGCTATGCAGTTGCGGACTATTGAATTTCCCTCTCTAGTTTAGTTTCTACTTGCACTTTCACAGAAAATGCAACGGACATTTTTCTGTGTTTGATTTTGTGGAAGTAACGTACTTACAGTTGAGGCGCGAATTCACATTGTGCCGAGTGCACGTGAAGTCTGGGAGCTCTCGAGCATTTGATCGCCAGCCACCGGAAGTAGTGCCTAGAGAGACAACAATCCGGGGTGGCAACGATGCTACTAGCAACGAAGGCGGTGGATGTGAAGATGCATCATCATCAGCAGTAGTAGTAGCCAATGCAGGTAGTTCCCATCCATGGGAGATGGCGAGTTTGGAAGGACCAATTTGGGATTGGGAGCAATTGAAATGGCTCTGATTTCATGTAGAAGTACTCTGATGATATAGTTGTTTGGTTATTGGTGCAATCATATGTACATCTACATGTATTCAATCTTTCCATCATTATACGCATCCATGTATATTTGTTTCCATAATCTACGTGTATGAAGACTTTATGCTTGATACCTAATCAATAGGAAGACCGAACATGATATCCGGCCTAAATGTTGGTAAGTGGGAAAAGTACACAAAAATTCTTAAATCTATTACATTGATACCAATTGAATTCATTCGACTAATTTAGGCTGGAAATTACCGATATGGACTCCATTCATCTTATGTGACACGGTTAATGTTGACGTAAACACTTTTTTTTTTTAATAATTTTTTTTTCTTTCTTTCTCATATTTTCTTTTCTTCCATGGCCCGTGCTCGCTTGGCACAGGCCACGCACGGCGAGAATGAGTGTCGACGAGGCCACATTTACCGAATATGGCGAGGTTGACCCTTGCCCAAGCTGCAAGGGTCAAAGCTTTGACAATATTCGACGAGAGTGGTCCTCGCTGGAAGCCGTGAGGTCGAACCGAGGAAGGAGGCCATTAAGCATGAAAGCCTTTGGGGGACGAGATTGTCGTTGTAGGAAGGAAGCCGTACCTCTTCATAGGCTAGGGTTTGCAGGGATCGGGAGGAGGAGCTAGCCAGCAAAAAATGGTGTAAAATCGGTGAGTTAACAAACCGAGCTAGGAGACGGAGATACTTCTAGGCCTTTGGTGAGGGCTCAACCCTTGCGGCCTGGGTGAGGGCTGTTCCGCTGGATTTGGTGAAGGCTTGGTGGTCCTCGCTTGCACTAGCGATGACCGCAACCCTTGCCAACGACAATGATAAAAAGAAAAATGAAAAAGTAATAAGAAAATTCAAAAGATATTAAAATATTTTTAATTTTGTTTACATTAATGCCGGTAGTATTACATAAGACAACTCACATCTATATTATCAATTTTCAGCCTAAATTGGTCAAATGAGCTCATGTAACCAATGTGAAAAATTTTAGGAGTAAATTGATCCAAATTAAAGATTTAGAATTGAATTGATATCAATGTGATAGATTTGTAACTTTTTTTGTACTTTTTTCATCGGTATGAATCCTAAGAATTTATCATCTTTTCCATAAAAATTTCATAGGGTTTAGGAGGGTCTAACTTAATAAGCTAGGCTCAAGAAGGAAACTGATTTGCCCTATTAGGCAAGTTTAGTGAACCTCGACACCTAATTAGAAAAGTGGATATTTGTTAGCAAGCTTCTTTCAGTTTCATTCTTCTTAAACTCGATTATTAATGTGCCAACAAGCATGTCACTTGTGGTTTACAAGAAAATCATTTGATCAAAATTGAGAACGACAATCAATCAAAATCTAGCAAATTTGGGCTGGTAAAATGTTGGATTATATTGTAAAACAACAGGGAAAAATTGAGATATCTTCATTAAATGATATATAGTTCCGTTGCATTCGTACAGTGCACTCCATCCTTTTAAATTTATTATGAAAATTCATTGCATTTCCATCTAATACTAACTAATTTAACATAAAACATAAACAATTTTAGATTAGTAGGACGTGTGTTTATAGCAACATTCATAAAGAGTAATTAAACGAAACTCCATTGCACAACCAAAGTGCAAAAGAAATTCTTTCCATCTCATAATATGGCGCTACATTTTTTTTTTTTTTTTTTGATAAAAGGTAAGAGGTATATAGACTTTTGCACAAAAAGCTATACAGCTATACATCAAGAGGGGTCTTGGCACCAGTCACACTCAGAAGGACAGAAAATCCAAACGAGTGGAAGGGGGCCGGGGCCAAGGGGGACATGTTGTTTCTTATCAAGATTTCTGAAAGAAAGAATCTAAAATCTTAATTGAATTATAATTTTCTTACATTTATTAGCATATGCATGTATTTTTAAAAATATATTATAGGGTACCCTATATTTTTATGCAAAGCTCTCCCTCAAAAAACCCTAAATTATGATGGTTCATATTGCACAATTGATAGGTTTGTTTAACCCATTCAATTTGAGCATACTATATAATTGAATTCACCTAATTTTTGGACCGTTCCTAAGTTCTCTAGCACTAAATTAAATTAGTTGAAGAATGGATCGTAATAGAGTATCTTAAAAATATGACTTCACAAACACTAGAATTGTAGTAATGTGATTTCCTGTCCTGTAAGTGACACTCATTTTTCATGGTAACAAGAACGAGGCATCAAAATTTACTCTAGTGTCTTTATCCCACATTTGCGATTAAATTTGATATATCCAAAAGAATATCGAAAGAACTAGAAGGTTTCGCAACAAATTCACCTACACTTCACTTCGAAAGATGTTCTCCTTTTTCTGCTTTTTATTGAAAAAGAAAATGAACTTTTTAATGTTAGAACTGTGTGCATGCTCTTGACTGTAAAAGTGGCTCATCAAGATCAGCAATCTAGGGGCACGATCTCTTTTCCTCCGAATTTCAAGAACCAAACGATACGCTTTACGTCAGATTTCAGATGAATCCTCGCATCTTCCTTCTGCTGTCTTCCCGGGGAATGCCGGAAGTGTTTTCTATTTTTCTTCCTTTCCAAAGACAACCAAATTACTATCAGTTCCTGATATTCGACCATAAAATATACTATTTATATTTGATAATAATTACCACTAGCTAGTCATTTGAATTTCGACAATGAGAATAACAAAAGTATCTTTACCGTCGGGTAGAAGAGAAGAAGAAAATATGAGAGCGTATTTCATGACTATGAATATCTTGATTATAAAAATGGTTGTAGGTTTTTAATATATGTGTTGTTTTTCATTTTTTTATTAAAATAATTATTTTCGAAACCAACATAGTCAAACTCATCAGAACATGAAATGCTAGAAATGCTATAGACAGGCCTTGTGAGAATAATATAACACAACCCAATAAAATCATGACGTAACATCTATAAAAGTGGAGTCTCTTCTTGTGGCAAAAAATAAACAAATCATAAAATAGAAAAAAAGAAGATAGGAATCATAAGAAGTATGGAATGTTTATAATAGTTAATAATGATAGACGGAGATAGGTTGTTAATACCTAAATTTTACAATCGATTTAAACATTTCATTACATAGGAAATTAGGGTTCGACCCTGATCCCTAAACAAAAATATTAATTAAATTTGCATATAGATATTAGGAGCATTTTAATTAGGCTCATATAATTGCATAGAGCTGAAGGGATTGATACATGGAAGTTTTGAGCTTAATCGAGTTAATTGAATTAAGCATGTGGGAATGAGAAATTCAGCTAACCCATTTGTTTCCTTTGCTTGGCCAGATGTTATATGTAGTAAAGGACTTTAGCATGAATTAAGGAGCAAATATTCGTTATTAAAAATATATTTTGACCATTTTTTGGGTTACAAGAAGATAGTATTAAAGCCAACACTTTAAGGAGAATTAACTGGCCAATTCTTTCCAATATGAAGGATGCACATCATGCTTAAAGTGGCAAGTGATTCTCGGGCAGAAGAAAAGTGAAAAAAAAACAATGCCTATTTCATTGATGTGGAATGAGAAAAGAAGAAAGAAAATAAAATAAAAGATATACTTATTTGTCGCAACCCTTTCGAGGATGTCTGGAGAGTGGGTTTAGTACAACAATATTGGAAGATAGAAAGTATAAATTCGTTTGCACTTTAGTTGTGCAAATTCTCATGGACGGCTGTTAATAACATTTGAAGGAGGCAAACACCTCTTCAAGCAAGACATCGAAAACAAATTGCCATCTTCTCTTGAGGTTTTTGAATTCAATGCAGATAATGTATTCTCATATGAATAACAACTAACATTCTGTTTGTCTAATCGACATCTGACCTCACATAATGATATTGCTCTTAGCTTCGTTGTTTTTCCGAGCATTCTCTTGTTGCAATAGGATGTTGAAGAGATTTGTCCTTTTTTTTTTTCCAATTGTCTTAGCATTTTTGTATGGCTTTTGTTCTGTGTTAACTTGTCTTTTTGATCAACATAATTTTCCGATGTCAATTTTTGTATGTTGATATTGAGTTGATTTCATTTCTCTTGCTTTTGGTGGAATGAGGTGCGGAATTTTTTTTGTTCAAGGCACAATGGCCGAGTTAAGAATGCACGTGTGAAGTGATAGCGTGTAAGCAATCGGATGTCTTCTCTGGCTGTGATTTTGACATAGAACGGCAACAAATGCAATGTGCCATGAAAGCAAGAGTTCTCGACTGCTTTGTGGACAATTTTGTCACGCCCTGAAATACAGACAATGCATGAGGTGCTGTCTCTAGCGGACAATGACCTGTGCGGTGTCCATGGAATCTCTCTTTCTTTGTGTAGCATGGTGTTTGTTGACCATACTTCCGGTAGTTGATGGAATTTCCACGAGGAGCGAGAGGCCACCTTAATTGCTGCTGACGCCTGAGTAATTGAAAGGACATCATCATGACTCGGCGGAAGATTTTTTTTTTACCCGAAGCAATTGCACATCGGCGAGTAGCCCTCACTAAGACTTTTGCTTTGCCCTTTTCCCCTCTTTTGGATATGTTGCTGCAAACACTGTCGTACCTAAATGTTTCTCAACTGAAGCATTTGAGGGGAGACCATTTCGTAGGAAAAAATATTAGAAAATTCATAAATTTATTATATTTACATCAGATTAATTTTAATTTTTTTGAATTTTAGTCATTTTGATTAATTTTGGTTGGATATTATTGCCTGCGCTGATATGAACAATTTTAATAAAATTTTGATTTATTATTTTTTTCTTTTTTTCTTTTTTTAAATGAATTTTTTCTTTTTTCTTCTTCCACTTTTTGGTGATCGGCTATCAGCCACCAAACACCAACCATGATCGAGTAGGCTAGCTTCACGTGGCCATGGCGAGGCCAAGCCTTGGTGAGGGTTGGCCTCGCCATGGCCACTGCCTTGCGTGGTTGGTTGACGGTCACCAACAAAAGAAAGAAGAAAAAAGAGAAAAAAAAAAAAAAAAAAGAAAAATTTGAAAAATTATGAAAATATTTTATTATTGTCAATATCATAGCCAATTGTGCCATTTAACCAGCTAATGTCCATGTCAACAATATTAGGCCTAAATTAGTTGGAAGGATTGAATTGACACTAAGTCAAGATGTTTGTAACTAAATTGGTAAGGTTTATGATTAAATTATCACTAATATAATAAGTTTAGGATTTTTCCGACACTTTTCCCTCATTTCATAACATAGTTGAATGATTAGCATGGCTTTTGTGGGTAAGTTTTATTGAGTGACATATAAGTGGAAACCATATGCTTGGGGTTTGTCAAATGCTCATATCATGTGGTAGCTTACCAAGTACTATCATTAAATCTTTAGTGGATCGCAACTTTATATGAGGTTGCTTTTGAATCTCCCATCTATGATTAGTAGGGGTGTGCAACTGGACCGGGTTTACCCGGTTCCCGTCCGGCCCACCCGAAAAATAGGGTCGGGAATCGGTTCCGGTTGAAACCGGTCCGGGAACCGATTCCCAAAATTCAGACCTTGTTTGAACCGGTTTGGGAACCGAATCGATCGGACCGGTTTGGGAGCCGGTTTGAGAATCGGTTTTTAAGGCAGCCCCAAATCAAAAACCCTATTTTGTTTCTATCTTCTTTACCTCTCACATAGTCAAGACTCACACCCGTAGACTTGCTTTTCCATTGCCAGATCCGTCAGTGGGAGAACACCATCGCTGGAGCCGTCGCCGGGTTCGCCACCGTCGCTGCCGCACACCCCCTCGATGTCGTCCACACCCGATTCCAAGGTCTCTCTCTCTCTCTCTCTCTCTCGGGTGCTTCTAGCTTGTGTCAAGTTTTTGGAGTTTGCTTTTGGTTGATATGGATGATCCGTCAGTGGGAGAATGCCACCGCTGGAGCCGTCACCGGGTTCGCCACCGTTGCTGCCACGCACCCCCTTGACGTCGTCCATAGACTCCGCACCCGGTTCCAAAGTAGGTTTTCCACATGGTGATTTATACTGTAATTATGGTTGATCTCCGTAAGTTCCATATCAAACTCCATCCAGACTCATATTGCATCAGTCATATAGCATGGCTTTTGGATGTCACACTGTGAAAATTATAAATGAGGATAAATTATTTAGTTGTAGATTTTCTGCAAGTGATTGAATAATCGTTACTTATGTGAGCTCTTTCAACTGCTACTTATACACTCATAGCATTATCAATGATGTGGTTGGAAAGGAACTAAATTGTATCTTTTATGTGCTTCATGATTCAACAGATTGAATCTACAAATGAGGTCCTGCCTTTTTATTCGTCAAATGCTGAGTTTGCTAGGCCATTATGGGTTTTCGGTATGAACTCTTATGAAGTTATCCAGAGTGACAAACAGAAGACCCTGATTGCTTGTAGCTACAAGTGAGCTTTCTTCCATGTGATGATCTAAGGTGTTAACATTATCGAAATACAAATTATTGTATGATTCTTCATATCAATTATTTAGCTTGCAGGCAGAGGGGAAGGTCTCATCTTGCAATTATTGACGTTCTTCAGAGCTCATTATCATTGCTTGACATTCCATTCACAGACATACAAGACATAGTATGTTCAATACCTTCTTTGTGACGAATTGTTGTTAATAAGTTTTTTAAGTTGATGGATTGGTATATTGTGCACATTCTTCTTTTGCAGACTTCAGGAAACAATTGCCTATATGTTGAGGGAGCATCAGGAGTACTTCCAATATCTGTGGCTAAGGTGCTTGCAATACTTTACCGTAGTAATCTCCTCATATTTAGTGAAGTGTGGACTGTGCTGTAGTAATTAGTGTTTCTCATTGTTGTTATAATTTCCTTTTGTTTATCGTCTACAGGTGACTTTCAATGACGAAAAGTCAGAAGTCATTGATTTTCGGATTATATGGTCCTCTTCATCGGACAGTTTGAAGTACCGGTCTTATTTCAGCTTGCCAGAGCTTATTGGATTTCCAATTGAAGTTCCTAGTCAAAATGCTTATGCATACTTCTATCCTCCATCTAATAATGTTTATCAAGCTAGTCAGGAAGAAAAGCCTCCACTGTTGTTAAAAAGCCATGGTACTTCAATAATTGCAGCTCAGTTCCTGTCATATTTCAATTCACCTTGCCAACTATATATTCTTTCATGGGAAATTTATGCCAATATTTCCATTCACAAGGATCATAAATTGACCTTACTTGTCAAAGTAAGTCTTTATTTTCATGTAATCTTGATTGATTAGTGATTTTTCAGACTAAATATAAGTAACTGTCATCAATATTTCCATTCATGGCATGTTTCTTAACAATTTAAGCTTTCTCAAAAGTGATTATTCAACATGGTATCGGAGGTTCAAGTCAAAAGTCCGATCTTGGCACTCCCTCTTGTTGCCATTATGATTAATGATTTGTACATCCCCAAACAGACTCCAGAGAGGAAAGCTGGAGGAATGATTAGGTAGGGTCCTGTTTATTTTCTTGCGCCTATCATTAATATATTAAGTTTATGCTTTCCCCCAACTCACTTTCACGTTCCTCGCAAGGAATTGCTTATTGCCTTCAAAAGATTGACTAGACATAAACCTCATAGGATAATAATTTCACCATCAATGACTTGATTTTTATTATGTTTTCCAAGGAGACTTGGATAGAAAAGTAGGTTGTTTAGAAGTGTCTTACATTGATCAGTGGAAGCATTTTGCATTCAAATGCTTTATCTTACATATGAGTGATGTACATCAATTTTTATGCAAAACATGTTCCAATATAAATAGGGTTAACCCTGTTCCCGGATGCAAAAAACAGGGTGGATTGAGAACAGGAAGGGTGGATCAGGAACATGGTCCAATGCAAATAGGGTTGGGTACATAGTCCAAAAAAATAAAACCAATTATAATAGGGTCGGGTATAGGGTCTAGGTTTAGACCCTACCTACCCTGAACCCAATCACCCCTAATGATTAGCCGTGTGCTTTGGGTTCATGTGTTTACTTCTCATGTCATGTGGCAGCTTACTAGTTACTATAAAGTAATCTTTAGTGGATCGCAACTTTTTATGGGGTTGCTTTTGAATCTCCCATCTATGATTTGCCTGATTATGCATATTACACATCAAGAATGTCAACGTCCTGTCATGCACTTGGAATCGGACCACAAAGGGAGTGGGATGATATTTCATGATTCCGTTGCATTTTTCATGGGATTGTACATGCTCTTATCATGATGACTTACATCCTTTCTTTTGTACCTTTTCATGTCGATCTCTTGCTTTATCTTGATCATAAAGTCTCCCTCTCAGGTTCACCTCTAAGTTAATTGGATTCTCTTTTGAATTATGAACAGATCTGTCATTGGATGGCTGTCTTTTGTTATTGTGCAATCTAATTAATAACATGTTTCTAATGGGGCAGAAAACTAGTTACAACAGGGTGGATGGGCGACGGAGTGTGAGAGAGGTGATAATATGATATTGTATTTATCAGTCGAATTCACATTGACCGACAAGTCGTGGGTGCAATTGGCCTCCCTTGATTTGTGTTCTGGGAAGGTGGGTCGTTCCACCGGATTAGGTAAGCAGTAATGGTGCCGGCAGTGTGAATCCAAGCAACGATTTTTATGAATTGACTGCTTGATATCGATGTCTTGAAACTCTTCCTTGTTCAACGAAGACGTCGTATTTTGCCGAACGTGATGTGACCGTTCCCCCGGAGGGACGCATGCTGCACATGGTCCCTCCGTGGATGATGCTCGTTTGTTGCATCTATACATGGGAAGCACGCGACCTCTACAATATTGCTGCAATACAAAAGCATTTGCAGTGGGCGAGTCTTTTTATGCGGCTAAAAGCCCCTCTCGATTAGCTGTACACAACCGAATCTTCACGATTCACGAGGCGAATCTGCCTGAAATGATGAAAACTCGCGAATCCTTGTTGTTCTGAGCACTAATGACGTCGAAGCGGAAGTCACGGTTTCGAAGGCAAAATCCATGAAGACTAGACAAGCGGTTGGGGTGGTCTTCGGGATCTTCAAAGGACTCTCAACTCCCTCCAAGCAGTTTCGTTTTATGAAAGGGGAAAGCCTCCGTCATATGAGAGACAGCCGGGCAGAGTTGGAAATTGTCAAATCCCACAAAATGAAGAAAAGTGTACGCAGTAAGAGAGACAACCTACATCTTCTCGGCCTGATCCGTATAAAACCCATGATTGATTCATGTTTGCACCAAAAAATAATCAGGTCGTCAACGTGAGCACACACGTGACATGAGGACGAGGGATTATTAACACTGGATATGTGAACTATTGTTGATGATCGTAAGAACTGTTGTCGATATGATGAGTTATTGATACACGATTACATACAGTTGACAAATATCATAGTAGAGTTAGTCAATAAAGATACCGATTAACAATGGATTAACAGATTACCGATTAAGACACCGAGTGAAAATTGAATACCCGAATGGTGCCAAAATTTAGTTATGATACGTAAATTTGAAATCATCGGTGGATAGGGCAGCGAAGTCCAACAGATCGTGGAGGAAAAATAAAGTTAACTCGGCAACAAACAAATGCGAGAGATCAAGGTGTGATTTTAAGAAAACAACTACGGGAGGCGAAATCATGGCAACATGAGAATGCAGGTACAAGATTCTTAGAAATGTGGAAGCGTGGCTAAAATTACGGAAGAATTGGTTGTAAGTAGTTATGTTGTGAACACTATGAATATCGGTATTTTTCTATTGGAGACTCTTGCGCATAATACACAAAAGTTATTATCTTTCAGTTGTCTTTTAATTCATCTACTATAGTTATGGTTGTAGATTTCAGATACTTTATCGTCTATTAAATTCCTATGTATTTTTTTACTGTAGTTTCCAAGTGTCTCGTTATCGATTAAATTTTGGCATTGCATCTTTGTGTTATGAATCTTTTTCGTTGATTAAAATTTGACGAAATTCATCTACTTTTGATTTCGTTTGAAGTAAAATTACCAATTACCTTTGTACTTATGATGTTTTATGTCTAGAAGCATCATAAAACCTATCTCCTCTAATAAATATCAACAAATAACTTTATTTATTGTCGAAGCTAATTCCTATTAGACAATCCTATTTTAGCCCATTTCTCGTCATGAGAGAGTATCTTATAGGATGGTCACATCAAATGACAATGGTACATTGAAAAATTAGCCAGCAAACAAGTGGGGAATTAAACAGGAGATTGATGGAATACAGATCGAATGGATAATGAGATTGGTCGGTTATGACCCCTTATAAATGTTGAGCTAGAGTCATCACCTATCGTAATTGCAGTAGATCGAAGTGGCTAAGCCATCGGTTTCATACATATTCTTTTTGGAATTCTCTTTCATTTTCTTTGAGAGAATTACACTTTACTCATCTTATATTTTCAATGAAGACAATTCGAATCATTTTATCATCTTACATCATTTTATATTAATTTCAAATATGTGATTTATGGCTTACATAAAATATTGTCTTATTATTCGAACCGTCCCCGTAAAAAAAATCCGTAAGTACGATAATGCAGGGTCACCCCCCCCCCCCCCCCCGCCCAAAAAAAAAAAAAGGACTGTACAAATTGGGAGAGTTAGAAGAGGTGCTTAACTTCCTCGGTTTCCTTTTTTAATATATTCTAATGAACTTTGTGTTTATAGTTTTTAAAATACAATGGAGCCTTCGCTGAAAATTTTATTTTTCCATTTTGTATATATAGCCTAGCCATATTGAAATAATAAACTTCTCCCTTAACAATGATCATTGAGTGTATTGGAGTCGAGCTGGGTCAGATCGAGCCCTACCATGTTATACCGGTCTTTGTAAGTAAATAAATTTTCTTAGGTATTCCCCCAAAAAAATTTCAACCTATTTGAATCGAGTGGTCCTGGGTGAATTATTAGGCTACTAGGTGGCTAAAGTACACTATAAGTGCCAAAATTTGGCATAGTAAGATACTTAAGTACCAAAAGCTTCTAAAACATATACTTTTTTTTTTTTGGTAACCGAGGACTCCACCACGGACCCCCCGTGCCCGAATAGCTCCTGAGGGCTAGGCCCCTATACCTCGGTCTAAAACATGTACTTAAGTGTTACTTTTTTTGAAAATTGAGATACTTAAGTGCTAATGCCGGTAAGGATAGTTGGAAATCCAATATGGCTTATTTTAATAACATAAGTGGTATACGTGACTTGTTGAAATATTTACTTAGCAATGAATGTGCAAAACAACATTGTTTTGCCTCCAAATTTATTAATTTAATCTCAATTAACAATAAATTTAAAAACTAAGTTATTAAAAAAAAAAAAAAAAAAGGCAGGTAGCAATGTTTGGCGAGGGCCTCCATAGCCCTTGCTGCCACCGCCCCACCTTTGTTGGCAAGGGCTGGTGATGGTGGGGTGGCGGCGGCAAAGCTACATCTCTCTCTCTCTCTCTAATAAATATAAATTTATTTTGATTAATATTTATATTAAAAAAATAATGTTGGGGGCTTATAGCACCATGTGGACAATTTTTTTTTTTAAAACAATTGCCACATAAAAAAAAAAAAAAATCGCCAGAAAATGTCGCATTAGTAGTTTGTTGGAATTTCTCACTCTTAACACTTAAGTGTTCAATTCTTCTCCATTTTGGCACTTAGCTGTACTTTTTGGAAATTTTGGCACTTAAGTGTCTACTCATGCTAAGTTTTGGTACTTACGATGTTTAGCACTTGCTGCTAGGCTCACTATATAGGCAATGTTAGCAACATGTCGAGAATTTAACAATTAGGTTCAAGGTGTGCTCAATTAGCGAAAGGACGAAATTGAAGGGAAATCAAAATGGTGGTGGGAAAATTACTTAAAAAGCCCCAAACCTATTGTGATTGGACCAATTTAGTAATAAATCTTTATTTTTTTGGGTCAATTCAATCTTAAGCCTTTTACAATTGTATCAATTTAGTTCATTTAGTCAATTTTGGCCAACCGAAGTCAATTGATGTTGACGTGGCAATTTTTAAAGTATTTTTTTGAATTTTTTTTATTTATTCCTTCTTTTTCCTCTTCTTCCTCCTTTGGCTTCTTTTCTCACAATGGTCAGTGAGGCTTTGGGTGAGAGCTGCGAAGCCCTTACTAGCTACTAGTGAGGGTTGCGACCCTCACCAGCCTTGCCCACCCTTGTTGGCAGCCTCACCCATATCTAGGTGAGGTTGGGCGAGGGCCACGACCTTGGCTGATGATTAACGAGGGCTTTGTGGCCCTCGCTTAGTAATTGGCAAGCCTTGTCATAGCCTCCAGCTAGGAGAAAATAAACCAAAGGAGGAAGATGAGAAAAAAGAAAAAGAAAAAGAAAAATTTAATAAAAATATTTAAAATAAAATATTACTAAAAAAATAGTATATCAGCGTTGGTAAGCCAAAATTGATTAAATGGACTGAATTGATACGACAACATATTTAGGATTGAATTAGCCTAATAGATTTATAACTTTTTTGATAATTTCCTCAAATGGTGATTAAATATTTATTAGGCTAAGTAATGAGGCAACAAATATCAACATCAAGAGATATGAAAAGAGGGTGGATCACCGGCAACCGTACCTCCCGAAAAATGTACATTTGCACTTTCCAAAACGAATGCGATGACGTATGGAAATAAAAATCCACCTCCCTTTCTCCAAACCGAATCTAAGTCAATCAAGCCAAGATTCAACTCCAATCTCGAGTTTCCAACACATCTAAAAACGTCAAAAAGCTTATAATCTTCAAAAGCTGTGTAGTTGTTGATTCGGTTTTCAAAGTTCCGGTAGGGCCACAGCCGCCACCCCCACTAAAGCAAATTGGGTCTTTGATGATTGGTAGGTTTGTTTAACCCTTTCGATTTGAGTATATTAAATAAGTGAATTCACCTTATTCTTTGACCATTCATAATTTGTCTAGTACTAAATTAAATTAGTTGAAGAATGAATTATAGTAGAGTGTCTTGTAAATTTGATTTCGCAAATACAATAATTGTAGTAGTGTGATTCCCATTCCTTGATTAACTCATTTTTCATGGAAAACAAGAACGAGGCATCAAGAATTACTCCAATGTCTGTGTCACGTATTTCAGATTAAATTAAATCTATATAAAGTGATCAAACGAATTTGAAGGTTTTGCAACAAATCTATCCAAACTTTACTTCAAAACATACCCTCTTTCAATCTTTTGATATTAAAGAATAAACTCTTTAGTAAAATAATGTTGTTAGAACTGTCTAATGGCGTGCTCTCGATTATAAATTGGGCCATCAAGATTGGCAATCTAGGAGCACGATCCCTTTTTCTCCAAATTTCAAGAACAAATGATGCGTTTTATGCCAGATTAAATATCCTCTTATCCTCCTTCTGCTGGCTTCCCGGTGAACACTGGAAGTGTTTCCTGCTTTTTCCCCCTTTACAAAGACAATTAAGTTACCCTGATGTTCGACCATAGAATATAATATTTATATTTGATAATAATGAACACCAGCTAGTCATTTGAATTTGGACAATAAGAACTCCACGAGCATCTCTCCCGTCGGAACGAGCGGAAAAAAATAGTGTATTTCATGACAATCAGTATCTTGATTCTTAAGATGGTTATAATTTTTTAAAATACGCGAGCTGTTTTTCACTTTTATTATTGAAATAATGATTTCCAAAATGAATATAGTTAAGCTCGCGAGAATAGGAAATGTCGGAGATATTATAAACAGGCCTGTTGAGAATAATACAACACCACCCAATAATAAAATCATGATGGTGACATCCACCGAAAGTGGACTATCTTCTTGTGGGAAAAAAAGGAATTACGAATTATAAAATGTTTGTTGTAGTTAATTATGATTGAGAAAGATAGGTCCTCATTTTTTTTCTGCCTTTTTCTTTGTTTTTAGCAAACCCACTTAGTGTGTTTGGATTGACTTTTACAATTTTGCCATTTACTTTTCTGCTTAATCTAAATCTACGGCGCACACATATTATGAGTAAGTTATCTTCTTTCTAATATATCTCAAGCCGTATTACAACAATAAAAAAACCAAGAGTTAGTAGGATACTAAGTCAAATGAGAGTGGATTCTTATGAAAAGACGTTAAATTCAATTATTACACACTATGTCACCCAATGATTATGTTTAATCTTAACAATAGTTATCAATAATTTTTTGACCTTGGAGATGTTTGAGGCACCAAAAGCTATGTATTTTGGAATGGTGAAAAGAAATGAAAGATAGAGAAAGAAGGGAGGAAGTTCTTGAGTTGAGTGCGCAGCCGAATTATTAATAAGCAAGAAGACATATCTCAAATTTTACCGGTCATCTACATAGCTTCAATGGAATTCAAGTGACTGAAATGACTCTAGCTAGGAGAAAGGTAAACTAAACGAAATAAACACTCTTGTTTCTTATTATGCTTTTAGGTCTCAGCGGTAAAATTTGAACACTTTAGTTCAAGTGGGATCGACAAGACTAAATGTTACAATATTTATTAATTTAAATGTGAGCCCAATTTTGTATGTCCCAATTAATTCTAATTTATTGCTCATGCTTATTACGTGATAACTGCCCATTACTTAATATATATATATATATATATATATATATATATATATATATATATATAAAATATTCTTGATGGAAAACATCAAACGGAATAAAAATGTCAGGTCGTCTAGTTCAAACCCTATAAGTACTGAAAACACATCATCAAATTTTGAGGGGTATTAGCTAGTGGAATGAGACGCTCAAATTTGGCGATTCCACAAATCGATTAATACATGCTTTGTGCATCCATTCAAGGTTTTGGGGGGTTTTTTTTTGCATATGCAGATTATTATCAATGGTTAAAGGTATGTCGATCCTTTATGTTTCCGCAAAATCGTTCCCAATTATGCATGTATTTGTCGTGAATAATAACCGGGTTTGTTAGTTCTTCTCTAGACTTAGTCTGACACTTATAATATTTCGGAAGTTTCCTTCTTGAAAATCGACTGAAATACATATCGTTCTTAATCCTAGACGCAGAAGTTCATCTAGGGTTACTGATCCAGAGCAAACTAGCACCATCCTGGATGCTTCAGGTAAATCTTACTTTTCTGCTTAGAATAATTAATCTTCGACAAGTTGTCGGCAGAACGTTGAAACTTTTCAGCAGCTATCCATCACTTAAAAAGACTGAGATCGCGTGGAATTCAACTTAGAATAGCTAATGTGATAGCGATGGATTTAATTTAGAATTGTAACAACTAAGAACCCTAGACGCGTTCGAGGAAAAACCTGATTAAATAGAATTGGTCATGCGTTTAGGGGCTAATTTGGGCCCCCCAGAACTTTGTGCTTGAATCCTAAATCGACCTACTCACTGCGGCCAAAACTGGGTTTCATAAAATAAGATTAACAAAAAGTTCCGAGTTGCAATTTACGTTGGTCACGGATTCCATGTATATATGGAGAAATTGATGCATCCGTTTGAAATTTGAAGAGACATTTCTTCGCCGATTGAGCTACTTTATTTTCAAGAAGCATGCCAACTTGAGATTATTTTCACTTCAGATCCGTAAAAAGATTTTACAGACTCATTCATTAATGATGTGATCATTAGAATCTTCATGATTCGAGACACGCTTAAAAAGTTATCATCTTTTGTTGGTAAAAAAAAGGGTGAAATTCCCTACTTTTTTTATATGCCATTAACTTGACCTAATAAAAAGTTGTGAAAACAATACTTTCGGTTCACAAAGTAATGTTCACCCTTGCAAAAATTTCTTGAATTCTAGACTTTAGTGCGAACGTGTGGTGCGCAATAGGAACATTTGTTTGGATAAACCTTACAAATGGATAGTCAATTCCACATTGCCTGGTCTTGCATGGTAAGTATAGTTAATGAACTTAGTGATTTCATAGTTCCTTGATTTAAGTTTTTGATTAAAATTGAGTCTAGGATCAATGAGGATTTATAATGAGCTAGGTCTTTAGCTTCCTTTCGTTATCTATCCTATGAGGGTTGCAATTTCCAATAGATACAATTATCTTGCCCACGGTTGGGTAGATAATTCCTAACACCCTGTTAACGGACCAAGCAAATTTTAGTACTAAACCCAACTTTGGACACAGTAAAGCAAAACATATGTCATTTTTTTTCTTTTGCAAATCACATTAGCTATGAAATCAATCTAAAAGTATCTTTATAAGTAAAGAGCATTTGTGCCGAAGTAAAATACTAAAAAGAGCACCTTTAAGAAACTTGTAATAATTTGATCAGTAGAAAACACAAACCAGAATTCTTATTGGCCTCATTTTCCATGTCTAATAATTCCTTTCTCTAACTAGACAATGAATTCTAAGAATGATTTATAAAATAAATCTTATAGAAGGATAACCTCGAAATACTTGTTAGTTAACCAATTAAGAAAAATTATAATAATTAATGTATTGCCTTTTCTTGTATTATGGGCAATTAATGTTTTGAAAATTGAAACTTTTCTTATTAAATGTATAAGTTAATACCACTAAAAATTCTAAACTGGTATCGTAACAAATTTATCATGAACTAATTTTTTTACGACTGAAAACCCTAAACCGGTACATTCGTGACAAATTTACATTTCGTTTAGTTTTTATTAAATTTTACCATTAAATTGTTGAGTTGAATAACATGTAACAACTGTTAGATGTACTAATTTAGGGATTTACTCTCCATCTGTCATAAATGTACTAGTTTGTAATTTTTCGTGGCATTAATTCAATCTCATGAAAATTAATAAAAAGTAAATTGATCATAAATGCACTAATTTGGGTTTAGTAATAAAAAAAACTAGTTTGTGATAAATTTGTCATAGGTATACTGGTTTTAACTTTTTTATAATCGAAAAATTAGTTTAAGTTAAATTTACTACAAGTATACCAATTTGAGATTTTTTATGGTATTAATTTAAAATATATTGAAAATGTATTCTAAATGTACCCATAATAACACATACCTTTAATAATTGAATACTGATTGACCAAAAAAAAAAAAAAAAAAAAGAATACTGAGTGTGGCTCACTTATTTTAAGACTAGGTATTGTATGAGTCATTGAGTATATCAAGTTTTGTACATCGAATTATACCTCCCAAAGTGTATGCATTTGCACCATATTTGCACTTTCCCAAATGAATGCAAATTTCTTTTTTTTTTTTTATCTCAATAAAATCTAGATAGTCAAGTGGCCAAGATTCAACTCCAACCACGAGTGGCAAACACGTCTAAAAGGACAAAAAAGCATCATTATCAAAAGCTGTGTAGGACTCCTTTATTGGCTAATACCAGGGGAGGATTGATTCAAGATTTCAAAAGGTTGAGTCTTCCAGTCTTCCATAATTGAAGGACTTTTAACGTTTCGAGTTTTTCTAACACTTTCGATTTGAGCATATTATACAAGCGAGCCCACTAAAAAGCATTTTCACATTGGCTAAAGTCTAGTTTTGTGGACCTTCATCTTGAATTCCCTTTTTAATTCACCTTAAAATTAAGTTAGTTGCCAAACGAGAATCGCAATAGAATGTCTTGATAGTCGATTTCGCAAATATGAAAATTGTAATCCCCATGATTCTAGTTGCTGAAATAATTCCTTTTTCGCGAAAAAAAAATAAAATTAGGCACCAACTTACTTTGATGTTTTTGTCCTGTATTTGCTATTAAATTAGAATTATCCCAAATAATACCGAACAAACTTTAATATTTCAAGCGTCAAGCTGGGAGGGGACATCTGTGCTATGGGAGAAATCTGCTCCAATGGTTGGGAGTTCTTGATAATGAGAGGCCGAGCAGCCCCCTAAAGCTCATCATCAAGCCTTAGCTCGAGTCCTGTATTTAGTAATTTCTGAACAGGTCTCTGCAAGTCAATAACGTCCAATAGAGCCCTTGAAAGGATGAACTGCCCATGGCACCTAGTGTGTTGGATTCAGAAGCATCTACGTCCTTCCCCAAGCTGGAGGAATAGCTTCGATGACAGCAGATAGGGTTGAAGTTTGTTTGGCATCTATGCCTTTCTGCCCTCCTGGATGCTTAGGGTGCGCGTGGCTCTTGGTTTGACAAATTTGCATCCACTTTACTTCAAAAGTCATTCAATTTTTTCGTATTTAGTAAAGAATAAACTTCTACACACACACACACACACACACACACACACACACACACACACATATATATATTGTGTCATGATTTGCCGGAGATCGTTTTTTTTTTTTTTTTTTTGACAATTTTTTGAGGAATGGTATCTCAGAAAATATAATCACAAAGTCGCCAAACGGAAAATATAAACTTTAGCCTAACTTTTTTTTAGTAGTTATCCATTACAACACTTAATAAAGAGTAAAATATGTATTGTGTCATGACATAATCTTGACCATAAAAATGGGCATATCAGGAACAGCAATCCAAGAACATGATCCATTTTTTGTCAAAATTTCCAAAACAAAGAAGTGTTTTATGTCAGTTTTTGGAAATATCCTCGTATCTTCCTTCTGCTGTCTTCCCGGGGAACACCGAACGTGTTTTGACTTTCCTAACTTTCCATGGGAATTTAAAATGATATCAGTTCCTGATACGTGCCCATAGAATATGCTATTTCTATTGCATAATAATTACCACCAGCCAGTCATTTGAACAATTTTTTTGTTTCTCGTTTTCATTATCGAAATAATGATTCTCCACTAATAGAGTTAATTCATGATGGAGACATCCACCGAAAGTCGAAATTTGACTATCTCCTCGTGGCAAAAAAGAAAAATGAAAAAGAGAAATAACAAAGATAGGAATAAGGCCAAGTATGGAATAAGGCCAAGTATGGAATGTTTGTAATAGTTAATCATGGTAAACAGAATTGAATCTTGCTTGCAGCTTGATGAGAAAATTATGGTGATCCAAGAGGAAAATGTAGGTATGTCGGTTCCTCATTTACTTTCCTTTTGGCTTTTTTTTCTTTCGTCATTAGCAAATTTACTGGATGTGTTTGGATTAGCTTTTACAGTTTTACTTTTTATTTTTCTGTATAATCAAAATTTTATGGTGTGCGCATACTACAAGCAGTTTCTCTTCTTTCTTTTATATCTCAAGCCCTATCGCATTATTAAAAAAAAAAAAGAAAGAGTTATTGAGAGATATCAGATCAAATGAGAGTAGACTGTCTAGATGAAACATTACAATCGATGATCACATACTGTCAATCGATCACAATGATTAATCGTTGCAATAATTACAGATTCTTGACCTTAGAGATGGTGGAGGCACCGAAAGATATATAGTGTTGAATGGTAAAAATACATGAAAGACAAAGAAAGAAGTAGGAAAGTTCTTAAAATGAGTATGCGGCCGATTTCTTAAATAAGCAATGATGCATCTCGAATTGTTTGCCAGTCATCTAGCATAACTTCAACGGAAGTCAAGTTAAAAAAATGACTTTGGCCAGAAGAAAGGTAAAGCAAATGCAATGTGTTTCTTGTGCGACTTTCAGGTTTCAGCTTTAGGTAGAAACACTTTAGTTCACGGGGGGTCGACAGGAAAGACCTTATAACATTTCGGAAGTTTCCTTCTTTGAATATTAAATAAAATTACAAATTATTTTAATTCTAGATGCAGAAGTTCCTCCGCTCAAACCAAATTAGACGGGACTTTAGTTCGATTTACCTTTCTCTTTTAATTGACCTAGAAGTAAACTAAAAGCGTTTTGATCCCGAGGAAACTAGCACCACGCTTCATGCCCCAAGAAAATCAAACTTTCCTGCTTAAAATAATCAATCCGCCACAAGTGGGGCTATAACGTGTGATTAATGAAGATGACTGGTGAAGGCGGTAGAAGGTTGAAACCTTTTAGTATCACTAAATATGCTGAGATTGCATGGAATTCGACTCGGGACAGCTAGCATGACAGCAATGGGCGATGCTCACTTTTTGATGTGTTCAAGCAAAACTCTACGTGTTAGAGTAGAATGGGTAACGTGTCTAGTGGCTCATTTGCGAACGGTTTCCTTCCATTGTGCCCTAACCGATTTGCTCACTCCGGCCAAAAATGGGTTCATATGAGTTGCAATATACATTAGTCAAGGATTCTAAGTATGGAGGGAGAAATTGATGCATTGATTCGAGATTTGAAGGGATGTCTCTAGCCGATTGAGCTTCTTAATTTTCAAGACGAATACCCCATTGACACCATGTTCTCCTTCGGTTCAAGAAAAGATTTTATAAACTAATCTGTGGATGGTGTGATCGTTAGAATCATCATAATGCGAAATATGATGAGGGAGGTACTTGCTTCCATGGATCCAAGATAAAGTGAAATCAATTACTTCTTTACATGTCATTAGCTTGACCTGGTATGGCAAATTGTGAAAACAATACTTTCCATTCAGAAAGTAATATTTACCATGCATATTTCATACGTTCTAAACTTTTGAAGGGAACTTGTGGTACATAATAGGAAAATTTGTCTACATAAACTCGCAAATGAATTGTCCATCGCTTTTTACATGGTTATGCGTGGTTCAGAAGCATAGTTGATGAACTTAGTGATTATATAGCTCCTAGATTTAAAATTGATTCAATCGAGTTTACCTATGCATCTTTTTGTTGATGCCCGATAATTACGATTTTTAATGAACTGGATCTTTGGCTTCCTTTCATGATCTCTCCTATGCAGGGTGCAATTTCCAATAGAAATAACTATCTTGCCAAAATTGGGTATGATAATTCCTCATACCCAATTGTAAATTTTAGTATTAAACCCAACTTTGAACACAGTAAAGCAAAACATATATCAGTTTTGTTAAATCACATTAGCTATGAAATCAATCCAAAGCAGCTTTTAAAAAAAAAAAAAAAAAAAAAAAAGAGCATTTATGCTAAATTAAAAACTGAGAAGAAACATCTTTATGAAGCATGCAATAATTTCATCAATAGAAAACACCAATTTGAATTCTTGATGAGTCCTTTTTCCGTTTCTAATAATTCCTTTCTCTAACTAGACAATGAATTCTAATGATGATTTATAAAACAAATTTTGATAAAAAAAAGTACCGCGGAAGCTTGTTGATCAATTAATTAGAAATGTTTGTAGTAATAATTGAATTGCTTTTATGGTGCTATGTATAATAAATGTTTTGAAAATTAAAGTAGTCCTTATTAAATATATGGACAAGTATCTTGAAAATACTCATAATAAGACCCTTATAAAATGGATGCCCTGATAATGTAGCGTACTTTTATTAATTGACTTTTGAATGTGACTAACTTATTTTGAGGACTGCTTGTCGTTTGACAAGGTCATTTACTGCATCGAATTTATACATCGAATCCTTAGAGTCCTTCCGGTGGAACTGTGGTTGAGTTGTAGTTCTGTCGTGCTATATAGATACCTGTGCTGGGTGAAGTCTTGGACCTTGAACATTGAATTTAAAAAATATATCAAACCCTTTTATACTTCAAGTCATTGCCTTCCCTTTCACAGCTAAAATCGTCGGGGAAGAACTTCTGCGGAGAGGCGTTGGCCATTGCTCCCTTCTCGTAACACACTGTGTCTAGTCCTTCACATAACCGCGTTGATGGTGCCATGAGTGCGAGAGTTTGAAAAAGGCACTAAGTCATCACTTCACTCGTCTTGGTCTCCTCTCTCTCCTGCACTCTCTCCTTCCATAACCCTACGTCATCTCAACACATTCTCCTCCTACGCAGATCCCTATATATACATAGCTGACTTGCTAAATAGAACATCTTGCCACACCCAACTAACACTTCATCTCATCACAGTGTTCAACAACATAGAATCTTTCACCGCTGATCCAACTCGAAACCCTAGGACACAAAACAACCAGACATGGATGAGTATCCGACAGGTTTCAGGTTCTATCCTACCGAGGAAGAGCTTATCTCGTTCTACCTGCACAACCAGCTTCACGGCCTTAAGCAAGACAAGATTCACCGTGTCATCCCAGTCCTCCACATTTTCGACACTGAGCCATGGAATCTCCCGCGTAAGACACAATCCGCCTGCGCATGCACCCATTTCTTTCGCATCCCCTACATAAATTAAACCGTGCACTGAAATTGGGTTCTTGAATATTTCAATTGCGCATCTCAGCGAACTTTCTTTTCCCTACATTTTCTCTTGTGAATTTGTGTTGCAGAGCTTGCTGGAGAGCTGTGCAGAGAAGACAGAGAGCAGTGGTTCTTCTTCGCGCCCATGCAGGAGAGGGAGGCCAGAGGAGGGCGGCCCAGCCGGAGCCTGGCCACTGGCTACTGGAAGGCCACCGGGTCTCCTGGCTACGTCTACTCATCTGACAACAAGGTGATCGGCGTGAAGAAATCAATGGTTTTCTATGTGGGAAAGGCTCCCAAAGGACGAAAATCGCAGTGGAAATTGAACGAGTACAGGGCCATTGAACTGTCACCGACCAATCCCAATTCATCAAGCAGTAACATTTCTATTCCTCAGGTGAACGCGCTGTGTGAATTTTTGGACCTTTATTTCAATTATTCAAATATAAAAGGATGAAATACCTCTGCGTGCATGACACCTAGATTATCCATCACTTCGAATAATCGTTCTAGTTTTGGTTTTCTGCCATTCCTACGCAGGTGCACACTCTGTCTTTAGTTTAGTTTCCACTTTAACTTTCTCAGAAATATGCAACAAACATCATTCTCTGCGTTTGCTTTTCTTGAAATAATATACTTACAGCTGAAGCGGGAATTTACGCTGTGTCGAGTGTATGTGGTATCTGGGACCTCTCGAGCATTTGATCGCCGGCCACTGGAAGTGGTGGCTGGAGAGCCAACAATCCAGGGTGGTGGCTGTGCTGCTAGCAGCGGAGGCAGAGGCGCTGGATGTGCAGATGTATCATCGTCAGGAATAGTAGCAGGCGATGTAGGAAGTTCCAATCAATGGGAGACGGCAAGTTTGGAAGAACCAATGTGGGATTGGGACCAGCTGAATTGGCTCTAACTTTATGGAGTGGTACTCCGATGATGAAGTGAGCTTCTCCGAATATCAATCTTTTTACGCTGATGGCCGATGTGTTGAAGAGCTTGTGACTCGTGGTTTGTAAGAAAATCATTTGATCAAGATTGAACACCAAAGTAAATCTTGAACAAATTTTAGAAAATTAGGGTCAGTAAAATGTTGGAGCATCTTGTAAAATAACAAGGAATAAGTGAGATATTTGCAGTTATGTTTGTACATAGCTCGGTTGTATTTTCGCCCTGCACTCCATTTTAAAAAAAAAATTATTAGTAAAAAAATCATTGCATTTCCATTAAGTACTAACTCATGTAACATAAATAATGAATTAGTAGGATGGGTATTTATATCAATATTCTTAAAGAGTAATTAAACATAACAATATTGCACAACTAAAAAGCAAATAGATTTATGCATTCCATCTCATTCTCTGGCTCTACCGTTTATTTTCTTACCAAAATCTCTGAAAGAAAGGATACACAATCATAAACGACTAATAAGTGTCTTATATCTATTAGCACATGTGTGGTTATTCAAAATCAATATTAAAGGGTACCATGTATCTTTACGTGACATATCCCTGCAGAGTAAAGAATATGACCCTGTACCTTGTAGCCACTTTATACTTTCAAACTTTTAGAACTTGGAACCTAGTCCTTAACATTTAAACCCGTCCTAGAACTAAGCCATGCCAATTTTGTAGGTTCTCTTGCAAAAACACTAATTATGATGGTTCATATTGCATTATGTGCGCAGGTGTAATTGCATATTCTTCCAAGGTTTCTTTCGTTAGAAACTTGCTTTATGTCTTACTTGAATAAATGAGGAGCAGTATATAAGCGGAGGAATAGTTTCTATTACATAATCTGCGAAAATCTTTTGGACAAACCACTCCCATTAATTAGCTATCCAAATTCAAGTTTATAAAGGTAACCAGTAAAAAATAAAATAAAAATTACACTACCTTTGTACCTTGTATAAGTCCAAAAGAGAATGTGAAGTTAAACCAAAGCATACACGCAGTTCATATCTCTGATCTATATAATATACTAACTTTAGGTTCTCTCGTTGATTGAGGTCTACTTATCCCAAGTATTTGTATATAAAAATATAAAAATCTAATGTATTCTAAATGAGTTCATATTATGATGACAATTAGTGCATTAAAAAATCGCAATATTTTTTTTTATTTAATTACTTTTTTTGTCGGTCCTACTTGTAACTCTTATTCTCAGACTTTTGTCTTGCCTTCTTGTAAAGTGTGCGATTCGAAACCCACACTTGAAGCGATACAGTCTATGGGGCATCGATCAATTTTATTAATCAAATTGCAAGGAAAATTTGTGCAGTTTTTCCTATAATTCATCAATTAGAAATGTAGGAGGAGCAAAAAATATATTCCTTTCTATCGTTAATAAGATAAAGTCTCTAATATCTAACATCATCAAGAGACTTATAAAAAATTATGGATAAAATAAAGAAAAAAAATGAGAATGCCTTATAACATATGTTCATGCGCATCAATTTGTGGATAGATCATCTGGCTTGTGTGACTCGCGCCACTTGATAAGTAAAGCCAAATTTAAGGTTTGGGAAATGATATCAATACTATCAGAACTTTGTATAGTATCTATTTTGGTGCCATAACTTCAAAAAAAAAAAAAAAAAAAAAAAGCATTTATTTGAGTGTTCTCAATAATTTTCCTTGCCTAAAAATCCCACTTGGCATTACTTATCATAAAATTGTTCCACGTGGCTTGGAAAATGATATAATTAAAAGTGTACAGAGCACGTCATTTAATCGTTTTCCTGGCCTTTCGACAAAAAAAAAAAATAATCTTTTTCCTTGCCCTATTTTGACAATTTGGGGCTAAACTAGGTTTGAGTCGACCTATACAGAGCAAGCGTTGCATCCGAATCAAACAGCAAAAGTGATGTTCTTACATCCACACAGAGTGAATTGTTTACTGCTAAACCATTTGTTTGGTCCGAATGCAACGCCCCATTTTCACGTTGTCTTCGTCTTCGTCTTCATCTTCTCTCTCAAGTCAAGATGGATGATTTGCTGAGTTATTGTCGGTTTTGATTTATTTATGAAAATAGGTTTGGCTTCTGAGTTATTTACTTTTGGTAAGAAAAAAAAAATCCTCTTATGAAAATAGGTTTGTCTTGGATCTTTGGAGACTATTATTATCATTATTTTGTTTAGATGTTGGTGTGAGGTACTGACACCTGCGTAGTTTAAAATCTTGAACCATTTCGTAATTAAGTTAATTTAACTGCATAAATGTTGATTGTTCTGAATTCATTTTGTGCAAAATAAATTTTCTCAACGACGATCTAAAGAACATAAGGCATATCTGTCTTAGTACTTGTATTGAGAGTCTACTTCTAACTGGACAGGAGAAACAAAAATATATATTGTGAGATTTTGTGCACAGCTATGTCTACAAGCTGAAGACAAAAAAGGGTTCCGTTAAAGTTTCAAAAGGAAAAAAAAAGGAAGGGAGACTTTGCTCGGCAAAATGACGCAGGTTCAGGTTCAGCCTTAGAAGAATGCGGCGCCGGGAGTGCATGCGGGGCCAAACCAGTAGGCGATGATGTCGCTCTGTGTTGACGATCTGGAATCAAATGTCACTGATTCCCAGTTTTACGATCTGTTCAATCAGGTCGGCCAGGTGCCTCGATTTTGTGTCTGTAGGAACCTGACCGTGCGGCGACCGCTGGTCTATGGTTATGTTAATTATTGCGACCGGATTGATGCTGCTTGGGCTTTGGAGGTGTCGAACTTTATTCCTCTTAATGAGGAGCCAATTAGGATTATGTATTCTTGGCGCGATCCTAGTATCCATAAAAGTGGGGCTGGAAATATGTTCATCGAGAATTTGGACAAGGGAAATGACCTAAAAGCATGACATGGTGCATTTTCTACTTTTGGGAATATCGTCTCTTGCAAAGTTGCTACAGATTCTCCTGGTCAATCAAAAGGCAATGGCTTTGTGCCGAAACGTGGAATCTGCTCAGAAAGCTGTAGAGAAGCTAAATGGTATTTTATTGAATGACAAGCTAGAATATGCAGGACAGTAAGAATTTAGTTGAAAATAGCTACTCTGCCACTATTTTCATAAAGTTATGAGGATATCAATAACGATAGATGAATTGTGAAAGAGATCATCATCGATCTCACCGTTCAATCTGATTTTACAGTAATTCTAGAAGTTATAAGAATTCCAATCCAAACCAGTCTAATATTTTATTTGAAGTTTCCTTCTCTTCCTAATAAAGTATATCAATCGAATGACACGCTTTTTCAACAATTAGCTCATTCTTTGGTTCATGTGATAATTCTAGAGATAAGTGCGTGCCTTCAAGGAGGTCATCAGTCCTCTCTTTGACTTCATATTGATAGCAACACAACTCACAACACCTGAAGGCTTTTATGTGAAATAGCTAGTAAGAACACCTAGAGGGAGGATGAATAGGTGTAAATAAAATTTTCACAATATTTAATGAAAGTAAATTGTCTTTAGAAGATAATAGATTGAAGATGTAATAAAATATAAACAGTTATATAAAGCTACGAATTAAAGTAAGGAGTCTAGGGAAAGATAATAGAAACATAAAGTTTATAGTGGTTTGGCTTAGTTCAAGCCTACGTCCACTCTTCCGCACTAACAGCCTACTGGCTAGATTTCACTATGAATCAAAAGAGTTTTTACAGTCTCACGTCCTTGACTTTATAATGTAAAAACTCTACTACACTCTTCCAAAGTCTCAAAAGTGTTTGCTCTCTCTTTTGAGTACAAGTTAAGCTCGATAAATGAAATAGCAAAGAACTAGGAAGCTTCATACTTTGAAACTTTTCTTTCATGTACACACTCGAACAACTAGTGAGTTCACCTTAAATACTCTTCCATGCCTTTACTACCGGTGGCACTTTTCAAAGGAGTTCTTCCAATCTATCCGTTGGACATAATCAATTAAGGCGATCTCGAGTCGTTTTAGGAATGTGGTAAAAACTCATCAATCATGCTCCCCTATACAATCAGGATCTTGATTTCCATAAGTAGAATCTTCCAAGTATATTTCATCTTTCAAGAGATCTGATTATTCGAATTGATTTCAATAAGAATAATTGATCATAAGATACCATATCCAGCCATAAGATCTTCCACAAAGCATACGAACCAAATCCTTGAAGATAAACCCCCATTTGGATAAGTCTTCACTCTTTGGTCTGGAATTTGTCAGTATAGTCAGACTTTGAGATTAAAGACTAGTAGTTTTCAGACTTTGATAGTAGCATCTGGAGTTCTTTAGACTATAACACTTAAGTCTGCAAGTCTTCAGATTAGACTTTAGGAAATGTTTTGTTAGCTTCAAAACAATAAATAAGTTTTCTCTAACAATCTCCCCATTTTTGATGATGACAAAACTTTCTTACAGATTTGAAAATTTTGTCTTGCAACACAACACTTAAGCAAAACGTGATGTCTTACTAAATTAAATGAATTAGGGCATGGATAGTATTGATTCTACAACCATAGTAAACATGTTAAACTTGCAAGATAAATAACTATCCATTCATAATCACAACTACAAACTTAGTTACTGCAAGCACAAAAATTCAAACCTAAATAACAGTTAGAAGTCCAAAGTATAACAGTCCGAAGTCATCAAAATCAAACCAAAGTCAAACCAAGCAAAAAGTCATCAAAAGATAATTCAAATCAAATCTGCACAAGCTCTCTCCCCCTTTTTGTCAACAACAAAAAGTGGAGAAAAACTATAAAAAAAAAGTTAGGTAAAAATCATGGCTGTTTGGGGATGCAAACGATTTGGAAATCCCTGATAAACTTGACAATCTCCTCCAGCTTCCTTAGGTCCTCCTTCAGTTGCTCAATATTATCAACTTTGCAGTGGCTTGAACTTGAAGCTTAAGGGCTTGTACTTGATCATGTAGAGAGATTGGAGTGGCTTGAAGAACTAACTGCGTGTTCTGAAATTCACACTCCAATCCATAAAGCTGAGCTTTGATCTTCACAAGAAGCTCGAGCAGTCTCTTAAAGTCTGCTATATTATTTGTTTGAGTACTAGTTTCAGCACATGTAGTTTGAGAAGTGTTAACTGATGATGGAATCTCAGTCGGAACATCCAGACTTGGAGATGATGCCTCAATACCAGCTTTAGGAAATTGAGAGGCATATACATCCTCTGGATTGGCAGGAGAACGACTAACATCATTACTAGTAAAAACAAGTGAAGAAGTACCCTTTTTGTCAGCAGCTCCCCCTACTTTTGTGTCTTCAGGTGGAGAAAAATATTCTTCTTTCGATTCATGCTCTTCTTCAGCACTAAGGTGATGTTGTTCTCATTCTTCTCCAGCAACTGTAGGTTCAAGAGAATCATCTTGACCCTCTTCTTCCTCTTGTTCTCTTCCTCTGTTTTTCCTTCCTCTTCCTCTGTTCTCATCTCTTCTCTTTCTGCATCTCTCTGCTCTGTCTCTTCTCTTTCTTTGTACTCTTGGTCCTCTGGCCCTTGAAAGCTAACAAAACTTTGTAAATTCATTAAGGCAAAGGCGGAGAGAGTAATGTCATCCTCATCTTCGTCATCTTGTAAGATGAGTGCTATTCTTTTCTTGATTGGTGTGCTCTTGGGCTTTTTGCCTTTTCTTTTTCTTGCTGCAGAGTCTTGCTTTGCCTTGACAGGGGACTTCACCTTAATGCTCGTTAAGCTCTTTCAGACGCATCTTGGAAACAATATTTAGTCCAACTACCATTGGAGTAATGGTTCAAACACATAGAATTTTAGGAGGTTGAATGTTGAAATATTTGAATAATCGAGTAACAAGAGCAGAATAAGGGAGTTGCCCCTTGTCCTTCACCATTGTCTTATATATGTGCATAAGAATAGTGTGAAGTAGACAAAACTTGTAGCCAATGTTGATGGCGTACATCAATTTCACTTCAGAGTTTGAGACATCAGTTTTTGAGGTGGATTTGGGTTTAAGATAGTTGATTACGATCTTGTGAAGCAAAATATTAGAGGCATTCATTCTAGAGTAAGAAATCCTACCTTCAGCAATCCTATCCTGAACAAGCTCCAAAGTAGTGTGAGTAACAAACACACTGATTGGTTGGGGTTGGAAACTTCCTCTTTCCACCCCAATCACATCAGCTAGAGTGTCTACATCAACCACAAAATCTTTGTCCCTAACCGTAAAGAAAAATCTATTCCCATATAAAAAGGATAGATTTGAATGGAAGTAAGCCGTAAGTTCTGGGTGAGCAACAATTGTCTTAGAACAAAAATGTTCTTGTTGAAGGAGTGTAAACTTCTCCCTTAGTTTCACTTTCAATAAATCAAGAAAATCAAAGTTCACACTTCTAGGGTTCATCACCCCTCGCTTTAGTAGTTTAGAATAAGTCCTCTTGTGGTCCTTAGAACGAAAAAGATCCATCCTTTCATCATGAACATTTGCAGCGATGCCCATCCTAGGCTGAAAATTTGTGAACATCATTTCATCGTCATCTTTACCTTCAGGCTGATTAAAGGATCCAAACTGTGGATCACTTGGAAAATTTGCAAAAGTCATTGCTGCCAAACCAATAGGTGCAATTCCCATACTTTCCATTGACTTCAAAAAATGAGTTTCACTTATGTATCCTTTCTCGCTCGAAAACTAATCAATGAAGGTCATTGCAGTACCACCCTCCTTTAACTTAGAGTAGAGTTTGAAAAGAAATTTAGGCTTAAGAGTCCTTACAAGTTCAGCGTTTATAACGATCTCTTCTTCAGCATCTTGCTGTGGAGGAACTTGAGTCCTAGGTTGAGAAGAGTGATACGATTGAGAATGTTGTTGTTGACTTTGCTGCTACTGCTATGGAGAGTTTTCTTCCTCGGTCAAATCAAAGTGCATAGGACTCTCACGCATATGCTGTGGTCCCTTGCTTGCGATTCTAAAGGACTTTCTTTAGGAAGACATTGTCACTTTCTTTGGGAGATTTCTCAACTCGATCGTGGAAAAAAGGTGAAAGCTTTTTAAATTAAACTAGAGAGAAAATATGAGAAAAATGAGTTCTGTATTCTAGGGTTTGTGAGTGAAAATGGAGAAGAAGAAAATTGACAGTATATAAAGTAGATGAAACTGGGTATATGGATTGTCACAAAGGAAAAAGTAAAAACTATCTTTTTGAAAAACTACCTTTTTGAAAATGAAAAACTATCTTTTTGAAAATGAAAAACTGCCATAAATTCAAAACTAAAAAAATAATTAATAAGTAAGTAACGATTCAAAAAGTAAACGTACCATTTCAAATTTTCATCCAGAAATTAAATTACTAGTACAAAATTACCTTATAGTCGCAATTTTTGGTTTTTATTAGTCTGATCATCTTTAAACTTTAACTGATAAAAGTTATGATGTTCAGTTTGGTGCAAATAGACTCAAATAGACTTTTCTTCAGTGGCTTTGTAAATATGTCTTCCAACTAATTCTTTGAGTTAATAAACTGTATCATAACTTCTCTATTCTGAACATAATCTCTGATGAAATAATGTTGAATTTCTATATGCTTTGCTCTTGAATGAGGACTTGGAATCTTTGTAAGATTGATGGCATTGGTGTTGTCGCATTTAATCTCTGTGCATGAGTCTTCGATTCCAAAATCTCTTAGCTATTGCTTTATCCATAACATTTGAGAACAATAACTTTTAAGAGCTATATATTCTGCTTTTGTTGTTATAAGAGCTACAGTACTCTGCTTCCTTGAAAATTAAGGCACTAGCTTGTTGCTCATTAGTTGACAAGTATCAGAAGTACTCTTTCTATCAACTCTACAACCTGCTAAATCTACGTTTAAATATCTAAGAAGAGTAAAGTCTCATTCTTTATGATACCATAGACCTAGCTTTGAGGTGGTTGCAATGTATTTGATGATGCGTTTTGCAGCACTTGGATGAGATTTTTGGGATATGATTGGAATCTAGCACAAATGCAAACACTAAACAAAATGTCAGGTCTAGAAGCAGTAAGATAAATAAACAAACCAATAATACTCCTGTAGAGCTTTTAGTCAACTTTCTTTCCTCCTTCGTCTTTATATAGTTTCAAAGAGCTTGACATTGATACATCAATCTTTTTGTAATTCTCTAATCCGAACTTTTTAATGAGATCTTTTGTATATTTTTCTTGGTGAATGAAAATTCATTCATTCATTTGTTTTACTTGTAATCCGAGAAAGAAAGATAATTCACCCATTATGCTCATTGCAAATTCATCTTACATAGACTTATAAAACTTTTTGCACAAACTTTCATTAGATGATCCAAAGATAATATTATCAACATCGATTTGAACGAGTAGAAAATCTTTACTTTCTCTTTTAATGAACAAAGTATTATCCACATTTCCTTTAACAAAATCATTTTGAATTAGAAATTTACTTAACTAGTCATACCAGGCTCGAGGTGCTTGCTTTAATCCATATATTGCCTTTTTTCAGTTTGAAGACTAAGTTTGGCCTTTTTGGATCTTCAAATCCAGGTGGTTGTTCTACATAGACTTCTTCTTCAATAAAACCATTGAGGAATGCACTTTTGACGTCCATTTATAATAACCTGAAATTTTTATAACATGCAAAAGCAAGTAATAATTTAATTGCTTCTAATTTTGCTACTGGTGCGTAGGTCTTATCATAGTTCATGCCTTCCTCTTATATATATTCTTTGGCCACGAGTCTTGCTTTGTTTCTGACCATTTTTCCTTTCTTGTCCATTTTGTTCTTGAAAACCCATTTAGTTCCAATAATAGATTTACATTTTGGTTTAGGAATTAACTCCCAAACATTGTTGATGCTAAATTGTCTAAGCTCTTCTTGCATAACTTCAATCCAGCTTTTATCAGATAGGGCTTCTTCTATACTTTTGCGTTCTATCTCAGAAATGAGTGCTAGAGCATTAGACTCTTCTCGCCTTTTGGATATGGTATGAATTCCTTCATCAATGTTGCCAATGATGAGTTTCTTGGGATGACTAGACTTATACTTCTAGTTACTAGTTGGTCTGAAGATTTGCTGATCCTATGCTTCAGTTGAATTTACTGGTTCTTCTTGTAGTTGATCTTTAGAAGTCTGAACCACTTCATGAGAAGTAGACTTTGTAAGGTCTGGAGTAGATTCAAAATCTTCAAGTTGAGTTTGATTCAGCTAATTCTGTATAGAATCTTGGAATTTGACATTCATAGATTCTTCCATAGGCTGAGTCTTTTTGTTGAATATTCTGTAAGCTTTGCTTGAGGTTAAGTAGCCAAGGAAAATTCCTTCATCTAATTTTTCCTCAAACTTACTAGTTCGATCATTTGCATTTTTCAAAACAAAACATTTACAACTAAATACATGAAAATAAGAAACATTTGGCTTTTTCCATTTAAAAATTTCATAAGGATTTTTTTTTTAAAATAGGCCTTAAAAATATTCTGTTGATGATATAGTAAGCTGTAGAAATCGCTTCAGCTCAAAATCGAGAAGAAATATTGTTTTCAATTAAAAGAGTTCCTTTCCATCTCCCGCACGGATCTATTCTTTCTTTTTACAACTCCATTTTACAGGATAAGTACACTAATGGTGCCATAAGTTGTGTACGGCGCTCACTTTGGTGCCAAAAGTTTCTGTCGGATCACTTAAGTGCCAAAAAATTTGAAAAATGCTCACTTTGGTGCCAACTCCGACGAAATTGGCCGGAAATCCGACGTGGCCTTTTTTTTATTAATTTTTGACGCCGACGTGGCTCGTCGGAGGGTTGAGTCAGCATCCAAACACCAAAACGACGCCGTTTGGCATCTTTCCCCCAATTTTGAAACCCTAATCCCCAAATTGAGAGAGGAAGCTCGTCTTCGTGTCTTCTTCTTCCTCGAAAATAGGCCTTAAAAATCTTCTTCCTCCTCCTCCTCCGCCCTCGCTTTCGATATTCCTACAACAATCTCAGTAATGATATAGCAACTACAATGGTGGCTGAGCGACGGTGGTTGAGCAACGATGGTGGCCGAGCGACGGCGGGCGAACGACGGTGGCCGAGCGGCGGAAACCCTAATTTTTCCCCATGTGAGCTAAACGGCGTCGTTTCCAAAGCCATCCACGAAAAGAAATATTTAAAGTTTTCAATAAAAAAAAAATATTTTGGCCGGAATCTTTCGTCGGAGTTCTTGCCATCTCTTCACATAATGGTGGCACCAAAGTGAGCCCTCCGATTTGGCAAAGATCTATTTTGGCACCAAAGTTTCTTTTGGCACAACTCCATTTTACTCTAGAATATATGGAAAAGAGAAAACATGTTGGAAACCATATTCATCACAAAATTTAGCAAAATCTTGATTTTTAAACTCACCTCAATGGTCTGTTCGTATACTTAAAATAACATATCCTTTTTCATTATGAACTTTCTTGGTGAATTTTGAAAAGTGAGAAAATATTTCAGATTTACTTGCCAAAAAATAAACCCAAGTAAAACAAAAATAATCATCCATGATTACTAGGCAGTATCTCTTTCCTTCAATGCTCCATATGCAGAAGCTGCAAAACACGATTAGTGAAAATCGATTTATAGGTTTAAAAAAACTTCTAACTTGTTTTCCCAAAACACATGGCATGCATAGATCAGACTTTGAAAAGTCAGATTGGGGAGTCCACGAACAAGTTTCTTAGAGGAGATCTTGGCAATCTGCTTTATATTAACATGGCCAAGCTTTTGATGCCAAAGGTTTGCTTCATCTTGGATGGATATTAGACACTGAGAACTTTCTGATTTTATATCCATAAGATAAATATTACCATGTTTTCGTCCAGTAAAAGATTGATAAATATTACCATGTTTTCGTCCAGTAAAAGATTGAGAGAAATCTTTACTAGTTCCCAAACAAATGCTTTCTTGGAAATTAATTTTAAATCCAGTATTGCATAGTTGACTTATACTGAGTAGATTGTAATTTAATCTTTCCACCAATGAGACATTGTTGATTGTGGGACTTCCAATTTTCATAGTTTCACATCCAACTATTCTTTCTTTGTTGTTTCCTCCAAAGGAAAATTTTTCACCATTTAATTTTAAAAGCTTTATAAAACAATTTGAATCTCCTGTCATGTGTCTCGAACAGCCACTATGCAAATACCACTTGATCTTTTTCTTGAACAGTGACCTGCAATTATAAAAAGAACTTAAGCTTTCTTTGGTACCCATATCTTCTTGGGTCTAGGGGAGTTAGTACAAAATACAATTTTTGCCCAATCTTTTTTAACATGTCTCTAAACCTTGGGACATTCTTTTTCAAAATGTTCTGAGCTGTTACACTTTGAACATTTGAGAATACTTTAGCCAACAGGTTTAACAAAAACTCTTTGAAAGTGATTTCGGTGAAATGTTTTTGTAGGTCTTTATTTGATTCTTTCCTTTACTTTTGGAAAATCAATTAGAGGAATGGCTTTTGGAATCATACCCAAATTAGATTTATTGAAATAAGGTCTTTGTACTGAAAGAATCTTTTCCAATTTCTCTAATCTTATTGAAAACCTTTTTGTAATATTTAAAATGTCATCTTTCAAAAAATTATTTTCTTTAGAAAGAGAATCTGCATTTTCTTTCAAATTGACAAAATTTTTGTCTAGATTTTCAAACTTTTCTTTCCAAAAAGTTTCCTATTGCTTAAGTTTATAATTCTCCATTTTTAGCTAGAAAATCCTTTTAAGAGAGGTTTTGAGATTGAAACAAAGTTCATTTATATAATTTGAGACTTTAGCGGGAATTTTTAAATTACTAACCTTGATTTCATTGTCTTAGTTTGAGTCTGAATCTGTTTCAAAGTTTGAGTCTGATTCTGAATTTGCCATTAGATATATATTGGCATATTTTTCATCACTTTCTTCGCATTCAGTATCGCTCCATATCTCTGCTTTGAGAGCCTTTATGTATTTCTCAGTTATTTTTTTTTTTTTTGGGTACTTAGGGAACCTCCGTGTGCCGCTTTGCGGCGAAGTAAACCTTGGAGGAGCAGTAAAGTCACCAC
The DNA here is from genome assembly GCA_016097545.1 of Eucalyptus victrix. Classification (NCBI taxonomy): domain Eukaryota; kingdom Viridiplantae; phylum Streptophyta; class Magnoliopsida; order Myrtales; family Myrtaceae; genus Eucalyptus; species Eucalyptus victrix. The sequence continues at coordinate 29,519,362 of CM027844.1, forward strand.
CACCCTTGCTATCCCGAGTAAGTCGTGGGTTCCTTTTTCACAAGGTAGACGACGCAGCGATTCGAACTCAAGACCTCTCCCAAAAGGAACCTAGGCTCAACCACTACGTCACCACCATGGGTGGTAATGTATTTCTTAGTTTTTTTTTTTTTTGGTACCTAGGGAACCTCCGTGCACCACTTCGCGGTGGAATAAACCTTGAGGAGCAGGAGAGTCACCACCATCCTTTCTGCCTAAGGCAAGTCGTGGATTCCTTTCCAACAAGGTAGATGACGCAAGGATTCAAACTCTAGACCTCTCCCGAAATGAACTGAAGCTCAACCACTATGCTGCCACCACGGGTGGTATGTATTTCTCAGTTATTCCTTTATTTTTCTTCAACAAAGGACAGTTGGGTCTGATGTGCTCATTTTTCTTGTATTCAAAACAAATCACATTTTTGTTGACTTCATCATTCTTAGTTGATTTGTTTTGAAACTTTTGAGTGCCTTGCATCTTCCAGTTGAATCTTCTTCCCTTTTTATTCAACTTTCTGAATCTCCTTATCATGAGTGCTAGTTCTTCATCGTCCATATCATCTTCTGAATCTATGTCAAAATCATCGTTAGATTTTAAAACAATTGACTTCTTACCTTTAAGATCTTCTTCCTCATTGATTTGCTCCACTTTATATGATTGAAGTGTGCCAACTAGTCCGTCTACAGAAAGTGGCATGATCCTCTTAGGTTTTTCTTATTGAAATCTTCACGTGATTCCAATTTTTGGAGAGTCCACACATCAATTTGTTAACTTTCATTGGTGCTGAGATTGGCTGTCCCTAATATGCTAGACTTTTTGCAATTTCCGTGAAACGACTAAACATGTTAGTGATAGATTCTCCTGACTTCATCTTGAAGGCTTCATACTATTTGAGCAGAATATTGATTTTTGTTTTTTAAACTTGATCAATTCCTTCATAGGTAATGTGCAATTTATCCCAGACTTCTTTGGCTGTTTCACAAGATGAAATTCTGTTATACTCAGTAGGTGATAAAGCACAATATAAAGAGTAGATAACTTTAGCATCAAGAGTTTGTCTCTTGGTTATTTTTTCTTGTGCCATTTCGCTAGCATCTGCAACTTCTTTTTCTCTTTCTAAGATGGATGTAGCTTTGAGAATAATCCCTTTTTCTATTACGTCCCATTTCAGGGGATCTTTTGATCTTACGAATGCTTTCATCTTGTTTTTCCACATATTATATTCATTTCCATCAAAGTAAAGAAATTTGGTGTTGCTTTGGCCTTCAAACAAACCTAGAGCCAAAATACTAGTCATAGATCTTTAATTTAGAAGTAAAACACTTCAATAAAATGAGCACACAAGCTCTGATACCAATTGAAAGGGCTAGTAAGAACACCTAGAGGGGGTGAATAGGTGTAAATAAAATTTTCGCAAGATTTAATGAAAGTAAATTATCTTTATAGGATAATAGACTAAAGATGTAATTGTTGGAGAAATATTTCCAGAATATTTTGAAGCTTACAAAACGTTTCTATCAGTTTAGTCTGGAGCATTGCAGACCCTTCTATTTAGAGTTTGAAGACCTTCAGATCACCAGACTCAGCACTCAAGACTCAAGACTCAAGACTCAAGACTCAAGACTATTCTCATTGACAGTCTCTAATCCAGCGACGAAGGCGATCCAGAGCTAAAGTGTTTAGTTGAGGATTTGGTCTTATCCACTGGAGAAGATCTCTTGGCTGGATATGATATAATGGATTCTTTTATTCGAAATCAAGATCATTTGAAGATCCAATGATTGACGAAATATTCTTGGAAGGTTATATTCTTGAAAACCAAGATCCTGATTGTATGGACGAACAGGATTGATGGGCTATCGACATGTTCCTTTAATAGCTCGAATGATCTTCTTAATTGATTCTGTCCAACGGGAAGATTGGAAGAATTCCTTTGGTAAGTGCCAACGGGTATGATGGCATAAAGGAGTATAAAAGGAAGACGTTCTAGTTGTTCTAGGATATGCACGATAAAGAAATTCCAGAGTTTGAAGCTCCTTGATTATTAGTCGATTCATATTAAGCAAAATTGTATTCACAAAAGAGAGTCTATACTTAGTGATACCTTGAGGGAGTGTGGTAGATCTTCTACACCATGAAATCAAGGGAGAACAGTGCTGTAACATCTCTTTGTTCATAGTGGAATCCAGCCAGTGGGCTGTCAGTGCAGAAGAGTGGACTTAGGCTTGAAATAAGCCGAACCACTATAAATCTTGTGTTCAATTTTCTCTTCCCTACTCTCAGTCTTATTTTGATTGTTGTGCGATTATCATGAGAAATTAGTCTTTATACCTATTCACCCCCCCTCTAGGTACTTATACTAGCCATATCAATTTGTATCAGAGCTCGTGTACTCACTTTATTTGAAGTGTTTTACTTCAGAGTAAAAGATCCATGGCTAGTATGCTAGTTCCAGGGCTGGTGGAAGGGCAAAGCAATACCAGACCTCCTTACTTTGATGGAAAGGACTACAACATTTGGAAAAACAAAATGAAAGCATTTCTTCGATCAAAGGATCCTCTGGAATGGGACGTTGTAGAAAAAGGAATCACTCCTAAAGTTGCATCTCGTCTCGAAAGAGGGAAAGAAACTGTTGAGATCAGCGGAATGACTCAGGAAGAGATAATCAAGAGACAAACTCTTGATGCAAAAGCTATTTATTCTTTATATTGTGCCTTGTCACCTACTAAATATAACAGAATATCTTCTTGTGTTACAGCAAAAGAAGTCTGTGATAGGTTACACATCACCTATGAAGGAACTGATCGAGTGAAAGAGACCGAAATCAACATCCTTCTCGGTCAATATGAAGCCTTTAAAATGAAACTTGGAGAATCTATAACTGACATGTTTAGCTGTTTTGCAGAAATTGTAAATGGTCTTGAAAATCAAGGACAACCGATTTCTGATCCCATGAAGGTAAACAAGTTACTACGTGGACTCTCCAAGGATTGGAATCACATAAAGACTTCAATAAGAGAGATGCAAAGAATCATGCCACTATCTGTCGACGAGCTGGTTGGAACTCTTCAGTCTTATGAAGTGAAACGAATTAATGAAGACGAAGATCCAAAAGGTAAGAAATCCATTGCATTAAAATCAAATGATGATTATGATGTTACAGATTCTGAAGATGATATGGACGATGAGGAGCTTGCTCTCATGATAAGAAGATTAAGAAAACTGAATAGAAAAGGAAGAAGGTTCAACTCAAAGAAACAAAGTTTTCAAAGACAACGGACCAAGTCTGTTGATGATGATGAATCAAACAAAGATGTAGTTTGCTTTGAATGTAAGAAAAATGGACACATCAGACCCAACTGTCCTCTTCTGAAGAAGAAGAAAGGAAAAGCTGAAAAGTCTCGAAAGGCTCTCAAAGCCGAAACCTGGAGTGATACAGAGTGTGAAGAAAGTGATGATGAATATGCCAACTTATGTCTGATGGCGCAATCAGACTCAGACTCAAACTCTGGATCAGACTCAGACAGTGAATTTGAGGTAAGTAATTTTAAAATTCCTGTCACGGTTTCTAAGTATATTGATGAGCTGTGTTTTAGTCTTAAGACTTCTCTCAAAAGGATTTCCGAACTTAAAAAGGAAAACTCTGCTCTAAAACAACAGGAAAACATTTTAAAAGAAAGAGTTAAATGCTTAGACATGAATGTTTCCACTCTTAAAGAAAATGAAGATAGTCTTTTGAAAGAAAATGCTCTTTTAAAAACTGACTCATCAAATATCTCAAAGAAATTTTCAATAGGGTCCGAGAAACTTGAAAAACTTCTTTCAGCTCAAAGACCTTACTTCAATAAGTCTGGTCTAGGTATGACAGCAAAAACTATTCCCTTGATTGATTTTCCTAAAGTAAAAGAAAGAATTAAGTAAAGACCCTCGAGAGAGGCTTACAAAAATCATTTCAAGAAGGTTTTTGTAAAGTCTGTAGGTCGAAATGCCCTCAGGTGTTCAAAGTGCAATAGCCCATATCACTTTGAAAAAGAGTGTCCTATGGTTTGGAAATGCTATTAAGAAAACATGGGCTAATACTTGTTTATCTTACTAACACCAATGGACCCAAGAAAATATGGGTACCAAAGAAAGCTTGAGACTCTCTTTTAAATGCAGTCTCCATCAAGAAAAAGGTAAAGTGGTATCTCGGACAATGGATGCTCAAGACATATGACAGAGACTCAAATTGCTTTATAAAGATCGTTCAAGTAAATGGTGGAAAAGTCTCATTTGGAGGAAACAAGAAAAGGAAGAATTGTGGGATTTGGAACCGTGAAAATTGGAAATCTCACAATAAGTAATGTTTCCCTAGTGGAAGGACTCAATTACAATCTTCTCAAAGATCGCCAACCGTGTGATACTCGGTTTTAAGATCTTCTTTCAAGAAGGAATATGTTCTCGGAACCGCAAAGACTCTACTTCGTCTTTCATGGGTCGAAGGCATGGAAATATCTATCTCTTGGATGTGAAACCGGATGAATCGCAATGCTTAATCTCAATTTAAGACGAAGCAAGCTTATGGCGCAGAAAGCTTGGTCACATCAATATGAAGCAATTAGCCAAAATCTCAACAAAGCAACTTGTTCGTGGTCTACCCAATTTATCATACCAAAAGTCTGATCTAGGCACTCCATGTATATTGGGAAAGCATGTAAGAAATTCATTTAAGCCAATAAATCATGTCTCTACTAATCATGTACCGCATATGGATCTCTTCGGACCAACCAGAAACCAGAGTATTGGAGGTAAGAAATATTGCCTAGTAATTGTGGACGATTACTCCCGATTTACTTGGGTATATTTCCTTGCAAGTAAGTCCAAAACCTTCTCGTATTTTGAAAAATTTGCTAAAAAGGTTTAAAATGAAAAAAAGGATGTGTTATCTCAAGTATAAGAACAGATCATGGAGGTAAATTTGAAAATCAAGATTTTACAAAATTTTGTGATAAATCTGGCTTTAAGCATGTGTTCTCCTCTCCATATACTCCTCAGCAAAATGGAGTTGTGGAAAGAAAGAATAGATCTCTTCAAGAAATGGCTAGAACTCTTTTAATTGAAAGTAAGATTTCTTCACGATTTTGGGCTGAAGTCTTTTTCAACAGCATGCTATATCATCAATAGAGTCTTTTTAAGACCTATTCTAGAGAAAAACCCCTTATGAGTTATTCAAAGGTAAGAAGCCTATTGTTTCATACTTTCATGTGTTCGGTTGCAAATGCTTTATACTGAAAAATGCAAAAGATCGAGTTGGTAAGTTTGAAGAAAGATCAGATGAAGGCATCTTCCTTGGATATTCTACATCAAGCAAAGCATACAGAGTCTACAACAAGAAGAGTCAATCTGTGGAGGAATCAGTGAATGTCAAATTTCAAGATTCTATGCAAAATGAATCCAGTCAAACTCATCATGAAGAATCTGAACCCGCTCCGACTCTCCAAAGCTTACAACTCAAGAAGCATCTCGTACTGGAAGACCAAAGATCAAGTGTTCGTGAAGATTCAAGTAAAGAAAGAGATCGTCAACTTGACGAATCAACCAGTAACTGGAAGCATAAGTCCAGTCATCCCAAAGATCTTATTATTGGCGACATTAATGAAGGAATTCGCACAATATCCAAAAGGCGTGAAGAGTCTAGTGCTGTGGCTCTCATTTTTGAAATTGAACCAAAAAGCATAGAAGAAGCTTTATTTGATGAAAGTTGGATTGAAGCTATGCAAGAAGAGCTCAGACAGTTCAACATTAATGATGTCTGGGAATTGACATCTAAACCAAAAGGTAAAACTTTTATTGGAGCTAAATGGGTGTTCAGGAACAAGATGAATGAGAAAGGAAAAGTCGTAAGAAACAAAGCAAGACTCGTGGCCAAGGGTTATACGCAAGAAGAAGGAATAGACTATGATGAGACTTACGCACCAGTAGCAAAGTTAGAAGCTATTCGATTATTACTTGCGTTTGCTTGTTATAAAAATTTTAGGTTATTCCAAATGGACATCAAAAGTGCCTTCCTAAATGGTTTTGTCCATGAGGAAGTTTATGTGGAACAACCACTAGGGTTTGAAGACCCAAAGAAGCCAGACTCAGTCTTCAAATTGAAAAAGGCCTTGTATGGTTTAAAGCAAGCACCTCGAGCTTGGTACGACAGAATAAGTAAGTTCTTAATACAGAATGATTTTGTCAAAGGTAAAGTAGATACTACTCTATTTATCAAAAAGGAAAACAAAAGCTTTTTACTTGTTCAAATATATGTGGATGACATTATTTTTGGATCCTCTAATGAAAGTCTGTGCAAGAAATTCTCTAAGTCTATGCAGGATGAGTTTGAAATGAGTATGATGGGAGAGTTAACCTTCTTTCTTGGACTCCAAGTAAAACAATTGAAGGAAGGAACTTTTATTCATCAAGAAAAATATGCTAATGATCTTGTCAAAAAGTTTGGACTGGAAAAGTGCAAAAAGACCGACATATCGATGTCAAGTTCTTTGAAGATAGACAAAGATGAAGAAGGGAAGAAAGTTGATCAAAAGCTGTACAAGAGTATCATCGGTTCACTTCTTTATCTTACTGCCTCTAGACCTGACATTTTGTTGAGTGTTTGTATCTGTGCTAGGTTTCAATCAGATCCTAGAGAATCTCATCTTAGTGCTGTGAAACGTAGTATTAAATACGTTGCTTCATCTTCAAGCATCGGTCTTTGGTATCCTAAGAAGGGAGATTTTAATCTTCTTGGATATTCAGACGCAGATCTAGCCGGTTGCAGAGTTGATAGAAAGAGCACCTCGGGAACTTGCCAGTTGCTTGGAAGCAGGACAGTGTCTTGGTTTTCAAGGAAACAAAATACTATGGCTCTCTATACAACAGAAGTAGAGTATGTAGCTCTTGGAAGTTGTTGTTCGCAAATTCTGTGGTTAAAACAACAGCTACAAGACTTTGGAATTGAAGACTCATGTACTGAGATTAGATGTGACAACACCAGCGCAATCAATCTCACTAAAAATCCAATCCTTCACTCAAGGGCAAAGAATATAGAGATTCGACATCACTTCATTAGAGATCATGTTCAAAATGGAGAAATCTCGATTCAATTTGTTGATTCAAAGAGCCAACTAGCGGATATATTCACAAAGCCTTTGGAGAAGAATCAATTCGATATTATCCGTTCCCGCACTCAACATTTTGAAGCTTGAGGAAGTTAAAGTCTAGAGACTCTCGAGACCTCGGACTCGACATTCATGGCTATAGACTCGTAAGTTGTTTTAATATTCAATCTCGAAAAGGTACGATCATTCATTCAATTATAATTGATTTATATTATCTTTAAAAATGGAATTTTGCCTTTTCAAAAAGGATAACTTCTATTTAAAATGGCAGTTTTCTTTAAAAATGGCGGTTATCGTTTTTAAAAAGGGACGATCTTTCACTTTCCTTTATGTCGATTGGCTTTTTCCTTTTTAAATTGGGTTATATATATACGTTAGTTGTTTTCTTCGCTTAATTCCAAAACCCTAAAAAGCATTCTCCTCCCAATCCTGTCTCGACTTCGTGTTCATCTTCGAGAAAGTTGTCATCTTTTCTTGGGAAAGCGAGTCAAGGAATCTTTCAACAACAAGGAACGATGTCTTCTTCGAGAAAGTCTTCAAGAATCGCAAGCAGGGGACCACGGAGAATGAGGGAGGGTCCTACCCATTTCGATCTCACTGAGGAGGAAGAGTTACCGAGACAGCGACAGAGCTCGATTCACTCTCAACCACGTCACTCTCCACCATCTACCCCACAGGGTGTCGGTCAACAACTAGAGGAAGAAATAATCGAGGAAGTAGACCCTGTAAGAGTTCAAAAACCCTCTTTTATTTACAAGCTCTATCGTGCTTTGAAGAGCACTGGTACTCCGCTGAACTATGTAGATGATTTCCTTAAAGACAAGGGTTATGGAAATGAGTATGTCTTTTTGCGACGAATGGAGGATTTGGGAATTGTTCCCAAAGGAAAGGCTGAGGAAGCACTTGCAAACATTCCAAGTGACCCTCATGTAGGAGGATTGAATCCCACTGACGGGAACGATGATGATAAACTGTTTAGTGACTTCCAACCTAGGATGGGTGTTGCTGCGAAGGTTAAGGGAAAAAGAACGGAGTTGTTTAAATCGAAGGAACATGAGGACCTATTCTTCAAACTATTGAAACGTGGGGTGATAAACCCCAGGAGCGTTGATTTCGACTTTCTCGATGCCATCAATGTAAACTTGAGGGAAAAGTTCAATCTGCTTCAACTTGAGCAATTTTGCTTCGACACCACAGACGGCTATGCACAATTGACAGCATATTTCTATTCAAATCTCAGCTTTTTAGATGCGAATAGAATATCCTTCAGTGTTCGAGACCAAGACTATGTGGTAGATGTGGACATGCTGGCAGATATAATTGGGGTTGAAAGAGGACGATATCAACCGGTCAAGGTTTCAATTGCTCGTACCTCACTGGAGCTCGTCAAAGACATGAATACAGAAGGGAGAATTACCTACACAAGAATGCGTGCCATCAACATCTTGCTTCACAAAATTGTGATCAACTGTCTCAGGCCAAAATCGACATCCAAGACTGACGTGTCTAACTCTGAGGCGAAATTGATGTACGCGATCAATTCAGGGAGAAAGTTCTCTCTCCCTCACACCATTCTCTTTCACATGTACAGAGCGATGGTGAAGGACAAGGGCCAGTTGCCTTACTCAGGTCTTGTGACTAAGATCTTCAGACACTTGAACATTGAACCTCCACAAACTCTTTGTGTTCGACCGTGCGACAAAATGGTGGTGGTTTTGAAAATGCTGACAAAAATGCATCTAAAAGAGCTTGATAAGGCAATGGAGAAGTTCAAAGTGAAAACTCCAGTCAAATCTCATCCAGTATTTTTTGCATCAAAAAGGAAAGGGAAGGAGCCCATGGGTGCTCCATCCAAAAAGAAAAGAACTCTTATCTTAGAGGATGAAGATGAAGAGGATGAACTCACTATCTATGCCTGTACCCGAGTCAACGGAATGACAGGAAAAAGGAAAAGAAGCAGAGGAAAAAGAACAGAGAGAAGAAGAGGGAAAAGAAGAGAACAGAGAAGCAGAGGAGAAATAAGAGAAAGAAAAAGAAAAAGAGGAGAAGGAAGTTGGAGAAGAAGAAGAAGCAGTTAAAGAAAAGTCTGCAGATGACGCCGGAGAGAAAGGCAATCAGGACGCTGTCGAGTATGACCATCACTCTTCCCTAATTGAGGCCTTAGAAACAGGGGGAGATGGCGAGCAAGGAAGGACTACACCATATCCTGTCAACAGTGAAGGTGTGAGTCGCTCACCAGCAAATCCAGAAGATCCTCAGGCTTCTCAAATGCCTGAGGAAGGACATGATACCTCAATGCCAAATCTGTGCGATTACATCGAAGTTCCATCGTCTGCCTTTACTCCATCCGATAGAGTAAATGCTAGCACGCAGACGGACACTACAGCAGATTTTCGTCGCATCCTTGATCTTCTTCTGGAAATGCAGGGTCAAATGTATGCTTTGGAATGTGAACTTCAAGTCTTGAAGAATGCTAGACAAGCATATTCTGTTACCCTGTCGGATCAAATGCAAGACCTCGCTCTTCAATTTCAAGCAAATGCCAAAGGGGAAGAGGTGGCACATCTACGGGAAGACTTGAAGAGGCTGGAAGGCATCGTACAGTCGATGGGAGATTTCCAGCTTGTGCGCGTTCCCAAGCAAACTTGACTTTTTTCTCACCTTTTTAATGATGACAAAAAGGGGGAGAATTGCAATCTTTGAACTTTGACTTTAAATTTTTTACTTTAGTTTGTTTGGATATTTGTTTTGAGTATGACTTGGGTGTGGATTTGAAATTGACTGTTGCATTTATATCAAGTGTTATTGTATGGCTTTACTCATGAAAGACTAACCTATTTTCTGTGGATGCAGAGTCTAGTTGAGTTGTTAATCTTTATGAGATATCCATATTGCTTGAGTAATGTTTTGCAGGTCAAAGTTGTTCAAATCTACAGGAAAGTTTTGTCACCATCAAAAAGGGGGAGATTGTTGGAGAAATCTTTCCAGAATATTTTGAAGCTGACAAAACGTTTCTATCAGTCTAGTCTGGAGCATTGCAGACCCTTCTATTTAGAGTCTGAAGACCTTCAGATCACCAGACTCAGCACTCAAGACTCAAGACTCAAGACTCAAGACTCAAGACTATTCTCATTGACAGTCTCTAATCCAGCGACGAAGGCGGTCCAGAGCTAAAGTGTTTAGTTGAGGATTTGGTCTTATCCACTGGAGAAGATCTCTTGGCTGGATATGATATAATGGATTCTTTTATTCAAAATCAAAATCATTTGAAGATCCAATGATTGACGAAATATTCTTGGAAGGTTCTATTATTGGAAACCAAGATCCTGATTGTATGGGCGAACATGATTGATGGGCTATCGACATGTTCCTTTAATAGCTCGAATGATCTTCTTAATTGATTCTGTCCAACGGGAAGATTGGAAGAATTCCTTTGGTAAGTGCCAACGGGTATAATGGCATAAAGGAGTATAAAAGAAAGACGTTCCAGTTGTTCTAGGATATGCATGATAGAGAAATTCCAGAGTCTGAAGCTCCTTGATTATTAGTCGATTCATATTGAGCAAAACTGTATTCACAAAAGAGAGTCTATACTTAGTGATACCTTGAGGGAGTGTGGTAGATCTTCTACACCGTGAAATCAAGGGAGAACAGTGTTGTAACATCTCTTTGTTCATAGTGGAATCCAGCTAGTGGACTGTCAGTGCAGAAGAGTGGACGTAGGCTTGAAATAAGCCGAACCACTATAAACCTTGTGTTCAATTTTCTCTTCCCTACTCTCAGTCTTATTTTGATTGTTGTGCGATTATCGTGAGAAATTACTCTTTATACCTATTCACCCCCCTCTAGGTACTTATACTAGCCATATTAGTAATCAGCTATAAACAGTTATATAAATCTACAAATTAAAGTAAGGAGTTCAGGGAAAAAGAATAGAAACACAAAATTTATAGTGGTTCGGCTTAGTTCAAGCCTACATCCACTCTCCCGCACTGATAGCCTACTAGCTAGATTTCACTATGAATCAAAAGAGTTTTTACAGTTTCAAGTCATTAACTTCACAGTGTAGAAATTCTACTACACTCTTCCAAAGTCTCACAAGTGTTTGCTCTCTCTTTTGAGTACAAGTTAAGCTTGACAAATGAAATAGCAAATAACTAAGAAGTTTTAGATTTTGAAAATTTTCTTTCACACACACACTCGAACAACTAGGGAGTCCGCCTTAAATATTTCCCCATGCCTTTACTACCGTTGGCACTTTCCGAAAGAGTTCTTCCAATCTACCCATTGGACAGAATTAATTAAGAAGATCTTGAGTCATTTTAGTAATGTGGTAAAAACCCATCAATCCTGCTCATTCATACAATCGGGATCTTGGTTTCCATAAGTAGAACCTTCCAAATATACTTCGCCTTTCAAGAGATCTGATTATTCAAATTGATTTCAATAAGAATAATTGATCATAAGATGCTATATCTAGCCATAAGATCTTCCACAAAGCATACAAACCAAATCCTTAAAGATAAACCTGCATATGGATAAGTCTTCACTCTTCGGTTTGGAATCTGTCAATGTGGTCAAACTTTGAAATTAAAGTCTAGTAGTCTTCAAACTTTGACAGTAGCATCTGGAGTTCTTCAGACTATAACACTTAGGTTTGCAAGTCTTTAGACTAGACTTTAGGAAATGTTTTGTCAACTTCAAAACAATAAATGAGTTTTCTCTAACATAATGAAAGATCACTTGGAAGCTTTTCTCAAATGAAAATTCACCACGAACTAAAATCCGATGTCGATTATTGCATGAGATGACAGCCTCGGCTACTATGTATGAACTTCTTGAATTTCTAGTGGTGAAGACCTCTTTGGAGCACTTGTTGGGTAAACTGATATTGAACTTGAACATTCTGTCATGGAAATTTCTACACTGACTACTATGATGGTTAGCATTTGATTGATTAAAACGTGTCTTCATTATACTCCCTCTTAGGTTTCATTTGAATTGCTTTGTTTGATGACAAATCAACTCTCTATTGTTTTTCTTTCTGATCTTTTTGCCTTGTGACGGCACGACTATTGTTTTATTTGTTCAGGTCATAATAACCTCCACCTCCTTGCTTCCTTAGTGTGACCAATAGACTTGATCATCATGCCTATAACTGGGCATGCTTCGATGATCACTAGAAACATCTGACTTTCAACACTTCATGGTCAAATAGTCATACGATGAAAGTTCTACCGAGCAAGCTCGTGAGAAACTTTATTTGCGGCGTCAAGGGTTCTAGGATAAAGATATTTACTAGCACTTAAACAATTCTTTTATATCTCGCCTTTGTTAATTCTTGTATAGCTTGTTGCCTTCTTGATATCATGGGGCCAAACTTCGACCATGCTGATTCTAATCAAATTGAATTCTGCCCTTTCGAATTCTCTTCCATGGTTTCTTTCTTTCTTGTTGAATTGGCCCAAATGAATTGAAACTTGCCGATACTTATTCACATCCAATATCATTGGGACCTTAAATTTGCATGTAGCACGCTAAAGTTTGAATGCAGAATTCTAAGCAGGTTATTTAGAAGAATAGACAGCGATAGGAGGTGACATATATTATCTTTCGTTCTAGATCTTATGTTTGTAGACCAAATGATTGTTTGGTACCTGTCCAAAATTAGATAATTGTATATTAAAGAGATATAACCAGAATAAAATTATGTCAAGCAAGAGGTGGATAAAAGTGGATATGATTTCTAATGTAGCTCATATTCAAGACCAACTCATTCAACCAAGAAGATCGGCACGCATTCAAAATCGACAACACTCTCATTAAAAAGTCCCTCATCAATAAGGCCTCATCTTTGACTTGTCATAAAGAATTTGTCATTTACCATGCATTGAAGCTTGCATCAAGGGAGAACCACAATTATTGGACATATTGCACATTTAATAGCTTTTAGTTTCTATGTAACTTATAGTTTCTAGGCTTGACTTTAGTCTCTAACTCTTTTGTATTTCTATAAAATGTCATTGAACCTCTGCAAATTCGAGACTGAATTTGATTAATGAAAACTTGCTTAATGCAATTATCTTGAACCTTGAAGAGTTCAAACTCCATTGAAAACCAAGAAGAGTTTTCACTTCGTCCTTGAAGAGTCACTTCTTTAAAGCTTGCATCCTTAAAGAGTTGCAGCCATCAATATCAAAGAATTTATGTTATTTCAACTTCCTTGGAGGCCTAGAAGAGCAACCATTGAAGTTTCTATCTTTTTTTTTTTTTTTTTTTTTTTTTTTCATTTTGCCCATTCCTATTTCACCCACTTCTCAAAATTCTACAAGTTTATAGTGCTTATTTGAGAAAAACTAAAACACGAAAGTTGTAGATCTTCGAGCCTCCATTCTTGTGGCTTTAAAATCAGGTTATTTTGATCCGGATTGACAAAGTTATACCCATTTTCTTGAGCTTGTGTAGAATAGAAATTTCTGCTCAATTTTGTAATTAAGTTTTCGTACATGTGAGTTACTCTCCCAATCCTATTGTTTGAGTAGGCGACCTTGGGCTACATCAATTCCTAATATCCATAACATAAAGGTTATATTTTGTCGAATAATAAAATTTTTAAATTAATAAAATTAAAATAATATTTGAGTATAAATAATATTTGTATTCTAATAAAAAATTTCAAAATAACAAAAAAATCAACAATTTTTTATTTAATCATATTTTATTTATATATTCAAATTTATTTCTATCTTATGATATTAATTCCATATATGTAAATATATATTTAGTATTTATATTTGTTACATATTTTGGATAGATTAGTATATTTTACTATTTAATCAAATTTGATTAGAATTTGACAGAAGAGGAAAAAAGAATCTAAAAAAAAAAAAGAGAGAGGGAGTAGGCAAAAGTGTTGTAAGAGATTCTTACTATTTTTGTTTGTGTAATTTCTAATTTTATTTACACTAATATGTTATCTAGAGCAAACAATGAATATTATAAGATGTAAAAACATCTGGCTTTATTGCTATAGTTCATCAAAAAGTAGATAGGAAGTATTAAAATTCTTCAATTTTTTTTTATCAAATCGAGTTCTATCTTGACTAGAAATCCAAACGACTAAATGTGTTTCCTTCACTTTTTTTTTTGGGTCAATGTTTCCTTCACCATGTTAACAAAGCCAAAATTGCTTGTAGGTAGGAACAAAAAACATGAGTCAATCTTTTTCTCTCTGGTTTCCCTTACTTTCCATTATCAATGATTACAAATTCATCTTTAAAGCATCACATGTACCTTCCATGCATGCAAACATGTCATTCATTAAAAACGCTTATGCTTATGATTGGCGCATGCCTTTGGAATAAGTGACCCACCGACGGTTTACTCATTTGGTTGATTGATTGAGGAGTAAGGCTTTAAAAGCCTGCCCATGTGTTTAATTCACACCAATGTATGTGAATTCTAGATGTATGTTAGGTGCAATGCATGATATCGAGGAAAAATCTTGGGAATTCACTAAGAACACCTCTTTAGGGACTTACAAGCGTCATTAGTCATGCAAGAACACAAATGGTCAATAATGGCCATAAACCATAAAATGAATTTGGTGGGCGTCAAGAGAGACCTATAAATAAATTATAAAAGCCGACCTCGATGCCCAAACTTGATTGATTTTAAACTTTGCTCCATTTGATTGATTGATTTTGATCTCATGTCATGCTTTTGACTGTTTTGACGTGTATGAATATTTCTTTCTATTTTATGTACCTAGTTTAGGTTTAGGGTTAAATTAGGGCTCATTTATTAACCATCCAAATAGTACTTGATTCTAATTTTTTGTTCCTGGGAGTAGTTTGAAAACAGAATCGCGTTTGGTAAAATTTTTGTTCCCAAGAACAAATTTCCATTTTTTTGTTTCTAGAAGTGGATTTGGAACAGAATTAAGAATAAAAAAAAAGTTGATTCTTGTTCTCGGGAATAAATCTAAGAATCAAGACCATATTTCTCTTCTTCTTCCATTTTCTTCTTCTTCATCTATTGCCATCACGCGGCCACCCCACTGTTCGCCATCGGTCACCGTCAACTCGATTCATTGAGCTTGCCGGAGGTTCGTCAAGCCAGGGTGAGGTCCGGTGAGCTCACCGGAGGCAAGCCCAGCCATCATGGAGTCTCACCGGTGGCCAGGTGGGCCTTGCCCATCCCCGTCGGTGGCTAGGCGGGCCTCACCCAGCCCCAACAAGGCCTACTTGGCCATGGGCGAGGCTGGGTGAGCCTCGCCCAGCTGTCGACGAGGCTCGATTGACAAGGGCCAGCCTTACCGAGGGTTGGCGACGCTCTGATGAGGTCGCCGACCACTTGAAGAAGAGGAATATGAGAGAGAAAGGAAAAAAAGAAAAGAAATTTTGGACAGTTACTAAATGGCTTAAAATGCTTAGAAATTATTCTCAAGAATAGAATAAAAAAGAATCATTTCTGATCAGAAATTGTTTGCGGGAATAGAATCGTTATCAAACACGCCCTTAGAATATGACCTTGAAGACAAAGTTGACACAAAGACGATGGAAGGTCGATATCCGTTTTAATCATATTTTTGTACAATTTATTCCCCACATATATCTTGGGTTTCCTGATTTGTATAAACACTTGAGGAATTGCGGGTTCTTTCTTTTGCTTACCTTTTATTGCCTTTAAGTTTGTTTGTTTGTTTGTTTTTTATTGCATGATAGATTTATCACTTTCCTCAATTGTTTATTTACCATTTTGTACTTTAAATTTAATAGCGTGTTTTCTTTTATTTTTCTTAGAAATAGAATGGCACAAAAATGACCATCCATAAATAGAAACCTTAGGTAACATGACACACTATTAGGTACCGAAAGGGCACTAATAAAAATATTAGTGTAACCCAAGTCCCTTAATCTAGATATTTAGTTGGTAGGAATTGAGGAACTACTCCCAACCCTCAATTGGGTTTTTTAGCAAGCCCCCAAAAAATGAGGCTAGTGGCAACTCTCATCTTATTTCTAGATTGTCTTAAACAACTAGATCGTTTAATAAATCGTCGTGTGGGTTATGAATCTTTGGAAAAAGTTCACAATTATGATTTAGTATACTCAAGATATTGAAGTTAAAAATATGAAATAATGCCATCTTTGGTGGATGTAAATCTTGAGAGGGCTATTATGATCATCAAAATACCCTTAAACTCACATTTACATTCGGTTTCTTTTGGACCTTAAAACCATCAATCAAGATGTGCCGTGACATCAAGATAGGGTTACGACACCTTCTGCCATCATGCGAGGTACAAACTTGTGAGAGCTCGCGACCAAGTGTGAGGGAACTCATAAGAGGTTTGCTCGGAAGGTGAGGTGATGACGCATTTGTGGATGAGAATCGTGAGGATACTCTCATGGTCAAATAGCCCTAAATTTGACCTTTCCCCCCCTTTCCTTTCCCCGAGAGCTAATGGCGGAGAAATTGGGTTGCGATAGTATCTTGACATCATTACCATCACACAACTTTTTAGAAGGTTAAGACTCTTGAAATTTGACCTATCTCGAGAGTCCTTTCAACAATTTAATTTTGAAACATGAGAGCTTCACTTTCTTTCTAATGATATTGCTTGTAATACATGCTTTGCAAAGCGTTTCTTTCATTTTTCTTTTATGATAAATGGTCTTTTGCATGACCATTAATCTTGCTTTTGATGCATTTTTCAAGGGCATTGGCCTTACTTTTACCAGGCACAATGCTTTTTTGTGCCTTATAATTTTCATTCTCTTTTGAGTATGTAAGACTCTTGAGTAGTTTTACGAAGGTCACCAACATTTTCAATTTTTTGCTGGTAAATCACATGCTTTGCCTTAGTGTGGGGAGATAATCATCACTTGGGGCTTTGAAAATGATTGCATAAGGCTTAAATTGGCTAAGTAATGGATAATTGTGTTTGGGTAGTGAACTGAATGCTTTTCATCATTTCGGGATGCTTCGAGCTTCTATAAAAATTCACCTAGAGCTATCATAAGAAGATTGATGTAAGTGAAGGTAATAAAATCTTTCTTGATCTTTCGTTCTATAATTTTCAACCAAAACCCCATATTTTACCCCAATGTGGGGTTGTTCTTGATGGTGTTATTTTGAAAATACTCCCTATTTGGCTCAAAGTGGCTTGCAAGGAATATCAATAACATTTGGGATTGATAAAGAAATGCCTTTATTATTTCAATTCGTGTATGTACTATGAATGAATCCTATGCCCTAAAACAAGGTTCTTTTTACTTAGTTCTTTTAAAGTATGTATAAGAATGTGTTTGGTCAAAGGGTTGCCTCTCATCATCTTAGGCACTACCATTTGACATATTCAACAATCCTTTTCTAGCTTTTTAAGACATCAATTGTTTAAATTCCTCTCCGTGAGTAGGAATCAAGATATGAAGAATGTTTTTCATAAGATATGTTCCCTCGATTCCTTTGGGGAAGATTTTGGATATAAAGTTGAAATTTTTTGGATAAAACAGATTTTGTTTGCCAAAGGGGTTCACTACTTGAGTGTTCTAATTAACTAGGCCTTTCCTAAGTTATGAGGAAAGTGGTTGAGCTTTGGAGTTTTGTCTTCTTAAAGTCGATCTCTTGGGGATAGGTGAAGTCTTCCTTAAGAGTCGTTTAGTACAACATGCACATGTAACATGTATCCATCGAATGCATGATGCAAATATCCTAAAGTGGCTTGGATTCAATCCAAAAGCGGCTCAAAGGCCCTTCACTTTATTCATGGATAGTATTTCTTGACAGCATTAGCATTTATAGGCTTCGGCAACTCTCAACCATCCATTTTTACAAGAATCAGTGTTCCACCAAGTAGAACCTTTTTCACAACATATGGACCTTTGTAATTTGGGGTAAACTTCCCATGAGTATCTAGGCAGACCTTCCTTAGAATGAGATCATTGATCTCAAAGTGTCTTGGTCAGACCTTGCACTCGAATGACTTGGCTACTCTTCTTTGGTAGCTTTGTCCATTACATAGGGCTTGTACCCTTTTCTCATCAATCACATTTAATCATTCAAAATTTTTTGAACCTATTCAGCTTTAGAAAGCTTGGCTTGAGAAAGTACCCACAGTGAAGGATTTTCACTTCCACAAGTAATATAGCTTCCATTCCATACACCAATGAGAATGTCATTGCCCCAGTTGAAGTGCGAATAGAAGTTTGGTATGCCATTAAAGCATATGGCGACTGATCATGCCAATCATGATTGTTCTTAATTGTTTTGGCCATAATTTTCTTGATGTTGTTGTTGGCCATTTCCACAGCTCCAATCATTTGCAGGCGGTAAGGAGAAGAATTCAAATGGCAAATATGAAGCTCCTTGAGTAATTCATTCACCACTTTGTTGTTCAAGTTTGATCTATTGTCAGTGATAATGGTCTCGAGAACTCTTTATTGAGCAATGAGATCATGATGGATAAACTTTGCTATGCTTTTTGCAGTAACGTGGACATAGGAACTGGCTTCAACAACGCAGAATCTTCAACTACTGATCCAACTCAAAATCCTGTATGGAGTACCCGACAGGTTTCAGGTTCTATCCAACTGAGGAAGACCTCACTTCGTTCTACTTGCAACAACCAGCTTCACGGCCTTTTGCAAGACAAGGTTCATCATGTCATAGTAGTTCGCGACATTTTTTACACTGAGCCATGGAATCTCCCACGTAATATCCGGTCTCCATGCACGCATGCGATTTCTTCACATTCTGGACATGTGCACTAATATGGGTTCTTGAAAATTTCAAATGCCATTAAGAGTAGACTTTCCTTTCCCCACATTTTCTTTGGCGAATTCGTGCTGCAGAGCTTGCGGGAGAGCTCTGCAGAGAAGACAGAGAGCGGTGG
Source organism: Eucalyptus victrix (assembly GCA_016097545.1). Taxonomy (NCBI): domain Eukaryota; kingdom Viridiplantae; phylum Streptophyta; class Magnoliopsida; order Myrtales; family Myrtaceae; genus Eucalyptus; species Eucalyptus victrix. The sequence continues at coordinate 29,538,418 of CM027844.1, forward strand.
TTCTTCTTCGCGCCCATGCAGGAGAAGGTTGCCAGAGGAGGGCGGCCCAGTCGGAGCATGGCGACCGGCTATTGGAAGGCCACCGGGTCTGCCACTTACATCTACTCGTCTGACAAAAAGGTGATCGGCCTGAAGAAGTCAATGGTTTTCTACGTAGGAGAACCTCCAACGGGAAGAAAGACCCAGTGGAAGTTGAACGACTTCAGGGCCATTGAGCTCTCGCTGACCAATCCCAATTCCATGAGCAGCAATATTTCCATTCCTAAGGTGAACCACTGTCTCGAAATTTGGACCTTTATTTCAACATTTTTAAACATGGGATAAAATAACTTCCTGTACATGACACCAAGAAAATCCAATTTTCACTTTGAATAGTTGTTATTGTTTTGGTTTTCTGTCGTGCACTTTATCTCTGTGCCGTATAGTTGCGGACTAATAAATTTCCCTCTCTAGTTTAGTTTCTACTTGGACTTTCACAGAAAGATGCAAGAAACATTTTTCTGTGTTTGATTTTATGGAAGTAATATATTTACAGCTGAGGCGTGAATTCATATTGTGCCGAGTGTACGTGGTGTCCGCGAGCTCTCAAGCATTTGATCGCCGGCCACCAAAAGTGGTGACTAGAGAGACAACATTCAAGGGTAGCGACGGCACTGCTTGCAGCATAGGTGATGGATGTGAAGATACATCGTCATCGGGAGCAGTAGCAGCCAATGGAGAAAGTTCTCATCCATGGGAGACAACAAGTTTGGAAGAACCAATTTGGGATTGGGAGCAACTGGATTGGCTCTAATTTCTTGTAGAGGTACTATGATGATCTAGTTGTTTGGTTATCGGTGCAATCATGTTTACATTTACATGTCTCCAATCTTTCCATTATTATACGTATCCATGTACATTTTGTATACATAACTTATGCGTATGAGACTTTGTGCTTGATACCTAATCCATAGGAAGGCTGAACATGATATCCAACCTAAATGTTGATAAATGGGAAAAGTACCCAAAAAAAGTTCTAAATTTTTTTCATCGGTATCAATTTAGTCATAAACTTTTTAATGGATCAATTTAGTTCCTAAACATTTTCACATTGGTACAACTTGAATAAATCCGACTACTTTAGGTCGGAAATTGTTGACGTGGACACCGACCGTCTTATATAATATAATTGGTATTGACATGGACATTTTTAAAATAATTTATTTGAATTTCTTTTTCTCTCTCTCTCTCTCTCTCTCTTTCTCTTCCATGGCCTATGCTAGCCATGGTTGGCAAGGGCTGGCCTTGCCTAAGCAAGCGTGAACGCTAGTAAGATCGCGCTTGTTAGATCTAGCAAGATTGACCCTCACCCAGGCTGCAAGGGTCGAACCCTAACCCGGGCTGTGAGGGTCGAACCCTAACCATATTCAATGAGGGTGGCCCTCATTGGAGGCCATGAGGTTGAACGGAGGAAGGAGGCCATTGAGCACAAAAACCGTCAATAGGACAGGACTCTTGTTGGTGGAAGGAAGTTGTACCTCTTCATCGACCCTTGAACCGGATCGAATCCATTGAATCGGTTTGGTCCTCATTCCCAGGCTTAACAAAGTCTGTCCTTAATCCCAAAAATTAAGAACCGACACTGTGCGAGTTGGTCCTAGGGTTGGGGGTGGACTAGCCTAACTAGCCTAACCCAAACCATGCTTACCCTAGTTGCAAGATATGGAGATTGGAGACTTGTAGTTTGGTGTAGTTTACGTGGAGCACTTTCTCCTACTCGTTAGATAGTTGAAACCAAGCAATTATCACATTGATTAAGAGTTGATGTTTTTTTTTTTTTTTTTTTTCATTTATTAGGAGATTTAGGTTGTCTTGTTTTCTTTGGCCAAGATTGTGTTTTGAGGGATAGGAAAGGGTGGAAATGCAATGAATTCCACTCCAAAATCCTAGTAATAGGTTCCATCTATATAAGAATTGCGACCAAATTGACAGGTCAAATTATCTAGCCTCACGGATAGAACTTAATTGGATGTTTCGTGTTACACATGATTTCGAGTTGGTACTAGTATTGAAATATCACATCATTTAATGATATGATTTATGCTCTTTAAAGACATGTGACTTCCCTCCATCTCTCAACTTAAATTTATGGGTTGGAATTTTTAACAATTAAATTATCATGGACGGTCTATTAATAGGTTCCAAAAAAAAAAACTTAAATTTATGGGTTGGAATTTTTAACAATTAAATTATCATGGACGGCCTATTAATAGGTTCCAAAGGCAGCAAACTACCCTTCAAGCAAGATATCGATACCAAATTGCCAAATTGCCATCTTCTCTGCTCTCTCATGTGAATAACAAATCAGATTCTATTTGTCTGATCGACATCTAACCTCAGAGTGATATTGCTTTTAGCTCCATACTTTTATGAACAATCTCTTATTCCGATAGAAGTTGAAGATATTTATCCTTTTTCTTTTTTGCAATGGTGATATTATTTTTGTTTGGCTTTTGTTTTGTGTTAGGTTGTCCTTTTGATTTCATCTCATTAACATAATCTTCTGATGTTGACCTTTTTATATCGATACAAAGTTGATTCACTATTTTTTTTTTTTTTGGGTGGAAAAAGGTGTGGAATCTTTTTTGTACCAGGCACAATGGCCAAGTTAAGATTGCAAGTGTGACCGTGACACCGTGTAAGCAATCCAATGTCTTTTCTGGCCGTGATTTCGGCATCGAACGGCAACAAATGCAATGTGCCATGAAAGCAAGAGCTCTTGATTGCTTTGTGGACCATGTTGTCACGCTCTGAAATATAAACAATGTATAAGTACGAGGTGCTGTCTCCAGAGGACAATGACCTCTGCGGTGTCCATCAACTCTCTTTTTCTTTGCGTAGAATGATCTTTCTTGACCATACTTCCTATAGTCGATGGAATATCCACAAGGGGCGAGAGGCGACTTTAATTTCAGCTGATGCTTGAGTAATTGAAAGGACATCCATAAAAACAGAAAAAAGAAAAAAGAAAAAAGAAAGGACATCATCATGACTCGGCGGAAGATTTTTTACCTGAAGCAATTGCACATCCGCGAGTAGCCCTCACTAAGACTTTGCTTTGCCCTTTTCCCCTCTTTTGGATATGTAGCTGCAGACACTATTGTGCGTAAATATTTCGCAATTGAAGCATTTTTTTAGGAGAGATCATTTTGTAGGGAAAAACATTAAAAAATATATAAACATATTGCATTGGTACTTATTTTGTTATATAGCTTTGGATTTTGTATCAATTTAATCATTTTGGTTAATTTTAATAAGATATTAGTTATGTACAATGTAACATTGCATACGTTATTGTGGATAATTTTTAATAATTTTTTTTATTTTTTCACGATTTTTTTCTCTCCTTTCTTCTTCCTTTTTTGGGTGATCGGCCACCAACCACTGATCTCGGCCACACAAAGCCAGCCACCTAGGCCATGGTTAGTGGTTGGTCACCAACAAAAAAGAAGAAGAAAGGAAAGAAAAAAAGAAAAAATAAATAAGATAATAAAAAATCAAAATATTATTAAAATATTATTAAAAATTATGCACATCAGCACTGGCAGTACCACGTTAGTTGGCTGACGTTCATGTCAACAATATTAGATCCAAATTAACCGGAAGGACTGAACTGACACTAAACCAAAAAGTTTACAACTATATTGACATTATTAAAAAGTTCCGGATTATAGTGCTATTAATGTAATAAGTTTATGACTTTTTCAACACAAGTGACTGATTAGCGTGGCTTTTGCTAGTATGTTTTGTTGAGTGACATATAAGTGGAAACCATATGCTTGGGTTCATGTCGTTAACTGCTCATATCACGTGGTAGCTTACTTGGTATTGTCGTTAAATCTTTAGTGGATCGCAACTTTATCTGAGGCTGCTTTCGAATCTCCCATCTATGATTTACCATGTTCTTTGGGTTCATGTTCGTTACTGCTCATGTCATGTGGTAGCTAACTAGTTAATATCAATTAATCTTCAGGGGACGAGAACTTTTTCTGAGGTTGCTTTCGAATCTCCCATCCATGATTTGCCCGATTATGCAGATTATACATCAAGTGTGTCAACGTCCTGTTTATTCATGATTTTGTTGCATTTTTCATGGCATTGTACATCCTCTTATCATGATGATTTACGTCCTTTATTTATACTTTTCATGTTGATCTCTCGCTTTATCTCGACCATAAAGTCTCTCTCTCAGGTTCACCTCTAAGTTCATTGGATTCTCTTTTAAATTATGAGCATTTGTCATTGGATGGCTGTTGTTTGTTGTTGGGCAATCTAATAAGTAACATGTTTGTAATGGGACAGAAAACTAGTTACAACAGGTTGGATGCGCGACGGAGTACGAGAGAGGTAAGGATATGATATTCTATTTATCGGTCGCATTCAAATTGACCGGCTAGTCGTGGGTGCAGTTAGCCTCCCTTGATGTGTGTTCTGGGAAGGTGGGTCACCGGATTAGGTAAGTAGTAATGGTGCCGGCAGTTGTGAATCTAAGCAATGATTTTTTTGGATTGACTACTTAATATCGATGTCTTGAAACTCTTCCTTGTTCAACAAAGACGTCGTATGTTGCCGAACGTGATGTGACCGCTCCCCAGACGACGTATGTTGTACACGGCCCCTCCTTGAATGATGTCTCGTTTGATGTATGTATGCATGGCAAGCGTGCGATCTCTAAAATATTGCGGCAACAAAAAAGCATTTGTAGTGGGCGAGTCTTCATATGCCGCTAAAAGCCCCTCTCTATTAGCTGTACCCAACCGAATCTTCGTGATTCACGGCGCGAATCTGCCTGAAATGATATAAATTCGTGAATCCCTGTTGTTCTGAACTTGAATTACGTTGAACCCGAAGACACGGTTTCGAAGGCAAAATCCATGAGGACTAGAAAAGCGGACATTTGACAGTCGTTGAGCAGATTGATGTCTTAGACTTTTGGGGTGCTCCTTGGGGTCCACAAAGGACTCTCAACTCCCTTCAAGCAGTTTCGCTTTATGAAAAGAGAAAGCCTCCGTCATATCAGGGACAACTAGGGACAACTGGACAGAGTTCGAAAGGATCGAATGCAACAAAATAAAGAAAAGGGCGCGCAGTAAGAGAGACAACCTACATTTTCTGGGCCTGATCCGTATCAAACTCACTATTGATTCCTGTTTGCACCAAAAAATAATCAACTGGTCAATGTGAGTAGGTGCATGACTTGGAGACAGTGGTTAATAACACTGGAAATGTGAACTATTGTTGATGATCGTAAGAACCGTTGTTGATATTAACATACATCAATGACCATGGATGAGCTATCGATACTCAATTGTTTGTGGTTGATAATTATCATAGCAGAGTTAGTCGATAAAGAGATAGGATACCAATTAAGACACCAAGTGAAAATTGAATACCCGGAGGGTGCTGGAATTTAGTTATAATACTCAAATTTGAAATCATCGGTGGATAGGGCAATGAAGTCCAATGGATTGTGGATGAAAAATAAAGTTAACTCGGCAACAAACAAATGCGAGAGATCAAGGTGCGATTTTAAGGAAACAACTACTTGGAATGTGGGTTCAAGATTCTTAGAAATGTGGAAGCATGGCTAAAATTTTGGAACAGTTGGTCATAAGCAGTTATATTGTGGACACTATGAATACTAGCGTTTGTCTAATAGGGACCCCTCGTCCATAACACACAAATTTTTTTATCTTTCAATTATCTTTTAATTCCTAAACTATAGTTATGGTTGTAGATTTCAAATACTTCATTGTCAATTGAATTTCAGTGTGTATTTTTGTTGAAATTTTCAGGTACCTCGTCATCAAATAAATTTCAACAATACATCTTTCTGTCATTAGGCTTTGTTGTCGATTAGATTTTAGCAAAATTCTTCTACTTTTGATTTCGTTTGAAGTGAAATTACTGATTACCTTTGTGTCTATGATATTTTATGTCTAGAAGCACCATTAAACCTGTCTCCTCTAATAAATTTCAAAGAATGACTTTCAATTAAAAGTATTTTATTGTGGAAGCCAATTCTTGCAAAACAATTCCATTTTAGCCCATTTGACGTCTTGAGAGAGTATCTTGCGAGACGGTCATATCAAATGACAATGGTACATTGAAAAATTAGCCAATAAACAAGTATGATTTCGGAATTTAAACATGAGAGATGAATGGAATACAAATCGAATAAATAATGAGATTGGTCGGTTATGACCCCTCATAAATGTTGAGTTAGAGTCATTACCTACAGTGGATGCACCAGATCGAAGTGGCTAAGCCATCAATTTCATACATTTTCTTCTTTGAATTCTCTTTCGTTTTCTTTGAGAGAATTACACTTTACTCATCTTACATTTTCAATGAAGACAATTCGAATCGTTTTATCATCTTACATCATTTTATATTAATTTCAAATGCGAGTTGTAGCTTACATAAAATATTGTCTCATCATTCGAATTGTCCCTGTAAACAAAATCCGTAAGTACAGTAATGTAGAGTCAACAATGTATCCTCCCCCCCTTCCCAAACACAAAAAAGAAAAAAAAAAAAAAAAAATGAAGGACCGTACAAATTGAGAGAGTTTGAAGAGGTTCTTACCTCCTCGGTTTCCCTTTTCAATATTTTGTAATGAATATTTTGTTCATAGTTTTTAAAATTGAATGGAGCCTTCACTGAAAATTTTGTTTTTCCATTTTGTATATATATCCTACCCATATTGAAATAATAATCTTCTCCCTTAATGATGATCATCGAGCACATCAGAGTCAAGCTGGGTCATGTTAGGCCCTACCATGTTATGCTGGGCTTTGTAACTGTGACTTTGCTCAGGGATACCCCAAAAAACTTTTCAAACCTATTTGAATCGAGTGGTCTCAGGCGAATTGCTAGGCTCATGGTAAGCTTTATCCTCCGTATATAGGCAGTGTTAGCGACACGTCGAGAAGTTAACAACTAGGTCCAGGGTATGCCCAACGGATGAAATTGAAGGGAAATCAAAATGACTAAAAAATTTTTGAACTTATTGCGATTGTACTAATTCAATCATAAATTTTTTTTTTTTTTTGAGTCAATTTAGTCTTAAATCCTTTTGCAAATGTGTAAATTCAATCCATTTAGCTAATTTTGGTTGGCGGGCGCTTATTTAGACGTTGGCCAATACTAGTTAATGCTGACGTGACAATTTTTTACAATACTTTTTTTTTTGAATTGTTTTTATTAATTTTGTTATTATTCTTTTTTTTTTTCCTTTTCTTCCTCTTTTGCCTTCTTTTCCTAGCAGTGGCTAGTGAGGTTTTGGGCAAGGGTTGCGAAGCCCTTGCCAGCGTTGGCAAAGGTCGTGGCCCTTGCCCACCCTCGATGGCTACTTGGCCTAGATCTAGGCTAGGCCGAACAAGGGTGCGACCCTTGCTAGTGGCCAACAAGGGCATTGTGGCACTCGCTTCGCCTGCCATTGTGAGGAATAGAAGCCAAAGGAGGAAGAAGTGAAACAAAGAAAAATAAAAGCAAAAAAGGAAAAAAAAAATTTTAATAAAAATTTAAAAGTAAAAATATTATTAAAAAATTATCATGTCAGTATTGACTAGTGCCGACTGGCGTCTATGTCAACTTTGGTTAACTAAAATTGGTTGGATAGACTGAATTGACACATTTAAAATATTTATAATTGAACTGGCTAAAAAATATTTAGTATTGAATTGTCACAATTACAATAGATTTATGATTTTTTTAGTAATTTCCTTAAAAAGAGATTAAATATTTATTAGGCTAAGGAATGAAGCAATAAATATCAACATCAAGAGATATGAAAAAATGATAGATCATCGGCAACCTGTACCTGCAAAAATATGTACATTTGCACATTCCTAAACGAATGCCCAAACGAATGCAATGACGTATGGAAATGAAAATCCACCTATCTTTTTCTCCAAACCAAATCTAAGTCAGTCAATCAAGCCAAGATTCAACTCCGATCTCGAGTTTCAGACAAATCTGAAAACGTCAAAAAACTTATAATTCTCGAAAGCTGTGCAGGAATTGATTCGGATTTCAAAGTTCCGGAGGGGCCACAGCCGCCACCCCCACCAAACCAAATTGGGTGGTTGATGATTGTAGGTTTGTTTAAGCCTTTCGATTTGAGCATATTAAATAAATGAATTCACCTGACTCTGTGACCATTCATAATTTGTCTAGTACTAAATTAAATTAGTCGAAGAGTGAATCGTAGCGGAGTACCTTGGAAATTTGATTTCGCAAATACAATAATCGTAGTAGTGTGATTCCCATTCCTTGAGTAACTCATTTTTTTAACGGAAAACAAGAACGAGGCATCAAGATTTATACTAGTGTCTATGTCCCGTATTTGGGATTAAATTAGATCTATCCAAGATGATGCCAAATGAACATGAAGGTTTTGCAACAAATCCATCCACACTTTACTTCGAAAGATCTCCACTTTTTATATTTTAATGTTTAAGAATAAACTCTTTAGTAAAAATATGCCCTTAGAACTGTGCAATGGCATGCTCTTGGTTATAAAATTGGGCCATCAAGATCGGCAATCTAGGAGCACGATCCCTTTTTCTCCAAATTTCAAAAATAGATGTTGCGTTTTACGCTAAATTAAGGGCACGTTTGGTAATCATTATGTTATGAAAAATAATTTCTGATTAGAAACGAATATTTTTATTATGTTCATGAGAATAATTTTTAAGCATTTGAAGGCATTTAATAACTACCTAAAATTTCTATTCTAGGAATAAAATTGCACTTGACACCATCCTCAAAATTTTTAATTCAAATCATTTTATTTTAATTTTTTAAAAAATTTATTACTTTTTTCATTTTTTCATTTATCTTCTTCTTCAAGATTTGGCCGGTCATTGACCTCCACATGATCAACAATTGGCTAGACAAGGGCCGGCGACCTCGTTGTAGTGTCATAGGCCCCTGGTGAGGCTGCGCCTTGTCGGCCTCGCCTAGCCAAGGCTCGGTTGAGCCTCGCCTAACTAGGGGAGGCTTGTTGGTGGTTGAGGGAGGCCTCAGTGAGGCTCACATAGCCACTGGCAAGCCTTTGGCGAGCTCGCCGGATCTCACCCTCGCCTAGCAAGTTTGCCAAACTTTGCCCAATAGGTTGTCAGCGATTGGCAATGGACAACAATGGCAACAATGGCTGATGTCACCTGCCGATGGCGACGATGGTGGAAGAAGAAGAGAGAAGGAAGAAGAACAAGAAGAAGAGAAAAGAGAAAAAAAGAAATATGGGTTAGTTTGATTCTGGAATTGTTCTCGGGAATAAAGAAGTAATTTTTTTTATGCATTGATTTTATTCCAAATTTATTCTCGTGAACTAATTTATTCCTAGGAATAAAAAATTTACCAAATGGATTTTTATTTCAAATCTATTTTTGGGAACAAAAGAATAGAATAAGTTATTATTTGGCAAGTTACCAGTGACGTCCTACATATCCTCGTGTCCTCCTTCTGCTGTCTTCCTGGGGAACGCTGGCAGTGTTTTCTGCTTTTTCCTCTCTTTCCAAAGACAATTAAATTACTTTCCTGCTGTTCGACCATAGAATATGCTAGTTATATTTGATAATTTTGACCACCAGCTAGTCATTTGAATTTGGACAATAAGAACCGCACGAGCATCTCTCCCGTCGGTACAAGGGGAAAAAAATACGAGAGTGTATTTCATGACAATGAATATCTTGATTCCTAAGATGGCTATAATTTTTCTAATACTCGTGCCGTTTTTCACTTTTATTATTGAAAGAATGACTTCCGAAATGAATATAATTAAGCTCACGAGAATATGAAATGACGAAGATGTTATAGACAGGCCTCGTGCGGATAATATAACACCACCCAATAATACAATCATGATGGAGACGTCCACCGAAAGTGGACTATCTTCTTGTGGAAAAAAAAAAACAAATAGAAAAATAGAAAAAAAAAACAAACAAATATAGGAATCATACGAATTATGAAATGTTTGTTATAGTCAATTATGATTGAGAAAGATAAGTCCCCATTTTCCTTCTGCCTTTTTCTTTGGTTTTAGCACACCTACTTAGTGTGTTTGGATTGACTTTTACAATTTTGTCTTTTATTTTTCTGCTTAATCTAAATCTACGGTGCACACAAATTATAAGTAAGTTATCTTCTTTCTAATGTATCTCAAGCCGTATTACAACAATTAAAAAAAAAAACAAACAAACAAAACTTAGTAGGATACTGAGTCAAATGAGAGTGGATTCTTATGATAAAATGTTAAATTCAATTATGACACACTTTAATGATAGTTTATCAATAATTTCTCTCCTTGGAGATGATCGAGGCACCAAAAGCTATGTATTTTGGAATGGTGAAAAGAAATGAAAGACGGAGAAAGAAATGAGGAAGTTCTTGACTTGGTGCGTAGCCGAATTATTAATAAGCGAGAAGACATATCTCAAATTTTGCCAATCATCTACATAACTTCAATGGAATTCAAGTGAACGAAATGACTTTGGCCAGGAGAAAGGTAAACTAAATGAAGTAAACACTCTTGTTTCGTATTCTACTTTTAGGTTTCAGCTTTAGGGTAAAATTTGAACACTTCAGTCTAGGTGGGATCGACGACAAGGAAGAACTTATTGTTATAATCTTTATTAATTTCAATGTGATCCCAGCTTTGTATTTTCCAATTAATTCTTTATTATGTGATAATTGTCTGTTATTATGTTACTATAATGGTCTTCATGGAAGATATTAATAACGTGATAAATGGAATAAAAATGCCAGGTTGTCTAATTCAAACCCTATTAGCACAGAAAACACATCATCAAGTTTTGAGGCGTATTGACTAATAGAACGGGACATTCAGATCTGGTGATTCCACTAATCGATTGATACACACTTTGTGAATCAGTTCAAGGTTTTGGGGTGTGCTGCATTTACAAATTTTTATCAATGAATAGAGGTATATCAATCCTTTATGTTTTTGCAAAATCGTTCTCGATTATGCACATATTTGTTCGTGGATAATGAATTGGGATTGTTAGTTTTTCTTTAGACTTAGTCTAATAGTTGGTATCATAGCATATTTATGATCTTTACTTTCATGTAAATTTTGGAATTTTGTATGTTTTCATTGGATTATGAATGGGTAAAACTTGAATCTTTTGTGGTTTGGAAAGAAATTTCAAATTCTAGCCAAATTTGGGCAACCCACCATGCTATCACGGATTTGCACAGTCAGGCCGCCATTAGGAAGAAAAGCCTTAAGGTAATTTGGCATATTATTGATTGCCAGAGGCTAATCGAGTGGTGAAATTTTCGATGGTTAAGGTTTTAGGGTAGATTGTTCTAGGTTCAATTCCGGTAAATTTGTTAGTTGTTTTCACTAGATCTTGGAACTATGCATTCGTCTTGGCGTTGTCTTCGAAACCGCTGATCAATTTGATCGGATATGGGTTGTGAAAGGAGACGCAGGTGGCGGAATGGAGGCTGGTTGCAACAGAGCAGCAGCGGAAGAAAATCCTGAAGAGAAGATCTCAGGCATCCAAGCGCCCACAGTGGGCGCATGCGATGGATGTGCCTAAGCGCATGAAGCAGGCACGGGCATGCATGCGCCCGAGAGCTTGTTGCGGATAGTGCATTCGCCTAAGTGCTGGAAGTGGGACCATGTGATGCACGCGCCCGAAAGTTTAGCAGTGCATGTGCGCTGTGAGGCCCCACGATGTGGAAATTTCAATTCCATCCTTGCTCGAGTAAATTCCACTCTTGCCCCTGCGCACGGTTCTACCCTGGCCATGCAAACTTTCGAATTTGCCCCTTTTGGGCGTGAAATCTTATGACTTTGCCCTTTTAGGCGTAAAATTCCTGTTATACCTCTTACAAATGAAATTCCAATTCTGCCATCGCATGTAAAATTCCAGTTTTACTCCCTTTACATGTGATTTTATTGTTTTGCTCATACGTACAATTTTATGAATATTTTCTTGTAAAATGAAATGTCTAGTGATCCGTATATATTTAATTAATTAAAAATTAGTTATAGCATCTTTGATTATATTAAATTATATATTAGAGTCTTTGGATTACATATAGTCAAAGACTTTAATTGTGATTAGTCACATTAATATGATGAATTTTCTCCCATAAGAATTTTCAATATATTAATGCAATTAATTAGGATGAAATACCCTTTTAACTTTCTTAATTTACCCACAAGAATTGAAGAAGGGAATATAATTTGATAATTTCATCATGAAGTAATCATGAATATAATTAAATTAGAAACTTAGCCCACATGTAGTTTTGATGTTATGTAATTCATATTATATAACACCTTTTACATTGTTAAAACACAATTTAAGTTTGTTTGCCTTAAATATATTGATACATAAGTTTTCTTTTGATTATAATGCAGTTTCACCACTTATGATTAGTTCTGATATAGTTGTTCTCGTGCTGAATAGTGATAACTACAAAGAATGGAGGGAATTAATCTTTCTCCAATTGGGATGTATGGATATTGATTATGCTACACGGGCAGACGAATCACCTACTCCTACTGACACTAGCACTTTGGTTGAAGTTACTCTTTATGCATTGTCGCGACCCCTTTTTTTTTTTTTGGCGCCCGCAATCGGGTGCGAGCGCCTAAGGAGGCTAATGGCTTGACTGAAATTGGTTAAGCCCGGACTCTCCCAAGTCCACCAATTCACGACTTGGTCCAAGTTTTTTTTTAACCTGCAAGTTGATTTTCAAAATGGAGTCGCCACTAATCAATTTGGGGTGGGTTGATTAGAAACCCAAGTGAAGTATCGGGAGAAATACTCACTCCTGCACAACCAGAGAAATTGGGATCGGGGACTTGATTGCACTAGTTAATCACTAATGCCCTTTCGGTACCTAATCTTGTTTAAACCTTGAGGTTTTTTGGATGTTCGGGGATTTTCCATGCATTTTTGGGAAGAAAAATATTTTTTGAGTCATTTTCTAATTTTTTGGACATAAAAGGGATTTTCTTTGGATTTTTGGCTTTTTTTTGGATTTTTGGCATTTTTTAGAATATTTTTGCCTTTTTTATTATTTTTCAGAAAATAAAATACTTTTTAATATTTATCAAAATATTTTTTTAATATTTTTCAAAATATTTTTGGAAAATAAATTATTTTTGATTTTTCTCGATTTTTTTAGAAAATAAAACATTTTTTCAACATTTTTTTAAATATTTTTCGATTTTCTGGAAATTAAAACATTTTTAATATTTTTTCGAAAATAAATTATTTTTTATTTTTTTAAAAATAAATAAATTATTTATTTATTTTTATTTAAAACTATTATAAAAACTGACTCGGGTTGGATCCGCGGGTTGGGTCTGACTCGGGCCAGTGACCCGCATGCGGACGGGCCCGACTCGGATTTTTTTGCCTTTTTCTCTTTTTTTTTTCTTTTTAAAACCAAAACGGCGTCGTGGCCAAGCGTTTTGGGACGCCCGGCCCAGCCCGACGACCCGATTTGACAACTCGCTCCCCTGGCAAAAACCCTACTCGACCCGACTCCAGCACCTGACTCAACTATCGCCGCCCGCAAACCATGAACCCTACCCGATTTTCCAGGTTCGGATCCTCTTCGCAACCCGGAAAATCGCAAACCCTAGGGTTTGCGAATCTGCGGCGCCGAGGAGAAGACCGCGGTGATACGGCGGCGACGACGGCCACAGCAGTGACGGCAACGACAAAGGGGACCACGACGACGGTGACGACAACGAAATGAGGTCGCGATGGGCGGTAGGGACGACCATGACGCTTTTTTTTACCTTATCTTGAGTGGAGGCAATGACGGCAACGGCGGGGGGTTGATTTGCGATGGCGATGGCCACGGCGAGCAATGGCGAAGCTGGGGGGCTTGATCTGCGACGGTGAGGCCATGGCGAGCAACGACGGTGACGGCGAGGCCTGGTTTTGGTCGGATCTGGCTGGAACACTCTCTCTCTCTCCCTCGGGTGTGCTTGTCAAGCTCCCCGAAGTCTCTCGGGGACCCCTTCGAGCTCACCACACCACGGCTGGCCTCAGATCTCGGCCTGCTCGTCCTCGGCCCCCCGTCTGAAGTCTCTCAGTGGGCGGTTTCAAGGATCTGCAGCCTTCGATCCTTCTCGGCCTCTCTCTCTCTCTCTCTCTCTCTCTCTTTGCTTCTCTCTGTTTCTCGGCTTCCCCCCTTCGTCGACGGTGGCTCCCCTCTATTTATAGGCGCGGGAGCGGCCGGTCGGTGAGGCTTCGACCCGCTGGTTGGACCGCCGTCCCATCTGACATCATCGCCTCCTCCGGTCATGTCCTGTCGACGCCAACTGCTCCTCTGCTCCGCACGCGACCGCCGTCCGCTCAAGCTTCCTTGGCGTCGCGCCTGCCTGCACGTGCTCCTCAGTGGTGTGAGGAAGAAGACAACGCGGAGGGGGCCGGGCTTGAGGCGACAATGGGCCGAAGGCCCACGTGGGGAGGGGGGCTGCCTTTCCACTTTCGCTTTTCTTTTTTGCTTCTTTTTTGGTTTATTATCCGAAAATTAAATAAAACAAAATAATAATAAAATAAAGCCTAATTTTAGGCGTCAACATGCATAATGGGAGTGGTCCAACCGCCTTAGTGTAATGTATATAAAAACAAAAATTGTTGTTAGCATTCATGGTTTAGTTATTCAGCATAGCAATATAAATGAATTGTTGAAGTCTGTCGATATGTAATTTGAGTCTTTAGAGAAGGTGCATGCCATGACTCTTATTATAAAATTTTCATCATTGCAGCTTGCTAGTTTAAGAGGTGTGCATGAGCACATCACAAAGATGAGGGAAATTGCAGCTTAGTTGAAGAATCTTGAGGTTGGGATATTAGAATCCTTTCTTGTATACTACATCCTAAACACTCTCACAAAACTATGTCTCTTTCAAGAACTCTAACAATACATATAATACTAAATGGTCAATTAATGAACTCATGACCATGCATGTTCGAGAAAAAGAGAAGTTGCTAATGGAAAAGAGAAAAAGTGCTCATATGTCAACACAAGATAAGTATAAAGGGCAAGGCAAGCAAAAAGAAAAATGTAAAATACCTCTACCTCCTTGAACTAGCATTAAAAAGGAATCCAAATGCTTCTTCTATACAAAGAAGGGGTGCATGAAGAAAGATTGCGCCAAATTTAAGGCTTGGCTCGAGAAGAAATGTAACCTACTTTTATGTATTTATTATTAATTTAATATAGTTGATGTGGGTCACAATACTTAGTGGATTCATTCTAGGTTATAATCCACATTTCGAATTTCTTGCAGGGTTTTTAGAATTAGCGAAAACCAATGGGAAGTGAATAAAGCATCTATTCGGGAAATAAGATGTGTTTGCATTTAGGAGCTATTGGGACATGTAGATTAGTTATCAATAGTGATTTTATTTTGAATTTAGAAAAAACCTTTTATATTCCTAATTGTTCTAAGAATTTAATTTTAGTTTCAAGACTTATACTATTGGGATACTCCTTTGAATTTTCATGTTTAACATTCAGTTTATCATATAAATTTGAAATTGTTTGGAGTGGTATTTTGTTTGATGGTTTCTTTCGAATTAATTTACAAGACAATATCATTTATAATGCAATATACATTCATGATAATGTTGTCATGAAGTGATGTGTTGTGAATGGGGATTTCTCTATGTTGTGGTACCGGATATTGGGACATATCTCCATGGATAGAATTAACCGACTAGTAAATGACAGAGTACTTAATACTCTAGATCTTATTGATTATGACACTTGTGTGGATTATATAAAGGAAAAGTAGATCAACAAGTCAAAGAATGGTGCCAAGAGAAGTACAAAAATATTAGAAATCATACATATAGATATTTATAGTCCAGATATGAACTCAAATGGTCAGAGATACTTCATATCTTTCATAGACGATTATTAATGATTTGTGTATCTTTACTTGCTTCGTAATAAGCACTGTTTTCACTGTTTTAAGGTATTTAAAACAAAAGTAAAGAAATAATGTGATAAGCAAATTAAGATTGTAAGATCATATATAAGTTGATAATTATATGGTAGATACATTGAATATGGACAAGAATTTGGTCCCTTAACAAAATTTCTTGAAGAGCATAAGATTATTGCTTAATACACTATGCCTAGTTCTTCAGACCAAAATGGTGTAGCAGAAAGAAAAAGCTGTAACTTTATTGGACATGATATGGGATATGTTTACTAGCTCCAAATTTCCTAAGTCCTTTTGAGCTAAGGCTCTTAAAATGACAATATACATATTAAACTAAGTTCCAATTAAGGCCATTCCATAGATGGCTTTTGAGTTATTCAAAGGTTAGAAACTGATTCTGCGACATGCACGTGTTTGGGGATACCTATATGAAGTAAGAGTATATAATCCACAAGGAAAAAAGTTAGATTCAAAGACTATAAATGGGTATTTTGTTGGATATGCCAAAAAGTTAAAAGGATACAGATTTCATTTCCATCTCGCTCCACTAGGTTTGTGGAATTGAAAAACATTAAGAATGACATGATCAATGGGAGCAATCAATGCAAGGACCTTATTTCTGAAGAAGATCATTCAAATACATAACTTTCTACCCTAGGTACTAGATTAATTGTTATTTACAATGCCCATTTAATTCAACCGACTATTGAACAAAACCCATTACTTACTAATATTGATTTGGTAGACTTAACTATTTAGCAATTATCATATACTATTAAACAATAGATTTCTCAAGAGAATGTTGATGCAACATTAAGGAGGTCTACTGAAATGAAAAAATTAGCAATCCCTAAAGCTTATATTGTGTATTTGCAAAAATCTAACTGTAATGTTAGAGCTGAAAATGATCCTAAAATGTTTTCATAAGCCATGAGTTGTGATAAATCCAATTTGTGATACAATGCCATGAAAGAATAGATGAGTTCAATGACATTTAACGAGGTCTAGGATTTATTTGAGTTGTCTGATGGTGCGAAGGCCATTGGTTGTAAACGGGTCTTCTAACTAAAAATGTTTCATTGGGTAACATTGAGAGATACAAAACCAGACTCGTTGCTAAGGGATTTACTCAAAAAGAAGGAATATATTACACAAAGACATTTTCTCCTATATCTAAGAAACATTATTTTCCAATTATTTTGACATTAGTTGCTTATTTTGATATGGAGTTATATCAAATGTATGTGAAAATGACATTTCTCAATAAAAAACTTGAAGAAGTGGTTTACATGAAACAACCAAAAGGATTTTTCTCTTGTGTTAGTGAGCATTTGTTATGCAAGCTTAAGAAATCTTTGTTTGGCTTGAAAAAAATATCCCACCAATGGTACTTGAGGTTCCATGATGTCATCTCTTCATTTAGTTTTGTAGAGAATATCATTAATCAATGTATATACCATAAGGTTAGTGGGAGCATGATTTATTTTCTTGTCCTATATGTGGATTGTGGATGCTATTTTACTTGTAATTAATGATAGGAGATTGTTACATGGGATGAAACAATCTCTCTCTAAGAGGTTTCACATGAAAGATATGGATGAGGTATCTTATGTCATTGGCATTAAGATCCATAGGGATAAACTTCAAGTTATATTAGGACTATCTCAAGAAACATATGTTAATAAAGTCTTAGAGAGATTTCAGATGAAAGATTATTCACTAAGTATAGCATCGATTGTGAAGGGTGATAGGTTTAATTTGAACTAATGCCCAAAGATCGATTTTAAAAGGGAACAAATAAAGAACATTCTATATGCTTTTACTGTTAAAAGCTTAATATTTGCTTAGGTTTGCACTCAACCTAACATTGCTTTTGTTGTAAGAATGTCGAAAAGATATCAAAGTAATTCGGGTATGGATCATTGAAGAGCTGCAAAGAAGGTGATGAGATACCTTCAAGGAGCAAAGTGCCACATGTTTATGTATAAATAGATTGACAGCTTGAAGATAGTTGGTTACTCGGATTTAGACTTTGCTGGCTACGTTGACTTTGGTAAATCAACATAGGGATATATTTTCATGTTTACTGATGAGCTGTGTCCTAGAGGAGTACTGAATAGACATTGGTTGCCATTTCCACTATGGAAGTAAAGTTCATTTCCTATTTTGAGGCCATTTTACATGGTGTGTGGTTGAAAAGTTTCATATCGAGGCTTAGAGTTTGGATTTCAATACTAAGCCATTAAGAATGTTTTGTAACAATTCAACTGTATTTTTCATGGCTAAAAACCACAAAAGTGGTAGTCAAAGCAAACATATCGACATAAAGTATTTAGCCATTAAGGAACGTGTTAAAGATAAGAAAGTGGTCATAAAACACGTAAGTACTAAATTGATGATGGTTAATCCTTTAACTAAAAGTATGCCACCAATGAGTTATAAGGATCATGTAGTCAAAATGGACATTGATCCAAACATGTAAATTTTTTTCTCTATATGGAAGAATTTGTGAGACTTCTATGCATTTGCAATGTTTTTCTCAATTCGGTTGCATATATTCAATTATTCTAAGAAAAACAATTATGCTTGACCTGGAATAACATAAGGATCATACATTAAATTATGTTATCATCTATGAAGCACCGACACGTTGCCAGAGCTTCTGTGTCGTGTTCGACACGTGTCGACGTGTCCAACACGCTCGGACACGTTCGGACATCCGGTCAATACGCGTCGGATTTTCTGACATGTGGTCAACCTTTCTCAACATGCTTTGACGCATGTGTCCGAGAGAGCGGATGACGATGGAGGGTGGAGGCGAGGTTGAGGGAGCGGAGGTGAGGCCGAGATGGTGAGGGAGGGCCAGAGGAAGAGCAGGCGATCTAGAGGGCCGCGTTTGCGACACTGTGATGGAGGGTCGACAGCGAGGCTGCAGCTGTGAAAGAGGGCCCTTTTGACGAGCGATTGTGATGAGGCGATCGGGAGAGAGCTGTGACAAGGAGGAAGAAGAGGCTGTGGTTAGGGTTTTATCGAGGGGGAGGGTGGTGGGGGACGATGGAGAGAAACTGGGGTTGAAGAGGGGGTGGCGTGATGTGAAAAGAAATTGAGGCCGAAGAGGGGAGGTGGTGTGGGGTGGGGGAAGAGATAAACTGGGGGCGGGGGGAGTAGGTGCTGTTGAGGGGGAGGGGAAGAGAGAGAGAGCAGGGAAGAAATCTGTCGAGGGGAGAGGGGGAGAGAGATAGCAGGGAAGAAATCAAAGGGAAGATCTTGGGGAGAGAGAGAGAGCAGGGAAGAAATCAAGGGAAAGATCTTGAGGTGGCCTGTTGTGGGGGAGGAAGAGAGAGAGGGGGGGGAGAAATCGAGGGGAAGATTTTGGGGGTGGCGTGGGGGATAGGGAAGAGAGAAACGGGGAGGGAAATGATTTTCTGGGGACGAGGGTTTAGAGAGAAAATATGGGGAAATTATTTTTTGGCGATGAGAGTTTAGAGAGAAAAAAAGGGGAAATAATTTTGAAAGGTAAAATTATTTTTGTTATAAAAATATATAAATGAGTTAAAAAGTTATTTCAAAAAATAAAAATATTGAATGTTAAATAATAACCAATTTTGATGATTATAGAATATCATAGATTTATTTAAAGAAAGTTGATTCTATTTTTTTGTTAGTCATTAGTCTTATCCATAATTTTTATTAAAGTTAAAAACATGTTCCCCAATATGGTTACGCATTAACTATGAATATGTTTTTCAAATTTTCTATGAATAGATTTATTAATATTATTAGTATAAATTCATTATAAACTCTTTATTTAATTATTTAATTATTTGTGAATTTGAATCAAATTAATTAAAATAAAAATATTTATTTAATATTTAACGTGTCGGAATTCTCTACTTCTTGAGAAATGATGTGTCGCGTGTCGCGTCGTGTCATGTTGCGTGTCATGTATTGGTACTACATATGTTATATATGAGTTGATGAAATGTATTGTGATATATGAAAGATAATACTTGCTTTAAGAGAACTCATGTTGTGATGACATGTTTTATTTCAACATGAAGTTTATGTGGATTTGGGTTAATATTTCATTTGATGGAATGTTGGGATCAAGTGGGAGAATGTTACTATTTATTAATTTAAATGTGATCCCAATTTTATATTTCCCAGTTAATTCCAATTCATTGCCCAATTTATTGCCCATGTTTATTACGTGATAACTGCCCATTAATATGTTAACATAACGGCCTTGATGGAAGACGTTGGTAACACAAGAAATGGAATAAAAAGTTAGGTTGTCTATTCCAAATTATATCAATACATAAAACACACTATCAAGTTTTAAGAGGTATTGGCTAGTGGAGTGGGATGTTTAGATCTGGTGATTTCACGAATTGATAATACATGCTTTACGCATCCGTTCAAGGTTTTGTGGTTTTCCGCATTTGTATATTTTTATCAATGGTCGGAGGTATGTCAATTTTTTACGTTTCCACAAAATTGTTCCTGATTATTTACATATTTGTCCATGAATAATGAATTAGGATCGTCAGTTTTTCTTTAGACTTACTCTAACACTCATAACATTTTGGCAGTTTCCTTCTTGAAAATTGACTAAAACACATATCGTTCTTAACCCTAGATGCAGAAGTTCATCCTTCTAAACCAAAATTATACATAATTTACTGATTCAGAGCAAACTAGCACCACCCTGGATCCTTCAAGTAAATCTTACTTTTCTGCTTAGAATAATTAATCTTCCGCAAGTTGTCGGCAGAAGGTTGAAACTTTTCAGCAGCTATCCATCACTTAAAATGCTGAGATCGCGTGGAATTCAACTTAGAATTGCTAGCGTGACAGCGATGGATTTAATTTAGAATTGTAACAACTAAGAACCCTAGATGTGTTCAAGGAAAAACCTGATTAAATAGAATTGGTCTTGTGTTTAGGGGCTAATTCAGGCCGTCCAGAACCACTGTGCTTGAATCCTAAATTGACCTGCTCACACAGGCCAAAACTGGGTTTCATAAAATAAGATTAACAAAAAGTACAACTTGCAATTTACGTTGGTCAAGGATTCCATGTATATATGGAGAAATTGATGCATCCATTTGAAATTTGAAGAGACATTTCTAGTCTGACTGAGCTACTTTATTTTCAAGAAGGATGCCCAATCGAGATCATGTTCACTTTAGATTCGAGAAAAGATTTTATAGACTTGTTCATTTATGATGTGATCGTTAGAATCATCATGATTCAAGACGCGCTTAAAAAGTTATCTTCTTTTGTTGGTTAAAAAAAATTTGAAATTCCCTACTTTTTTTATACGTCATTAGTTTGACTTGATAAAAGGTTGTGAAAACAATACTTTCGGTTCACAAAGTAACGTTCGCCCTTGCAAAAATTTCTTGAATTCTAGACTTTTAGTGTGAACATGTGGTGCACAATAGGAACATTTGTTTGGATAAACCGTACAAATGGATAGTCAATTCCACATTGCCTGGTCATGCATGGTAAGCCTAGTAATGAACTTAGCGATTTCCTAGTTCCTTTATTTAATTTTTTGATTAAAACTGAGTGTAGGATCAATCAGGATTTCTAATGAGCTAGGTCTTTAGCTTGCTTTCGTTATCTACCCTATGAGGGTTGCAATTTCCAATAGATATAATTATCTTGCCCACGATTGGGTAGATAATTCCTATTGCCCTGTTAACGGACCAAGCAAATTTTAGTACTAAACCCAACTTTGGACGCAGTTAAGCAAAACATATGTCAGTTTTGTCAAATCACATTAGCTACGAAATCAATCTAAAAGTATCTTTGTAATTAAAGAGCATTTGTGCCGAAATAAAATACAAAAATGAGCACCTTTAGGAAGCTTGTAATAATTTGATCAGTAGAAAACACGAGCTAGACTTCTTGCTGGCCTCATTTTCCATTTCTAATAATTCCTTTCTCTGACTAGACAATGAATTGTAAGAATGATTTATAAAATAAATCTTATAAAAGAATAACCTCGAAATACTTGTTAATTAACCAATTAAGAAAAAATTACAATAAATAATGTATTTCCTTTTCTCGTATTATGCGCAATTAATATTTTGAAAATTAAAACTTTTCTTATTAAATGTATGAGTTAATATTACAAAAAAAAAAAAACCCTAAACTGGTATACCCATAATAAATCTACCCGAACTAATTTTTTGACCACTAAAAACCTAAAACTGGTACATTTGCAATAAATTTACCATTCTTTTAGTTTTCATTATATTTTACTATCAAATTATTGAGTTGGATATGATGTGTCCCAATTTGGGGTTTTACAATTCGTTTGTCATAGATGCAACATATTGTAGTTTTTCGTGGTATTAATCTAATTTAATGAAAATTAACAGAGGATCAATTTGTCACAAATGTATCAATTTAAATTAAATGGTAACAAATTAGTTTGGGATAAATTTGTTGCAGGTGTACTTTTTGGAGTTTTTTTATGGTAAAATAATTAGTTTGAGATAAATTTGTTACAAATATACTAATTTGAGATTTTTTGTGATATTAATTCTAAATATATTGAAAAAGTATGCTAAAAGAACCCATAATAACTTATACATTTAATAACTGAATACTAAGTGTGACTCACTTATTTTAAGACTACGTATCGTATGAAAAAGTCATTGAGTATATCAGTTTTGTACATCATATGATACCTCCCAAAGTATATGCATTTGCACTTTCCCAAATGAATGCAAATTTCCTTTTTTATCGCAATAAAATCTAGATAGTCAAGTGGCCAAGATTCAACTCCAACCACAAGTGACAAACACATCTAAAAACGACCAAAAAAAAAAAAAAAAAGCATCGTTCTCAAAAGCTGTGTAGGATTCCTTTGTCGGTCAACACCAGGGGAGGATTGATTCAGGATTTCAAAAGGTTGGGTCTCCCATAATTGAAGGGTTTTTAACGTTTTCAGTATTTCTAACAATTCGATTTGAGCATTTTATGTAAGCGAGCCCACTAAAAAGCATTTTCACATTGGCTTGACAGTCGATTTCACAAGTATGAAAATTATAACCCCATGATTCTCGTCACTTGAGTAATTCATTTTTCGTGAAAAAATAAAAACTAGGCACCCACTTACTTTGAGTATTTGCTATTAAATTGATATTATCCAACGTAATACATAACATACTCTAATATTTCGTGCGTCGAGCCGGGAGTGGACATCCTTGCTATGGGAGAAATCTGCTCCTATGGTTGGTAGTTCTTGATAATGAGAAGCCGAGCACCCTCCTAGAACTCATCATCAAGCCTTAGCTCATGTCCTATATTTACTAATTCCTGAACAGGTCTCTGCAAGTCAACAATGTCCAATAGAGCCTTTGAAAGGATGAACTAGCCATGGCACCTAGCGTGTCGGATTCAGAAGCGTCTACGTCCTTCCCCAAGCTAGAGGAATAGCTTCGACGACAACAGATAGGATTCATGCTTGTTTGGCATCTATGCCCCCTGCCCTATTGTATGCTTATGATGTGCATGGCTCTTGGTTTGAAAAATTTGCATCCACTTTACTTCAAAAGATATTTACTTTTTCGTTTTTAGTAAAGAATAAACTTCTACTCTTATATATATATATATATATTGTGTGTCACAATTTGCAAGAGATTGTTTTTTTTTTTTTTTTTTTGACAATTCTTTGAGGAATGGTTTCTTAGAAATAGATAATCATAAGTCACCAAACGGAAAATATAAACTTTAGCTTAGTTTTTTTTTTTTTTTTTTTAAAAGTAGTTTACATTACAACACTTAATAAATAATAAAATATGTATTGTTAGAATTGTGTCATGACATACTCTTGACCATAAAAAAGGGCATATCAAGAACAGCAATCCAAGAACATGATCCACTTTTTGTCAAAATTTCCAGAACAAAGAAATGTTTCGTGTCAGTTTTTGGAAATATCCTCGTATCTTCCGTCTGCTGTCTTCCCGGGGAACACCAAACGTGTTTTTATTTTCCTAACTTTCCACGGGAATTTAAAATAATATCAGTTCCTGATGCTTTACCATAGAATATGCTATTTCTATTGCATAATAATTACCACCTGCTAGTCATTTGAATAAATTTTTTGTTTCTCGTTTTCATTATCGAAATAATGATTCTCCACTAACAGAGTTAAATTCATGATGGAGACATCCACCGAAAGTGAAAATTTGACTATCTCCTTTTGGCAAAAAAGAAAAATGAAATAGAGAAATAACAAAGATAGGAATAAGGGCAAGCATGGAATGTTTGTAATAGTTAATCATGATAAACAAAACTGAGTATTGCTTGCTGCTTGATGAGAAAATTATGGTGGATCAAAGAGGAAAATGTGGTATGTCGGTTCCTCATTCACTTTCCTTTTGGCTTTTTTTTTTCTCCGTCATTTGCAAATTTATTGGGTGTGTTGATTGACTTTTATAGTTTTACTTTCTATTTTTCTGTATAATCAAAACCTCATGGTGCACGCATATTACAAGTAGTTTCTCTTCTTGCTTTTATATCTCAAGCCCTATCAAATTATATAAAAAATGAAAGAGTTATTGAGAGATATGGGATCAAATGAGTGTGGATTCTCTAGATGAAACATTACATTCGATAATCACACACTGTCACTCGATAACAATAGTTAATCGTTACAATAATTTCAGATTCTTGACCTTAGAGATGGTGGAGGTACCGAAAGATATATAGTGTTGAATGGTAAAAAGAAATGAAAGACAAAGAAGGAAGTAGGAAAGTTCTTAAGATGAGCACGCAGCCGATTTCTTAAGTAAGAAATGATGCATCTCGAATTGTTTGCCAGTCATCTAGCGTAACTTCAACGGAAGTCAAATAAACAAAATGACTTCGGCCAGAAGAAAGGTAAAGTAAATCCAATGAACACCCTTGTTTCTTGTGCGGCTTTCGGGTTTCAGATTTGGGTTGAAACACTTTAGGATAGTTCATGTGGGGTCGAAAAGAAAGGACTTATAACATTTCGGAAGTTTCCTTCTTTGAATATTAAATAAAATGCCTATTATTTTAATCTTAGATGCAGAAGCTCCTCCGCTCAAACCAAATTAGACGGGACTTTAGTTCGATTTATCTTTCACTTCTAGTTGACCCAGAAGTAAACTAAAAGCGTTTTGATCCTGAGGAAACTAGCACGACCCTTCATGCCTCAAGAAAATCAAACTTTCCTGCTTAAAATAATCAGTCCTCCACAAGTGGGGCTATAACGTGTGATTAATGAAGATGACTGGCGAAGGCGGCAGAAGTTTGAAACTTTCAGTGTCACTAAATATGCTGAGATTGCATGGAATTCACTCGGGACAGCTAGCATGACAGCAATGGGCGATGCTCACTTTTTGATGTGTTAAAGCAAAACTCTATGTGTTAGAGTAGAATGGGTAACGTGTCAAGTGGCTCATTTGCTAACGGTTTCCCTCCATTGTGCCCTAACCAATTTGCTCACTCAGGCCAAAACTGGGTTCGTGAAATACGGTCAATATACATTGGTAAAGGATTCTATATATGGAGGGAGAAATTGATGCATTGATTCAAGATTTGAAGAAACGTCTCTAGCTGATTGAGTTACTTAATTTTCAAGATGAAAAAGATTTTATAAACTTAATGTGTGGATGATGTGGTTGTTAGAATCATCGTAATGCGAAATATGCTGAGAAAGTTACCTTCTTCCATGGATCCAAATAAAGTGAAATCAATTAGCTTGACCTAGTATGATAAATTGTGAAAACAATACTTTCGGTCAGAAAGTAATATTTACCATGCAAATTTCATACATTCTAAACTTTTAAAAGGAACTTGCGGTACATAATAGGAAAATTTGTCTACATAAAGTCGCGAATGAATTGTCAATCCCTCATTACATAGTTATGCGTGGAAAAAAGCATAGTTGATGAACTTAGTGATTATATAGCTCCTAGATTTAAATTTTAGATTCAATCGAGTTTACTTGGGCATCTTTTTGTTGATGCCGATAATTCGGATTCCTAACTGGATCTTTGGCTTATTTTCATGATATTTTTTATGCGGTGTGCAATTCCCAATAGAAATAACTATCTTGCCACAATTGGTTAGATAATTCCTAATTCTGTTGATAGAACAAGCAAATTTTGGTGTTGAAACCAACTTTGGACAGAGTAAAGCAAAACATATGTCGATTTTGTGAAATCACATTAGCTATGAAATCAATCCCAAAGCAGCCTTTTATTTATTTATTTATTTATAATTAAAGACCATTTATGCCAAATAAAAAACATCTTTATGAAGTATGCAATAATTGCGTCAGTAGAAAACACCAATTAGAATTCTTGGTAAGTTCTTTTTCCGTTTCTAATAATTTCTTTCTCTAACTAGACAATGAATTCTAACGATGATTTATAAAAAAAATAATAATAATAATAAATAAATCATAAAGAACTACCGTCGAAGCACTTGTTGATCAATCAATTAAGAAATGTTTGCAGTAATATATGAATTGTTTTTCTGGTTCTATGCATAATAAATGTTTTGAAAATTGAAGTGTTCCTCAATAAATATACGGAACAAGTATCTTGAAAATACTCATAATAAGACCATTATAAAATGGATGCTTAATGATGTAGCGAACTTTTATTAATTGAATTTTGAATGAGATAACTTATTTTTAGGACCGCTTATCGTTTGACAAGGTCATTTACTGCATCGAATTTGTACATCGAATCCTTAGATTCCTTCTGTGGTTGAGTTGTAGTTCTGTCGTGCTATATAGATACTTGTGCTGTGAAGTCTTGGACCATGACCATTGAACTTATAAATTATATCAAACCCTTTTATACTCCAAGTCATTGCCTTCCTTTCCGCAGCTAAAAATGTCGGGGAAGAACTTCTGCGGAGAAGCGTCGGCCATTGCTCACTTCTCGAAACACACTGTGTCTAGTCCTTGACATAACCGCGTTGATGGTGCCATGAGTGCGAGAGTTTGAAAAGGACACTGAGTCATCACTTCACTCGTCTTGGTCTCTTCTCTCTCCTGCACCCTCTCCTTCCATAATCCTACGTCATCTCAACACATTCTCCTGCGCAGATCCCTATATGTACATTGCTGACTTGCTAAATGGAACATCTCGCCACACCCAACTAACACTTCATCTCATCACAGTGTTCAACAAAACAGAATCTTTCACCGCTGATCCAACTCGAAACCCTAGGACACACAAAACAACCAGATATGGAGGAGTATCCGACAGGTTTCAGGTTCTATCCTACCGAGGAAGAGCTCATCTCGTTCTATCTGCACAACCAGCTTCACGGCCATAAGCAAGAAAAAATTCACCGTGTCATCCCAGTCCTCCACATCTTTGACACTGAGCCATGGAATCTCCCACGTAAGACACAATCCGCCTGCGCATGCACCCATTTCTTTTACATCCCCCACAGAAATTAAACTGTGTACTAAAATTGGGTTCTTGAAAATTTCAATTGCGCAACTCAGCAAACTTTCTTTTCCCTACATTTTCTTTGGTGAATTCGTGTTGCAGAGCTTGCTGGAGAGCTGTGCAGAGAAGACAGAGAGCAGTGGTTCTTCTTTGCGCCCATGCAGGAGAGGGAGGCCAGAGGAGGGCGGCCCAGCCGAAGCCTGGCCACCGGCTACTGGAAGGCCACCGGGTCTCCCAGCTACGTCTACTCATCTGACAACAAGGTGATCGGCATGAAGAAGTCAATGGTTTTCTATGTGGGAAAAGCTCCCAAAGGACGAAAAACGCAGTGGAAACTAAACGAGTACAGGGCCATTGAACTCTCGCCCACCAATCCCAATTCATCAAGCAGTAACATTTCCATTCCTAAGGTGAACGTGGACCTTTAATTCGATTATTCAAACATAGAAAGGATGAAATACCTCTGCGTGCTCTTTACCCCCCCCCCCCCCCCCCCCCCCCAAAAAAAAAAAAAAAAAAAAAAAAAAAAAAAAAAAAAAGAAAAAGAAAAACCTCTGCGTGCTTGACACCTAGATTATCCATCACTTTGAATAATCGTTCTTGTTTTGGCTTTCTGCCATTCCTACGCAGGTGCACACTCTGTCTTTAGTTTAGTTTCCACTTGAACTTTCTCAGAAATATGCAGCAAACATCATTCTCTGCGTTTGCTTTTCTTGAAATAATATACTTACAGCTGAAGCGGGAATTTACGCTGTGCCGAGTGTATGTGGTATCCGGGACCTCTCGAGCATTTGATCGCCGGCCACTGGAAGCGGTGGCTGGAGAGACAACAATCCAGGTTGAAGGCCGTGCTGCTAGCAGCGGAGGCAGAGGCGCTGGATGTGCAGATGTATCATCGTCAGGAATAGTAGCAGGCGAAGTCGGAAGTTCCAATCAATGGGAGACGGCAAGTTTGGAAGAACCAATGTGGGATTGGGACCAGCTGAATTGGCTCTAACTTTATGTAGCGGTACTCTGATGATGAATTGAGCTTCTCCGAAGATCAATCTTTTTACGCTGATGGCCGAAGTGTTGAAGAGCTTGCGACTCGTGGTTTGTAAAGAGATCATTTGATCAAGATTGAATACCACAGTCAATCTTGAACAAATTTTAGAAAATTAGGGTCAGTAAAATGTTGGAGTATCTCGTAAAATAATAAGTTAGATATTCGCAGTTATGTTTGTACATAGTTCGGTTGCATTTTCGCCCTGCAACTTTTAAAAAATTATTAGTAAAAAAATCATCGCATTTCCATTAAGTACTAACTCATGTAACATAAATAATAAATTAGTAGGATGCGTATTTATATCAATATTCATAAAGAGTAATTAAACATAAAAGTATAACACAACCAAAAAGCAAATAAATTTATGCATTCCATCTCATAATCTAGCTCTACTCGTTATTTTCTTATCAAAATGTCTGAAAGAAAGGATACGAAATCATAAACGAGTAATAGGCGTCTTATATTTATTAGCACATGTGTGGTTATTAGAAAAAACATTGAAGGGTACCCTATATCTTTATGTAACGTATCCCTGCAGAGTAAAGGATATGATCCTGTACCTTGCAACCATTTTATACTAAGTATTTGAAGCTTTTAGAACTTGGAACCTTGTCCTTGACATTTAAAACCCGTCCTATAACTACTCAGCCATGCCAATTTTGTTGGTTCTCTTGCAAATGGTTCATATTGTATTATGTGCAAAAGTGCAATTAGATATTCTTCCAAGGTTTCTTTCGTTAGAAACTTGCTTTATGTCTGTCTTGAATAAATAAGGAGAGGTATATAAGCGGATGAATAGTTTCTATTACATAATCTGCGAAAATCTTTTGAACAATCCACTCCCATTAATTAACTATCCAAATTCAAGATTACAAAGGTAACTTGTAAAAAGAATAAAATTACACTGCCCTTGTACCTTATATAAGTCCAAAAGAGAATATGAAGTTAAGCCAAAGCATGCACGTAGTTCATATGACATAAGCATTAATTCTCACGATGATCTATATAAGGTAATAACTTTAGGTTCTCTCGTTGAATGAGGTCTACTTATCCCAAGCATTTATATATAAAAATATATCAATCTAATTTATTCTAAATGAGTTCATATTATGATGACAATTGGTGCATCAAAAATCGCAATATTTTTTTATTTAATTACTTTTTTTATTGGTCCTCATTTATTTATATTCTAACTCTCATTTTTAGATTTTTGTCACGCCTTCTTACAAAGAGTAGGAATCAAAACCCACACTTGAAGCGATACAAGTCTATGGGGGCATGAATGAGAGCATTGATCGATTTTATTAGTCAAGGAAAATTGTGCACACGAGGAGCAAAAAAAGAAATATTCCATTCTACTGTTAATAAGATAAAGTCTCTAATATCTAACATCATCAAGAGACTTATAAAAAATTACTGATTAAATAAAGAAAAACTGAGAATGCCTTATTTCATATGTTCATGTGCATTAATTTGTGGATGGATCATTGTGTGACTTGTGTCATTTAATAAGTAAAGCCAAATTTATGTTTGGGAAATGACACTAATAATATCATAACTTTCGTATAGTATCCATTTTGGTGCCATAACTCCTAAAAAATGTTTATTTGAGTGTTCTCAATAATTTTCCTTGCCTAAAAATCTGACTTGGCATTACTTATCATAAAATTGTTTGACGTGGCTTGGAAAATGATATAATTAAAGTTGTACAGAATATGTCGTTTAATCATTTTCCTGGCCTTTTGACAAAACAAAAAAAAATCCTTTTCCTTGCCTTAAATTGACAATTTGGTGCTAAATTAGGTTCTAGTCGACCTATGGAGCAAGCATTGCATGCAAATCAAACAGCAAAAGTGATGTTCTTACATCCACACAGAATGAACTGTTTACTGCTAAACCATTTGTTTGGTTCCAATGCAATGGCCCATTTTCACGTTCTCTTCGTCTTTGTCTTCGTCTTCTCTCTCAAGTCAAGACGGATAATTTGCTGATTTATCATTGGTTTTGATTTATTTATGACAATAGGTTTGGCTTCTGCGTTATTTACTTTTGGTAAGAAAATCATCGTCTCATGGTTTTTTCTTGGATCTTTGGAGATTATTATTATCTTTATTTTGTTTAGATATTGGTGTGAGGGACTGACACGTGTAATTTAAATCTTGAACCATTTCGTAAGTAAGTTAATTTAGCTACGTAAATGTTGATTGTTCTGAATTCATTTTGTGCGAAATAATTTTTCCCAATGGAGATCTAAAGAACAAAATCCCGACATACCTTTATTAGTACTTGTATTGATAGTGTATATATATATAGTTAGATTTTGGGCACAGCTCTGTCTGCCAGCTGAAGACAAAAAAGGGTTCTATTAAAGTTTCAAAACTAAAAAAAAAAAAAAAAAAAAAAAAAAAAAAAAAAAAAAAAAAAAGGAAGGGAGATTTTTGCTCGGCAAAATGACGCAGGTTCAGGTTCAGCCTTAGAAGAATGCGACGCTGGGAGTGCATGCGAGTCCAACCCAGTAGGCGATGATGTCGCTCTATGTTGACGATTTGGAGTCAAATGTGACTGATTCCCAGCTTTACGGTCCGGGCAATCAGGTCGGCCAGGTGCCTCGAATTGGGTCTGTAGGAACCTGATCATGTGGCGACCGTTCGGCTATGGTTATGTTAATTACAGCGACCGGATTGATGCTGCTTGGTCTTTGGAGGTGTCGAACTTTATTTCTCTCAATGGGAAGCCAATTAAGATTATGCATTCTCGGCGCGATCCTAGTATCCGTAAAAGTGGGGCTGGAAATATGTTCATCGAGAATTTGGACAAGGGAACTGACCCAAAAGCATGACATGGTGCATTTTCTGCTTTTGGGAATATCGTCTCTTGGAAAGTTGCAAGGCAATGGCTTTGTGCCAAATCGTGGAATCTGCTCAGAAAGCTGTAGAGAAGTTAAAATGGCATTTTATTGAATGACAATCAAGTATATGCAGGACAGTAAGAATTTAGTTGAAAATAGCTACTCCGCCATTCTTTTCATAAAGTGACAAGGATATCAATATCAACAGGCGGCATGTAAAGGGATCATCATTGATCTCACCGTTCAATATGATTTTATAATGATTCCATAAGTTATAAGAATTCCAATCCAAGCTGATCTAATATTGTATTTGAAGCTTCCTCGTCTTCCTAATAAAATATATCAATCAAATGACACGCTTTTTCAACAATTAGCTCATTCGTTGGTTCATTTGATAATGCTAAAGATAAGAGCGTGCCTTCAAGGTCATTGGTCCTCTCTTTGACTCCATATTGACAGTGACACAACTCGCAACACCTGAAGGCTTCCATGAAGGAGCACTTGAAAGCTTTTTCTCAAATGAAAATTCACCACTAACTAAAATCCGACATCGATTACTGCATGAGATGACATCCTCAGCTTCTGCGAATGAACCTCTTGAATTTCTAGCGGCGAAGACCTCTTTGAAGCACTCGTTGGGTAAATTGATATTGGAATTGAACATGCCGTCATGGAAATTTCTACACTGACAACTATGATGGTTAGCATTTGATTGATTGAAACGTGTCTTCATTATATTATTGTTGCCTAACTCCCTCTTAGGTTTGATTTGAATTGCTTTAATTTGAACCGAAGGAACATCTCTCCTCCTCTCTCAGCCTCGTTAACTGGGGAAATTCATTTCTTTCTGATCTTTTTGCCTTGTGACGACACGACTATTGTTTATTTGTTCATGGTCTTCAGGTCATAATAACCTCCACCTCCCCTTTTGCCTAGTATGATCAATAGACCTGATCATCATGCCTCTAACTGGGCATGCTTTCATATGTTGGAACCAAAAAGAATAATGGCAACTTTTGAATGTTTGGAATGAGGCACAAGTGAAGACCGGAGAGAGAAATAATGGAAATACAAATGCTTTTCACATTGGTGTAGCTACAAATCTGAAGTCCACAACCTTTTAAAGTGGTTGGACGTGTACATAACTTAACTAACATTAAATGAGGAAAATAAGAAAGTCCACAAAGCTGAAGAAAAAACACAAACAATAAATGAGACAGACATGAAGTCTTTGCTACTTTTGACAATAAAGAATCCTCACGTTTTTTAACTAGAGAAAAACAACCAAGACCTCCCCTTTTCAATATAAATGCATTTACTTCTTGAATGGTAGAGGGGCTACCCAAACATAGCCCACCATAAATCTTCTACCACCCACCATAGATCAAGCATTTTGAAGGATACTAACAACAAATTCAATGTGCTTAAATCTTCAATAATCAATTTTATATTATTCTAACAAGACGATCACTAGAAACATCTAACTTTCAACACGTCATGGTCTGATAGTCATACGATATCAGTCAGCACAAGCAGCCAAGTAAGGCTTATGCAGCGGAGCATCACAGGCTAATAAAAAACCAGCAAATCTTCGACGAAAGTTCTACCGAGCAAGCTCGTGGGAAACTTTATTTGCAGCGTCGAGGGTTCTAGGAGAAAGATATATGCTAGCACTTAAACAATTCTCGTATATCTCGCCTTAGTTAATTCTTGTATAGCTCGTTGCCTTCTTGAGACATCATGGGGCCAAACTTCGACCATGCTGATTCTAATCAAATTGAATTTTGTCCTTTTCAATTATTTTCAATGCTTTCTTTCTTATTGAATTGGCCCACATGAACTAAAACTTGGCGATACTTATTCACATCCAATATCATTGCGACGTTAAATTTGCATGCAGCACACTAAAGTTTGAATGCGGAATTCTAAGCAGGTTATTTAGAATAATAGAAAGTGGTAGGAGGTAAAATATATTATCTATCATTCTAGGTCTTAAGTTGGTAGACAAAATGATTGTTGATTGGATCCACCCACGTCCTTATGGACAACTTTTGTACATCATTTATTTCATTGTTAGTAAGTAACGATACTAACAATCATGGCTACGTTTAGTAGTAATGATAAAATTCAAGATAAAGTTAAATAAAAAAGGGATAAATTTAGGTATAATCATCATATTATGTGTTTGGTGCTTGCCTCAAATCAAATAATTGAATATAAAAGAAATATAACTTGAATAAAATTATGTCAAGCAAGAGATGGATCAAAGTGGATAAGATTTCTACTATCCATAATATAAATGTTATTTTTCACGAATAATCAAATTTTTAAATCAATAAAATTAATATAGTACTTGAAAATAAATAATATTTGTATTCTAATATAAAAAATTCAAAAAAACAAAAAATATCAACAATTTCGTTTTTATTTAATCATATTTTTATTTATATATTCAAATTACTTTCTATCTTATGATATAAATTCCATATATATATATATATATATATATATATATATAGTATTTATATTTATGACATATTTTAGATATAATAGTATAGTTTGCTATTTAATAGAATTTTATTAGAATATGACAGAAGGGGAAAAAAGAATTAGAAAAATAAAAAGAGAAGGAAAAAAATAAGCAAATAAAAATGAAGTGGGCAAGAATGTGGTAAGAGATTCTTACCATTTTCGTTTGTGCAATTTTTAAGTTCATGTACACGTAGCAAATAATGGACATTATAAGATGTACAAATATCCGGTTTTATTACTATGATTCACCAAAAAGTAAATAGGATGTATTAAAATTCTTGAATTATTCTATCCTATCTATTCTTATCCTTACTGGAAATTTAGATGACCAAACATAGCCTATGTGTTTCCTTCACCGTTTCCTTCACCATGTTAACAAAGTCAAAATTGCTCGTATGAAAGGCACCAAAAAATATGAGTCAATCTTCTCCTCTCTGGTTTCCCTTTCTCATCCATTTTGCGCACGTGGCATTGGTTGTTATGAGGTGATTTCCCTGGCCAAAATACTTCCGCATTGCCTATTTGCATGTATTGCCTACAACGCTTTTAGATCCAGGGTGACTGGACTACTGCGGCAAGATATAAAGATTGGAGATCGGTAGTTCTGGTGTAGTTAACGTGGAGCACTTTCTCCTATTTGGCAGATGGTTGAACCCATGCAGTTGTCACACCAATTAAGAGTTGCTGTTAATTTTCATTTATCAGGAGATTTATGTGATTTTATTTTCCATGGGCAAGATTTGTGTTTGAGGAACATGAAAGTGCAGAAATGCCATCGATTCCTCTGCGACATCCTCGTAATGGTTTC
This sequence comes from Eucalyptus victrix, assembly GCA_016097545.1. Classification (NCBI taxonomy): domain Eukaryota; kingdom Viridiplantae; phylum Streptophyta; class Magnoliopsida; order Myrtales; family Myrtaceae; genus Eucalyptus; species Eucalyptus victrix. The sequence goes on from CM027844.1 coordinate 29,573,110, forward strand.
CATCTATAGAGAATCGGGACTAAGTTGTGCGGTTGGATTCTCTGGCCCAACGGTCAGAATTTAATTGAAGATTTCGTGTTGCACGTGATACTGAGTTGATTATTATGGATTCTCATGGACAGCCCATTAATAGGTTCTGGAGGAGGCAAACTCCTCCTAAGCAAGAGATCGGTACCAAATTGGCATCTTCTCTTAAGGCTTATGAATTCAATGCGAATAGTGCTCTCTCATGTGAATAACACTCAGGATTCAGGTTTGTCTACTCGACATCTGACCTCACAGAGCGCGATTGCTCTTAGCTCTACTGCTATTCTATGCAATTTCTTGTTGCAATGACATGTTGAAGAGATTTGTCTTGTTTTGGGCGGTGGTGTTATTATTTTTGTTTGGCTTTCGTTCTGCGGTAGCTTGTCCTTTTGATTGCACCTATTCAACATAGTTTTTTGATTTGTGATACTGGCATCTAGTTGATTTCACTTTTCTTGCTTGTTATGGAATGAAGTGTGGAATTATTGTTGTTCTAGGCACAGCGGACAAGTAAGAATACATGTAACAATGAATCATGTCACCAATCAAATGTCTTCGGTCCTCCTAATTTTGGACGTAGAACGGCAACAAAAGCAATGTGCGATGAAAGGAAGAATACTTGATTGGTTGGTTGACCATGTTATGGTGGCTTAAATGTCGACAAATTCAATATATGATGCACTTTCTCCAGTGGACAATTACCTCTCCAGTGTTCAAGGACTCTCTTTTTCTTTGTGTAGGATGGTGTTTGTTGACCACACTGAGGCGGCTATAATTTCAAGTGATGCTCGAGTAATAATACATCATGACTAGGCGGAAAATTGCTTACCTAAAGCAATAGCATATCGGTGATGTCCTCGCCCCAACTGACACCTTTGCTTTGCCTTTTTTCCCTCTCTTCGGATATGTGACTGCTGATACTATAGCGCTTAAATATCTCATAACTGAAGCATTTCCGAGGAAAGATCATTTGGTAACACAGCTATAAATGATTGAAGTTACTTTTGTGGGTAAATTTTTCAAGTTACATACACGTAGTAGCCATATGCTTGGGTTCATGTTGTTAACTGCTCATATCATGCGGTAGCTTACTAGTTACTGTCATTCCATCTTTTGTGGCCAGCAACTTTTGTGGAGTTTGCTTTCAAATCTTTTATCTATGATCTGCTCCCAAGATGAAGATTACACGTCAAGTTTGTCAATGTCCTGTCGATGCACCTCTTCCAGGACCATAAAGGTAGCTGCATGATGTTCACAATTCCATTGCAGTTTTTAGTGGATTGTACATCCTTTTATCACGATCATTGATATCCTTTGCCCATATATTTTCATGTAGATTTATCTTTTTATCTTAACCACAAACTCTCTCTCTCTCTCTCTCTCTCTCTCTCTCAATACAAAAAAGTCACGTTCATCACTAAACCGATTGGGTTTTGTTGCCAATTACGGATAGTTCTGTGATTAGACGGCTGTTGTTTGTTACTAGGCAATCCACTTAATACTATCTTTGTATTGAGAATGAAATTCAAAGTAACTAGTTAAGACAAGGTGGGAGTGTTGGAAGAGCACAACAAAAGCCTGAAGCCCTGATACCTTCACTTGGGGAGATCGCCAAGAGAGAGTCCAAGTCCGAGCCAATTCTTTGATGTGGGATCCCTTTGACACAATTTACTTGCACGTGCATCCTAACAATCTCCCCCTCACATGTGAGTTTAATGTTATGTCTGCTCCCCTTAATTTAGGTATCCTTTTGCATCAATTTATCTCAAGTTAAATCTTTACTCGCACATGCATCCTAACAATCTCCCCATCATGTGTAAGTTTAATGTTAAGTCCGCTCCCCTTAATTTAGATATCATTATGCATCAACTTATCTCAAGTTAAATCCCTATGAGATGGTGTTGTTACGCTACAATGTGCACTTGCTCGGAAACTGCAACCATGGGCTATGATATTATTTGTTGGGAGCACGCAGCAGAAGCATGATACCTTCACTTGGGGAGATTGCTAAGAGAGAGCCCAAGTCTGAGTTTGTCAATACATCTAGTTAGATCCACTTTCATTCAAAAGCTAAAGTCAAAGAGTTATGGGCCAATTATGATATATTAATTGCTTTACACTATATCAATTCTTCAATTTGAGATTCATTTAATACAACTCATTCACATGTGTATCCTAATAAGAAGGGCGGTAGAGTGCAAGCGGGGTTAGGCATGATATTCCATTTATCTATCGTGTATACATTGACCGATTATTCAAAGTCGCAGCTGGAGTCTCTTGATGCATGTTCTGGGAAGGTGGATTGTTCCCCTTGGGATGTTCACTTTGCATATGGAGACTCGAAAACCATACTTTTAAATCGGATTTGCAGTAATGGTTCTTGTTGTGTGAACCCAAGCTGTTTCTTACAACAGATTACAATGTTCTTTATGAATTGATCAATATTGATGTCTTGAAACTCTCCTAATTCAACAATGATGTCGTATGTTGCCAAATGTGACGTGAACATTCGCCAGTTGCATGTTTAATATTGTCCCTCCTCCTTGAATGTCTCTCTTTTGTCTCATATATCCATCTCAAGTGTGGGATATCTAAGACAATCCTGTGATACGGAAGTATTTATAATTGGTCAGTCTTTATATGCGACTGAACCCAACCCCCCCCCTTCCCCCGGTAGAGAAAGGCAGAAAATCTGGGGGTTGGGGCAATATCTGATTTACATCAAGTTGGCATCGGAGGTCGATTTGTGACCGATTGAGCTAAAATTTTGTCAGCATGTTCGTAGCGCAATTTTCTCGAATTTGAACGGTTTGATTTTCGTTTGAAGTTCCATACATTAGGTTTTTCATGGATTGATCAAAACCTACGTTTTTTATCAGATTTATCCTTGATCTCTTGTGAAATTCATGTGTATTGCCAAGAATTATGTTCTTGAGGTCTTTGCTACTATGTATATCTAGTATTTGCTGAAGAAGAACAATTTTGTTGATAGTGAAGAATTTTTGGTGGACTCCGGTCCCGTGGTTTTTGATCTCCTCACATCGAGGAGGTTTTTCACGTAAAAAAATCGTCTTGTGTTCACGTGATTGATATTTATTTTACTCTACTATATTGATTCCTATTAGGTTTACATAAGAGGTGAGATTATTTTATTCCGCTGTATTGATTCGATATTGTTTGAATTATTACTGTTCTTCCATCACGTTTCACTTTTCTCATCCATGAAAGGATGTGAAGAACAAGAAGGGCAAACACGGGGAGTAAGCGGAAATCCGGGAAAATCTCCGTGTTGTCCGGGTCGAAGGTAATTCTCAACTACCTAGACAAAGTTCGAACAAATTCAAATACAATAAAATAAAGAAAGGGGTACATTTAGCGTAGAGACAACCCAAATCTTTTCGGCCTGGTCCGTAGAAGCCTCCATCATTGTATCCATTTTGGCCCATACCTCGTTGTCGTAAGAGAGTATCTTGCAAGGCGGTCACGTCAAATAACGAATATGAAGAAATCCACACATAAGAAACTAGAGTTTTGAGATTTAAATGTAGAAGTCAATAGGAATGCATATAAGATGGATAACCAGATTGACTGGTTGCATTCACTCATTACAACTAAGCAAGGGTTATCACTAACAATGGTTACACCAGATAAGCCACTTCATTTTCTTTTCAGATTCTTTTCAAGGGAATTACAATTTACTCATCTGATTTTTTAATGATGACAATTTGAATTGTTTCACAAAAATCAGGTTGATAAGACAACTATCAAATAATGTTTACATTAAAATAGTCATGTTCATAAACTATTCAAATGTTTTCTTTCAATTTGCTAAAAAAAAAAAAAAAAAAAGTTGCCTGACTCATCTTACTTTCTCAATCTTGTCAAAATTGTCACTCCATACTATTTGATGTTGACTTTATTATCTCTTTACACAAGCAAACATGTCATATATGTATAAGTCAAGGAGTAGCAATAAACTCGACTATCACTTCTACGCATTCTACTTATGGGGCACTGTTCAGTTTAAAGCTTAGCTATATTATATGGATGCTTGAGGTTAATGAGTCAGTCACTGTAGCTCTACCAACATCCCAAAAACCAGAAAATTTCTTTACAGAGGTAACAAATGCCCGAAATATAAGTTGGCTGTCGGTTTGCTTACAACATGACTCTTTTTTGTAACTTTATGAAGAAATAATGCAATTTCTTTATCACTAGGCTTCCATGCTTGCTGGCTCTCTACATGTTGTGTTTGTGTTTGAGTTAATTTTATCATGTAGTTTTTAAGATTACCCTGACCTCATTTCATATTATTTTCAAGTGTGATACTTTTCATATATAAAGTATTGTCTATTATTCAAACTATCCTAGTAAATTACATTAGTAGAACAATGCAAAGTCAATAATGTGACAAATTAATTGATTATCTATAAGAAATGATAGGATCGCACAAATTGAGAGAGTTAGAAGAGGTGCTTAACTTCCATGAGTTTCCTTTGTTTAGCTTTTTTATTTTTTGTAATGCATTTTTTGTGTATATTTTTTTAGTAATTTTTGACATATCATAGGCATGACCAGATCTCAACTCAAGCCCTACCGTGTCATATCAGGCTTTAAAACTAAATAATCAAGTTCAGGCTCACCCAAAAGAACATTTCTGGCCTATTTGACCTGAGTGGTCTTAGGTAAATTTGCAAGCTACTAAGATCACAATAAAATTTGTTCTCCCCCTACAAGCAATGTAATAAACACATCGTCAATATAACAACTATATATATATATAGTTGTTATATTGACGATGTGTTTATTACATTGCTTGTAGGGGGAGAACAAATTTTAGCCATCGGTTTGGGCTCAAATTTGGAGGACAGGTCCCTCAAATCTTCCTCTTGATCTCCACTGAAGGAATTCCAGTGGGTCGATCTACAACTCGAGATCTCCCATTCCCTAGTTGTGTGTCCGAGTTCAGGGTTGCGAACTAGTATTTTGGTTGCTAAGGGAGTTCCTGTGGTCGTATTGAGCTCAAATTTGGAGGGTGAGGTCGCCTTGCATCCCTCTTCATCCCCACCAAACCATTTTGCAGCAGGTGGCTTAGAAGTTCATATCTCACCGTTTCTATTCCCCGGTTCCTACTCATCCGACGGGTTTTGGTGGATGTGGTGGCTCCGATGGTTGGCTTGGGCTCATTTTTGGAAGCTAAGGTCGCTTTGCTTCCCTTATCTTCCCCACTAAACCATTTCCCACCAAGTGGTGTAGAAGTCCAAGTCTCGCCATTTCAACCTCTCGAGCTCTGCTGTGATTTCGGGAGTCTGCTGTGGTTGAAGCTTCTTGTAGGGTGATTGTTGCGTTGGGTTTTTTCCTCCAGCTATCCCACATTGTGCCATTGAAGCCGGACCTGGTAAGTTTCCTCCATCCAATGAATTTTCGTTGGTAGGATTTGTATTGCACACTAGGTGTTTATGTAAATGGCTGCTGTTTCTTTTGGTGCAATTGGCCCTAACCAAGAATCCCAGCAACTTGCTGGTACTTCTAGGGGATGGAGCCCTAGCTCTCGTGTTCATGGTAGCTCATCCCACGAGCTTCCAGATCAAGAAATTCCTAACACATCAACCCATGCTGGTTCAAATGTCAAACATAAAGGGCGGCTGATCTCCTTAACCCGCTTGGGCTAATTGAGAGGTTGCAGCCATGGCTGGTCCTCTTCCAAGAGACCACAGCCGCCTGTTCAGCAACCAAGTGATCCGAAAACAACTCCGGCTCGCTCATGGGTGAGTGTGGCTCACCTTGCTGCAAAGGAATACAATCTATCTTATATCCCACCTACTTTTGTGGACAACAAGCCCATCGTTTGTCTCTCAAAAGAGCCTATGAAGGCTTCAAACCCTTTGTGGAACGAGTATCTCGTTGGCTACTATATAGGGAGAAGGCTACCCTATAAGCTCATGGAAGATTCATTGAAGTTTGCTTGGGGCCCCAAACTTGTTGAAGTTTTGGCGAATGACCTAGGATTCTACTACTTCCATATCTTGGATCCAACCTTCTGAAGGAAAACCTAGAAGATGGCCCCCTTACGGTTGGAAGGGTGCCTCTTATCTTGAAGCAATGAAGGCCCCTCATGGAGCTAAAAAAAGGAAAAACAAGAATCCATCCCTGTCTGGATTAGATTGAAAAACCTCCCCTTCGAACTTTGGTCGGCACATTCCATTAGTGCTATAGCAAGTGTCGTGGGGAAACCACTTTATGTGGATGAGCGAACTAAACAAAGAAAGATGATCTCCTACGCAAGGGTTTGTGTGGAGCTCCATGTGGGTCAGCCAAGGAATAACTCCGTAGACGTGGTCTTGGAAGGAGTGGCCCGCTCGATAACGATTGAGTACGAGTGGAGACCGATGGAGTGTGGAAGATGCGGCTACTTCGGTCACAATTGCGATGCCCCACCACCAAATACTAGAGCAGGTAGACCTATGCAAAGGGGCCAGAATTCTCCTCCATTGACGGGGGCTGGATCGTCTCACGCCCCTGACTCAACACCCCCTGTCCAATCTCACGTACCTGTCCTGGCAGTGGATCCCGAAGAGCAGTAGCATGAGATAGAGTAGGTCCTTGAAACACTGATTGAAGCCGAAGTGGAGGTTGTGCCTCACTAGGACTAGAAACAAGTAAAAGGGAAAAAGAAAAAGGTTGCTCCCCCCAAGGAAGGTTCCATGTCCCTCCATAACAGCTCTGGCGATGAGGGCATCCACCGTGCTGCAAAGACCTCGGCTCCGGGGAAACTCGAGCCTCCCATATCTTCATGCAAGCCGTCAAAGGGAATAACCACTCCTTTGAAGGTGGTCCTACCCTTGTCTAGCCCCGGACCGACTAACTTCAAGCCCTTCGAACAGGAAGTTAGAGGTGCCGAATCGGATGTCTCATCTAGCTATGAAAATGAGGATTTGCTAGAGGTGGGAACGTCCTAAGGGTTGCCTCCAGAAGAATGGTGACGACGCAGGACAAGCTGCTAACTCTACTTCCTGATCCACCTCCTGCCACGACTCCTATGGTTCCGGTTTCCTCTTGTTGAAAACCTTTAAAGCCGAGGTAACCCATTTCTAGTCCTTCAACTTGTATATATTTCTTCTATGTACATAGGTATTTGGAATATTAGGGGTCTAGTTGACCTTACTAGACAAGCTGAGGTCCGTAGTTTGGTTTCCTTAAATAGACTTTGCTTTGTTGGCATTGTGGAGACTAAAGCACCAGAAGCCATGTTCTCTTCTATCTCTTTGAGTCTAAGGGATTGGAGTTGGATTTCGAATTATAGTTATGCTGTGGCAACCCTCGAACGGCCCCCGATCTGTTGGAGTCGCCACAGATCACTTGCTCGCCTATGCTTTCTCTTAACCTGAAAATCCATTACTCTGATGCCATAGAAATTTAACAAATCCATAGATCCTGGGGGTTTATATTCTTTCTATAGGTCCCTGCGTAGTTTATATAATGGAAGCATATCCAACATCTCCATATCCCATATTCAGAAACAATGCACACCAACTACACATTTTACAAGTTAAAGCCGGACACTTTTATTTACATAACTTGATGGACATCACGGGTCGGTACATAAAAATGCCAAGATTTTTCTAAACTCGGCCATTTTCAAAAAGTACTCGACTCTATAACAACCGTGTACAAAGGTCCATCAGTTAGTGTCGGCTATCCAAAAATGCTTCATCTACTGATCATCACTCTCAGTCACACCTAGTTCGGTCCACCAGCTAGCGACGGCGACAACAGCCCAAGCGTACTCCCATCATGGAGGACCAACACAATCAAAAACTCCTGGATCACTGGGCCGGCGGGAGAATCAATGTCATACATGATCAATACCCACACCCGAACAAAAACCAACCCTTGTATCTCAGGATGATGGTGCTTCGTACACTCACACTCAAGGTCAACCAATATGCCATAAAATGTGCTAGGGGTGACTGGTAGCAGAGGCATATCTTCTAGTCTGATGCAAGATAGACAGGACAGGTTATCAAGGTCGACCAACCCTTTTAGTCCACAAACAGGGTGAGTGATATTGCTAGTACGAGTACCTAGAGGGGGGTGAATAGGTATATAAAAGATTTTTCTTGATAATTTCTTTATAATTGCGCAATACTTAGACAGATGAAGAATTCGTGATAAGTAATAATCAACGTAAGACTAAGTAAAGGAAATAGAGAATTGAACACGCGGTTTATAGTGGTTCGGCTTGATTCAAGCCTACGTCCACTCTTCTGCACTGACAGCCAATTGGCTGGATTCCACTATGAACAAAGAGATGTTACGGTGTTGATCTTCCTTGGTTTCTAGGTGTAGATGATCTACCACACTCACTCAAGGTATCACCAAGTATGAACACTCTCTGTGTATACAATTTCGCTCAAAATGAATCAACTAATAATCAAGGTGCTTAAGACTCTAGAATTTCTCTATCGATCACGTGTTTTCACAACTAGAACGTCTTTCTTTTTATACTCCTTTATGCCATCATACCGTTGGCACTTACCAAAGGAATTCCTCCAATCTACCCGTTGGATGGAATCAATCAAGAAGATCATTCGAGCTATAAAAGGAACCTGACGATAGCCCATCAATCCTGTTCGCCCATACAATCAGGATCTTGGTTTCCAAGAATAGAACATTCCAAGAATACTTCGTCGACCATCGGATCTTCAATTGATCTTGATAAGAACAAAAGAATCCGTTATATTTATCCAGCCAAAAAGATCTTCTCCAGAGAATAGGATTTAAATCCTCAACCATATACTTCGGCTCGATTTCCTTCGTCACACGGATCGAAAGACTCCAATGAGAATAGTCTTGAGTCTTGAGTCTTGAAACTTGAAACTTGAGTCTGGTGATCAGAAAGTCTTCAGACTTTAAACTAGACGATCTGCAGATATCCAGACTAGACTGATAGAAACGTTTTGTCAGCTTCAAAATATTTTGGAAAGATTTCTCCAACAGTGAGTACAACCACTCAACAGCAAAAGATCCATTAAACTATTCTATGCAAGCCATCACGATCCAGTTTGATGCAAGATAGACAGGACAGGTTATCAAGGAATGAGGATGCATCTAAACCACATAACTCTTCCATGCAATGACTAGTGCAGTTTCAACAAACAAGATGCATCATGATCAATCACGCAAGTCTCGATCATAGGGCCAAACTGTTATGACACGTCCCATTTCATGCCATACAATTTAGTCCTATAACCAGACCACATTCACACTTAGTATAATCATCCATTTTAACATTTAAAAGGGTTTTATTCCCCCAGAGGACCAATGTTTACGTCCTTCTAGGATTTCGCACCCAAACTAGCGTCGCGAAAGCCTCTGGCATTCAGCCACACAAGGCCACCGAGCATCCAGAGCGTTGCGTCACATCCCTGGGCATCTCACACCCCACTTGGTGTCACGAGGAATCACTGGGGGCCATAGACATGGTTACCCCTAACCTCTGAATTTATGTACCAACAAGCATATAACCGGGCATCCCGAAGCTCCTGGGGAAAACCTTTGGGGCACTATAGTCCCCAGGCATCCACAAGGCATCGACTCATTCAATCCTTTGGGCCTCCCGACTCTTGGGGCATCATTGACCTGAGGGTCCAACGATAATAATTAACATCTTAATTTCTAAAAATACCTTTCAATGCAATGACAAGATGTCCCATGAATCTTCATCAAATCTCAATATTGCATGATATGCTAAATGCCAATATCATCATATCAAATAACAACTTAAGATGCATTCACCTTTGGGACAAATTGAGCAAATTCGGAACAAAACAACTCAAACATCACAATGCACAGTTTTAGTAACAATTTCGGAATAACCCCTAAATGAACTTAGAAAACTCTGAAATTTTGATATGTTATAAACAAGACCTAAAGGAAAATTTTTCATGAAACACACTAAGTCAGATTCATTGTATATCAAGAGCAGTAATTGCTATATTCTTTACTAACATTCTGTAATAGCTTTCGGATTTAACATTTACAGAGAAAATCATTTTACTAACCAAACCTTGTCCATTTATTCTCAAATTTTGATATGTTATTCCTAAGCATGTTTCCTACAACTTCTATTAAGGGTTCGAAGTCCAATTCTAACTAGATAATTACAAAAAATTCACGGAATCATCAAAGGTCATGCTGTTTTCTACGAAACAGTTTACTAATTCTAAGAGAACTATTTCTACTCATTCAAAATCCAACATCCAACATCCACAACCCAATATTTTCAAGTCTATTGCATTACACTAGACAACAACATCACAACGTAATATAAGTTAATGGACTTTCACTTGCCTCTAGTCCTTTATCTCAATTGCAAGCAAAATAGAGGGCTTGGCTCAACGGCAGCGAAGACTAGTGGCGTTGATAGCGGTAACTCGAGCATGGACGGAAGGTGGTCCTTCTCTTCCTTCCTCACGGCTCACACTCGCGTGCCCACTTCTCTCGCAAATCCCCTCGCTCAAACTCTCTCTCTCTCTCTCTCACTCGCTCACCCGGTTCATTCTCTCTCTTCCCCTCTATGTACGAGGGTTTTGTTCCTCACTTTGTTGACAATTTAGTCAACTACTTGGGGCTTCTTTTAGTGGCTGCAGGAATCAAAGACAGTTGGGGGTGTACGTGTCTTCAGCTTGTCTTCCTATGCATTTCACTGGCTGCTCGCATAGAAGCAATGTGGCCATCATCGGCCAAGCGTTAGTCAACACTCCTTAATTTAGTTGACCCAATTTCGACTGAATGGAGAAGAACTTGGGCAGCATTTGGGCATGAATGACTCCTCCTCTCTGCGTGGGCATGCGTGTTCTCACGCATGGCCGAATTCCATTCCCTCGATTCTCAAAATTCAATTGGTAAAAATCCAAATTCCTCTCTTATTCCATATACACCTAGGTGATATAGTTGTATAATATTACCAAAAGAATTATGTACGTACATCGGCGGGGTCCAAAGTAGTGCCAATGATGATGATGATACGACAAGGTCCAACATCGGTGTCAATGATGAAATCCATTAACAAGTTCGTCAATCCGCAACGTGTCGTTATTTTTCTGATGTCGACAAAAGTATACAAACGAGGTTGGTCTCACTTAAACCTATGAAATTTTTTGGACAAGTCTATGGTTTACTCAGAAATTAGACCATCGCTAAACGAAATGCATTGGTCCAACAATAATATGAGCCAATGTTCATATATAGCACCAACAGCATAATCTGACGATACTTTCGTCACTTAATCACGAACCGCCGCGCATTCAAGGGTTGTCGAAATTCTCCATGCCACATGTGCTCCTAGAGGGAGGATTTGGATTGGCTAGAACTCGTCAATTATTAGCTTTGAAGTGTCTTCGGTAGATGCCCAGGTGATCCATGGGAATCTTAAGATGCTCTCTTCGGATATAGTATGTTGTATATCGGTTGTCTATGGGCTGCACACTTTCACTTCCAAGAGACCACTATGGGAAGACCTTATCATGAAAAGTGCAGCTTTACATGATTTGCCTTGGCTAGTCGCAGTGATTTCAACGCTATCAAAGACGCATCTGATAGACTTGAGGGATCAGATAGTTGGATACCATGCTTTGATGATTTTAGACAGTGCTTATCTATGGCTAAGTTAGATGATTTGAGGAATGTTGGATGTCGATTTACTTGGACTACCTCTTCTGGTACTTTGTGGAAGCCAAAAATTGATAGAGTCCTAGTCAATTCAAAATGGTGGCAGGTCTTTTCTTTCTCGAAAGCTTCCTTCCTTACACCGGGTATCTTTGACCACTCCCTTATGGTGGTCAAAGTTTTAAATCTAGTCCATCGAAGAAAGCCTTTCAAATCCTTTGACTTTTGGATGGATCATTCTAATTTCATTCCAATTGTAACCAAGTTTGGGGGATGCCGAATGAGGGAGTGCCCATGTTCAGACTGGTGTGCAAGCTCAAGGCTCTCAAATGTCATCTCAAGATTCTTAATAACGAATCCTACTCCAACATATCCATTAGGACTTTTGAAGCGAGGGTTGCGCTCCGGAGTACTCAACTTGACCTTTAGCAAGACCCAAACTTTGTTGTCCTTGCAGAATTGGAAAAGTCTCAGCGGTGTACCTTCTTAGACTTGCGCTTTAAAGAAGAGTCATTTTTTAGGCAAAAGTCCAGAGTTAAGTGGTTAGAGGAGGGAGACTGCAACATCAGATTCTTTCATTATTATATCAAAAAAAGACAGATAAGAAATATAATTATTTCGGTTATGGATGCGTAGGGTATCCAAATCACTGAATCGGAGCTTGTTCATCAGCATTTTGTTAGACACTACCAGGATCTTTTGTCGCCGCGGCTTATACATGGGAGACCCTCGATTTAGGACATCAGGGAGGCTATCCAGTTTCCCCTCACCACTGACCAGGTTAGCTTCCTTGATCGGCCTGTTTCTGACTCAGAGATCCGTGATACGCTCTTCTCACTAGCTAGAGGAAAAGCTCCTGGACCTGATGGTTTCACAGTTGAATTCTTTAAGCATAACTAAAAGACGGTGGGTCAGTTGGTTATATCAGCAGTGAAGGATTTCTTCATTTCGAGTAAGCTCTTAAAGGAGATTAACAACACCATATTGGTCCTTGTACTAAAAACCCCGAATACAACTTTTGTAGATGATTATAGGCCAATCGCCTGTTGTAATACCATTTACAAGTGCATCACTAAATTCATGGCCAATCAGGTTGCTGCAATCCTACAGGATGTCATCAGCCCTTCCCAAAGCGCATTTGTTAAAGGCCAACGGATCAGGGATAATATCCTGCTGGCTCAGGAACTCTTTTCTGGCTTTCACATCCAACCTTACTCACCTAAATATACAATCAAGGTAGACTTCATCATGACATGCGTGAAGACCCCTAAATTTTCCATTACTTTGAATGGGGAGTTATATGGGTTCTTTGCCAGTGGTCGTGGGCTTCATCAGGGAGACCCTCTATCCCCTTACCTGTTTACATTGGTCATGGAGGTACTTTCGGGTATTCTCATTACTCGCTCTTCGATGCCGGAGTTCAAATATTACCGGAGATGTAAAGCGACTAGCCTTTCACGCTTATTCTTTGTGGATGACATCTTCTTGTTCTATGAAGCATACTTGCCTTCAGTGAAGCTATTCAAGGAAGGCCTCCAAATTTTTTCTGATTGGACTGGATTGGTTCCAAACACAAATAATAGTGAAGTCTACCTTGCAGGAGGTTCACCTTCTTTAAGGAACCAAATCCTCCTTACCCTTTGTCGCGACTTAATTTTTCGGGTTCACCACCTAAAACTAGGTTAATGGATTGTTAAACCTAGACTTAGCTCGGGCTCTCCCAAGCCCATACCAATTCGCGACTTAGGTTTGAATTTTTAACATGCAAATGATTTTCAATCAGGAGTCGCCACTAATCTATTTTTGGTGGGTCGATTAGAAACCCAAGTAAAGTAACGGGAGATTTACTTTACTCCTACGAATCAGAGATTTATGAGTTCGGGGACTTGGTTACACTAGACTATCCTAGTGCCCTTTCGGTACCTTTCTATTTCATTTAAAAAAAAATGTTTGGCAAGCAATTTGGATTGATTTTAAATCTATCCTTCTAACATGTAAGGTGATCATACATGTGTGCATACCACCAATTTAACACTCAAGAAAGCAATTAAATATTGCAAAACATACCTAGAAGCAACGAAAGCATCTGCATTGTTAAATCAGAATTCACATCAGCAATCCTAGATATGATTTCTAATTAACACGCAATTTCAATTTTTGTTTTCACTTTATTTAATGAAAATCATGCAATGCATGCTAATAATCTAATATGACGTGGCAGCATGACCTAAACTATATGACATGAAGAAATGCAACAACTAAATGCAATCTAAATGACCTAATTCTAATGACATGCAATGCGATGCAATGACATACAAAATTATTTAAACTAAGATGACATTTATTAAATGACTTAGTCTAATGATGAGGAAGTTCTAATCAAATGAATCTAATAAAAACTAAATGACGTGCATTTGATATTTCTATTAAAAATGCAAAAATGATCTAGCTAGATTAAAATTCTATCTAATTTAAACTAAGGATTAAGTCACATTAAATCCTAATTTAAACTAAGATATTATCTTAATCTAACATGTAATTGATCTAATATGCAATGACATGCGGAGCATGCCGTAATTCTACATGGCATATGCATGATATTTTTTATCTTTTTATATTAATTTCGAAATTAAAATTTCACATGCAATTCAAATAATGATAAAACTAACAACCTAAATGAATGCGCTTTTTGTTTTGTTTTTATATTTTTTTCTAAATTCGGAATAAAATCCCTATTCTAGATATGCAAGATAACGAAAAATATTCTTAAACAAACTGAATCCTAATTCAAATATTTTTAGATTTTTTTAGTGGTTTAAAAAAAGCAAGCAATTATCAACTAAACATTAAATCTAAACAATCAAGATATTCAATCAAATAAAGGATTAAAATAATCGAAAAAATAACCTGTTGTCTCACAAGTCAAATTAACGATTATCCTAACCCTAATTATCACGACAAAAAGATCAAAATAACTAAAAATCTGATCCGAATTCTTACGGATCAAATTAATAATTATATTTATTCAACACTTAAAATACTATCAACAAGCCCCAGAAATTATTATAATTAAAAAAATGATCCGAGATCTTACGGATCAAATTAGTAATTACAATAATTATGGGGAAGACCCTACGGATAATGCCTACAAAATCGAAATGAATATCACTTCACATTTACACAATAACAACTAAAGTTAAAAGAAATAGATAAAATAAAGTTAATAGAAAAAGAAAATAAAACTACCTAATTTCCTTTTCTTTTATTTTTTTGTTTTTTTTTCTTTTCTTGCTTTCTTCACCCACGGCTTGCTCGCGCGGCTTATCTTCGGGCAGTGGGTTCTGATCGTTGGAGGGCATCGCAATCGAAGCTCCGGCAAAAGCTAGCAACGGGCTGATCGGCGACGAGCAGTGGTGTCGCGAGGAGCAGCAGCAGGCAGCCTCACTCGGGCACGGGCTTGGGCAGAGGATCGGCGTCGGGCTGTGTGTGAGGATCGAAAAAATAACCTGTTGTCTCACAGGTCAAATTAACGATTATCCTAACCCTAATTATCACGACAAAAAGATCAAAATAACTAAAAATCTTATCCGAATTCTTACGGATCAAATTAATAGTTATATTTATTCAACACTTAAAATACTATCAACAAGCCCCGGAAATTATTATAATTAAAAAAATGATCCGAGATCTTACGGATCAAATTAGTAATTACAATCATTATGGGGAAGACCCTACAGATAAAGCCTACAAAATCGAAATGAATATCACTTCAAATTTACACAATAACAACTAAACTTAAAAGAAATAGATAAAATAAAATTAATAGAAAAAGAAAATAAAACTACCTAATTTCCTTTTCTTTTTTTTTTTCTTTTCCCCGCTTTCTTCACCCACGGCTTGCTCGCCCGGCTTATCTCCGGGCAGCGGGTTCTGATTGTTGAAGGGCGTCGCAATCAGAGCTCCAGCAAAAGCCAGCAACGGGCTGATCGACGGCGAGCGGTGGCGTTACAAGGAGCAGCAGCGGGCAGCCTCACTCGAGCACGGGCTGGGGCAGAGGATCGGCGTCGGGCTGTGAGTGGGGACGATCCGACGTTTGCAGGCGAAGCGGTGCGTGGCAACCGGCGGGTAGAGGTGTCGGCAGCAAGGGTGAGCGTCGCGAGCAGCAGGTGGGTCTTAGATCAGCTCGGGCTCCAGCGGCGTCGTCGTTCGGGCGGAGCTACAGCAAATGGTGGTTGGCGAGGTTGCGGGCTTCAGCGAGGGGTGCGGTCGTCGAGTGTGTAGCGAGGGCTCCCGTGGGTCGTCGCTCGAGCAGCATAGATCGTGGTCAGATCAGGGGTGGCAACGGCGTTGTAGCAGTGCAAGCTGTCGACGGGCGCTCGAGCGGATGACGGCGGGGCTTCGAGCAAGGTGGCCGCTGCTAGCCTAGGCTTCCAAACGACGTCGGTGTGGCAAGACTGCAACGTCCGGCGGGCAGGAGACGGAGCGCGGGCAGACGGCCGCAAGTCGCCGGAGAAGAAGAACAGTTCTTCTTTTTTAACTTTTCTTTTTCCTCCTGTTTCTCTCTCTCTCTCTCTCTCTCTCTCTCACCTGTCTCTCTCACGTCACTTTCCCTCTGTTTTCTTCACTTTTCTGCATAAGCTTTTTTTTTTTTTTTTTTGGCTTTTTGACCTTTTCTCTCCTTTTTCCCTCCAAAAGAAAGCAAGAACCGAAAACCCCTCCCTACGTCACTCTCCCCCTACTCCCTGTGTACTTTCTGCAGGAGACTTTCTTCTCTTTTTCTCTCTTTCGATCTTTTTCCTTTCCTTTTTTTTCCCCCGACCCCCAAGACGAAAAGAAGGCCCCCCTATTTATAGAGTGAAAACCCAGTCTGTTCTACCTACGGAGATTTGCATAACAACCTAATCGCTAAAGATCATCATTCGAAAAGACGAGATGTGCTCAACGAAAAAGTGGCTCCAAAATCTACAATCATCTGTTAAAATCTTCCAAGCTGACTCACTCGACCATTGAAGATTATCCTCTAATAAGGCTTCATTATCCAAATTCTAAAATCTTTCAAAATCTCCTTCCATAACGAAATATATTTATTTTTTAACAACTTTTTTTGTAAAAGATAAGTGAAATATTATTGTTACCCTAATAAAATTAAAAATTAAAAATTAAAATTTAGGTGTCAACACCCTTGGTTTCCTAGAAGGAAGCCTACTGGCTCGCTATCTTGAGGTTCCCATCATCACTTCTAGGATCAGTAAGGCGGATTGCTATGTGTTAGTCAACCACATCACTGCGAGGATACAATCTTGGACCCATTGCTTCCTCTCCTTCGCCGGTTGGCTACAATTGATCAAGCTAGTCCTTCATGCCATCCAAGCATACTGGGCTAGTCTTTTTATCTTACCAGCAGCTGTCTTGGATCAAATTGAACGAATACTTAGACAATTCCTATAGAAGGGCCTGGAGTTAGGAAGAGGGTGTGCAAAGTTTTCCTGGGAGGACGTTTATTGCCCAAAAGACGAGGGGGGCCTTGGGATCTAAAGGCTTCGAGAGTATAACAACGCCACCATGTTAAAACATATCTTGATTCTGTTTGCCGATAAGGAATCTTTATGGTGCAAATGGATTTACTCGACCTTCTTAAAAAGGTCGAATTTCTGGGTAGCCAAAAAGCCAACCTACTATTTGTGGGCTTGGAAGAAGATCCTCCAACTCAAGACTGAGTGTCGAAGCTCCTTCTATTGGAGAATTGGGGATGGTTGCTCGGTATCCCTTTGGTTTGATAACTAGCACCCCAGGGGCCCTTTGAACATGTATTTTCCGGACTCGACCACATATGCATCTAGCCTTCCTAGGTAGGTGACAGTTGTGGACCTATTCACTGATTGTGGAGCTATGATTAAGGGGGTCTTGGACTCTTGGGCGGATCCCCTTCCCACCCTCTCCCACTCTTCCAATCGTTTTGGCTGGAAGGGAAACACCTCCCATCTCTTTACGGTGGCCTCGGCATGGGATTTGATTAGGAGGAGGAAGACTCGAGTCTCGTGGCACAAATTCATTTGGAACAACTCCATTACTCCAAGGTACCAATTTAACCTTTGGCTTATTGCCAAACGCAGACTTCCTACCAAGCTCTATTATTATCTTATGGTAGGATAGATAATGCCTTGTGTCCTTTCTGCAACGAGGTACCAGATTCTATAGACCACCTATTTTTTGGCTGCCGCATCTCCACTAGCATTGCCTTCTTTTGGGCCTCCAGGTGCAATCTTCCATAGTGAAACAATTTGTGGGTCGAGAATCTCAATTGGGCCACCACTACCCTTATGGGCAAAGACTTTTATAAGTGCATTTCTCGCTTCTCTTTTGGTGCTCTTTGTTATTTCATATGGAAGCACATAAAATGCATCTTATTTCAAGAGCAAAGCTTATTCGTCCCAGCGATGAAGAATCAACTCATCAAGGTCGTTAGAGACAAGGCCACCACCTATAGGAGTGTGGATGATACTTATAGAAACCGGAGGCTGCAGCGTAGCTGGGGTATTGATCCGATCATTTTTTCAACTGGGGACTTTTCTACTTCTGCAGGGCCCTAGCCTGGTGTTTGTTGTCTAGATACTCTTCATTTGCACGGTTGCTTCCTTAACAGTTCTTCACTTTTTTCGCTGCTAGATGTGTGCGTAGATTGTGGTTCATCTGGCCTTTCACGGCCTCCCGTTGCTTTTTTTGCCTTATTTGTCTGTTTTGCTTCCTTATGCCCACTCTTGCGATCCTTTTTTGCATTTAGTTGCCTTCCACTCACTCTGACTTGTTGTCTTGTTGAGTGCAAGTTTTGTGGCACCGGATCTTTTATAATTATTGGTTAAAGCTCAATATATTCTTACCCTTCACAAAAAAAAAAAAACTATTTATAGCGCTACCTCACAGGTCAGTAATATGATAAAATTAAAGGAAATTAACATGTGGATATTGATTAAATTATGGAATGAATCGATACATATGAATCCCTCAACAATTAATGGAAGTATGATATAAGTAACCTAAACCTGCCAAAGCATATATATTTGTACTTTCCCAAATGGCTACAAGCATAGTGGCCTACGTCAATGAAGATTATTCTATTTTTTCTTGTTGGAGCCAATTCTAATTAGTCAAATTAGAACTTCGACCCCAATTGTCTTCTCAAAAGGTGTGCGGGGATGGATTCAGATTTCAAAGTCAAGGCGGGTCCGCAGACGCCACCCCCTACTAAAACCAAGTAGGGTCGTTGATAATTCATTGAGTTCACACGTTTAGTACAATTGATTTCGAGGATGTAGGTAATCCCATCGAATAGCATTTTCACATTAATTTAGAGCATTTTCACCAGAGACAATTCCTTGTTTGTGAAAGCTTTCTCAATATCTCTCTAAACACCTCTTCTTCTCTAGCCTAGTAGGATTCTCTAAAAAATGCAACTTTGACTAGTTAGAAACATTACCATTCTTGCACTTTTGAGTATTTATATACTCTGAACTAAATCTCCAGGTTGTTGCTGCTAAAAGGCTGTCCCTAACGAACTTGAACAAGAGGTTCGCCTACTGTGGGAAGGCATATCTGCAACATTTTACTTAGTTTTCCCTAGTTCTAAGCATAGGGTCAACGACCTCAACTTTCCCTAATTTATCTTTTTACTTTTGAGTCTCGTTTGATTCAATTTGAAATCAATTAGTTGACGAATGAGAATGGTAGGCAGAAGTACAGCACAAGTGCCATAACTTGGCACGGGGGGACACTTAGGTGCCATAACTTCAAAACGGTACACTTAAGTGCCACTTTTTTTTTTTTCTAATGGGACACTTAAGAGCCACCTCCGGAGATCCTTGCCGAAAATCCTATGTGGCAATAATTTATTATTATTTTTTGCCTACGTGGCTCGTCGGAGAGCTGAGTCAGCTCTAACTCACCAGAAACAACGTCATCTTCATAATAAAAGCCCCAAATCTCCAAAAACGACGTCGTCTCCCCAAAAGCCCCAAATCTAAAACCCTAAATCAGCCAAAATCCCTATTGAAGTGTTTGAATTCAAGTCTCGAACCCTAATTTTCATGTGCCCAAAATTCCTTTGTCGAATCTTGGAAATGGAGAGCAGGACTTGCAGCAGCGCCTCAATTTCCTCTCACCAAAGCGAAGGAGAAGGCTAGCGTTTCTGTTTTTGTGGGTTACCGAGTCCAAGAAGAACATCGTGGACTCAAATCAATCCTGGGAGAAGATTTTATGGATGCGCCCGATATAAAGAAGTGTCGAAGTGCAAATACTTCAAATGGATGGATGAGAAGTTCTCTGATCGAGCCACAGAGGTGATATTGGATCTACTTCATAAAAGACAACAATCTCCATCTGTGTTCGTGGACGACTTGGACGATGTTGACTCAATGCAAGCTCAAGCATCTTCAACTAAACCTTTCAAGTATGAATTTCAATGATGAAAATTGAACGAAAGTGTTACCAAGCGTGTATTATGGTGTTGTTTTGTTGTTTATTGTACTTTATGATGAAATGTGAAGTACTTGAAAATGAGAAAAAGTTTCTCCGACTGCCATAGTTAAAAATGATGTTATTCTGGATTAAACGTAGGGTTTTTTCTTTTTGAAAAATGCGAAGAAGTTTGTGTTGTTCCACAAGATCATTGTGGCTTTGTTGTTGTTTGTGCTGTCATATGGAGTTGCCATAAGTTTACTATCATCTTCTCTGTTTTGATGCAAACCAACATATACACAAGACAAACATGAGTGATTACCCGAGTACCATAAGTTGTATTTAGTAATCACATAAGTGCTAGTCGCGATGAAAAAAGGATCACTTAAGTGTCAAGTTATTGTTAAAGTGATCGGTTAAGTGTTACTTGTAGTTGAAAGTGAACAGTTAAGTGTCAAGTTTTTTTAGAATAGGATCAGTTAAGTGCCAATTTTTTTGTGGGTTTTCTCTAAAAATTGCGCCAGCCACCAGAATTGGCTACACCACCAACCATCACCATCACCACTAGCCACACTACACACTAGGCGCTCCAGCCACCACCATGCTGGTAGTGTTGCTGCATACAAGATACTAATGCAAACTAAGCCTTGCACTAGTTTGCATCAGTACACATGATGTAAGATGTGCAAACTGCACACTTGTACCAGGTGTAGGTGCAGCTGCTTAAGCCTATAACCCCCACCACAAACCGATAATCACCAGGCATCACCACCAGCCACACCAGCATCCCAGCCACCACATTAGCACCCCAACAACAAATTGACTACCACCAAACATCACCATCCACCATCACCAGATACACCAGCACTCCAGCTATCACCACAGAACACCAACAGCAGCAGCAACAAGTAAAAGCAGAATTCATGATAAACAACAACATAAATTGACAAGCAGTGCAAGATCATTTCATTGATATTTCATCAAGTCTCAGGGTCAAGGCTTATGAAAGAAATCCCGCACGATCATCTCCAGGTTTACAAGTCAAGAACCCTAAAGAAATGAGATAGAAATAATTTTGCGCACACTTTTCCAAGCGATGCTTATAAACATATGAATTCCTACATTAATTCAAGTGCCCTAATCTAAAGAGAATTTTACAAAGAGATGCAATGTAGGCTTGGCTCATGGGTTGAGAAACAAAGGGATTCAAAAATGTGTAAAAGGGTGAGAATTGGAGATTATTTTGGCATTGTCACCAATCTTTCTTCTCACGACTGAGGATTATCTTTGTAAAGGCTCCATTGATCATACCATGGCAATGGCTATGCTTGGGGATAGAAATGGCTGAAATTAACTTTTTTGTCTCAGGGTGCTCACCTTGCTTTTACCGGGCACATTGTTTTTTCGTGCCCTTAATCTTTCACTTTTGTTTGTTATTTTAGTATTGGCCTAGACAATTTAAACAAAACACTGTTATTAGACTTCTGGGGTCTTCATCTTTAGTTGGCACTTTTGAACGGTAGCGACTCTTGCTTTGCCCTAGTGTAGGGGTAAAATTACAGACTCAATTGGGTTATATAACAAATACAAGTGCATAGTATAGAGAAAGAATAACTCTTCATCATTATAGGGTACTTAAGTTATCGTGAGTGTTCATATGCAATAAAGACACCTAAAGATTGATGCAAGTGTGAACAAGAAAATTTCTATCCATTCTCTAACCTTACAATACCGCCTTACCTCTGGTTTGTCCTAGTGTGGAATGGTTCTTGACAGGGATAATATGAAAGAAACTTCACAAGTGTATGGGGCTTAAAGGGGGTAAGCAATGGATAACTTGTAGTGTTTAGGGTAAAAACATGAAATGCCCCTTATCACTTTCATTATCTACCATTCGTGAGAGATCCCTTTACTCTACAGACATATAATTTCCTTCGTTCACCTCACAAGTGTATAAATAGGCAACTGTGTGTGGGATATGGCTTGCTTTTCATCATTTTGATGCACCTCATTTAGCATGCTCAATCAATCCCACATTATTAATTTAATTGTTTTATTTTATAATCATTAGTGGAATTAGTGACTTAGATAGATAAAATCATCATGTAGAATTCATTTTGAAAAGACATGGAGCATTTCAAACATGAGGAAGTTTGTAATTCTAGTACAAACAATTCATCCTATTCAAGAAATTTTATCAATAGCATTATAAGTATTTATTTAACAAAAATTGTCCCTACAAACGTGTTAAATTTTGAACACCAAGGGGTTATTCACAAATAGGTGTTCGCGAATTGCCTATTGGGAAAGGACACAGGGCGTATTTGTTTTTGCCCCTGTAAAAGCGAAGATGCTGAAATAGATCAATAAGTAGGGCCAAAAGCAAAAATGCAAATTGAGGCTCGAAAGCTTCTTGGGATCAACTTTATCAATGCATAAGATGCCACTTCAAAGTTTGACATTCCTCTTTTTGGTTTATCATCTGCATATTTGGCGGTCAAGTGATCCTACAATGGATCGGAGGGAATGTGTCATTCACAAACTCTCTTAAGAGTTGAAAAAACTAGGAATGATACAACATTACCCTTCATTGGTTTGCAAATGATCGAATGAACCTGTGGTATTAAAGCTTGAGGAGGGTATGAAGTCTTGAAAATTTTTTATTAGTTTTTTTTCTTTTTTTTTACATATGGCAACATTGTTGCCGTTTTCAGGGATTGAACCTCGATCATTCCTAGATCACTTCATCCCTCCATACCACTAAGCCGAGGCACTAATAGTGTCCATAGGATGCTTCTTTTTTCATTTAACCGAATTGGCTTTGGGACAACACATCTTTTTTCAAACCAAGTTAGGTGAATTTGACAGAGGTTACTCCCATGCTCTTACTTGGTCAGTATTGATTTGCTCAAATTAAGCAATTAAGTTCATACCTTGAAGCCCGATGCTTCTTGTCAAACAGGGAAACTACGTCAAAAGTGA
Organism: Eucalyptus victrix; assembly: GCA_016097545.1. Taxonomy (NCBI): domain Eukaryota; kingdom Viridiplantae; phylum Streptophyta; class Magnoliopsida; order Myrtales; family Myrtaceae; genus Eucalyptus; species Eucalyptus victrix. The sequence continues at coordinate 29,596,240 of CM027844.1, forward strand.
AGATAAAAGGAGGAATATTGGAAACGATACAAAAGTACCCTTCCCTAGAGTTTGTATTCGATAACTTCTCAAAATGTCTCGCATGTTGATGACAACTATTTTGTCTTGTCATGGTTCAGCATCCCTTTTAATTGGCCCATTTCATTCGAGGCCATGTATGTGCAGCTGATGCTCATTGATCCATTTTCAACACATTACTTTTGTGGAATCTATTCTTCTTTTGTCATTAATCACATGGACAATGATAGTGTTGGGCAAGGTTTTGCACCTCAGGTTTTTATGGAATCTGAGATAGACAATCAAAACCTCCAGTTTTCTACCGGCAATTACTTCTTGGCAGAGCATGCGTCTAGAACTAGAATTGAGGTTTCCAAGTTCCAAAGTCATCAATCATAACATGGGGCTAGAGAGTGCCCCAATTTTTTGGATTTTTTCTCGATTGACAGTAGCCAATTCAAAGGAAGGGAAGGAATTCCTTCTCTGTGCTTCTTGGCTTGCCAAAACTGAATGTCCCATTAATGAAACTATAATGTTTGGCCTTTTTGGGTATGTCATGCAAATGAGACGCTACTCAAACTTAAGGTAGAGTTGTGCAAGTGCAAGATGGAGGTGCAAGGTTCTAGGGATAGCTTGCCAAGATAGCCTAAAAAATGAGGGAGGAAGATTCCTAGGCTACTTCCTCTTAAGCTATTACGATTTGCATGCTCCAAATTTAATCATGTGTATGTATCTATTTCATCCTTTCTTTTGTCCCCCATAAGTAGAAAGGAGAGAGCATTATTCTCAAAATTATGTTCAGGGAATAAAGCGTACCTTTTGTTTTTTTTTTTATTTAAGTATGGTAATGGTTTTTGTTTCCTCTTACTTTCTCGAAAGAGTGCTTTCAAATTTGACGAGTTCACATGATATGTCAGTCCCAAATGCCCCTTGTCATGCTAAGTAAATAATTAAAAAAAAAAAAAAAAACAAACGGGGTTAAATCCGTCCTATGCTTTGGAAAAAGTTCTTGGTAAAGAAATGCTTTTTGTTTTCAAAAAGAATTTTTAGGGGTGGGAGCATGAGGAAACCCAACCCTCAAAATTCTTCTTGGATGATATTGTCTTTTCATGATTGGATATAATCATTGAGCTAGTTTGAGGTATCTCATCATGCTATAAATATTTTTTTAACTTTATTTAATATTAAGTGGATTTACATTTTGGAATGGAGA